>CM068485.1:14203333-15477500 GCA_034769265.1 Remorina albescens
ATCTTCGCTGGGCTGCTTAGAGGCTGCAGACCCACTGTAATAAAGCCTCCATCTTCAAAAGCTCTCATAAAATACTTGTCATTTTTGCCCCACATTGATGCTGTCCTGGCAGGCCACACAGCTGTTTTCCCCTCTGCTGGTGAACTTCAACACGTTTCAATGAGCGAACATTTGTCTCTTGTCTCTCCCACAGTCCATCTCTGTTAGTCCTCTTTTGAGTGACTGTCTGTTTCTCTCCTCCCCATTTCTTGGTCTAAAAATCAATATAGATATTTCAGGAATAAAAGTATTTAAATATGTGTGTGTGCAGTTTCTCCGTTCTTCAGCAACTGCACAGTGTGTTTGGTGGAAATGCTGCCAACACCCACTCTGGTTAAAAACAACAAAATCTGGGATTTAACAAAACTCATCTTAATAGAAATGGGACACAGGCAAGACCACCAAGGATCTAAAGGAGGATGATTTTCCCAGGAAGCCATAAAAATCTAGAGAAACATTCAGATGTCACAGTGATCCAGTGCAGGCACCTCTCTGGCAGCAGAGAGAGTTTGTGCGACACTGAGCTCCTTAAGTCATCTACGTGTCGACCTAGCTGTGATTCAGTGTTTGTGCCAGACGGTCTACAGTAAATATGAATGGCTGAGACAAGTGTAGATAGAAGTTTGAATAGTGTGCAATATGATACACATGTACACAAAGCTTTATGCAATTTACACTACAAATCTAACTCCACAGTAATGACTGGGACTTTGTCAAACTTCAAATTTTTACACACGAGCACTGTTTCAGACCATAAATCTTCTTGACCAGCATTTGAACATGGCATTACCAGTTCAAGACAACAGATGCAGAAAAATAAACTCCTGGAATCTGAACCAGTATTTACCTGATTAACATTGAATACAGCACTCAGCTGCTGTTTATTTCGTCTTCGCCTTCCTTTGAATGCCTAACGTTGTGTGTTTAACTGTCTTTACTTTCAGGGTTTCTGAGATCTACTGCAGTAAACATGCAAATTCCACATCACCTAAAGTTTAGCTTGAGCTTATTGCCTTGTATGGAAAGAGGAAGGATTCAATTAACAACAAAAAAAAACAACAAAACAAAATATAGATATAAATATAAATCTCAAAGTGAAGGTAAGCAACAGGCTAATTTTTACATATCAGAGTAATGAACGTGTGTTTTTCTTGGTTAAAGTTCCAATGTTGAAAGACAGAAATGGTTAAAAAGTTCTATTTATTTTCTCAAGCTCCTCTCCTGAGACAGAGATAAAGTTAAAGGTCAGCCTCCACACTGTTGCCAACCTCTGCCAAGGTGTGGGAGGTCAGACTCTTCGTCTGTGATGCACAACCCACTGCCACATTTTTTCTCTGTTCAACTACAACAGCATGAAATTATATGAATGGTTCTTCATAGTTCTTTCAGCCTCCAAGAGCATTAAATTGTTTTTTGACCACTGAAGAACCTAAGGCTAAGTTCCTGACCTTGCACAGCCAGAAAGTACTCACTGTATATAATGGTGTCGACGCTCACATGTGGTAAAATCTGTGAGTATAATATCCTGTTCTGAGGACAAAATTGTCCTACGTTATAAAGTGGTCATTTGCGTGTGTGGTCCACTATTTGTTTGCATGTGTGTCTCCAGACAGCTAGCAAGACCATAAGGTCAACTCCGTGGAGAAAAGGGGGTGTGTAGGTGTGGAGGACAAAGCCAAGAGAACACAGTCCCAGTGAAAATGATACCATAACACTTTGTAGGCACATTTGACACAAAGCTTTCCTTATCACACCATCCAACACACCAGTGGAGACCTAACCCACCATTTACTCCCAAGGATCAGAGGATAATGACCCTCTTTTTCAATGGAGATTAATCAATAAAACAAAAACAGCCAAATTCATTTAACTTATTTGACAGAAAAAAGTCCAGCTCTGATACAGACCAGGACAGTGGCTGGATGCCCTATAACTAGAAACATTTCTTTCTTTTTCTCTATTGGAAAACAGCTATTAGAGAACAGGGAAGTGAATGGGCGAGCACTGTTTGCACAATGACAAAGAGACAGTGTTCAACATTGCGGACCCGGGCGCTCAAAGTTGGCATCGAGCGGAGATCAGCTTGTCCCATCAACTCCCTAATCCACCATGCAGAGGCGTGAGGCCAGATAAAGAGCAGGAAACAGGGGGCGACAGCAGTCCATCACTGATAACACAAATGTTCTCCTAAACATCAGGCATGGAGGTAGACAGAGTGAATACTCCTCGAACACTTCACTTCACTTTGATATCTGCTGAGAATATCACAGATGTCTGCGTGATGGAGGAAATTTACAAGTCAGTGAACTTGTTGGTGGAGACAGCAGAAGAGATGTGTCAAAGGATCAGACTCTTCAGCGTAGTCAGCATTTAAAAAAAGACACTAAAAAAAGATCTGAAAAAGCAAACACATTTAACATTTCATATTTCCTAATTTTAGCTTTGTTGTTTGTAGAAATGTCTTTTTTTCCTCCCCTGAAACCACAGTAAAAGCATCTTGGCCACTTTAAGGAAAGGAAAATTTGCATCACCACTGATGACTTTGTTGGTAGGTCTGTCTGTGGCCTATCCAAATTGTTAACAGAAACTAATGCTATTAATAATAGCCATCTCCTATAAAACTTTAATTTACAAATATTTTGAATTTTAATCCCTTAGAATCAGGATTTTCCATTTTTTCCTCCTTATTTTCTACATTAAATAATTAATACAAAACAAACAAGTCACAAATCACTTGATCAATAACTGCATCCCCCAAATCAGAAGATAAATATCATTAGAATGGTACCACTGATTAAGGCATTTAGGAGCTTTTCATTTATCCTCAGTTTGTAGCTTTTCTACTTCTTAGACAACACATTATTCTTGTGAATTTTATGCATGATGAACTCGAAATGGAACCCTAACCCAGAGAGGAAAAATCTACTGAAATAAAGAAAGGAAGACAAAAGCAAGAATTCCTCAGTGAAAATTAGTTTGAAAAGGCCTCGGTGGCTCCCAAAGAAAGAGGTCACCATTATATATATTTTTTGTTTTTTTACTTTAGTTCTTAGTTTACATCAGTTCTTGATATACAATGGTGTTCTTACACATAGTAAAACATTATGGTGGTCCCATTACGTTGTATTAATTTATGTACTTTGACCATTGCAGTAGTTACTGTTATCAAGATTAATCTGGTTTAAAAGAACTTCATTTATAGTCCCAAAACCTCAACAGATTAGAAATGATCACTTTCATGATTTACAGTATTTGTAAAAAATCTTGACACATTCAGGCAGTGAATGTACAAACACAGTCATAAATACAAATTGAACACGCTGAACTAGTGTGAGAGAAAATGGGACTAATCCAGTGAAATTACTGTCTGGCGTCACACTGCACAGCTGGAATCCCCAGTGAACAATGCCACAAATATAAAACATGAAACCAGCAACGTCATATCTCATGCACACAGAAACATCCCGTGGCTTCAAATACCAAAGCTGTCAAGACGAAGAAGAATCCCACTCCCCCTGGATCGAAGCTGGTCTGTGGCAAGAATGAAGCTTTGAAGTCAGCGGTCCCCAACCCCCGGGCCGTGGACTGGTACTGGTCCATGGGTCACTTGGTACCAGGCTGCACAGAAAGAATAACTAACTTATACACTTTATATTTGTTTTTGTGGTGTATCTTATTTTGAAGGCATGTTTAAACGTTACCATAGCGACCAGAGAGTGTTAGGGGGCAGAGAGGATATTACTCATGTTATGTTGTTGGCGCAATGGTATGAGGACGCTGCTAATAAAGTTGTGTACGAGTACACAGTGGATTCACGTTTATTATTATATTTAGAAAATACCACAGTTTTTATGCTGGTTAGGGTTATTATTTTATTTTGTTGTATTTACCCGCCACACCTTAAAGGCCAGTCCGTGAAAATATTGTCTGACATTAAACCGGTCCGTGGCGCAAAAAAGGTTGGGGACCGCTGCTTTAAGTGACACCCCTGAATGACCAATCTAACAACTGTTAGTTGTGTGCACTCTATCAAATAAGAGCAGATTAAATGATTGATATAAAATAAAAAAAATAAAGTAAGTCATGTTTAAAAGTTAAAAAAAACAAACTTTACTCATATTTTGGAGAACAGACAGAGGTTCTGTTAATTCCATTTATAAATCTGTAATCTGCAGGAATACCAATGTCAGTTCTGCCAAGTGTCAGCGCTGAATTTTTTTTTTCCTTCTTCTACCAGTGACAGATTGGTACTTAAACAGACATTAAGGAGGAGATAATGTCTGACTTGGCCATCTAAAACACCTGTTTAGTAGCAGTTTAACAACAAACATCCAAATTACATTCATCATTACAACTTCTAGGGTCATATTCATAAAATATTAATGTCAGGTTAAGTTCACCACCTGGTTTGCCTCAATCCCTCTTTCTTCTATTCCCAAAGGAAACGTCCCTCATTTTTGGTCATTTTTGTACCCTCAAATTATCTGGCTGGTAAAATATGTTCCACTTTTTAACGCTGATGCTGTAAAAAAAAAAAAAAAAAAGAAAGAAAGAAAGAAAAAAGCAAATGAGGGAAAACAAGAAAAAAGAAATAAGAAAGGAAACAGGTGTTAGACAAATGGGGTAGTTTGCACTTAATGCAAACAGTCCCCCAGTTTTGCGTCAACCACACACAGAGATAATTCCTCTGCAACAATGTGAGCATGGATTCAATTTTTTAAAACAGCACGCTTGGGGATGGACAAATTTGTCAATCATTTTGTGTGGTCTAGTTCAGCGCTCCCTTTGGCAACAACTTTTCCCTTAGCAGAAAAAAACAAAACAAAACAATAAAACTTCCACCTACACTAAAAAGAGAACCTATTTTAACAATTAAATTGTTCAGTTGGGAAACACTGGAAATAAATTATTTGTGTTTGTCTTATAATGTATTGTGGATTATGGTCCACTTCAATTATGTGTTATTCCATTTACACAAGCCTTGATTGACTAATATCAGGATTAGGGTTGTTGCCAACAAAAGCCAAACAAACTTTCTTGATACCTTAATGTCTTGATGAATGATGAATTACCTTGATGAAATATGAGATGTACTAGTTACATGAGACCAAGTCACAGATAAACTGATTTTTCAAGTATGACATCAAAGGCAGCCTTGTACAAAGCAGAATGTCTGCATATGTCTGGGCATGGACACATGTACACATAGCCACACTTATATATGTAGCCCACACTCAAAGACAAAGAAAGCCATGGGAAGTTAGAGAGACAGACAAGAAAAAGTCTCTATTCAACTGTTAACATTGTTAGATGGGGTCGACTCTGTCCATAAATCAGGGTTTAAGGTCTCTACAATGTTCCTAAACCCTCTGGCCTTCTCCCCCTAATCTGCCTGGACAGCAGTCCCAGGACCACAAATGAAACAGTCCCTGCAGGCAACAGGATCCTTTCAGGGTTTGGAAGAATAACATCCAAATCCACTGAAGACACCATGACCCATACTTCATCAGACCTGTCACTTTCTGTGAAGGAGCCACCTCATCACAGTATACAATATACCTCTGCACACTTTTGGCATTTGTCATTAAGTTAACAAGATATTTGCTTTCATCAGCAAAAGTGATTGTATATACTGCTGTAAGCCAATTCCTCCAGAGCATTACAACTATTTCCAGTGAATAAACCTGCTTTTTCTGGACATTTACAAACGCTAGCCATCAGACAACTACATCTGTTACAATCAGATAACGGCAAGAAAACTGATTGATTCTTATCTGCAGCTTTTCCAACAGTGGCCTAAAGGCAACCGAGTGTTTCCAATACTGCTATAATGTTGGAAGACTATAAACCTTATCTTTTTATAGCCCCCTGTAAACAATAGGACTTTTTTTCTATTTTGTTGTAAGTCGTTAGATGCACTTATCCCCAGGGAACAGAGACAAGAGATAAGTGAACAGTGTTGTGAAATTCAAGCTGGACCAAACAGATTCCTCAACACTTAGCTTTCAAGCTCTCCACTTTTGCAATTGAGTCCGCTATACCTATATTAGATGATAGATTAGTTAATGTATGATGTGTCTCTGAATAAGAATGCTTAGCTCCAGTGAAGAAAATCACCCAAAACCAGTTCCAGCAAATATCATCCAATTCAGAGCCAGCTGTTTCATTTCTATTCCAGTTTAATGTCAGCAAGAGAGGTAGGCTCTCTAAAACCAAAGATCAATGTGTTTAAAGCTGTAATTTTGTAAGTTTGTGGAATCTGCAGGCAATGTTGGCATTGGTGAAAGCCCGCCCCATCGGGGACTGGTAAGACAGTGTAATAAAATCCAGAAAGACCATTCTGAGAAATAAATTCATTAGTTAGACGGATTGTCACTGAATAGGTATCACACTAATATTTATCACATTTACTATGAGGTAATTGATAATATTGCATTCATATCATCTGCCAGACATATGCATCTATTTGATTGTGAAACATGTCAGATGATTGCTTTGGTTCCTTTGGGAAGCAGCCAGGGTCAGTTTTTTTTTTTTTTTTCAGGCAAAACCTGAATTTTTAATGCCCTCTGTATCAGCAATGTAGATGAGCCAATGCAGCAGCACCAGTGAAATAAATGAGGAAGCATGAGTTTGTGTGTCTGAATATAGCCTTAAAGCTGCTGCTTGTGCCATTTTGTTTAAAGTTTTTAGAATTACATTAATTTTAAAACCTTAAAATGGAAAACTTGAAACTGGAAAATGCCCTATTTGATAATCCTTATTGACACTGAGAGCATAATTTAAAACATCTACCCAAAGCTTTTTTCTTACCAATATGTCATTAGAGATCTTCTGGTAGGAGAAATGACAGTGATCTGGTGTAAGGTGGAAAGAGTACATCTCCTTGTGGCCTTCTCTCCTTTCTCCTTCCCTTCCTTCTTCACTTCTTGTCAGTGCTTCATGAAGTTCCTGAACATATTTTTCCCTCGTGACTCCCAGTTCATTGGCTTCCTTTGTCACTTCATCTTCTGAAACTGAACACAAAGGTGCCAATTAAAAATTTTTCTTTACATCCGTGTCATACTGACATCACACAATTAAGCATAAGCAGACAGCGGGCAAAAAGGTGACAGCTTACCGCAGAGCAAAACAACATACACAAGTTACACAGTAATGCATGGATGCGCATGAAAGCTGATTTGTGGAGAGGAATGCAGAGAAACCAAGGGGAATGTTATCAGCTGCTGCACAGCTGCTTACACGGGGCTGAGGGTCCCAATTAAACACATCAAACACAGAAATGATGATGACCCAGAAAACTGCACATAGCTGTCACAACCCCATCTCTGCCTGTCAACTCCACAGATGGACAGCAATAGAAAAGTAGAGAACGGTTATGTTCCAGGTGTCCATCCACAGCATAGGTAACCACAGACACACACAGACACACGCACGCAACACACAACACACAACAGACATAGTGAACTTTGACTTGTGCATACAAAGACAAGCCTTGTAGAGTTTAATCTTCCTTATACACCTGTAAGCTGCAGAACAGAAGTGAAACAGGATGATGAAACAAGGTCACTGGTTAAAGGGCCATCAGTACAAATATTATGAGATGGGGTTCAACCAGGTGCATGCACAGCTTGAACAGCTAGATGAATAGTATGAATAGAAGCTTGAATTCTCTGTAGCACATGTAAGCTCAAATTTGTGGGTAAAATCATGATGAACATGCAGTGAGGATGCTTTGTTTTTAATAGTTTGACTGGTGCTCAATTTTTGATGTGCTTCTGAAATTTACCTTCTCCGATCCATGCTGAGCTGCCATCTGTGAGAGCTAGCGTGAACCCAGCACCAAGGTCTTCTGCCCAGTCCACTCGTAAGAAGTAGGGATTGTCTGGATGAGTAACTATGGTGATCTGGCGAACTATGCCACTCATGTCTCTTGTTGGTCTTCAGAACTGCATAAATCCAATATGGGCATTTAGAAACACTTCGCAAAGTACCATTAAATTCAGTTTTTCCAACAATGACCCCAATGCATTAGAATATTTCATGGGCCTGATTTTCAATGGCAGCCCTTCGCAGAGGTTACAGGTTACAGAAGGTTTGTGCGAGGTAGTGCAGGCCCCCAGCAAAGTGATTACATGATGCTGAAGAAAGATAAAAGAAATATCATCCAGAATGGCCCAGTTGTTATTTGATTTAATTCAATGTGAACATTTATCCAAAGCTAAGCAGTCTTAAAGCAAAGTAATCCTAATAACTTTTCCTTTTTCAAATTTCAAAAAGGAAACTCGAGAACTGATAAAGCCTGAGATTTACTGAAACTTGCTGATGACATCCCATTACACATTAAATGAAAACCTAATGTCTTTTTTTATCCCTTCACATTTATTGAGATTTTGGATGAATAGTTTGGAATTAATTTCCAGAAGATCTTGATAGCCGTGCATAGACAGCCATGCATGGTATGAGGCCAATTACATGCAAGGGACTTCACAGATAAGTGGACAGAACCATCCATCAACCTAACACATTTCAAGCTAATTCATCAATGGCCACGACAAGACAGCAAAGCATAACAAAATCTGTGGGATGAAGAAATTGAATAAACTTTTGCCATTATTACTAGGGGCGGGAATCTTTTACTATCTCACGATTCGATTCGATTCTAGACCAGCGATGGGACATCGCCAGAGACTAGACCAGACCGGACCCCTGCAGAGACTAGAGACTAGACCAGACCGGAGACTGGACCCCTGCAGAGAGTGGACCTCCTCCAGAGACCCCCCCCCCCCCCCCCCCCCAAAGACTAGAATGGACCCCTCCAGAGACTACAGACTAGACTAGACGAGACGAGATCCTGGACCCCTCAACAGAGATCGGACCCCGGTCTTTTTTTCGGAATAAAAAGGATCTGTCAGGAAAATTCTCCAAGGGGGTCACTAATAATGCACACCCCCCCACCAGTGAAGCAGCCGTCTGAGTGCTAAGTGCTAAGTCAAGTCACTCACTGAGCTCAACACAAAGAGGTTGACTATCATGTACTTCAATGGAGATGTCAGTAATCAGTGGAAAACCAAAGAGCATGGGGATAGAAGAAATTAAAAAGTGTGATATTTCCACCAAAGTTGTGGGACGTATGTTTCATTGTTTTATTGTTATGTTTTTGCTTAAATGTGTGGAAGCATTAAAGTTTTCAGTTATAACTGAAATTGTCTATATTTCATTACTTAAAACACTGTCTCGGGGATAAATTTGCGTAAAATGCTAAAAACGGAATTCTCAAAAATTAAAAACTAAAAAAAAAACCCAAAAAAACCAAAAAACAGGAATATGGGAAAAATTAAAACAGAATTTGGGAAAAACTGATTTTATAGGGATCTAGGTAAAAACCAAAATGAGTCCAAATCTTTGCCTTCAACGAGGACGGGGCCAGTTGAATCTCTCTTTCCTCCATTTTTGGAGTTTCCTCCTTGTTTTGGTGCTTACCACGCATGCTAATATTCCAGAACTGGCTCCGTGGTGATGTCAGGACGTCCCGCATACAAAATGGAGGCAGACAGCCTGCGGATTTGTTTTTTTTTTTTTTTTTTATCGATTTTGGGACATTTTAAATCGATTCTGAATCGTAGTAAATGAGAATCGCGATTCTTATATGAATCGATTTTTTGGCACACCCGTAATTATTACCTTCTTTAAATTGTATTTATTGAAATAACTTGCTTGGTAATGTCTCCTGGCCCTCAGACTGAAATCTTGGCTGAGTGTCTACAACATTCAGATTTCCCCATGTCCAACAGAGGATCTGAGGATTACAATATGATCCATGTGACCTGCTCTTTTGATTCACTAACTAAATAGAATTTTTCTTCTTCTCTGAAAGCTTGAGAAACTTTTACTTGGTTGCTGGTGGATGTCCGGGCCAGAACATGTGTTTACTGCTTCCACATGAAGTGAGAGGTGAGTTGGACATCTTCCCTGCGTAAATACAGGGCAAAGTGTGTGGAGATGGAGGGAAAAGGACAGCTAAATAGGAGGTTTGCCAAGCTGGGCATGTTTGAAAAAATGAAAATGACCCCCTTCGGACACTGTGCTATAAGTTATTACGTGAAAGCACTTTTTTTTTTCTATACTTTTGAAATCTCCCCCATCATGTATGCTGTATAGTTTGTCAAGGTTAATTTAAATGATACACACATGCCCTCTCCACACACACTAGTGCATGCATATATGCACATGAACTGTGCAACAGATTAAAGTTGACCCTTTGTGCTTTAAAAAGGGGTGTGGCTAGGTGAAGGGACTGAACAAGATGAGGGGGCTGAAGGGTTCAACTTTAACCCCATGAAGCAAGCTCAGCTACTCATTAGTTACTGTAACATCTGTTCTGCAGGGACGATGACCCTGTGGTAATGACAGAAGGACACTCCAATTAAATAAACAGCGCTGTCTGTCAGGAATGGGGAGCCTCGCAAAGCCTTCAAAGTCAATCCTGAAGTCTTGCGGTTAGCATCTGTTCAGCTACTCGATCAGCAGACACAATCATAGAAATGCTTAAATCATCAACAAAAGGTCCACTGCAGTTTTGACACACAGCCTTCATCCTGTTTTCTTATGTCCTCTGTAATTTTTGGTTCCTCAACCTTTTCATTGTCTTTGCTTTTGCATTGCCGCGAATGAAAACCGCAAGACATAACTCTGTGCAGGAAGCAGTGGGAAAATGAATCACAGATTCCCTCTAATTATGCTTTTTGGGTCTTAAGTGAGGAATTCATGCAGAGCAGAAAAGGCTAAGGTAATTAACTGTCTGTTTAATGGCTCCTGACAATCTGGGCAGTCCTCTCACTTTCCTCTCACTGGACTTTCACCCATGCTTTCTCCAATTCAGGACAAAGAGAGTAGACTTTTGTTTAGTCCACTTTTATCGTCATCAGTGTGGGGTTAAAGCAATGCTGCTGTAAACAACATTAAGCTGTACCATAGCCATTCAAGTTTTAATTTTCTCCAGCTATCATAAGCCACTAGAAAATGTTATCATATTTAGCAAATATAAAAGGCTCCTATTAATCAAGACCGGGAGGCTACAACCGTTATCTGGAAACAAATAGCTAATACCATGAAATTACAAAGGCAGAATCAGTGAAGTGTCACTATGGTGTGACTGATTCATGCTTCAACATAAAAACTACTGTTACTTAGCGATGTACTTTTTTTATTACTTATATTCTTACTGGTTGCAAAGGAGACAGTGATGTAGTGGTAAAGGGTTAGGGTCACATTCTGTCTTGAGATGACCTGAACTTTCTTGTGCAAGCAAAAATAATTTATCAACTCACAGCATTCATTTGTGGATGGTGACAAGTCTCTATTTATCTCATCAGCTTAGAGACAAGTTAGAATGAACATTATCTGGAATAATAATAATAATTGCTGCTAGCTCTGTATTCTTTCTAACTCCTGCATACAAAAATGGAGTGAGAATGGAAGCAAGGACAACAAGGCAGCACTTATGTTGGCCAAATAATTTAGGTGAGGAAGTTATACAGTCCTGCAGGCCATCTCACTTTGACTGATTTCTTGATCATAAAAAATGTAAGCTAGTTAGTGTAGTGTGATACGTTTCACATTTTCATTATTTAAACTAAACAGAAATCAAGCAAGCGACAGACTTTACTTCAGGCAATAACCTCGAGTCAATCATTTTAGAGTAGAAATGGTAACAGTGGTTGGACACAAATAAAATGCTTCTGCAGTCCATTGGACACAGGTGAGCAACAGCTATCAACTTCACCTTCACAGATTCGTTTAGACAAATAGCTGCACAATAAGGGATCACTGTCATATTCCCATGTTGGTCAAAACTGCATCTGAACTATGTGGCCATCATCAGCGCAGTCACCTCCAGTATCCATCCAGTTTCCCAAGAATCAATAGTCAAAACTGAAATCTCCACCTGAAGGTTTAGCACTTACAAATGTGCTACAATGAAAAGTTTCCTCATATAAACTAAAATTTCTTTTTAATGACACAAGTAAAAATTTTTTTTTTTTTACCAAGTTTCAACTGAGTAATGGATAAAATACATTTATGTGGTTTGCTTTTTTATGTTTGAGCACTACATATCCTTGACGTATAGATGGCTGTGTTTAAAACATTATATTAGAACAACTCCGGGGCCTGCTGGTGTTGTCAGGATCTCCATAACTGCCTCCATCAGTCTGTAGGTGATTCTATCTCATGTCAACGCGAGGACGGTTAACGTGCCGCTTAAATAGCACACTGGTTTAGAAACAGTGGGTATTTTGACTTGTGTGAAATGTGAACCTACAAAACTTACGATGTTGTGTTGCTATTTACGTTGCTGTCCAAACGAAGCCATGTGTTAAGGGTTGAAGTCACTGCTCGGCCTGTCTCGGTGGTCGATGACGGATTTTTCAACTTTCAACTCTCGCTTTCTCAGCCAATCAGCAAGCGAGGTGCGTCATTACGTTACGCTGAGAGCGCTGGTTACGTTACGTATTTTCTCGAGTGCAGGAAGTGTGATGTGGCTTTGATTCCAAGCGAAAATGGTAAGTTTGATTTCCTGAAACTAAAGGTGTCGGTCTTTCACCGATTCTTATTAAGTATCGGCTGTAACATTCAATCTTTGTGGCTAATACTCTGTGATAACAGCTAACGCTTGCAGTCGGTGGAAAGCACGACCACGTATAGTTAATGCTAAGTGAATCAGCTAGCATTGGCCAGCTGAAATTGGCTAACAGTTTAGCCAAGATAGCTACTCATTATGATTCTTTTACGGAATATAATTATATCAGAGATGGCTTTCCTCACACACGCTGCTGTCCCGTGTCAACGCCAGTTGCTTTATGTTTGTTATTTGAAATTGAATAGTGTAACGCATACGAGCATCGCAATGTTTTGAGGTGATTGCCACGTAGCTTCACATAGTTCGAGGTGTGTGTGTGTGTGTCTACGTCTGTGTTTGTAGTTGTGCAGTACATTGGCAGTTAAAATTGACTATACGCTTTTTGTAGTAATAAGTGTATAACAAATGATGTGTAGTTGCATTAAACAAAGATGATTGGTAGCTTTGGAGCATTGTCATTTTTCAAATAGTAAGAGGCATAGAATTGTTCGGTATTGGTATGTAACATCCAAAGGGGCCTTTGCACTTCACATAATATGATGTTACTGAACCATCAACGGATGACAAATTATAGGTTTTATACATAAAACAACACAAAAGCATAAATCCCAATCAGTTTGCTATAATATGAAATACAGTGTTGAATGAGTAGGCTCCAGCTGTTACAGAATAAAACTCCAGTAATTCCAGTGTTTCCTATTCTGATGACTTATATAGGGTAAACTGCATTGGATCATGTTTATACTAAATCTAGAATCTTCTTTCAACTTGCAGTCGGCCATTTTCAACTTCCAGTCACTGCTAACAGTGATTCTCCTCCTCATCTGTACCTGTGCCTACATTCGAGCCTTGGCGCCCAGCTTGCTAGACAAGAACAAGACCGGGTATGATCAGAGACTCAAAGAGATGTAGCATGTAACAATGAACCTGCCTTAAAATGTCCATCTTTCTCAGATTTTCAAAAAGCCTTGTTTGCTCATCTTTTAGCCAATTAATATCTGTTTACATAATGTATGTAAAGTGTATTATTATCCTTCTGTAAAAGTATGTGCTGTTTCTTGTCAAATGGGCATAATCAAAATTTAAAGTTACATTTTGGCACTTAAACAATAGAAAGAGAAAAAATTCTGATAGACTCAAATAAGTTAAAATGAATAACAAAGGGCCTGTTTTTAAGTTGCTGAGTCCAAAACTCAGTGTGGAATGACTTTGAAAAATAAATCGTACCCTTATCTCATACCGTCAGTGCTTGCCACAGTTACAGTGACATTTTAAACATTGTAAAACTATTCATCCCCATCTACCTGCTACTTAGGACACCTGCTTATTCATTCAGAAAATAAGCCCCTCTTTAAGAAAAGTGAAATAGCAGAAGGCCTTAATTTTCCATCATTACTGGCTCATTATTATTCTTGGATGTACAAACTCTATGATTCACCTCTGAGTCAGCACAGACCAGGATTGGAGCGGGGAGGGGCATCATCATTAGACACATTAAACACACGAGTCTAAGAGTGGCAGATGGGATGATTTAATAGGTTCCCCTCTAGATTGATTTGTTGACTAAGGCATGAGCCAATGTTTGTATTGATTTGGTGCCACACATTATGCAGATAATTCTTGTGTGAGAGGGATAGACCCCAAATCTGGGGAGAAGAAAACCTCTTTGCAAATTTAGGGATTTGGTTTGTGACATGAAAACATTTGCAGATGATTAAAAAAAAGAAAAGTTAAGAACACTAGATAGTGCAAACTGTAACATGCACAACAAGTCTGTTCCAAGTCTATAAAAGGAAATTCTGGTCAGTATGAAAGTCAAGAAAGTTGGCTTTTAAACATGCAGATACACTTGGAGACACATTTGTCTCCACTGCAACGAAAGATAAAAAGACTTTCCCACTTTCCCATTGTCTTGCCCTGTGCAAACTCCTTACATGGAAATCTGATGGCTGCTAGAGTGTCGTGGGAAGGTGATCAGTCCTCTTGTAAATATCTGAGGTCTGACCAGCAGTTGCTGTATCTTGATGTGTCAACACAGAACTTAACCCCGATTTTTTTTTTTTTTTTTCTTCTTCTTCTAATACAGCAATAGTCATTTCTGGTTTGAAAAGTTATATTTTTCTGTGTGAACATTATAATTTTTTTTAATGAGTTACAATTTTTTCTATTTTATCTTTTAGAATTCTAGGAATTTTTTGGAAGTGTGCCAGAATAGGTAAGCCTGTGAATGCTTTATAGTTCCTTTTCCATTAATATGAAATATTGTGTAATGATGTAAAATTAATTTGAACACTATTTACTTTCTTCAGGTGAGCGGAAGAGTCCCTGGGTGGCTTGCTGCTGTGTCATCATGGCTTTTAGTATACTGTTTCTCCAGTAGCAATCCAAAGGAAACCACAAATGGAAACATTGGGGAAATGACCAGACAACAGGGCACGGACAATACTATCCTAGAAGCACAACAGGACCTCCAGTGGTTGTCACTTAGATAATGTAAAAATGGAGACCCATCACCACTCGCAGTTAGGAACAGAGAGAAAATGTCTGCCTGGGAGGAAGTGTGAGCTGATAGCCTCAGAGTGTGTCTAGATCCCTCCACAGACCTCCAGGTCTTGTGTTGGCTCATGTGGAACTTTTTTTCCTTATGTACGTGTGTGTGTGTGAGTGAAACAGTGTGTGTTGGGGCAGCGGTGCTTTCTGTTACCTGCCATTTTGCTTAAAAGAAGAAAAAAATCACAATGGGTGACCAAATGATGCTTTGTTTGTCCAAACATTTCAGATTTTTTTTCACATTTACTTTGTCACAATCGTATCAACCTTTTTAAAATTAGCCACAATACTGTCCCTACATAAATCTTCATACCTTTTTGATAATTTAAATATATTTGACATGTCTAAACCTGGTGATCATATCCTAGAACAAATAAAATGGTGTTATAGACATTCGGATATCAGATAGTCACAGAGAGCTACTGATGTTTTTAAAGTCAGTCAGTTTGTCGCTATTTATTAAAGAACCTTTTGGAAACCTGGTTTGAAAAGGCAAATTTTTATTGCTCCACTTTAACTAGTATTTTCTGTTGACATTTGTTTAATGCCGTACTGTAAGATGAGGTATCGTTTTATAATGTTTTCAAACATTCAAAAAAATGTTGATGGAACATGTGAATCTCTTGAGTCAATCCTTTGTCTATTACATACTGTACATGTAAGATTAAAACAACTGGAAAGTTAGCATATGCTAGGTAGTTTTTGATTGAGAGGAAACTACAACTTTAAGAACTGTGTCACTGGTGCACATCAAAAGTGTGGTCCTCAGGATTCACATCAGTGAGATGGGCAGTGAAGAGTTTGTGATAACCTCTTCTATAACCTTGCAGTCAACACTCATCTCAACAGGGTTTAGTGCAAAGAGCTGATTGTACTACACAACATGGCATTGTGTAGATATCTTGCTCATATTTACTTCCACACATTAAGCAACGAGCTGAACTGGTATGAAAAGCGGGGATTTTTTGTTCTCACATAGAAACCCTTGAAAGAAGAGCCTTTAAGTGCTGGATGAAATCCAAAAAGTTTTTGGAAAAGTTCAGAAAATTTGTAAACTGCCCATTGATGACAAATACTTATTTCTGTCTTACAAATGTGGACAACTTAGGCTGTACAAAAGCGTAGCATAAAGTAACCATTTTAGTCCATATTGTATTTGTCAAGGTTAAATTATTGAATTTCAGAGCCTAAAGTCAGGTTTAATCTGTATTCATGGCCTTAAAATTTGACTTATTCATGGTGACCTGAAATTGTGCAATTGTATTATGGCTTTTTTTAAATGAAAACTGAAAGTAAATCAAAACAATGTACGTTATAGTAACTGAAAGCAATCCCACGTTCATTTCCTCTCCGCTGTGTGGTACAGAGGATTAAAATAAAGGCAGACACTCATTGATAAACTCACCATTGATAGTCTAAACATTGATGAGTGTCCAGGTCCTAACATGCCCACAAACCGTCCCTTGTTTGGGAACATGGATCCCATATTGGTGTGCATCCGTTTTGGCACTCCTCAATCGAGATAACATCAAGTGAAGCCTGCCGGTAAAGTCATCATTATCAGGTAGTGACGCAGACACAAGAAACACAGAGGAGCAGGAAGCTCTCAGTCATTTGCTTCTATCTTGAGGAGCACAGATACTAGTTGGCTACAGAGACATCACTAGGTCAATGAACCAAGCTAATGCCTTGGATGATGATGAAAGGAAAATGATACGGGAGTCCTGAAGTCACTTAACCTCAGCTGATGATAGCAGCTACTATCGATGGGCTGTTATATGTAGAAAGACTGTGGGTGTGTTACGTTATTCATGCAGGAGACAACAAAAGGAAAGACCTAGGCTCGAAGGCCTGGTTTAGGGGGCCGTTTGGGGACAACATCAAACTGAAGAGGTTTTGTTTTTTCACTTTTTGGGCCAAAGTGATTACTGGTAAACTCCCTTAAATGGTGGACATAGTTACTGAGCAATAACAGTGAATAAACCTAACCCTGGCAGGATCTCACTAACTGAAAGCCTAAAACAACATTTGGATTGTCTATACTGTTTTTAAAGGGCATTAATGCGTCTCCCGATTTCTGTGTTAAAGTTGGCTAATCAAAATGTACTCATGGATGCCATACGGCTACAGTCATAAGTAAATAGAGCTTTTATTCAGTGTGCCAGAAGTCTGTTTTTGTTTTTTGACATGTTGTCACTCCTGTAACTCTGGGGCATGGTTGCCTGAACCTCACAGGGTGTGAACTGAGTTGGTTTGAAATGTCAAACACTCATATAACATTCTAACTGAAGGTGTATTGTTTCATCATGTCAAGAATTGTTTTCGCCCAGCATCTGACATATTAGCAGATTGTACAGACCTTGTAGACTTCTGAAACGAAATGAAAATCAAGGTCTATATGGTGTCATGTACAGTATATTGCAGATGGTAATCATGTCTTCATGTATGCTATTGTTTAATTTGGGGTTTCATTCTGTTCTACATTTATAAAAATCACTCATGTTGTTATTTTATAAGCTGTAGTATATCCAAATACAAATGAGTAAATTTAGTAATTAGTATATATTCCATCAATTCCTTCAGTGTTTAACATAGCATTTATAGTACCATTTAGGCAATACATGCTACTAATATTCATAATGACAGTTTAATAATAAAATGAATAAATGAAATGAAATGAACATTTTGAGATAAGATGATGATTTCATCTTCTTGGCACTTGAAAACAAAACCTAGACTAATAGCAAAGTTTTTTTTATCATATCTTTTTCGTCTTATCTTTCCATATCATTTCCTTTCTGCATATGTGTAATTGATTTAAGTATTTTTCCTGTTTTTCCCATAGTAGTTATGAAAATTGTCCTCATATGGCAAAGTGGACATTTATATTCAATAACCTTGAATACTTGATTGTAGTCACTTGTTTGTTCTCACCAGATATGTGGAAGATTTTCAATATAATAATTTCCACACATATTATAATGTTCAAAACTTTAATACACCATGAAGCTCCAGCAGAATAATTTTCAAACCATATTGCTCCAGTTTCCTTGTCTCTTCTCTTGCTTTGATCATAGTGGAGAGCGTCTTGCTGTCATTTTGAGGACTTCAAAGGCAATCAGGCCAATAAAGTCTCTTCTATCTCCTGCTGTGTGAACCACAAGTGTCCAAACAGACCTCAGCCCTTTAAATTTTCACTGGAGCCCGTCTGAATCACTGCATTGACTTTTGCTTTTGTCCAGGGGGGAAGAAAACTCTAATAGACGTCGTTGGTAATGAGAATGTTAGCGAGGTAATGACAGGAGAAGAGGGGAACATACAAATCATGAGACAATCAGTCCTGATGTATCTTAGCGATCAACCTCTCAATGACCCTGTGGGTTTTTTTTTTTTGTTTTTTTTTTTCTTTGGTTATTTAGTGACAAAATAAGCCCGAACACTGAGGATTAAAACAGAGACAGTATGATGATTAAAAATTCTTGACATCACATTCATACTGTAAACCCTTTGCTCTGTCCTCACTTCCTCATTAGCTGCTTGTGCGCTTTGTTTCATGAAAGACACCAGTATCCACCTTGTTGGGAAACTGGTTTGTTAGCAGGCCTAAAACTGGTACAGCTACACTGTACATAAACTTTCACATGTCATCCTGGGACCCAGGCCTTCTAGGTCACTCTAATTTCTTCCACATGTAATGTTTTACCAGAAATTTTATGGTAACAAGAGAAATTTTAAACTCCATCCCGTTAGACTATTCCCTGTGGCCACAGAAACTGGGGCACTGCGTGTCTCCTTTGAAGGTGGCATTTGCAGTCCAGAGGGCACCCCACATCATGCTTGTTAGCCCAAGGCAGGAGTTGTCTTGGGGTAACAAGGCAGTTCCACAAAGGAGGAAGGCCCAAGGTCAGCACTAGCGAATATTTGTCAGTGGTCTGACTTTTGAATCTGACTTCGTTTAGCAAATCAAACGTTGTGGGAGGTTAACATTTTATGGTCCTGATGTCTCATGTCTGCATTCTCTGATGAAAGTGCTCAGACTGCAGCGGTCAGTAGAGAAATGCGGGTCCGTCACAAAACAGAAACAGACTTTGAGAGAGAAGTCCTGCCATGCTTACTCATTTCCACAATTTACCCACTTATTTATGTGTTGTGGTGTTTGTTCCTGTGTTCTCGCTGTGGCTGAAATGCTGCAGACACTTAGACCATCAATAGAATGCAAAATCCAACTGTGCCACTGGCATTTCGGGAAAGAAAAAAAGATCATTTGTCATAATAGTCATGAGCATCTCATGACTTTTACCATCAGTGTCTCTCAAATGGTCTGGGAAAGTTCCCCTTTGATGGGGAAAGCTGTTATGGCCCTGAGTGTTTAGACATGTAGTGGCTATGGCAGTATATATTACCTGTCATCATCATTAAAATAACATTACAATTGTGTACATATCTGTGAACACAGCACAGTCACAGTTTCTCAGAAAACGTTTTTTGAACACACCTACATTTGGCCCAGAAACCCACGTGAAATTGTGGCCATATCATGAATTTTACTTTAGTCATCCTCTTCTTAACAATGTCATGATAGTGACACGGTGAGAACAGACTTATTGAAAGCCACTTAGCCACACAGATATCAAGGAAAAACTGCACTTAAGTTTTAGATCAGTGATTATTTCCGTGATGGACTGGCGACCTGTCCAGGGTGTACCCCGCCCTCGCCAAATGTGAGCTGGGATTGGCTCCAGCACCCCCCACAACCTGGAAACAGATAAGCAGTAGAAAATGATTGAATGAATGAATTAGTAATTATTTCTTTTATTTTTTATTTTTTTAAATCTCCTGGTTATTGTGATTATTACCTGCCAAACTTTCTTCTTTAAGGTTTCAGTCCTCGCTTCTGGAAAACACAGGCAGAGGAACATAAACATAGACTGCTCTCCAGTGGTTGAATTTGTACGTATATCAAAATGTGTCTTTCATTCTGAAAATGCTTTAATATGACTTAGAGCCTCATAATTGTAGGAGTTGTAGGAGTTTTACAAGTTTTCGATATGAGGATTCTACTTTTCAGTCTGCAGTGTGAAGTGTCTCTGACTTCCAGGAAGACCAAGGACTTCGGCACCGGTCGAGCAGGCAGGCTTCAAGTCCTGAACTGGGACATGTGCTTCTGTCCTTCGTCTCTCAGAGCTGCTGTAGGAACTGCACAGTACATGGAACATGCCATACCATCCCGGCTCGCAATCATACAGCTGAGTGAAATATGGTAATGAAGAAGAGTGATATCAGACATCAGCAGTGCAGAACCAGATCACCGTACAAATGTGAGGGCTCTTGCACGAAACACACACACTGCAAATGTACAGTTTTGTGCTCAACATACACATCCAGAATCCCATATACAAACCCACCCATGCACGCACACTCAGATTGCTTCATTATGCCTTCAGTCTGGGCTTTACCTCTGGGAAACCAGCAATCCTCCTTTTTCATTCTACAAATAGAGACAAGATTAAACAAAAGATGCAGCTAAAAAAAGGGAATAAAAACCTGACAAAAAGGCTAATTCATGAGATGTAAGGTGTCAAAATATTGCTCACCATGAGAAAAGTGAGTCAGAAACAACCTGTTGTTTTTGCTGCCTTTCTGTTTTGACCCAAAAAAAAAATCTTGTTTTATTATTTCATTTCATTTACAGCCTGTGTCGGTCAGATATCGCGGCAGTCTGGGGTCAGAGTTAATAGGTTCAATCTGTATCTATTTCATCGTTTGTCCACAGTCATCACTATTAAACATATGGTCTTAGAGCTGTATAACATCATGTACTGATACAAGTCTGTGTTACATGCAAATGAAATAAAGATCATAATTGTCATTTTCATTTTCAAGATACTTAGTAAATCCAGAAATCCTCAACCACCATTTGCGGATTCCATCACAGGCACTGAGTATTTAGGATTAGGGATTGCTCAGTGCACTTTGGAAGGAAAGTAGCCTTTTTGTTGCTCCAGCAAAAAAACCCACCAGATTTACTATAACTCTCCCACATAACCACAACTCCTTTTATAGGTCCACTTTACTGCAGGGACACATTGCTCTCAGTCTTTTCCTTTGATTTTGAGTGCTTTTTTGAGTTTCATATATTTTCATATATACATAGAGTGAATTATAGTTGGGGCTAGAGCTGTTATTGTTCACTGACATCAGAGTAAATCATGGCACATCCACAAGACATGAATAATCTGTACACAAAGCAATGGGTCTGTCGGGTTGTAGAGCGTAAACTTCAAAGAAATTCTTCTAATCAGTCTTCAAGTCTTTCAAATTTTTTTATGTTTTTTTTTCCCACCACACTAGTTCCATTTACAGTAAATGTTCTTTGGCTGAATGATGTAAATTGGAATGACGCAGCAAATCCCTGACATTGTACTGGGCCACAAACACAACCACTTTCACACTCAGTTGGCCGCAGGGTTTGGTAGCGTGCAATGAAAATAACACTCCTCTCTGCTGAATGACATTACTCCTGCTTTGCTGAGGCGGCATGTTTTCTGTGGAACAAATTTCTCTCTTCACCTGAATTTCACAACTGCAGACGGAAACAGTTCAAATGAAGAGAATCAATAAAAAAGGTTATAGGGGGACACAAACAAGTTGACTAACTGACTCTCACTTGCAATTCACTAGCTGTTCCTGCATGGAGAGGAATATTAAATATCACAGGCTGTCAAAATTATGTTTCTCTGCCCAGCATGTTTCAAGAATTAATGAAATGAAAAGTGAGCTCCAGGTTTAAGTCATTCAATTACGAGGCAGAAACCGCTGGAGGATTGTGTCACATTGGTGATGAAGTGCCTTGAATACACAAAGCACAAATTCTGCTGTCACTTATTGGCTGTGGTTTTGTTTTTTTTGCACATGAAATGTTCCAGAAAAGGAAGGCAGTGTGCCGCATGGACACCACTGTCTCCATTTTTTTTCTTGCTCTTATTGTCTCAGAATTGAATGAACTCTCTTAACTTTTTTGCAAAACTTTTGATTCTATACAAAAACTACACATCTATAGACTACGGTTTTTAAACAAATAACTGCGTGTTTCTGCTACACTCAGGAAATCACTGTAATTGTTAATTTAGTGAAACACATTATTGGTTCTTTCTCATTCCCAGTCAGATCATCTCAATACTGGCTAGCTGCATTTTTAATAGACACAGTTCGCAGTGCTGGGAATTCATACGCAAAAACACGTTTGCAGATACACCCTGACAGTTTAATTAACTACACTGGAAAACGTTACTCACATAGTGAATCACTTGGAAAGGACCTTTCAACTTGTGCCTGTCAGATCACACAAGCAGGAGGATGAGTAATCAGCCTGAATGTAAACTGTAGTTATTTTTCATTAAATTATTTCCTCAACACAATCAGTCACATGCTGTGCAGAATGTCCTCTATCCATGCAGAAGCATATTAATATGGTGAAAACAGCAAGAAAAAGCTAAATTTAACCTGTTCATAGTCACTTTTGGCGGCATGTGTTGAAGAAATACAATGCTGTTTTTTTTTCTTTGGCATTAGAATAAAAAATGGAACCAAATTATAGTTACTAAAGCCTCTGGGCTCTCTATGTTTTCTATCCTAAGCATACTAACACAGAATGGCTTGAGTGAACCCTCCTCAAGTTATAATCCAATACACGTCCCTCTGATGTTGAAATTCAGTTCAATTGTTGTTATTCTTTTTCTTTCTTTTTTTTTGTGTCTTTTATTTCCCAGCCACTTATTTTTTTTTTCTGTCCATGGGTGCAACTACTATGTGATGTAATTTAAAGTAAAGTTCAAAGTTCTTAGTGAAACGTAAAATCCACAGCAAAAAAAGTAATCAGAACGTGTCAAAGTGGTCTTTAAGGTATAAATTTGACTTTAGAAATGGAAAACGCACATATTTTCATTAATTCACACATCTTCTACCGCTTGTCTGTTTCTAGGTAACGGGGATGAGGGGAGGGGAGGGCAGGGTCACTCTGGACAGGTTGCCAGTCCATCGCCGGGCCAACACATAGAAACAGACGAACAACCACTCACACTCACACTCACCTACGGACAATTTAGAGTCACTAATTACCCTAAACATTCATGTGTTTGGACGGTGGGAGGAAACTGGAATACCCAGAGAAAACCCACCCATGTTTTCAGTGTTTTGTAATTTTTTCTAACTTCGTAAGACAAGATGTCAGCTTGTAGATGACCTTTTGTTGTTTTTTTTTTTTTACATCAGTATCACAATACTGTATATACTCAAGTGAAGAGAAAAAATGTTACAGCCTAGATGAGACAAGATTTTTAGATGTGGGAGTTTAAAGTCCTACAAAGGCTCTTCTGTCTCCTCCTTCCTTCAGACATGACTCAGGCTGAGAGAGGTCGATGATGTCTTATAGTACCAGGCCTACATGCTGCTGGCTTTGACTCTGCAACAGCAACAGTAAAGGAAAAAAAACATATATGTATATAAAATGAAAGCTAAGCAGTGTAGTTATGTTTAATGCGGAAAATATATGACAGGACTAGATTTGTCATCCCTGGTTCATCAGCTCACAAAGTAATTTTTGAGAGATTGACTTGAAAAGCCCAGATGAAACAGGTCAGATTATCATTCATCTCTTTGGGAGTGTTGCTTGACAGTTGAAACAAACAGTGCCACATGCAGATGGATTATTCACTCTTTTAACTGTTCCCATTCTCAAAATGTTACACTTGTGATAACTGGTGTAAATAATCAGATTTACAGAGAGCCTGGGGAATAGTTTGTGCTCAATCCAAACACTTCCAGAGGGATGTTAAGTTCCTCGCTTTGGAATATTTTCTTTTTCTTTTTTTTTTTTTGCTTAAATTGTGAGAATGTTTAGGTTCAGATTAAGACATCTTTCCATTAGTCATTTCCTTTAAAAAGAGCAGTCTTTATCTTAAGGTACCTATTTTGAAAGGACTGGCTAAATAAATATCTTTTTATTTAAGGTTTCACGGTCAAAATCAAAATATCATTGCATTCAGTTTAGGCTGCATGACCACGAGTACAAAACAACATAGAAACAGTTAGCTCATGTGGCTCTTTTTTCTGGACGTCACATGTAACAGCTCTGGCCACACAAGCTTTTTACCAATAGGAAGTAATAATTACTGTGGTAAGTACCTTGAGGTATGACTTCAGAAGAGTGGTAGTGATCATGCACCAGGATTACAGACATTTGCAATGTATCCCTCTCTCACACACAAACGCACCACCCCACACACTCCCTTGGTCTGTGGCCTGAAGTGTGCATCAAGGGACTATAACTGGCTCCATATGTGGTCACTTCCTTCCTCTGCTGACCTAACGTGAGGGGGTAGTATTAACAGGACCACAGAATCTATTGATTTACTCTCCGAAGGAAGGACAAAGACACAAAGCGAAAAAAAAAAGGAGACTTAAGATCCTTCTTGAGTAATGACTTTCTTTGACACCAGGATGTGCATAAAGCAGCAGTCAACTTATCACTGGCAAGATACCCAGCACTAATTCAACTGTCATTTTAATGGTTTTCAGGCAAAAGGATTATGACAGTGATAACAGATGATGTCGAACTATGATGTAGGGTCTGATGACCTTTTCACAATGTTGAACACCATCCGTACTTTGGATTATAGAGCATCTCACTCGTAGCAGTAAGGTGTGGCAGCTTGTTGCAGAATCATATTTGCATGCAGTCAAGCACAAACAAGCTTAAATTTAACTGCAGGTAGCACTTAAAATAAATAAAAGAAATAAAAGAATACTTCTTAGGTAGTTGCAACCCAGAAATGAAAAAAGTGGTAGAAGATGGATTCTTAGATAGTGGATCAATCATGCCAGTGGTGAGAATTGAATTAGTCATTGGGATAAATGTTCTGCTTCTGAAATTAAAGAGAAAAACAATATCTCTAATTATAGCTCACCTGTTAGATCTAAATGATATCTCACCGGTACTGCATGTGTCTGTACATGTCGCTGAATAACTAAAAGAGAAGCGCACGAAGTACAGGTGTTTCACTCTAAAGCCATTTCAACATGCTAACCGACATTTCTGCTCTACTTTGGCTTTGATTGTGTTTAAAGTTGTTACTACAGAACTACTATTAATGATCCTTGGATAACAAGCTAGTATAAAACACTGTGGATCTTCCCTATGAGACAGTTATCCCTCAGTGAAATGAAATGTATTGTTCTTTCCAAAACTGATAAATTATTGTGTACAAAACCCACAATCCATTTGTTGCTTTTTTCCCATCCAGGCCATTTGGGTCTAATTAAAAGCAACAAGTAAACAGTTCCTGTAGTCTAACAGACCCTGATGAAACCAGATGATTTACTTTTAATAATAAAATTACAACAGATTGCGACAGGGGAGGGCACACCACAATGATCAACACTGTACCAACTGTCCCCCATGCAAGGCATTAATAATACTTCAAACCAACAGCTATGCTCAGTTTCCCATGGACACATGCTAATTAATGACATATGTTAGAGTATTAGTGACACATTCTTAAAGACAAGTGTGTTTATTTATCCCTGTCTGGAAAAGGGTTCACTCCTGCCCCAAATGCTCCTCATTTTGTGGTCTCTGGCACATCGTTGTGAGAATCTGTCACTCAGTCTAATGTGACATGTCAAAACCAACACTCATATTCTTTACCAGGAGTAAAAGGCAGAAAGGGGTTCCCGCTGTACTGCATGGGGAGAAAGTTTACAATGGACAAAAATGCAGACTTAGTGGTAGATTATTATTTTATTCATCCATTATCACCTAGAATGTTCATATTGGATCATTTCCCTCATTGAACTCTATAGACTCCCAATTCTCTGTCCTATAATAAGAAACATATTAAAACTATTAAAGGACAATGTGCCTGGTTTATATTTATATGAATATGCAGGTTCATTTGACGACAAGGACAAGCATTAAAAATGTGACATGAATCTGAATGGTCAAAGTGCCACACATCAAATGAGCACTGAAAAGGAGTTTCGGTGGAATCAAACAATATATATAAATTTGTGGGCATAATGACCTAAGGTGAGTGTAGAAGAAAATATCCTGTACCCACTTTGATAAGACATTGAGCGCTTTCTGCTTTTCTCAAACATCTAAAATTGACCTCTGTCAGTCACTGACTCTCATTTTTTTGTGGATAATAAAAAGAAATTTAATTATACAACCATCCAAGGGAGATAACAACAATCAATTGATGCTAAAATGTGCAGAAACTATGTTTCATATTCAAAAGATATTCAGCTTTCTTTCTATTTGTGCATTTAACAGCATAATGAACTCACCTAACTTGTGTTTTCCTAGAACAGACAGTCAGAAACAATTCACACTTAATGCCTCAAATGGTAGCCAATATAACCTAATACAGAATACAAAAAGATTTTGTGATTTTCAGGAAAAATCACATACAGTAATGGCTTTGACTAGAACCAGCAGAGGCCCTGAGAATGTGCCGAGACCAGGTCCAAGACCTCACTGACCCGGTCTGTCAGTCCTGCTCCAGCACAAAAAGCATAATGAGGAACACATGGTCTGAAAACCAAAAGCTGAATCAGAGCTTGGGTCTGCATAAGAGACACAGAGATGTAGTCTCATTGAAACAGTTCAATGTACTTATCTGGTCACTGATCTTTGTTCATAATCAAAGTTGAACACATGATCAGGATCATTTAGGTTCTTTCCTCCTTCCTCTGTATTCTGCCTTCTACCGCCATCTAGTGTATCACAGCTGTTGCTGTTTAGCAGCTTTCTGTTCTCCTGAGCACAACCTATTGACCCCAAATCTCCATCTCAACCAGAGTGTAAATGTATACAGATGTATGTATGTACGTACAGTGTTTATCACGTATCAGTGTTTATTATGTACAGTGTCGGATTGCCTTACTGCTTTAAAAGAAGCTAGCAATTGTTAAGTCACTATGTTCAATGTCATTATGTTTCATTCTGGGATCGATTTGCATAGTGAATATTGGTGAGTAGATCCTTTGCTTTTGGCTTAATGTAGCATAAATCTAATATTTACAACAGCAAAATATGGCATGTCTGCTACATTTGATAGATTAACTCAACCATAATAAAATTAAATACGCTGCAGTATCACAGAGACCATTAAAATAAAATACCAGAAATGAAACACTATCTGGAATTGGCTCCAGCCCTCCACCCCTGCGACCTTGCATGAAGAAGCTGTATAGTTGATAAATGGATGGATGAAATATTGCTTTTACTTCCTGTTTGCCTAAGTGCTGATGAGCAGTTATTTCCCTGCAGCTACCAGCAGAGGGCAGTGTACCGTTGTTGTCTAAAGAGAAGGGGCAACCAGGTGAGCATTTCTCAAGGTCAGTATTACACATGAGATCATATTGATTATTCGTCGAGGTTATATGGTTATCTAAATATACAGCAAGGCACGGTAAAGACAAGTTCATGACGAGGCAACACCTCAGCAGAGAGGACGGAAGACAGAGTCTGACAGAGTTTTAGAGAGGCGTGGTAATCCAGTTCACGGTCCTGCTGAAAATTCATTCTATTTTACATCCAAACAGTTTGACCAATCCTGTGATGGATTATGATCACTCATCTGGTTACACATTCACCACACTGCTTATAATTTGCTCTCACAATTCCTGTCACATCAGCTAAGACTGAGGATGCCATTGGCAGTGGAAGAAAACATCACTATTAATAAGCCCCTCACCAGCACACACACACACACACGTACGCAAAGAAACACACACACATATACACTCACACAGGCACACACACACGTATGCAAAAAACCACACACTCATGCACACTCACACAGGCACACACACACACACACACACACAGCGTACACAGGGTCGGGAATGACAGAGAGTAGGGTTGGTCTGCCTTTAGCAGAGGCTGCAGTGGTTGCACCATTTGCTCACATGCTGGCAGATGCACACACACACACACTCACACACAGAAACCATCTCTGAACTCATCCACAAGAGAAGGATCTGAGCTGTGGAGGAGCTGAGTTAGCCGCACAGACACACACACAAACACAGATAACCACACACACACTGAACGCCTGAGCCCCCATTGGTCGGCGTCTCTCCACCCCACCGCGGGAGTCTCTGAGGGGTCTGCTGCAGTACTCTGCTCCAGGGGCCTGGAAACACTGGAGTGAGCCATTTTTTTCCTTACTTCTATTTTTGGGCTGGATATTGAAGGTCCACAGCCTCCCTCATTTTCCACAGTTTCTCAGCATACTGGTTCCCAGTGTAGGCTGCTTGCACAGCTTCTCTGCAGACAGGAACAGCAGCAAGGGCTGTAGCTCAGACAGGCAATACGATACCACTGAGAATCTGTGCAATAAGCTAGTGAGGAAGGACACATAAATCGTGCCTCTGCTGCAGGGCCCAGGGGCAGCAACCCAGTGCTCAGCCAGCCATGTAGACTCAGGCCACAGCTAAAAGAATTTGGAAAGGACCCTTCCTGCAGCCCATCCCCCCATACAAGAAGATGTGATTTTACTAGTGTCCTCCCAAGCCAACAAGGAATTCATGAGCAGAGTTTTGTTGTTTTAAACTCAAACCCAAAGCCCGTTGTTTCTCTTTTTTTTACAATAGTGTCTTCTCTTGTATTGATACACAGATTGAGGCTATTTGCTTTTGGTCAATTACATTGTATCAAGCCACTGTGGTATTATAGTGGTATTATATAGTATTTGTAATACAGTGATGAAACAGTGTATATATATATATATATATATATATATGTATAGGATTTTGGCTCTGAATTTGAATTGGACAGTCGGTCCACTTTAACTTGTCTCACATCACATATCACAAAAGCTATTTAGAGCTCTTCCTCCTCAGCCCAGGGGAGGGGGTGTTACACCTGAGGGGGAACACTGCAAAATGAAGACAGGGAATGCTGACGCTTGTTTATCGTGCCACTATTGTTACAGTTATGACTATGGGTCAGAAGCAGAGCATATTGAAATGTAGATGTGTGCACGGTGGAGCTGGTGACAATGATAAAAACGGGAAGCACATTACAATTGATTTCTGCCTTAATGGCTGTTGGAAGAAATTCCTATTTATATTCACACAGCCAATGCTAATTAAAACAGGCTGTATTATCGCAGGTACACAGGCATCACCTAGAGACGGTCAATCAAACTCATATAGGGAGAGCTCCTCAACCCCAGTTCTGGAGTAAAACACAAGAGTATCTGCCCACATTCATAAAATAGAGGGAGGTCCCTAATTCCACAATAGCCTATAGGGCTTCAGATTCATGTAGGAACCTGTCAGAGGGAAGAAGCATGTTTATGAATGAACAAGCTGCTTCTCTGCCCGAGTTCAGTGTGTAGTCTGTTTAGCAAACCGGTGAACAAGGACCACTGTGTGATGTGGAAACAGCCATCATTGCATTTTAATCACATCCTTTCTCATGAGGGAATTTATGAAAGCTCTAATAAAGTTTGAAAACAGAAGATATTTGGCTTGGCCATGAGAAAGTTTTATTATAATTATTATTATTGTTATCATTTACATACACACATATATAAAAAAAACTGTCAGATGATACGGTTGATTGACAGTATGTGCTTTTATTTATTTTATTTCTTTTCTTCTTTTTTTTTTTTTTGAAGTGTGGATTTTACGCAGTGCTTTTCTGTGTCTCCGCGGCCTCAGAGATGGGTATCCAGCATATTGATAGTGGTGAATGCCAGCGGGCATTAGAACAGCAAGCGGCCATCTGCCAGCCGAGCGAACTAGCAACCCCACCAGCTGCAGTCGCAAAACGCCCTACAAAGCAGGACATGCATGCAGCTTCTGACGTCTGCGGCCACACTGCGCTACAAAGCCCAGAAAAACCAGGAGCGGAAACAATGAGAACCAGGCTTATAGACGCCGCATAGGTCTCCGACCAGCAACTTTCTTTTTTTATGTGGGTTTCTTTTTTTTTTTTTTCCACTCTGTGGACAAGAGGCTGCCGATAAGTGCCCATCACTTCATTTCGGATGACCGGTTTGTGTGCGATTGTTTTTTCCACGGTGAGAAATCATACATAAACAGACTCATGCAGGGGCACTTTAATACCCCGACATGGCGACGGCAAGAAAAGGGAGAGAGCTTTTTACTATTTTGGAAACTAGCGCGGACACAGAAAGTAGCACCGTGTGCGACAGTCAAGACTCTCCGCTTAATCTTTCGGCCGATGTGAAGTGGTTTGAAATTCCGTACAGAAAGCCAGACTCGGACGAGGAAGACGGAGTGCGGGAGGAAGAGGAGGAGGAGGAGGAGGAGGACGGTGGCGGCGGCGGAGAAGAGGGGGAGAATGGATTCACCAGCGCGGCGGCGGCGGCGGCGGCAGCGGCGGCCGCGGCGGAGACTGCAGACGCGGCCAGCTTCATCGCAGCAGGAGGAGGCTGCAACATAATTTTGGTCACTGGCAGTAATGGTATCAAGCACGACGAGGAGGAGTACGCGGAGGACTGTTATTATTCCACCTCCACCAACTGCTCCGACACCACCTCGAACGACTCGGATATTGATTTCTCCGATCTGGAGGAGGAGGAGCGCAGGAGCTTTTTCGGCTTCGAGGAGGACCTGGACGAGGACTGCACTTCTCCAGACTTCTGGGGCGAACCTGACCAGGTGATCTCTATCGAGCCCTTTTCCGCTGTCAGCGGCCCGCAGCACTCGCTGGGGGATGATGCTGACACCCGTGACTATTTCCGGATACTCTTCCCAGATTCTCTTTTTGAACACATGGTAGAACAAACAAACAATTACGCCCTCTATCGGCAGAGGAGGAGCGGAAAATCAGACCCCCACTGGCACCCCACTGATGTCAGGGAGATGCGGGCCTATGTGGGCCTGAATATTCTCATGGGCATCAATCAGCTTCCGGACACTGGCATGTACTGGGCCAGTGACATTTTCATTGGCAATGCGGGCTTTAAAAAAACGATGACAGCCAGGCGCTTTGAAAAACTCACCCAGTACCTCCAGCTGTGTGACCGTGAGTCTGAGCCAGTGCGTGGTGAGAGGGGCTACGACGGCCTCTTCAAAATCAGGCCTCTCCTCGATGTGGTCGAGAACACCATGTGGGACGCGTACGTGCCCAACCGCTGCTTGACCATAGACAAGTGTGCCATCGTCATGAAGGGACGTTTCTCCCCCACCCAGTACATGCCCTCCAAGCCCCTGAGGAAAGGGTTGACGGTGTGGATGCTGTGTGACTCACGCTCGGGCTACTGCCACCGAGCCAAGATCTGCGTTGGCAAGCCCAGAGAAGATGAGGCTGCAGCCTCCCTGGGTTACAGGGTGGTGACCTCTTTGGTGCGCGGCCTGGAGGGTCAGTACCACCACCTCTTCATAGACAGTTTCTTCACCTCGGTGTCCCTCCTCCAGAGGCTGCTGAGGGGTGGACTGTATGCCTGCGGGCCAACACAGCCAGGCCGCAAAGGTTACCCAGAGGTCCTGCGCCCCCGTAATGTAGGAAAGCTGTCCCAGGGTGAGTTCTACCAGTGTCAGAGAGGCAACCTGGTGGCTACAGTGACACGGGATGTCAAGATGGTCAGCTGCCTCTCCACCAACTCGGCTCCAGGGATCGTGGGTATCAGTCCAGGCCGGCAGCAGCGTGAGACAGATGTGGAGGGGGAGAGCGACAGCATGGATAGCTCAGGTTTGTCTTTCGGTGTACCCCGACCTCTGCCCTTGCTGCTGTACCAGGAGAACATGAGGGGGGTCAACCTGTGCGATCAACTGAGGGAGTGCTACCAGGTTGGCAGGCCGTGCAAGAGGTGGTGGCGCTACTTCCTGTGGTTTTACGTCAACCTGTGCATCGTCAACGCCTACATCATCCTGAGGGAGAGCCGGGGGGGTACACCGCCAGCCGGCTTCAACGGCAAGCAGTTCACGCAGCGCCACTTCCGCGTGCGGCTGGCACAGCAGCTGATCGGAGACTACCAAGGGGCGAGGGGCATGGAGAGGGCAGCACGCAAGAGACACGCAGACTCACCCATAGAGTACGGACACCGCCTGGAGCGCATGTCAGAACGCTCTCGTCGCTGCAGAAACTGCACCAACAAGGGACTGCGACACGAAAGTGTGTTCGGCTGCAAGATATGCAATGTCCACCTATGCAGGGGAGGATGCTTCTCTGAGTTTCATAAATAAAAATGAAGTGTTTTTTTGTTTTGTTTTGTTTTTTTATATCCTTTGTGTAATCAAACAACTTGTGTCAAGGGATTTTTTTAAACAGTAAAACAATTTGTAATTCCAAAGGTTACCACTACAAGTGCACAATATAGTCATACACTTTATGTAGAGCTAGTTTTAGCATAGAAGTATTATTGCACGTACATTAGAGAAAATAAACTGAGAAGCTGTAGATTATTTGAATAAGTATAGAATGTTTTGGCTACTTGCCTTCTATAACACTGATGGAACTGCCTTGTGTCACTTTTTATACATTTAAGATATGTTGAGGATTTTATATGAAAAGAGAAAATCAAACTTTTCTGCACTTACAATAGATCAGAAAATGTTTGGGAAGTTTATCTCTCTCCTTTTCCAAAATAAAAACTTCTTGATGATGAACTTAACGGCATCATCTCTTCCTTTATATGTTTGCACAGCAGCGTCACCACAGTTAACCCTGAGAAGAGGGAACAATGTCAGTGCATTAAATTAATTTACACTGGTTTAAAGTTGGTTCAGCTTTCGTTTCTCTTTTTCCTTCTCACGCATGAAAATGTGTGTTTCTGGGCCTTCAAAGGGACACAGCTTGGAGCAATTAGAGAGTAGAAAAAGCCCCTCAGTGCTCTCCAGCCGAAGGACCTAGTGATGCCATTTCTTTCTCCAACCACACCACAGACACAGAGCCATCTGTGGCCCTATTACACAGAGTCCAAAACTAAAAAGTGGTACTTGTCACCGACATGATTGGAAAATAGAAGAGAGATTACAGAAAAGCGTTTTTTAGAGTCTTTACGACTGATGGGTTTGAAAAGGGTGAGGACCTGAACCTGTTTTCCTGGGAGAGGAGGACAATCGTTAAAATATGTGACTGTTGTGAACATACTGTGGTGTGTTCTCTCGTCAGAGCTTTTCTGCCCACTCTGCTCTCGGACAGGCAAGCAAAAGGCGGTATGTAGGCAGAGATAGGCTGCTTCAGCAGGTCAGACTGGCTGTCTCCTGTGTCTCCTCCTGAGGTCTCTCGCCTTCCTCCTCTCTCTCTGCCTCTCTCTCTGTCTCACTCTCTCACTGTCTGTCTCTCCTTCTCTCTCTCTCCTCAGGCTCTGCTGTGCCATCCTACACACACACACACACACACACAGGCATGCACCCTCTCTTTCCCTCCACCATGTTCTCTTGCTCTCCCTCAGCCGTTCCCCAGCTGGGAGAGGGTTAGTCAACTGGACGCCCATCCTGCTGATCTGCGGGAGCCCCGTGGGGAGTAACCATGGCAACCACGGCCGATGAAGACAGGGAGTCGCCAGCAGGCCCGCATGGTTGTCATGGTACTGGCTCTGGCTATGGAGGTGGGGGGTGCCAGAGGCCACACCTCCCTACTCCAAAACCAGGCAACGCTGTGGTGTGTATGGGTTTTTGTGTATGTGTGTGTGTGCGTGTGCAGGGAGCTGGCTGGCGGACAGCCTACACACTCTACATGGAGCCAGACTGGTTACCAGGCAGGCTCTGCTACAGCGCAGCCAAGGCCACGACAGCAGCCAAGAATGAACCAAACTGCTCTCTGGAAATGTTTTCATGCAGGTGTAGGATTCAGGGATGAGAGAAATCTGTCACACTGTGTTCTGCGTCACACCAAGCCACACTGGCACATTTGTATTCTGTTTTACTGAAAACACAAGGCCTGCTGCTGCTTTCCGGATATCTTCATGCAGATGTAGGAGCTTGGATTAGCTAAATCTGTACTGGATGCTGGTCTTCATAAAACCGCACAGCAAATTTCTTTTCCACTCTGTTCAATCACGTAATAATTACACATGTATTTTCTATTTATCCACCATTTGCTGAGTTGCGTTGGCAGCTGTCAGTCCTTCTTCACCCATACAGTGATTACGCTGTCAAAATTATTACAGTGACTTATTAAAAGCTGTTCAAGTCATTTTTGACATGTTATTTCAGTTACATTTTAATGTTTCTGTTTCAATATTTCCTTAATAGAATTAAGTGAAATGTGATGTCAAGCCAATTTTGAGCTGAAATTTGAGTTTAACTCTCAACTCCCAAAAGAGCAGTACAGGGACCACCTGACCTCTGGAATATGAAGCCTTTGTTGGTCACTCTGGTGCATGTGTTTTATAAATGGTGAGAGGAACTCATTGATGGTTTTCTACTTTATCTTGGGGGATGAATGTGAAACCATAGGGCTTTGTTTGTGCTGAGTCAGAATCCAAAACGCTCTCTCTCTCTTTCTCTGCTGTATGCGGTGTCACAACAGCCACATCTAATATTTCCAGGATGGATCCTGACCATAAAATTCTCTGCTCTCAACATGTTTCCCCTCCTGGGCAGGGAAAGATCTCTGAGTCTTTGTCAAGAACATGGGCCTGGTTTCACTTAAAAACCAATGGTTGGGCAACACATGTACTTTTAGAGTGTGAATGTGCCTTTGTTCAATATTTCCTCTGTTGCAAAATCTGTCCGTGGACAAGGACGAGCGTTTTCCTGACCTTTAATTCTCAGCACGCATTGATTCATTTTTTGTCTCTTGGCTGAGACGTATGTATGAACGTTCACTCCCGACAGTCTTGAATGTTGAATCACTTCAAATGTGAACTGTCGATACCTGTCTCTATTGGGCCTCAAGGAGGAGAAACCTTCATACGCCACAATGAGTGAACACCAGTGCAGTGGTTCAGATTAACTGTTCACAAAAGGGGTTTTTATATAACACAAAAACTATATAATACGCTGCATTTAAAAACCCTTTTGACAAGTAAACCTTCCAAAGTAAAACACAAAAAAGTCACAGTGAGAAAGCTTGAGGTTCAAAGGTCTAGTCCAATACTCGTCCAATATTTTCCAAAAGAAAAAAAGTAGTTTAGAGAATAATCCAAAGGGGAAAGAAACGGATTTGTGCTGCAGAGCTGTGTTTTTTCTTATTCACATTATTAATATTCTTATGACTCTTTGGAGGATTTGAATACTGGAACCAATGCACTTAACTCTGTATGTAACAATGTTAAAGTTCCACCTTGACCTACAACAGTAAAATGCTGCTTATGTATTATGAATTAGTATTGACAATATAAAAATATAATAGATGGTAATATGTCAGTCACGAGAGACAATATTCAAGAATTAGTGCTTTACTTGAGATACATTAAAAACTCTTTCTTGTACTTTTATTTTATAAGTGCAGGATGTTTACTTGCAATGGAGTATCTGCAGCTTGTGCTTCACTTTTATTTCAGTAAAGAATGTGTATGCTTGGGTGCTCATATCTTCTCAAATGGATGGCGGCTAAGTGAAACACATCTCCATCTAGTGGACATTAAAAAAAAACATAACATATAAAACATAAGTTAAAGGGAGCTGCTGAGCAGGTATTTATTATGTTATTGATTTGAGTGCTGCCATTTCTTGTCATGCAGTATGCACATCAGTGTCACCTGATGAATGCATCATCTTTTTATCCTTTAAACTTTCTAAACCAGATGGACCTCTTAGCTTTTTGCTGATGTGGTTTTGGCGAACCCAACAGAACAACCAGAGGAAGTTTGATCTCTGGGTCTCTTGCCAGCGGAACATGAAGGGTGACCTGGAATTAGAGAAAAACTGTTTTTAACTTATGCATACAAAATACAGTGGAAACAAGCCTCATTTGAATGGCATATGTTTCTATAAATTCCATGTTGTTGCTGTAAAAGTGGGGAATACTGTGTTTAAGATGAAAGATTATAATTGAAATCTTGTTCTCACTTTACGTTGTACAGTTTAATTACATTGCTCTGTCTCTTTGTCACTGTGTTTACTGGAAACACTTATCATTTAGAACAGAACAGCCTCTAATAGGACACTGTTGTCCTAAATGTGTCCTCATTAACTGAGTGGATAAGCCTTGAGGACTCTCACTTTTTGCCCCCTCCCTCTCTGTGTCTTTGTGTCACCATGTTGCACAGCCACTGTGCGGTGCTATTGTCACAAAAAGCCTTCCACAGAATGTTTTGCAACTCCTTTGCTGTGTGGCCATGCCAGGTGTATTTTTCAAAAGGTATATTATTAACCACTAAAATGGTCTGCAATTTAAAAAGAGCATTGTCGAAAACTAAAACCTTATTCTATGTTTAATGGGGGTGTCAACATTTGAATGTCCTACTTGATATCTAATCAACATATATTTAAATAATAGACCTTGGTGTGGACTGCAGTAACAGTGATAACAATCACTGTTGCTCATTTTAGCATTTGTACCTTGAGACTGTGCTCAAGCTTCATCATGCAGCAGTTGAAAAAGGTGGGTGTGGTCTGTGGTGGGATACTAAGAACTTTAGTTATAGTCCGACTTGTCTCAGCTGGAACAAAGTCTCCGGTCCCAAACAGGATGTCATTTGTGTACACTCTCCTCTTTGACTGAGCAGCAAAGGTCTGTTTCTCACACAGGTAGAATCTGGGTGTTACTGCACACGGTGAGTTGTTGAGCACTTCTACAGAGACTCCTGTTGCCTCCCCTGCATGTGGTGAGGAAGAAAAACATACAGACATCAGGCACATGCAGCTAACACATACGGTTATTCTTAGTGAAACCTGTTTACCTTGCTTCACTCCCATCTTTTCTGAGATAACATTCATTGTGATCTTTCCAGGGCCACAAAATGAAATCCTGGTCACACATTGTTGCTCCTAGCAAATAAAGACATAAGCCATCAGTAAGCCAGGTACTTAACATCTGTTTGAATCAGATGGACAGCTTTTGTTCATAGATTCTAGTTATAGTTGCATTAAAAAAATTAGCTGGTGATAACCAAGTTAAATAGAAGTTGATTCATTTCTCTACCTTAAGTCCAATTATTATAATTTCTGACTTGGAGGCGAAGGGAAACTCAGACTTGGTCAGGAAAGGGAACTCAGTCTTGGTTTTGTGGACAAGCCAGATTGACTGAGTCAGCTGTGCTCGTAAAGTATATGTAATCTTTCCCCATTTTCCTTCATAAGATGAGGGCATATCCCTGTACAGAAATTATCCAAACAAATAAGAGAAATGGTTTATTTTCATTCACAATTTCCTAGAGAGCAGATGTTAATGTCAAATATAAATACCATAAACAATGTTTTAAATTAGCACACGCACTTATTGGGAATTTTGAAGCTGAATGGATAGACATTTCTCCCAGGGCCGATGATTTCTGAACCTACAAAAGAGAAACTTTGTTGTGTTAAATGTACAAGCTTTGAGATACAAGATAGTGAGACCATACTAACCATCTCCTTTGTTTCTATCCTGAAGAATAATATGTTCAAAATAAAAGTATATCTTCTTGTTGTTGTGAACCACAGGGGTGTGTCCTTCTTGTTCATGCCATGTTACCTCGGCTTTTCCTTTGGCTCTGACCAAAAAAACCTGCACTTTTGTTTCTTTGCTGGTCACCACGATCACCCTCCCAGAGATAATGTCCCCGGGAGAGAAGGTTCCTCGTTCATTCACCTTGTTGTACTCCACAGAGAGATGCTTTACAGTCATGGTAAGATTTAATCAAAAAAACCCTCCCAAAACTTGTGGAATGACCCGTCTTAGTGCAAAAAGGAACATCCTAAGAATGAACTGGAAGTAGGTTGTACAGATCCGCAACATCACTTTGGATGTTGGAAAGGCTTGCGCTGTTGCAGTGGACGTCTCCGGATCCAATATCTGTGTCACACACGGTCACGTGATCATGAAGAGGAGCAGGTGTCACTTTCACACAGGTAACACTAGCTCACAGCCTTGTAGGCTAAACAAGGCAAAGCAAATTTGGACTGACACTGTGTCCTGAGACACAACAGTGCGTGAAATGTCATTAGTATTTGTCATTGAAGAGAACAAACAATGTACATAGTTTGTTGGTAACAGTCTGTTCACAAACTTATGGGCTTCCTTCTATTGCGCTGACAGGACTATAAGTCAGCTTCACAGCATACATTATAAAACAGCAGAAACCCGAGATTCCTACTGACTAATGAAGGCTACTCAGCTAATGTTCCGTTTTAGTGGGAAAGCCTTGGATGCCCTGCTGTGGCTCGCACTTGTCTTCATGCCTGTACATGTGATGTATCACAGCTCCAGCCAGCCTAGTTCGTTCTTTATTCGGTTTGCAGGAGAGTTGAACGTTGAATTTACTGAATGAATTTGAATGAATTTACCTTGAATTTTTTTTTTTTTTTTTTTGGATGTTTGGTGCTTGACAGGATGTTTATTATATAAGAAGCTCTAAAACTTCCCTGATGTCTTCAATATAGATTGGAGGCTGCAGTGAGTTGCAATAGGTGGGGCTGGTGATAGATTCGCTGCTAACTTAAGTTGTAAAAAATACATGCATTTCTTTTTACCGAGGAAGACACAGGGTTGGTGAGTAAAGGAATGAAGATTGATACTTGGTTCTCAACATTCCATCTCGACCGGTGAATAAAGAGCTGTGTGCTATGATGGCTCCTGCTTCCTGTTTTATTTTGGTAACACATCTCGTCTCATTTCGGATCCACTTCCTGTCAAGGTTCCTGCCTGATTCTCTGTATGATCATCAGTATAGTGTATCCAATCCATCTTTCTCCCATTCTGTGCCAGAGCTTTTTTCCCCGTGTGAGAGTGCCGGCTTTTCTTTTGGCATTCGTACTGTGTGTAGCAACTTTTGTTTTGCCTGCTGACCTAACTGCTACCTTTGCCTGATGGACTGCTTACCCATGTACCAACATGTTTTGGAATAAAGCTTCAAGCTTTTACTGTCTGTAGCCTGCTTTGTGGCTCCACTGTTTGTTTTGAGCCCCACAAGCTGTTAATATTAACTTTGGCAATGTAGCAAAGACAAAACTTACAAATAGAATCTTTACAGTTAATCAGACGAATGATAAACATGGCATAAAGAAGCATTGTCACTTCAGTAATTCCACTTACTTCTCAAATCCCATTCCTACACCAAGCGCATGCAGTCTGACAGTGTAAAGGGTGATTCCCTTTACACTGTCAGACTATCATAAAGAAGGCAAACACACTACCACCACATGCAGTGTCAAGCACAGACACACACAGAGAGGCAGACCCAGAGTCAAAAAAGTGAGCAGCCAGCTTTGTGGTCAAAAACAAAATCTGTTTCATCTCATCCACAGATTAATGCTCTTGTCAGTGTTGGAGCTGCCAGGTCACACATTTTAATATGGGTTGTTAAAACTTTATTTGGGGCTTCAGGTCACTCTTACATCCCTGAGTGATGTCCAATACATATAACAACACTATGGAATTACCTCTACACAGTATCCAACCATGTAATATTTCATCAACATTAAATATATATACAGCACTTTAACAATAGTTTGCATCCTAGCTGGTTAAGCTTTGTGTTTCTAGAAGCCAGAGTAAAGCTGTGATGTATTAAAACCTTTAACGTACGGTTCATAAAGTAAAGCATGTTTCCACAGCACTGTCTGCTGCTCCATAACACACTTAGAACACATCTGTGAGGGTAGCTCTTTAGAGCCCAGTGCTATTTTTTGTCAAAATCGGGAAAGAAAGGGTACATTGCATGTGCTCCATAGGGAGGTGGATCTTCATCTTGTGTGGGTGCTGCTTGGTGTTGGGTGCTGCTCCAGGACGGCAAGTTTGCCTGCCCAAAGGCCTCAAATCCAAAGACAGAGGCAGCAGGTAGTTGTTTTCCAGAAAGAGCTTCAGGCAGGACAACTATAGGGAGTTTGATCTGTGGGTCTGCAGCACATTTGATATCCAAATAGATCTGTAAAAAAAACAATGTGATGTTTAACAATTTGTTTTTTTTTTCTGAATGGGAAAATTTTGATTTCGAGCAGCTTTTCTTTTTCATGAGTCCATGTTGGCCAGTAGCACCTCTAGCCTTTCTAAGTTAATGTGTGCTCAGCTTCATTCTAAGTTACTCCTGTCTGTATTTGCCTGATCCTTTTGGCCAATAAATTATCTGCCACAGTTTATCGTTCATTGCACATGTTCACCTTTAATCTGTATTCCAGCTTGATGATGGAGCAGTTCAAGATGGAGGAAGGAAGTTCTCTAGGGATGGAGATCACCTTGGTCACAGTCTCGCTGCTTGATGGTGCAATAGCCACAAGCTTCTCTTTCAAGATGTCTTTTGTGACAACCTTCCTTCGACCCATGGCAAAGAAACTCCTTTTCTCATACAGTATGAATTTTGGCTTCACTGGACGATTCGATTTGTTGTTGACTTCAACTGTGACTTTGAAATCCTCACCTGTAAATGAAAAAAAGGGGAGTCGGTTAGTGATCTTGATGGTTACTATGTTGTATTACTACAGGCAAGAATTACTATGACGGGCCATCAGGCACATTATTTAAAGTGACAGTGCATATATGTACATATCTGAAACCCATCTTGTTCACATATACTGAAAATCTCATACAAATACAAATGTATAGCTTTTACTCACATTGCTGACATCCTATCACACTTTCATATGAAAAATTTTACTCTATTACACTTAAAAATGTCTCATAAAAACTAGTGAAACTCGGCATATCATTGAAGTAAATATATCTTTAAACACCTTTGATTAAATCTGCTAAAACCTGCTGAAACCTCATGTCTGTACACGTATTGTGGCTTCAGCTGCGCCGAGGTCCAGCTTTATCAACACCAGCTGTGTCTTCAATCAGACGTACACTGGAAATTTACTGGCAAGGTAGGTAAATGCCAGCATACCCAATCTGTTCCCACCGTTCATATCATTGGTTCCAGTTTCTGTCATTGCATGCCAACCGCTTGATCCTTTCAGGCAAAACTGTTTTAAGCCCTTTTATACCTTCTGGCATTTCTCTCCTGAATTGCAGGAATTGCCCCACAGGGGAGATTTAAAGTGATTTGATAAAAAAAAAGAAAAAGACAGGAGAGTGAAGTTTTCCTTCTAATGGTACCAACTTATTCTCATGACCTCACCCAGAGAGGGGTGTTTGGTAGGACAGAAACATTTCCACATTTATCTCTCTGGATTTGCTACAGAGGTTTCCTGTCTTCATGCAGGTTGAGCAGTAGTGACAGGTTAGGGAGGAATAAATGACTAAACAAAAGCTTGCAGTCAGTGTTTCCTTGATGGCGCAATTGTTCCCTCAGCATATACCGGTACCCCAGAGTATCTCAGATAGACGACAAAGAAAAACAGAGCGTTAACATCCTCCAGGTGCAGGATGCCTCTACTGTACATCTACCTTACTCTGCCATACCTTGCTTGTATCCCATCTGCCTGGTGTGAACATCCATGGAAACATTTCCAGTGGCAAAGAGTTTGAACGCTTTATCCTTGCTGCCACGCTGGGGTTCCTAAAAAAACAAAACGAATATCCACCATGCAGGTAAATAATTGTCTGACATGATTATGAGGTTGTTTTTTTAAAAGATAAATTATGTCTTACCATAAGCCCTGGAGTATCCATGTCTGCTTTGGAGACAAATGTGAAGTGGACTTTGGCCTTCTTTGTCAGCCTCATTGATTGTCTTAGCTCTGCCCTCAGCTTGTGAACAATCTCGCCTATGGAGGATTTGAAGGATGACGGGAGTTTTCTGTGAAAAGCAATAACTGAAAATTAAGATGCCCTAAAGAGAAAAAAAAAGTCAATCTTTGAAAAAAAAAAAAAGAAAAAGTAAAGAACAGGCACCTGTCAGGAATTTTGAAAGAGAAAGGAAATATGTGTCTCCCTTTACCAAGGACATCATTGCCTGTAAAAAGTATAAGGAAAAAGTCATTGCATACGGTACATTATATCTTTTAGCCATCAATTTATTATTTATTATATTAGCCTAATACATTACCATCTTCTCTTGCTTCTCTCAGGATATGGTGTTTCACTTCATAATATTTCTCATCAGACCAGTAGACATAGTGTTGATATTGCCCATAATGTTCATGCCAGCAAACACGAGCCTTTCCTTTTGCCACAAAAACGAGAGACTGGATTCTTGTTTCCTTAGAAGTCTCCACTATGATTCTTCCATTGATGGTGTCTCCATTTGTGAAGGTGTTCTGGCTGTTGATGGCATCGTATTCAATTGACAAATTTTTGATGGTCATTCTCCAAAGAGAAAATCAAAGAGCAGAAAATCCAATGCCTCCTGTAAAACCAGGAAGAGACTGAAATGAGTGCTGCTTGACACTGGCTTGTATAATGAAAACAGAAATGTTGTTAAACCTGCTTCTAAGCATGGCCATAAACGGTTCAGGCATTCATTCTTGCACACCAGTGTTATTTACATGCTGTTCCTCTCTCAGTGTGATAAACATATTTTCCAATCATGACAAAGTAGATAAAGCATTTTGACTCATGACTCAGTTGTACAGAAACAACACTGTGGTTGATCAGAATGATCCAGTCTCCTCTGTAAACTTATGTGGTAACTATTTTTTGTGAAGGTAAATAATGTCAAAATGGTTGTCTCTGATTATCTCGCACAGACCGGAAATGTATGTTCAAAAATGTAAATATTTTGAGCTGCACAAATGAAATTCCTTCACTCCAGTTGTATATGCATATGTATATTGGTGGCGACACATGAACAGGACAATCTAAAGGCAAAAATTACGTTAAGTGTAGGTTGGAGTCTCCTCCAGCCATCAGAAAGGGTTCAGCATTCATTGGCATTAATCCAGCAAGTTTTTCGAGCTTTTGATGTTTAGCTCATGATGGTGGAACAGATTATTTTAAAATCTTCCACTGGTGTTTCTGGAATGCAAAGGCCATAACTCATGATCATTAAACCATTATCAGATTTTTCTAACCACTCAGAGACTCCCCATGTTTGGTAATTGCCTTCCTGTTTCTGTAAATGTTCTTATGATTTTGGACCTACAAAGCAGAACCCAAACCATAAGAAAGATGAAATAACTTCTCTATTGTAAAAGTAACGGAGGTAGTGGTGGGGATGATAGGGAGAGAAAATGTCTATGTATTTTATGACCAGACAATAAGTATACTTCCCTTGCCCTTATCAATATGACATAACAGATGTACTAAAATGTCCCTACAAGGGATTCGTTTATATCAATTTTTATATTTTCATGTCATCACCAGTAAATTACATGAGGAACAGAGAAAAATATATCACTATAACTGAGATGCTGTCGGATAAATTCATCAAAGACATCATTCTAAGACAGAGTTCACATCATGATTTATTTATTTACCTTTTATTTAAAAGATCAAACAGGTAGAGAAAAAATTTTGAAAGACAGAATATCTTTTTTTAAAGTCATGGTTTCAGGCTTAGTAGTGAGACAGAGAGAGAGAGAGAGAGATTAGAAAGTTAGGGGGAGCCACCAATTGAGCCACGTGGGGTACCTGAGATTAACAACTGTTGTTTTTCCCCCTCACACAAATTAGAGCTTCAGTCTGGGATCCACAGAAGTTTCTATTTTATTTTACGGCCAACTAGAGAACTTAACAACTTTTATAAAGGGAACGTCTTTATTTGTAACGCCCTCAATCTGATATCTACAACTGGCCTCAGCTTTTTCTTTTTTGTTGTTGTTGTTGTGATCAGTGATCCAGTCATTCAGTGTTGTATGTGATCGTCGCATTCGCATTATCTTAAAACTTGATATTATCCATTTTTCTGAGAGATGAGCCTGCTGTTTAATTTAGCAAAAACATGGTGCAGACATACAAATGTATTTTGTTTAAGTCTGCTCGCTGTGCTGGCCATTAAGTCATTTTTCTAATACTTTTCTTCTAAGGTTGTTCAGATCATTGTCTCACTGGAGCATAAATCCCTGACCAACTGGAATATATTTCCTATTTTTTCATAGTTGTGGTAACAGCTTTTATTAAAACTGTCTTTGGACTGATGGTTTGCAAATGATGGGATCCAAAGTTGGGATCCATGCATAGTTTGCATTACATCTATAATACAGATTTTAAGAATAATATGAAACCATTACAAGAACATGATAAAAAAAATAGCACTTCTGTGTATTAGAATTAATTTGTAGTGTGGAAAAACTGATAATGTTTTGAAATTTATTTATAGAACACCACATAATAACTCTCTAGCACACATTTCACACTTGTGTCCAGCAAACTAGGCTAGACTCAGCATCATCACAATTGTAGGATAAAAATGAAATGTCATTCCCTTTTCCATCTCATTTCATTTATATGAAATGTATCTTCTTTCACTAATGCTTGTTGCCAAAATCTGATAAAGGAGGGTACATCTGATACGCTCCATAGGGTGGTGGGCTTTCAAATGACTGAGATGCGGGCAGTGGCTCTTGTGGTGGGGGAAGGCCCCAGGCTGGTGGGTAAGGGCTCCCGAACGCTTCAAATCCAGAGTCAGCAGCTGCTGCAGCAGAAGAAGCAGAAGCAGCAGCTGGTAGGATGATAATGGGAAATTTTATCTCTGGATCTGAAGCATATTTGACATCAAGGTAGACCTGTGGAAAACACAGCTTATGTTATACTGGGGGATAGAATTTGCCAAACTTCATATCACCAGAATAGATGGGGTATATGGTCCCTTATAGACATTCATTAGAGACCACAAAGCCCATTCTTGAAATTTTCCCCTTTATCTCTTAGGACAGACTAACTTATCTCTCCCACATCACATCATGCTGGATAATGACTAAGGATGTCATATAATTAAACTAGCGGGCTACTAATTAGGGCCATGTCCTAGATTGAGGCTCTTTGTTCACACAATGTTTTACTGAAGTGAGTGAATAATTCATGAAAAGTCTTTGCTCTACATGGCTAAATTATGGAAGTACATGTTTTTCTATCATTTTTACATACTGTAAGCATAAACGACTCTGAGCAGACGGAGAGGTGCTATCAGAAACATCCACAGATGTAGAATTCTGCTGTGTTATTTGATAATTTGCTCTTTAGCAGAGAGTTAGAAACCACTTACAATCATAAAATATCACCGAAGTAACTATTTTAAAAGCTGCACACATTGATATATTAGGGGTCACCTGTTAGGAAGGGACAACTTTATATTGCATGCCTATAACAGTCAATGAATAATTTTTTACCTGATATAACACTATTTTGTACAGTTACATCAAAACTAGAATACAGACAGACAGACAGACAGACAGACAACTCTTGCCAGTTTTGAAATCAGGAAAAATTATTGTTACCAAAAATATACATTTCAAGGTGGGATGCTGCATTCATAAGTTGAGAAGAAAAAGTGGTATTATTATTAATAATAATAAAACAAATGGAGCAGGACAATGGGGGATTGTTTATGATGCAAAAAGTATGTATTTGGTCAAAGAAGTGGGGAAAATAATGAAGTGTTGGTACTCTAGTTTAACGGGAATAAAAGCACATCTCAAACTGTCATCTCTGGTAGCCTGTTCCTGACCCTGCTGCTTGTTAGGATAAATGCATTGTGGGTTGATCCAGGTCATCTCGCCACAGCAGTAGTCAGTCGCATCTGTGCATCACACATTTGCATAGTTATGGAAAGAAAATGTTTTCGTCTGTAGGGAAACCGGCCCTGGCTGCACCTGGACAACTGTGCTGTAATGCTAACTTGGTCAACTGCATTGTATGGGAATATTGTGCCTGATGTCAGGATGATCCCATCTAATGCAGCTGCCATCCTTTAGGGGGGAAATGACCTGATTTGCTCCTACTCTGGAATCTGGACGGGTTGTGTGGAAAATTAGCACAGTTTCTAAATGTCCTGTCGTTCACCATATATAATCCGGTCAAAGGTGACATCGTTGTTAAGGCTCGTGTCATACTTTTGCATGTGCTTTTATGTCCACTTATTTAATTGCATACGTGATGCCTTCCTGTTAACAATAAGGCCTTTGTGTCTTTAGTGTGTAAATAAGTTGTTTCTACATGTGGGTCATAGAGCTGCTTACCCTGAGTCTGTACTCTACTTTGAGGATTGTGCAGTTCAAGATGGAAGGGTCTTCATCGTGGGGGATGGTGATGACCCTTGTGACGATTTCTTTAGTGGAAGGCAGGATGGGCTCTCCCACCTCTTTCAGGACATCTTTGGTATGCAGTTTTCTTTTCCCTCTAGCAAAGAAACTGTGCTTCCTGTACAGGCAGAACTTGGGCTTGATTTCACGAGAGGAGTTGTTATGAATGTTGGCCACTACCTTCAGTCCTTCTCCTGATGAAAAAGACCAAATCATTTCAAAATAGTTCTTGGGATGGAAACTGGGAAATATCAGTGTGAGGGCCCTCACCTTGGAAGAATCCTGTTTTTTCAATATTTACATCCATGGATACTGCTCCTGAGTTGAAAAATCTCAATGTCTTATCCTTAGTCTCATGCTGGGGTACCTGAAAGACCAGGGGCATTAATGCAATACATGTTCTTTAAAAACAGAGATAAAACACATTTAATTTTTTGTATTTCAAATATCTATGTAGGAAATTAGAAAGCATTAGTTACAACAAAGAGAACACACCCAAAGAAATACTTTTCCCTTTCAATATGTGGCTTGTGAGTGTAGTTTTGCCACGAGACTGAGCACATTGTGTACATTTTACAGGTTGGGCTAATTAAGTGCAAATATTTAAAAGTGCCAGTCCTCAGGGTCTAACAATTTCATTCAACACACCTCCGAACAGGAAATAAAACGGCTGGGTTATCAAACTTCCGTCGCCAACTTTAAAAGATTCAGTCATTATTCTAAAAATGACAGAAATGTCGGTGTAACTAAACACATACCATTACCGCAGGGGTGGATGCATTTGCTCTTGGAAAAAAATTGATTTTCGTTGAATCTGTGCTGTCAATCCTCATTGATCTGCTTAGTCTGGCTTCCAGCAAGTAAACAATTTTACCAACAGAGCCTTTGAAGGTGCATGGCATGTCCCTAAAGCACAAAGAAATAGATCAGAGGAATGTAAAACACAGTAGACATGTTATAGGATGTTTTTAAAATCCTTTGATTAAATATATTCTATCAAAACAGAATGCAGATTAATCCATTGTCATGTTAGTTCAGAACATGCAAGTTTTGTATTTTTAAATATAGTGAGGATAAGGCTCTGTCTGCTGTAATTCGTTAGGGAACCTTTAAAACAAGACTAGGACAAAATCCAGTGTGGGGCTGGACCACTTACGGTAAATCCTTATTTTATGACCACTGTCTGACATAAAATATCAAATTAAAGACATAAATTAAAGGCAAATACTGTGATGGTATTTCAGCCATATTTAAATACAAATTACTCTATAAAGAAAGCTCAATGATCAAAATATCTTATTTTTAGGTTACTTTTTGAAGCTTTTGCCAATGTCGCAAAGTGCTTGGTCTTGGCCGGATATGTTGGGTCAATTTAAAAACTCCATGAAGAGTTTGATATAGTAAAGTGCCTTGATGTAACTTTGTTATGATTTGGCGCTATATAAATAAAATTAGATTTGGTTTAATTTATTACAGTCACAGTGAGAAGAGAGACTGGGGGAGACAGGACATAACATACAGCACAGGGCCATGTGTCGGACTTGAAAATGTGACACGTTCCAGCAGTTAAGCCCTGAGGCAGACTACCTCACAGCTCACAAGCCAACAACCTCAGTATGGGAGCCACAGTAGTTTCACCTTTACTTACTTCAAACAACTTTTTATTGAGGCAGGTCTTCAATTTTATTTTTATTTCCTTTACTTTGATAGGTAGAATTGGCCCACGGCTGTGTCGTTGTGCTAACCGTTACATGTTAATATAAATATTTGATGTGATCATTTGCAATGTAATCATTATAATTTATGATATGCTATTCATTTCTGTCCATTGAAGTTACAGTTGAGTTCTGACTCTCCCTCCCTGGTGTTGGAAGTTTAGTTATTATTAACTCTGTGTCAGCAGTAATAATAATGATAATGATAAGTTTTATACTGTATAGGAAGTGCTCATCCTCTTTCTTGCAGTTCCTGAGCAGCTGAGAAACCCGGGTGGTAAACTGTCCGGTACATCTATGATCCCGTGGTTGGCATGATCTTAATACGGGTCAGCTGTGTGTTAGAATCTATCTCAGTCCTGTTGTCTAAATATAGTCTCAGTGCAGTGGTATTGCAACACTGCAGACTGACCACAAGCAACCCCCTCTCCCCAAGAACCTGTTTTGGCAGAAATGATTACTTACTGGAGAGGGAACTGAAAGGTGAACGGATAGACATGACATCCTGCAGCGACAACATTGCTGTCTGAAAATGTACAAGCAAAACTGGTGAGAAGAAGATGTTGTGACTGTTTATTTTACAACACATTTTTTTTTCACCTGTGTGTCTGGCCCTTTTGATGTGACGGAATTTGGGGCTGAGGGCACAAAGTGTTTCTCTATGTGGATCAGAGCTGTTGGACACAGCACCCACCACTGCAGTAACAGCTCAGATATGGTGAGTGACTAAAGAGGCTGGAAAGATGTCACAGGCTCCTTCTTTGAGCTTCTAAAAACTTTTTCAAAAGCTCCTTGGTGAATATTAGGTAGAATTTTTTTATTGGATATGGTTGGATGGTAGACACACCTTCAGTACATTAAAGCTCTTCATACACACAAGAAAAAAAAAACAAAAAAAACCCCACACCTGAAACCTGTTTGAAGCCACTCTTGTCCAAATTAAAACGACCGCACAGAACTTTTTTGTGTGATAAAAAGACAACTGAGCCAAACTAGCTGAGACAGAGATGTAAAATACTTACATGTTTCTGGATTGTGGCTTATCGCTGTTTGCTCATCAGTCCCTGAAGAAAAAAACAAAACAGTGGTTTAAAAGTAGTGAGACTGGACAAGTTATTTTCATTACAATCCTAAATGACTAATCTGGAGATTATGCTCTTGTAGAATCAAACAACAATATCAACAATCTCAGAGTTTGTCTGACAAATGACTATTTGCTCTAGCTTTTCATTAACAACGGAAAATTATTACTAAGCATATTTTTTTTTACATATTTTGTTGATTTTGTCCAAATAAGTGAGTCCAAATTAAATTGGAATTTTTTGCTAAATTTTCTGTTTGTGAAAAGTTGAATTTTATGTGGAATACAAATGTGAAACTATTGAAAAAAAGATTTGGTTGTTTTATGCAGTGCTTCCAATGACTGAAGCTTTTAAGTTTTCATTTCACGAGCTCGTCTATGTAAAGAGGAATATCTTTACTTTGAAGATGTGCGCTAACCGAAGCAGAAGCAGGATATTAGACAGCTAAACTGTTGTTGAGTTTACTGTTTTTTAGATTTTTTTTTTTTTTAACAAAACCCAAACTGAAAGAGAAGCATTTAGTTGAGTTCAAAAGGCTCATGGACACAGATTTGAGTTTGGACAGGAGTGACATACCTCTGCTGAATTTTCCAACCAATATTTTTACTCATTTCAAACAATCCAACATTTCCACTCAAAGCAGCAGTTATCAGCTGCCAAATTAGAGTTTTCTGCATAATGGTTTTGCAGAAAACGAAATGGTTGGTTATTATGACGGCATGTGAAAGGCTGGGATACCTCACAGCCCAAAGCTCATTCAGAGCAGCACACCACATCCATCACGCAAAGACATTTTCATTATTTCATAAATGGAAAATATAAATAATCATGAACAATTTGGGGGGGGGGGGGGGGGCAAGGTGCTATAAATTCAGAGATTCCGATAAGTGATTTCTGTTTCAGATAGAGTGGTTGTTTTTCGTTTTCACAAAAAGAAAAAAAAAAAAAACATGAAAAATTATACAATCTCATTGGGTCTCCCACCAAACATGTCCCTACAAGTGTGGATACACAACAATGTTTTTTTTTTTTTTTCTCAGCTGCTGGGATTTGGGTATTGCAATTCTGGAGATGTACTGAAAGTTGTTTTTAGCTTAAGGCTTCTGGGAATAGCTGATCCACAGTGAGGATCTTTGTGTCTTTCTGCGTGTGAGGGGGTATGCGTGAGGAAAAAAAAGAAAGAAAAAAAGACACACCAAGCACGCATCTTGTTTCAGCACACACACCCAAAACAGTTCGTGCAACCGGTGCAAACCCACGACAGAGTCACACGTAACCGTGCAGAGCTCCTGTCGGCCGTACCTGAGCGATTGCTGTCCCCGATGAAGTAGTGCCTCAGGCTGAAGTACTTGTCCTTAGCGTGGTAGACCGTAGTGGTCTTTCCGTGTCTCTCGGTCCACAGCACCTCGGCCTTCCCTTTGAATTTAATGTAGAGGGAGTTTAGGCGGCACTCTTTGGACAGCTCCAGATCGACCTGTCCGGACACCCAGTCCCCGTTAGTGAAGGCATCTCTCCCCGCCGGAGGGTTATAGGTCACCTTTAAGGTTTTCACCGTCATGACGGCGTTTCAGTCGGCCGAGACGATGTTTATGTACCAGCCCGATTTCCACAAGAGGTGTGTCCTATATCCGGGCAGCGATCCGCTTCTGATACCACCCTTCCTGTTTTGTTTTGGTTGGTTGTTCATTTTTTTTCAATTCCCCACTTTGTCTTGTGACGATCGTAAAGACGTAATTTTTATTTCATCATAGTTTATGAGGAGTTTAATAGAAAAGTCAAAGTTTAGATCTGACTGGCTGTTGGGGTTGTTTGTTTGTTTTTTCAGGTCTTTGCGATCATTTTTTTGCTCTTTTGTCTAAAATATTTGCGTCGGCGTGAGTCATAAAATCCCAACAAACCAACAATGAATGGTGTTGTTGATTTGGCTGCTATGAAGTATCTTCATAGACCACGGTGGACAGTTTCACATTTGATGATGTAATGTTGCTTTAGTCTGGGCCCTGCTGGCAGCGCTGTGTCAACATGTGCTCCATCACAACAAGCAGGCTCAAAGAGCTCAGGGTGTTTCTTCTAATTGAGCACCACCAGTAGTAACACCATCACCATCAGGAGAATCAACACTACCACCAGAACCATCAGCAGCACCAGTACAGGCAGTAGTATGCTGCCCTAGCAGGAGCCTTGATAGCTGGGAGGATAATTATGGGAAATTTGATCTTTGGGTTTAAGGAATATTTAACATCAAGGCAGACCTGTGGAAAAACACAACTGTTGTTACAGTATTTGCTTTTATTTGTTTATATCACTGGAGCAGTTGGGGTATACAGTCCTCATAGACATGTATCATGTGTCAGATACTGCAGAGTTCATTCTTGAGTCGAGATTTTTTTTTTTTTTCCCTTTTTCCTCTTCGGACAGGCCAACTTATCTCTTCAGCATATGGATAAAGACTCAATATATCACCTAATCAAAAAGTTAGGCCCCCATGCCTGTCCTGCATTTATCACCAGTATTACTGACAGGCTTGTTCACAATAATAATTCATGGCACGTCTGTTGTGTTTGCTCTACAAGGTTAAATTATAAACTCATGAACAAGTGCACAACATCACCCAGGTCACAGTTATTTCACATTTTACATGCTGTGCGCATGGGTGACTTTTTTTTTTTTTTTTTGGCAAACTCCAGTGTAAACAATTAGATATGGACACTGCATTTGATAATGTGTTGTTAAGCAGAGTGTGACTTATATAATGACAGGTAGGGGCGTCAGCTCGGTGGCAAAAAGGAACGGCTTCGCTGAACAGAGGTTCATTGTTACTGCCCTGACCTTATCATGTTTCATTAAAACTGTCCAGTAAATGAGGTTTAATGTTGTTAATATTTGCTCTCATGTGGCATTTACTGACTTTTGTGACTTTTTCTTATAAGAAGGAGGGACGGGCTCTCCCACCTATTTGAAGACGTCTTTAGTTTCAAGTTTTCTCTTTCCTTCAGCGAAGAAGTTGTGCTTGCTGTACACAAGTACACCAAAAAAGTAAAAAAAAAAACAAAAACCTTTGACGTGGAACTGTTATGGTTATCACGTCGAGGGCCTTCACCTTGCAAGAATCCACATCCGTGGATAGTCCTCCAGAGCTGAAAACACTCAGTTTGTTATCCCCAGACTGGCGCTGTGACAGACAACGAATCTGAAGCCAAATGCATGACTTGCGAGACAAATTAGCTAATTAAAAAATTTTTATTTACAAAGTTCAAGTCAAAATCACTCTTCGAGGAAACAAACTGGTATGAAATGAATAGCAAAAGTAGCAAAAAAAGACGCAAGCAAATGCGTGGAAATTACAATAGAATTAGAAACAGAAGGTTCAAGACAATGCTTGGAAAAAAACTAGAAAAAGTATCAACACAAATGACAAGGCACGCAAAAATCAAAGTATCAACATAACTCAGAAAACTTTTGGTATGCCACCATACCATATACCATACACCATATGGTATGGTACGTAAGAGATTTTGGATAATTCCATGCTCCCAGCTTTGTGGGAACAGTTTGGGGATGGCCCCTTCCTGTTCCAACATGACTGTGCACCAGTGCACAAAGCAAGGCCCATAAAGACATGGATGAGAGAGTCTGGTGTGGATGAACTTGACTGGCCTGCACAGAGTCCTGACCTCAACTGATAGAACACCTTTGGGATGAATTAGAACGGAGACTGAGAGCCAGGCCTTCTTGTCCAACAACAGTGTGTGACCTCACTAATGCGCTTCTGGAAGAATGGTAAAAATTCCCATAAACACATTCCGAAACCTTGTGGAAAGGCTTCCCAGAAGAGTTGAAGCTGTTATAGCTGCAAAGGGTGGACCGATGTCATATTAAACCCAATGGATTAAGAATGGGATGTCACTTACTGTAAATTCATATGCGGGTCACTTTTGGCAATATAGTGTATCACTCCATAAGTTTTATTGAGACATGAACATTATTATGAGGTGAATTAGACACAGTCCAACAAGTTGTTTGTTTCAGATGGAGATCGTTTTATTCTGAAAATCCTGTGAGCAGCAGCCTGAGCACACAGACAGAGGTGAGCCAAATGAATTGAGTTAAGATATTACATCCTAGAGAATGATCTCACCATAAGTCATAAGCAAAATGAAAAATAATACAAGAATGTTTTTGTTTTTTTTATAATCATTGTCGAGTTCAGGCATTGCAATGGCTTTTATGATGAAACTAAAACAACAAACTGGAGGGACTGGGAAAGAAAATCGCAGGTGAGATTGGAAAGTAGCTCACAGAACAAACCTGGTTCAGCAGGTTTTGATCAGTTTTTAAACAATGTTAACTGTTGAAAATCAGAGAAGAAACATGATACAGGTCTAGCTCAGAGCATGAGCTCATATTATTTTGCCAAAAAACAAACATCTCTACCAAAGATAAAAACTGAGCCTGCGGTCTTTTTAAGTGTAAGTTCTTGAAAATGGGTCAGCTACTTTACTCTGCAAAGTAGCTGACCCATACCACATTCATCAACATATACAATGATATGAAAGCCCTTTCACCTTGAAGAGTTTTATCTTGGATGAAGTAATTTGTCAGGCTGCAGTGCTTCCTCTTGGAGTGGTAAAGCTCAGTAATATAGTCGACCCTCTCCTCCCACTTCACCTCAGCTCTCACTTTGGATTTAACCAACAAGTAGTCCATCTGACAGTCCTTGACCACTTCCAAGGTGACCTGACCAGACACCCAGTCACCATTAGTAAAAGGGTTGCAGGTGACTTTAAAGCTTTTCATGTTCAACATGTTGTATGGCCCTAAGAAATGTAGATGTTGGAGATCTGACTTCTTCAATAGGTTTGTCTTAACTTTTTCGGAGGGCTCAAATTAATATGTGCATGATTGTTTCCTCCCATCATTGTTACTTCATTCACTAATTTGCCTATCTATTCATTTTTTAAGGCTGGTTTGCTTCTGCTGATATCATATGTGTCACATGTCGTTCCGCTTTAATAAGTGTGCCAGCTGTGTCCTTTTGTGTTACTCAAAGAAAACCTGAACATTAGCAGGCTTCATTTGACTCCCTGATAATCTTTCACTGAAAATCGATACAGATACATGCCCTTGAAAACTATTTTACTTTTTTTTGTTTGTTAAACAAGCAGTGTGTCGGATACAATGTCTTCATAGATATGGAATAAATGAAAAATGCATTTTCTCTGTACAGAACTGTTTGATCCACTGGATTAAGATATTTGATTAACGAGATATAGATTACATTATTATTATTATTATTATTATTATTATTATTAAGAAATAAGCATAGCCAAACATGCATACATATCTTTTGACATGCTTCTCATTAAGGACAATGTCATGATATCAGTGAAAACATTAATTACTGGCAGTCACTTTTACTAGTAACACAGAAGCTGATGAATGCAAAGTTTGAGACTGCCAACAATCTTCAGCTTAACATAAGGGGCCCAGTCCTGCAAATACAACTGTACTGTAATGTGAATAACTGTAGTACTTCTAATGCTTTTTTTTTCTTCAACTTTTTCCATATTTGCTTTTTTGACTTAAAACATGTTTAAGCAAAGACCTTTTGAGTAATTTAGAGTGGTAATACTAATGTGCTATTCTCTTGATTAATCAAGCATGAAACTCTATATTTCAGCTTCTAGGATTTTCCATTAAAATCAGTCAAGGAGGGGTACATCCCATAAGTGCCATAGGGTGGAGGTGGAGCAGACGGGACTGAAGCAGTTTGGTTTTGTGGGAAGCTGCTCCCTCCATACATGTCAAATGCTCCAAATCCAGGGTATGCAGGTGGATGCTCTTCTTCAGCCCCCTGTAAAGCGGGCAAGATAACAATGTTGAATTTGATCTGCGGGTCTGAAGCGTATTTAACGTCCAGATAGACCTGTGGTGGAGAAAGAGTCAACATTTATCAATCCTGTCATGGAGCCCTGTTGCCATAAAAACATGCAATGATGTTATTCGGATATGGAAATGCGCACCCTGAGTCTGTACTCTGTCTTAATGATGCTGCAGTTTAAGATGGAAACACACGTGGTGGGAGGGATGGTGATGATCCTGGTGACAGTCTGGCTCGAAGAAGGTGGTATGGCTTCACCCACCTCTTTCAGGATGTCTTTGGTTTCAACTTTTCTCTTCTCTGCAAAGTAGCTGATCTTCTTATACAAACAGTACTTGGGCTTAATGTCACGCGACAATTTGTTCTGAATGAAGGCCACAACCTTTATGCCTTCTCCTGGAAGGCAGGGTAATAGTTTGTTAGCACCTACAAACAAGTGTTACTAGTAATCTCATGCAGCATACAATGCGCACATCAGTATAACCTAGTCTTATTATTAGACCATAAAAAAGTTACATGAGGAAAAGGACTTTGAGCTACTAATGGTCTAACGCAACAGTGCATGATTCGTAAAGTGAATGTGTGATTCGGTACCTTGGTGGAAGCCCGTTTGTGCAATATTTACGTCCATGCCCACTGTTCCTGATGTAAACAACTTCATTTTCTTATCAATCATGGATTGTTGGGGAGTCTGGAAGACAAATGAGTTAAAGATTGAGTTAGTTGTCATAACTTCAGCCCTGTCAAAGTTTAACAGCATTAGCATGGTGATGTGCGCTGTAATGTGGGTACCATCAGCATTCGATCACTGATTGGGTTTCCTTTGTGGATGAGGGTGAATTTTGTCTTCACTTTGCTGTCTAATCTCATGGGCCTGCACAACTTTGCCCTCAGTGTGTACTGGATCTTTCCATGTGAGCCCTTGAAGGAGGATGGCAAGTTTCTGCGAGATTTGAAAACACCGTATAAAAAGAAGTCGCAATATGTTACAATAATACTTTCTTTATAGTTTTTCTTTTACAGTAAATGCTGATTATACAATGTAGTTTTTTTTTTTTTGGTTTGTTTGTTTTTTTTAAAGAAGAACTTACTGGTCCGGAATCTGAAAGGTGAATGGGTACCCATGGCAGCCTGGGCCAACAGTATTATTGCCTGTAAACAAAGTGACAAAACAAAGTGATTAAACGTTGCCCAAATTAATAATCATTGCAAGGTGTGTAAATCCAACAATATGTTTCTTGCTCAGCATAGCTGCTCACATTGACTGCCAAATGAGTAATGCTAACTTTCCTGAAGAGGAATCAAAATAGCAACAAGAACAACCTGGGATTTAGTTAATATCCTATATGTGAAATGTGAAACATTATAACAGAACAAAAAATTAGAGGTGACGTTTAAAATTAAAAAACAATATTAAATGAACAGTTCATCGCAAAGCAATACATTATTTTAACATTATCCATTATACTATGACTAAAGTACAGCAATCTCTTTCTAAATTGAGTTAAGATGTAATGGTTGGTCTGCACTTACCTGGGCCCTCCTGAATTATAACTTGCTTGATACTGAAATACTTCTCCTTGTTACTGAACGTTACAACAGTTTTTCCATGATGCTCGGTCCAAAGGACTCTTGCTTTTCCCTTCAGCTGGACACAGAGTGAACTTATGTTGCAATTGCCTTCCACCTCTAAACTAATCTGTCCTGAAATGTAATCACCAGAGGTGAAAATGTCACTTTTGTTGATGGGATTATATTTCACTGAAAAACTCTTGACTGACATGCTGTGCTACTGCGAAACTAAGATGTAAGTAGAAGGAAAGACTGTCAGGTAAGATAGTGAAGACAGAGATTATATATGCTGTCAGGTGTATTTTGCTAATAATTAAACCACAGGGCTTCAATAAATCCATTTCACTGGGTAGATCTGTCTGGTGGATGACAACCAAAGAGTTAAGTATATTATATGTTGTTCTGTGAATTAAAAATGTTATATGATGGGTTTTTTTTACACAAATCAATTCACTGGTTAAAGTGACAGTTTTAATTATGGCATTTACTATCACAAGTTACTACCAACTCACAAGCTCAGTTATAACTCCATACTCCATGTGTGGGTGTTTCAGACAAGTGTTAACTCAATCATGAGAGTCATTATGTCACCGTTTTGCTGGAAAAAATGTGTCTATGGAAACCACGGGAGAAGCATCAGTACTCATGGTGTGTGTGTCTACAGGTGTGAGGAATGAACACTTGAGAGCATTATTATACAGGTTTTACAGAAAAGTAAGTAGAAAGTCCTCCTCGTCTTCAAATTTGAGCTTGTTACTAATTCTTTAATAAGTAATAAGTGCTTCATACTAAACACATCTAACACATAAAAACCTGTGTCTTATTGGAGCACTGACACTATACTACTGTGAACAGGCCAAGAGTCACCTTTCATAACTTCCAACGATCTCATGAATTTCCTCACCTTTGACAGTGATATCGCTGGTGCTTGCTATTTGCTGAGGTTGAGGTAGAGGTAGATAAGCATGATGAGCCGAGCCTTCAAGTTAAAGCAGCTCTTCACAGTGCAATCCTACATGCTGCTGCCTCCTTGAGGAAAACAGATGAAATATACCACAACTCCCACCAAGTTTAAGAAGACAACATACTGAAAAGAGATCTGCTTTGAAAACACACCATGATGCAAAACTTAAACTGACATTAAAGTTTGACAGTATCTCATTTAAAATATATAGACACTATGGACAAATCTGAATAATTCCTGAATGTCCCTCTTACAGGACATCTAGGAGTGCCTTCACATCATGACACTATCATGTGACATACCCAAGCACGGGATCATGACATCAGCGAGAAGGCAGCGAATGAGAAAGCTGAGTCCCTGCTGGAGGTTCAAGTTCATCTTAGATACTGCCGTTAACCGAGCCTTCCAGATTGAGATGGGACAGATTGTTAATGTGGTGCAACTACCTTCAGCTGTGACACCCTCACTGTTTGGGTAACAACCTTCAGATTTGCCTACTAGTCCCTGGTTCAGCTGGTGACAGGATGGGCCAGACTTGACCAAAACAAGAGTTAATTGAAACCAGGTAATATGCTAATCAGCTGTAACCATCACAATGTTGACACTCTGTAATTCCAACATTTCATTTCCAACCCACTTTAGAATCACATAAGAAAACAGTAAAAGGGTTAGATATGCAGAGCTGCTCTCAGCTAGACATCCAAAGTCAGTGAATATTAACATCCTGGCCAAGATTGAGAGCTGAATAACAAAAGAGGAGATGACTTTCCTTCAGGAAATTAAGCTGATGGTGTTTGCGTTGATACATAATTAGACCAAAAAGATTGAATTCTGCAGAGTTTTCTCTGCTGAAGGGACCAAAAAGTAATTTACTGCACGGTACTGAAGCAGTTCAGCCAAGCGTTCAGCTGTTTGTACGGTAGGTGTCTGTCATCATCATCATCATCGTTTTGAGCACAATTAGGTTTGTTTCATACAAACATTTAATTTCAGGTTATATACTAAATACTTTTCTCTTTACATGCAAAACAGAATGTATTTAACATTATATTTATATAACAGTGTGTATATAAAATTATATTATATATATATATATATATATATATATAAATGTATGTTTAAAAAGGATATATATATATATAACTGTATGTATATACAGTTAATAGGTTATAACATACGATGAAAGTTGAGATGAAACACTGAACACATACATAACATTACTTACTTCTACTAATACTTCTAAAATGTTCCATTTACAGAGTAAATGTATGGCATTAAGTGGTGATAATATTCAAACTGTAACACCTCTCTCCCCTCTTGCTCTGTAAACATCTCTAATAATCCAACATGAACATTACATAGATAAAACACAGTTACACGGTGAAGAGTGGATGACAGTGTGTCCCACAGCAGTATGATACATTAAGGCAGTAAAGGCAGTTGTGCCACTGGCTTGGAAGAAATACAGTTAAAGGTTACTTGTTGTATAAACGAAGCACTATGAGGTATTGTATTGTCACTGTAGATAGGCACAAGGGAGCATCCTGTTAATCGGTCAGAACTGTGAAGTGATCTTTGGACTTATGATTGTAAATTAATCGCTCTATGGTTAATGTCAATTTCAGGATTACCAGAAGAAGAATGAGCAGTCTGGCCTTCCATTACAAAAAGACTGTGTGAAGAAATTTCTCAGTCTTTGGATTTTCCCAGAAAATTCATCTTGAGTCGTCAGAAAGGCAGTTGTTTTTTGTTTGTTTTTTTTGCAATAATATAATCTGTTCCAACATTGGCAAGAAAAAAAAGCAATAAATACTTTCTTTCAGCCTAAATTTGTAGTTGCAATACAAACAGGAACATACAAAACATACATAAAGCAAAGAGAAAAATTTAAGCATATAAAAAAGTAAAACAATAGAAAAAAATCCATAATGGCAAAGGACATGTCACCCATGCTAAGGTGATCCTCATACAAAAACCTTGAGAAGTACAGAAAGGCTCAGCCATTTGCAATTTTGCAAATGTCAAGAAGTTGCAGTTACAGTGAGGGGCAACTTTAATTTGAAAATATGGGTACAGGAAGTAGAGTCAAAGTGACACCCAGGCAAGCCAAAAAAAGATAGAGGGAGGAGAAAATGACTCCCTGTTGAGGCCTCACCCGCTTGTACTCACTAATAGGGTTGAGAGTGTACTGGGGTGTCACACAGGATGATGGGAAACAACACTGTGAGGTCAGGGAAATAGCTTCCACTGATGATCACCTGTAGGAGTCACAAGAAAAAAAGATTCAAACAATCAATTTGTTCCCAAAGGGGTGTTTGTGCCTTAAATTCTGCAGTCAGTCTGGATGACAAATGAACGATAATTTCATGAATGTCTGTTATTATTAAATGTAATAATTGCTACCATCATCAGTGTTTTACTAATACCAACCTCAATGCAATAAGACACATCAATGATGCTGCAGTTAGAGATGGTGCCTAACGCAGAGGCAGGGATAGTGAACATGATCTCATCGTGCACGTCAGAGGTGTTACCACGAATGGCCTGTCCAGTCACTGATTCCAAGCATTTGGAAATTTTCCTCCTAGGTTCCCTGTTAGGTGTGAAGAAGGTCTGCTTCTGCTGCAGCTTCACCTTCGGGGTAGCTGTTGATGTTGAGCCGTTAGTAAAGTCGCAAATAATTTTCAGAGTTTCACCTGGAGGAAGAGCAGATACAGTATTGCAGTGGGACATTTTCCCTCACTATCCTGCCCATTTGGACGGATGGTTTGATGGATTGAAATAGTACCGGGAATAAAGCCTTTCTTCTCCAGTCTGACTGCCATTGTGATAGGACCAGAGGCACACCACAGGCAGCACAGTGTCATTTTGTTGGAGCCTGAGAGAGGCGCCTGTAAAAAAAAAAAAAAGAAAAAAAGAAAAAAGAAAAACAGCACCGTCGCAGAGGAGCAACAGAAATCAGCATACTTCACATACTAAGCTGTCACATAAGTCACTCAGTGTATGTGCCAATTAATGTAAATCAAACTGCAACCTTAAAATGCAGGTTACGTTTCTATGTGCCTTTTATTTTTGCAGCTTTGATTACAACACCCCCCAATTTCTATTTTACATTGCATTGACGGGCTATAGTATAAATTATTAACACACTTCATCTAGCATTTATTTAAACTGAGGGTACTTAACTTTGTCCCTTTCTACCATGTGAACTCACAACACACTCCAAACTTCCACGGGATTATTGTGTATGGAGTTAAGACTGAGCTTGTGCTTTAACAGGTTTTTGGAAATTTAAATGAAAATACATTTGAAGATGTTGAAGAAGAACATAAATGATGTCTAGTTTTCAGACATCATTTCAGCTTCATGCTGATGTGTATTAAAGTGTTCATTTTGACATGTCAAAGCAGGAGCTGCATGATGTACAATGTTTCTTGGGACAGTAAACTGAGCAGGGCGTTAGTTAAGGTTCGTAGTTCCACCTGCACTTTTCTCTCTATGAAAGTTCACAACGCCTGCTGTGAATAACGGTCTGTATTTGGACATGAAGGGGGTTATTAAGCAGCTCCTTCTTATTTCTATAATCTGGCCATGGATCACTTACCTGCAGGTCCGGCTGGCTGACAAAATTTCTGTTTACAAAGTTTAACTCTGTCTTAAAGTCCTTAGACAAATGCCAGGGTCTGTTGATGCACACTGTCAACATGTACACAATTTTCCCATGAACCCCTTTGAAGGATGATGGGAAGTCTCTGCATTGACAGAAAAAAACAAAACAAAACAGAAATAGTGAGATCTGAGAAGGAAAGCCACGCCACGCCATTTTTCAAAATCAATCTGGATTAGATTTGTTTTGTTCATGTGGTCTGAGCTAACCACGTGACCCTGTGGGCGCAACATGGACGGCTCGTACCCACCCCTGGGGCAGTTGGCCGTTGAAGGGGTAGGTGTGTACGCCGGGCCGGAGTGTGGTTGTTCTGCCGGTGACTGCGGGAGAAAGACGGGACTTTACTGAACGGCCGCTCGCTGTGTTTCGGTGCAGCAACAGCAAATACACAATTTACTTACTGCTGTTCTCCTGCATGATGGCCACCTTCAGCATAAAGTAATCCAGTTTGTAGTGGTAGTGTTTCCGGTGCTTCCTTGTCCCGGAGGACCAGTGCACCTCCGCCCACCCCCCCAGGGACATGTTTATGGAGCTGATCTTGGTCTCCTTGGTCAGCTCGAAGGAGATGTGTCCTGTCACCGGGTCTCCGCTGGAGAAAGTCGCCCTCTCGTTCAAAACGCTGAAGTTGATGCTGAAGTTCCTGAAGGTCTGCCCGAACATGGTGGACTCTGTGCTGGTTCTGCAGGGACAGACGCGCTGCTGCCGGTCCGGATCTCTGCAGGTGAACTAAACTTCTGCAAAAGCTATGTCACCAAAAACACAACAGCTTCAGATCAGCAACACAAACATAGTCTGCGCAGGCGCAGTAAGCGCCAAAAGGGTTAAGCCTAACCCTGCCCTGCTTTGGGAGGGCCGGGCCCCCGGACCTCCTGGCCTCACATCTGGACTAAATCCAGCACTGCAGACCTTCCTTTTTCTGTTAGTCAGTGATCTACTCTTCAACCTAGTTTATTCACCTCTAAGCCTATTTTTGGCGCAACAACAACAATTTAGCAGTTATCATGTGGATTTATTACACACTAACCAACAACAAAGTGATTATGTAACACTTTCTTGCCATGCCCAACATGAAAGCATCCCTTTAACAGGATTGTTTTGCTCTGCTACACGGATGCTTGTTCCCCCAAAATTCCATGATCGATTTAAATACCAAACAATAGTTATAAATTGGAGTAAAAATAACACATGAGCTTTTGTAGATCAGAGGTTTTACATTGAAGTGAGCAAATGCCAAATTCGGATATAAGTTTCATCACGTTGAATTGAAATGAAAAGAAATGCATTTTCTTTTGACAGTAGATTATTTAACCCCCTCATATACATGACAAAGCTTGATTTCATACAAGCATTAGAATTTGTTTTGGATATTAAGATCATGTTGTTCATTTCGTAAAACCCTGCATGGCAAAGAATGTGTTACTACTGAAAAAAATCCTCCATGTTCTCAGCAGGTCAGGAGGCCACGTCAAGGTAGGTCATGAATGCGTATGATTTGTTTTTTGCTGTCTTTATAAAAATGTATCTGTGTTCCTGACGTAGTGCCCAGTTCTTTCCCTCCTCTCTGAATCATTTAAAACATCTATAAGATTTTTTTTTCTTTTGAAAAAATACAAACTGCAGCTACTGAAATTTAAAAATCATCATCAGCTGATAATCTTCAAACAGATTGTATCCCACACAGTTTTATGGAAAAACAAAATTTTCATGTTGAACAACTTGGGAAGGCCCTAAATGATCATGATCAAAATTTAGGCTTTGGAAAAGTCTAGCTGTTGATGTAGACAGTGAAGATGAAATATTTTAGTAAATGGATTTATTTTTATTTCTTTTCCTTTTGCATTGAATTTTTTTTTTTGCAGGTTAGATTATATACATCATCCTTGTCTGGTACCGGACAGTTGTTTTGTTACTTCTAGAAAAAGCCCGCAGGAATTACTGTGTTTGACAGTTCTTCTCTTGTCTACAAAGATTTTATTTATCCATCTCTGATGTTCAAAAATAGCAAAAGCACAAAAAAATTCAGAAACAACTATTGGTTGGCCTTTGTTGTCGTGTGAAGTGTAATTTCATTGAACTGACCCTTTAAAATTTGAATTTTTAGCCCCTAGATGGCACTAAACACTTTCCGGTGACGCTCACTGTACATTGAACTGTATGAACTATATTATATAGAACTCACTCACAATATAACATGCTATTATAAACCCAAATGTCATATTTCCTCAAGATGCAATTCAATCATTTAGAACTACCACTGGAACAAGCTGCACAGTAGCATCTTAAATAAATTGTTGTGTTACGCTTTCATAATAAGTGGTTTAACTGCCCTTTGAAAGGGTTATGGTACACAATACAGCCATAAAATGCATATAAAGACCCATTAAACAGGCAGCAAAAGGTATATAAAAATTCCTGGCATGAGTTAAGTTGATCACAAATCTTTTCATACCTGCTGTCTAGTTCTGTCCAAGACAAGAGTAGAAAGAATGAGATTTTCTTTGGTGTGTCGTGAGGAAGAGCATATTCGAATGATTTGTTAAAAATTGTGTTTGTACTGTTACAGTTATACAGAAACCACACAATTCTTACTATACTAGACTTGCCCTTCGGCAGATGTCGAGGAACGGTTTTTGGTATGTTCAGTCAACCACCGAGACAACTGTGGACAATATGTATGGGCAATATCAATGGCCTTGTCATACAGATATTGCAGGAATTCCACTTAAAAAACCCAGGAAACCAAAGATTGAACTAAACCCCCACGTCTTTTTTAGTGGTTCACTTTGTGTTTGCTAAATGTTTAGATATGGGTCTTTGGTGAAATGTTCATGATCAAAGTCTGGCTGGATTGCCTAATTCACATTTTGACACAGGAAGAGCTGAAAATCAGAAATCGCCTCCAATAACAAACTTTAATCATCTCTGCCATAGGACTAACCGTCCATTAGCTGCTCTAAGACTTAACATTCAGCCGTATAAACAACGGAAAGAATTTGTTGTTGTGATGGTGCTGGAGCCCTGGATAGCAACTCGTGCAAAGTGGCATTCACATGAAATCAAGATCCCAGCTGTTTTGCATCATAATGTTTTTAAGGATTATTCACAACGCTCCTGGGAAGTTCAGTTGATGGATATGAGCTATCACATCAAACACAGTTTCTCCTTTATGCTCTTGCCTAAAGTAAATAGATCACTGTGTGGTAATCCTTTTACCTTTTTACCTCTTTACCTGCACAGCTGCCAAATAAGAGAGCTTTGACTCAAAATCTCCATCTTATTGTTACAGAGGGACATGATTTCAACAAGTCTTTCGGTGAATCTTATTTCACCTGAGGGAACATTGGCCTCTGTGAGTTTTCCGTTTCCGTTTCAGCTCAGTTATGTTAAAGGTTTTTGTAAGTGTCCAAAATTGATGCAGATGAGATTGTGGCAGGTTCTGCTTCCAAGTAAAAGAGACTTAGTAACCTGATCTTTTGATGCAGATCCACATGTTGGTCAAGAGTGTGTGTATGCATACACACACACACACACACACACACACATACACAAATGTTTCTAATACGCTTTGACTTTAGCTGTCTCTGATAAGGGTACCTATCAGGTTTAGTTGAGCTCATGGTGGCTTCACTTTGCCTGCCAACTCAGCACGTAAACCAACCACAGTCAGTGTGAAGGCCACACACATACACACATCTATCCCTCCATCGACCTCCTTATCTCAGAGATATCATATCACATTCTTAATTGGATCATCCATACAACAGGAGCTGGTATTATGATCTAACCCTGTCCAGTACTGGTGGAGTTGGAGTTGGAGCTATGACAGCTTTATTTTTCATTGGTATAGGCTCATTTCAAGTAAAATACACCTTTACAGATTTACAAACAAGATACTTCCTCTGATGTTGTCCTCTCCAAGTCTGTAAAACAGGCCTCATCAGCCCTGTATAATCAAGCAGCTGCTGTCTGCAACGTGTTTCCCTCATTATTGAAGTTTCTGGTCCATTTTTCCTGTAAATTCAGAGTAATTACTTAGAATTACTCTTCCCCTGACGTGATTTCATCCCTCTAATTATTCTTCGGTCTTTGCATGATTATTTCTATTTCGACAAAAAATTTATTAAAAAAAACAAACAACAAAAACGCCTTTAAAAAAAAAAAAAAAACACTCTTGTTTGTTGTGCAGAGATAGACAGTGGCAGTTAGTCAAATCTAAATCCAAAGTGAAGTAAAAGAACCCAGAGGATAAGCCGAGTTATTGATCTGTAGTTTCTCTGCACCGCCTCTCTCCTCTACTTAATCCACAGGGTCAGCTCTAATGACATTGAGGAGCTCCTCTGGCAGTCGGCACTGCTGCCATTTGCAATTTAGATGGCGGGAAAGGAGAAGAGCGGGAGGTGTGGGAGGGTAAAAATGAGAAGGGAAAGTGAAGGAGGGCTGAAAAGAAGTGACAGGCGAAGATGATGGATAAAAGAAAAGGACAATGAAGAGGTAAACAGCAGGAAGATGGGTGCACTGGATGAAAATGGTTGTGGGAAGAGAAAAAAAAAAAGACTAAATCACAAAAAATTTAGAATTTTAGCAAAAGGTTTGATTTAAAGAAAGCAAATGTATTTAGTACAAAAAGCCACTCTGCTAATTATTTTCTGAAATAAAAGCAAAAAAGCCCCAAAATACATTAAACAAGTAATTCGTGCCGAGGTGCACCACAGTAATACTTCATAGACATATCAGTTGGTGGGGGACAGAAACTTCCTATGCTAGACTAAGCTAAGAGAGCCACCTGATCAGGGTAACTCCCCACCCATCATACACACAAGAGTGGTGTTGATATTCTCATATAACTCTCAACAAGAACCCGGCTAAAAGAGTTTCCTAAACTGCTGAGTTATTCCTCTTACCACACTGGGCATGGATATTATTTAGTTTTATGAATATATAATTTGTACCAGTACGTAATAAAACAATTCTTGAGAGCTGCAAAAACCAAAATACTACAAATTGCTAAATTAATTAAGACTTGTAATAACAGCATGGTGAGAGGAAGGGGTTAACTATGTCATATTTGTGCACTTATGTACCTTTTTTTTCTTTTTGGACTCGCCAAAAGAATTCCTGCGGCAAAACAGGAAGCCACAGAGGGAACAGTTGGCAACCCTAATCTTGCGTAGATCCTCTGATAGCTTTCTTCTTCACAAACAATGCCGGTCAGGGCTGAGGAGGCTCTGGGGGGTTGTTGAAAGTCCTGGTATCCAGGCAGAGACAAGCTCTTTGTCAGCCTCTGACTGATCAGGCATGTTAATGTAGTTCCAGGAAAAGATAGTGTTTAGTGACTTTGCGAATGCCATGCCCCCAAATGTTTTACAACCTCAATTGCATGTACAGTTTATACAATTATATGTGTAAAAAAAAAAAAAATGCACAGAAGCAGAGGCCGAGAATCCAATTCCTAAGGAAGTCTAATTATTGTGTGTTGTGTGTAATTCAGTGTGATTGTCCGTCTAAATCCGTGTTTGTATTTTAATTCACAGTTTGTCCATCTAATAACTTATTTAAGAGTCAAACAATGGACCTGTTTGGGTTTTCCTGAAAAGTTTACTGCATGATGTAGTCAGAGCGAAAGAATCCTTTTTTAAAAGGGCATCACTATTTGCTGGCTCTGTGGTCAGACTTTTAAAAGCTAATACTGCCACCATGATGTCATTACCACAGGCCCAATACTACAGCTAATAAGTTGGGAACTGTGGTGAGTCTCTTAAAAGCAGCCTACAAGTCTTACTCTGTCTGCTTCTCCCTGTGTTTCACACACAAACAGGCCAACACGCAAAAAACAAAAACCAAATTGTCAGCCCACATGCTATATTTATGTGTAAAGCAGCACTCCATCTTTAAGAGTTACCTCCGTGAAACAAAAGAGGTGCTTTGTTCCTTCGTCAGGCTAAATCCTCCCTCAGCAATTACCGCTCACCTTCCAAAGACCTCGGCGAGGAACAGAGCAACACTCTTTCTTTCAAAGCAGGCAGTGGAGCATGAAAACTCAGGTGCGATACAGGCAAAGCCAGACCACATTTCATATTCACCAGGATATGCAGTAAGCCTTGAACAAAATACTGCCTTTCAGAGCCTCTGCATTATAATAATTGATATTGTGAGACAGGTTCCAGGTTCAGTAATGGCAGTCAAATATTTATTAAATGAAAATAAAAGTCCTGAATTGTATGCCCTGAAAGCACAGAGAGAGATGCTGGAATAATTTGAAGTATTTCTTTTGTATTTTTTTTTTTTTTCATGCAAAAAATGTTTCCAAATTCAAGCTCTATGTTGAACCTCATCTGTCACTTTTAATTTTGCATCTTTCCCCAAAATATTCAAATTGCCCAAAGTTGCAGTGTAATTCACTTTAGCCTTGGCAAAAGAAAAAGTGAGTCTGTGTACGATGCTCACTGAATCTCCCATGAGAAACGGGGCTTTCAAGTAAATATCATGTGAGCTATTAGAACATTTATGAAGTAGAAATTTCATTTTCCTCATGAATTTGTGGATCTCACAGAGATCTTTTGTATCAATACAATGTTCTCCTCCCCAGACCGCAAAACTTTCAGACTGCACTCACCCTTGTTGGCTGCATGAATCTACATGTATTTGAAATAACCACAACATGGTCACAACAGCAGCACTGTGGTAGCGTACAGGCACAACAGTAAACTAAATGCTAACTGCTCTGAATGGGCACTCTCCAGGCATATACTGGAAATACTGTCTTCACATCATGCTGTAAAATCACTCGAAACATCAGGACAAAATTACAGAGTTGCCTGTCAAAGCTCAGTCCAATATTTTCATTGTGCAGTCCGGCTGTTTCAAAACAAATCTTCCAGTCTGAAGCAGAGGTCCGTGAAATAAAATCCAGTTGATCTCCCCCAAAGTCTACTTTATGACTCAGTAAAGAAAGAGACGCCATCACTTGAACCACAACAGTCCTGACTAAACTTCTTCAAATTTCCCGTTCACATTATGAGGCACCAAAATACCGTTAAAGGTAGGTTGTAATAACAAATGGAAACCCCCCCCCCCCACACACACACACATTTTTTTTTTTTTTGTAAACTGCCTGTAATATGTATTTTGCCCACATGATGTATGTTTGGGACCCCTCCTGTCTCAGCACACAGCCACTGTTGCTGTAGTTGTTTACATCAGGGCCAGTGGGAGGCTACCAGACGCAAAGGGTCTGACAGTCTATCAGCAGAGGAGGGTAGTTAATACGGGCACACAACCTCTGTCTTGACCTTGATGCAGGACTATCCATCATCTAGGCTCAGAGAAGGGATGAAGCTGAGAGGTATATCCAGATGGAGGTCACTTTAACTGAGGTTGGAGCCTCTCCATCGTAGTCGGAGTATAGCTTCTGCTCTGAGAGGTTGGAGGAATGAAAATTAGGAGTAACTGTCAAAAAGGGAAAAAAAAAAAAAAAAAAATTCACAATGCTACTGTTATTGTTATAACCACATACATACAATTTTAATAATATTCATTATTGGTTTTTTTTTTCTTATATTATTATGATAGGTTTGCATGTGTTTCAATTAAAGCTACACAGAGAAAGAATAAAAATTTGCTCTGTAAACTGCATTGTTTTTTATTTATTTGTAACACCATCTTTCTACAAACAAATTCTTATGTCATCGAAATGATTTGAAATATAATCACTCGAACTAGACAGAGGCAGGGACAGGACAGATAGAGTAGGCATCTTCTTCCATTTCCTGACTTTGAATTGTTCTCTTCAATATAAACTTCTCAATCACTATCTTCTTTGTGATGCATTATGTTCTGTAACATATCTGTCACTGTACTGCCAAGCCAAATAACAAACCAAAATAGCTCTTGCATTAGATTGTAGTACTTTGTACTTTTTCAAGAAATTAGCTTTTCGAAATTTTTTTGTCACTGCAACAAGCCATCAACAGAACCCTTGTAAAGTGTAAGGTTTGTTCATAAGTAGTTTTCTCTCTACACATCGACACTGTACTCCTTTGAAATTGTGCACAATGTTTTTGTAGCTTTTTTGAAATATGCTAAATATGCTAGGTTGGTGAGTGTGAGTCGAAATGATACGTTTCGGGCCAGAAAACCACAACATCAGATGAAAGACACTGAAAACCTCCATATAGCTAAGTGAATAATTCTCCCTGGCCTCACCTCTACGAGAATCACAGCAATACACTGTACAAAAATTAATGACAGCAGATTTAAATTGCGGTTATATTGCATGATAACAAAAAACCAAAAGATATTTAAAAAGTTTTACATTTGAGGTTATGTGGAAATTTGCACTTTATGTAAATGCCAATGCAACCAGTGATACAACTGATAGAAAAGATAGGATGTGTTATGTGAGCATATGTTTAGTGTGTAGATGTGTGTGAGGGGTGGGGGGGCAGACAGTCAGTAGCCTGCTGTAGTCTGTGTAGAAGTCTAGCTCGGGGTCATCTCAGTATTGCAGATCTGAAAGTGTACTTTTGGCTGGCAGCACAAGAGGTGTTGCTTCTTTTCTTTTTTTTTCTTTTTTTTTCACACACTTGTCCCACTCTCCCATTTTGTTTTTTTGGGGGGGTTTTTGGGTTGCAGCTCACTCATCTGCAGCCTTATTACCCAGAGTCCTCTGCAACAGCCCAAAAGGCGCTCTGCTGCTGGAGTGTTCTGTTAGTCACATCAGCACCCAACACACGCTCAGCCCAGCTCAGATCATCAGGAATTTCACCAATGGAAAACATGCTCAGAATTCAGAAAAAGGCTGTGCATATATCTAATTGTGATGGAGTTTTAAACCCCTGGCTCAACTGCACTTTTTGTCTGCCTAGTCCCAGGATGAAACGCAATGCTGTTTCATCTCACTTGTGTAATTAAGCGAAGAAATGTAATCTACAATGCATAAGAGAAGTCTATTTTTCATTACCAAATCAGGGTAGCAGGATTTTTTCTGCCCCCTTAGGTATATTCCAATCATCATGACAAATTGTGACCATTTCAGTCCTCAGTACAATTATTCAGCAATGATTACAGGGGCTGTGAGGTTTATATATACATATGCATCATAAACATTAACATCATGTCCCATTTAATGTATATTTGCCATCATTGTACACAACTCAGTCATCAAAATAAAGTGATATCATCTGTACAATTTCTGAACATCTGTTGAGTAAAACTGCCAGAGGCTGTTTTTGTAATAAACCATTTAACAGCTGCCTAATTGCTGTATGAATCAGCATCATAGTCTGTAAAACTGTCTGAAAAACACAGGGAATGTGCTTTTCTCTTCTGCACAAATTGAATTTCTTCTCCTCTTTTAGAGTCTGATGAGCTGCAACTTTCTGCCAAATCAGAAACAAATGTGATTCTATTTTACAAGTATAGACTTTTAGCAAAACGGCAAAAAATGTCATCCCTCCCAATTTCAAACTTTTTTCAAACACTACAAATGACTTAGCTACTATGATATTTTTTATTATTATTTAAAAAAAACTGATCAATAGGCCAGAATTTGATGACCACAAAACAAAACAACAACAACAAAAACATATGCAGTAAACACCCATGCATCCATAATAAATGCATGCCTTCCTAAATCACAGTTGAAGTCAAACGCATATTGGTTAGTTGTTTTCCTGCAACGACCTGACAGGGTATATTGTAAACCTGTATTAATCCTATGAGTTATCTGCGATCAGGACAGAAGAGTAGGCACAGCAGGGCCCTTATTTTCAGGACCACTTAATTTCAGATGTTAAATCTTTGAGACGTAGGCTGTTTCTAGACATGCTTGTTAGGATGTTTTCAGCTCTTGCTTCCCTGTTGCATCAACTGTTGAAAGCAAACATATTTCCTTGAATGCCAAGTTTACTTTACTACCTACCTTGGATGATCTTATGGCTGTGGTACAACCCTGTTGATTCCTATTAGATAAACTGTGAAAACAATTTGTTAAGTTGCCTCTGTTTACATCACGGATCAAATTATGCCCAGAAGCAGTTTGTTTGCTTATTTGTTTGGCCGTACTGGAAATTCCATTGTGCTTATGAAAGCAATTTTTAAGTTTGTTAGCCATTTGTAGATTGGTATTTGTAACTTTTTCCACTCTTAGGATATCGGCTGTGATAACCTCTTCATGAATGGGAAGGAGGGAATAGCAAATGTTGTTCTAGACAATCGTGGACCAGAGGAGAAGATTTCTATTTCTTTTCTCCCATGCACTGCATTTGTGTGCACACATAGCAGCTCACATGCACACATAATTTCTCTGTCGGTGAAGTGTTGTTTCTTCCATTGTTTTTCAAGAAAGGGCATCTTCTGCTGGGTAAGGGACACAGTTCATTTGTCCATTACCCAGCACTGCACTGTACTTACATATGCTGTGTGAACTAGAATAACATTGAGGAGTATAGGAGTAGGAGGAGTGTATCCCATATTTTACAGTATCTCTGAGGCAACAGCTGGATTGCAACTGAGCTGATTTTATTTCAACTAAGAAATTGAAATTCATTGCGTTGTGAATATGCTATCACCACAAATACAACCCAAGTTCTTGAAGAACTGGTGTTAAGCGGCGATCGACGCATTATCTCAACACTAGCAATCAATATTCAGAGAACAAAAAACCTGTGTGACAAGGTGTACTATTGTGCATGCTGAATTATTTACTAAACCACAATCTTTTAGAAACTTCAGCGTCAATTAATCTCAAGAACCTCTTTTGTGTGAGGGCTTAATCGTTTGCTAATTAGCGTCCTTGCTTACAGACACTCTCAGTGGAAATATACGATTACATAGCCCATCGACAAGCTCAGTAAACAAAGGCTGTTTGCCAAAATGCCAAAGTAGTTGTTGTAAAGCTGGAGAGGGGCAAATCTATCATTTGTTTGTATGTGTGTGTATATGTGACTGATGTGACAAAGAAAGGGGGATGAAAGAGGAATAACAAAGACAGAGTGTGATCGTTGGGCACATTTTGATTTCAGTCTGTACTTCACAGTGATTGCACCCTAACTGTAACTGAATGTCTTGGCTTGTTTTATGGTGACAGCGCGGAGACTCCATTGGCAAGACAGCCTGAAGTAGATAACCTCAGACAGAAGGCTTTGTGCTGCAACACTAAAAGAAAGAAAGAAAGAATGCATTATTGTGTTGTTTTTATGGAAATGTTTCTAGTTGTATCCCTTTACACAATTCATGATGATGGTGATTTGGAAGGTTAGTGTTTGATGCCACTGATGCCGCTAAGCCACTGATGTTTAGCTTGAAAATGTGTACACTAATCCCAACAATGTAATGTTACTACAATATATAATTGTGGTCACAAACAAAATCGTGGAGGTCTTGTATGACATCAGTCCTTAAGTATGATGCACAACCAGGAAAAAAACCAAGGCACTCTGTCTTGTATGATTCTCCAAAAATCCATTCAGAAGACTCACAGACTCTGAGACAAGGGAACCAGAGGTCCTTGAATTCATGTATTTTAAGACTCATTCTAATGATTCTCCATAATCAGAGGTTTCTCTGTGTATTTCACTTTCATTCATCCTGTTATTTCACTTGGATATCCAACCCATATCACTTTTAAGGTACAGATGCTCATGAAATCTGAAAAAAAAGACAATGAATCACAGAAAAATTATACAATGTATTTTAGACAGATGGAGGAAAGCAGTTGGATGGTAGAGCTCACTGTAAAAAGAAATTTAGGGGCAAATATGAAGTAAAACTTGAAGAGACAAATGAGACGATGATTCTTAAATCACATTTTCACTTTTCATGTGCTCTTGGGACTGCAGTTGTGCTTTTCAGTGATGTGTTAACACGCTGGGCCTTACTTTTGATTAGCACCACAGTAAATAGGAGTCAATGGGACAAGGACTGAGTGCTCCATGATAGAGTATATCTACATCCATCAGCCAGCCTGCCTGCCTGGCACCCCTGTTAGTCAGTGAAATCATCAGTCAGTCAGTCAGCCAGTTGGCCAACGAGCCAGCCAGTCCATCAGTCAGCTAAACTGCCACCAAGTTTATCAGCCTGTAAGACATGTTTCACGTCATTAACTCCACTTCTATACTACTTCCCTTGCTCAAGGGAATGAATCAGGGTTGAGGTGAGCTACTATGATCAAACTGCTGCCCTCCCCCCACGTAGTAGAACAGAGGCCCTTGCGCTGTTTCCACCCTTAGCTTCTTGAAGACACAAAGTTAAAATGGTGAGAAAGAAACTCAACTACTACAATCTCAAAACAAGTATGATATATACTGTACTTCTCCTCCATATTTTATTGTTTACATTCATTTAATAACTTAATGTGAATTTTGCTGAAATCATTCTCAGTGTGTATTAATTATTTTTGTTGATACCAGGTATATTTAGGGCAGCTACAAACAATTATTTTCACCCTCAATTAATGTGTTGGTGTCAGTAGAGAATGGCAAATGGCACCACATTTCCCCAGAGTTAAAATTTTTTGCTGTGACAGAGAGCAGCAGAAAATCCACACATTTGAGAATGGGACAACAGCGAAGGTTCCTCTTTTTTGCTACTTAGTTAAAATTTTGGACAATCATCCCTAAACAGGAATGAATAAATGTGGGGGGGACAATGCAGTAAGAAAAAGGGTGGAGAAGATAATATCCCAAGTCAGCAGAGGCTAAATGTTCATTACCTCTGTGAGGACTGCAGCACCATGTTGTTAACAGAGGTCAATTCAGCATAATGGAGAGTGGGCTGACAGAGAGTCTTTACCTCCTCCAGTTGCTACTACACTGTTTTCTATCTATCTCTGTGATCATTGAATCCATGCATATATGAATTAGATGATATTGTACCATACATTACTTAAACGTTGGGAAACAACAGTAACGAGATGAGACACTCACATCGTATCTTATCTGATTTGGCATTTTTTACATAATATGACCTATTAACCTTTAAATTCTTTCTGTCTCCCACTCTCATTCTTGCCCTTTCTTCTCTCCTCCTTCCTCCTCCTCCTCATCCTCATCCTCCTCCATCCTCTGGAACACATGGTTATAGCCTGTGAGTGGTTGTCATGGTGATCGACCCAGAGGGACTCATCCCAAAACCAAAAGTTCTGCTTGTCTGAAATAGAACCTTTGCGTCTCTCCAGGGGGAACGAGGTTCATTTGGCACGAGGGGAGACAGTGTGAGAGGGAAAGAGAGAGGGAGAGAGAGAGAGAGGTTTCAGTCAAGGAGAGTGAGATGAGCGTGTGAGGACAGGCAGGAAAGAGAGTGAGAGTAAGAGAGAGAATGAGGCAGCAAGCATCCATTCCAACTGGGTCACATCGCAGGAGCATTGCATAAGCATAAACACTGCTGGCCCTATACTATGCCCTCACACACACACACACACACACACACACACACGTCTTTTCATAAGCTTACTACTGTCTGGGAATCAGCCGTTTTGTCCAACAATGTATTTTTTGTCAGATCCTGTGCAGCACCAAGCTGTGCCTCTCTTTTCTCCTGTGCTCTCTCTTTCAGTGGATTTTCAGTAAGCACATCATGACAGTGGAGTGAACCCTCCTCTCTGTTTGCTGCCAGACCGGACATCAGCATGACGTAGCACTTCTTCTTTCCTGCTGCATATCCACAAACAAGAAAAACACCATGTTCTTCTGCTGTCTCCATAACCTTTGGACTCTAAAATGTACCAAACCTACATCAGCTTATGGTCTCATCCATACAAAGTGTCAGGCCTCAAGGGGATTTCGATTTACATGTGCCAGTTACACCAACAGGTCATCATTTTACTACGTTGTCCTCCTAACATCCTTGCACGCTGCATTCTCGGCATCTCTGGATTTCCCTAACATTTTCCCTGTGGTGGCGAAGCAGCAGCACAGCTTGAAGCGTGCATGTAACAGGAAGACTCCTAATGTGGCCACATCTTTCCACAGTACACCCTCTCCTCTCTGCTCGCCCTGGCTATGCTGTTTACAAGCCCTCGGTAGTGCTTGTCTGTTCCCAACATGCCCTGCCTCCATGCATGTTTGGTTATGCTAACACATATGTAAATGAGCATAAACACAAAATGCACTTCATATTTGCGAAAAGTTGTTTGCGCAGTGCGCTGTGTGTTCGTCAGTAGAGGGTGTGATTGTCTATAAAAGGAACAGCCAAAGCCAGTTGTTTAAAATCCTGGTTGGACGGTTTCAAATCCCCCCTCAGACTGAGAGAGAGGAGAATAAGAGGAGGGAATGTGGATGTGTGTGTGTGTGTGTGTGTGTGTGTGCGTGCATGTGCGTGTGTTGGGAGAGTCTTTACAGTCAGGGATGGGAGAAACACTGACAGACAGACAGATTTCAGACAGACAGTCTCATAAGCAGGGAAAAGAGACAGAGAGAGAGAGAGAGAGGTGGGTGGGTGGGGCTTCTCCGAGAGAGGCGGGGTCAGGTAGCTGTCACTTACTGGCGGTTGCCATGGCAAGTGGGCGGCCCCGAACAGCGGGGCATCCAATGGGAGACGACGCCGCTTGTGTCACCATGGTGACGGGGCTGTGCCCAGGGAGGTTGTGATGGGTTGACAGGTGCGTGACAATCGGAGCTCTCTGCAAGCATGTACGCCAAAGGCAAGAGTAGCAACGTGCCGTCCGACAGCCAAGCCAGAGAAAAGTAAGTTTTATTTATGGGGGAGGAAACCGCGGCGGTGAGGGAAGTTGCTGAGCGGCCGGGGGCAGTCACACACGGAGCTGCGGGAGGGGAGGGGAGGGCACACGGCGCCACGCTCCGCGCTCAGCGGCGCGGGGCTCCCCGCTCTGCTGCGCCCGGAAAGTTCACCTCTTGCTTTTATTTCCACAAAGATAGACATTTTGTCGACCGGTTCATCTATTTTATTAATTTTTTTCTCCTTAAATTTTTTTGTAGATTCCTTTCTTGCTGTCGTTGGACAAAATATGGTAAAATTGAACATGTAGTTTCTTCTTCGCTGGTTAATTTCAGGTTTTTATACCGAACCCGCAAACATCCTCTTGTCATGTCTAGGTCTTTTTTTCTCCTTTCTTTCTCTCTGCTTATTGTGTATTTCATGCCATTTTGTATTTCTTCGTGGCTGTTGGGTTGCCAGTGTTTTTACACGTGTGTTGAAGTCGGTGTCGGTGCAGCAGTTTTGTAAACATGCGGAGCGGGCAGAGACGCTGCGGAGCTCGGACGGTCTGCGGGCTCATCAGGTCCGCGCGGTTCACTCCTCCGCGGCCGCTGCGTGTTTTTGCAGCCGCTGGAGACGCGTGGTTCCCCGCTCCGTGAGTCCGGCCACCGCCACGGAAGATGAGATGTTTGGCTTCTCATTATGGCAAATCAGCAGTAGCTTTTTCTTTCTTTCTTTTTTTTTTTCTTCTTGAATAATTAGCCACGTATCTTAAGATGTACAATTTATATCCTCCATATAAAGATAATACGCGGTTCTTCTTGTACATGCTTGTCATGTGTGTCTTCTGACTGAGTTCATGAGCACAGAACAGAGTCTGACCCGAGAATGGAGCCAATTAGGCTTTTCACTTATCAGATCAGAGGTTTTACTGAGCACAATGAAGTCACTTTTAGAGGGGGACAGGTCGGGACACTGACATATACTTAGAACATAATTATCATGTCCAGCCAGATTGCTAAAAAGGCTACGTGTCGTTACATTAAAAAAAAGTCTGTTTGCCTGACAGTCTATTTTTTAACACTACCTCAGAAATGCTGTGATGCTGACACTAAATGTAGTTTGTTAAAACGGGCTCTGTGTTTCAGGTGCTTAAAGGTGAAGCCCCCGCTCAGTTGCATTTAACAGGCAGGGCTGCTGAGAACCTTTCAGTCACTCGGGGTCACACGGTCGGTGAGCAGGGGTCATAGATCAGATCCTGCCGGGAATGGGTAGCATGTATCTGTTGGTGATCTGCCTCTGAGTGTGAGCAGACAGAAACGTTTTGGGTTGGTTTGCTCCTCCAGTCAGGACCTCTCCAACTGACAACAACGTTTAGAAAGGGTGAGAGTTGTTGTATGAGATGACTATACAGTGATAAAGTTACACTGCAATGTATTGAACTTGTGTTTTTAACTTGTTCCCAGCTGGGAGATTCTGTCCATAAAAGACTAGATTAATCATCTCACCTCTGGTCCTGGTTACTGCTGCTCATTTATTGTGTATTTTGAATCCAGTTCACTCATGTTTGTCAACAGTGTGATTAAGTGTTCAGCTCCATCCCTTGAGTCCCATTCTTTATCCCCAATCGATATGAAAAGGATAGAACCGAGCAGAGTGGCTCTATCGCTGCCTTATCACATGCACTGACAGAAGCTGAGATGGAAGGCTTCCTTCAGGCTTGGAAGACACTCTCTGTGTGAACACATGTAAGCGTGCGCGTGTGTGTCAGCTTGTAAGTGATAAGCCTTTTGATGGAAACAAAGTAGATACTAATTCTGTACTAACGTAGTAGTTCAGTGGTCCCCTGACAGTTTGCAGAGCAGCTCGGTTCACCTGTGATGAAGGGACTTAAGTACACATTTCCAGAGCTGCTGTGTTAACATGACCTATAAGTGAATTTCCCACCGTCTTTAATGGAAACATCAACATAAAGGCTCTTTATGCATGTAAAGACTAGCATTTTCATATCCACAGAGGAGCTTTAACATTCATGGGCACCTGACATCATGATTGAAATAATACTTGGGTGCCATTGAGCACAACTTTCAAAAATTTTGCCACAAGTACACTGTTTGTGTTTGTCTTAAATGACCCATCTACATTTGTATCTTTTAGTGCAGATTTGTCAACATGTTAGTCCTGTTGTGTACTGTGTGCTGAGCTAGACTGATCAAAATGGGCGATTTCTTTTCTACAGACACTAAACTTCTTACTTATATACCTCAATGTTTGAGATTATATATTATTTAGTCTTACATGTTGTTTGCTGATCATTTTATTATCGGTGTTGCATTTCCAGACAAGAGTGAGGTTCTGCTGTGTTGTATACCGACAAGGCCATAACGAAAGAAAAGACTGGGTGTCAAGAACACATCAGATGAAAAAGGCGGTGAAAGGCAAAAATCAAGCGAGGCAGAGTTTCATTTGTCTCTTAACAAGCAGCCTTGTTTATCAGCGGTGTGAGCGGGCCGAGCACTGCCGAGGCTTCAGTTGTTTCTCATTTCTGCAGCACAGTGGGGGATCAGAGAGCAGGAGAGACAAGAGGGCAACAACAGAATGAGGCAAAGAAGGAGGAGGGGAGAGAGCAGGACTGGGGGAATTTGCTGGATCATTAGTTTACAGTCTTGTAGTATTGACCTCACAATGGACCCCCGCAGACACAGGGCTCTGGCATCTCGCCCATGTAGATGTAGAGGAGCTCTAAATGCAGCTGACCTACCTCTGCAACCCTGTTTGTGTGTGTGTGTGTGTCTGTTTGTGTGTGCAGTTTGTGTGGTGTGTCCTTGCTACGGATGCCTTTTAGGAATTTACTTTTTTTGCCTCATCATATATTCCTAAATGTTTATCTGGTGGATTTATTGAACACATGGTGATAAAATGTAACACAGCTTAATAAAAGCTTCTTTAGGAGAATCACACAAAAAAATACTTGTTTATTTCCAGGTTCATTATTAAACAACGTAAGCAGATTTTACCAAACAAAATAAAAGGAGACACTTTTTTCTGTGATGAAAAACTATGCGGACATTAGTGTGTCTTTGTCTGCATGCCTGTTGTTCTGCATGTCAGGGGACCTCCTCTGTGTATTTTAACGCAATAATTGTAATAGCAGGATGCATATTTTTGCTTCAGTTGTCACTTAACCAAGTTGTATTTCCTTTACAATGGGACTTCATTCAAGATATGTGGCTAAAGCTACATTTATTGATTTCCTTTCATCAATCTGTGTCCTGCACAGAGGAGGATCTGTGGATAAAGAGAAACAGATGAATGAGAAAAAGATGTTTTAGAGGATTGGTTGCCCCAAATCATAAAACTACACAAGTAAACATTTTGTCTCCTTTTCCCTAATGGTATCACACTTGTTCTAGCTAGATATGCCACAGTTGACAGATGGATATCCGCCTCTGAAAAAAGTGGTGCTCAAAGCTCTGCAAATGACATTTCAAAACAGAAAAATGTCCGTCCAGAAACAATGTTTCCTACATAGGGAGCAATAGTTTTGATTTGGACTATTCCTTCAGGGGAAGGGAGCTTCAGTCACACGCTGTTGGCAACAGGGCCTATGGATTACACAGAGTAAAAGAGACTTCTCTGTGTGAATAACAATATGTCTGTAATATTTTATAGCATCATTAAATTCCTGACAAGCAGCTTTTTTTTATAAGTCTTTCTTTTAATTGTAGCCCTCATCTCTGTGTGTATCTGTGTCTGGATGTTAGCAAATCAGACACGGTCTTTACACATATGTGTCTTTAGTGAGCCGTCTCTCTGTGGGTCTCAGACAGCAGCACCGTTGAGCCCTCTATACTCTCTCTCTCTCTGGCTGTACCAGTGTTACGGTCTGCACTTGATTTTGATTCGGAGTGACACTACACGACCACTGACTGTGTACTGCAGTTGTTCAACGAGTGTAGGTTTCAGTCACTGGCAGTTAGAGGACACATTCCACATATTTCTGGGATTGTGGTCCTGAGTGAGTTGCGTTGCAGCACATTGTACACCCCCCCCCCCATTTTCTCTGCACCTTGAACTCAAATCTAAAAGTTTAAAATCCTTCCACACGCTTTCTGTTCCCATTTTATCTTACAGAAGTAAAGCATACAGCGGCTTTGGTTTACCCTGCCTGAGAATGTGTCACCTGTATTTAATTAAATGTCTTAGACACAGAAAAACACAAAACTGTAAACTCACAATTGTGAGAAGTCTAACTATCATTAAGTGTCATTGGTGTTGAGTCTGTAGTGCAGGTGGCAGTTGCCAGTCTGGTGCAGACTGAAGAATTTCTGGTGCTGTGAGGATCATCATTCTGCACACATAAGTACACACATACACTTACACACGGATACAGACACACACTCCCACTGCAACTTCTGAACCTAGACACCTCAGAATCCTGCCAGGAGGCTGCCAATGCAGCATTGCGCAGACTGAGGCAAAGCAATGCATGCTGGGAGTGTTTATCCGACAGAAGCAATTCAGGCTGCCACTCTGGCTCTGACAGTGAGTCACATTACAGAACTACAATAAAAATAGAGCGATATCTCTCTCTCTCTCTCCCTCTCTCTCCCTCCCTCCCTCCCTCTCTCTCTCTCTCTCTCTCTCTCTCTCTCTCTCTCTCTCTCTCTCTCTCCCTCCCTCCCTGCCTCCCTCTCTCTCTCTCTTTCTCTCTCTCTCTCTCTCTCTCTCTCTCTCTCTCTCTCTCTCTCACACACGCACGTGCACACACACACACACACACACACTGTATGTTCACAATACCTTGTGTCGGCTGGGCAAGGAATCTGATTTTGTCTGTGCCAGCTGCCACCTGATGAATGAAACTGATGAGTCTTTTGTTACTACATCTCAATGACAGAGGCCCCCTCATTACAGGAAGCAGAAAGGAAGATAATTTGTTAGAGCATGAACAAAAAAATCTAGCCAGGAGGATAAACATATGTTGCTGGACAACTTGGCGATTAAAATGAGAGGCTGAGTGTAGAAAATGAGAGTTGAAATTAAACAAATTTAAAATTCGATACTATTTGAAGAGTTAGCAAGGTAAAAGAAATTAAAAAGAACGGAACAAAAGAAAGAAAGCTCAAAAATAAAAGAAAGAGTTTTGTGTCAAGGTCAGACATGGTCAGGTGGTATCCTGCAGAGCCTCATGGTCTAATGCTGCATCCTGTATACATCTCACTCTCACTGTGGATTATTTACACTGGTAAGTCACACACCTGATTCTGTTGACTTAAGTCCAGTAAGGGAGGGAGTGAAAGTCCCCTCCCCATACTTACATAAGAACCATGAAGCAGACAAGTGGTAGTAGTGCTCCTCCTTGTTTAAGTCAACAGAGAATAATATAAAAGCAAGGATTAGGGTTTTATGTGTTTGTATTTGTGTCCCTTCTTTACTGCAGTGGGTCACCAGAGATCACAGTGTGTCTAAGTCTGTAAGCCCATCTGAGCTGTCTGCTTACAGCACTTTCCCCATTTTTTCATCCCTCAAAATCAACCTCCATCTGTCTGCCATCCTGCCTGTGTGAATGTGAACTACAACATCCGGTGATCATTAAACATAGCTAATATCTTCTCCACTTGTGAACAACTGTGATAACTCAGAGATTTATCATTGCTTTCTACTGTTGCTCTCCACTGACGCTGACGGTCAGTGAAAGATATTGACTTAAAACTGATGCCAGTGTATTTAATCCTCAGAGCAGTTTAGATTAGCATTGGTCTGGGATTACAAGGAAACCAGAGAAGAAATGGGGCTTTGATTTCCTTTTTCTGGGTCTATACAGCTGTCTGCAAATAAAAAAATAATAATAAAAAAAAACTGATGATGACAGTTTGTCAAGGCTCTGATAGAAAACATTTTTACCTGCTAAACACATAGAAGCTGTTAAAAGTCCTCTTTTATCTGCTGGCATCCCTCCTAGTCTCTCTTATCCCTGCTGCCAGAGATGTAACTTGCCACAGAACTACTATCAAAGCAGCAGCTTCTTATTGAGCTGTGTGAGTCAGGGGTGGATGGGCGAGGGGGGCTTGGGAGAAAGTCTCTGATCAATGCAGGCAAAAAAAAGGGGGTGTGGGTTGATGGTAGATAGGGGGTGTCAATCAGCCAACAGGACCCTGTAGAAGGCACCCTCACAGGACACCTTTGGGTTGGGGGGTGGGGGGCTGATGTGACAAAAGACCTCCGTCGGCATCAGATAGCATGTGGCAAAGGAGGGGAAGAGAGGAAAAGAGGGCACAGCATCCTGAGAGTCTTTTATCACTCCCCTCAAAGATGGCGGGTGCGGATGAGTGACTTTATCACCCACTGCTGGTCCCTAAGAACCCCATGGGTGTCCCTGACTGTCTCTGTTTTAATTAGAAAGATACCAACACATCATATTTCTCTTGTCTTCTACAGTTACAGTACATCAGGTTTGTCTTTGGGATTGACATACTGACACTTTGGTGGATGGAGGATTCAGATCAGTGCTCTGTGAATGGGTACAATACTCAAGGTAGAGGGGTGGACAGGGGTATTTCACAGTATGGTTTGCTGACCATGACTGTAAACTCCAATCTATGCTGTCAGGCATCGTTCTTGTTGTTGGTGGTAACACTCGTGGTTTTGTCAGGAAGTTTTTTGTTGCCCCTGGTGACACCAAATATGCACAGCTTTGCTCCAAACCACAGCACAGTAGGGACACTCTCCCTCAAAGCGTTTCCTGTAACCTGAGAAGCTCCAGCACAAATATAAAATGCCTTTGGTGGAAACAACACTTAGTGTATGTGGGCTCAGATGAAGACAGCTTTTACCTTTCAAGCCCAACAATTTTGTTTGTCTCAATTAATTTAGCATCTTTGTTTATTTACATCACTGTCCAGCCCTCTCTATTTGTCATCATTTCCCTCCTTTTAACCAAGAATGTGTGCATTGTCTCACTCACTTGCACAGTGTGACGGCTGCTCTTGTGCTCACCAGTGTAACTTGGACTGCTATTCTGAGTGCCATGGTGTAACTGCGGATGCTGCTGTGCCTCCCCTGTCTGCTGAGTGTAGTGGAGGTTGGTTGGAGGCCTCTCTGCTGATATTTCTCCATCATTGATATGCAAGCTGCATCGCACAGGCGCTAGCACAAGGTTAAGGATGCGTGACGGCCAGGCTTAGGAACTGCTTCAGACACTTTTTCTCTGTATCCCTCTCTCTCCTGCAGAAACACACACATTTCTTGTACTGAACCTTTTCTGTGCATAGCGCACTATTCCTTTATGTCTTGCTCTCAATTGTCCCTGGTCTGTTTTGGCAAGTTTTAAGTGTGAGTTCTTCATTTTAATTCTTTATAAATGCACCGTCCTTACATATTCAGATGTGTACATGTGTGCTGATCTTTAAAAAGTCAACAAGGAAATTTTCTCCTCACTGAATAAAAAACAGTATATTCCTTTGCTAAGGATTTAAATTGCTGACATGGGGTTCTTTACTTTTTAATGTCTATATCACACCATTTCTTCACCATAGAGAAACAGGTGGAGAGCAGTGAGACTCCTCAACAGGATGGTTCCAGTGTTAGAATATGCAAAACTAGTACATGTTTTTTCCTTTTTCTTTTCTAAGAATCTTTTATTTCTCCTTATAATGTGATATTATTCATTCAGACATCTCAGGGCATAAATTTCACTGCTAATTTATCCAACTTCAGGTTGCAGCAAGATATATTTCTTTAAATGGTTACACATTTATTTATACTTCCTTCAGAGCCTCTGTGCTGGTCTTAATAGCCTCACATTCTTCCCTAAATTGCTCTAGATTGCCTTCATCTGTATCAGTTTTTTTTTTTTTAAATCTCATCTCAAAGCTTTGTTGTTCAAAAGAATAGAGGCCTATTAGAGCCCTTTAGAAAGGAATTCTAATCCTATTAGATTACAGCAGAGCAGTCGTCTCCTTCTCCCTCTGGTTTTGTCGGGAGTTGCTACCAATTGTGGAATGTTGCATTGTGAGAGGTGGACAATGATGTTGTTTGGCTGGACAATCTGTGGAGCTGTTGTAAGAGAGGACCAGGTCCTGGACTGTCACATTCCATGTCTGGCACACTGTAGGACAGGGGAGTGTCGGCAGGGCGTGGTTAGGGAGTGGCAGCGAGGAAACTCCTGAGCACCACTGTGTTTGAGTGTCTGATCAAGATAAAAAAACAAAAACAAAACAGGGACTGTATAAGAGAGGGGGGTAGAGTGAAGAAAATTGTGCTCAGTGACATGATTGTGGATTGAGATGACATTCCTTAGGATATATGCATTTGTGGTCTACCCTCATTGACAGAAATTAAGTGCAGGCCTTCAGTCATTCCCTTAGCATGTCTATGTACATGTAGTTCTGTCATTATTGCTCAGTGCAGCCTCTCTGGTAACAACCCTTTGAATTCTCCTCTTCATGAGAAAATGTAAAAAGAGACTTTGAAAGAATACAGTAATTAATTCCATATAATATCTCTAAGTGTTGTCATCAAACTCCAAGTTCTCTCTGTAAACAGCAGTTTAATATTCTGGTTTTTATAGCTGTGTTGCATTCAGGATTTACTGTAATAGCTTGTAGAGAAAGTTGAACAAGGAAAACACTCTTAAAAATCATTGGTGTTCTTTCAGCTGTGAAATTAAACAAACTCCCCACGAGAGGTGACTCAATCTAAACAAATCAAAGCCAATGAAATGGAACTCAAATTAAGAAAGTGATGGATTTGCAACTGCTTTTATTTATTTTGTCCACTTTGCATGTTCAGCAAACAAAGTTCAGTTGTAGAAAAATCTTATTGGCTTTAACGTAATGGTGGATTTTCATAAAAAGGACACAACTGCATGTTTGTGCAATTAACAGTGTTGGTAAACAGTGAGATTGCCCATCATGCTCTCTCTCTCAATCTCTCCCCGTTTCTCCCTCTCTCTGATAAACTGGCATTTCCTGTTATCTTAGCCCAGGGTATTGTTGTCTGCTCTGTGCGAAAGTTGAGTCTCTGCACCGCTGTTTCACTTTGTCTGATTCTGTCTGTATCAGGCAGTGGGGGGTGGGGCTTCCTTTTTATTGTATTGTCTGTTCAAGTCTTAATTGCAGCTGCACTAATGCTGCTGTTTTCAAAATGCAAGTGAGGGAGTGTATCCTGCCAGAGCTGCCACCACTCAGTCAGTATAGTCTGGTAGTCACCACCCACTGAAGTCACAGCTAGTGTTTTCACTGCTACACAAACACAAAGCACAATGATGCATTTATCAATATTGTTCGCCACCCCTGAGGAATACACTCAGTGACATAAATCCGAATCTGAACAAAACAGAGAAAGCTAACCTGATGTCACCCCAACAAATAGTAGAATAACTGCAAGAATGACTGTGACTAAAGTTGCTTAATAGACTGAAATAAGCAAACATATACCAGAAAACAGTTTAAATGGTGATGTTAAGGTGCAGCCATAAAACATTCTATGCACCAATGCATTTGAGGAGGATGTCAAACCAATAACTGCTTAAAGACCCAACTCTTCTTCTCACTATACAGATTTCCATCCATCTATTATCTATACTGCTTATCCATGCAGGGTCGCAGCAGGGCCAGAGCCAATCCTGGCTGACATTGGGTGAGGGTGAGGGTGAGGGCAGGTACACCCTGGGCAAATTGCCATTCTATCACAGGGCTGGCATATTGAAACATACAGAGACAAACAACCATCCACTCTCACACCTATTAGCAATTTAGAGTCACCAATTAACCTAACAAGCGACCTCACTGTGTGAGGACGCCAGGAGTACCTGGACACAGGCACAGGGAGAACATGCAACACACAGAAAGGCCCCAGACACAGGGATCTAACCCAGAACCTTCTTGCTGTGAGTTGACAATGGAAACCACTGCACCAACAATACAGGTTTTGAGTCCTGAATTCAAAAGCGATGTTGGGGATGATTGTTGTTGAAAAGTCTCAGGTTATCATCAACTATAATCCAGTGCATGGGATTGATGGATCCTGAGTAAAGTTGTTTGAGGCGGAACATTCACACCATTACATATTATTTATTCAACCTTTGTTTGACTTTATGTTTTATCTGTTTACTGTTTTTCATGCCCCACAAATGTGATGATAACTACCGTTGGGCGTAGCCATTTAGGAGCACAGTGTGTGCTGCACTTACAAACACAGGGTGGAGATTTGCAACAGCAGTTGAACTTGTGGTCACGGTATCCTGATAAGTTTAGTGTTATCGGTCTTTGCCCTGAACTACAGAGTCTGACTTAGTTTTTTTCTTATATATTATTCTCCTTCCTCAGATCAAAACAGGGTATTGGTCACTTTCCATCACATTGTACTTATTTTAGATGATTTACTGATGTGGTATTTTAAGACTTTTGGCTGCTGTGGACATTTGCCATTATAAGACATATATTGGAAATGGCCAATCAATAAATATATTAAATATAGTAATATGAAGAAAAACTAAACTCTGTGTCTCTGATTATTTCCATCTTAAACATTATAATCTTTATTCATTCATTCTTTCATTCATCTTCTACCATTTATCTGTCTCTGTGTCGATGGGATGCTGGAGTCAATCCCAGCTCACATTGGGCGAGGGTGGGTACACCCGGACAGGTCACCAATCACAGGGCCAACACACAGAGACAAACAACCACTCACACTCAGACCTATGGACAATTTAAAGTCGCCACTTAACCCAAACATGATGTCTTTGGATGGTGGGAGGAAACCCACGCAGGCACGGGGAGAACATGCAGACTCCGCACAGAAAGGCCCCAGGCCCGGGAACCGAACCCGTGACCTTCTTGCTGTGAAGCAACAGCGCTAACTACTATGCCGCTGTGCTGCCCTCATAATCTCTACTGTTTTAATATTTGTTGTTCAAGTGCCCCAAAGGTGGGAGGGGGAGGAAAGGATTCTGGGATCTCTAGTTAATGAAAAATAAACACAAGGTCTTCTCTGAGGTAAGCCAAAGAATGCAGGACTCTTCCATCTGTCAGGATATGAGTTTCATTCTTCAAACTTATACTTTTACGCATGACATTTCATCTTTCTGCAGGCAAATTCCTCTCTGTGCAGGAGGAACGTAAGCAACAGTTGCTTCACTTTTACCTGCTTATTTTGTGGCAGCTATGAGAAGCATTCCCACTGACATATGACGGTGTAATACTGGGTATCAGCATCATCGTGTAGTTAACTCGTGACAGAATTCAACAGCCACCTGTATAATGTCAGAGGGATTTTATTTCTGCTGCTGGTCAGGCCTCTCATACAGTAGTGAATCAGCCAGAGCCGTTCACCCTGACTTGTTCACCAGCATAGGCCACACCGCTCTCTGCCAAGCTGGTGTTGAAGCATTCAGGCATATCACTCAGCCAAAGCTCCACTAAGGGCTTTACTATGGGTTGTGGAAGTGAAACGGATAAAGGTTATGGCAAACATTTGCTGAACAAGCAGTGTATGAGACCATCTCAGTAGAGACAAAACAGAGGATACTAGCAGTCTCTTCTCAGGCTGCCTCAATGCCAGATTATGACACGTTTGTTAATCTTCAAAGCTGGAGTGAACTTTTGACTGCACTTCACAACTCTACTACGCGCCAAGCCTGCAACTGAAGTCTACACCGAGGCCAGTCAGCATCAGAGACAATATACTCTATATGAGCTCCTCTATTCAAGTGCTCTGCCTCTAGCAGGAGCCATTAGAGATACCCCAGGGGGATGGCATGGAAGGGTAATGGAGAATATAGATTTAACTTGTGACCATCAGCAAAAATACCAATTAGAAATGCATCAGCAAGCAGAGAGATAGAGCAACAGCACATGCCAGTTGGGAATTAATTGAAGGCATGTATTTGACTTGAGCTATGGCAAGAAGTTGAAGGAGTGTAATGGAAGTCTTGTGTTTCAGTGACTTATGAGATTGAAATAAGAAATCATCTGAATGAGCTTTTCTTCTCCATAACAATGTAAACTTTGTCAAAATGCAGTTTTTATCCCAATGTAGAGTTACCAACTAGTTTTTGTCTTGTTAAATGAAAGGTGGATGAGGGGACTGTTACATGTACTGGCTGCAATTCAGACTCTTATTCAGGTGCAAGTCAGGTTCAGGTTTTCAGATCTTGTCTTAAAGAGATGCACCACCAGCCTGCTCTCCACCCGATCCTTCGTGATAAAGGTGTGTGACAGTATGTTCATAATGTTTTCCTCTTTAATTTTTCTGTCAGGTGCAGCATCACCTCGTCTGCTCCGTTCTGACCTCCCCTCGCTGCATTTCCCAGCTCCTTTCATTAATCATTTACCCTCCCTCCTCTTTGTCTCTCTTCATCATACTTTCTGCCCCCCCCCCCCCCCCCCCCCCCCCCATTTCTCTAGCTCTTTCTTTTCCTCTTTACCCTCTAGTTGTCTTCTTGTAACTAATCTTCTCCTCCTAATCTATCTCTTCATCTCTACATCTTTGTCTCCCTGTTGACTGGTAAAGTACCCATCTTTGTCCTTCCCTAAACGCCACCAATTTTTATCACTGTCTTTGCCTCCCATAATCCCCCCCTTTTTTTTTGCTGTTGCTCTTTTCCTTTTTCAAAACTTGTAATGTGTTCCACTGTAAATATCCCCCATTTGGGTATGTGTGAATTTTCTGTCGTAGAAGAAACAAAGTAATAGTTCAAACAAAACAGCTGCTGCAGGCTGCTAACATGTCTTTCAACAATTAATCCACTTGCACCTAGCCTCCCTGCACAGATTCATTAAAACTTTACTTTTGCCTAATGGAAATGCATCACGGATTAGTTCATTGAAACCTGATTTTCCCTGTAAAGTGATTTAGCCATGATCTCGTCTCTGTACCTTTTGTATACAAGGTTTCTGCATAAATAGCCCTGTTTTGAGGATGCTTGTCACTGTTTAAAGGCTCCATAATCCTCATGGTTGTTGTTTTTTCCCTCCCTTGTTTTCCTGAAGCCTTGCATATAAGATGAATTATTCAGCATTGTAATGGGTCTATATTTGTCGTTGTTTATCTTGCCTCAGTGCCCCTGCCACCCTCACCACTGCCCCACCAGCCTCCCTCTCCCAGCCTTGGCTTGTCTGTCTGTCTGGCAAGCAGGGCAGCTCTACCCGCAGAGGATGCTCCACTTTAATGAATGAAGTGAAGTCATTTTGCAAGGCTCTTAATGGCACATAAAGCCCCGCTGCTAGGCTTGATTAATCAGGGAAAGTGTTTGGCTGTCACACACAGGGCTGTCCTCAGCAGGGGCAGCAGTTTGATCATTGCACTCTCTTTTATACTGGGGTCCCTCTCTGTTCTTGCCAAACTTGTGAGAGGCCCAAGCTGCCAACACTTCTCATCCACAGGTGACGTGTCTCTCATGGTGGGCTTTTGGAGGCTTGATTGGTGAGTTCAAGATGGCTTGGCTTCAATGTAGACTGGGCTTGATGACAATGATAATGCTGATCATCTCCCATCTGAGTCAAAGACAAGGGGTCTGTGGTTTGTGTTGCTCTTGTGGCCTGCATCTCTGTGGTGAGGTGTGATGCCAGGAAAACAGTGCAGTCGGCTCGCAAGGATACAAGCAAAACCATTGTAAACAACAGTGTAGGTGTCTTTATGTAAAAGCTAAAAGCAGTATAACTACACTGATTATTATTGCATATTCATCTTCATTGGTCTATATGTCCTCGAATAAGAAATGGTAGTACAGAAATGTCAAACTTTCAGGCCCATATATTGGATTTTTAACGACTCTCAAATATTAGTATTAGTTTCAGCTTCAAAAATTTCTCATTAGTGAGGATCTATAAAGACACCATCTGCACTTTCATGTACCTACCTACCTGGTTTGTAATGATGGCGGGTTGTTCTTTGTAATTCAACTTAATGTGGCTTAGTTTTGAACAAGGAAACTGGCTTTGAATTTTTGGTTCCTGTTGTCAATGCTTGTGTTGCAGCAGTTACATATGTAGCAAAATGTTGAGATGTAGGAAAAAGAAAGGTCTGGGAGTGACATGACATTTTCCAAACAAGCTGCATTAGCAAAGACAAAAAAGTAGATCATTACTCACACTAAGTAATACTTAATGAGATGTCTGATTAATGGCATGACAAAAATAGACTGAAACTCAGTAGAGCGCGTTTCTCTGCTTGGGCCGAATATCATCTGTGATCTGTTGTCATAGGTCTATTGTTTTTACATCACAATCCATACATTATTCATTAAGCAATTAAGGAAAATTGTGAAAAATGTGATGTATTGCTGTGAAATTTGAATAGGTTCCTTTCTGACCTGTGCCTCATTCCTCCACCAAGTTAGGTGAGAACTTTTTGTGAAATCGTGCTGAAAAACCAACAAACAAGAGAATACACTCAGTAGAGCACATACCTCTGCCAAATCCAATGTCAAACAACATACACCACACTTCAGTGGAAAAAAAAAATTCAGATTCACAGAAGATTATTTGAATCAGCCCTGAAATTTAATGGGTTCCTCTCTGGCCCATGGCCCGTTCCTCCACCAAATTCAGTGTAAATAAGCTTTGTGCTTTTAGTGAACGTCTGCTGACAGACAAACAAACAAACAAACAAACAGACACGGTAAAGACAAAATGTCCGTGGCAGAAGTAATGAAAGCAAAACATTGAACATGATGCTAGAACTAGACATTACAGGTTTTTACCAAACTGGATTTTCCCGCAGGCCTAATTTATTGTAATGTGGCAGTGAATTTTTGTCTATGGGAAATTTAAAGGAATGACTCTATTCCTCTATTTCTCCTCATTGCTTTATTATTCTGTAAAGTATTCCATTGGCTTGAACACATAGTGCTTCAAAGAGACTATAGCTCTCTGTAGATACTTCACAGTGTCACTTTAACTAACATCATACTCTGCTGTGAACGCAAAGCAGAGATTTAAGACCATAATTTAATCTTTTGTAATAGTTAAGCATATCCAGGAGATAATTGCAATATTTGAACTTTTTGACTGTGACTCGCTACAATCGAGGATTACTCTTCCATTGCTATTACCTCTCCCACAGACTTCATTGAAATTCATTTATAAGAATATAAGGATTTTCAGTGCATACTCTGAAGCATTTTGTGTTTTCTGTATGTTATGTTTTCAATGCAGCATGCAGTCATTTCATTTTTCTCTCACAGATAGTTAGGAGTCGAGTCTAGTTTCAGCCCGACTGTTTTTGTTGCTGATTTTGTGTTAATTTTCTGAAGGAGGTCACAGCAGGGAGCTCGGCTGACTGAGACACCGCTTGCGCAAATAATCCTCACCAGTGGAATATGAAAGTTTACAGATCTCACCAGTGTTTATTTGAGGGCTCACCCCGCACCTCCCCACACCCATCACCTCCATCCTACCCATCTGCCTTTTTCTGTCTCTAATCCCCCTTCTTCACTCTCTCCTCTCCTCACCAGAACGTTTCATCCCTTTCTGTTACGCTCCTGTCACCCCATCCTGGTTGTTCTCTTATTTTCAGTTTTTTTTTCTATCTATGGTGGAAATGGAAAAGGGAATGTGGCTTAGGCTGTTTTTTGTTTTTTTTTGTTCTTATTTTTCCTTCATTTATTTGTCTTTTGCGATATTGGAGAAAGCTAGCTTGTCAGATTTAACCAAAGCAGGAGAATAAAATTTGTCTTAATACTATTGCTCATTTCAGAAAGTCAGGTTAGAGTACATGTCCCTGAACATGTGTCAACCTGCATTTGACACATACATGATTCATATAAGACATGGTATAGGTTTTCTGTTTAACACTCACCAGAGTCAGATTTTTTTTCTCCATTGTCTATTGTCCTGTATACAAGACACCTTTTAGGCCACTTACAATGTGTTAATTTCACGGTATTATCAAAATCATTTAACATTTGATCATTTATTAGCAACTTGCTGGTGAATTGGGCATTTAACATCTGAGGGGCCAGATATTTCCCTCAAGAGGGAGTAGAACTGAAAGGAGTTGAATGCTAATATTCATCCATGTTTAATTATGTTAATAAGACCCTGTTTGTTAACATGTTTAAGATGAATATATCAATATTCTGTGCTTTCAGTTTCTTTCACTGACTGGCAAAAAAAAAAAGTATGCATATTTAAAGCCCAGGACTGATCTATTTTGAAGTCAATAAAATGAAATAAAGCAAAGCTTTTCATAGTTTACAGCCTGTGATCATTACATGCAGAGTTCACAAAGGAGACATGTCCTCCTTTGACCACACCACCACTAAATGCTGTTTCAGACAGGGACTGTATTCATTGCCTTTTGTGGCTGGAGCTGATTTCCTGCTGCTTCCCACACCCAATACCAGAATTTAATTTAGGCAAAGAAGGCAATTTTATGATGAGAATGTGAGAATCTAGTTTATGTACTTCATTTCTGCTGCAGTTGATTATTTCATGGAAAAGTTTTGGCTCCCACCATTTTTTCCTGGAGTATAAGTGAAATGCTGTTGTATAAGGAATACAATGCGCTGCTCTATTATAATTATGAAATATGAAATTGCTGAAGAGGTGACTTGTTCATCATTGATCATCACATGTTTTACTGGCAAGATTTGATGTCTTTTTTCAGATTTAATTAGATTGTTGCTTAAAATGTGTGTCATTGGGCCGTGTCAACATTGGAGCAAGTCTTGTAAATATGTCAATTGGCATGTCAATTCAGATCAGAAGTATAATCACTTTTCCATTTCGTCTTTAACAAGAGTGAAATAATCTGGAGCTAATCTTATACAGGAATATCCAACCTCTGAAGCTTTTGTCTGTTGTGATCGGAGGCTCTGCCACACTTTGATTGCCATGGCAGTAAAATTGATTAGCAGTGATCTAGTGATCTCTCTTAAATGCTGATCTTGTGAAAATGGCTCCTGCCTTTGTTTTAGGCCAAGGTTGTGATTGAGCTACACGAGGCTCTTCTTTTCCCGCTTCACCTCTGCCTGTGTGGTTCAGTAACAAGACAACGCAGGAGCCGGTCACTGTTTCTGCCTGCCACCTTCATCAAACTTGGCTCACTCTCTGACTGTTCAAGCGCGCTGGCTGTCTGGTGTGGTGCAGATTTACAGAAGCAGGGTTGGCTTCAAATTTGAATTTAATTGAATGTGACTCACAGAAGACCAAACCACTCAAATTTGAAGGAGAAAAAGGTCAGGTGAGGATCTTAAAGTTACCCTCCCTGCCCCATCATCTCCACCGCTGCCCACTTACCACTTGCACAACACACACACACACACACACAATTTAACGTACAGGGAGAGGAAGCAAAGTGGGAACTACATGATCTGTTCAATCATACAGGTTGCAGTTTTGATTAATGTGAAGTGGTTCTTATTTACAACACAAATTGCCAGGGCATACAGGCCGGAAATAAAAAATGTCTTCAATTTTCTGGTGTGTGTCAGACAGCAAGGCAAGGGCAAGCACCTGAAGAGCTTTAATGTGAATGACCTATGTGGTGTCAAAAACATTATAAATGCATTGACTGCTGCACTTTGAGCACTTCTTCAAGTCAAATGCAAGTGCAAAGATTATTTAAAATGAGTTTATTTCATGACAATAGTCTTTTTTAATGCTTTTCAATTGAATGTGTAAAATTTAGAGGATTTTTAACCTTGAACAGTCACCTCGTCCGCTAATCCTCAACCTTTATCTCTTGCTTAGTATTTTGACTGTCAGTCAGATGAGTTCCACATAGTTGGAAGCTTTTTATCAGCAGGAGACTCGGCTGAACAAGCAGTAACCAAACAAAGAGCTGTGTGATGGGGTTTAGTTTTTTCAAAGCCCATGGTTTGTCTTTGAAGAAATTAGTAGTTTTGAGTTAAAGTTCAATTGATACACTGAATGCTAACAGAGTGCCCTTCGTCTGCTGCTTTGCTGTCACCTTATCAGCCCTGTTTGAACTTGGCCTACTGTTGGTGAGTGTCAAAGAGAGAGAGAGGAATGTTTTAAGTGTGATTTATGTGTGTATTTTTGCAAGCGTAGGTGCATTTAACTGTTATGTTTAAGGTCAGAAGCATTGAATGAATTAAGAAATTCTTTGTGTTTCCTTCCCATTCATCTCTCCTTCAAAACATGCATTATATTCACCTCTGATAGCACCTAATGTTTCTCTTTCTTCTATTCAATCACTTTTCTCCCCACGGCTGTCATCGGCCCACCTTTTTAGGGTTTTCTCACTTTCTTCAAACCTTTCACTACTTTGGGGCCAGAGGTCACATCTAAGAGCTCCTGCAAATCAATCATAGGTCAAACATTTCAGCCTACACAAGCAGGGCTGTGGTTGTATGGTGGATTGTGTGGTACTACATAGTCAGCGGGATCCAGGTCAGTGCATGCTGCTTAGGGCAAGTATTCATTTCTTTATTTGTTCCCAAATTCACTAACCATGAATTTGTTCCTGGAGCTTGTCTCTCCGAATGTATTCAATACAGGAACATGAAATCTTTCTGTGATAGTTAATAGTCCTCCAACAACAAGGCTGCGGCTGGTGTGAGGTTCAGAAGGGAGCTGACAAATTTAAACAGGTTGACAGGAAAGCAATGCAGAGCAAAGTGACTAAGCAACTTTGTTTCTAGAAGTATTCACCTGTACAGATCCTGAAAAAGGGCTATCTTTTATTCATGCTCAGTTGTCGAGGTGTCAAGAGTTTTGTCAAACCTCTCATTGCTCCATTAACCTTGTCCCTGTGAAACGTTCTGTCTCTTTCTCATTGGTTAAACATTACTACCAGGCCATGGCAGGGCGGAGGGGGGCTGAGAGGGGAAGGGACGGAAAGGGAGAGAAGGATCAAGAGGAAGAAGTTCACTTCATTCTTCCATCATTAAACAAACATGGCTTCTTACCAAAGAGAGGGCAAGAGGAAAGCCGAACATAAGCAAGATAGAAAGGCTGAGAGAGCGAAGCAGAGGTAGATGAGACGACTGAGGGGGAATGTGATGAAAAAGAAAGATGGAAATGGAGGAGAGGGATGGTCGGGAGTTGGGGGTCTGGTCAGAGGGGCGGAGTACCTTTGTGCAAAGCTGAAGGGTGTGCAGTCCATCATCTTCAGACAGGTAGACAGGGCCGTCTGGGGAGTTTCATTTTTACCTCCAAATAAAAGGAGTCTGGATGGGCTAAAGCAGACTGGTAGCACCTTTCAGCAGGGTTTCTGTGACCATCTTTCACGCCTGACAATATGTAATCATCAACATGTTTAGACAAACACACACACACTGAGCATCAGGTTAAAGGCTCTACTGTGTCACGCTTCAACTTTAGTTTGTTCAATGTACGCCACATATGTCACATATGCCAATTTTTCAATTAACAAACTAAATTTTAAACTTCTTTCATAATTAAGTAAACATTTTTCCAAGTATATATACTAAATGTGCGTCCAGCTGCAACTTGGTTATATTTAACACGAAACTGTGTAGCTTCTTTGTCTGACCATCTGTTTTTTGAGTAACTTATGAATCCCGCCAATTAACCACCACCCTGGTTGATACAGATTTTCAGGGGACATGTGACCCTCAGACACAGCTTTAAGCCGACATGCTCACTGTCTTCTCTGCTAGATCCATGAGAAACTTTTCATTATTTACAGCCCAGTACAATAACTATATGTAATTACACTAAACTCCCCTCTAAATCTACAGGGGGCCATTTGTGGAGTCAGTGTGATCCACTATTGATCTCTCGTGGATCAGTGTTTATTTTGTACTTATAGACCAGCAGATCATCAGGCCCTCTCCCTCCCGTCTCTCAGTTGATGTTAGTACCAGCTGACACAGACACACTGGGAGGAGAATTGATTAACAAATCAAGCCTGTAATTAATTCTCACTCCGATCAAAGCCATGGGAAGACGTCCGTGGAGAGCCCAGGCCCGAGGGCGAGGTGTTTCACAGCGTAGTCCCACCAAGAACTCTCCTATCGCCATGTTGTTTGTTTTTCAAACAGGTGGGCTTGAGGTGAAGCACAGCACTGACTGAATTTCAGATGTCTTAAAAGGTTGCTTGTTGCTTGTTGTTTGGCATTCAAGAGATGACTAGAGCTGCTTAGCTTCTGTGCATGTGATGCCCTCACACATCACAGCATCCCAGAGCTGCTTGTATCTGTCTTTTATTTTTAGACAACCCTGGGAGAAAGTGTCTTTTTTAGAATTGATTTATCTTAAATATTGAATAGGAAGTATAATTGTCATAAAGACAGTTGTTTTCTGGCCCCAAAGTCTTCCAAAAAAAAAAAAAAAAAAAAAATGTTGAACTCTGGCATAAGGAAGATGAATATGGGAATTTAAAATGCTTCATTTTTGTCTACTTGTAGATCTTTTCTTTTTTTATGTGTTTTTCACCTAACATCTGGATCTTAATGGACGCACTAACCCACTTCCTCCCACTGTCTTTATTTTTCTGTGCAGGTTAGCTCTATATGTTTACGAGTACCTGCTACATGTAGGAGCACAGAAGTCAGCACAGACCTTTCTCTCAGAGGTAAGTGTATCTGTATGCTGTATGTTTATCTGTCAGAGAGCACAGGCCCTCTGCACAGGACTCTCTGTGCGCAGTCTGAAGGATGATCTGACCCTCATGTAATGTCCACTAAGTGTAGCAGCTAATTGAATTAGCCTGGCCTCACAGTGCAGAGCCAACAGGTAAGTAGCAGCAAATGGGCCCCTTAGTGTTGCATTTAGTGGGAATTGAACAGAAGCATTGAGAGTCACAATGTTCAGGCTGGAGTTCACATCTCTTGGGCCCTTTTCTTTTATTGATCTACTTTTTCTCCTTGCAATCTTTCCACTCTCTTCTTTCCGTCCTTCAGATGCTTTCTTATCTTAACTTAAATTCTGCAGAGGTAAAAAGGTGACAGGGTGAAAATGTGGTCAGCTGCTTCACCTTAAATGACCAAGCCTCTAACCAATGTTGAAGACATTGGTTAGAGGCTTGTTGTACATCAGCCAGAGGAGGAAGAGGAGAACAAAGAAAGACGAGGGTGGGGAGGTGGAAAAGGTTACATCATCAGCTGGCACCAATTCTCATCACTTAGTGTGTGTGCGCATACACACACACACACCTCTCCGTCTCTCTGACACCCTTTCCTCTCTGCCATACTATTTGCTCTCTCTTCCGCAGATGTGAGAGATGAAAAGGATAGGCGGTGTCATGTTCATGTGTGGGAACGCATTAACTAAGAGAGCAACAAGTATAAACAGAGTGGCTTGTATACGATACACAAGCGCACACACACACTGGGCAAACAGAGCATAATGCAGCTCTTGCTGGAATAGTGGGGTGGAGCGGACACAGGGCTGTAAAGGCCTGTTATCCACTCTTTATCATCCACATCTGTTTACAGTGGCTCCTCAGGCTCAGGAAGAAAGAGCCCAGAAAGACGAGTCACGAATCAGGCGTAAACGTGAATACCAAAGCGCAGGCAGCTCAGGAGAGCAGGCAACAAGAACTTGTCAAACTAAACTGATGGCTCAAACAATGGTAGCCGAAATACACTTAAGACCTTGGCAGAATAGACAAGGAGACACAAGAATGCCGGGGCCCTATAAAAAAAAAAGGTATTAGCTTTCTTTCAACCCATATTCGTATGGGTTGAAAGAAAGCTCTGAAAGCACGGCTTCTAGCAAATTTCAATCTTTAGTGCAATGAGAGCAACTCCTGCAACACATCTGTCAATAATCATGCTAAAGAGATTTCACTGTAGCATGGTGAAGGTAAATGAATGAACCTCCCAGGATTGCAGACCACAAGAAGACAGGATATGTGGGTGCATTTAGAGCTATTTTTCTTTTTTTTTTTCTTTTTTGACGCTTTCCAGATGAAAAGGGGGATTAAAGAGGACGCCCAAAAGTGTCCTGACCTGAACTGTCTGCAATTGTGTTTGAAGTGAGCTCCAGCCAATTAATTGTGAGAAATGAGGGATGTCATGCCCATTCCCCATCTTTTGTGCCAGTTGAGCAATGATGAGGGAGGAGAATAAATCTTTGTCACAGTGTATACGGAAATTGCCAGCTGCCTATAATGTTTCAAGTTCACGGATGTCTTCACTAGAAGTGATGAGTTCGTGTGAAAGCATGTGGGATAAACAAAAAGAGGCAGTTCCTGATTCCCCCCTCCTAAAAAAAACCAAAAACCCAACAACTTCAAAGCAGACATTCTTTCTAAAAGTCACTGTGTCTGATCTGCAGTTGAGGTCAGGACGGTCTGATTCAAAGGGCTGTGATTCAGTTTTTCCTGTTATTTTAGCACTTGTTCACGCTGCCAGCAGAATAAGTTGGTTACAACCATATCCTTCGTTTATTTCCCCATGAAACATTTCACTAAGGGAAATTGAAAAAGATGAACATGAGAACATTTGAAGACTAAGAGCGACAGAGGTGACCTAACTGTGTTTTTAGAGAGGAGAGGCAGACTAAACAATACCATCACAGTCTGATAGTAATAGTCTGACTGCTGCCCACAGCTGCTGCTCAGACCGTGACACAGCGTGCAAACATAAATTGCCCCCACTGTAGGTGATGTCAGCACTCGCGTGAGTCACTGACCTTGACCAAGGTGTTACGCCATCATATTGTGTAAAGAGAAAGTGCTTGTCACGTGGTCAACCAGTTACTGGACTCAATAGTTACTGCTGCTGCACCTCGAGATGTTTCTCTTCCAGTACTGCAAAAGAAGAGATAAATAAGTTTGATCAGGGTTTCTTTCTGCCGTAAAGTCTAATTAAAAACAGGATCGAGGTGCTGCTCTTAAAACATTCAGGACAAATGTATAATTTGCTCCAGTAAATAATGTTACATTTCAGGTGATAAATATATATATATATATATATATATATATATATACAGATTATATATATATATATATATATATAATCTGTATTTGGGGCTTTGGTTTCAAAAAATAAGAAAGAAACAAACAAGTGTGGTTCGAACTACAAACCCATGTTTCAACTTGCACGGAGACAGACCTGCTATCGAAGCTATGAAAATCACTTTTTAACTTCACATGGCGATAATCTGACAGAAAATAGAAAAATAGGACAGAAGACACCTGGCAGACTGGTGACTAGTAAAGAGTGAATGAAACACACTATGTGGCAGGAAACAGAGCAATAGGTGTGTTTGTGTGTGTGTGCGTCTGTCCGTGTTGTACAGAGGGCTGCTGGGATCCTCAGGCTGGTACATGTCTCTGACCACAGCCTCGTGCACCTCCTGACTCAGGGAACACACATATCGTTTCATGTACTTGTGAATAGACGGCTTTCAGGCACACACTCATCCACTTATGAATCCATGGCATCAGAATCATAATATAATTACATTATATATAAATGTGTTCTAGGAATTCCCTTGCAACCTCTTCAATCTCGTAAAGCAGGTAATTCAGATGTCAGACATGTTTTAATACGCAATATGCTTCTGAAGCTTCTCATGCTCTCTCTCTTTCTCTCTTTCCTCGTCTGTTCGTAGATCCGATGGGAGAAGAACATCACATTAGGAGAACCTCCGGGGTTCCTCCACTCATGGTGGTGGTGAGTGTCTTTGTGTCGTGGTGTGTTGTGTAATCATTCAGTTTAGTCTTCACGCAGTGTTTCGTCTCTGACATTAATGAACAAAGTGATCACCGTCCTTCCTTCTCTTTCCTGTTTATATTTGTCATCATCTCATTTATTGTTCCCAGAAGCACAAATCGTCACTTGCTAAAAACACCTAAAGTCATCTATTGCAATATTGATAATAGAATCATACTTATTATCCTGATGCAAGATTACACTGCCATAAAAATGGACTATTAGTTTTATCTGTCACGCCTCAGTGTTTCCCTTTTGTCATAATTCTCCTCTGCGACTGTTTGTTATAGTGTTTTCTGGGACCTGTACTGTGCAGCTCCAGAGAGAAGAGACACGTGTGAACACTCCAGTGAGGCCAAGGCCTTTCATGACTACGTGAGTTTGCCCTGTAGTAGTTTTCTTAGCTCTTTCTTGAACAGTGCCACTGTCTGAGAGATGTACATTCAGGAAGCCAAGGTGTTTAATGTTCAATAGGTAGATATGACATTATGAGAACATTAATGACATCCCGTGGTGAAATGGTATTTTATTCGCTACCACTGGTATTGATGAAAACTGATATTTGAAATCTTAAAAATTACCACAGTGTAAATAATACACGTGATGATGCATGATTATAGGCGTTGTGGATCTCTCTCTTATCAGTTCGTCTGTTTGCACATCCATTAAGGGTAATTTTTTGTTTGGTATGCTTGTGTACAGCTATGGTTAGAGTCTATCTCCACCTGCCTACTTTCATATTTCAGGCAAATGCATTTGGAAAAAAAACAGGACTCAACAGACATCAAGAAAGGTTAAAGATTCTTTAATTCTTTTGGCTGTTTTAAATGCCTAGTGAAAATTGGATATCATAACAGCCCTGTTTGCACATCATTCTTGTGTTGTTGTGGCTTTTGAGGCAGTGTCCCTCTGTCACTAAGTCTGACAGATGAATGCGATGTTATGAAAAGCAGAAAGGCGGGTTGGAAGTATAACTGTAGAGGTCAGTAAATGTGACCTGAAAGACGTTATTCTCTGTGGGTTAGTGGTGCAGTTGTCGGCGTTGTTGCCTCAGAGCAATAAATATCTGGGTTTGATTCCTTGGCTTGGGGCCTTTCTGTCTGGAGTTTGCATATTCTGCCTTCGTGGGTTTCCTCTGGCCACTCTGGCATTGTCCTACTATCAAAAGACGTACAATGGTTGTTTGTGTCCGTGTGTCGCCCTGTGTTTTCCCTCCACTCATCTAATGCCATGCTCGTCAATTCAGCTGTCGTCCCCACTGCAAGCCTTTAACGATAAAAGGATTTGATAATCAAAGAACAAGTTAATTAATTTTACATTCATATTATATATTTTTCTCTATATATTCATGCATTTATATATCTTGAAATGATTTATTTAATAATGCATGTTAGGGGTCTACATAGTATTAAGGTCATCTGAGATAAAAGATTAGGAAATAAGTCAGAGAAGGTAATGAAATCATTCAAGCAACCACTCATCATTAAAAAAGGTGTCACAATAACACTTCATTCACAATGTCTCTGTCAACCTCCGACGCTGCTGTGGTTTGTTTGTATTAAATCATTTGACACATTATAGCTTCCCACCAGCTTACTGCTTCTCTGCTGGCTTGTGATTGCAATAGTTTGTCTAGAGCCACTAAAAAATAAGAAGGATTCAGAGATGATATCAAAAGAACGGTAATGTAGTTTTGGTGCAGATTTAGACCTTAAAGCGAGGATTATAAGCATTTATCACTCTTTTACATGTAATCCCACAATGAGATGGTTGTGATACAGCTGTAATTTTTCTTTACATCCTAGCAAAATGTTTTAATTTTGTTGTGAATCTTTTATCTCAAGTGGTGTTTAAATGAATGCTTGCTGTGACGCATGACGCGTATGATAGAGAAGTTGAGAACATACAGTTTAGCCTATCACTTACATGCTCACACACACACACTCATATGTGCGCATCTGTATTGGGAGCACATTAAGCCAACAGTTGCCTGTGTGGTGGAAACAGTCTTTTATTGTTGTGTTTTCTCACTGTGTCTCCATTTTACTGCTGTAATTCCTCACATTCAGGGATAAGTTGATTCATGTGCCATCCAGTGACTGGAATACAGCGATCGTTGCCAGAGCGCACAACGTTTTAGATTAACTGGTGAGGGAGATACTGGAAGTGCAGCTCTCCTCACGATAAGTGACAAGGTGAAGTGGATTTGGGAAGGCAGGTTGGGTTGATGGGGGTTCTTCTCTTTTCTGCTTTTTAGATCGTTGTTTTCCCTCTGTAGGCTGAAGTCTGACTCATCAGATTCGTCTGTACTGTGTTTTATTGAGATGTATTGTTAGAGGAGCACAGGTCAGGTGTTTCTGCCTACCCCAGCAGGATCTTCTGTCGTCTTTTCTCACCCCCTCCCTGCATTTCTCTTACTCTTACCCTTCAGCTTGCAATCCTACAGAACTGTGGGGGCTTCACTTTTATCCCCCTCCCACAGTATTCGGGTGTGTATCTGCGTGTGCATACGCAGGTGATGCTGCTGATGCTGGCGATGATGATCAGGGTGATGAATAGGCACTTCGCGGACGAGGCAGTTATATGGGATGATGTCATCTTGGCTCAGAGGAAGGGAGCTGGAGGGCAGCACAACCTCAGACCTGAGAGGCAGACACAGGAGTGGAGAAGGATGGGGAAAAACAAGGGAACGTGGAAATGGATATACTGTAGAAAGAGGGATGCAGTCAAAGCAGGACAGAGACTTCCATCAAAGCGATTTGTCTGAAACACATCTCAACAACAAAAACACAAATAAACTCATGTATAGGCATCACATGTAATTGTTCTAAAGGTGACAACAACAGTATCTTCTTCCCTCTTATCATATCAGAATCAATTCAATTCAGAAATCAATTCAAATGGATCTTAACATCATTAGCGGAGGCCATCAGCAATGTCTTATTCTTACATTTCCTGCAGGGATGTAATCAGAGAATTATAATTAGACCAATTGTAATTAGACCAAGGTCACTTTCAATCAACTGTTGCAACGCAGCACTGCTTCGCAGATCCAATCGGACGTACTACCCACATACCTGCCACTCAATTACAAGACGAGGGGACAACTGTGTGGTAGACTTGCTTGGAAAAAGTAGCTTGCCTTAATTTGAGGCTGCTGCCTCTCTCTCAGTATCCTGACTTTGAGACTGATGGAGATTTTAATCAGACAGTTTGATGGTAATTATTTTCAGATAGCTAATTACTGAATGAAGTCCTAATTAATGATGGGGAGATGTAGGAGCTCATTCACATCATCTTTGTCTCCCTTTTCCCTTTGATAATTGATGGGATTGTGACAAGGCTTTTGGCTCAATTTGCACGATTATCCCAGTTTATGCTAACTGCTGAAGATATGTTTGGCATATATCTGCTTTTCTATTAAGACTAATAATGTGTGCGTGATGTTTTGCATGTGGTTGTGTGCTTTAGATGCCCATTGTATCACTAGGTTTGATAATCTGAGAATGGCCTTCAAGGGCATTAATATAGTAATCTAATGTTTAAAAAAAAGACTGATGAACAAAGTGCGATGCAATGCTATTGATTTCCATCCTCAGACAGAGCATTTCAGGCATCAGAAAGGCCGTTTACAGTTCTGTTAAGTGCTTTGTAAATTGTGTTCTCAATACTAAATGAGCAGTTTCCATTTGCGAGAGTCCATGAAGTCATAAAGGCAAGTTATTTTTAAATTCTTCTGCCTGACCTGGAAATGGCCTATTTCAGGCAAAAGTCAGTTGCTGTTTCGTTCCCGTCTTTTACGAATAAGATGGCAAACTAACCACGTTCATTTCTGGCTGTCCCTGACAGAATTTGTATAGGAATTAAAATGTGCTCGTTGTGCAAATATATTTTTAATAATTTGAGATAAACATGGTCGTAATTGTGCATTTTGAATTCATTTGTGCTCAGAAAATAGAGCAGCTTTTGCACTGAGTGCAAACTTCTTGTCCCGACTAATTCCTGTGATCTTTTCACAAAATATGAGCAAATGAAAAGGAAGAGAGGAAGAATCAACATCATGGAGACACAACATTCAGCATATTAACAGCATTTAATGTGCTACCTAATGACATTTAGACCCTTTAAAATGTTTGCTGCACTGAAAAATGGTCCGTTTAATTGAAACACAAATGTCTCCAAAAATATTGTGTTAAGTGCATTGGTGCGTGATGTTCAAAATTCCCTCATTGAATTATTCTTGCAGGTTGTTGATGCAACCGTTTATATCGAGCCAGAGAGGCAGACTGAGCAGACAAGGTAGAAAAATTTAGGGAGTTTGGGTGAACTGAGGCAAATAAATAAATAAAAAAATAAAAACTCCACAGAGATCGATAACTGATGCGTGATTTGTAGAGATTATCAGTGCCCACCAGTTGTACTGGTCGTACTGTGCAGCCTGCAGATAAGAACATGCTTTTAAACCGAAACAAGTCCTCACTTAAAGTCATTTTTGTTTTTTAAAATGCCTGTTGTGACTGAAAATATGCTGTGAACAGAAATGCTGTTGGTGGTTATGGAAGTCTTCTGTCATAACTTGAACATGTACAGTTACCATTATCACACTATAATTGGGTTTTTAGCCCCACATGATTCTGAAAGAGGAAAATCCAACTGCTGTAAGGTTGCCTGTGAAGCCTCAAAGTTCAGCCAGAACGAGGATTCAATTTGAGAACCTGCAGATAGAAAGACAGACAGACAGATACACAGAGCAGCTGGTGAGCATTTTTACCAAAAAACCTCATAGAAAATTTCAGAATTAGTTTCACAATACACAAAAAATTCTCCTTGTCAAATGATTTCAACTAATGTTGACCAAGGAGACTATTCATTAGTAATTATTACCTTCAACATGGATTGAAGGTCCAGGTAATTAAATTTCATAAAAAAGGAGAAGGGAGTCTCATATATATATGTATTTATTTATTTTTTGGAAAAGCAAGTATTTACATTTTTATTTACAACATTGCAATCCTTCCCTGGACCCCGAAAGTGACTTTTCCCTGGGTTTATCTGCCTCATTCCCCTTAATAACTGGGTAAGGTGATTCCAGAAAGTCCAAGTGTCTTTTCCATGCTGCTCTTCCAAGTTGTTTCAAAGTCAATCAAGTATTGTATCCAGTGAAAAGAACCAGGGGAGCTCACTTCCTGAGGCATCTCATTTTCACATTGAAAACAAATCCAAAAAAACCAAAACATATTAAATAGAATACTTATTCAAGTGGTACACACAAAAGTATTTTAAATGAAGAGTTGATAGTCACACATTACAAATAGACTCAAGTGAAATCAGATCTTACAGGTGTTGTGTACTCAGTCCATTTGGACCAAATCTGATAGAACTTTTCTTTTTGTACTCTTAGGGAAAATGACAGTTTTTCCATAATGTAAATTTCACGTACTATATCCATCCATTCCTCAATGGTGGGTGGTTCTACTTTAAGCCATTTTCTTGTGATAGTTCTTTTACTAGCTGCCAATAGTACACAAAGCAATTTTTTATCATTTTTGTTCCAATTGTGAAAGTCAATATCTCCCAAATACATAGATTTATAGTTGAAGGTAATATTCATTCCAGAATGTGTATATTTTAATGCAAGTTGCACTGAGCTGAGAAGAAAAAAACAACAGGAAAGTGGTACAAAATTACATTTACAATGATGCACAACAACGAAACAAGTTAGCAATTTAACATTTCTGCTCTACTTCTGACAACTTTCATGTTATGACCATAGTCTGTCTTATCTGTTTAATACGCTCATGAAGCCCCTCAGATTTTTCTTCAGGCAGCTTCCCATTTCAGGACCCATTGTTTAAGATTTTAAACATTTTGTACATAAATTGGGAATGAAAACTAGTGTCAGTGGCCTCTGCTGGCTGCTTGGACAAAGCTAATAAACAAAGAGAGTGACAAATGGAGGAAGTGGAGAGTGAGCAGCAAAAGTAAAATGCACTGTAGATAGTCAGCAGTATTACAGGGAAGTATTATAGCACGGGGAGTCTGGTATCATTGTGTGGCATCACAGTGTGAGATAGCAGGCACACGGCAGTTAGAGGGAAGGAAGAGATCAAGAGGCAGTGCCAAGAGCAACCCCCTTTGATAATAATGCTCCATCTTACTTTGCCAGATCTTGCATTCATACTCTCTCTGTCTTGTATGGGAATGCATCCACGCCGCTCAATTTAACAGCAGCACACACATTCTGTCCTTATTAAGGACATGCACATTTGTAAAAATGGAACAAGACACAATATGCGGCTTTCTTCATGTGCATCCGGATGCACTCTCAGTGTTTAATATCTGTTGAAACATGAGCACACACATCATACTGTATGCTGTGCTGCTGCCTGTGTGAGGACAGGAAGGTGTGGTGACCATGGGGTTTAACTGAAAACGGCTCTGGTCTGCAATGAGAAGCATGTAGCATGCACTGTACATGGGGGTTGAACAAAAGGACACTCATTCACTCATTTGACAATGAGCATGTTTTTTTTCTTATTCCTTTACAAGCAGAGTTTTACTCATGATGAGTCTTTACCCCTGATTCGCTCCGGTCGCTCTCTGTAACCTCAGTAACCTCAGTAACACACAACAGCTGCTAAAAAGTCGAACAGTGCAACGAGAGAAATTCATGATGATATAAAAAAGTAGCAGGCAGATTGACATGAAATTTCACATTCTTTGCTCCCCAGAGGATAGACAACCTTTCATTTCATTCTACTGTTTGGTGTCTATTTTCTACATAACACTGTTTAATTATTGTCTTGTAATCTAACAGGTTTGACCAAAAGGTTTTGTTTTTCCAGTCCTTTCACAGAAAATCACTAAACTGAAAGATTTCTTGTACTTTTCTAAATAGACTAATCCCACCGTGAGACACAGTTCAACTTTATTGTAGCCATGTGATTGACAATGGAGCTCTTCCCCCTGAAGCTGTTTTCTCAGGCGTAGCTGCCTCCTAATAAGCTCAGCGGATACGAATCCCAATGAAACTTTTCTAAACTGAGCCAAACAATCTATAACTTGTTTTTACAGTCCTTTCTTACATGTTGTTACAATTATTACCAGCTGCATTCAATCTTTTGAAGATAATTTCTCCTTTTACTGGAACAAATTATTTACTGATTAGTAGTTAGTTCCGTACACTATTTCAATTTATCTTCCCTCAGACTTGGAATATTTGAATATTACTCTTATTTTTTTAGGAAATCCAAGGCATGCCGCAAACTGTGCCACATTTTTTTGTAAAAACAACGGCAAATTCAGCCATTCCTGACTGCAATAATTACAAAAAAAGAAAAAAGTAGATCCTGTTGGGGAGGATGCTGCGGTGAGGAAAGAAAACCTGATTTGTGTCCAGCACCTGTGAGTGCAATTCTATGTGTGCATGCATGTGAAGAGACAGCAAAAGAGGACGGAGACAACATAGAAACAGTGTACACTAGCTCCAAGCATTGTGGGTAACAAGCTGACTCCAACCAGTTGAGAACCAATGGGGGTTGGGGAGACCCCAAGTCTGTTTCCAGGGAAACAGAGCGCTCTCTCCTCTCTCTCTCTCTCACCCTCCCTCTCTTTGTCTATGTCTCTCTCACTCTCCCATGTTCCTTCTTGGCGGTGTTGAGGAGGAGGGAGATGTAGAGGTGACTCACTGTAACATCATCGCCATGGCAATAGAGAGCAAGCTGAGTGAGGAACGACTGATGGAAGAAAAAGAATGGGAATTTCCGTAGGTTGAGCAGAGATGGAAATGGTTGCCATTAACTCCTACAGTTTTGAAGAAGAAAAAAACAAACAAACCAGAAAAGCAAGATAAATTTCTATGTGAAACAGTAACTGTAAGATGGTCTGTCTATATCTTCCTGTTTTCCTCCCACCTGCTCACCTCTCTTCAGTGCTTCCTCCTCCCTCTTTCTCATCTTCTTCATTCCTTCTGTCTATCGCTTTACCCGTCCTCTACATTCCTCTTCATTTCCTCTTATCTTCCTTCCTCTCTCTCTCTGGCCTGTTGCGCTCAGCCCTCTGGTCTCAGAGGAATGTTTTCCACTGGCCTGTTGCGCTGAGTCATGTCACATGCGTGTTTGGACATGCTGAGGTGGAGTGTTTATGTGATGTCGACATATGCACGCCTTGCTGCTCTGCAGTGGGCAGGGGCAAAGATGAAGGCAGATGAAGGCTAACTGAGGGCAGGGGAAGACAAGAGAGTGTAAGAATGAGAACAAGCTCAAACAGAGCTGTAAGATTTGGGGAGTAATTTAGGCAGTTATTATTTTTCTTCTTATTCTTCTTCTTATTATTATTATTATGAAAATAAGGGGCTCAGTCAGGAGCATGTGTTTGTCCATGGCAGTCAGATAGGCAGACTAAAGGATGTTACACGTGCTGCTTCACACGGAAATCTTTTTTCTTTTTCTTTTTCTTTTTTTTAATCACAAGAAACCAGAATTGAATCTCTCAGTTTGGACTCAGTCAAACTAATCACAAATTGGAAACTGTGTTCTTAAATATCCCGTCTTCCCTGACCCATCTGAGTGGAAAGTTATACAAATGCTGTTACACTTTACACAGCAGCAACCTCAGAGGTTGTATGTGAGAGGGATTATAGTGACTGATCCAGAGATTGAACTGTAGAAGTGGCGGCAGGACTACAGAGGGAGACCAGTAGGGCAAAGTGAGAATGCTGACACGATCAAAACAGCAAGTTATCTCTTTGACCCCAACTAACCCCAGAGTATTTTTGCTGTTGTAGGCACCCATATCCTTATCTCGTGCTGTCTCCTGTGTCTGGCCCTCCAGTACTAGCAGGACTGCAAGATGAGACACCCAAAGAGACTTCCCACTAGTTCTTCCCGTGACTTAGATTGATGAGCCAACAGCTCTGACACATGTCTAATTCCCATCTATTCTTCTGCAGAATACGAACATTTACTCTTAAGCGATAAGGATCACAGATCATGTGGGTATTCTATCTTTGCATCTATAGATGTTTATACATGTAGAAATTCTCTTCTTCATTTCAAATCCAGGTTTTTAAATCTTCCTGTGTCTCCCTACCCTTTTACTCTCCTCTGTGTCGGGTCCATCTCCCTTATCTCCCCCAAAGTGTTGTTGAACCAAGTGAGATAGTGTTAGGAGAAATGTGTCTCCCGCGCCAAAGCAACTATCATTTTCAGCCGTGCATGTGTATCTGGCAGCACATTAGCCCATGGCTTCACCTCACGTATTATACAACTCCTCGAAGACACAGAGATGTTTACAAGGGTCGATAATGACATCAGTGATAAAGGAAATACTAGATGAGTGTAGTGCCACCACTTTTACCTGGTAATCACCTGTAATGTTACACTGGGGAGTGCCTGCGAGTGTCTACGTGCTGGTGGAAATTTAGTTGTATGGGATAAAGGTGGGGCTGAAGGTGATACAGATTGAAGAGATAGGCTAAAGGGTGGAGAAGGTGATTCATGAGAGCAGAGGATTTTGTGCAGGTTGAAGCAGATGATCTCCTCCACCTCCTTTTTCCTCAAGTCACTTCCTGATTTTATTAGTGCAAAAAATGTCTTATTTTTGTTGTGTTATAATGAAATGTTTCGCCCTGTCTTGACCCATTTTAACTGTTTTTGGTAAAGTCACCAGATTCTCAGGCTTCATCCAAACCAGTTTTGTTCACAGCAGGTATAAACGCTACTAGATTTTTTAAACCGTAAAACTTTTAGAAACAGTATGTCTCAGTTTGAAAACCACAGTAGCATTTTAATCTGTACAGGTAGAAACAGAGACTTTAGGAAACCAGAAGGAACCAGATGCTCTGACCTGATGCTCAAGACCATAAACCTTACAAAGGTAATAAATAAAGTGAAGTCCTCATAGACTTCAATACAAACTGACTTCATTTTACAACCAGTTGAGTCACCCTCTGATGGTCCTTAGATAAAATACAGGTCATTTTTCAGCCCCAGAGTCTACATCAACTTTTACACACAGTCTTTAGTCATAACATGTCCTGAGTCTACATGAAAGGACATGTGATGGCTGGTTTCAGTTATGTTTGTAAGGGCAGGATTTATTTCTGATAGAATAAAAAGCTCATCAGGATGGAGAGATCATTTTTATGTTAAAATTTAACATATTAATGTGGATGTGGCCTCAGACCTTTTAATTTTGGCAACAAATCCAGCTCAAAGACCAACACAAAAGAAACCTCAGTCTGACTCACGTTCCTTGTCTTTCAGCCCTGAGCCCCAAAACATTACTCATCACAGGATCAATGGGATATATCTTGAGGACTATTTTCGGACTTGGATGTGTACACATGTTACACACATATGTATGATATAGGGGAAGGGTAATTTGGATTGCCTGAAAATAAAAAACTACCCATATTATAGACAGACGTTGTACAAACTGTACGAGCTTTCTCCTCAGTGTATTTCACCAGTTGGGTCAACTTTATGGTAAATTTACAGGGTAGGGCCTTTGCATCAGATCATACTACATGATAGTGGCAAATTATTTTAAACCATCACGCGTGAAATCATAATGGAGGGAACAAGTAAAATTAAAAAGTTCTCAACAGCCCCTCAGTTACTTTAAGCTGGAGTGTGACAGCTACACAGGCAGCACTTGGCATTTTTTGTGTGGTCATACAGTAACATTTGATTTGACAAATGCAAGTTTGCTTCTCGGCCTGGGACCTTTCTGTGTGGAGTGTTCTCCCCGTGACTGCATGGGTTTCCTCCGGGTACTCCGGTTTCCTCCCACCGTCCAAAGACATCATGTTTGGGTTAATTGGTGACTAAATTGTCGGTAGGTCTGAGTGTGAATGTGAGTTGAGGTTGTTGGTCTCTGTCTGTCTGTGTGTTGGCCCTGAGATGGACTGGCGACCTGTCCAGGGTTAGATGATGAATGAAGATGAATGAATATCAAGTATATTCGTCAAATATAGACCTTAACATAGTCTGCAATGTTAACAACAGTTGTCTGAACTGCTAAAACCCAACCCAAGCTGGATGAAACTGGAATATCTGGAATATCTGGCAAATTTCAAGACCAGGCTTAAAACTTTTCTGTATGACAGAGCTTATAGTTAAAAAGTTAAAGTTCATTTACTCTTTAGCTATGCTGCTATAGGCCTAGACTGCTGGGGGAAGGACTGAGCACCTCTCTCTCTCTCTCTCCCTCTCCCTTTCCCCCCCCCCCTCTCTCTCTCTCTCTCTCTCTCTCTCTCTCTCTCTCTCTCTCTCTCCCCCTCTCCCTCTTCCCTCTCCCTCTCTCTCTCTCCCCCTCTTCCCTCTCCCTCTCTCTCTCCCCCCCTCGCATGCGCCGTCATACCAACAACCTGCTTCTCCGAAATCCCAGTTTCTCTCAGTTCCAAGCATGTGCATTGCATTTACTAACCATGTTTTCCCGAAGTCTCTGTCTCCCCCAGCTCCTCTCCTCTCTCTCTCCCAGCTCCTCTCCTCTCTCTCCCTGTCCTCATCCTGCAAGTGATGAATCATCACCATCCCATGCTCCTGCAATGCCTGCTGCTTCCACATCTTCAAGAATTCCATACAGCATCATTCCTACGAACTTCATGCAGCATCATGTTCCTGCCTACACCTGTTTGAATATCCCCTCCTCCTGCTCTCTTTCTCTCCCTACTCTACCCAACTTTGCCCCCCCCCCTCCCCCGTGCCTCTCTCTCTCTCTCTCTCTCGCTCTCTCAACCCAACCGGTCGAGGCAGATGGCCGCCCCCCCTGAGCCTGGTTCTGCCCGAGGTTTCTGCCTCTTAAAGGAAGTTTTTCCTTGCCACTGTTGCCAAGTGCTTGCTCATCGGGGGATCTGTTGGGTCTCTTTAAATAATTTTATAAAGAGTTTGGTCTAGACCTGCTCTATATGTAAAGTGCCTTGATGTAACTTTGTTATGATTTGGCGCTATACAAATAAATCTGATTTGATTTGATTTGATTTGAAAACTACATGGGTTTGTCTCATAGTTCATCTAACATACAACTAAAAGACAAACACATGGTTACACTCATGTAATATATTTTTTTTTCTTGGAAGTTTGAACTCAGCCAGATTTCATTGCTACATAGCTGCAGTCTGGAATGAAGTGCACAGAGAGAAGACTTTTTTCCACCAAGTGCTGTGTTTTACTGGTGTAACATATGGCCTGTTTTGGTTAAGAAGAGAGCTTTGAATGCCAGAGGGCGATTTTAAGCCTATCTGCCTTGAAATTGAAAAGTGAGTCTGACTCAGGATTGGATGGCGGAGCTTGTTTATCTGTGTCTGCTCGCTACAGGAGACTGTGAATAATACATGGTCAAAGGCAGAGCACACCCATTCTCATTGCTGCGCTGTTATAACAGTCCTCTTCTCTGTTTTCTGTCACGCTCACTTTCTTAGTGAAACCCTCAGTCAGAGATTTATTACTGTATTGTTCTGCTTTTGACACTAACAGACTACAAGGTTTTGTCTACACAAATACTTCAATGTAGCAGTTAACATCCTTAATGCTCTCATACTTTAATGTGAATGTGTGTTTTGGTTGTGTGTCCGTCATGCAAGCTGCTAGTATCCTAGACCCCCCCGATTCAGGAAGTGGACTAATGGCATTTGAGAGGATGGAGTGAGCTGGAAGAGGGAGGAGGAATGGAGTTCCTTCCTGTGTGGTGTGTCATTTGTAGATCCTGTTGTACAACGTGTGGCCTTGAGACTTAGTGGTAACCCTTTCATACCCCCCCACTCCCCCACCCCACAGCTCTTTACAGACAGCCAGCTCACAGGAAGGATTTATGAACTTTGTCCTCCTGTCTTTTTCCGCTGCAGTCGAAGCTGAGCCAATTGGCCACAGTTCAACCAATCTTGTTCAAACTAAAAATTTTGATTGATGAATTGATTACCGCTGTCCAGGAGTATCTGGTTTTCTGTCTGTTATATCTTCATAAACTTACAGTCTTTGTCTGAAAGTTGGTCAAACAATAAAGGCAATCTGAAGAAGGCCCTTTAAGAAACTCTGATTTTATAATAGTCTCCCCTCCCTTTTTTTATGACCATTTTTAGCCAAGACAAAAAATTCACACAAAAAAAACACAAGGCATTTTATCAAAATATGAAAATAATTAGTTAGATTTAGCTATATTGAATATATTGACAGTTAAATGCTAGAAGGCAGATAAGGCTGGTATTAGCCTACTGTGTATTTGTCTTACAAAATCCAATTAAATAACCAAAACTAATAATGCATAAGTCTGTCTCCCAACACTTTCAGACTTAAACCTTATCTTTTCTGTGGTGCTCTGTCTCTAGCCCATTCATTTCCATTAAATACAGGTCTTTTGTATTTTTATAAACGCAAACCAGTGTTGTTCACAATAGTAACATTTAATTTTTTTTAAAGAACATGTGGGGACAGCAGTTTTTTCAAAAAGCAGGGCTCAAACAGGAGTTCATGGTGCATTATTTTGGGGACTGTTTACAGCTTGCAGATGAATCCACATTCGGCTCTACTTGCTGCGGCAGGTCAATATATGTTGGATTGACTGAAAATAAATTGCATCGCCCATGTTCATTGTAATGAAGGAACATGTCACCAGGTGTAACGATGTGGCTCATTCATGTGTATCTAATACGTTTTTGGTTTGCAGTGGTGAAATAAGTTACATCAAGCGATGAATTCACAGTCAGTGTTTGTTTGTAGGATCAATTCATGGTTATTTTTCTGTGCCTTCATGAGGTTTGTTGACAATGACTAAAATATAGAATATTGCTCTCCCTATCTTTAGAAATAAGGTAGGAACAAAGTGTGGCTGAGAGAGAGGTGGAGGAAGGAGACAGTGACCGATGCAGGTTTAGACAGTGAGAGAGGGAGGAGATAGACACAGACAACCTTTTGTGATTCCACTCACGCATCTCTGAGGGTCTTTCAGTCTCTGAAGTATTGAATGAAAATGACTCCCCACCTTCTCACGCACACACACACACACATACACAAAGTGCACATGCATTGTGCACACAAGTTAACGAGGAACACAATTGGTAAACATATAGGAACAAAAGTGACTTGTCTCATTAAGTATTACTGAGCACTTTAGTCTGATGGGATTAGCGTAGTGTGAATGTTATATGTCGAAAGTTTGATTAGGTTGCAAAGTAGTGAACTGTAATGTAATTGCATTACATTTAAAGTGGGCTGCTCCTTCAGCAGTTTTTACATGGTGTTTCTTTTTCTGTTTGTTTGTTTTTGTTTTTGTTTTTGCTTTTGCTTTTTTTTACAGAGGAGCACAGTGCTTTTAAATACCTCACCTGAAACGTTTTGTCCATATTTTTTTTTCTTTTGGTTCATAATCACCCAGCTCTCTATCCAACACTCATTCCACAATTATGTAAAGCAAAGCATGCTTGATAAGATAAAAGCATTGTGCTTTTATTGTGTACCAACGAAATGCGTCATTTGGGATGGAGAAACTGTTCTCACTGTGTTCTTAAACACTGTGATGGCAAAAGGGTGGAAAAGAGACTCTTGTTTTTAGAGTTGGGGTTAGGGGTCGGGGGTTGAGGTTGTTATCCCCCACACACTATAATGTACCAGTTTGTCTTTGTGGCACTGAGTGTGTTTTGTTGCACATGAAGCGGTATGGTAGTGCGTTGTAGTGTATTTGTTGTTGTGTACGTCTCTATTATTGTAGCGTTCTCCTTGAGTGTGGTAGTTTGAATAATTTATGCAACAAATGAATTTACCAGGAGATGCAGGTGTTCATCTGAGGACATGCAGTGGCCGTTCCACTGCCTCAGGTTTCATCACAAACACATTTTGGTACCAGTGCCGGTAACATTGAATGGTTATATACTAGACAAACAGAAAATCATTCCCCAATTATGTAGCTCACGAAATCAAAAGGTTTGATAAATTGGAGTTGTTGAATGGACATTTGGATGAATTGAGTTCCCTGCTTTCTATTTTTATGATTGAATCAGGTCTTTGTGGGATATTTCTGAAGACAGCAGGGAAACACAGTGAATCAAGGGAGAGGGAGCAACACTCTCTAAGAGACAAAGAGGAAAGTGTTGATATAAAGTCAGATGTCAGATTATTTGTAAGGGTTCGGATGAAATTTGAAGGAGTGGTTTTGTTTGACTTTGTTCTGTAGCCTGCTTTGAAATGACATCTTTCATTAGTGCTATACAACAACAAAAGGAAGTTTGCTTCTTTTCGCTTCGGTTAAGAAAAGCACAACAAATATTAGCTGAACTCAGTGAGCACAAAGTCTCACCACACAAGTCATTGTTGGCAGCTCCATTTACTCCGTAACATACAGCACACTGTGATACAATGTGCTAATGTGTAAAGTCAACAGCTCCATTGCCCCTCTCTCGCTCTCTCTCTCTCTCTCTCTCTCTCTGCCTTGTCACAAAAGTGGAAACATTGGTCTGTGAGAAGTGTAAATGATAGACTCATTAACTGCGCGTCATTCATGTTTACAAAGGTTAAGTGCTGGAATATGTTGAGCCTGGCTTAAAGTCACTGTTTGAACAGAACTGGCTAACAGGAATTTACAGTGAATCAGTACATTGACTTCCAGGTCACTACACAGTTGGAGCTAATATGAGCTAATTGCCCCACATTGGTGCAGCTACATCAGGTGAAGGTATCACTCTTAACACAATTATCAGCAGCCAGGATCATCTGCGTAATTGTTGAATGTGGGCGGTACAATAAAGGTCTTTGTACTTCAGCATCTTCAATAACATGCATCAACAGCTGTCTGAATTTGTTGCTATCAATGTTAATATCACCGTGGTACAGTGGTTTGCATGTTCTCCCTGTGCTTGTGTGGGTTCCCTCTGGGTACTATGGCTTCCTCCTTTAGTCCAAAGATGCGCATATTAGGTTAGTTGGTGTCTCTAAGTTGCTGTGTAAGTGTGAAGTGTGTTCTTTGTCTCCAGGCTGGCAACCTGTGCAGGGTGTATCATAATATGTGAACTGAAAGGCATGTTCACATAACATGACAAAACTTTTTTCAGAATTCCTGAAAAAAAAATTCAAAGAAATGTGATGTTGATGAGGTCATACTGGGTGTAGAAGTCAATAGTCTGACATTCTGGGAGGGGAGTAGATAGATCCCTCCTCAAAGATGGGCAGGCATGTAATAGATGTTGTGACACAAATGAGATACAACATGTGTGTCAGTGGTTTTTACACATCTTTACAGCTGCTGATAATTGGATTCTGTTATCTTCACAAAGAGTTTAGCTGATTCCCTGTTTTCCAATCTTTGTGCCCAACTAAGCAAACCAGTTGATGAGTAATCAGGTCTGGAAATCCTACTCCGCAAGCATCATGCAAACCATGTGACCAGTCCAACTTGAAGCCATTTTAAGAAGAATCTGGGAAGAAAAGAAAAAAATTCACAGACTCTTCTAAAGACACGTCACTGTGATTGATTCTGATTTTCTAATTCATTTAAGACAATCGGATTGGTCATGGGGAACAGAGGGAGTTGTTTTTGTTTTCTGTATATGGATCGTGCTGCTGGTTTTAGGGCAGGGAGATATCCTGGCGCCTAGTGCTCATTTATTTATTTTCCTGTTGCTGTATTTGGAAAATGCTGCTTTGTCAGCAGGTCAGGTAGATTTTTTTTTCCTTCCCCCAGTTCTCCTTTTCCCACACAAACCCATTTGGAGCACTCACACACTCACTGCCACATGCACACACACACACAGGAATACATGCACCCTCATAATCTCTGCTTTGTCCTCTTTTCTCTTCTTTCCCTCCCTCCCTCCCTCTCTCATTTTCTCATTCCCCGTTCATGAAGGCAAACTCAGCAGACCTCCAGGCTGCCGGGGAGTAGAGGCATTCTGGGTAATCCACAGTGTGAGAAGGACGAGGGAAAGAAAGGGAAAGAACTCACAAAATCACAACACATAATGCTGTGCATGACGTTGGACACAGACACACAAGCACACACACACATACGCACACAACCAAATCCAGTCTCTCACCACTGAACCATGGAGATACAATATCCATCTGTGTCCATCTGTACGTTCATCTGCTGAGACAAATACAGACTGTGTTTGCAGCAGAATATGGAGTCAAAAAGCTGCACAGCATCCTGTTCCCTGCTGCCGAGCATTTGCAGTTGGTAGATAGGAGAAAGGGGGTATAGCGAAGGTGGTGGGGTGGAGCAGAGGAGGATACAGGAGTGTCGTCAGTCCGCTTTTATCTCGGCTCTGATTAAACCTTGTTCATGTCTGACCTAAAAAGTCAGCTGGCGGAAACTTCAGAGAATGTGGGTGCATTTCTCTGGAGCTCTTTACACCCAGCCCGTTGCCTTTAGAGAGGGAGAGAAAGTGAGAAGGGAGATCAGAGAAATAGAACAGAGAGTGGGCAGATCCTGGGAAAAAAAGAAGAAGAAATGGCACAGACACAGCTTTATGTGTTCACTGTGTGCACATAATAATATATATGGATACACACTCTCCCACACCGCATGTGTCTGCTCTTTATTCCTGCCGAGGATGAGGAAGAGGCCAGTGCTGGGTGGTAAGTCTGAGGTTTGCCAGGAGTACAATGCTACAGGAAGCAGACAGAGGCAGCGCTGAAATGTGTCAGCGCCACCCGTCTGGGACAAGCAAAACAAAAAACACAAGGTATAAAAATAAACCTGTGCCAGCATGGCAGGGCATCTGCAGCAACAGGAAACATCCCAGGGAAGATGAGGGAGAGACAGGAAGAGAGAGATGGGGGAAGACCCATGGATTCTTTTTTTTTTATTTTGTTGTTATGACTCTTTTATTGTCACTGGTGGAAAGTTCAAAAGAGTCTTTGAATTGTAGGTGGTAATGCTGAGGAAGTATTCAGATATAACCTGCAATAATAATAATAAAAAAAAATTTATTATAAGTAAATCTGTTTAGACTGTCAGTAAAGTGAAATCACTTATGTTCAGTTTGCTTAAAGAACCTGGGAAATGATTTTATTAATTGACCTTTATTACTGATGCTTTAAAGGTTTAAATATTATTTTTGTCTCTTTTTTTTTCTTCTTCTTTTGTAATCTGTGGGTTTGGTTTACCCCTTAACACTGTGTCATATTCACAGTGCCACCAAATGGAAATACTTAAGTACCTCAAATTTGTACTGAGGTTCACTACTTGGCTAAATGTACTAAGTTACTTTCCGACACTGCTGAACAAAGGGCTGTTAAGTTTTTACATTAGTTTGCGTTGAAAGTGTAAATTTCTCTTTTTTTTTTGTCTGTTTGACCCTTTCAGAGCGCTGCAGCAGCCCCAAGCCCGGTCCTTGGGAACCTTCCCCCAGGAGAGGGCATGCCAGTGGGTCCAGTCCCTCCAGGATTCTTTCAGGTAAATAGTCCACACACACACAAAGAAAGTGAGAGGGATCATTATTTGGAACATACAATTTTAGATTTAAAGGACAGATTCCGCCCTATTGTTCATCTCAGAGCAGCTGTCTTATGTCAAACTGTGGTGTCAGTACTCCTGTTTTTTTGCCGAATTCATCTTGTGAAAATATTCCTCAAGAAAATCCAACTTTAACACAAATATTAGTGCGCAATCCGTTACATATGTGTACAATCTGTGTTTATCTGTGTGTAGATGCACCACTGTGTGTCTTCCAAAACAGAAGAGACGAGTAGGGAGAGAGACGTCTCTTGAGGACAGACATGCACCTTTGTCCCTGACCATCTGTTCTCCATCACAAAGATTCTTCCAGTTGTCCATTGATTGACCGTCATTATTAGTCAAACTCAGATGCTCACATCTGACACACAGATCAATAGCCTTCGTAGGCATTTCTCAGCACTTTTAAAAAACTCAAAACCAGGTCCGGACAGCCTTTTTATTCTCCTTCTGATGTCACGTCTTCTTCGAAGACAAGGTCTTGACAAGACCAATTAATAAATTAGTGTCATATTTAATAAAATTAAACTTCTTTATTCAGGTTCCAGATAATCAAGTGAATAAAGAATAGTAGATCTCAGGGGATTTATTAACTGTGAAGAGCTGTATAATGCGTCAATATACATGTATACACACTGTTTCGTACACATACGGCTTTAAACTTGTCTAATTCATTGAGTCAGTTTCTGAAATTAGCTCCTCACTCACTAGCTCGCTAATTTTGAAGCTCTTGTATGTTCAGATGTCGCTGAATATGAATATTTATTAATGTAAAGGCAATATTTTCTGTCATCGTTGTTATTGATTTCATCTTCATTATAGCAATCAAGTAGAAATACAGAATTTGATGTCTTTTAAAGGATCTTCAACACAGCTGGGAGATGGATGGGTTGGAGGTGGGGGGGGGGGGGCTGATTAAAACAAGTGGACCATTGCTCTCTAGTGGCACGTTGCAGTATTGCCCCTTTAAACAGCCGCAGACGCATTAGTTCAGCAGACAGAGTGACAGCATTGCTACCGTCTGTGGCAATGACAAATGAAAACCCACTCGTGGCTGCAAAAGAGCTTCTCACAAATGTTGCCAAATTCCACACAGTTAACATATACACTGGCATCATTATTAACAAACCTCATCCGTTATTCCCCTCAGTCTTTTTCCATAAACGCAGTCTAATGAAAATGTGGTCGACTTCCCCATGCTGCTGTCATGGAATAGTGGATTAAGGAAAATTAGCCCGAAAACATATGCAGTAGTTTTGGGTGGTTTCCTGTTTTGGAGAGCGAAAAAAACTTTGTTAATGTGGAAGAGTTCATAAAAAGGGGATTATAGTTTGTCACCTGGCATGATGAACCAGGAGAGTTTATTTTGTTGGTTTTTCTGTGAGCTAAATCTTTTTTTTTTTTTTTTTCATTTAAATACATTTTCTTTAAAAATTTCCAAACACTTTTAGAATAGTGACCTACGCAGTCTATCACACGCATGACATACAGTCAGTATGACATGCATCTGACAGAGGGGGTGTACACTATCTTTAACCCTGAGTCAGTCAATGTACCGTTATGCAATGTTTGTTTTGGGGTTTTTTCCCTCAGCCATTCATGTCACCTCGATACCCTGGAGGACCCAGACCACCCCTCAGATTACCAAATCAGGTAAGAGACATTTTATCTTCCAGCAAGTAAACAGAACTGTGGATAGTAAAAAATGGGCCTCATCTGTGTTATGGTGATGATAACTCCTGTGACGGATCCTCTCTCCTCCCTTCAGGGACTTGGAGGAGTCCCAGGTAGCCAGCCCATGTTACCGAGTGGGATGGACCCTACAAGACAGCAAGGTGCACATACACCAGGAAACACTGCGCGTAGTTAGTTAAGACTAAGACTAACTATTATTTTAAGATAGGATAAGATATTCCTTAATTTGTCCCACAATGGGTAAATTTGCATTGTTTCAGCAGCAAATGGACAGCGAATAGAAAAGCAGAATAAAAAGAAGAATATATACAATAAATAATAGGTACTAAAAATAACCATAATAGATCAAATATATAATAAAAATAAAAATAATAACTGACTGACATTATTTACACGAGAAATGTTGATACTGATTAATATACCAGAGATGAAATTGTTATTGCACATAATAAATTGATGAATAAATGAATGTATATTGCACACAATAGAAATTGGATGTATAATTGGTAGTGTCCATGAGACAGTGTTGGACGTTAAGGTGCAGTGTGTCAGATTGTCCAGGTTGGGGGTATGTGGGGTGTGGGGGGTTACTAGGAGCAGTGCTGGTTATATAGCCTCACAGCTGCAGTTTTTTTTTTATCTTTCCAACCAAAACACACTTTCTCTGAAGCCACACTGAGAGAAGCTGGCGTTGATTAGCATCTGTCATTATGATTCTTCCACTTGGGATCATCTTTACCAACTTTCATCGCAGCCCAAACTGATAGTCATGAGTACTTGTATTTCACCGAAGACCACAAATGTCAGCCTCTTTGTGACAAGGATCAGCGAGCTTCACCCTCAGTGGACTATGAAATCCTGTTGACATTGCCATCCCCAGAGCTGCATCGCTAGTGTGGCAATAAAGGACAGGTTATCGTCCAGCCACATTGTTGCGCTGGCTGAAACAATTCCTCATTAAAGTCTTAGCCATAGTTTTTATCATAAATGAACATTTCACAGAGATCAGAGAGAAAAGAAAAGATTTGTTTTGCTATTTGTGATGAGAGGAGTAAAATGCACCTGCCTGGGTGTTTATACTGAAGGGAAATGCTTCTCAGCACAAGAATAGGGCATCTTTTATGTGCTTTCAATTGTTTTGGATTTCACTGAAGTTCTACAGTATGAAAAAATAATCTGTTAGTCTGGGACAAAACTTATTGAAGCAAAATTAATTCAGTCTTAGTTCAGAATTTGCTGAAGATAATTTAAATATCTCTTATTAACATTAAAGTAAATCACAATTTACACTACACCATCTCCTAAACAGCACATCAATTATGCATAAGTTAAAACACTCTCATCATTCAGTTACTGTTTAGGTCAACATTATAACGAAAAAAATGGTAATCAAAATAAGCACTGAAATGTATTATTGAGGGTATGCATCAGTCTGACAAGTCCTGAATCTTGAATACACTGTTCTGGGGAAGAAAACAGATTCTTGGTTTTCATTTCACTGTTTGTTTCAGGACATCCAAATATGGGAGGGCCGATGCAGCGGATGACTCCGCCCCGAGGAATGGTACCACTGGGGCCACAGGTAAGGAGCCACATGATTCTTGGATATTTATCAAAAAAGCTCCGTCTTGGACATAATTAAAGGCGTGTCTGTGTTTCTTTTAGAACTACGGCGGTGGAATGAGACCACCACTGAACGCCCTGGTTGGTCCTGGGATGCCTGGCATGAACATGTAAGTGGTGTAAACATAATCAATGTAATCTGCACACACATTAAGCATTGTCATGTTTGTGGAAATATAATCTTGTTTCCTAATGGGGACACAACTTTTGTCTCCACCAGGTCGACCCCAATTAGACCTAAAAAGACCTTTGTCTGAAATTTGTCCCCAGAAGTAACCAAAGTCTGAACCACATACACAGAGAGAGAGAGGAAGTGAGCAAGAAAGAGAGAGAGAGAGGCATGCAAATTGACACAAGTATAAAAAAAGAAAAAAAAATACACTTTCTCACCTCTGTTTCTCTCTTGAGATGTAAAATAACCACCCACCTTTCCATCACTCAGAAGGACATCCTTTATCTGTCTCCTCATGACTTGCAGTTAGCGGTTTCCTTCATGCAGCTTTTAATTACGACTTTGGGCTGTTAGAGGTCTTGAAGTGCAACATTTTGTCCTACATTGTACATTTTAATTGTTGCTGGATCTGATCACGTCCTTCTCTGGCAACGGAGGACTTTGTTGTTGCCAAATCTGCCCAAGTGAATTGAAAGTAAAGAAGTGTGTGTGTGTGTGTTTCAGGGGACCAGGTGGGGGTAGACCCTGGCCAAATCCTCCTAACTCCAATTCAGTAAGTATTTTAACAAAGAAACGGAGCAGAATTTTCTACTGAAATTCAAGTTGTTTCATTTCGTTGATGTTTTCCCTTTTGTATTTTTGTATTTTAGACCCCTTACTCTTCTGCATCTCCAGGAAGTTATGTGGTATGTACAACATGTCTGAGTTTGAACTGTTACTCTAGTGGCTTTTATTCATTAGTTCATGAATGAATCTCATAAAAAGTGAAACTCATTCCAGGGACCTCCAGGAGGAGGAGGGCCACCTGGGACCCCAATAATGCCAAGTCCAGCTGGTAGGCTGTGTGCATGCATCTGAATGTAATTATGTTCATTTGTTCTTGCTCTTTATCCTCTTACTTACTCCATTTGCTCCATCAGATTCAACCAACTCCGGCGACAACATGTACACAATGATAAACACAGTCCCTCCAGGTGGAAGCCGACCAAATGTGAGACCTTTTTTCCATCCATTGGTTCTTTAATGTCAGAAATTACTGTTTTCGGTGTTTGTCTTTTTGTTGATTTTGTCCATCAGCGTCTCCTCTGAATTTTCTCCTCAGTTCCCTATGGGTGCAGGTGGCGATGGTCCATTAGGGGGAATGGCTGGAATGGAGCCCCATCACATGAATGGATCATTAGGTACAGGAACAGGTCGCTTGTCGGTGCTGCACTGACATAAAATCTCTGGTTATACTTTTCCCTTATTAATATAAAAAATCATATGATGATAGTGAAGTGCATTATTTTCATGCTTGGCTTTCCTCTCTCAGGGTCAGGAGATATGGACAGTCTCCCGAAGGTAAGAGACATCATTTATGAACTTTGACGCTGCAGTTTGTACCTGATGTTTTGCAGCTTTTCACCGAGCTGTGTTTTGATGGCCTTTGTGCAGAACTCTCCTGGTAACCTCAGTATGAGCAACCAGCCGGGGACCCCCAGGGAGGATGGAGAGATGGGAGGAAACTTCCTCAACCCTTTCCAGAATGAAAGTGTGAGTCGGTTGGTCTTGTGTAATAGTGATGATTTAAAAGGAGGTCAGGCTGCAGAGAACTCGCAAAAATTAGGCTCAAAAGTACAATGAAATGTCGCTTTCACATCCTGAATAAATCTGTATTCTATGAAACTACAAACAGCAGCTCGTTAGCTTAGCATAAAATAAACAGCCCTGTCCAACTTTCGCCAAATAACTTTTCCATTACTTTTCATTGGTTGCTTGGCGATCCGCACTTCTAGCTTCAAGCATGTCTGGTTGGCAGCTTTTGTGTCGGTTTCCCATCATTCTGCCATGCTAAACCAAGCAGCTTTTAGCCATAGCTTCAAATTTAACATACAGACATGTGAATTTAAAAATATGGAATTATAACTTTAATACATGAGAGATTTTCTGTGGCAACATTTCATGATGTTAGTGTACAAACAGTGTCAACTGCTACTTAAAACGCCTAACTTATTTCTCTCCATCTGATCTCTGCAGTATTCTCCAAATATGACCATGAGTGTGTGAAGGCTCAGGCAGCGGCTCAGTCAGTTGCTCAGTAAGCTGGAGTGGTTTGGTGACAAAGCAGAGAGACTGGATGTGATGTCATCTAGGCCAGTGACTCTTCCTGCACCACCACCTAGCTAGTCAGGACAGTTGCCCCAGGCTCTGTCCTTCTACTACCCCACCCCCAAGCCCCGCCTTCCTCCTTCCATCCCACCATGGTTTCTGTCCACGTCTCTCCTTTCCTGTTTCTTCTTCCCTTCTACGTGGTGACTTGGCGACATTTATCAGTTCTTCCTCTTTAAACTATGAGACTGTACAAAGGAACCAAATTGAAAAAACCCTGAGGAGAACTCTTTGTATATTTGCATAAAGTGTGTTTGAGACTGTGCAAACACTCCAGTTCCAGACAGATGTGTCTCCCCTTTGCATCATGTCACGGAGTTCACGCCCAAAAAGAAAAGGCCAGAATCCTATTTATCCTAGTGTTGAAATTTTCCAAGGATTTAAAGAGATTCAGACACTTTTTGATTGATGATAAAATTGTAACCTAACCCTTTGTCACATGAGACATCTCTCAGAATTTGAGAGACGTCACAATCATTTTACCATGAAGCCTTAATTGAGGCTTGTACAGATTATTTGTCTTTGCAGCTCTCATGGTTGTCTAAAACTTCAAGACTACTAACATTTTGTTGTACGTTACTTAAGATTTTTATTTTATTTTTTTTCCAATCACAAACTTTGCCAGAAATGTGGAAAATGTAAGATCTCTCTGATGAGGCAGATCAAATGCAGATCAAAATCAATTCCTTGTTCAGATGTAAATTATAATTTTAAGAAATTGTTCTGCACACTGAGAGAAAAGAGCATTGTTCAAGACTTAAAGTGAGCCTATGTAACTTTTAGGCATTATTGCCACAAGGGACAATTACAGGATAATCATATTATCATAAATGATAATGATAATGCTAAAGCATAGTGAAACCAGTTGAGCAATTTTATTGCATATGACATGAAATTTCCATTTGTAAGCCAAAGAGTGTATTATTTCTTCTTTCAAAACTGATTTCTTCTCCATATAAGTCATGTAAGATCAGTCCATACTGTTATTTATCGGGATAGTAGGAATAACACAGCAGAAGAATGCAGAAAGATTAATACCTAATAGCACTGTACAGAATGAAAGTCTGACCACTTTTGTTTTTTTTTATAAGTGATCTTTCCGCATTCCTTCATCCTGTGGTGGAAAATCAAGATTGGACTATAAGTATTCTACATACTGCATGACCACAGGACAAAGTCAAAAAGTAGGGGACAGGAGATCCCAATTGATTTTCCTTATCCTTGTTTATGTAGCAATAGCGACATGAAATCTGTGGACATGTACGTTGTTGCTTTTGTTTGCTGAGGCCTCTCTCATCAATAGTTCTGCAACATACAAAAGGTTCACGAGGTTACCTTGCAGTTTATTGGACATAAAATGTTTAAATGACAGAAATCAAAAACAAACTAACTGCCTGGATGGTAAACAGTGAGATACAAGCTTGTAAAAGTCACTTTGATCCCTCATGCTTTATTGTATTCGGAAAAACTGTGATCTTGGCGTGATATAAAAGGTTGGTTGGTACAGAAAGCTAAAGTAAGCTCGTTTTTAATCGGTGTTTTCAACTTTTTTCACTGCCCAGGATGTATTATCATTGTGTATAAAAGATCAACATACCTGTGAACATTCTCCTATCCCCTCCCTTACTGCAAAGTGTACAGCTCACAAATGTAGCTCCTCTGTCTTGTATGTGTATTTGATATTATTGTTATTATTTAAAGACGAGACTTATCGCAAAAGGGAGCGATGGACTGATGACGCCCCATCACAACTAGAGAGAGATTTTTATTTTGTTTTTTTGGTTTGTTTTTTGTTTTTGATTTATTCTTTCAAATTGAAGCCATGAGTGTAAGTACAAGACGATGCATTTGTAAATCGGAACATGTTTTCTGTTTTGTGGCAGTGTGTGGCACTCCATTTGTGATGTGTTCATTTTCTCTTTTTTATTCTTGTATTATGTTTTTGTAAATACAGAGAAGTATTTCATGAGTTTTGAATATGCTGGTATAAAGCTTCTCTTCCCTTAGTCAACGTGTCAACTCTTTTCATTCGTGACGACTGCGTGTATATGGACATGAATTTCAGTATGTTTGTAGACTTCCTTGAGAAAGGAAGCTGGATGACTTCAAGGTGTGAGCAGTGTCCTGCCTCGATAAATAAAGTTATTTTAAAATGAGTAAAAACAGGAAGGGCAGATAAAGTGAACACATGTTAAAGGAATAGTTCAACTCATAACACGTTCTCTTCAGTAACATTACAGCTGTGCTTTGATCTAACCTGCACACAACCCCAAAGAATGGTGACAAAACTGGTTTCAGGAATAAAAAAAATAAGCAACAATGTTTTAATGAACATTAGGATTTAGTTATATTTCACCTCTTTCCATCCTGTTAAACTGAGCTTCATCACCTGCTGGTTGAAGACTCATATTTAGGGAGTGAGGTTGAGAGCGCAAGCTGTTAATCCAAGAGCCAACCACTGATGCTCCATTTGTATACTTCATATACTTCTTATTTACTCACTGTCTCCAAACATGCATTTATGTTGCTGCTGCAAGTAGGTTACATAACATATGTACACTGCAGACTGTCTATCCATCTTTTTATATTGCATGAGCGCACAGAGACAGAGAGAGAGAGAAAGAGACTATGATCACCCACAGAAGGAATAATTCATCTTGTGTAACAACGAGACAGGAGGAGGGAATGTGAGGGAGCCCCTGGCTGAACCACAAAGACCACAGCATTTCTCTTGTATAACACAATGATGGAGCATCAAAAGAGTATTTTTCTTATACTGTATAAACATTTGGCACACTTGAAATATTCAGCTCTTATATTACATAAATGCAAATCTAGAAAAAATCTAGAAACTCAGTCTTCCTCACGCTGGAGTATCAACATGTGCTGACGACTTGCACAATTCCACCTTTTCTACTTGAACACAAACAAGCCCTCCTCCCTTAACTCCCCCAACCCACCCCATCCTGCACACTTCAACCTCTCTCTCCCACTCTCTCCCTCCCCTTCTCCTTCTTATATTAATGTAAGATCCCCTTTGTTAGTCTTCATGCCAGGTCTCCTGCAGGAGTAAAGTTGATCTGTTTTTTGCTGTAGTATCCAGCTGGCTGCCATTTGACTTCTAATCATGTCTGTTCAGTTGTGTTTAGCTTTGCTGGCTGTCTCCTCTCTGACTGCTGCATCTGATCCAGACTGCGAAGAGCTAATTAAACCTGTGGTGGATCGAAGTGGGGTATGTTGTCCTCAGGATTTGATGTAGAATCTAGCTTTCCTTGTTCACTAAGATTTCACCCAGCATTACTACAATGTACGTTTCTCCTCAGGTGTGTTCATGTCGTGCTATCATGGATTTGAGAGCCAAATACACAAAAATAACAGAACATGAAAGCAATCAGAGGAGTAATGTGAAATATGGAGTGTAGCTGTACTGAGGAGGTCGCTGTCTACCAGCCAACTCTGGTGTTTAATATGTTGGAATCAAACAGAAGCATTTGAATACACCAAAAAGTTTAAATGTAGGAGAGTAAATGTGTTTACTGTGATAGATGGTCATCACCAAGTTTACAGTTCAATATTGTTTGAAGTTTGGCCTTTTTTTATATTCTATAGCTCTCAAAGACTCTGCACAAATCTATGGAAGTTATAGCCTCAAAATGTGTTTACCAAGAGCTTTTATTTGAGCAGAGGTGTGCAAGAAATGTGCGTTTAAATTTTTCCTTGTCTGTGTCTAGCTTTTTGGGAAATGGATATTCTACGCTGGAACATCAAACAATGAAGACTTACTGAAGGGACTTCAAATTCTCAACAGCTCCTGGCTCGAGCTCTCACCCATACCTGACAGCGATAATATGACCCTGCGATGGGGAGATAAAATGTGAAAATCTTAAAAAAAAAAAAAAAGACGCACATAAGGTAAAGGGTGAGATTTACTCCATGTCTCACGTTTAATTTTGTACTCACTTTTCTTTAGTGGCGAGAAATGTCATTATGGACAAATTAATGTGACAGTTGGAGAACTCACCAAAATGACATGTAAGTACATTACGGCACAAATCATTATCAGTGTTTTAGCCCTGAATAACTTCTGTTTGCACCCAATAGTTAACTTCAACAACTCCACTTCTGACCATGTCGGGAAGCACCTGGTGACCTGCCCTGAGTGCTTGCTGTGGACAGACGACACAGTAGCGCTGGAGAATGGGGAAACGAAAAAAGGGAAAAACCTCTACCTCTTCAGTGAGTTCACAACACGAAGAAGCATGGAACGCAGGGCTTAAGCAACCGATTATGTTTTGACTAGTTAACTGAGATAACATGAACTTTTCCCCGCTCTGCAGCAAAGTCTGGGAACCTAGATGATGCTCATCTGGAGGTTTTCAAGAAACAGGCTGCATGCCTCAACTTTCAATCTGAGCTTCACAGGACAACCACAGGTGAGAGTCTGTTATCTGTCTGAACCACTACACACCATCATGATTACTACAGGAACTGTTCTGGGTAACTTATTTAGACATCTAACAACTTCATTCTCAACCTCTGTTTCAGATGTGTGCCCTTTTGAGAAGGAACCTGCCACGGATGTAAAGGAAGAATAGAAAATCACGTCACCCACCGTGAACCTCAAATCTACCCTCAGACAGCTTGACTTGACTATCATTCGAGTACACTGGATTAGATGTGCTTAAACTCACAGTGCCATTTGTGTGTCCCATTGATGTCTTAGTAGATGTGAAAAGAACAAATTCTTCATCTTGCAGGGGGTTTAATGTGTGCTTCTTTTTTTAAGCCTTTCTATCCTTACAAGTGCTACTTAGGCTGTTGAGGTTATTTTCTGGTATTTACAGCATATAGTCCCTGTACCTGTTCTGTTGTTTCATATTTACTGTCAATTTCAGACTCATAATGGAAAAAAAAACACTGTCTGGTCATTTGCCTCTATTTTCTATTAAAGGCACATCTTGGCATTCTGGTCCTGACTGCTCTGTAAAAAGGTTTGCATAACAACTCTGACAGTCTGTGACTAAAATGTTCAGCAGGGGAGTCAAGGACAGAAATACTAAGTAGAACTGATTGTTTCATTCACACTTCCACCTCAACTTTTCATTTACTTGTTGAAAGGGCCCCTTGAAGGATGGATAGCAACAGTTTTGCATGGCTGTGAGAAAAGTCTGCAGGAGTGCAGCCATTACACACTGTGGGCATTTTGCTGAAAGAAGAGAAACAGGTCTTTTTGTGTTCTCAAAGAATTATGCAACACCCTCCGCCAAATTTAATGTTGACCTTTAACCTTTAACCCTCTCTTAGTCTCCCAGGGTCTAATTCTGGTGTTCATCCCAAAACATTTACTACAAAACTTGAATGAGGTTTTGGGGTAATATAAGACAGTTCCTGCTGATGCACATCCATAAAAGAGTCACCGTTACTGCTTTATGAGTTACATAACTTTCCAGTTACATTTCTATTCAGGTTTCATAACAGATGTTTATTGACCATCTGCCAAAAACATACAAAATCACAAGCAGAGAACTAGAAGATCCAGGAAATTATGTAACATTATTGACCACTGGCGATAGAGAAATAGGAATTTTTAAACAAGTATCATTACCAATAATGATTGGTTCTCCTCACCAAAGTAAACCTGGATGACCAGTCTCTGAACTGTTTCTCTTTAAAAACGATGCCAATTTCATTTTCAAGCCAAAGTCATTGTTACGAGAAGAGATGAGGACAGAAGAGCAGTATTGTGTGTGTTTGTGTCTCTGTATGGGGTAGGTTTTTTTTCTGCCTTTGTGTGTTTGTGTGTGTGTGTGTTTGTGTGTTTGGCTCTGTACAGGGGGTGTTCACATGTTGAAAAATGTGGGGGTCTTTGGGGTGTATTCAGATTCTGCCAGATGGCTGTTATGTAACAGGGTAAATAGGACACAATCCCCTGCTGACATCCAGAGTCAGCAGGAGGCGTGTGTGTGTGTTTGTGTGTGTGTGTGTGTTTGGCCCAGCCCACTGTTACAGAACACTTACCAGAACACCCATGGTTCTTTTGAGGAGACTGTAGCTGGCAGGATCCCTGACATCAGTGTTGCTCTCTGGCTGCCTGCTGTCTCGAGCCATGGCTGCACAGCTGGTTGTAGCTCTGTTGGCTCTCACCTCCCTGGGTGCCGCATCTGAACCGGACTGTAAAGACCTGGTGAAGCCTTTGGTACTGGACAGCCACAGCCCTGTGAGTATCACTGATCTTTTGTTATGAGCTGGTCATGTAGAGGAGGCTCTGCTCTGCTGTGCTGCTGTGGCTTAGTGTTTTTTTCTGTCTGCTATAATCTTTAGTTGTTGTTCAAGCCAGCCACAGTGTAAAAAAAAAAAAAAAAAAAAAAAAGCAAAAGGCATGGGTGAGTCTTAAAAGTACAATTGTGTCACTTTTAAGAATGCAGCACTGATCTGCACGGATGCATCTGCGTATTCATTGCAGTTTAACATTCAAGCATATCCAGTTTTCCATGGACCCCCTTAACAGAAAAACAACTATGATGTCATGCACCTTTAAAACAAACAACCCCCCCCAAAAAAATATTCTTAGTAGAAATTGATTTTTTCATGGTCCAAAAAAATTTTAATAAAATAACTAGGTCATTAAACAAAACAATGACACAACAATCTCTTTGGTCTCTGTCCATTAAGCTTTTGATAGTATATGTGATCTTCCTCAGCAAATAGAGTTCGTTTCTTACCATCATAAGGGCTTCTTTTTTCTTTAGGCATGCACTTCATACATAAAAAGTACATCTACTATATTCTATTATATTACCCAGTGATTGTGTGGTTATTGTGTTGTTGTCAGATCTATGGGAAGTGGGTGTTTCATGTGGGGTCGTGGGACAAGCCTGGCCTGAAGAAGGACTTGTTGTTGGTGAACAGCTCGTGGGTGGAGCTGGCAGCGTCCTCAGACAGTGGAGTCATCAGCATCTACTGGGCAGACCGCCTGTAAGGACACTGCTGGCAGCAAATGATCAGTTACATAATCACATATAGTCAAAGGTCTCCGTTCCTTTTTATTGTTTTCTTCTCTTATTACAGAAATGATGGATGCCTTCAGGGTGAAGCTAATGCCACCATCACTGGGATGACCAGTCACACCACTGGTATGTATTCTGAAACACTCAGTGTTTTCCTCTTAACTCCCTAATTTCCCATCTCTACCATCTCCCCCTCTCTCCATCGTCTGTGCTGATGCATAATGCAATACAGGTGATGCATACAGCCAAAGCACATTACAGAGGAGTAGGTCGATTTCATAAGAAGACAGCCTCTAAATGTATTATTATTTATTTATTTATTTATTTATTTTGGTGTTTTCTTGTTTCAATTAGAGCCATGAAAATGAAGGAAATTTTAACTACACAAGCTCACTCCCTGCTGTTTTTAATCTTGGTTCCACAGTGTACATCAATGGTCATACATCATATCATGACGGGAAGTACTATGAGACCTGTGCTGACTGTCTCCTGTCTGAAGATACCACCCTCATCCCCAACAGCCAGTCAAAGGGGCGGTATCTTTTTCTTTTTAGTAAGTTTTTATTCACGTCTTTCATTGATTTTGGTCAAATTTCAATCTCTCCTGTCTTCAAACATGGTGAGCCTCCGATCTCACCCTCCTGTTTTATTTCTTTGGTGCCTTTAAAGCACGGACTGGAAATCTGGAGCCATCTGAATTAGAGACCTTCAAGAAGCAGGCGGAGTGTCTTAAGTTCTTCCCAGAATATCATTTTGGAAGCACTGGTCAGTCCTCTCAGCTCTGCATCTCTTCACCACCCGATTCATTTAACAAATACATCATTTCGATTCAATGACTTTTTTTGTTATTTCAGAGCTGTGCCCAGATGAGAGGGAGACCTCAGCCGCTGAGAAATCAGGGAAGGATCAAAACAACACTGAGCCCACTGCAAAGTAAACCAGAGGCCTGTCCACAGCCTCCAAGCACCTGAACAAATCCAACTTAACATGTACTAAAAGTGCTACAATGTTAATCATGTAATGACGTAATCTTCTTTTGTGAGATTTTTGATTTTTTGTCAAGTTGTCAGCCTGCAACAAAGTGAGGTCGTGTTAGATCTGTAGTTGGGTTTAGTAATTCCACTTAAATGTCTCATTTAATGCCTCTTCTGTTTTGCCACTGTAAAATAAAATAAAAGTTCTCAGTCTCCCTTTGTAGGGTCTTCCAATCATTTGTTTCTACACTAATTGAGAAAATGACTTGGCACTTTATCCTTTGTAATACAAGTAAAGATGAAGTAAAGATGCTAAACTCTCTGTTGATCCATGTGTCCACATTATATGCTTCATCAAAAGTAATACAGCTTTTTAAAAATGCTCCACTGGAAGCAGTCGGGGTATTTTTGAGTTTGCCTGGAGAAAGTTTGACATCTCTTTCTCCTATCAGGGATGTTAACTGGTGTTGGGTAACGTTCCTGTGAGGACAAAGGAAATGTCAGACTTTTAAACTGTCCCAAGGTAGCCTGCTGCTGAATAGCTGCCTCAGGTCCTTTTTTTTTTTTTTAAATGTTTCATCAGTCCCAGAGGAATTGTGGCTCGTTGCCTGAGTTCATTCAGGGGCAGTGACACGGACAACAGAAGAGTGTTGAAGAAGCCATTCTGTAGTGAATAAATCTGCATGGCTCAGCATGGTCATTGACCTTCAATGGTGCATTTGGGTATGTAGAAGCCCCCCCTCCTCTTCCTCCTCCTCCTCGTCCTCTTCATCTATATTCGCACTTGCACAACTTCTTTTTTTTTCTGGAAAGCCCAGAGGGAAAGGTTTTCTGTCGCAGGTTCAGCTACACCCGCTGCAGTGCAGCTGTCTCTCAGTCTCAGTCGTCAGCCCTCCGTCCGACCATGGCTCTGCCTGCTACTGCTGCTGCCATCTTTCTGTTGGCTCTCACTTCCCTCTCTGCCGCATCTGCACCTGACTGCAAGGACCTGGTCAAACCTTTTATGCCTGAAGACCGCAAACAAGTAAGTTGTCATTGTGATCATGATTCTTAATTATCCCCAAGATGTCTGATTTTTCTAAATGTTTAAAAAAAAAAGTATATTATCAACTGTCACAATGAGATATTTGTAAAATATTTACATAAACTGCCCACATGCAGGTGTTGGGGAAATGGGTGTATGTGATGGGAGCTGGTGACCCAAAGCAGTACCACATGGCCCTGGAGTCTCTGAAAAGCGCTTGGATCGACTTGTCCACTACATCTGACAATCAAACTCTGACGTTACGATGGGGAGATTACTGCTTGTGAGTCAGCTGAGCAGACTAATATTATGCTACAAATTCTTGTTCACACGTTAAATTGTTAGATTTCAAATTTTAATAGCATGTCCGATTATGGTAAAAGGAGTCACAACTTATGCTTGTTTCTCAGTAATCAGTGTATCATGGGGGAGGTGAATGCAACAGTGTCAGGACTCGCCACCACCTTTCGCAGTGAGTGAGCCACAGATAGACATATTTAAAACTGAAATTTACCTTTAGATTAATCTGTTGTTACAAATATATCCATAACCTCAGATGTTGTGTAGTAATCAGTTACTCTGCTTGAAAAGAAAATCTGTCAGAGCACAAAGGACACATCCTCCAGACCTGCTCTGACTGCCTGCTGTGGACAGACACCTTTCGAAATGGGGATGTCACTGGTAGATACATAATGCAGTTCAGTAAGTCTTGTTTCTATTCCTTATTATTACATTTGGGCTGAAATTTAAAATATAAACAAACTTTCCGTCTTCCAGCAAGGACAGGGAAAATTGATCCAAAAAATGTAGAAATTTTCAAGAAGCAAGTTGGGTGTATGAACTTCCCAGAGAACTTCCACAGCTACGATGGTGAAACAGGTCAGTAACTCACGTTGTGCGTGACCAGCTTCACAACCATTGTCTTCTTTAAGTTTCCCGGACAAAACAACTTACTGATGTTTCCACAAGGTGGAGATGTTGCTGTGAAGTGTGGTATTTAAACATGATTATCAAGGATGCAGCTGAGTTATGTTTGAGCTCTTCCATGAATTTGGCTCTGCTGAGTGTTGACAAGAAATACAGCCAAAATTAGGCCTGTTTTCGTGTTCTTCTCTGACAGTTTTTTTTTTTTTTCCTCCTGCATTTTAGAGCTGTGTCCAGATGACAATGAGAGTGAGCAACAATAAAAATAAAAAAAAGACAAACGATAAGCAACTTTTGTATTAAGCACAAGATGTATAATGTAGTAGCTGTGTTTTGATTGAATTATATATGATTTATAACAAACTTTGGTATTTACACACACATGGTTTTGGCTTTATGACTGTCAATACAATATGTATTTAATGATTTCACATCTTTACTTATAAAAACCTAAAACTGTCATGTTTGTCTTATAATTATGCTTTGATACTCCAATGACAATAATAATGTCAATGATGTTGTTACAAACCGTTTAATTCCTGTGATTTATTGAAAACCAGGATCTTATGCAGGTTTTTCAAAAGATAAATCTCTGTTTTGCTGGCTGTGAAATTGATCACATGCTGTCATGGTGGTGGAAATATTTTATGATTTCAAAAATAAAAAGTGACCTGGCTTTTAATGTAAATTTATATGAGAATAAACAGTAGACAGTTAAGTTGTTGTATTATTTCTTCTGCTCTAACCCAAGGAATGTCTCAAATAGAGATCAATGTGCAAGTTTGCCACCTCAGAGTGACCAGCCTCCTCATGTCCATGCACTTAAGCCACCAACCTGCTGTAATGGCTCCCAGTGCCAGTTTGTATGTCCTCCATTTTGCATAACCTGCTGCTGTCAGTCTTCCCGCTGGTTCTGCTGCTCTGCGTCTCTGAGAGGCTCTCCGTAGGTGCCAGTTTCGGCCATCTGAACAGCGCTGCCACCTGCTTCTGGCACTGAGAGGAGCCAAAGTAATAGAGGAATGGATCCAGGCAGCAGCTGAGGCTGCCTAGACACATGGAGATCAGGTACGCCTGGTAGGAACTGTCACTGGACTTGTGGGACAGCTGGACATAGTGGACCATCAGGATGATGTTGGTGGGAGTGAAGCAGACCACAAACACCATCAGCACCAGCACCGCCATCACCACAGCCCTAGTCTTCCTAGAGCGGTTCTCCACATTGGCTGCTGCCAGAGCCTGGATAATACGAACATAACAGACAATGGTGAACACGAGAGGGATGAAGAAGAAGATGGAGGAGTAGATGGGGAAGAAGTAAAGATAGTAAGCTTGTAGTTTCTCCACATCCTGCACATCGTGGCAAGTGGTGATGTCGAGGTCTGACAAATACATGGTCTGTCCTGAGACCAGCAGAGGGGACACCCCTCCCAGGGCTAACAGCCACATGGCAGCACACACAGCTGTAGCTGTCTGGGGGCTGCGCCACGTCAGCGAGTTCATGGGGTAAACTACAGCCAGAAAACGGTCGATGCTGATGCACGTCATGAGCAGCACAGAGCAGTACATGTTGCAGTAGAAAGCTGCGGTGACAACTCTGCACATGAAGGGGCCATAGATCCAGTTGTTGCCATGGTAATGGTAAGCAATCTTCAAGGGAAGGAGCAGGCCGAAGAGCAGGTCCGCGCAGGCCAGGTTCAGCATGTAGATCACTGCTGGCTTCCTGGGACGGATGTGATGCAAAAACATCACCATAGTTACAAGGTTAAGAGGCACGCTGATGATGAAGACCAGGGTGTAAATGGTGGGGACAAAGCTTGTTGCTAGGCGACCACGGAGAAAACCTTTAGCCTCCTCTGAGACAAAATAGTGCTTCTGCGGTTGACGGTGTGGGCCGTGGGGGTGGTTGTGTTTTTTCACCGGCTCCTGCTCCCATCCTGAGCCAGACCCCATGTTGTCTGTCAAACTGTCCAACGCAGACAGGTCAATGTAGTCCACAGGCTCATCAGTGACCATGACAAAATGTCCAGAATAGGTCCGAGGCAGCTGATGTGAGCCTTTAAAAAGACACCATGCAGAAACAGAACAGAAAACATTTTGCTGAGATGAAAAAAAATCTAGGACTACGTGAAGAAGGTATATCATGACATGAAACACGGGCTGGACGAGGTAACTGTGAAGCCAAGTGCCATCTTTACCTACTTATTTTTTCATAATCTGGTATTACAGTCAAACATCAATTCTGTTCTTATGTAAAAGTAAAAACAGATTCTGCTCAATATTACTGAAGTCTAAAAAAGTCCCTGATAAATTTCACAATTAAATGATGTTATTATTTATGATAAACAGTAGCTAAGGATCTGAGCTGACTTTAACTAATCAAGTCAAATCAGTTTCCTTTTGAAATGTTAGTTTCCAAAGCTGTGACTATCAAATAGATGGAGTGGAATAAATGCATTAATAACACTAAACTGAAACAGAAACAAGACATTGTACTTAAGTACATGAACAACTGTCGATGAGTGGCTGCGCGTGGCTAGACAGAAGTACTGTACGACCATTTATTTTTGAATAAATAAAAAAATCTTGCTCAATGTTCAATTGCCACATTTTTGCAGGTTCTGTCAGAAGTTTCTCAGCTGAATGGTGGAATGTTCAGATGCCACAGCGGCTCCAGTATGAACCATAGTCTGAGCTAAGCTGAATTACAGACAGCAGGTTGTCACACCAAAGCAGCAGTTCAGAGATTATTTAAAATAATTACTTTTAACTACTGATTTAAAGCATGTTAATCATGTTTTTGCAAACCCAAAACTGTACCAAGTGGGCTCGTATTAATTTACCTTAGAATCAATTATGAACTTTTATATTGTTTTAAAGTTTTAGACAAAGAGAACAACTTACCATTTTGGGAAGAGAGTGCTGAACTCTGAAGAGAAAACAATACAAAGACGCTTATAAACAGGTGATCCATGGCTTTACTGTAGAACCTCTGAATTAGTCTAGAATTTGCGTTGTCTGAGTCCCTTCAGAGTTTTGTGCCAGCTTCAAACCTATTACAATCCAGTGTGGACACGCCTCCTCCTCACTGCACTTCCTCTCCTCCCCTGACAGAGACATCATGTCCTGTCACCTTTCTCTTGACGTGAATATATTTCCCCTCAAAGCATTTGACCATAAAAATATGTTCAAGAACAGAGATCAAATTATGTCTGACAATATGGAGGACTGATAGGAAAATATCAAATGATTTATTTCTGCCATGTCTAATTTATTGAACATTGTTCAAGCATTAGAAATCACTTATATACTGATAATACACATTAAAAATCGCTTTTAAAAGGTTTTTCTTTTATTCATTAAAACATGTATATTTAAACTCTTTAATTAAAAAGGCACTGGCAAACTACAGTATTTCATGTAGCCATGCGGGTTGGCTGGAAAGTTGCTCCACAAGTCCTTCTGTGAACTGATCGTGCTGAAGTGCCCACCAAACCCTTAAAGTTTTTTCAGCAAACAAGTTAACGGTAATTGTGTTTTCCACTCTCTTTTACAGAAAGAACGCAAATATCATTACAGTTCAATTCTTAAAAATACTTTACATTTACAATCACCACGCGGAAAAATACAGAATGCTTATATTTAATTGAACCATTTCTCATCTTGGTGAGACTCACCAAATTTTAATCAGATGAAACACAACAGAGTCCTAAACCAGCTGATGTTTCAAGACAAAATTAATTTTCTCATTAAACTCTGCTTTCAGAAAGCACAATCTGTTTCCTCCTCTGTTCCTCTGCTTTTTACTCTCTTGCCCTTTGCTTTCTCATTTTCCATAAAATTTCTTGTTTAGGAGGAAAATTAGCAAATTGACGTTCACTTTAGCTTTGTCAAACATCTTCATGACGGCCACACCTTCATACTGCAGCTGAAGGAGGTCCTGGAAACAACACACAGCAGCATTAGTATCAATGTCTGATGTAAATGTAGTAAATTTGAAGGAAATTTAACCATTAGATACATTATTAATATTATATATTAAATTTTGCTTTTCTGTGATCGGAAAAGAAAATGCAGATTTATTACAAAAAGTGCATCTGCACTGGAAAATATTTGCCTTATTTTCATGATATTTCCCGCTCATAGTCCAATGAGAGGAACAGGACATTTAACAATCCATCATCAAGCTGACTCAATGTTGACCAGTGAGCTGCTTTAGGATCTGTTTACCTGGAAATGAAGCTGGACTTTTTCCATCTCTACTCCCATAAATTTAGCCTTCACCTCAAAATCCCCAACTTCCTCAGTGGGTGAAATGTCAAACATCACATTTTTGAACCTGAGGCATGAGACAAAGACAATAGAATGTGACAAATGAAAAAAAAAAAAAAAAAAAGTGACAACACAACACATTGGGGGAAAACGGGACCATCAGTTACGGGAACGGAGGAAAAACGTAACATATAATTTAACAACTGGAAATTACAGATTATTTCCATACTTGTGTTTACAGTTTATAGTGGCGATTTGTTATTTGCAAGGATGATGTACACTAATGTGAAACACTGATGGTGGTGAATGGTTTGGGGGATAAAACTGCACTCCACATTAGAAGTTCTCTGCATATCATAGACTAACACTAGAGGCTTTCAGGAGTACCACTTACTGGTTTGTCTGAAGTCCTTCGATTTCCAGGATGACTCCCTTCTCATGCAACTTCGCTGCAGTGTACTTAAGGGACTGGGGTTTCCACTTCTTACTGCCCTTATCTCCTTTGCTGTCCATTTTTATAGATCTGCGTGAATTCCTGGATATACAAGGCACAATAATAAATCATTGGAAATCCACACAAATGACAGGAAGCAAGAAGGTCATATACAAACATAAGAGAAAATGACTTTGACGTCATCGTAGTATTGAGCAGTATAGAGTATTAGTACAGTAGTACATATATAGCATAGAGTAATGAAGGTCCAACTCACTTCCGGTTGAGGTTATCCAGGCAGGTCTTAATGTATGTGTCATAATAATTCATCTGGTCCTGGTAGAAGGCAGCTTTTGAGTTGAGAGCCACCAGTGTCTGCTGGAGCTTCACGAGCTCAGCCTTCCTTCTCTGCCTGTAGCGTCTTTGGTAGCGAATGTCCTATCAATTACAATGTTTAGTTTTTACAAATTCAGAAGCTGAGCAGACCTGACAGTGCTTACAAGTTAGTAGTGCTATATTTCATTCAGCGTGAATAAAGAGCTGCTTATGAACCTTTGATATGTCGTTGATGAGGTCCTGGTATTTGTTACCAGCACTGGCAAGACTGGCCTGCTCCAGGTTACGGAGGTTCCTCAGGATTTTCCTCTTCTTCTGCTCGAGAGGCAGCTGGCTGTCCTCCAGTACTGCTGGGCTGCTCTTCAGACCCTCTGGAGTCTGAGCATCTTGGACAGCCCGGCGCTGTACAATCTTCGTATGCTCTGATTCCTTCAGAAAAAGAAAAACAGACCGTATATTTATTAAAATATATTCCTTAGATGAATGAAAATGACTGTTGGCTAACAAAAGAAAAGAAAATGTCACCTGTGGTGCAGTCGCTGGGGTCTCAAGAATTTCAGGCAATGTCTCACCAGGTTGAATCCGAACCACATCCACTATTAGTTTTTTTGTCCTGACGCGTTCAAACACAGAGAAAGGTAATATTTTAGAGTCAGAACTCTTTTGTAATGTCACCAAAAACCTTTGAATTAGTCACCATTGCTGTACATATTCAAACATAAGTTGTTTGGAATATCCCAACAAGTTTGCGTTTTCTCCCCAGTGTCCCACACTATATTCTTATGATTGGTTACCAAAGTCATGTTAGCATTGACTCAACAAATAATGCAATTGCAAATCATATGACTTGCAGATGTGGCAGGAAAAAAGAGGTCTTTGACTTCTGTACCAACAAAGAAACAATGATTCATATTTATTTTTCCTCCTCAAAAATTGAACATGCCAGAGAGTAATGAAATGACCAGCTCTCCAACACAGACTTTTAAGAAACTGAGGCAGACGGATACATGTTCATAGGCAAGATAACCCTGACCACCAAACCCCTTCCTTTTTGGACAGGAAAACGATAGACAGGCAGGAAAGATAACAAAGACACGTTACTGAGTGATAGTCAGACAGAACACAACACACACAGTGTTAATAAGGGTTGAGAAAAGTACATCACTCAGCATTTATAGCAATCCCAAACAACATTCAATGCCTCTGAGGAAGTGTGATTCAGTGTAATGGTTTTAAATATACATGGAAGTGAAGAGTATGGCTGCACAGACTGAAACCTTAATTGATATTTTCTACAAATTCTCATCCTCTAAGAATTTGGCCTGATGCCTTTTGTTCTTGTGTCCTTCAATAATAAACATACTTCGTTATGAGAGTCTTCAGGTCTTTGTCATCCCCTTCCAGCAGCTCAAACTTGCTTGTTAGGGTGAGGGAGACTTCCGTCTTTGCTAGCTGGCTGAGAACACTCTCTCTGCTTGGGTCATTCGGGTCTACTGCTCCTTCCCCTGAAAAGAAACAGCACAGTGTGTAAAATGATAGCTACATTATGGCCAACTTGTGTTTAATATGAAATAAAGTTTGTTTGAGAGTACCAAGCAATGACTCTACATCTGGGACGTCTCCCAAGTCCTGCAGCAGCTCATGCAACAAGTCATTGTGGTCTGGAGAGATGGCCTCCAGATGTTCCAAAAGCAGCTAAACAAATACAGATGTGATAAGTCCTGTGCAAAAAGTTTAAAAACTAAAAAAGTATTAACAATTATGGCAGCACCCAGCACCCACAAATCTTCTATCTTAAGTAATTCATAAGTAAAAATTGCAGCACACGCTCATTGAAACCATGTGTTTTCCTTTCACATATTAAATAGAAGAAATTATAAAATCATCTTTATGTATAAAATGAAGGCTGAGAGAACGTCTGCCCAATCCCCATCATCTCCATTGTTCGCAAATATGAGTAAGTACAGAGTGAAACTGATGATAAATGACACAGATGGCTTTATTCTACTGATGTCCTCACCACTGCCCCCTTTCCAAAGAAGACTGGAAATATAATAAAGGAAACAGGATGATTATGTAAAGAAAGTTAAGTGCTGAGAGAGGATGAGAGAGGGACAAGAGATCCTAAAAAAATACAGGAAACACGTAACCACAAGTAGCCACAATAGGTCATGGGTATAACAGCATGAGAACTGAGAGCCTGTATGGCTAACCCCATATCAACAGACTTGCTTGAGATGTTGGGTTAAGAATAAGAATCATTTTTGGTTTCTTCATATTTAAATGCTCATATCTATGAAATAGGTGAAAAGGCTAAAATGTTAGAGGAAACCAGATGTTGGTTTGACATGGCACCTGCAGAATCAGTACAACAGCACACTGGCCTGACCTTTATGATTAAGTATGAATTACAGGTTGACATATGCATGTATTTTGTACAAAGCTGATCTAATCTACAGATGACATATTAAGAGGTAAATTTTTCTTGGCTTTACCGAGTGTGTATTGATGATCTCCTCTATTGAGATATAGATGACAGGCTTGCTCAGTGTCACCATGTCAGAGTATTCATCAATATTAAACTTCTCCTCAGGTTCAGGGACATCACATGCAGACTGGAAAAATTGCCTGGAAGAAAAAATATATCAGTAGTTAGTGTTATAAGAGGTAGAGCAGAGTTGTTGAATAAAACTTTGTTCAGACAAATAGCTAAACTCTTATTGATGTTCTAATACTGTAATTTCATTTTAGGAAATACTTCACGCTGACTTGTATCCACAAAACCGTCCAATATTTATGTCAATCTTCAGCAATGATGAGTCACTGTAGTAATGTGGAACAGTTAAAAACTGATAAAAACACATATTCTGGCCCAGCCCTTCCTCTTGAATGAGTTCAGTTCAACATGTCTCCCAATTGCTGATATGGTAGTTTTCGCCTTTGTCAGTGAACTTAAACCCTACTGATAACCATGTTTGCTCCGAGGGTGAGACTTGGGTTATTTTCTTTTTTCATATTCCTGAATTTGTTCTTCCTTTTCTATCACGTGTTTTCTTCTTGTTGGTTTTGAGTGGAACCAAGCCACTATTGGATGCAATTACTGTACAATGGTAAAAAGATTTACCTTTTCTCAGTACTCCCCTGAGCTAAACACATTTTCTTACAACAAATATATTCCAGATACAAAAACAGCATATTTTTTTCTCTTGATATTAGTGTCCAATTTCTTACCTAAACTTCTCATATGTCTGAGAAATGTAGTTGTTCATTGGCGTCAAATGTGCATTCTCGCCTTCAAACAGCTTATTGGCAGCAGCATGCTGGAGCATCTTTGCTACAGATCCCAGGTTTCGACGCTGATCTTGATGGAGCTGCCCTCCTGCTGACATGTCGATGATGTCAAAGCCATCTGGGGCAACGATGGCTGGGTTCATGTAGCGGTAGTACAGCAGGTTTCCTACAATCTTAGAGAAAAAACAAAACAAAACAGAGAATACCATTTAAATGTCAAATAAAATGAACCTGCTGTCACTTCAGGATGATCAGTTATTAACCATGTTGAGAGGAAAAACGAAATACAGAATACTTATTAGAAATATACATATGTTTACGCATTTGCAATACTTCTACCTTCATCAGCTCTTCTCCCGAGGCATCTGGAAACTTTTCATGAAGGCTGTTCTTCAGAACTTTTGCTATGTATCTCATGCCATAACTACATGCAAAACAAAAAGCATTGATAGGACATCAAATACAATACAGCATGCATCCAAGTAACCATGACATAAAATAAAGGACTTATTAGTAGCATCAATATTTTCATTAATGACTGTAAGGGTTGATGTGTTTCAGAGTATCCAGATGTACAAAACTTTTAGTTGAAAACCAGCTGTTATCCACAATGAGTATAATCAAACATCACCATCTAGTGGTATAAACAGGCTTCAGAATTTTTATTTAACAATGAGAAAAGTATTTATGTCTGAATGATGATTCTGGGTCATTTGGGTGTGGCTGATGTCACCCAAAGCACAGTCCTGTTTTTTCTCCTAGGAAGATAACTGCTTGTACCATAGTGATGATTATCTAGTAATGACTGTGTCCTAACATGTAACTGAACCCAAAAAACCAGAATGAGTGATAAATGACAACAATAATTATGGCCATATCCTGTTAAACTGTGTGAGCTATTTTAGTCACACTGCTTCCTTTATGTAGTTAAGATAATGTAAATATAGGAGAAACAGGAAAATGCTCAATAGGGGACTGAGAAAATAGAAAAACAGGAGGAAAAGAATGTCTAACCTAATTACTTTCACCAAAGAAATATTGGAAATTATATTTAAGGTAATAATCAAATTGTATTTGGAAAGTAATTTGCTTCCTTAGGTTCAAGGTATGTGCTACTGAGCTGAAATGCAGAGCATGGAGAAAATAACAGAGTTTAAGATATAATGCTGCCCAGTTCAAACAAACAGTCACCACAAATTTTGGCCTCAAGAGACTTGACGTTATGGCCTCATGACAAAATGCTTTGAATCTTTTATATTACAATGCATTAAATAATAAAAGGTTATTGTTATTTTGTCCAAACCTGTTTAGCTCAAAAGGAGTGATTTCCAAGTTTTGGCAAATTAACCCTTTTAAAAGGAAATTAACTCTTCAGTCAACAAAAACATGCTAACAGAAACGCAACAGTACACAAATGACAAGTAACACTGACACTTAACAGATCCCAAAACTTACGGGATATTATCCAGTGAAGACACAATGGAGTTCAAGACCTTATCAGTAGCAGAGCGCAGTGCCAGACTGGATGCCTCCAATCTGTTCCGCACTTCCTCATGAGACATAGCCTGCTCAGGAGTCACTTCATAAGGCAGCTTGCTGAGTTTAGATGAGAGAAACACTGAAATACTGAACATGCAATTTTGAATCATAAATCAATGTCCAATTGTTATCTACCTGGCCTCCCCAGTAGCTGTCTCCAGCTGGTTGACCCAGGCTTTATACACATCCACAGGGTTGGTGTTGATGCCTAAACTCTTGTCCTCAATGATGTCCTTGACCACAGGAGCCAGGAGCTGCCTGAGTGTGTTGTGGCCTCGTGCACCTCTGTTGAAGCTCACCACCATCTTGATGACAGTTGGGTTCCCTGTCACTATGTCCTGGATCTGGTCCACCTTAGAGCTGAGGTACACAGTGGAAATAGTACGCTAGATTAGCCATATCAACCTCAACAACCTCATCTGATATTATTTCACTTTGACGACCAGTGTGTTATACCCATTACAGTGCAATATTAGTTACAAAGCAAAGACCAGGCTCAGTTGATATAAGCAAAGTAAGATTAGGAGGAGCAGCCCTCACTTTATTTCCTCCTCTAGAGCAGTCTTGAAGAGTTTGAGCAACAGGTATTCCTCTCTCTGGTTGGAGGCGTAGTTGTACAAGGTGAAGATCACAGTGTCCATAAACTTAGTGGACTTATTTTGGGGCATCTGGAAGATCAGCTTGGCCAGGTAAGATGGATTAGTCTTAAAGAGAATTCAGAGAGAAGAGGTAACAAAAAAAGTGTGTCTGAAATCGACAGACATTTATTAAACCTTTCATGACGACATATGGTTAGACACAGTGTTACTATACCTGTAGTAGGTAAAAGAGATGTTGGTAGGCCTCCAGTTTCCTTCTTTTGCCTTTACTAAGGCCTTTAATGCCTAGTCTGTCTCCTGCTGACAAGTCATCTTTACTTGCTTTGTTTTTCTTGTTCTTCATTTTCTTGCTATGAGATACAACATCCTTTTCAAAGAAACAAACAAATATGAAATGGATTTAAGATCTTAGCTCCACAGAGTAAGAGGTATATCAGGAATTTCATTTCAATGTTAGGAGCATTTAGGGTTGGAAAAAACTGTTAATTTTCAAAGTTGGAAACTTTCCATGGGAATTAACAGGAATATATGGGATTAAATGGAAATAACCCATAAATTTACAAAATTGAAGGTTGGCTCTTAAAAGGGAACTTAAATCTAGTTGGGGAAAATATATTGCAGCATAATCTTTATGAGATTTAATGCAAGTAAAGCTGGATATCTGTGCTATTCCTCAATCACATGCACAGCACATTGTTTACATTGCAGGGCCATTGAGTTCACACCCCCTATATGCACTGTGCAAACCCAAGGCCCTTTGAATCTTCTTCCCTGTCACTGTCCAGCCTTTTTGAGAATGGTGTTGTGTCAGGTTCAGAGTCCAAGGTTGAAGAGGTGATCATTGAGGATGTTGATGAGGCCCAGGAAGAGGCCACTATCTGAGAGGGTTTGGTAAAAGTGCAGAAACTAGGCTTGAGAAGCTTGAGGGAAGATCCTTTTGTTTTACATATTGAATTGGGACTTTTTTGGTGTGTGTGTGTGGGGGGGGGGTGTCATCTGTGAATAGGTGGGGGAAATGTTGAGTAATATTTTACTCAACATTCATGTTTATATTGTTCAATGAAAGAACTGATGGTTCTTGATAAATTTCCACTCAAAAATAAATCTGTTGTCATGTAATGTTTTTCTTTAATGGATTATTCTGCATGGATGTCTGCATATGATAAAAAAATTTTTTTTTAGAATTCCAATAAATTACCATAATTTGGGTAACTTCCTATGGAAACCTTCTGCAAGTTTTCCAGAAATTTTCCACCCCTCTGCAATCCTTGCAGCATTTGCCTGAAATACGCCATTACCAGGCAACGTATAATTCCAAACTATCTAAAAATCACAGTGCATCTTTTCTTCCCTTGTACAAATAAAAGTGAAGGGTTGTCAACCTGCAGAGTGATCCTGTTCTTCACAAGCAGTCCGATCTTTATGTCCATCAGGTTCAGGTCTTTCTCCATCTGCTGGTTTGAGCGAATCTTGGTGACCACTTCTTCCCTGAGTTGTGTCACTTGCTGCTCTTCCTGCAGATCCAGGGGACTCTGCTCCAGCAAATGGACAAACTTCCGCACCACTGACAGAGGAGGATCCTTGGCCCCAGCTAAGATTTGGCACACATATCATTTAAGACAGTGATAAACATAAAAAAAAAAATATATATATATATAAAGTATATAGGAATGTGATGACCAAACTGGCAAGAGAAGCTAGAGCAGCCAGATAAGGTCTAATAATAATGCAGCCTTGAATAATTGAACTAATGTTGCAATATGATGACAATCCTAGCTCCAGACAAAGTCTAGTCTCAGAACATATTATTGACATTATACCAGAACAACTCAGATATTTTAATGCCTTTTTGACTGACTTAAGGTTCTGTAGTCATCTCTGGCTTTGTTGGCCTTTAGAAAAGCCTGGATCTTCACAATTTCTTTTTCCTGAAAACAGATAAAAATAAGCCTCATACAAAATGGCAGATACTGATCAAATTTATAGGACGCCGCTCAACAATCCTGACTGACTGCAGGGATACTCACATGATCTTTGAAGAAGTTCAACCTCTCATTGTATTTGCGTTTTGTTTTCCACATCTTCACCAAAGACTGGATCTGAAAACATCAGTGTTGGTGTGCGTTAACAGGTCCTAGCTTTTAAAGTTTTATATTTACATAAGTTTTTTTTTTTTTACTTTTCTTAAATAAATTTATCACCTTGACAACAGAAGCAACATTTTTCTGAAGCAAATTGATCCTGTCTTTGTACATTTTCCTTTGTTTGTAACCTTTCCAACAAGCCTGGAGGGAGAAAAAAAAATATATAAATACACATGGAAAACATACTGACAGTTGTGTGTTTACAATCTGTAAAACAAATGAAAATGCATAGTCCAGATACTGCTAGTTAGATTAATTTTAATATTGATAAATGGCTCCCTGCAATAAGCTACAGCTCCTTTAGGGAGCAGGGTCAATCTAATTTCTGACAGTCACCATTCATAGGAACATGTGGAAACTTTAAGTACCTGCAATTTGACAACATGTGGTTCTTGCTGGCATAGATACTCCATCCTCTGGGCGTGCTTCTTCCTGACCAGGTAACCTCTGATCCTTGCCTGCAGTTGAGTGATGAAGGCTTCATTGGCCAACCATAACTGTTCCCGGTTATATTCTGCAGTCACACTGCTGATAACACTCTGAGAGGAAAAGGCCCATTTTTAGTTTTTTTTCAAGATTTGAATCAGTACCATCATGGGGATATACCATGGGTTAAGCGAGTATTCACACCTAAAAGACTCCAGTTTAAATTTTTAATAAATGTTCAAAATATGTCTCAAAGCATGTTTTCACTTTATATTTTTGGTTTGCTGTGTGTAGTTTGGTGGGCAACCAATTCAAAATGAAATTACAACCAAATAAAGCATGCAAAGTTGAAGAGCTCTGATTATGTTGTACTGTATACGGATCACACAACAATGCAACATCCATGTGTAGAGTAATTAAATGGCATGGCAGCGAATACCTGGATTTCCTCTTTACTGAGCTGACCACAATTGTGTTCAAATCCTTCAGGCTGCTCCCAGGTGCCCTGTCCGGTTTCCAGGTTATAGTAGTAGTCATATCTGTCCTTGAAGCAATGCTTTACCCAAACACTTTCTGTGGTGCCTAAAGTAAAGCAAAAAGTGCTCCTTTAGAGACAGTGAACATTTTATAGACCACCAACTCTGAAATTCAGGGGACTTCTTAGTGTGTAAGGACCCGCTCTTTTCTTTTCTTCTTTATTTATTCATTCATTTCTTTCATTCATTCTTTTTTTTTTTTTTTTTAAACATACAGAATCCTCCAAAATCCAGTACCTTTAGTCGCACTGTCAGTTTGTCTCTGCCCCAGTTCAGCCTGGTAGGTGTCAGCACATTCAAGGAGCACAGCTCTAAGGCCTGCATTTGGAGCCTGCAAAGCCTCAACTGTATTCTGGGAGTCCCCCTCAGCCAACTTCCTGTTAATTTCCGCTACTGCTCCAGCCACTGGCAAAGTGGAAAAAATTGAACCAAAGGAGGATGATGCAGTGAGTCAAATATGAAAACACAGTGAATGCATGAAAAACCACAGAGGAAAGCAGTTCAGATAAAAACCCAGCAATGACAGTTACACGAATGTCAAATTGGCAATTATATAATCACCACACACAGTATGAGGCGTACTGGCAATACTGAAACAAGCTCTAAGTAGTAATATACAGCAGTAATGAATGCATTCAGGTTAAGTTCTGTGATGATCTGAAAATAATGAACATTTTCTGAACAATCACAATATTGTATTCTACATGCTTATAATTGAGAGGAAATAACTGAGTCTGAATCAACCATTGTTTGATGTGGTGAAGAGATGGATGAATGAATTTCAATTCTGGGTACGTACACATGAGAGCCTCCTCTTCATCCTGGTTAGCTAAGTGTATGGCCTCTTGGATCTGGTCCAGCCACAGAACTGCTGACTCATCTCCAGAGCTCTGCAGTCGGAGAAAAAAAAAGCACTGGATTATTTTTCTTATTATTACAAGGCAGAGAAAAAACTATACTTTATGCACACAAGGTATTTTCCATGCATAGCGGCACAATACTAACTTGACATCAGTTTATAAATCTTTATAAATCTAAAGCAATTTTGATCAAAATATTCACTGTCACTGTTGTTATTTTATGCTTTTTTATTTATTTATTTTTTTAATTAAGTTAGGATTGGAGATTGTTGCATATGCAGTGTTTAGACAACAGAAGCAGCACTTCATAGCAACAATGATTAACAGCACTACACAAGCTGGTGCTATTATAGCAACAGCAGTCAGTAGTCAGTACCATTTCCCCTGTGTCCAGAGGTAAGATCTAAGGAAAAGGAAAAAAATGGTAAATAATTATTAACAATAGTTGAACGTAAAACATACAACATATATCCTCACCTCCACTTATCAAACTGCATTGTACTAGAATCAGAACCTAACAACATAACAAACAAAATCACAGTGAGTGTTTTTCGGTCTGATCTTTATTGACTAACTTTAGAAATGTCTGCTGGGGACTGAGGCCACAAGGCCAACAGGAAGGAAGTCAACACTGAAACACTGAGCTGACTGAGAAGCTTTGTTATTTATATCTGTATCTGCCCAGTGACTTCCCAGCGAACTGTTCATGTTGGGCTCCTGCAATTTTGCAATGAAAAGAAATGTTCCCTTTAGTTGTTAATTATAAAAAAAGCTTATTTTTAAATGCATGTGACACCATTGAAAAAGTGTAACATTTATGTGATAAACCACATGCCACATGGGCTGATCTAACTGCTGTATAGTGTATCATTGTTAGATGGGTGGCACACATTTGCAGATACAGAAAGATTACAATAAAAAAAAAAAGAGAGAGAGAGAGAGAGAGATCCCTTGATTCCATACCATAAGATTACTTATTATTTTAAAAGTAATCAGTATTATTCTTCGAACTGTTTATGAACCAGTGTGCAGTGTCCCCCCACCCACATGAGTCAGTGGGCAGTCACTGACGCAGGCCATTCAGTTTCCTAGCCTGAACAGGAAACATGCTCACAGCACCATACAAACAGACATCCAACACACACACACTAATGGGGCTGCTGACCCGAATGCACACTATTATATTAGCTCTATGGTCACGCTGTAGAGATGCTTAACGGAACAGTTCAACAGTGGATAACTCCTATATTAATCGAAAAGAAGCACCACCAAGAAGAGTGAAGACAAGAAACTTGTAGCAACTTTGGGCAACCGACTGAGGAGTGACATGGCAGACCTTCTGTCAGGATTACTCATCTGTCTGATGGCAGTGCAGACTATTCAGCATGATGGTAAGTACACACACACACAAAAAAAAAAAAGTTATCCAAAAATGTATTTGTATTTTTTTTTTTTTTTTTAATCCAGGTCTACAATTAGATATTGTCACTTGCACTTTTGGAAACATTAAGTAATTTTAGTACACAATAAGTGCTTTTAAAAAATAAAAAGTTACACATTAACTGTTTAAAGCACTAATTATTATTCCATGTAATATAATTTTAATTTTGTAAAGGTCTGTTTTCTTTGAAAAAAAAAAAAAAAAAAAACACAAAACAAAACCCCAACTAAATCTAAAAAAACAACAACAAAAACAAACAAACAAAAAAAATCCACTAAGCAACAATGGTGTGATTAAATAAATAAAATTTTCTGTTTGACACTTTGATTCAAAGTATGCTTTCTCCAATGAAAACAAAAAAATAAACCAAAGCTTTAAAGCTATAAACATTGTTTTTATACCAATTCACAGGAAACAAAACCAGGACCAAAACCAGTATTTCAACTGCTGCAATGCCAAAATCTTTCAAGGGCAAGACGTACAAATGTAATCACACAAACCAGCTCCCAGCTCTACTCCCTCCCAGCACAAAGCCTTGGCTCTATGTGAATCCAGAGGGCCCAGTGACAGCGTATACCACAGGGATCCTCAGTACCTGGGTCATACCTTCATCATACATCCTGGCCATGCTGGTGGGTGTCCCCTCCAACGCCTATATCCTGGGCTTTCTCAAAATCAGACTCACAGCAAACTCGATGTCCACAGTTGTGCTTTACCTGAATCTGGCCTTGTCTGACCTGCTGCTCCTGCTTTCCCTGGCACTGCGCATTCACTACCACTTCAGTGGAAACAACTGGATATTTGGAGAAGCCTCCTGCCGGCTTATTACAGCCTTATTTTATGGCAATGTTTACTGTTCAGCTCAAACAATAGCATGCATCAGTCTGAAACGTTACCTGGCTGTGGTCAGGCCATTTTTGTACAGACGATTGACTAAAACTACATTGGCAATGGGGACCTGCTTGGTGGTATGGTTTCTGTTTGGAGTTGCTATTGTACCAGAGCTCCTTGTGCAGCAAAGCTACCTTATTACCCAGCTGGGAGTCACCACATGCCATGATGTACTTCCCCTCGAAGATAATTCCCATTCTCCATTGGTGTTATACCGGCTTGTGCTGGTCTGTCTGGGCTTCATAGCACCCTTCCTCATCTGCATCTATGCCCATGTGGCAGTCGTATACCACCTAACACTATCTGGTTGTGACTGGAGACCTTTCATCAGGGTCAGCACTCTGGTATTTGTCATCTTCGTGGTGTGTTTCTTGCCTAGCGGCATCCTGCACATCGCCCACTACATTCGTCTGTTTTCCAGTGGGGACGACAGACTGTATGGATACTACAGAGTAGCAGTGTGTCTCTGCTGCTTCCATAGTTGTCTGGATCCCTTCCTGTGTTTGCTCATTTCCAAGACAGCAACCTCCGAACTACAATTCATTTCCCTCCGCGAGATACCTCAGCGACCAGCAGTTATCGTATGAGATATTGATGTGTGTGTACAGAAAAGAAAACATGTCCCTGCTGGATCATTGTTGACACGCAGCAGGGAAGCCTGAGAAACAAGGAAGTTAAGACTGGACATTAGGTCTAAAACCACAACAGCCGTCTGGACAGTATCAGAAAAACAAAGGACCTACATAACCTTATCATTCCAACCGTCACCTTGCAGGATGTACCTTGGTGACACATAGTCACAGTATGTTGACAGCCAAAACCCATCCTCTTTTTTGCTTTGAAGGACAATTTCAAACAAAACTAGGCAATACTGATGTATATAAGATTTTTTCTTGTCCTTCCAAATTTTCATTACATGTAAAATATGTAAATAAAAGTTCTAAGTCAAAAATGAAGCTATCTAGCCTCATAAAAAGAGTTAAAAGAGCGCCAGGAAGCTTGAATAAAACTTGTGTTTTATGGATCCAATTATTTGCCAAATTTTGTGGTCTGGAAATGTCGGAGGCGCAAGCGCATTTCTCTACATAAGTCTTTGACTAAAGAATCAAATTACCTGGCAGAGAAGTTGCTTGGTGTATTGTAGGACGTCATGGTAGTGTTTGGCTGTGGCTGGATTCACACCAGACAACTTGGCTGTGGGGAGCAGCAGCGCTGCAAGCGTCTGCTGATGATCATGTGAGTTAAGTGCCTCATTGATCTCAGCAATGGCTATGATGCCTGGAGGCAGAAGACAGGACACTTGAAACTCGATCTAGGACTGTGTTCAAATCATTGTGTGTTTATAGGAATTGTCATTGAACATTCACACCCAAAATAACACTTTTCTGAAGATTCAAACTGATGGCTAGTTTATAGGTTGCACCGCACAAGGCAAAGGCTACAATCTGTAAACAAAATATCTGCAAGATTTTCTTACGTTCATGCTCTTCATGGACTTGAAGGTTGACCATGTCGATGCACTTCTGAACATCGTTCCAGGTGAGAAACTCTTGGCCCTCAGCAAGAGCATCAGTTCGCTGTTTAATAAGGGTGTCGGCATACCTGGGGGAGCACCATGAAGAGTTTCAAAACTGTTTTATGACATCAAATCAGTCAATAATCAGTAGCTGACCCCAAGCGTTGACAAAATAACAATGGAGGCTGCAACCTGGAGTCTATTGACTTCACTAAAAGACACGTCTCTTATAGTTTATTCTTTAAATCAAATGATCTAATTTCTCCTAAATCCATATTACAATAATTTAACTTTCAAATGTGTCAAGGTCACTACCAGCTGTAATCAACACACCCAACTGATGGTCTCACTAACTGTTTTACACACCGTCACTGATACCTTTTGTTCGTCAGTACACCACAGCACTGGTGTGGTGTACTGCGACCAATTTACCTGTTGAGATTGTCTTGATCCATATTGGTGAAGCCCAGGGGAGAATCTGTTAATTGCTCAATCACAGCTTGTGGGTCTTTGGTATCCAGAACCTCATTCAGCACTGCTACAGCTGACAGCATCTCCACAGCTACACTCAGCTCCTCATGGCTCAGGCCAGACTAAACAACATAAAAAGGTCCGGTTCACAAGCACAAATTGACAATTAACTGAAAAATACATTCCTATTCTTAGACTTTCGGACCCTGCTGTACACTTAGCACAGGTGTATACTGGACTGAGAATGTGGATCCAGATAAAAGTTTAAACATGTTGTCTAACCCGCCCGCCTTGTAGCTGCAAACTGAATAGTTCAGCTTGATAGAGATTGGCAGCAGTTTGGTAAACAATTGGCAGTTGTGCCTCAGGATTCATCAGTTGCTCCGCCGTCTCCACTGCATTGCCAAGGCGAATGGCAGTATTGATTGCAGCAACTGCATCAAGTTCTGGTAAAGAAAATTTTCAGAGTGTATGTCAGATGTTTTGCAGTGGATTTGATCAAATTTTCTACAGGTATGTTGTTATAAAAAAATCATGCTTCCACCTTGAACTGTACTTAATTGTGTAGTACATAAGACCATACATGATATAGAGTATTGAGGAACTTGCAAGTACGTTCACAGAAATTTCAACTGACCAGTAATTACTGGTAATACATCAATGACAAGTGTCCAAAAGGTGCTTACTCCGTTTCTCAGCTTCAGCAAAGTCATTGCAAGAGCTTACAACTCTCTGAATCTCTTCTCTGTCAACCACCACAGCTCTGCCTCCGTCCTGCAGCACAAAGATTAGAGTACATGAAAGACACACCGCTGGAATCCCATGGTTATTCAGTTTGCTTTAATGCAGGAGCATGTAGGACAAAGTGTCTGAGTGTGGCCATTACAACTGAAGCTATAGTGGCAGATTCAACTGTTATTTTCTAAAAGTATGACGTTCCTGATCTAAACTCTTCTTTGAATTTTTTTTTTTTTTCAATCCAAGCTATTTAATAATGGTTAATTTACTGTATATGTCTAATAATTGGAAATGAATGCAATTAACTGACAGCCTGAAAAGAAAAAGGGGTTGCTCTGGCTGCTAAGGAACTGAGTTGGCAATACCTGAGTGAAAGATCTCTGACTCACTGTACCTTAGATTTATGTTGGCAGTAGGTGGTAAAATGTTCCAGGTACCAGTGGCTGTTTGACTCCTGAACACCCAGCAAGGCCAGAGCTTCAAGCCTAAGTGCAGCTAACAGAGCAATCTCGTCCTTCATCGATAACGCTTGATTCACCTGCCTTATTGCTGTCTGGACTAGAGATGGGAAAAGAAAGGTGTCACTGAAGGAATAAAGTATTTTCATTTCAACGTCCTTCAGATAAGCCTAGAGATACACTATTTAAATTTTAGTTGTTTTTTGTAAAATTTTTTGCATATGTAGACTACACAAATATCCTGTGTTCATATGCATCAACACTCTACAGAGATTTTCCTTTCTGTGCAAAAAAAAGGCATGTATGGTACTGGACAGTGTTATGAAGGGATTAAAAAAGCATGACTAAAAATGCATGGCTCGTGCAAGGATCGTGGGAGGAAAAGTCCTTACTGTTGACTAAGTCAATGGAGCCCTGGATCTCCTGCTGTGTTAGCAGCTCCTCATAAACATCTCTTTCTTCAGTAGCAATCGATGAACGCTAAGAGGAAAAAAAAAAATTATCATATTTATGAAATATTAGTTTCAAATTGAGTATTTAATTTGTATTTCTCTGTATCAATTTTTTTCAGATTAATACTTTTTGCATATTTTACACATCACATTTTAGCTACCAAAGATGAACGCCTCCTATTTTCACAGTATTTGTTTATAGAATGGGAGGAAAGGTGCCAGAGGGAGTGGACCGTTAGTGTTTGAAGTACAGCTGACACTGCATTAACTGGAATGTGCTGGCAAGGCAATTGGAGAGTGATCCAGTGAAGGCAACCTCTTTCAGACCTCAGTGCAAACATTTAGATTACTGCAGTGTCTTCTTTGCTTACGATAGTTGTCAATACTCTGTACTACATGTCAACATTGTCCGAATTCCTTAAACTTGGTTTGAATATTACTCATGTGTCTCAAATCACTTATATTCTTCTAGTTTGTTATTTCAGTAGAGTGGCACCATTTTTGTTTGAAACAGAGGGCTCGGAATCAGTTGGTGTTGATTAAGCCAACAAACAAACTTAGACAAAGTTCAGGGACCTTATTCCCAACCTTGGATCAATTAAATATGAAATAGCATACAGCAGATTTAGGAATTATATTTTTATTGGTGATAGCACTTTCACTTAATGGTATTGTTGCTTTAATGGCATTAGTGTACAGAGTGGTGACATAACGAACAGAGACACTGAAAGTCACACAAAGGTGACAAAGTCTTCTAAAGAGAAAAAGGCAGTGGCAGTTGCATCACCTATTACTACAAAAATTAAATGACACTGAAATTTCAGAGGTCACTGAGGCATATGTTAGGCCACTCACCCTCCCTGAAGACTGATCCTGCTTACGAGCTTTAGCCTTGCTCAGTGTGTCCTGGTATTCCTGGGCCAGAGCTTCCTGGGTGTTCCTCAGCATTGCATTAGGATTGTTCAGGGCTCCCATCGTTACAGATGCCTGACCTCTGTCAACTGCCTCATTGATGGCAATCACAGCAGCATGCACTGAAGATACACAGTGTATGAACATTTTAATATTGGGAAATGGAAATACTCCAAAATGAGTCAAGTCAGATGCCACACTTTCATTTTTTGACGTTTCTATTACAAATATAAATCAAAGGGTCATTTAAATTGTCAGAGGACTTACAGGCAGCTTCATCCACTGAAAGCTCATTGGCCAGGATACCTCCAATCTTGCTGAAGGCTGGCATTTGAATGCCATACTTCTCCAGCTCACTCCTCATGTTACTGATCTCTTCCTCTGGAATTGATAAATATGCCAACAACAGGGAAAAATGTGGTAACCTAAGAGTATAGCCCTATGAAGCCTAAAATATACTTAATGCAACAAAATTAATTTGACTTTATTTTTTAGATTTAACTGTTTCTTAATGATGTGTATAATCCTCAAACATGTTCATCAACATTTTTATTTTGTTGTGTAAACCCCAGTGTAGACAAAGGGATATTTAACTGTTGATAGCAATAAACAAGCAACAAATGTTCAAGGTTAATTTTAATTTTTTTTTTAATCAGTCAAGGGTTGTGTTGCCCATTGTGAAATGATGTGGTGTTCCTCAAAATAAACATACGCAACTGAGAGAAACGCCTAGTAAGCAAAAGATTTCCTGGTATAATGAAATGTGAGTTAAAGTTCAGTATAAATAGTAACTGTACAGGATCAATGCCCTGTGGCTGATTCAGAAAAATAAAATGTCAACAAATTTAAAACTGTTGTCCTGATCACTGTAATTTGAATGCTTACAGGGTATATCATTAACGACCTGAATTTGCTTGTTCATCCAGATATCTAGATCACTGGCAAGTTGATCCTACAAATGCACATAAAACTTAACTTGCTTGAGAATGCATGTTATCATTCTTTTGTTTTCCAATTAAATGCAACAAGACTGGCAAATAAAATAATCCTCCCACACCAAGAGGGTTCTCACTGAATATAAACCCTTTCTAAAAGCCCTACAACAACAAGTATTCTTGATTTTACAAGCAGAAAAAATGTCAATGTTTTTTCTCCTTTATATAACTTTCGCATGATACCAATATTTCAACAGATGGTACCTGTAAAGGCCACTTTGCCCAGTAGGTCCTGAATCTGTGGTGCAATTCCCAGTTTATACAGGTATAAGCTGAAATAAAACATACAAGGGTTAATACGTGAAAGTTAATGAGAAGTTAGAATACTCAAATTTTAAACTCTGCTGCTGAACTGTAGTGTCACACTTACACCACAGAGGGGTAGTGTTGGCCCCCCAATTACATTGCGCACGATATGACAGCCACTAACAGGCTCAATCCACCACTGAACAAAGTCAACAAACAGGTGGCTGGAAACTTCATAAAACTTTCATCTTCCCACAGGTACCAGATAAGTGGTAATGAATTATAGATTCTTTGGGCAGGTCTGACATCAGCCTTGCCCTAAGAGGAGCAGTCACAGAAGCTGCTTATTCTACCCTTCGGTCACAATGTTTGTGTAAACATGAAACGCACTCTGTCCTTGGGGACACAGGAGGCTTTATACGACTATCTAAACTCTGCTTACACAAAGGGTAATGTTTTAACATGCAGGCAGCTGATTCAGTCTAGGATACAAACACACTAACAGCTGACTGGGGTTAATGAAGGTGCCCGGTTACAAACCACTGGGGTTATGGATAATCAGCTGACTAGCTCGGAGCAATTAGCTCTCTACTGTAGATCCTCCTTGTTTTGAATGGTTTTTAAATTTCAAACAACATATTAAGCCCAAAGTCTTAACAACTTTGCCAGAAGTATTTTAAATTGTACTTGTAAGATTTTTCCTGTTTCAATTTTCCACCACACTGAGTGTGCTGAAGCATCTGCTGGTTTGCCTCCATGTCTACATGTGTTTGTACCTAGGGAGGCAAAGTATTCACTGGGTCTTGTGGGACTCGAACTGGATTCACAGGAAGGAAGAGCATGTGTGTGCATAAGGAGGGAAGGAAGCCAATTCTCTTAGGACCAGAACAAAACACTACAACGAGAGAAAACAATCCAAGTAGCTCAAACAATTCCTCCCTAAGTCTGACTATGGCTCTGTATGGATGGGCCTAATAGATAAAAGCTGACTAATACAATCAAAGTCTCCCCAACTGAAAAAACAGATTTAATACTGTATTGCTAAACCCACCCATGTTATAATAAGATCACCAACTTCTATTGCTTTTTCCACAACTTTGAAATCACAAAAAAGAATATGAAACTGTCAGTGAAGTTGAACAAGGAAGGAACACATTTAATTTGCCTCTATTTTACAGAAGCAGTGTATCTAGCGTAGTTAAGGTCATCAAATTGTCAAAACAAACCAATATAACGTGTAATGAAAAAAGTTAATGTAATTCTTACTGAGTCAGTAGTAATTTGCGCAATCAAGCACTTGAGGGCCTGAAAGCATGTTAATTTGCAGAACACTGGAGGAATAGCTGGCTATATCTAAATGCACACTGCTGTATATTATAACCTTGACCTACTTAACATGAATCATAAAAAGGTCTGCATCTCTGATAGTTCTCCTCTAGACATATAGATTCATTTAATGGCCACATAAAGAGGCTTTGTTTTCAAGTGAGAAGGTAACAAAAAACCTCAGAATAAACAGTTTCATACATTTATCATTCTACATATGAGGCGTTCTCAAATTCTGTAACCTCAAAACGTTTTGCTCTGTGCATGAAATATATTCACTATATGTTATAGTCAGATAAAAGTGTTTGACATTGCCTGCCATTATCTGTGAGTTAAAGTAAATGAATCAGTGTGTAACCTGGAGAATGAGCAAACTACTGCTGAACATATGAATAAGCCAATATTTACAGAATAATATAATACTTGCTGAATGTAATCCACTTAGCTGCTACTAGTTTTATTCTGGCTACCAGACACCATCACTTGGTCTTCAGATCATCTTTAATAATAGTAGTAATCTCTGGCTTTAAGTTCTTTCTTGGAAGCAAAGTCACACTTGATAGTCAGGTATGGCACCTTCAGGGACAACTGTTTCCAATGCCATTGTACAAACAAAAGATTATAGAGGTGGAAACATAATTTTGCTGTCAAAAGGACAGTAGGACATAGAACTGTAAAGCGAAAAATCTAAGTGTTTTTGGAATCATTTTAGCGTTACCTTAGTGCATGTATGCAGTACACCACCTTGGGCATGTTTTTGCGATCATACACATCTGTCGTTTCAGGATAGAATATCTGAAAGTAGAAACCACAAAAAGCATTAGTCTTTATTCTGTTATCTGTGCCTTGACAATGTAATCTTCAATCTGTTAAAACTGAACAAGCTCAAACAATCTATCACAGGTATTTTATATATATATATATATATATATACACACACAATTGCATGTACTATGAGTGCGGTAAGTACTAACTACTAATGAATCAACACTAATGTCTAACATAATTGAGGGTTACCAGCTTCACAATGATCGTATGGACTGCATTTCTGTCAGGTTATAATTTTGCTAATCTCATGTTCATGCTGGTGCTCTCACCCTTTTATCACCACTCACAATTGATATTATTCCTTTCTTTTGTAATGTTTTCTAATGTAATGTCTAAAACTTTGGATAACCTTTACCTACAAATATATGACATCATAAAATTATATGTCATATCTCTTGTGACATTGTGGTTTTGCTTATAAAATAAACCCCTGTATGACTTGTGTATCTTTGACATCACACAGATACAAGTTCCAATGCAATATTGGTATGCAAGACAGGTAATGTACAATTGAAGTGGTGGAACAAATTTGTCTTACATAAATCTTTAGGTTGCATTAAATAGAAAAATCTAAAAAACTTTGTACCAAGCTTGGCAAATAAACAACACAAAAATGTCAAGTATTTTGTTTGTTTAAAAGATTGATTAGTATTGCTGACATCACATGCTGCCGTGTTGACAACAGCCCTATCCCATGTCCTGTCTTGAGTCCTGTTCTTTTATTGTTCCAGTTCAAACTATGGATTGCTCCATACCTATGTAATCACCTTACCTTGGGAAGACCCACAGACTCCATAGCTCTGAGCCACTGGACGGTGTTGTCAGTGTGTCTGAAGTGCAGTCCTGTGCTCTAAAGAAGAAAACAGGAGGACAGACAGATATTTAGCAAACAAAGTGACAAGAAATTGCATGGAAATTGTTAGAATTCATTCTGCTGCAATAACATGAAAAACTGTTATAAAGGGGTTGTTATGTAATGCACCAATGTGGCATTATAGAAAAACAAGTTCATCATCAGCCAACTTAAAAACACACATAAAACCTGAGCTGGCCCCCAGATACCTAAGATCCTCATAGTTTCCCAAACTGATTATAGCTCCTGGTGGAAAAGAATTCAAGCCTCAAACTGTAACTAAACTAAAAAACTTTCGCAGCTATTTTTGCAGTTTACTTTATTAGCACAGCTGCATGTTACAGTTGGACCCACTCAGACACTCGCCTGTCACGTTTCTCTCTTTCCTGTGTAGCTGTCTAAACTGTCAGGAAAGTCTGGAAATGGTCTTCCTGCCTACTATGATGCAACATAGTGAAGAACGTATATGTAGTAGAGCTATGAGCTTAGCCCAAAGAAGAAAGATGTAAATAGTTTAACTGCCAAAGAAAGGAAATTTACCTTGTAACGGGCCTGATCTCTGTCATAGATCCTTTTCTCTGACACCATTTTGGGGGCAAAAAAATTGGCAAGTTTGCCTAGGTAGACGCCATTCCTCAATCCCTCTTCCAATTCTGTGGTGGGGGGCAAGTCTTCCTCCAGACAGGCCTCCATCCACCTGAAAATGACATACATTGACTTCAGACCAGGATTTTCAAACATCCATCACTTGCTGATGAACTCAAGAGAAAGCTCAGCAGAAAATTGTCTTTACATTCACATGTATGATACATACATACTTTTACTAACATCAGCCTGATCCATTTCCCCTGCCATCTGAGATCTTGACCTTGGGGTTTTAGACCTAGTTATACCCTTCCCTATGTACAATATTTATTCATTACAAATCAGTGTTGTTACTATTAGGATGAACTGAAAGGTTTTTCGTAAAACAGAGCAACAAAGTCCTCTGGTGGCCCAAGAGAACTGGGCACTGTTACAGGCAACACCCACAGTGCCTAGCATGCTTTCAGAAGGGGGCTGTGGTCAGATGTGCAGTTTGAGCTTTGGCTCATCTTTGACTTACTTTTCATGTGGACAATTTGAGGTTAACAATGTGCAAACCAGTCTCTTACTACTGCAATTATTCTTGAGCTAAATTGATCTCTGGCAATAGTTCACTCTATAATAATGTCTGATCCTGACTGAAAGTAAGGCCCAAAGACATTTGAAAAAGTTAAAACACAAGAAAGAATATAAAGTTTATGGTAAAACAGTATAGGCCTAATTTCAAGCTGATGTCATTTTCCTTTGAAAGGTTGAAAGGTAGTGTCTTTAGAGCAAAAGCCTCTTTCAGACTATTCCCAGAGATATTAGGAAAAAGCCATCCCTAAAACCTGGTGAAAACCTGGTCATGGTCTGAAAATCTGTTACACATTTTATTGAATGGAAGTGACACCCTTTATATTACTATGGTAAAATATTCTTACCCTGCTACTCATCCCACAACTGAGTTAATCTTTTGCGAAAAAAACAAAACAAAACAAAACACTCAACAATTTTCAGTCCTCAGTGATTTAGTTTGCTTGTTTTTCATTTAAGACTTTCGGTCATATCAACAACTCCTGCCCTCTTTTCAGTATAAATGCAATAAAGTGTTCCTTCCCACATGAACCCCCACAGACATCTTGTTTAGGTTAATTAAACAGATCCAGCCTGCCCAATTGTGTCAGCACATTATAGAAAATCACAGCACAGCATGCACTGTCAATGGAAACCCTGTAAACATCTGTGTAATCAATTATGCCACCTGTATTAGCTGTAGATGACGCGAGAAAAACATGTCAGCTGTACTTTAAATACTTTTATAGAACAAATTCAGTGACTGTCTGTACTCTCCATACATTTTTTAGGCTTATATAAAGCAGACACTTTAGTTATATCAATGTAATGATGCATTAGTAAACTTAAACACCCACAAGGTGTTGCCTTTCAGCAAAAACTCATTTGACAAGAAAATGGCTATGAAATGGATACAGACACACAGAAGCCTCCACATCCCCCTCTCAAGGCAAAGATGCAGATCAAATCCAGAAAACTTATGGAGTCATTATTTTTTAATATCCCCAGGGAAGTAACACATTGTTAGAGATCAAATACAAATGATTACCAAAAAAAGTAATACATTGAAATATATATATAAATTGTTAGTAGGAATACAAAAACATAGTCAAAAGGAACATCCTGCAGGCATAACGGGGCTCTCCTGTGACACTTCACTTCCTGTACCTAAAACAATGTAGAGACATGTGTCTCCTGGAGCAGGACAGGCCAGTACCCCTGTTTACAACCCTCTAAAGCAGGCCTTCCTGTCATTGTCCACTACACAGAACAATACACAGCTTTCTGCACCCCAGGACTCATGCCTGTCACATCTCAGCACATTATTAGTAAATTACACTCTTTTGCTTCGTACTGCAGCATTTCTGTCTTCTTGCGTCATTTAGTTTAGTCATGCTGGTCATGAGTTTGAGTGTGTGCACAAAGAGAGAAATTCAGTGCATGTGTTGTGGTGGGGCGTTGGTCTAAAAATTGGGATATTATCATTCTCTAAAGAAAAGAAAAGAAAAAAAAAGCTTCATACAGGCTAAGAGAAGACCAGTATCAAAGTCTAAACTAAAATGGCCCCAATCTAAAAACAACAAAACTACAAATGTAAACCACGAATAGTTTTCTCTTCAGTGAAGGTAAAAGTCTTGTTGCAGAGATCTGTATGTGTGTGTGTGTGTGTGTGTGTGTAAGGGCGTGTCTACCAACTACCAACAACAAAGTTAAAAGTGTAGGGGACTTTGAACGGTAAAGCATGGGGGTAATCTACTACATAGAGATTTCTTGTCCACACAGCAGCAGCTAACCAGCCTGTAAAAATGACTGAGTATGAATCTTATATCATGAGGAACTAAAAGTAAAATGTCATGTGCCATGTATTTGTTTTTGCCTTTCCACTGTTTGTTGGAAAAGGTTTAATGACTCATCAACAAGGGACCAAAAAGTAACTAGCTGCAAGGCATAGGCAGTGCCTCAGAGATGGGTGAAAAAAGAACAGCAAAAAAGAAACAAAATTTCACCAGTTGTTGATCTGATTACAAAGTAAGTTCATCAAACCCAGGTCAGTTATATTCAAATAATCTATTTGAAGATCTTAGCCCAGGTGTGCTCAAAGAGTTGCTTCCTCAGGGTTGCCCTATTTTAGTGATCTGACTCCTGACCCCAGAAAGCAGAGCCTAATCGCATGCTCTCTGTGGCTCTCTCAGAAGTCCATCTTAATCCTGATCTAATTTGACACCATTCCCAGAGAGGCTCCATTGCACAATTTACAGGTAGGAGGAACGTCAGTAGCAGTGGGATGGAAGAACAAAGGGCCAGAAAATAAATATGTGGAAAATGTGTGCGTGTGGGAGTGAGCAAGAGTGAAGTAGTGGTCATTTCTAGGTTAAGTAAAGCATCTGTTTCATAAACTGTCTCTGAAGCTCACACAAAAAAGGCATGGCCTGATTATGATGAATGACTGAATGAGCACTTCGTCTAGCCTGCATGCCCCTGTGGACTCTTACTATCCTGTGACATAAGCAGATAATGCAAGCTATTCAAACTCTGTGTGCAAGTTCAGTTGTCAAACAGTGAAATGCTGATGTAAATGAGGCTCCACACACACAAACACACAAAGAGTGGCAGTGGAACAAGCCTGATTGTTGAATCAAACACTATGGTAAAATATGCTATAAAGGATTTAGGGATAAATAATCGAACCTAGGTAAAAATCTTTTCATGACAAGATGCCATGCCAATCTGATCATAAGCATGATCACACTTCCTGTTCAGGTGGATGCCCTGGTAAAGAAGGCAGGAAGTGGTTTAGTGTGAGCTTTTGCTCAGGCACAGCACAAGAAAATCTTGGGGAAGAAAATTAAATTAAATTAAAAGAAAATTAATGGGGAAAAAACACTAATTACCAGAAACATAAGTATTTACTAAACCTACTTAGAGAATAATCAAAGAGTTTAGAGTTTTAGTTTTTTATTTGATTAATTCGGCAGTCAGAAAAGTTTAGGGTGTAGTGGAAAGAAAGCCACTCTTTCCACCAAGTCAGCACTGCCCCCGTTTTAATCACACATGTTCTCTTGTATGCTTACTGCTCCGTGTCATTTCATTAGAGGTCCATGCTACTGCCAATATCACACTCTATTTTGTTGATCAGAGTCCTCTCACTTTCTTCCCGTCACTTAATTTCCCAACCATTCATTGCAGTTTTTATATTTGCATAACAATATCTAGTTAACACAAACCAGTGATAAAATACTGCTCTATATAAAACATTAAAGTAATTTAGTGATTGACTCAGGTACACACCCAGTATAATTCCTATGAGCTCCGAGATGTGGCAAAGTAAACTACCTAAAGGAAAGTGGTTGGCTTTAGTCAGCATGTGCCATTAAGCTCCTTTATCTTCCAGGTATTTCCCTTCATCTCTCCCTCCTGTGTCCTGTCAGCTCCTCATGCCTCCTCCTGTCTTACCTTTTGGCCTCCTCTAGGTGACACAGGTACTCATAGGCAATATTCTGTCGTCTCCTCTCATCCATTTCCTCTGCTGACAACCTCTCATCATCCTGAATGGCTGAAAAAAATTAATAAATAAATAATAAAAAAATTTAATTATGTCATAATTCAAGATACTGGTATAATGTACTTAATAAATATTATGACAAGCAAAAGTAAAACATGACCCATTTTCCATTGGCATTCATTACATGAAACCAATTCCTTCATGTATGTGAAAGCAACTGCATTTTGTATGTTTGTAATAATAAATTTTTAGGATAATTTTGTCGACACAAACAGAAAGTGAACAATATTAGTGTTTAATTACAACTCAGACCAAGTTTAGTTTGCATTGTTTTTAAATTTTATATCAGACTGGATTCTGCTACAAAGCCATTGTACAAATTCAAACTACCTACTTTAATAATTCACAATTACTTCAGTATGTTTCATATTCATACAGCACATTACCCTAAACATGACACAGCCTGTTCATTACATTATGACATTTCGAATATTTATCATTAATGTATCATCTAATGTAATGTAATAATGGTATCTGGCAAATGAAATGGAGATTTATTTGGTGATGCTCAGTCTTAGGGAAGAGTACATACAGCTATTAAAAACACCGACACTAATGGGCCATTTCCTGTAAAGTGTGGTTCATTTAAATTTTCTGGAGTTTAATGATTACCCCTTTGAAAGTGTACTGCAATACCTGCTCCACTGAGCACTATTATGAAGGAAATAGTCATGTCAAAGTGGCCTCCGACTGAGTGGCATCTGACTGATGTGACTTCTGCTGCGAGTTGACCTTTACCTGCAGCTTAGTGAGATCTCCTTCCTGTAACACTTCTTACCCCACTATAATCCAATCAAATCTCTTTTTTCTGGCTGAGTGGTGGGACAGTCTCAAGCTGAGGAGCACTTTCTCCAACTGGACCAAGTGCCCTTCCCAGAGTTTGACCATGGACTCGAAACTGTATAGTCCCTACATATATATTTTATATTTTCTGAAGGTGCTGGACCTGAAGGAAAAACACATGACTTGAATATTGTGCCTCAAATGATGCCAAGCTAAATTGGCTGAACCTATTGATTGATCAGCGTAAACAATCTTCACCAAACACCCAGCGGGGCAAAAACTATTTCCTCTTTGAGAGTCTCATGTACCTTCAATAGAAAAAGAGAAATAAGCAATTTGCTATATTCAAATTCACCAAAGATGTACTCTGTAATCCTGTGCTGTGCTTCATTTACTTAGTGCTATAGTGTCTGCCCTTGCCTTTTTTTGCTGCAAATTGTATACTGTATTTGAAATAGCAGAGCAGAGTCAAAAATCATTTTTCCTGTGGAAAATGAATGTATATTCTTCTATACAATCAAGTCTCCAATTAGCTTTAAACCACTCAAGGACTCTCCTTTAAATTCTGCATGTCCCACAGAGATCCATTCAGCAGGCCTTAAGAGCTTTGATATGCATCCAAGTGAGTTCCTTATTAGATAAACTTAGCTAAAACAAATACACTGTAATATACCCTCCTTGATTTGCAGGATGTAGTTTTGTGGTGCTACTGAGCTGCATCGCAACTGGCATTTGTTAGACTACTCTCTAACGGGACGAACATAATAGAAACATCTGTCCATAGCGCAATACAATCCAATAGCACCTCGACAGCCTCTGAAATGACCACAAAGTTAACACCTCTTTGACATATCCATGTAGTTATCCAAACAGCCAATCATGTGGCTACAGTGCAATATATAAAATCAAGCAGATACAGCTCAGAAGCTCAAGTTGATGATCACATCAACAAGTGATCTCAGTGGCTGTGACAGTGGGATGATTGCAGTTGCCAGATGGACTGGTTTGACTATTTCTTAAACTCCTAAAGGATTTTCACATATGTCTCTAGAGGCTCTACTCCAAAGGTGTTATAACAATAAACATCCCATGAGTGGCAGTTCTGTGAACGGAAATACACTGTCAGATAAACATTCTGTAGAGGGAAAAGCATCTCAGAGCGCACAGCATGTTGAGGTGTGTGGACTACAACAGAAGACCTAAGCCCAAAGGACCCTGAGACTACAGTGGGCCCAGGATCACTAAAACTGGAATACTCTTGTCTGCTGAGACACACAGACGATAGGGTCAGAATTTGGAGTCAATAAGTCATGGAGTCATGGACCTATTCTAACATGTGTCAACAGTCCAGGCTGGTGATAGGAGTAAAATTTGTTGTTTTTTTTTCTGGTATATTTTGGGTCCCTTAACCAAAATCCATCATGGTCTGAATGCCACAGCCAATGCAATCATGTCAACATGAACCATTATCTGAAAGAAATGTTTCCAAAATATATACTCGCTGTGAGAGCAAAAGAAGGACCAATCCAGCGTTACTGTGGTGTTCCTAAAAAGGTGCTCAGTATAGACACACAAATACCTTAACCCCTTTTCAGCATAATATCCAGCCCCCCAAACATAGAGCAGTGCCGTAGTTGTGCAGCTGAGATGAGTCCAAATCTGTAGGAACACTTATCTCAGAGACAAAAACTCCAATGCAACACTACCTCTACTGACTCACTCACAAACTTCCTGGAAGAATCTGTCTGCACCCCCCCTTGCACTGAGCGTTATATATTTAACCCTCAGGATGGGTTTGTTGTCTTTAATTGTCATAGGACCACTGGACCTGAGTTACAGGATCTATGATTGTGACTCATACTTTTGTTTAGCTGCAGGGTTATTCCAAGTAAACTTCTGAAATAGGTCAATAGAGACCAATGAATCAAACCTGTTTCTGAGTCTGCTGAGGGTAAAATACATACAAATGGCAGCAAATTAAAGACAGCATGGTGGTGGCCAAGACTACCTTATCTCACAGTCCTTGCAACAAAATATCTACATATGGAGGCCTGTATGCAGAACAAGACCAAACAAGAGATTGGATGGTGATTGGAATTTATTGACAACCACAATTTGGTCAATAAAATTCAGTGGGGCAAATGAAAGGAAACTACTGCTCAGACAACATAACTGATTGACTTTATCTCCCTGTGTTGGACATTGTCCAGACATGTTTGTGCACGACAAGATACCTACAGCAAAGCCTGACTGAGTGAATGATATTGCAGACTTCAGGTGTATTTTTTAATCTTGGTTAAGTTAGGCGCATTTCCGACATACTCATGGAGTCAGTTATAAATTTCTCAGCTGCAGCAAAATTCCAAGTTAATGGTTAACCTGAGAAAGTGCCAAATGTGTAGACAAGCCCACATGCCAACTACCACCATTAAATAAATAGATGGGGAAAAAAAACCACTTATATATATATATAAGTGTTATATATAAGTATAAGGTATATCTGAGGGCACTTTGAAGGAAAACTATACTTCAAGATTTGCAGGAGTTAAAACTGAGGACAGTAAACGTGTCCACTCTGGGCCCTGAACTTACCACTTTTACAGCTTGAACTAAACTAGGATTAGTCCTTCAAATAAAAAAAAAAGAAGTCTCTATTCACAGCTTCCTTACTTACTTTCTAATTCACCTGCCTGACCACGTAATATTTGGATTTTTCCAGATTTCCACAGCCACGAAATGAATCCTGACGCCAGGTGCAGCCAAACCACCTGTTGCCCATTAAAACATCCTTACGGTGGAACCTACATTAGCCTCTTTTTATCCTTGATACCTCAGCACCGAGCGGGTACAAGACTCGAGGCGCTAAAATGCCTTCAGATAGACACTGGTACTTACTTCCATAGCGTGGCTTTTGTAAAGTTGAGGTTTCTTCATGGTACATCCTGCCTTCGTTTCCTCCTCCACCTGTGAACTCGTCTGAACTGCAAATAACTTCAAGCTAACGTTGCAGTCACCAAGTCCGCAAAGAGCCGCGCCTTTCAGGACAAACTTTGAATTAATCACCAGACTAAATAACACTGAGGGGGGTTTCGGTTTTGCGTTTTCTTTCATATATATATATATATATATATATATATATATATATATATATATGTATATAAGGTGCTTTTTTTTTTTCTTTTTTTTAAGTCCTCAGAAGTTAGACGAAAGCGCCAGAGTTGACCTGCAGCAGACCACCCCCATGCTGTGGACTTGTCGGACTGAGGTCCTGCTCTCTGATCCGGTTTCTGTCGCTGCTCGGATGATTGACGGGACGGAGACTCGACGCCACGCGCCACCTGTCGGTCAAAGGGGCCGCATGCCGCATTCACTGCCGACTGGGAAAAAGGAACTGCCGTCACCCTGCTGCAGTACGCAGCACACCTAACTCCTCTGGGCTCTAACTTTATTCTCCTGCTCTGTTTTAATTTTAAAATAGTATTTATGTCTCATTCTTCCCCATGTTTCGTCTTATACGTTAACGTCTGCGTGTGGTTATGTATTTTGAATTGTTTTATGTTTCTCTTCTAAGTTGCCGTACAAAACGTCCTGATTTCACTAATAGACCTCTTTGTGACCTCTAGGAAAATAATGTCAGTTGCATACACCTATTAATAACAAAAATGAAGGCAAAATAAATGCATTTAAAAAATCCAACATGGGAGTAATATAAATGTCCTTGTTCAAATAATTATGTATGTAAATTTATTTATATTGAACAAGGTAAAATGTTGAGGTCTATTTGAACATCTGTCTGTATTAGGGGCCCCATGCTGTAACAGTAAATGTTGTCACTCTAATAATTCCATTATTTGGATTCAACCACTAGGTAGCAGCATTACAATGAGATTGATTAATTCTTTTCCAAGAGTGTGTGTATTTTTATATTAATATAAAATAATGTCACATTAGGATTTATATTCCTCCAGGTAATTGCAGTACTGTAGTATATAAAGAGTATAGATATAAATTTGCTCAGCTTAACCTGCATTGGAGTTAGCTCTGACTTCACGCTTGGGAAATGAAAGCAAAACATATTTTGCTAGAGAACATAACTTTTATTGTATATATGTTCAAAAGCAGCACAGTCTGCAATCCTTGCCTTTGCAGTTTCAAACATCATTTAGCTTCATTTGGCAAATATTTCTTCACATATTTTCACACTTACGGACCTCTTAACACGTAGATCAGTCATCCTATGACTGGCAGGCCCTTTACAATAATGTACACAACTTTATTCTCTACACACATTTTTTTTACCTCCAAAAAATTGATCAACAGAACTTACAAGAGTGATACATTCACATTTTTTCTCAATAAAATCTTAATATTGCCTTTGTTTTCCGCCAGAAGAGTTTACAGCTTACAGAGTTAAGAATGCAAAGTGGACCACAAAATAACTGAAGTTTCTTACATACATGCAAGTTGGCGCACACACACGCACACGCACGCGCACGCACACACACAGAGTAACAGGTGAGTAAGGACTTAGCCAAGGACGCACAAAGATGTACAACAGAGATACAGTAGATGGCTTTATCACACAGCAGGAGACACATGAGTCAATCAAGGAGTTTATACACATTTAACTCAGAACTCCACCAATATCAGCTTTGATATGTACATAGTATTTACACTCATGCACCCATACGCAGACCAACACACACATACAGAACTCTCTTTGTCTCTTTTGTACACACTCACACATAATGTAATCCTCAATACCCCAAATGCCCAAAACATAACAAGTATATAAGTCTAATTTCTCCCAGTTTGACACCAGTAGATCTGTGTTAGGTTAAGGTTTTAAACAGATCAGCCTCTCTGTTATCGTTGCTACTGACAGCAGTTAGTGGCACTGGGCAAAGGCCATTCCTTTTTATATTAGAGCATTTACTTAGAATCTTTATGCCACAAATTTGTCTCAGAAATATTCAGATGGCATGGTCAAAAATATCTGTTGTGCAGTAGCAGCACACCTCAATCTATATTCCCAACTGATTTGTCAAAATATGAGAAAAAGTTTAGTTTATGGAAATAGATGCACATTTAAAGAACCACTTTAGAGGCCTGTTTTTTTCCTCTTTTTTTCTTCATATTCTTGTTTTTTTTTTTTTGTCTTGGAAAAGCCACCTGCAGTGAGAGGGCAAACTTCCTCTACGCCAAAGAAAACCAGGAAAACACAAGCTGTTGGCCACAGATGATACAATCCACAAATACAAATAAAACAAGACTGTAAGCAATTGACTGGTGTGTTGTCATATATACATATATTGAAATGTGTCATATACATGCATAATATACACACATATATATATATATATATATATATATATATATATATGTGTGTGTGTGTGTGTTTCTAAATAAATCAAAATTTTTAGAGGTATTTTAGCACTTCCAAAATAGTAATATGAAGTTATATTGTCTTTATCATCTCCATATTAATTATTTCCTTACCATTTTCATCTTTAGCAGAAAGCATTGAGGTTTCAATGTTGGAAGATAGGATACATAAATATTGGTACAAGGCAGGTGCAGTTTTATGTGTGAGAAAATGGCAAAAGTAGATTTTTCACAGGATCTCAACAAATGAAAACTCAAATGCATCAAATGATTTTGTATTTGCTTCACAACTTCACTACTAATAGTTAAGAACCTAATTTAAAACATAAATTGAGACAACATTTTTCAAATATATATATGATACAAAGTTGAAACAGCCAAAAATTGTTTCTTTGTTATTTTTCATCAGAAGGTTATGCTAAGGATCACTTTTTTCCTTATTTTTACTTCCATTTTTCCTGTATGTTATGACATTTCATTTTGTAACAACTAAATTTTTGTTTTCCGGAGAGAAGGAGGCTTTTCCCACAGGGACACTAGGGATGTGTAACTAAAGAGGTGAGGTTTACAGCAAAAATGAATTGACACCCAAATAAAATCTTGTTTTAGCCACACATTTGACATATATTCACAAAAAATAAATGTTTATTTTATCTGTTCACTTCCTATTCAGTTTCTCTCCATTCCTTTTAACGTTCAGACACTACATGACTATGGGCAGACTGCTCCAATTAAGGAGAGGCACATTTAAAAAAAGGCCATTCAGTATTTTTAAAAGGAGGCCACGTGACATAAAATTATCAGTGTCACTACCACAAGCAAGATCCAACACAAAGCTAACAAGAATGAAAAGGACAGATCATCAGAAAGTCTGTAAGGAGACCTGGACTAATAACATCTGCATAAAATTGATAATTCATCATCCTAACTTCAACAACAACACAGCAGAAAATAAATTGAACATCGTTGGATTCAACATACCATACAATTATTGATACAAGAAAATAAAGTTTTTCAATATGGCCTTTTTCATTCTTGGCTGGTTAGGTAATGCAAAGGGCTTGGTGTTGCACTATGGTCAACTCTGAAAAGGTTGCAGATGTCTGTTGCATCAAATATACCTTTGTGTGCACAGCATGATGTGAGAGCTGAGTGGGGAAAAAAATGCAGGTAATAGGAGCGTCAGTCTATTTTAAGACATGTATTTGCACAAAGATTATATCTGTGCTGACTATCTACAACATGCTATGTGTATGTGGGTCCTGTGGGGAGGCCAGCTGTCATACAGCTGTGGCATGTGTCGGCTATGTCTGATCATCTATTCCCTATGTTGACAAACAGCAGGTTGACTGTGCTCATTATGGCTTGTTTTTCACTTTTCTCCCCATCTGGCTCGTCTTAATCAGTATGTATCAATGATTAAAGCCTCAAGCTTTAACCAAGCAGTGACTCCACAAAAGGTTACGGCTGCAGCTGGAAGGTGCAACCAGTCACTAAAGAAAACTTCAACAAAGTCTCCTGCAGAAATTCCCAGCTCTGTCATGTGATCTCTCCAGACAGCAAGTTCACAAAACGAGTGAGCTGATGATTGACTTACATGGAAAGCAGAGGGTTTTACTTGTATTATTCAAGTCAAACACGGATTGAAAATAATGGTTGCTATCCAAATTTAAGTTACATTTGTAATAATGGTTGCTATCCAAATTTAAGGTACATTTGTAATAATGGTTGCTATCCAAATTTAAGGTACATTTGTAATAATGGTTGCTATCCAAATTTAAGGTACATTTGTAAAATGGGATAACCAAGCAATTTGCATTCCTTACCCAATGGTGTTTGGGCGTCCTTTAGGATTCACCCAGGTTTTATCCATGTTTTATCCCAGCCAATGAACACTATGTTGGTGTTACATTAGGACGTTTGATCTGGTGTCAGGCAACCGGAGTCCAACAAGGCCTCCACCGACGAGCACGGATGAAGCCATAAGGATGGGGATGGCCTTTGTGATGCTCACAAGAGAACCAAAAATCAGGTTCCCTAAGACTGCTGCCATCTTACAGAGAGCATTGCAGAACCCAAAGCCTGTTCCTCTGTGGAGAGACAAACAATCAGGGGCAGAACAAGGACAGAAGGAGGAGTGAGTAAAGGTTCACCAGTAGGTTCTTCATTGCATGCAGGCATGAATACCTGCATAAACAGGTCTAAACAATGAAATAACCCATTTAAAATTCATCCACATCATTATTCACCTCCTGACGGTAGGAAATGACTCAGTAGTGACAACATCCAGGGAGTTCCAGGCAGAGATGCTGAGGCCGTTGTAAAGGCACAACATGAAAATCATCATGGACTCACTGGTGCCGAACCACAGGAAGAAACAGCTGATGCCTGAAAGCACCATGGAGCCCCCTGATTGGCATACAAACACAAAGAAAGAAAGAGTTAGTACAAGTGACATTCAATGTTCAACTAAATTATAGGGACTCATAGAAATTGCCTCTCACACTCAGTGATGGATGCCACATCCAGAGAATCAATCACTTCAGCACTCTACAGTTAATTTAAAAACCAACTATTCAAGTGCACATGCAAACACCAACTGTGCCTTCATGCCCCTGATTCTTACCCAACATGGACAGACGCCCAATTTTGTCCATGAGAAGGGCGGACACAATGTTGCCAGGCAGAACAGCCAGGGTCCCGAGGAAGTTGATGAAGTAAACCCAGTAGGCACTGTAGTCATCATCAAATGTCATCTGGCAACCTGTTTTGTTGTGGGTGAATGTGCTGTTGACTACCTCTGTACCATCTATCAATTTGGATTCATCGATGTCTGTCCCCCCCCAAAAAAAAAAAAGACAAAATCACATTTTGGTACCAATAAACCAGATGTGAATACCTGTCAGAGCTATCCTGCCTGTCGCTCTGAACAGACTATTTTTCTTATTCAGCTGATAAATCTGATAATCATAAATGACAAAACATCCCATTCTACCTGTGAATTCATGTCCAATAAGACAATATTTTAATGCTGGCGTCTCACCTGTGTTGTAGAAGACTGCATCAATGATAGTACAGTTACGGAAAAAGGAACCGACTGATGTCACATCATCAAAGTAGCAGTTACGGAAGGTGGAGTCAATGAAGGTGACAGACTTCAGCTTCATGTTGATAAATCTGAAGAAAGTTACATTCAGCGTTAAATATTCTATCATAGTGCACAAGTTATAGTCAACTACTGACTTAACCACACTGCATTAGTTTTAATCTAAAATGTCCTTGTCTGTATTGTACAAATATGTTCATATTTAACTGTAAGCACTCTATGTTAAAAACTAAATTTAAGAACAAATATTTTGGAGATTTTCCCCTCAGTGTAGTTGACCTACCGGTCATTAATGAAAAGGCAATTTTTGTGTATCTGGTTCTCCAGGGTAAAGTTGAAGGTGAAGTCTTCGATGCGTTCATTGTCGTGTGTCATCACTTTGGATGCATACTCATCAGCCTGAAGGTGTTTGATGACATCAGGGAACCAGACTGACAGGCCATAATACCTGCATAATCACAATGATAAAGGGATACCAGGATATCATTGTTTCATTCTTTCTCAAGCCAAATAATGTTTTCAGATGGAGATTTTATATTGATAGAGAGTCAGCCACAGGTGGAGAGGCAGACAGACATTATACAACTCCGGGGGAAACCTGTGGTTGTTGACTGAGGCTGTTTTTCCTCTGACTGCTTTCCCTGTCTTTGCCCCCACTTAGACATCAATGGAGCAGTACTGATCCACAGACAGTGATTGATTTCTAGACTGTCCCCCTTCCGTACAGCAGAAAAATCGAGATGACAGAAATACAATGTGGTCGCAGGGTTACAACTGCCAAGAATAATTATCCGAGCAAAGAAATTAAACCTGCCTGATTTTTGTACAACAGAAGTGACATCAAGGGGCAGCACAGCGGCGTAGTGGTTAGTGCTGTTGCCCCACAACAAGAAGGCTGCAGATTCAGTTCCCGGGCCTGGGGCCTTTCTGTGTGGAGTGTGCATGTTCTCCCTGTGCCTGTGTGGATTTCCTCCCACCGTCCAAAGACATCATGTTTGGGTTAATATGTGACTCTAAATTGTCCATAGGTTTGAGTGTGAGTGTGAGTGGTTGTTTGTCTATGTCTGTCTCTGTATGTTGGCCCTGTGATGGACTATCGACCTGTCCAAGGTGTACACCACCCTCACCCAATGTGAGCTGGGATTGGTTCCAGCACCCTCTGCGACCCAGAAACAGATAAGCGGTAGAAAATGAATGAATGGATGAAAGAAGTGACATCAGAGAGAAGCTCACCCAAATGAGAGTGTGAACCACACTATTGCAAGGCGCATCATGTTCTCTCGCATGGGATAGTTGAAGCACTTCATAAGATTCATATAGATCTAAAGAGAGACAAGATACTTATTACACTTCATCCAATCATGGGAAAAATCTGTTGTTGGAGGAGTGGAGAAAAATCAATCTGACAAAAATAATGAATGAAATTAAATCAAAAGACAAATAATTACCCCATGTGTTTCAGACTTTATTCTGAAGAAAACCTTGGAAACTGGGTTGCCAGATTCTGATTCCATTTCAACCAGTTCATCCAACTGTTTAGGGATCTTGATCCTGTTTACCTGCGAAATGAAAATTAAGAAATTGTCAAACAAAAATATTTATTGTATAGTACAATCAGTTTTATCTTTGATTCATACAATGTTAATGTCTTGACATAACTGTTAATGCAGCATTATGATTTCTCACTTCTGTCTGTCTAATTATCTTTTGTTTCCAAAAAAGCTCAACTGTACATGATAACAGCAATGAAAATCAAGTCAGAATCAAAACTGTGAATATAAACAGTGTGTGCTACAGTACTTGATCTATTCAAGAAACATGTGTTGAGTAAGAGGCTTTCCCAAAGAGTAGCTCCCACAGCACATAAGCCTGAATGACACAAAACAGCTTTCAGAACCTTCGTAATTCAGATATGACCCGCCACAGTGAAAGCATTAAAACCTGTCCCAGTGGTGGCAGGAAATAAGCCTCTTTGCTTCCTTAAGTGTCAGGAAACCCAGCCAAGACAGAAACAAACACTCACAGTGAAGACTTTCTCCGGTTGCCCACGTGCTCTCATGTTGGTGTCGTGGATCTGTTTGAGGATCATCCAGGCTTCATCATGCTTCCCCACCTGACAGGAGGGAAAGTGAGGTGAAAGAGACAGAGATGAAGTCAAAGGGACCATCACTAGTCCTGCTTACTGAAGGACATCAGCTGTCTCACAGCTAGAATTGTGTATACTGTTCATAAATTTGTGCCTTTGATTTCTCCAAAATGATGAGAGTCACGACAACAGTGACAACAACTTCACTTCAAAGCGTACAGTAATCATCCGTTAGCAGTGAACCTACTGGCACGGATCTCTCGGCTTCTATTTCACAAATGCATATAAGGCCTGTTCTGGATGAGCCACATAGTCTTGATCTGAAAATGTCCAACTCCTTTCAATTTGCCTGACATATTTTTTTGGGGGGGGGTGTGCAGAGTAAAAAGCAAGGACAGTTGGCAACAGGCTGCAATAATGACAAAGCACTATAATGCAGAATTCTTCAAGACACAAGAGTATCTTCAAAACAAACTCTGCTTACCTCAAGGTAGAATCTGGGGCTTTCAGGCATGAAAGTAAGAGCCACCACGGCGCACACACAGGGCAGGGCACAGACAACGACAAACACCCTCCAGCTGTGAAACTGGTAAGCCGAGCCCATACTGAAGCTCCAACCTGTAACATAACAGGCCAGATGATGATGGAAGAAGCAGCAGAAGTAAAAATGAAGGCTCTAAATGTCTGATGCACTAAAAAAATCCTAATCTAACCTAAAATTAGCGAGATTCCTGGCTAATGTTGACTCCAATATTTTTTTAATTGCTTTTGTCTCTATCAGCTACTGTATATTAAGAAGCTGAATGCTTGACTGTGTTCACCAACTAATTGCTATCTTTTATGCTGCTACAATGTAACTTCAAATAATGTTTTAAATTTAAGTAAAGTTTTAAATAATGTTTTGGTGCCTTTTGAACTCAATAATAGTTTGATGTTAATCTGAAAGCCCACGAATCAAAGAGCTGGGATTTCTTTACACTCACAAATGCTGCTAATTGACATTTTAATATACTATGGCTCTTCTTGTATAATCCGCTGATGAATTATGCCCTCAGCAGGTGGTTATTTAGCCAATTTTAAACTCACAGGGGCATCATAAAAGTGAATAAGATTATTTAATAAGTCCTGAAACGATGCTTTGAAGACCCAGGGCTTACATAATATCAGGCCAGTGTATGATGTGGTAGTGTGCATCGTTATCAGGGAAAGGACTGGGCCACTTGATCTGAGATGGTGACTTTAAATGTTAAATGAGTCTCATTCCACAAACACAAAAAGACTGAATGTAAAAGATGACATTTAAACATAAGCGCTCTGCGGCCCGGGTAGAGGGAAGTGGAAGCTCAGAAATGAATGGTTCTGCAGGGGGAACTGAGAGAAGTGCACAGGGACGGCTTAATTGAATGTGTAAAAAAGGAATTGAGTGTTTTCTGCTAAGTTAAATCTTGTTGCACCTGCTCTCAGCCCAGGGGCACTCTTCCAGACTCATTAATCATTGTTGAGCGCACATACACACAAACAAGCACAGATGTACACTTGCACAAAGAGATGCACACACCCCAACACATGAGAGAAACTTCAAAGAAATTAATAGCAGGAATTTCCTGCAGATCATACTGACACCATTAACATAATGCAATGATTTTATAGTAGCACCCACACAAGGACACAAGCACATACACAAACATATGTACAAAACTATGCAACATACATTTCATTTTGATAACTGTTTGTTTATTTTCAAAGCCTAAACCATTTGAGTTGGTAGAATAGAACCAATAGTTGTTGTGGGGGTTTTTTGTTGTTGTTGTTGTTGTTATTATTATTTCTAATTTTGTTTCGAAAATTAGAAATAATGAAAGGCTTATTCATGGTTCTTCCCTTCTCTGTCATAGATGTACATTCTGTGTGCAGGGTAATGCTGTAATTTAAATATATGGAAGCATGTTTTGTCTCGGGCAGCACGGCGGCATAGTGGTTAGCACCCCACAATAAGAACGTCGCAGGTTCAGTTCCCGGCCTGGGGCCTTTCTGTGTGGAGTCTGCATGTTCTCCCCGTGCCTGCGTGGGTTTCCTCCAGGTACTCCGGTTTCCTCCCACCGTCCAAAGACATCATGTTTAGGTTGATTGGTGACTCTAAATTGTCTGTAGGTCTGAATGTGATGGTTGTTGGTCTCTGTCTGTCTCTGTGTGTTGGCCCTGCGATGGACTGGCGACCTGTCCAGGGTGACCCCACCCTCACCCAGTGTGAGCTGGGATTGGCTCCAGCAACCCCGCCCCCGGCAACAGATAAGCAGTTGAAGATGCATGAATGAATGAATTTTTTGTCTCTCTTGATACTATGTTTTTTTTAATGTGCAAAACATTATTGTATGCAATATGTAAAGGTTACAGACAGGAATGGTTGTGATGTAATTCTAAGGGGAATAAGTGTACAGTAATGCCAGGAAGAGTCAGGATGAAATCACAATTGCATGGTCTGCCTGTAGGCCTGTATTCATGCTCGGATTGACTTCACTTTTTAGAACTTTTGAGAGGGAGCACAAAAAGGGGTTGCTGTGTCAGTCGTGACCTCCCACGTCTCTCAACAGATCGTGCCTCAAGGAGATGCTGCTCCAAAGGGAATAGCACCATTATACATCAACAGGCGTAGGAGAGGAATCAGAGAGTGGTGGGGGGGGGTTAACACTAATGGTTGTGCCAGATAAAGACTGCCTGGTATTAATCTCACAGCATATTAAAATCTGGCTTTGATAGCAATGCATATCAACCGCTAAAAACAAACTATTTTCAAAGGAGGGTGGGCGTCTGTCAGCGGTATAATAAATGCATGAAAATGTCTCATTGGAAAGCAGGAGAAAAAGATAAAAGTAAAAAATTCAAAGGGAAATCATCCAAATGATAAAAAAAAAGTACTTTACACATATATACTTTGTATTCTCCAGCAGTAAATCTTTAATGCGCAGAACATATTACAATGTCCATTTAAAGTTTTCATTTGTCACTGAAGTGACTGAAGTGAACTGAGTGATGACTTTCATAGATGATGTCTCATCTGTGTGTATTCCCGCTTTTCTGAGTCCCTTTATTTATGTCCCTGTCTTCCCGTGTGTGCATGTGTGTGTGTGCCCGCGTCTGGAAGGACTCAGCGTAAAAGAGAGAAATGAAGAGTGAATGAGACAGAAAGAGACAGAGTAAGAGAGAGGAAGTTGTTCGGCAGTGATCGCCTTTTCTACAGATATGTAATGTGGCTTCTTGCCCCACAGGGTTAGTGTTTTGCCCATGTCACTGGAAATCTTATTACAGGGATTACGTACATAATTGACTAAGTCTATGGATGACTGAGTCAGCAGTGCTACACTACTCCCAGGCCTACAGACTGTGGGTAGACAGGGTGTTAGACCTAAACTACCATCAAAGAAAATGGTGATTGCAGAAAAGAAAACCAAAAAGACTTTATGCTTTCAAAAATAATGAATTATAAGAAGATATATTGCAAGTAATTGCCATTGATGTAGAGTCCTCTGGGGGTGGTGATCTGAGCAGTGTGTAATGATGCTGTTCTACTGGTGGGCTTAGCTGGGAACAAGTAAACCCCTCACAGGCTCCTGTCAGTGTATTGAGACTCTGTGCCAAGCAGACCTCTATAGGACTCCAGCTGTGAATCTGACAGGGGAGTTACTGGGAGACATCAGAAGTCAGCAAGTGGAGAAGATAAATGAGTGCTCTAATGGTGTATTAAACATCCATACTGAGGCTCTTATATCTTAACCCATCATTGATGTCTCCAGTTAAACACATAAAGGTATTTGTGCAAGATTTGTACTTCTGTTGGTTGAAGCCACTGCAACACAAAAACCAGTGGAGAGCACTGGAGTTTTCCTTCAGAGGAAGAGAGGCAGAGTGGTAGTGAGTGTCTGTGAAAATAAGAGCCACTACCATCCCTTCAGTACAATATCAACAGATCTGACAGCAGCGTTTCTTCCTGAACACTCATTCTGATTTCAGAAGGTTTTTTGAATCCGTCGCTGTACTTCTGTACATCCATGTGAGCAGATCTGAAGCACCACATGCATTTTCCATGTGTGTATGTACCTTGAGGAACACATAGACCATTTATCAGAAACTGGGTGTGTGTCATTTTGTTCTCATGTGCCTCTCCATGTACGTGTGTGTGTGTGTGTGTGTGTGTGTGTGTTAACTTGAGTGACCTCTTAAAGTGTCAGAAGTTATCACCTTCAATTTCCCTTGAAGAAGACCTGTATGTGGCTGCAGCCCAGTTAGACATCATCCTTGCCACTAACAGCAACCAACACACACACACACACATTGTCACTCTCTCCCTGACGTCACAGGTTGGCTAAAGCGCGGTCTGACCATAAATCACCTCTAGCTGTAGCTTTGTCCCATTAGAGCAAGGAGAAAAACCTAATTATGCTTGATCAAGAAGAACACTCTGCAGAGACAGAGAAGAGAGAGAGAGGAGAGGTAATAAAAGGAAGGACAGAGTTGGGCGGAGAGATGGGGAGAGTACAAAACAGGAGAAGAGAGGAGGCGGTAAAAACAATGACAGCAGACTGGGACAAAAAAAAAAAAAAAAACTAGGAGAAGGAGAAGAATAGAGGAAAAAAGCTTCTTTTCTTTAATTTACATGATAAGTCAAGCTGATATTGAATGCCATGTAGTCATAAATCCCTCTAAACCTTTTTCAGCATATGACTGCAGTGTGGTATCCGTGCATACGTTAATCTCCTGACGTCTGCCCCTCCCAGCCTGCAGCCACTCAAAGCCATTAAGTGATTGATTCCTATGGCAGTGAAAACTGGCTCTTCAACAAATGGCCACAGAGAAGCGGTATCGTTTCGTTACCTGGAGTCAGGAGATTAGCACGAAATCTCATTGCCAGGCATCCTATCAGTTGTGTTACACATAAGACATAATTGGCATGTTTCTTTCCAATCCGCTCTGACTCACCATAGTGTGGTATAATGGCCCAGGCCATAGCAGATGCATAGATTTCGCCAATCATCCAGAACATACACAACCAGCTGAGGTGTTCTCCTCTCTTCTCCCTGGACAACACCTCTGCGAAGAAGGAGAAAACAATGGGGACAGCACCTCCTATCCTGTAAGAGCCGAGAGGTTGAGAACGTGAGCAGACAGAGCCGAAAACAGGGAAGAGCATAAACCTGAAGAATCCTTATGGTTTACATTTCTCACATGAAACATTTATGAATGGGCTTGCATAATTTAGTTTGTTTCATCAAGTCTTTTCTATTCAAATGGGTTAAATTGAAGGGTCACTGCACAAAGCTTGACAACAAAGGATACAAAGTAAACAAGAAAAAGTAAGCACAGCTTGGCAGCCATTTTTGGCCAAAAGAAAAAAAAAAAACAAAAGCCTCCATGACATACAATTTAGAAAGCTCTTTCAATCACGCTGAAGGTCTCTGGGGAGAATGATAGAGATACAATTACTAAATTAACTCTCAAAGGAACAATTATACTGTCAAACAAGAGGACACAGTGAATCACCATCTACTATTTTATGTCACAAGAGGAAGACACACTATCTGGCAGAGTTATCATTTTCACATGCTGGTTCTTTTAAGAGATTTTACAATTGCAAGAAGTTTTCCTAACGGGATGAGGAGGCCTTTAATGATAATATCTTAGAAAGTGTCTGTTAGTACTTCCTACTGCCACTACTTCATTCATCCAGCTGGAAAAGAAACTAAATATATAGATAGATAGATAGATAGATAGATAGATAGTAAATCTTCTATGATGAAAGAAAAACCTTTATAGAGTAGTGAGGGAGAAAAAAAAACTTTAAGTAATCATTAAAGGAAATTGCTCTCAGCACATTTTTTTAATTGTGCTAATTATTCAGTAAAAGTGGATGAAGTAATAATAATAAGAGACAGAGACATGTTTACTCCTCATATAGACTTTCCCTCATACTGGTCAATTCTTTGTTAGTGATGTAGCCCTGGTGCATAGTTTGACCTGATCCAGTGTTACCATCATTTTACTAGAGCAGATTTTGTGATGTACCATTTGACTGGGCTTTCATAGATCTTTTAAACTGGTGCCTTGCCATTCTTGCTGGTCCGAGAATGACCTCTGCTGTATCAGACTCACCCAAAGCCCGCAACGAGACGGCAGAGGAGGAAGAGGCCGTATCCCTGGACAAAGGATGAGAGGAAGGCGAAGAAGCCATTCGTGGACATGCAAATGAGGAGGCACTGTCTGCGGCCCACTTTGTCAGACATCCCTCCCCAGAAGAGAGCCCCCACCATCATCCCCAAGTAAACAACACTGCCTGGAGAGAGAAGGAGGAAAGGGAGGCCTGATTTTTGTTTGCTTTTATATACAGACCATCACCTCAGATCTGTAGTTTGTATAGTTTAGAAATGTGTGTACTTTGTTACTGTTATCAATAACAGCAGAAAAGTATAGCAGCATTATAACTATAAGTCATTTTAACTTGTAATAAGTGATTTTTTGGGTGGAACTAGGTTTGCTGATATGGTTGTTATGGCTGACTTTAAGCTCTGCACCCAGTCCTGAGTGAAGCATCTGGCATGTTAGTCACTAAAGGCTTCACTGTTTTCATCAGTTAATTGGAATTGCCGCAATGATGTTAGTGAAAATTCTCAATTCACACACCTTCATCCACAGTGACAGATCAATGTTAGCAACTTTAACATGGATATTTGTGGATATGCAAACAAGAGCAAGTCATCTGCTGTGGACCATTAACAAAGCTTTTCAGCCGCAGATCAATTATGCCTTGATCAAACATGGTAAGAACAACTATGACATTACAAGCAGATCCATCGCAGATTTTTAGTCTTACATCAATGTCAATTTAATGGAGTCAGATTTGAAAAATATCTCAGCCTCTCGTTCAAAGTCACCCAACACTGAATCTCAGCCAAGAAGCTTTTTAAGAAATCGTGTCCTCCAAATGTGCCTCTGCTGGCAAATGGCAAAGTGACAAATTTAAATATGGAGTCACATTAAGCTTGTGCCTCCATTATTGCTGAATGTTCATCAGTAAATTGGAAATGATGGTTAAATGACTCCATATGCTACATTTAAAGATGATGGTGCAAAGAAATAGAATAAATAGCTGCTAGATGCCAGTAATGATATAACTTAAAATACTTTTTGTGAAACACACATTCCCAAGTTACATATTGGCACTAAAGTTTCTAAATGAAAGCCTTTGTATTATGACTGGTTCTTTGAAGTTGACTGATGATGAACATGAAACCAAGTTGGAAAATCCTTGACCCCAGCGCTCTATCATTGATGAGTAAATACAGTGTGTAAAAGACTGAAAACAGGCTTTGATCAATAAGCGGACAAATGTGAACAGTAATGCAGGGTGACTTTACAAAAAGGCCCTCTGAGATATTCGAATCTCTCTCGTCACAAATGGGATCAATGCCCCAACAAAACAGCATTGATTTTTCCCAGTGATCATGAATCTGCTCTGGAGCCAGGAGCCAGTTGTCACTGCTCTAGTCTCCATCCTATCTGCCATTGTGTGGTTACCATTCTTCCTGCCAATACAATGCCTGGTAGACTGAAACACTGAATAGTTTACTGACAGAAGATACAGACAGATCCAGGAACATGAACATGGACCCAAGAGGATATTAGCATTCATTCAAGTCCACACAGCAAGAGGAGAATGTGCAAGTCGCAGTCACACATGGCGTGATATGACTCAGCCGAAGTGACATTTTGTTCATCCCATTACAGTAATCTTAATAGCAAGATGCGTTTCCCTCCTGTAATGTCTGCAGTCAGGTCTCTCCTCCTCTGCTGTGAGAAGATATCTGTTTGACACTCTCGCTTCAGGGGTCAGAACCCAGCTATCTGTCACATTTGGCAGCCATCTAGATACTCGCCTGAAGGTAACATAAATTCAACTCAAAATTTAAAGCAAGTCTTCAGTCTACACACAGTTCGCATTCGCTTCATTAAAGAGAGCAGAAATACGATGCACAGGCAAACACCCAATGGCCTCTCATTTAAATGTCATACATCCAAACATCCAGAGGCTTTTTCATTTAGTGTCTCCACTCAACTTTTCACATAGACAATAACAGTTTTTCTTTTCTTTTTCATTGGTTTCTTTATTATGTTTTTGTTCTGTGGCATGTCACTAAAATAGAGAAAGAAACAGCCTTCAATTTCCGTTACTGATAATTTAATGACTGTAAATTAAAAAAAAAAAAAAAAGCTATAAAGGTTTGACTAATGGGCACATCCCTGATAGGACAGTCAATTACCCAATGAATTTATTGATGTTCTGTCTGACTTCCTGCACGGCATCTCAGGGGGCATGATGTCAGCAGAGCCTGCACTAGGGGAAAGGGGAGTAGTGTACAGTGCCATATAATCCCAAAATAGCACAGACATCCTTTATTATTACAAGCTCTGTCTCATCACCAAGAGACCAAAAGGTAGTTTGCGTAGCATTAACTTATCATGCCAGACAATTACGGCACATTTTCAACATCATCTCCTCTTCTTTGCGCACTCCCAATTGGGTCGATAATGTCATATATTCTATAGCGTTTGGACCCCAGCAAAGCAGCTACCATAACATTTGATGAACAGCTCCTCCTATCAAACTGCTCATTGTATTACTCTAGTGTTTTTCTTTGTATACTTTTGTGAATATACAACACAGAATTAGATGAAGAAATCTATTTAACATATAAATGCTTAATCAGTGACAGTAACTTGTGGGTGTCTGTCACAGTAAAACATTTTGAAGCTTTTAGGTTTTTGTCTTTTTTCCATTGATAATGGAATATGACAGGTTTGATAAAAATTGCCAGGGCTTTTGTTCTGTTTTCAAAATGTGTTCAGTACAAATAAATTTATGTAAAGCTAAATGGTGTACCCCTGATGATCTTCATAACCTTGGTCAATCTGTCAATACTGAACACAAACATGGCTGGACCACAAGGTCTTCAGCCAGAGTATTTTAATAAATGAAAGCCCTTTTTGTCACCCACTACTGGCCTGGCATTGATTTAGTAGAACTATCCTTTCTCAGCCCTGCAAACTAAGAAGGGGGGCACAATCAATAGACGTCAGTTCAACCGTAATTTTGAGGAGGACATTTGTGATGTGCGAAAGCTTGGTTTCATGCACAGGAGAGATGTATATATATTAGTTGTGTTAGGAGTAAAAATCCTTGGGCAGACACCGGCTGATCCGAATGTATCGCTGTATGAGTGTGAAATACAGCTGCATTTGGACTTGATGGCCCACATAGACCCTGAGCACCATCAGAAAATGACAGTGTGTCAGGAGACCTCTCAGGAAGAAGCAAAAGGTTTTGCCCCAAGACACTCTGTTGAGATGTCAAAACACATCTCCAGGAATGGTAAATATTCAGCAAAGTCACAGGCTCACTTTAAAGACAAGAAAAACGTTAAGGAGGTGCTCTTTTAAGTTAAGGTATGGAATATAACAAAGCTGTACTCACACAGAGACACAGACACACACACACACACGCACACACAGGACCGAAGAGTAGATTCAATTCATAGATAATAATATTTCAAATCCATTTAATCTTCCTTACTGAGATTGAACTGGCCACTGAGGAACTGAAGGACAGAAGATAAAAAAAAAAAAAAAAAAAAAGAAAATGTATGCAGGCGAAAGCACAAATGCAAGCAGATGAAAAATGTGAGCAGCAGAACTAAGAGCAAAAGCAATGAAGGGTTTGATGCCGACAAAAGAGAGAGAAAGGTAATGAGGGAGGAGAGTTCAGTAATTGCTGGCTCGAGTGGGAGAAAGAGAGCGAGGAGCGGAGGAAGGGGAAGGCCCCAGCACAGTGTTTTCTGTCCTGTCACATCCTGAGGAGCCCCCTGAGAGCCATGGGAGCTCTGAGCTGCATCACGACCTCTTCTCTGATTTTGTGCTTTGATGCTTTTTGCTCTCAGCGCTGCAAACTGTTTCAGTGTTGCGCAAAAAATAAATAAATAAAAAACACCCATTCTGTTTTATTCATAGTGATGACAGTATCATACAACGGCATGCCTTGTGCACACAACATCGACACCGCAGTAACCAACATCTCTGTGCTTCAAAGGTTTTTCTCCTTCTCTACTTCTCACTCTCTACAATTTCTACATATCTCCTCTCCTCTCCTTTTCTGTCCAACCTTTCGTCCATTTCTATATTCCTCCTGCTTTCCAATTCCTTAATGCACTCCTCCTTTTCCCTTCCTCCCCTCTTCTTTCTCTCTCTTTCCCAATGTGTTTCCCTCTCATTTATTTGCCTTAGTTTCCTCTACGCTCCACTGTCATCAGCTCCTGACACTGAGCGGCGTGTAATCACATTTGTACTACATCGTGTCAGTTTGATCGGATTCATGCCTCCGTCCTCTGCCACCTACGCAGAAAAAGAGATTGAAGCTTTTTGGCATATTTAAGTCATATCAGTGGGTGCAGGATTTAAATGAAATCTATATGAAAGTAGCCCATTGTAGGGCTGAGGGTGCAGGGTTTGAAATGACTCACTCAGCATCAGTAATGATACAACCGTCATTACATTAACAACTGTGGATAAAGGGCATGAAATGTAGTGATGCCATGAACCCCTGATAAGAGCGTGCAGCTTCAACAGTTTACTCGTGGCTGATATTGCTGGTGGCAGCAGGTTTGGTCCATATGCCAGCCCAAATGTACACGTTCAGTTCTATCACACACTCACCCTTCCTCCTCTCCCACACAATGTGGAGTTGCACTACTCAAGGACCGTTAATCTCTGCAGTGAGGCTGCGATCTTACGGCAGTTTAGCCACGCTCAGCTGCACCTGGACCACGCAGCCCCACGTAGCCAGCCAGCTGGCTCAGATGGACAGGGAGAAAGACAGTGGGGGATGATGGGAGGAGAAAGGAGACAAAGAGGGAAAAATTGGAACAAAAGAGGAGACGGTAAGTGAGGCTGGGAGTGAAAGGGATGAGAAAAAGGTAGGAGAGATGAGAAGATTAGGAAAGTGAGAAAGTAGAAGTGACACGGGAAGGAAGGAAGGGGAAATATTGGCTGAAGAGAAGGAGAGGTGGCTGTGAAATGAAAACCGGGGGGGTAAGTTGAGAGACTCGGAGAGGGAAATGAGGAGAGTTTGAGCAGGGAAGAGACAGCCTAAGAGGAGAAATAAATAATGATAGGGTAATGTGTTCCTGTTGTCTGTTGTGTCTGAGATGATAGCTAAGCCTCTCCCTCAGATTGTTGGTGTACTGAATACCACCAATCTTCCACCTCCCTGATCCCATCCACCCACATCTCTTGCCCCATTACTCCTCTCTAACTTGGAAATCTTTCTGCTTCAAAGCTCTCCTCACTCCATATTCATCACACATATTGCGTTTCACGGGACCTGTTTTGCCTCCTCCTTCCTCCCCACATCATAAAATGTTAACAGTATGTGACCACCTCCTACACCCCAAACTCTCTATCCTTCATTCCCATGTAGAGATTACACATTTTGATGCTGGTGGGACCACAGTCACTTTAGTAATATGGTCATATTTTGGTCATCCATCCCATCTCATTTTTCTCTGCCTTATTAATGGAGCTGCGCAATGCAACTATGATGGGAGTCCACCTCAGATGAAACTGGCCTGGTTCCTTGGAAATTAGGTTTACATTTAGTCATTCAGGAGACACTTTTATCCAGAGCAACAAGTTGGGGCCATCACTAAAGCATCAGTGAAGCAGTGACTTGGCGTAATGTAGACATGGCACTGGAGTAGAGATAGTCCTACTTATAATAAGAGCAAGGAGCTCCATATGTAGGCCTGTGGTGCTTCATGAGCAAGAAATAAAGTAGACTGTAACCTGGAGGAGTGTCAACAAGAGGGTGTGACACGTGTGAAAAAAACACCAACCAGCCAATAGACATCACTACTGAAGCAGCAGCAACTTTCTGCATCGCTGTGAATCTGCAGTAAAATCATCACTAAGACTACGGACAGGTATGAGAACTAAAACTTCACCCAGACCTCATGTAGGGTGGTCTGGCCCCTCTGTCTTCAGATAATAAGAACCTTATTACAAATAAAACTTATATAAAAAACCAGTTCAAAAATGAGACCAGCCTAATGAAAATCATTCACAGGTTTAACTGGCTGAGGTTTATTCCAAACAATAAAATACTGCTATGGCACCTGTAAAACATCCACTCACCTCATTTTGTTAGCTCTAGTTAAGCGTAATTACTCTGAAAAACTCCAAATGGATTGCAGCAAGGTCATAGTAATCATGTAGGCTATGCTTAGACACACAAACACACTACACACACACACACACACACACACACACACACACACACACACTCACACACATACAGACACACAAACGCACACAAACACTCAAACACATACACAAAAAACACCAATCATGTTCACCTCAACTGGGAGGAGCCTTAGGGCAATCAGCAGGAGATAGGAGAGGAGAAAGGGGGAGGATGGGAAAGGGAAAGAGAGGCACATAGAGTGGAGGGTGAGAGGGAGTGGGTGAGGGAAGGAGTCACGAACAATGAGAAGCAGAGCATAGAGCATGAACGCCTGCAGGACTTTGTTTGGTTAGAGAGGAAGAGAACAGTTTATGTGGATACTTGGAGACTGGCAGAAAAATGAAAGAGTACGGTAAACAACTCATCACAGACACATAACGCACTCTTCCATCATGTCCAAATAAGAGTTGTACTTGCATTCAGGACAACAGATGAATTCAGTATCCTAAAGATGAAGCAAAGCAATAAATATTCATTTAGGTTATGTAATACAATTAAATCTTATATGCATATTTATATGCACGTAAAGAGTGGTATACTGTAACTATAATAAAAAACACGATGAAGATGGACATATAGAAGTATATATTTTACACCTGGCAGGTGTGGAAATTCCTTATTTCAACATTTAGCCACTGTAATCAAGTTTTTCTGAACTTTCTGTCACAACCCTCATTCTCAAAGAGACTGTGTGAAAACGGTCTTCTATCAAGTGATGCAGCAGAGTTGATGTATTGTCATGTCTGACTGTGGCAGTTAGTATCTAAATGCTGCACGCCTGTGATTTAATGTCTTCGCCACTCTGGCACAGACACAGTGAGTCAGCCCCTGTACACAGCTCTGTGGTGATGGATTATACACCTGCAGCCATGGGGCCTGCTGGGACTCCTGCTCAACACACAGAGCACATAGGGAATACGAGCTACCTTCTTAATCCTGACACGGAGACCAGTGAACCGAAACACCTCATCCATGTGCAGCACAACTATAGGATGAGGTGTGACACATATAGCACAAACACACAGAACTAATCTTTTAATATTCTCAGGAAGGAATGTGGATGTCCTTTTGTGTAATTCAAACCACTTGTTAAATAACACCATGAACCATTTTGTGTACTAAAATGTAGTTGTGCATAAATAATCAGCAGGGTATACTGCAGCATGTAAAATGCTTTAAAATGACATTTTTACATTTGCAATACTTAAAATAATTAATTTCACTAAGTGGAAGCTGTCTGAGGCAAAAATATGTTTCTTTAAACAGCTGAAATCATACCCTGGTCTTTAGCATTACCCATCAGACGGATTAAATAGTGTCCTCTGATTGTGTGATTTCTTTGGTTATGAATAATCATGAAATCATTTTTTCATATCTCATCCATCATGTCCTCGAATCATTTAGCACATAGTGGACCACTGACTGAGTGCTCAGGAGGATATTCCATCAACAGTCTGCCTGTACCACAAAATTGTTGGACTTGTGAGAAACAGATTTTACCAAACTCAGGAGCAGATATGTGCAAATTTTTAGAAACTGGAATCAGTGCAAGTGTGAGTGGTTGTTCGTCTCTGTTTGTCTCTGTGTGTTGGCCCTGTGATGGACTGGCAACCTGTCCAGGGTGTACCCCGCCCCTCGCCTGGAATGTTGGCTGGGATTGGCTCCAGTATCCCCCGCAACACGGAAACGGAAAAGCAGTAGAAAATGGATGGATGGATGGAATCAGTGCAGCCGCAAGGAAATTAAAAACACTTCACTCTCCACAACATTAATTTATAACACAGGTTTTCTGTTATAAATCAGTCTCCTGGCCCAATGACATCAGTATGATGTTCATGTTTTAGCTCATGGAGTTAAATTAATATTGAAGGAATTTAATGTTTGCACAAATATATTACTGGCACGATTTCCTCATTCTCAAACACACACAGGCTCCCTTACCCAGCCATCCTGAGCTGGAGTTGGGCACACACATATCTGTCTCTGCGCTGGGCAGCACAAAGCCCACCACGAACACCTCCACCCCATCTGACATGAGGGCGAGCCCGAGCACCAGGAACAGCTGCCACTGGAACCTCCCATGACCACACTCCTGGATGATCAACTCATATTGCTGAGCCAGCTCCTCCTCGTCGGCCTGTCTTTCATGCTCCAGCTCCCTGCGGTCCTTTGTGGCGTCCGACATTGGCTGCCCGAGTGCCACCTGGCCCTCCTTATGCTTTCTATCTTCTGCTGAGGGAATCCCCTGGTACTCGCCCTCGTAGATCTCATCTTCATCATCATGGCCCTCAGTGGCATCACTGGACCCATCGTCATTGTCCTGGTAGTCCTCTCCATCCTGCCTTGAGGGGTCCCGGTAGAAGTCCTCATCTCCATCCTCCTCATCCTGGAATCGGCTATAGTTGCGGTGGGATGAGTACTCATCTGTAGCGCGATCCACCACCTTGTTGACTTTCTTAGCTGCATGTCGCTTGGCCTCCTTGACCATGTCCTTCGCCCCCTTAACCAGAGAAGTCCTGTTATCGTAAGTGTCCTCCATTCTGGCTCCACCTGTAAGTCTTCAGGGGATTCAAAGGATACTTCGAAGTAGAGGAAAGAGGGAAACCGTGCAAGTTGATGGGAGGATTTCAGGAATTGTGAGATCTGGGGGTCTCAAAATGTATCAGAGAACGGAACTCTTGAGTCTGCAGTCACCACAGGAGATATCCCACAATGGCGGTGGTAATCATTGGTCATCCTGAAAGAGATGGAGGAAGGGTAAGAGACAGACAGATAAAAAAAAAGAAATTCATTGAGTAAGAGCAAGGACAAGGAAGAGATCAGAGAGAAAAGAGAAAGAGCAAGAGACGATCATCAGATAGTGCCAATAACTCATGTCTCCCTCTCTGCATTCATAACTACTCCAGACTAACAGGTGACATTGTACTGACGGCATATACCCTCTTTAATCACGCATTCATTTTCCCAGGCCTTTTAATCATTTGGAGTGATCTGAGGAGAAAAGCTTTTGCTGTATAACTTTCAGTTTTTATTCAAAATGGGCATTCAATTTCCAAGGGCCACTCTCCTTGGTCTATATTTCATGAGTCAGCCAAAGTTTTAAAGAAATGAGCATTTTAAACGGAGATGACATATCTGCCTACTCATGATCAGCTCTGAGAGACAGAAGCTAATAAACAAGCCCTGCTCGAAATCAATTTGCCCCCAATAAAGAGCTAGTTTATTATAATGGGAGTGACGATCCAACCAGAACGGTACTGTCATATTTAATCTGCTCAGAAAGGAGGAAAGAATGGTCATATGTGGATACAGTGATAAATGCACACTCAGACACATAATATTGTGTAAGGCGTCTAACTTTGTGTAGGACAAGTATCTTGAACAAAACAATGAGTCACACACACTTGTAAGAAGCACACAGAAACAACACAAACGTGCTACACTCATGAGTGTGTGGACACACAGCATGGCTGGGGAAGCCAAGGTGATGAAAGGGAGACCCCCCAACACTGCGAATGATGCAACATGATGTCATGTGAGTGCTCAAACTGTGATCCACAGTTTATCATCACACCATGTCCAGAGGCTCATCAAGCCTCTTATTCGATAATGTGTCGTTTTTAACAAAAAGAGATTGAAATTCAAGCAGTAAAATCACAAAATCCTTCATCTCTCACATTATATGAAACAGATAAGATGGAGTAGGACTAGGTGTGGGATGGTAAGAGCTGTTCATTGTGCCTGTGTGTGTGTGTGTGTGTGTGTGGTTCCAATGTATATAGAAGCTGCTCACCATGGCCTCCAATGAACACTGAAACCTTGTCAGGAGAACACAAATCACAGGGCCTGCTCCGGCTCCCTTAATGCCATTTTACCGGGTAAAATGACTCTGCTGATTCAAGGTGAATCCCTTTTGGCTCATTGGATGACTTCTGTGGTTGGTATCGCGTGCCTTTACACATGGGCTGATAATTTTGTAATACCTCCTCTGACATCCTTCGTGCCTCAGATGATTAATAACAAACAGCTTTTTTAACTATTTTTTGCTTCTTTTGTTTAAAAGCAACCATTCCCTGGTGTATTGGTGATGTAAAAAATAAAAATTGAAAGAAAACTCGATTTGATTTCCTCAGCTGACAAACACCCTGGCAGGAGCAGGGTTAACATTTATTGTTCCAGGATCAGGTCACGTCGGCTATCACACACATTTTTTATTTACTTAAAATGAGCAAGCACGCGTAAACACACCAGCAAAATGGGGCACATCCTGGTGGAGCCTGCCTGTCAGGGAATCAATGGAGTGTGTGTTGAGACCTGCTGTCAATGGTGATGAGACTCAGAAGACACCCGAGCACACAGACGACCAACCTCACCTGACCACAGCTGACAAGACCCCGACAGCGCAGACAGCCCGAGCAATGAGAGCAATTGCAATCAAACCGGATAACTTCTAAAAACAATACTTCTTTTTTTTTTTTTTGATGTCTCTGACCTGGAATTTCTTTACTTCTTGCTTCACTTTCAGTCTGACCTTTTTGTATCCACTGTTTCCACAGATGCCTCAAAATCAACTTTTTCTCTTTACTACTCAACATCAGTGAGCACATGCCTGTTGTAAATCCAATAATTAATGTGTCTCTACCAACTCCTGTTTTCTATTGCATCTATTTTCTTTATCTTGTTCCCTTGGCTCAGTTAACATTCTTATTAAGCCCTTTCAAAGTAACCAAACACCTTTAAGTTAATTTATTTATATTAAACAACAAGGTGACTAAGAAAATCAGAAGAGTATTAAGAAGCTTCACACACGTCGGGCATAGCAGTTCTCTATAATTCTCTATATATAGTTAATATAGTCTGTGTGCTATTGCTGTGAACCATGTGGAAATGGCTGAAAATAGGCCTTGCTCTGGCTATACCCTCTGTCTGCATGATGGATAGTGTCCCTGCTTTCCTTCAACCTCTTTAAAATACAGAAAAAATACTGGGTCAGCTATCACTTGGCCCCAAATCTCCTCCTCCGTGAATATAAAGACAGATGAAGATATTAGAGTCACAAGAATTTTAGCCCTATATCCAAAAGTAAAAATCCATATTAATATCCAGAGCATGGATCAGTGATCGTGATAGTAGTAAGTAGCCTTAGTCATGAGGGACTAAGCATTTATCAGCTCAGTCAGGGTTTCCTGCAAGCAGCATGCGTCATCAAAAGGATCGACATCAGTGGCGGTCTTGACCAGCAGTCGCCAAACAGACTGGTGTGGGCATGTAGGTTGTTAGAGTAAGAAGGGAAAAAAAATCAATTCTGGTCTTTGAATTTCAGTTAGCTTAACCTACAACTGCTGAAGGGGACAACAAATGTTCATGGGAACTTGGATGGAAAATCAATGCCTTTCTTTTGATGATGCAAAACAAAGGCAACAATGCACCTCCCCTTTTTCTTTTTTTCTTTTTTTTTTACAAACAGTAACTATTCAGGGTGTCATGAATGTAAAAATTCACCCTTTGTGGACTTGGCTGTTTTCTACCTTTTTTGCTTATTAACAGATTGAAGCAGTTTGACCGTTTAAGTCTATTGTACTGTAGGAATGACCAAAACCCCAAATGCTTTAAATTGTGGTGTGCTTTGACTTATCACTGTCTTGCCCTCTCAAAGACATGCACAAGCACAGTGGCTTGACAGCCAGTTTGTTCTATTAGCACCAGAAAGAGCAGGTCCAATCTCTAAGTGGGCAGAGCTGCATGTAATCCCATCAAAACGGAGAGGCCTGACCTCATCTGGGAGACAGAGGCCCAGCCGGCCTGGGACGTCTTCTGTTAGGAGATTTCATCAAACACTGATGCCATTACTGACTAAGTAGGGGGGGGGGGGCAAACGGTCAGGGTGGAGTATTAATAACAGAATAAATGATGGCTGGATAAAAAAACTGATAGTGAGAGGAAATAGTCGTTGAACAGACCAGGAATAGAATAAAACTATAGTGCAGTATGGTATAAAAAGACTCATATCACCACACTGACGAAGCGTTCAAAGCGTGTGAACTTCACATCTCCTCTCACCGACACAGAGATCTCCTGCAGGAGATAAAACTTCATGGCTGAGTGAAAGACATGCCAAAGTTACATCATACAGATACGTATATAATATATCTGTGCATAATGAATCTATTGGAGCAGGCTGATATCTGCTTAGTATTAGCATTGACTTCACTCACTTCTGTGCCTATTGGACCTAAAGAAAAAGGAATTCCCCTCAGTTTATATTGATACTGAGAATATCCACACTTGGACATAAAGACATAAATGATTGCATTTGGAGTCGATCTCTAAAGGGACGTCATCTGTTTTTTTCATTCAGAATGATGTCTATTTGATCATCTTGGGAAACATATCTGGTCTTTCTGCCTTGTCAGACCTCACTACTGCCGCAACAGTGCTTCTTAAACACTGTTGCATCACCGCTGTCTGTTGCTGACCACTATTTATTTTCAGAAAACTATTGCTCTTCTTTCTGTTTCTTTTTTTCCACAGAGGTGAAATAGATGGAGAACAAAAAAATAAATAAAAAAATCCCGCACACACAATTTAAATATGATATTAATTGTTGGTATTAAGTTGTCCCTAAAATAAGGACAAATCCATTCATGTGCTTTTTTTCCCATTTGCCTTGGAATGTTGACAAAATCTACAGACAATCTTTTTTGTGATGCTGCTTCTACTCTCCGCCGCATCATTACTGGCTGAGCTTTCTATCTACTGAGTCCTTTCTTCCATTCATCTATGAAACACGGACAATGTTTACCTCTTAAAAAAGCATCCCTTTAGGAAAACTAACAGAATGACAGGCCATTGTGGCTGCTGGAGAGGGAGCTACAGATGAGATTCTTGTTTTCCATGGCAGAAAGAAAATCCACATCAACTTGAAATCAATGATAAGTGAGGCCAAAAGGCATGAATTCTGCAAACATGCAATCACTTTACCTCGTCTCACACTTGCTCACTCATGGAGGCCTTCAGTGTTCGCCCAGCAGGGCTACTACAGCAGCCTTCACATTGCAAACAAAGCACTTTGCCACAGATTTCCAGTTCACCGGCTGTGTGCCTGTCAGTCGCTAACTGCTTCTTGAGGTGCAGTTCACGGATGAGTCAGTTGCCTGCTCCCGCATCCTCTCCTCTTTTTGGTGGCACTGCAGAGTGCTTTAACTGCCCCGGGGTAGGTGGCTGGATTTCACTACAGCATGCACAGTCGGCAGGCAACAACTCAAAAAGCTCTGCTCGAGCCAAGGACGAGTGTTTTCTCTAAAAACACGCTGTTTAGCAAAAGATGAATAAATCATGAGCGCCACATCCCCATCAAGCTCACAAGTTAAGGTAGAAATTCAAGCATTTTACACCAAGATTGTTGATGTTCTGTACATAATGAATCCTCCCTTAAAAATAATCACTGAATTCATAAGATAAAAAGGTTTGAAATAAGATATCAAACTCCCCAGTTGTATGATTTCTTTTGCTTTAAGTCCACTTTTTGCTAAGTATGCAAGTTTCTCTCTACTTTGTCAACAGACAAATGCCTACAGAAACAAAACAGACATGCTCTGAAACAATCTCAACTTTTGACAAAATTGATACACAAACTTATGAATAAATAATGAGACGGTCCTGCTTCTCAGCCTCAATGTTATTGGGAGACATCAATGAAAAGCTGCAAATAACTTTAACAAATCACTCACACGCCCTAAAACAACAGAATAATGGAAAGTGAAAGAGAACATACCGGCTATTTTCTAACTGTCACACAATCAGCATGTTTTCAGGGGAGGAAAAAAAAAGTCATCACTTACCGTCATTTATGGCGACAAGAGTGGACTGGGGTGATAGCCATTACACCAGACTGTGGAAAAAGAAAAATCCCGTGGGTTTTGTTACTGTGGAAAAGGATTAGAGGTAATTTGCCAGCGCACGACAATGTTTTTTTTCCCCCGATGCAGTCCTCTCGATGCAGCACTTATGGAAAGAAGAGAGGGAAGGAGAGAGATGGTGGTGAGAGGGAGGAAAGAGAGCAGGGAGGAAGGGACACGGGGGGGTGGAGGAGTGGAATGGGGGGGAGTTTAATCAATAATTGTATTTCATTGAGTGATGCGGGTAATTCCGTTTGATGGAACAATCGAGTTAGGCGGCTGAATGACGTGAAATCGTGCAACGCATGAACGCAAAACAGAGAAGAGCAGCCGGCGAGACTCCATCCAGTTTAGTGCAAAACCCTGTTTGGTATGAACGTGATCAACCATTGTTTGTTTCATTCTTAAAGGAAATTGACCAGTGACAGGTTGCTGCCAGACAGGAACAAACTTGTCTGCTGCTCAATCCGAAAGACTTCGACTTCTTTTTTTTTAAAGTTGAGTTTCAAAATTTGTTTCTTAGCCAACATCTGAATTGTGGGAACGATTGACAATTGACAATAATTGGTGATTTTGCAGCTCAGCTGTTTCTGTAGTCAGTTTTCCAGCCACGTCACAGGGGGCAAGGCGGTTTGTGCGCTCACCTGGTTCAACCCCTGGCTCTGTCCATGGTGCTGACGCTTTCCTGCGGGGCTGGGCCGCTCCACTGCGCTGGTCTGGGCAGATGACCGCACGGTTTCCTCTTCTGTGGACACCCAGACGCATATTAAAACATTTTTTATTTTCAGATTTATGAGTCATAAGGTTCCCTCAGCAATTTTCCCTACACGATAAGAAGTTATTTGAAAAGTAGATGAATAAAAAAGTAGGATTTTTAATGGGAACCAGAGAAAATATGCAATACTGCGTGATATAATAAGGACATTTGGAAAATTAATAAATCAAAAGCCTTTTAGAAGAATTAGATTGCGATGTTGGTTGTAGCCAATTTGATAAGTTCTTCCAAAGGCTTAAAACTTGATACACTGCCAGGATCAATATAAATACAGACACAAATACACTGACAGACAAATATTCATAATTCTGAGTTTCACGACACTAGAGACCTTGTTCTCTTACTTTAATTCCTTCCATGTGACTTCCTGTTAAAGCCATTAAAGAGCAGTAAGAAAGGCAGACCTTAGTAAGGAATTAAATCAAGTTAATGAACAATGAAGGAGAACAGGATACATGTAAGACATGAATGTGAATTACTCTCTGTAGACACAGAAAAACTATGTAATATATACACATAAGACCCCCTCAGTGCTTGATATTAAGTTAAGTGCTTGATTCTCAGATGTAATTTTTTTTCCACATATGCTTGCAAATGATCATAGACAGAGTAATACTGTTGACACCACGCAAACATTATACAATCCTGTTACAATAATTGTATAACCCAGCACAGGCTCTTTAGATGAAGTGTGAGACAGTGACTGCCTGCGTGCATGCTGTCAGCTCATAACGCCTCTGAAGCCCACGAGTGGTTCCTGCAGACAGGGAGGGAGGAGAGAATGAAGAGAGCTGATGGACTGATGCAAGCACAGGGACATTCAGCCTTCCAGTGTTCACATCATTAAAGCCTGCAAACTATTCCAGCACTACCAGTGAGACTCAGTTCTAAGCAGAAATGAGTATGATCAAGCTCTTTCGTGTATTACATCTTGTCCATCAAATTCATTATTCTTGCATTTGGAGAATCTAAATTTCTACATGTTGACACATTTTAATGTAGAAAATGTAGTTCGTAGTTCTGAATGTGCTTACTGAGTTCACACACCAAGTCATCCCTCTGACACTGGTTGTGCATCATGTTCACCACAAATGACACTGAACAGGATTGCAAATGATCCATAGAATGTGCACAAAGACACATATAGCACAAAAGCGTGCAAGGCCACACACAAAGTCATGAAGAAAAAAAAAAACCATCAATCTTTTTCCTCTGAATTTGATGATTCACAGAAGCAGTGACCTGAGGCTTAGGACACTCTCTGCCTTTGATTCAGAGTTGGTAGACAAACCTCCCTCAAGCCATAATACTCCATTTATTACTGCTGGAACGCTGAGGAGCACTTAGCTTAATGTACAGGACAGTAGAATGTCCCCCACACACACACACACACACACAATCCATCACGCATGCCGACACATCCTCTCACAGTTCTCTTGTAAAGACATACTCTCTTCTCTTTGTCACAACAACGTGCATGCAAGCAATCAAAAAGCTCGTGAATTTCAGTCTTCTTTTGTTGCTAAGAAAAGAGAAGATGTTTATATACATTTTCAAGAGCTTGCAGATTGGATACTGACTAAAGAATTCCCATGCCACATACAGTAAATGTACAATAATACTGGTTGAAGTTGCTGTAGTGAGAAAGTGACAGTGTTGCAATCCGATATAATCCTGCTGTCCAACCAGTTCAGACCTTTAAGTTCTGGGGTTTCCCTCTCATCTCCTCTATATGAGGTTTCTGTACAACTTGTGTACTATATACATAAACATAGAAGATTAAATTTTAGCATTGATATGTTGTTTGTGTACATGGATTTATAAATACATATACATGGCATTTATATACTTGAATATGATGTAAAAAAAAAAGGAAAATATACTGTATGTAGGTTCGTGGTTCTATTCTACAAAATATGACACGACTGGTATTGTGTTGCATGGATATTATGCAATTTTTGATGATGCAAATGATGCACATTCCCACACAAATATGCATCGTAAATTGTAGAACAATCGCACAAAAAATTCCTTATTTTTTATTTATCCTACTCCCCCAAAGATTTATTGAAATTTCTCCTGTGTGGGAAAAATAAAGGAATTAGAGTTAAAATGGGTGGATGGATTCCTTAAGAAATCAGCAGAGAGGTGGAGGTAGACTGGAACAACTGTCTGTTGCTTATCTTCATCCAGATTATAGCAAACAGATGTAGACACTGAGAGTAATTGTTACTGATTTTGGGAGATAGAGGCATGGGCTAGCTGATTTAATTCCTGTCTTTGCGTTCAGCCTGCACTACCCCACTGCACTCATGTGGGTGACCACTTAATGCTGGACTCAGCATGGCCATACTGTGTGGATACGTTACACAATAATTCCAGAAATTATGCTGCCTTGTCGTTTCTAAAGTGGTTGTTGAAAAAAAAAAAAGTAAGATGGCTGTTGATACTATCTGAAGGTGATCCATGAAACCACGTGTTTACAAGTTGTGGCAATTACAGTACCTAAGTATTCTGAAAGAAAAACAGAAGGACACTGGTGTCACTGATAGAGAGTTTTGATGGATTAGACAGGCCCAAGGGGGAAGTCCTGGTCCATCAAAATGTAATGAAAACTAATTTGAAAACAGCAGGCAGCTATGAATAACTCCAAGATGAATCCTGGCAACATCGTGTTCAGTAAGAGGTCATCATTGTCTCATATGCAAGAAAATGGGTTGATAACTTTACGATTGATGACAGCACTGTAGCCATTGTCTTCAGGAGTTATAGCTGTCTGTAAGTGTGTCTGACTAAAAATCGATCAAAGACAGAAACAATTGCATAGTCAGCTGTTTAGATAAGAACACAAAGAATGAGAATGCTAATTAGACATCCACAACAAAGATCGGGATTTAATTCCATTGTTTTTCAATCTGCTAAAAGTAAAATGCAACAACATATTTCAATATAGTGTGAAAAAAAGAACAAGTTCCTGAAGAGAGTCAACCTGCGCTAGCACAGAACATTATTTCCTAATTTCTGCTCTGTCTATCATTGCCAGGTCCTGAGTAGTCTGACGTACCTGAGCTAAAATACCAGGGGGAAGAAAGTCAAATGGATTCTTATTATTGTCCTGGAACAGATTGAACAGGCTATGAAAGAAGAATGTGGGCTGAATCCCATTTGAGACCACATGCCCAGGTGCATTTCTTTTGCTGAAAGGAAGGTGAAATTTACAAAAGGCATCTAAAGAAAGGTTTAAGGGAGTAGTACAGGTTTTAATCTAACCACTATCAGAAGAAGCTCATTACCCTTGTCTTTAACAAAAGGGAAAAAATTCTGCAGAATTGGTACAGAATAGAGTTGTGTCCCTATAATCTGTCTGTATCTTTAACTCAGCGCTATTGTTTATTAGTGCAGTTATGGTTATGCTCCTGTGGGCAGAAAGACAAGCGTAATACACAACACATCCATTTGATCTTAACTGTTTTATGTTTATTAAAATCATTAATTAATTTTTGTACACATCTGAGAGATAGTAATTCACTTTTACTTTCAGGACACTCAATTTAATCCCACATAGGACAATTAATAGTACAGTCATAAAGTCAGAGACAGCAGAATAGATACGTTATGTTCCCCATGAAAGGCACTAGGCAGGAAACTGGGATACTAGTATAAGAGTTGATCATCAGTATTGCAGTGTAAACAGCAGAGGACCAGATAAACCAGGTTGAGATGACAAAAATCGCCCTGAAAAAGAAGACGTAATGAACACATCACCAAAACCTTGTGAATTGTCTGCTCTGAAATGGAAATAAGTAATCTGTGGGAGCTAAAGCTTCCTGTCATTCAACAGGAAACCTCCACCCCCGACAGAGCAGCAAGGATTATCCTCTGTGCTTCACAATTCTGGTTCAAAATCACAGCCTGCATCAACTGTCAAGGCATGTTATCATAAAATGTGTATGTGCGTGTGAATGCTGAGGGATGTCTGTATGAGGCTTTGCTAGCACCAAGTAATCATTCAATTCACTTCTAATACGTGATCTGCTGTTTTTGGCGATTTTTCTCCACTCTCATAATCATGCACCTTCTATTTTCAAAGCCAGCCTGCAGCTCTTTCTATGACAATGCTGACAGGACAACTTCAGACAGCGAAATACTCTCAGCACACAGCCAGGTGGTGAGGAGGCCTCAGTCCAACAGTTCTGCCTGCAGCTCTGCCATGGCTGAGAGGGACCATATGTCTCTTCTCTTCATATGTGTCTGTCCATGCCTGAGTCTGCCAAGCCGGTAGGCCTAACCCCCATATGTGTCTTAATGCTGTTAAGCACTACGTCCTCAGGGGTTAAGACATAGCTGTCATTCAGATTGTGAACCACTGGGTGTTCTGTATTTGCTTAAGTGAACAACAGAGAAATGGCCACAGGAAGGTTCTCAGGATGGTGGTATTCACCGAAGACTTACACATTCCTTACAAAGGTAAGTTTGTTTCTTTGTGACAATACACTTAAGCAGCTAATTTCCAAGCAGACAGACCAGTAATGAAAACCATGCTGTTCTTAAAATGGGTGCATAGCTTTGATTTACCAATCCCAGAAACAGACCAGCATTGTTTGTTGTAGTTTTGATGAAATTAAGAAACAATAAACAAATATTGTGCTCTTTCATACTCAGATTTGTAAGCATGGCTATTTTGAGTAACAATTCCTAACATGGTAAGTTATATAGAATTTGAGATATTAGTCAAAGGACAGTCCATAGTAGTAGGTTAAATGTGTGTGATCAGAAGCCTGTACAAAGCAGGATGTAAGATTAAGAAACTACCCTCATCTTTTCAGTCCTGCAACAGCAGTTCACCACATAACAAGATAAATCACTATAGTAACTTATGCCAAGTTACTAAAGGTATAAAGGTCAAAGGTAAGGTTAACTTGAAAAGATCAGATCCAAACCTTGCCCACCACCCAGATATCTATAATTCAAATTAGCCATTCACCATATATCAGTAATAATAAAGGAAGGTTTCAGTCAGACTGACCTCATTAAACCTGAAATACATCCATAAGAAATTTCGTATTAATTATTGCACTTGTCCTAAGTCTAATTGTAATGGGCTAGTAATGGGCATTTGAAAATCTTCAGTTTATTTTCTATCCCCTTCAGACAATCCTGTTGCAGAGTTTACCTTGGTGAATATCACTTTCCAGATATATACATACAAGACACATCTGGCCTACAACTGGGCCGGAGTGGCCTGAGGCCTGTGACGCTAAGCAAGTTCACCATAAGGAAGATTTGTTTTCATCATTTGGCTTAAATTACCCAGCAGTGACTGTCCTGGATAACCTGTCCTACAAACTGGATATCTACAGGTCTGGTTCTTATCTGGTTTATGCCCATACAAAGCATGATGTTTCAGATGCAACTTCCAGATCTGGACCATTTTGGATATCAACAGTCAACAGTAGATTTACACAGATGTGGGGGACTCAGGCCATATAATCTGGGTGTATAGTAGGTACTCTGTTAATTTTTTACTCATGAATCTGATTGTTTACGATTTAACTTTGTGCTCTTGGGAACTCTTGTTCATATTTTACAAGTTAAACTCATGGTGCACCGAATAGTTAGTAAATGCTATCCAGGACAGCCATTGTCAGGTTTAGTTAAGCCAAGTAACAACAATATTTCCTGAATGTGTTGAAGTTGGCCTCGGGTCATTCTACCGATAATAACAGAACTCGTGTGACCTGAAGATAGGAGGGACAGTTAGCTGCTACGTTGAGCTGCTGCTGACAAAAGCGTGAAGTCAACGAGGCGACTAAATCACAAAAATACCTTTTGCTGAGCATTTCTCTCGGCTGTAGTGGAGCAGATGGTGACCTCGGCGTTCTTCCGCTTACTGTTCTCATGGAAACATTTTACCCAATCAGAGACAACATAGCAGAAGGCTTTGAAAAAAGAGCCAATCAGAGAGCGTCTTGTTGGTAAGTCGGTAGGTTTGAAACGGCTAAGCAAGCGTTTTCCAACTGACGAATAACGCTGGAAGAGTGTGGCACCTTGAACAGACGAGTAAACAGAGAAAACCTCTAAATGTGGTTTGGTTTTAAGTTAGTACAGACTGTGATATGTATTAACTACGCACCCCAAAGACTTTAGTATTGTCCCACTTTGAAGCAGCAACGAAAGAAACGTAAGTATGAGTGTGTGGACTGTTGAAATATTACGGCTTGTTATGTTAACTTTCGCAGATAAAAGAGACACTTAGTCTGTTTTAGTGTGCTATAAAAAGTTTAACGCAGAGGATAACCTCAGACTCTGAACTCACTGTTTAAGTCCCGATCGTCCTTATTCTGTGCCTGACTGATGTGCTGGGGTTCAGACAGCGTTAAGGCTTTAACCACATGTCCAGCCCCGCTTTCACAATATGAAGAGATGCACAGAAATGTATTATATGTTCATTTTCTCATTACATTTCCCTAAAGTTCCAAATAAAAAGCTAATTTTCAATTTCGTGCCTATGTTTTTTACATTACACGAACACACGGTTATATAAGATTTATTTTGCATATTGCTATATATGTTCATATTTAGCATAAACAATCACTTTGTAGAAACTAGCAAAATATTCTGGTCCTAATCTCCTTTGTGCTAAAGACAGTGTCTTGAATATGCTTGATGACCATACCGTTTAGAAAAGACACAAACATTCATGGTTAATTTCTACATTACAAACTGTACATTAGACAACACACGAGGCACTGTAATCTGACATTCTTAGCTTGTCTGTTAATTCAAACGTCACCCTTCCTACTGCGTGTAATTTTGTCTAGATGTCTTCAGATGAAGATGAGCCAACCAGTCCTGTTCTGCCCAAGGACTCAGATCAAGGCAGTTCTGTCTCCTCTGAGCTTCAGGTGATGAAAAAAAAAAACCCCACTCACAGCACATGTATCATTTTCTGCAGTGATATCACATAAATCTGTTAATTCTGCCCCTTAAAATGAGAAGCACATGCAATCAGACAATCAAAGTAGTTTCAAAGGCACATCCAGTTTCCAGCAAACCAAAAAAAAAAAAAACCCAAAAACTTATTTTGAAGTGAAAACAAGGGTAAACATTGAACTGTCTGAGGTTGTGCTGATAAATAGATGTTTTCAGCAGGCAGTTTGGATAGTAATTTCAACATTCGCTATAGTTTTCACTTCCTAGTAATTGATTTTGATAATATTTTCAAAGCAGGATTTGTTAAAATACCTTTTGAGTTGCAAGTGTTGCTCACCAGAAACATCTTTTCACAAAAAAAATATATCTGGTATTTATTGTCCCCAAGGGGTGATTTGGTTCACAATAGTAGTCGACACACCTGATGCAAACTTTAAATAAAGCAATACAATAAATAGATACATAAAATGCAACTTCTCATTGACAATCGTACAAATGACCTGAAAAATCTCTTTGACTCGGCCCTTCTTGGGAAAGTATACATTCCTCCTTAATTACAGAAGTAAAAATTTTTCATGGAGAAGGTAGTGGGGATTCTGCTAAAATGTTATAACCCCTAGGAACAATGGCTCCAAAACCGTGATAATATTTTGAAACTCAATTTTAATAGATATTAGAGATATGCTTATTATTTACTGTTTATGGATCAACAGGATGAATATGAGGAGCTCCTTCGCTATGCTGTGGTCACACCTAAGATTGACACACTCACCAGTGCTTACTTGCAGCGGTTGAGCACCTCACATCTGTCTGTAGACGCTCGGAGTTCCCAGAGAAAAGATGACACAAAATCACAGCGCCCAGCAGGTATCATTGAGGAACTCTAGTGTGCAGGCAACATTCATACACATTTCAGTAAGCCTTTCCGACAGAAACAAAATTTGAGCCTTTCCAGACATCGCCTGCATCAGATGATCAGCTGTCAAAAAGGATTTCGCATCACAACATGAAAAAAATGCTGTGTCTGCTTATCAGCCTCATATTTTCTGCTTGTAAACCAGCCTAGTCAAGATGCATAGGATATCAGTCTGTCAGATTGTAGCCCCTATCTCTTTCCCCTACGATGCCCACATCTTAAACAGTCTATCAGTTTCCTCCCTCCAGCTCTAGCCCTAGCTTCAGCTCTCATTGGAGGTTTAGTGCTTTAACTGTCATGGAGTAGTGCACAGGGATGTAGAAAGCAGACTGGCTGATTGGTAATGATATCCTGGCACTCTGCCCGCACTGCTCTTTAGAGTGCAGGTTCTCTCTTCCCTCTGCAGTATTTAATTAAGATATTGACAAAATTGCATTCCTGGATAAGGACCGTGCTTGTCTTATTCAGCAATCTTGGCTTCATCCTTTTTTTTTTCTTTTTTTTTTAACTGTCTTTTGTTCTCCTATATTTAGCTTTATTTGTTTATTCAATGTCAATTCTTGCAACATTTGATCAATTTATCATTGGGCCCTCTATGTGTGACTTCACTCCATTGTCTTTCTTGTCATCTGTCAGATACTGCAACTGATGCTATAGATGGGACGCATTCTAGCAGGAGTTTCAGATCATCACAGGCCTCCCCTTTGATTTTTGAGCCCACCACACACCTAAGAGCCCCTCATGGTAAAACGAATCAAAATGACAGTGAAATGGTTATGTGTGATATGTCATCATCTTTACATTTCTCTTAAAATCTTATATGCTTACAAAATACCAAGATTATCAAGTGTATTCCTTCTGTTCTTGTTTGGGTTTTTTTTTTCTTACCTTGAAGCTGATGAAGTGGCAGGTCAGTCGTCTGGCAGGTTGTCAGTGCTCTCAGATGCTCCCTCAGAGAGGTTGCAGGCAGCGTCTGCGACATCCAGGCCGAACAGCCCAAACCCCCTTGAGCCTACAGTGTCTGAGATGTTTATTTCAGAGAAGAACATAAGCAGGATGGAGAATATTCTGGATATGTGGAGCAACAATCTCAAGGTTGGTACGCTTCCTCATACTGTCTAGCTGTCTATCTATTAGGGGTGTGCCAAAAATCGATTCATATAAGAATCGCGATTCTCATTTACTACGATTCAGAATCAATTTAAAATGTCCCAAAATTGATTAAAAAAAAAAAAAAGATATTGAGACTCCAGCAAGAAGAAAAATCTATTGTTTTAATTTCCCTATAAGACAAACAAATTTATATTTGTGGATGCTGGATATGTTTGATGTTGCAAACGCTGAGGTCACGATTTCCTTCTAAGGGCATGTGTTTGCAAAACTGGTGCATTATAGGGTTGCGCAGGCTGCTTTTTGAAGCCTTTTTTAGACCTCTGAATTCACCAGAGCTGTGCTTCTTGAAAAGCACATTCACGTCAGAACTGTAAATGTCTCCGGACACAAATTCGATAAAACTAGACAAGAGATTAAATCTGCCAGGTTTGTAGTTAGCTCTTTCTGTCAGTGACAAACCCCCTGGTACATCCGTTTGCCAAATTTAAAAGCAACTGAACGTCTGTGTACATTTGTCTGTGTTTACTAAACCAGTTTAATTAACACGCCATGACAGTCTCATTGTCTGTTCCCTAATTAGTCTAACGTGCTGATGGAGCTGCGGAAGTGGAAGCTGGCCTTTGTTGAGCAACACAAGTTGGAGATGAAGAAAGAGAAGGAGAAGTATGCAGCCAAGACAGCTGGCCTGAAGTCAGAGCTGGGCAACCTGAAGGGGTTGCTACAGACCTACGAGACTTCCAACCACAGAAAAGATGAGGTGATTACCTGTGTAATCCTTTGCTTTTTTCCCAATACATATTGTGATTGATTGGATTTATTTCCATACTGAGATTTTATTTCCTTTGTTTACAAGTTTTAGTGTTGGTCTGGTAGGGCTTGATCCATGTTACTCCTATATCATTTCCTCACTTGCACCTTCAGACCTTTAATGCTGTACATAAAGCATTTGACAGAAAAACATTAAAGGACCACAGTGTCTGCTTTTGGACTATCCTATCAAGCTTGTTGTGTGCTGTGTCCTACCTGTGTCAGGTGATCGTGAACCTGAGCCAGGTGTTGGACAGACAAAAAGAAAAACTTGAAAAAATGAAGGCATTCACCCACTGGAGACTTCAGCACACTGAGGCCAAAGAAGAGGTACACAGGTGACACAGTGTATTGTTTCTTCAAGGTTTTAAATATATTCATGGTGATGTTTATAGCGTGGGCAAGGGTGTCTGTAGGTGTTCATTGTTTGTCATCAGTATGATTTATAACTTTCAACTCTTATACCTTGCATTATTCACACTTGTCAGTCTTTTCTCCTACACAAGAGAATGTATACAGTTGTTTCCAATTTCCAAACCCAGTTTTAACTGCCAGAAAAAGGTGGGATAAAATCTTTTTTTGTGTGGGGCTAATCCATTTGGTTAGCTGGATATGGATATGATAATGTAACAATTAAAAACCGTTTTTTGCATAGATATCTTAGTCACAGATCAACAGGTTATCACCTTTGAATCATCAGTTCACTCATTACTTCAGGATTTCTGTTATTGTAATTCACGTAATATAATTCCTTTGTCTTTTATTGTGTGTCTTGGATGTATGTTTACTGATAGTTAAAATATCTTAACATTGCAAGATTACAACTATTTAATAATTCATAGAATGCTCCTTTTTACAAAATTAAAATCACTGAAATTTTGTCAGTGCATTGATGAACTGATGATTATCTGTTCGTTTTCATAGTGTAATACATATCAAACTGTGAAGAGCATAAAATAAATATTTTTATTTTCCAGGTACCAAAATGACAAATTTTGGCACTTCTTGGAAATGAAAAATTTAGTGGATGACACATTTTTTTTCTCCATTTTGACACAGAAACAGGACCATAAGAAGACTCCCTGCACCTGCACCAGAATGAATAATGGGTGTAATTATTTCCCTGTGAATATTTTCATGGCATTGTGGTTCCCCACCAGGCTCATGCTGCTCAGGTAGCACGGCAGCACTACAATCTGCAGCTGAAGAAGAAGGTGTGGTTAGGCTGGCACTCTCTGGTCCAGAAACACTGGAAGGTCAAGGTGGAGCGGGCTTGCCAAGCAAGGGCTGAAGAGGTCTGTACACGCCTGTCTACAGAGTATGAGGCCAAGCTGGCAGAGGTAAATAAGGCAGGGAAAGACCTGAATATAAAACAGTGTATGGTGATGCAGCATTGCTGAGTTTATACTTGACTCTACCTCAGTCAATGTGTTTTACAATTGCAAAGCAGATGAAATGTGAATGCCCACATTAAACTTGATTAATAGTTTTTAGTGATATCAACTTAAAACAAATGGGAATGATGAAAAAGGTTTATACTGGAAATGATGTTAATGGTGTATATCAGTGGTGTAACACAAAGGTCAACGACTGAAAGCAAGTGAATGAGCTACACCCGCTGGTGTTATGAGTATTACATAAACTGATAAATGGTTAATTCTGTCTGTTTTCACAGCACTGTGAGGCTATAGCCAAGGCTCAGACAGAGATTCAGAGACTACGATTGGAGCGGGAACGCTATGAGGAGTCTATGAAGAAAGCTTTCATGAGGGGTGTATGTGCTCTCAATATGGAGGCTCTCAGCATGTTTAACCCTTCAGAAAGCCGTCTGGAGCAATCGAAAGTTCATGATCAGCATGGTCTGTAATAGGAAGACCACACAAACTCTTTTTAGAAAATATCCATCTTTTTTAAAAACCTAGCACATGACAAGTCCCATAAGAATATGAAATGCTTCGTTCTCATGACAACAAACCGCAAAGGCCTTGTTAACCTTGGCTGTATGCCATATTGATTAATTACAGCTATCAAGATGAACTGACAAAAAAAGATACAAGCACCATTTCTCCAACAGAGTGCAGCCTTGTGCTATTGAAAGATGTGTAGATTTATGAATGAGTGAGGGGTCCTGTTCTTTTCTTGAAGTTGTTTACTGATGTAAAGGAGTGATGAGTCAGTGGATGGGCTGACTTAGAGGTGGTTTTCACAGGTTATAACCATGATCTGGCAAAGAAAAACTGGCTGGATTGCTCTTAACAGTTATTATTGATTGGGCATTGTTGCCAACCAAACTAACAGAGCAGAAAATCATATAATGTGATATTTGTTATGTATTTTGATCTCACCAAGCCGAGATATATTCAGTTTAAAAAAATATACTGTTAACATTTTCAAACAAGCAGGAGACAGCAAAGATGCTGACCTTGTAATTCCTATTTATTTAAATGTAATATTGTTTTTAATCATTAGTATTTACAGCTAACAATCCAAAAGGAATGATACATGAGAAATAGTTTCATTCCCATCAAAAGTTGACCGAGAACATTTGTCCAACATTCAGCTTGGTTTTCTATACCAATGCATACAGAATATATGATGCCAGAGCCTGACTCTGTTTCTTTCTATAGATCCTCAACCTTCACAGGATGAGTCTGGCATTGCTACACTGGCTCCACTTCAACCATATCCCCTCTCCTCACGGTTCAGCCCAGTCCACTTTGACCGTCCAGACCCTTCCTCCCAAAGTGAAGCAGAGGATGTGGTGAGAAACTAATGAAAACAATATTTATACTGTATAGTTCTTTTATGACATAGATTAGTTTCTTTTCGAATATCTCATAGGTTCATACAGTAGTGTTCAATTTGATTTAGTTTTTCTTTTTTTGCTTTAGTAGATCTTTTTTTGTGTGTGTGTGTGTGTGTGTGTGTGTAGCACTGTGACTCACTGCCTCTATAGACCAACTGCCGTTCTTGTTTCACTGACTTCCTTTTCTTCAGGTGGGCTCAAGTGTCTCTGTGTCCAGGGCAGAAGTGCTCCCTCCAACTACTGTAGTTCACAGCTCACTCCCGCTTGGGGGCATTGCCAGTTCCAACAAACAGGTTAGCTTTTAGACATGTAGATAATCTCTAGTACAAGGGCCTCTGTCCTCCCTTGAATTTAGTTTTTCTTTTATTGTACTAAATCACATTTATACACAGTTGTCAATTTTTTCAGGTCAGTGGTCGTGCTGTCACAGCCAGTCAACAAAAACCCACAAAGACTGTAACAGCTCGTGTCGCTGCACGACCTGATGGGGGAAAGGCTGCACGCAGCAACCTCCAGGTGATGGGCGTGGCTCCACCTATGAGCTCTGTGATAGTTGAACGCCATCATCCTGTTACACAGGTAAGGAACAGTTGTGTATCACAATTCAGAATTGCTGTCTATGTTTTATTATGTGTATACCTTTTAGTCATGTGAAGCCAAAAAAGAACATGAGCATTTTTCTTTTTCATTCTTAAAGCTCACCATTGGTCAGGCCACGGCTGCTAAATATCCTCGTTCTTCCCAAGATGGCCACAGCTCCACCGGAGGCCGAGGCTCCTCCAGAACACACACTGACACGTGTCATGTTCACTCCATCAAAGTAGTTGACTGACCACACAATGACATATCTATTTTACCTAATCTAGATTTAACGTTCAAGATATCCTATGCAACATTCCTAGAATTAGTTGCCCTGGCTCTGCATTTCAAATAAACATTTTGTTGCCATTTTTCAACTTCATTAATGTGAATTGCTGTTTCCTGATCCGTAGGATTTTTGTCAGGAAAGTAGCCACACATGTTTAAACACATGTAAATGTTTATGATTATTATTTATTACAAGCCGGGCAGTTAAAAATTGCAAAATGGGCATTTATTATTGTTATTATTTTTTTAATCATTTGACTTACAATTATGCAAGTGAGGCCGTACTGTAACGTGTAAAATCACACATTTTAAATGTTTTTGCTTCTGATGATTTCTGCTGAGACAAACCATCAAACACCTCAGTTCACCTACTTCGACAAACCAAAGCTATACATGATGCACCATTAATTTTTAAAATAAATTATTTTACTGCTTATTTTCTGTAAAGATCAGTGGTTAAAATTACGTAAACATGAAGTCGAGTGTGTCTTTCCGTGTGTTGCTGTGTTAAACTTCATGAGATGCTGCAGCTTTTACTTCTGGCACTCTCTTCCTCCATCCGAATCTTATCTGTTAGACAAATATACATTTGTGTAATAAAATTTGGGCAAACATCCCCAGGTAACGCAGATAAATTTTCCTTTATTCTTCAGCATAATTAATTTGGGACAGTAAAAAAGGTTTGCTGAATGTACCTGCAGCTTTCCTGTTCCCTGTGACGATGAGTCCCTGGTAGAGTTCTTTCACAGGGTTCCTCTGAGCCAACTCCTCCCCGTGGAGCCAGATCAGCAGCATCCTGTTCCCATGCTCTTTGTAGCTGTGCTGACCTTTGGACAAACACACAGCACTGTGCGGTCAGGAAAACATTTCATCTGACAGATTTAAAACTGGAAAAAAAAAAAAGTTAGCCAAGAATATTAATTTTAAGTCTGTCCTTTAAATTCAGCGATTTTAAAACTCATAACATTTTGGCACCTGTCCACTGCTCCTCGATGGCAGACACTTGCTCCTTAGTAAAGCTCCAGTGTTCTGCCAGTTTTTTCCATTCTCCTGGTTTCAGGAGCTTGTAAGCCAAACACCAGGCCATAGAACGGAGCTGCTTGGTCTCAAAGCGGTGGTCAAGTTTAAACGTTAGTGGATATTCGCTGTGAATACTCTCTTTACGCTCTGGGATGGTCTGAAAGGGCAATTAAATCATGTCAGCAGATTGATAAAGGCCACTACCCTCAGAGAACACATGGGCATGGAAAGATTATTGGAAAGACATACAGTATTCACGGTAAAAGAAAATTACTCAGCTAGAAATATTTGACAGCCAATTTAGCACCAATTTAATTAAGGTAATGCCAAATTTCCTTCCCTTCTTGATCTTCAAAATGTTTAACTGTGACATTCATATTGCTAATAATTTTAATAGTATTACGGGTGGCTAAGATGATCCAGAAAATGACATTAGGAAATGGATATATTTGATTTCAAGGCTTCAAAAATTCATTATGGCACATGTGAAAAGAGTAAAAGTTACAAGCATCTCTCACCTCCCTCCAGGCGAAGTACCTCTCTGCTTTGATTATCATGTCCACAATAATCACCTCGTCAGCTCTGGCTGCAGTACCCAGAGCTGTCTTACCCTGCTACTCCAAATGTAAAAACATACAACAAAATACATAAAAAGAATTAGATCTATAAGGAATCAAAAAGATTTGTTCTCAATGTAACGTGCTATTGTTAGGCTTGAATTAGTCATATATAATGTTTTTTCCCTTTTGATGGCCTCACTTTGAGATTTTGATCATGTTTATGTCCTGTAGAAAGTGTACATGTACACATATAAGAACAAAATGTTTACTTACACAACATCTACATTGCATCGCTTACAGAGATTTTTACCTACCTTATCCCGGAGTGTCAGCTCCAGCCCAGCTTTAAGAAGCATTTCCACAACTTCTATAGAGGCCAGCTCTGCAGCAAGATGGATGGCTGTCTGGGACCTCTAAGAGTCAACAAAATGCAACATGTATATTTCTATTCTGTTTTTGTTGGCTTACACCTTATTTTACTGGGCAGGTAGGGGGTCACACCTTATTTGTGACATTAATGTTGCACCCGGCATCCAGTAGTGTATGGATAACTGGGATGTGACTGTTCTTCACTGCCAGGTGGAGAGGAGCCTCAATGTGCTGAGAGTAAAAGCACACAACACAACATTACACAACATTGGTCGAAAAAAGTGAACTGTTGATTTAGAAAAAGGAATGCAAGATTACAGTGATATGAATCCAGACAGTGCGTCAGCAGCACAGCTCACATGTATGTGATCTGTGTGGCCAGGATACTTTACTGAGAGAGTGTACCACTGCCACCTAGCTTGTGCTCCTACCTGATTCTGAAAGTCAGCACAGGCTCCGTACTGCAAAAGGATCTTTGCAAGAGATGTATGTCCTCTCTCTGATACCAGATGGAGAGGGCTGCATTTGGCCTACAGGAGAGTGAGTTCAGCTGCATGAGAGTTCACCATGATTAGCACATTTCATGCAGCATCGCTAACAGCAGGACACTTGGAGGGACTTGATTAGCAGTCTGCACTATATTGTACCGTTGTTAGGATGTTGGGGTCACAGCCAGCCTCCAGCAGGGCTAGGACACATTCTTCCTGACTGTTGTCTGCAGCCTGGTACAGAGCCGTCTCACCATCCTGTTACAGAGCAGATCTGTCAGTAAAATATAGTAGTGGAGCTGAAGAACTATGACAGAAGCAGGAATTTTTGATTATTTAACAAGAATTATTGTCAACATAGATCATATACATCATAAATTACTAATTCTAGTCAGCATAATCTCTGGCCACATACATTAGTTTAGGCCAAAACACAGTTTACCTTGGTGTATTATACTGACGAGTACATGTTTGATACATTTCAATTAATCCAAAATGGAGTCACTGTCCAGGAGTGGATAAGCCACTGAGCACACACTGTCACAAACCAAACCGTGATATAGAGAAGATGTTTCCACTGATTGTCTACCATATTGACTTCATTCCGAGTATCAAAGCTCTGCAGCAGCAGCTGGACAGCGTCCAAGTGGCCGTTCCTGGCAGCTAAGTGCAGGGGCGTGTCACCTCTCTGACAGAAGGGAGGGAGGGAAACAACCAGCATCAAAGAGCGTTTGACTTTGAGCTGTCTTGGAGGTGTGGCAGAGAGATCTGCACTCAGACACACGTGAGCAGAAACAGTCAATGTCATGTAAATAGGTGCACTATAGCCCAATAAATAATCCACAGACGCACCTGATTGGGCTTCATGGTGGCCATTTTGTATGGTTCCATCAACACCTCTAACATTTCCACACAGCCATGCTTCGCCGCCAGTGCAAAAGGCCGCTGCCCTGACTGCAGAAGAAGACTTAAGGTTCAGTCACATTTACTGCATCTAATCTGATTGTTCTAAAGGAGTGAATTATACAGTTTCACTATGAAAAATGAGTGATACCTGATCATCTTTGTCAAGTTCCTTCATCTGCAGGTCATTTATAATATACTCAACAATGTCAGTGTGGTTGTTGATCGCAGCGCAGTGCATAATGTTCAGTCCTTCCTGATGCAGGAAAAACAATAACTAATTTAGAAACCACTTCCTGTTTAATGACCCAGTGTACATTTTACTAGATTTGCACAAAACAAAATAAATAAATAAATAAATATATATATATAAAAGAAGAAGAACAAGTGTTTCTGCCCTGAGGTTTGTAAAGATGAGGATGTAAATGTTGGATTCAGAAACCTGGATAATCCTTGATGATGAAAAGTAGTCAAAAAGTGCCCGAGGAGGAGCTCATTTAGTTTACACAAATGGAACCAATTTCTAGGTATTTTTCTCTGTCAGTAGATGCAAATCAGCAGGGCAAACCTCGTTTTTGACTTTGTGCTCAGCTCCGGCCTGCACTAATAATTTCAAGATCTTCAAACTGCCAAACCAGGCAGCCAAATGAATGGGTGCCACGCCATACTATTAGACAGAATGCAAAATGGAAAGTTTGGATTAAAGTGTTGCATAAGCCTGTCTCTGGCTCAAGCTTTCAGATGTAAGGATCTCAGACTCTCTCACCTTGTCCTTTTGGTCCACCTTGACCCTGCGCTGAAGAAGTAACTGCACAGCTTCCATATTTTTTCCAGCTACTGCATAGTGAAGGGCAGTTCTGTTATGCTGAGGCAAACAGCACAATTAGCATTTTCCCCCCCAAACCCCAGAAAGAATCAGCCTTTGAGTCTGTGATCTTATCAAATACACTGAAGTGTAATAAGATGCAGAAAGTGCTGTGTTTTTAGACCCACCAGATTCTTTGCATTAGCGTTCAACCCTTTTCCAAGAGTCTTCATGGTTACCACATCGTTCCTCTTAGCTGCTTCCATAAACTGCTTCTCTGCATCAAGCACTATACAACACAGCGTGCCATTTACACAGCATATGGTTCTTTACATGTAATACTTTACTAAGTGTAATACATGTCTGGTGTGTGAGGCATTACAGTGGCATTTGTGTTAAACTGAGATGAGTGCGTTTTATTTGTTTTATGTGACGTGGTGAGTGACTGGCCTTGTGCAAATACAGTGCACTTCTTCTGTCTTCCTCTACAGTCATTCCACCACCATTAATTACTAATGATTAACATCTGCATCAACAAGCCCAAACTAGAGAGTTCAGTTCAAAAGAAAACAGTTTGCTTCTTCTTGTCACTCTTTATTTACTTCTCAGCTTTTAGCTTTTCTCATTTTGTTGTCCTTGGATACTCACACATCTCTTTGCTGTCAAAGCTGGTGTCTGTGTCTTTGTCCAAGTTCTTGTTCATTATGAAGTCAGCAAAGCCCCTGACAGTCTCCTCTGTCACCCACTTTCGAGGATCCAGAGTCTCCTTCTTAGGACAATGTTTGTTGATCATCGTCCTCAAAGCTAAAGTTCTTCTCTTCATTGAAAAGCTCTTTAAATGATCCCTTTGTGTGCCTTAGGTGAGCTTGGTCCTCAAACAAAACCAAATACTTAACTAATCGAAAGTAAACCGAAAACACACAAAAGCTAAAAAACTCGTGGCTCCTCTCCTCCGATACTCAACAGCAAAACTTGAAATGGAAATATACTCTGACTATTTTCCTACTAGCTGAAGGGTTGATCTGTGTTTACTTTAAAAGCTCACACCCTTGAGAGCCTGCTGATACACTAAAATGACACAGTGTGACATGGCTGGTATTTGGCATGAGAATGGTTTCTATTTGTTGTGCATTATGTGACATGAGGACAAGTGTGAGAACTTGCCAAGGGGGAAAAATTTACCAAACAACCAACCTAACACACACACACACATTCATTTACACAGGTCTATTTGTTTACTGTCAGATGGCGTTTTTGCAGGTAACTCACAGCGTACCCAACCTGTTGCAGAACTCTGCTTTACTGTCATTCAAAAGTACATCAAAACTGCTCCACATTTGAGCCTCACTATCTGCCAACAGCAAACAGGCTGATCTGACCACCAACAGGATCACTTCAAGAAGAGGCTGCTTACTGTTTAGTTTAACATAGCTTGTGGAAATATAAATAGTTGTCTGAAGAGTGGTAAACTTTCAGCTTCAGGAGTGAGATTTGGTGGAAGCATAAAGAACATTAAATTGAGCCAATCAGAGGCCGAGAAGGGTGTACAGGTGATGTCACACATATTCATCCTCCACCCATTTCTTTTTTTTTTTTTACTTATCAGACAAGTTGACAACAATTTGAAGATGATATACCAAGTGTTTTTAAAACTGCAATTTCTATGAACACAGTGCAATATTTACATAAAACTTACATAATTCTAGAACAGTAGTTTAACCTGTTTGTTGAGGAAGATTAAAATATTGCTGAAAAAGGAATGTAAATGTTAAAAGTGTCAAAAAAACTGATGTCGTTTTGACAAATTTTAAGCCCATGCTTTTTTGGTTAAGATAAATCAGATTAACAGGAATGACAATCATAAAATAATAATTTATTGCAACTTTGATTTATTGATAGACGATTTCTCTTATCTTCATTATTAAACACATTTTATCTCTCGAAGACACAATAAATACAACTCAATACTTCATCTTAATAAAAAATGGGTGGACGATAAATTAGAAATAACCCTTGAAGCTAGAGTGTAATAAATATTCTAATGTTCAATTTATCCTATATTATAATAAGCATTAGCTTAATTTTCAGTGTACCACAAAATAGGCCATTTCCATGAAACTAATACTGAGAGACAACACAGTCGTAGAAAATCTCTCTTAATCTGCTAGAATTCAAACAAAGGATCTGTAAGATCTCTATAAGACATACTATTGTTTACATATGTCAGCAATTTTAATTAGGAGAGGAGCATTTTTTTTTTGAAAACATAAAACAATAAATATGGCTTTGAATTCAATGATTGAGAAAACAATTAAAGACTGAATGTCTTATTTCATTTCATATAGAAAACTTCCAAAGGTCATACAGATGAGGATGTGTGTATATCACCTGAAGAATCTGTCAATAGTGTAGCATGGGCCAGTGCCTTTGGCTCTCTTTGATGGAGGAGAGGACGGCGAATCCTTTCTAAAAGTTGTGAAATCAACACCAACAAAAAAGACATATAAGTAAAATGTATCAGTTTGTTTGAAAATTTTTGACATAATTGTCAAATAATACTACGTGACCTACAGAATATTGTATGGACAGAATCCACATCAGCATTTTGTGCAGCAACAACGTGTGATCAAACAGTCTCACCTTTTGCTTTTGCCTTTTTTTGCTTGTTTTGGAGGGAGATGACCTGTATCTGTGAACAGGGACAAATGGATAGAAAAGAAATAGTTTTCAGCTTTTCTCTGACAAAGAATGGCCTTCACTGAGGAGATTCACTGTTGCAGCACCTCTCTTGGGACATAAAGAGTGCAATTTCTGAGGCAGGATTGTTTAAGAGGAAACCAGGGTGCAGTTTATTGTGGGAAATGAATGGGTGAGAAAGTGATTTAGCCATTTCCAAGACCAGGGCAGAGGAGCCCCATGGGGTGAAATGAGATGTATTTTCTCTGTAGGAATTGGTGCCGACTTCTCATACAATGTCACTGTCTGTAAATAACAAGGTCATAGGTCTCAGATGGATGTCTACCAAACGGACATTCCTCCTGTTAGCTCCTAAAATGTGACTTTACACTCATCTTACACAAATTAACAGTATTGTATCAGTCATCTGCAGGAGACACACACACACTGAAGAGCTTGCTGGAAACACTGATATGGTTCAAACCTCAAAGTACACAAAAAACAAAAGGCAAAATTAGTGATGGAATAAAACACAAGAAACTATCATTTAATACACACGCTCACCTATGGCTTTGCTCTTTGTAACTGAAGGTGGATTTATGGCAGATGATGTTTTTCCTCCCAACTCATGTAAGACCTCCTGGTTCAGGCAGAGGTCAACGTGGTGGTTGAAGACAGTGAGGTCATCAGTCTCCTGGGTCACCTGACACACTGGGCAGATCAAGACACGGCCTTTATCATTACATAACCGAGGCTGTTCCAAGGTTACGGTTGCATTGTCACCACTGATCAACGAAACCGTTTGCGTGGGATCATTTTTCAAGTTGCACTGGCCATGAGGGTGGACTCCGCTCAACTCCAACTCTTCACTATCATTGGCCTCCTCCTCTTCAACCTCACCCTCCTCCCTCCATTTGTGAACCACCTTCCATTCATTCTCTAAATCCAAATCTGATTCTGAGTCAGGATCTGTGCTTTGATGTGGCTTCCTTGAAGATTTGCTAAGACACTTGTCAATGTGTCTGTTTAAAATGTTCAGATTAGTCGTCTCCACCTGCCTGAAACACACTGGACAGGTAAGGCTCTCTGACACTGTGCCACCACACCCTGATGTGGATGCATGGGCTTCACCAAAGTCATTCTCTGAGAGATCTGAGGATATACTCTTGTGTGTGTTTGATGATGGCTCTACACACTTTTGGTCACTGGATCCAATGCAAGTGTTCATTGAAACATTGTCCCTGTTTCCTTCCTCATCTGTGCTCGAACTAGCTGCCTGGCGTTCTAGCCTTCTAGCATAGGCCCTTTGGAAAAAAGACTGTTGGGGTTCCTCGCTAATTTGATCTCCCCCTAATCCGTTCTTTTTGATCCGCCAAGGAAGCTCCTTTTCTTTCTGGCACTTCTGTATTGGAGGATGACCATTAAGCGTCACGGTCTGGACGGTGTGATGGGAGAGATACTCCTTTTCAGGGTTTTTATGCATTTCTTGGATGGAGACACTGCAGTCTGTCTTTTCTTGCCGAAGGAAGCCAACGATGCTCCTCTGGAGAGGCTTTTTATCATCCCAACTGACAAAAGCAGAAATCCGAACACCTATGTGCACAAAAACAAATTATCTGAAGAAAACTGCAAAATGAATGCCAACTGTTATTATTTTGATATGCAGCGTGTCACAGATTATTTAGATTTATTTCTAGCTAGTTATATTAATTTATATGTCAGTGGTATTCCTCGATCTAATTACCCATGAGTCTCAGTCTGAGTGGCTGGGGGCTTTCATTTTCTATTTCCGTTTTCAGTAGGTCCTTAGCAACAGCAAAAATCTCATCAACTGTAGCAACAGCACACATCAGCGTCAGCGACCTGGTTTTCACCTCAAAGTTCACTTTCTTCAGTTTCAGTGTCACGGTTTTACCCTTCATGAAAAAGAAGAAAATACAGAGTTGGATTCATTTTCAGAATGAAACAAATGAACAGTTTTTCAACAACCCCTTTATTAATGACTTAAATCAATGGCACTTAATGGAACTGACATAAATAGAAGAGATGCAAATCTGTATAGTCTGTCATATCACTGATTGATTCATCAAAATGCATTATGTAACATGTCACTAAGTGCCTTCATAGTAATGTGATCATCTCCCTGGGAAACATTTCCAAGGCTGATAGTAGCCCCTGCTGCCTCCTTAATGGCCTTCCATTTCCTGTTGCTATCAGTGCCACATCAGGACCATGGCAGGGGGGAGATGGTCGTGCTTTTGCTATTGATTCGAAAAGGAATGAACAGGTTGAGGTAATTGCACGAGATTTGGTTTAGAGTCGTCATGATTCTACGGTGAACTATAATAAACCTTTTTTTTTTTTCTTTCTGTGGACCCTTTTATATCCAATTCTTTTCAAATATTTCCTTTTCTTGTTTGTTTTTCTTATTTTTCTGAGACAGCCTTTTGGACCTTAAGGCAACATCCAGCTGAGCTCAGTCTGCTGCAGCTACAAAATAAAACCACATGCATGGCTGTTGTAACCAGAACAATGTCTTGCATCAAATGTTTATTGTGTAAGCCAAAAATTTTCTCATTCTAACCTATTTGTGCAGAGTATGTGTATGTACTGCATAAAGCAACCCACTCTGGCATTCAGTACCTTCAGATCTTCTGTCTTCATGTTTTCTGCTAGCTCTTCACAGAGCTCCCTGCACAGAGAAAACTGATCCTCAGCTTTACTCAGTTCTTTAAATGTTCTGTGAAAAAATGAAATGACACAAAAGGTAATGAGCTGGAAAGAAGGAGGATGAAAGCAAAAAGAATCAATTCAATTATGTCAGTGTCTTTGCCTCATGAAAAGCCAACCTTTCTGTGCTCATGCTTTTTCTTTCTTCATGCCTGTATGAAAGCAAACACAATCCTTAAAGTCTCTTTCTTTTTTTTTAGTTCCACTGTGTTGACTTTTACTGAAGAAACATACATTACCTTGGTATATACGTGGAGCCCAGACCCAGGGAAACCTGCATGAAATGATGCCAGGCTGTCTCTGAGAACAGCAATGACAGCAGTGCCATCCGCTGGCCAAGGTGAGCACAGCTACTAATGCCCAGAGCATTCAGCATCTTCTCACTCACCTTCCCTATGCCTGAAACCTGGAGGGACAAACAAAAATCTTTGTACCATTTTAAAAAATATTTATATAGATTCGCCTTCTATTCTCTTTTCCCCATCTGCAGCACATCATCTGTCAGGTCACACCACACCTATTAGCTCTTAAACAAAAATATATACTAACATATTTCCATAATTATTCAACAGCAATGGCACAAGGCTCTGTTTATATATTAGTTTGAGCAATGTGTACTGTACTTTGCGAACTGGAAGATTCTGGACAAAATCCATGACTGCCTCTCTGGTGGAGGGAAGTCTGTATTGGCCGTTGGGCTTGTTCTTGTCACTGCACACCTTGGCAAGCATCATGTTTGGAGCAATTCCTAGGACAGTTAATAATAGTGTAATTAAGAGGTATATTTGCAAATGAACAGCTGGTGAAGCAGCAGCATAATGTTGACCCTAAATGTAAACAACCAGATGAACATTCCAGACTTTTCTTTTGTTATTGTAAAGAATACATTTCATTCCGTAAACCAGGGTTGCCTTTACTCAGCAATTAGAGTTGTGGTGAGGGAGAGGGAAGAAAACTTAGGTTGAGTATATGTTGTAATTCTCCTGTGGAATTCAAACGACAAAGCAAAATGCTAAACAATACCATGGAGGTCAAAGATACACCAGTGTGGTCATCTCCTCACCTGCACTGGCAGTTAGCACGGTCTTCTGCTCAATGCGGAAACGCATCTCTCTCACAGCCTCTTCAACAGACGTCCCAAATACCTCAAAAACACCACCAGCAACAACAGCACCAGAGGCTGACAAGCCAGGAGAGGAGCTTGGGCTGTCTTCAAAAAGGACAGGAGAGAGGTTTTGCACCTCTGGTAGTGTCTCCTGGGGGAGCTCGCTCTTCTCTTCACCTTTACAGAAAAGAAATAATTTTGATCATTGCAATGATGAACTGTTGTGGTAAACAGCATTCTCTGTCATGTTCACAATAAAAAAAAAAGGCAAAGATGCATTTATAACTAGCATTATATATATATCCACATAATTAAGTCCTGCCTCTGGCGGCGCTACTGGCATGATAGTAATGCGTGCGAGAGGACTCCGGCCAGCTCTGTCTGTGGTTAACATGGTCTGTAAAATCCAGATAGGCTTCATCCAGGCTCACTGGCTGGAAGTGAGGGTCATAGTCTGCAAAAATTTCCCGGATCTAACACAAGGATACAAATTCATGAGCATCTGTTAGTTAAAGCAAAAAAAACAAACACTTAATGTGTCCAGATGAGTGTGTGTTTGTGTGTGTTCTGACATCATTCTTACCTCATCACTCACAGCTCTGTATTTATCAAAATTAGTTGGAACGATGACTAAGTCAGGGCAAAGTTTCTTTGCAATAAAGCCAGGCATGGCAGCTCGAACTCCATATTTTCTGGCAAGGTAGTTAGATGTTGACTGAAAAAAAAAAAAAAAAAAAAAGATGAGACACGTCTACACAAAAAGGGAAATCTGGATTTAGGAATCAAAATTTTAATTTGAGTGCTACATTTGCTTTGGAGGCATTCATACAATGTTTGCAAATGATTGAAACAGAAAAGAATCTCTCTAATTCTTGACAGTGATATTCATTATTGCAGAAAAACGTACTTTGTGTGCAACGAACATAGTTATTCAATTACTGTCACTATTTCCAGCCTGAAGTGTGAATGTGTTGCAGTGTTGTGTGTCCACACTCTGCACTTAGGTCTATATATACAATATATGCCACTATATTCTAACCTTGGCCACTGTGATTAAACAGTGGTCAGGGTTAAACCTATGTGGTTCGCACTCCACTCATTAAGCCACCGGGGTGTCCCTCTGGTGCACCCTTATTTCCAAAACATTAGCCTACCAACATGCTCATGGATCCTACAGCCATGGGCTTGTCCTTCAGCTCAGGACAGTCCCTCATCTCCACAGCAGCATAGAAAGCGTCCATGTCCACATGCACAATTAGGCGGCTTAGATCACGACTCTGCTCCAGCATGGAGGCGGTCTTCTCCACCTACACAGAGAAATTTGATTGAAATCAGAATCCAAGATACTTTGTTAAGCACCGGGGGGAAAATCTGCAAAAAACACTGAAGTAGATTAGGACCCAGATGTTTGAAATGTGGCTGTTACATCTAACAGTTCATCATGTGTATGTTTTCCAAGGAAACACTACAGAAAACAACTTTAACAAATCAAGTCACAACATAAATCACCTGAGCTTGTGCTTTCTTTAACTGGGGCTCTGTGATCTGTGCCTTCTGTAGCATCGTTTTCTCAATACGCTGGTTCACCTGCTGCTCTCTCTTCAGCTCATTTTCATAAAACCTTGATCCCTGAAGAGAAAGGACAAAGACAATGAAGAGTTTCAGATTCTGTAGCACACATGAAAAACTCCAATTGCACATAAGACCATTTAGGACTGTACATCATTACACAGGGGCTTTGAGACTCACAAAAGTATAGACACACTCTGCAAAAGTGGGCCTCATATTTTTCATTTTCAACACATAAAATATCTCTGGTTCCAGGATCATTCACAAACAAAATAGAAAGCTGGTGTAGCCAAAAAGCAGCATGTATGTACAATGACCTCCTGGTACTTCACATTAAACTAACTGAGAAGGTGATTTTGAGTTGTCTGACTGTACCTTGGATGCATCCATGATGATCTGGTTAATCTTGTCTCTGTCGAGACCCTCCATACCAGCCTTGTTGTCATTGAGGGCCATTCTGGAGAGGAAGCCCTCTCCTTTACTGGATACACCCCCATTCTCCATCCTAAGAAAGGAACTGGTTCAGTGTACAACGATCTCAACTCTCCTCTAAAGTTACCTGATAAAACTGTAAGATAACGTAGCTTCGTTACACATTTTAAGATAATCTTCTTCTCACGCTGAGCAGGAGGGGCCCCTGTGTTTCGAGGTCCCTCAGCTGTCTAACGATCAAGCCTCTACTTGATTTGAAACCGATGACGAATTTAGTGGCACTTCCGCGTATATGCGTCATCGCCGGAAGAGGTGGGGCTTGTATTGTTTACCTTTTTAAATTCATAAAATATTGAATTTATCCTCAAAGGACGTCTTGAACCACTCAAGGCGCATTTGAAATCACACTGAGACATGGACAAACGCTTTATAAGATATATTTTTGCTTTCATCCATTTTCAAATAAGCCATAAATTAAATACTAATATAAAGAATCTGTGGGTCATTTAAAATATTATGCCGGAAACAAATATAAACATGAAAGTAACGTTACTTAGACAATATACCAGTTTATATCAGCCTGAATTTGGAAATTGTGTAGTTTCCCACGTGTGTAAAAATTGTTACTGAAGTATTATTTATGTATATTTAAAAATACCTTTAAAAAGTAACCACAATAGGTTTTCATGTCTCTAATTTATTAAAATTAGAGGTCAGTCCAAGAAAGTTGTTTACTTTAAGATAATATGAATACACAAATTACTTGTGAAGTCTGACCTCTGACATATTTTTGTTGTTGTTGTTGTTGTTGTTGTTTTTTTGAGAAGCTTGTCGAGTAAGACGATCTTCAAAGTACAACTGAAGCATTACTCGCTTTAGTCATAGCCATTGTGCATGAAATCTGGTTTCAACTGCAAAACATTCATTGTGTTTTAGTCGTTTGCAAATTAAAGTAAATGTATCTATTTCCGGTAGGCTTCTTTTCAAAATACATGTATGCAAGTAACTGCCGCATGGCAGTTCGCATATAAAATATGTGTTACATAAGTATTTTGACATTTATGGAGCAATCCCTCCTCACTTGTAGAAACCTTTGCCCGATTGTGTCACGGTCTCGGCTGCAGCACAACCCGACACGACAAGATAATGCCTTTAATTTGAAGGCAAGCGTGTAAGCGGGCCTGTCTAAAGGTAGGCGTGCTGCTGTGTCCGTCAGCTCGACGCTTCTGGCTGCAGGTACACATTGAAGCGTGGCCGACTCCCCCCTCCCTCCCCCCGCCCCAAGCCCACCGGACCTGAATGAAGACAGGCTAGTCAGTCCTCCTTCACGGCTAACTGAACAGCGGAACTACAGCAGCGGCAGCTGCTCACTGCTCGACATCGGGGAGCCGAAGTTCACGCCGAGGCCTCCGCCGCCGTCATCTCCTGTGATTTCGGTGTCGACCGCGGCTGAGGGAGCTACGGAGAGCAGGCACAAGTTGCTGGTTAAGTTCACGTTAGCTAGTTGCGTCGTTTTGACAGCTAACGCTAACTAGCTAGTCTCATTGGTTTTCGACGTCAGTTTCAAAACAAAGCCCGCACAAAGCGAAGAAGTTGAGACTCAGCTGTCACTTCTTGCAGTAGCTCGCTGCAAGACGAGCCGTGTTTACTGTCAGAAGACTTTGGACACGTTACTCCATCCAACCGGCGTTTTGCAGCCTCAGTTTATGTCCAATTCACGTTATTTTTAAGCTAAGTTGAAGAAGCTCTTGGACAGTGATCCAGCAGCTAACACTAAAGCTACGTGGCTCTGCCAATAAAAAAAATCAGAGTCAAGTTGTCTCTGCAGCTTGGATTTAAATGTCCGAGAAGAGTTCATCGTCCGGCTCGGACGAGGATGTGGACCCGGAATCTGGGCAGCCAGTGGAGTTCGGTGGTGTTTTGAGCAAGGTAATTTAATTAGTTTGAATATTATGGTGATTCATGAAGCACAGATACTTTTTGGCTCCGGGGTCCTGATTAAAACCACTAGTCCGAAAACAATGTGGACATCACTAATGAGCCGCAGCAGCTGAATTCATTCCCGCAGGCTCATCACTTTGGTTTGGGATCTGTTGGGTCTCAAAGTGCCGCTGACTCTTTGTCTTGTGCACTTTATGTTTGCAGTGGACTAATTATATACACGGATGGCAGGACCGATGGGTCGTGTTGAAAAACAACACTTTGAGCTACTACAAGTCGGAGGATGAACGGGAGTACGGCTGCAGGGGGTCTTTGTGCCTTAGCAAGGCTGTCATCACAGTAAGTATTTCCTGTGGGTGCAAGGAGGAAACTACTCCGTCACGGGTTAATGCACAGGTAGGCAGCATGATGGGCTGAGGACCTGTCCAACATTTCAGTGAGCAAGGCCTCAGAAGATGAGGAATCATGAGTGAAGTTTACGCTCCCAGAGAAGGCAATGCCTTTTATCTTGCCTTTCCCTGTCCCGATCATGGACTTCAACTTTTATTCCTTCAATCGATGTTCCTCCAAGATAAAACAGTGAACATTAACTAGTAATGAGGCCATTACTAAGATAACTGGTATTGTTGAAAGCTGTATTTAAACAGACAAAGTTATTTTTTTACTCCAGCAGTCATTGGAGCACATTCCCATGCCTTTTCATCCATGACTCTTAATGCACATGCTACCTGAATTTGTCATTCCTACAGTTAAAATGTAAGCTTTTTTTTACTGCTGGGATTGAACAGGTATTCTCCCCATGCAGGCCAAGATAAGCTGAAATCTCACACCCTGGTTAAACATTCACTGTTCTCTCTTAGTGTACCGCCACCCTAACCCTAAGTACAGAGGCCAAACAAGTGGCTTTACTGTGATTTGTGCAAGGGATTGTATGACTTAAAACTGGATTAAAACAATAACATGAAAAAACTGTTAATTCTCCAGGGGAGAGTGATCATTTGAGTAAGCAGATCTGAATGGAGCTCCCCAATTCATTCAGAATGTTTTGCAATTTTGTTATAGTTGCATTAACTTGGAGTGTACTCAGTTTATTACTTTTGCTAATATGATTATAGAGTAATATGACCCAAACAGCCACTTCTTACTGCTTCTTCCTTCTTTGTAAATATCCAAAGCCAGCACTGTCTGAGAGACTGCTCTGAGGAGTCAGGAATGCAGAAACATGCCCCTACTTTTCTTCTTCCCTAATATCAGTCCGTTCCACATTGTGAAGCTGCAGACACCAGACTGTTCTCACACGGAGGCCGAATGTGGTGGAAATGTCACTGTCTGAAAATTCCTGACGTTGGCCAAGATCCATTATCAAAAGCTCACATCAGGTTCTGCTCTACTGTATGTTCTACCGTATTAGTTTTTTCCTGTCAGTTTGTGGAGTTTACCCTTATATGAATAGTAACAATGATAACAACAATAATAATAATAAATCATACATTTTTTCATTATTTATATTAATTACATTTATTGCGTTAGAATTTCAGTGTGTGTTTGACTGATAACTTTCTCATGCCTTGAGCTGAAAATGCCACAATCCTATACGGGGCAAAAAGCCAGTGCAGAATGGAAAGTAGTGCTTACACAAGGGGAAAGAGGATGTTCAGGCAGAATCAAAGTGATATAAATTGGATTGTAAAGCAGAGGTTTATGGGCTGTGTCTGATACAGCACAGAAAGATGGACTGGATTTCTCTAACAAGAAATGGCATCATGGCTTGGTGCACTGGAGGTTACCACTGCATGGCTTCTTTAAAGTAAAATTTTACAAACTGCATTTTTGGCATTACACCACTCTGACGGCAGAGTTTTTTTTTCTCTGAGTCTAATATAAAGCATTTAATGGCCAGGGAAAAGCACTCATCCCTTTCCCCATCCCAGATATACAACTCAAAATGTAATGCCAGTGTTAAGACAATGTTACATTAAATTATGCCAGCTGACAGTTTGTGTTCAGAGTTAGTGTATGTTGCTGCCGTCTGTAGCAGCGCATGAGTGTCATCCTGAGAATCTAATTAAACTTGGACAACGTGAGGTTATGTCAGCTGACAGAGCTGCTGTAGTCTTACTGCTACTGAGTAGTAAGAGGGCAGAGACAGAGCGCAGATTCAAGTCACCTATGTCTTATTTCTTACTAGGATCCTTTTACAAAGCAGCTCTCTCCCCAGCTGAGTGCAACAGTTAAATTCCAGTCTGAGAGGAAACGGGTGAATTCTTTGGTGCACGTGTTTGGGTGCTGGTCAGTAGTTGCAGCTGGGTGGGGTACATTGTAGAACGGGGGAGTGAAATAGCTGAAAGATTTGGCTGAACAGTAGAAGGAAAGGTCATGGTGACCCAGGATTAGACAAAGGCATGCTGGAAGAATATCGGCTTTTTGCATACCTCTGCTGTGGTTGTGTAGGGTTGCAGTTTCAGACATAATACATGAGTTTCTAATTAAAATTCCTGTTTATTGTGTCGCAGAGGGATCTCTATGACTGATTGAATCCATGTGTGTCCAGAATCTGTCACCACTAGTTATCCAGTGTCATAAACAGTCAATGTATAGTAAACAATTTAAAGGAGTGCTACAGCAGGATTTCCCATGAATATTCCAGATTTTATTGAACTAAAAGAAATTCTTACATGAAGAGTTTTTTTGTTTGATTTGTTTTTGGGGGGGCATAATTCAAAATGAGGATATTTGTACTTCTTGGTATTTACGTGGTCTGTCTGAAAACTATTCATGAGACCTCTCCTCTTTCTGTGTAGCCACATGAGTTTGACGAGTGTCGTTTTGACATCAGCGTCAACGACAGCGTTTGGTACCTCAGAGCTGAAGATCCTGAGCACAGACTCCAGTGGATTGAGTCGATAGAGTTGCACAAGGTGAGTAACATATTCTCTTTTTCTTTTCTTTTCTTTTTTTTGACAGATTTTGTGGACCTTTCCTGCTTTTAACACATTCCTTTGTTTGTCATACAGACTTTGTTTTGATTCATGGGAATGTTGCAACTTTGTGCAAATCAGCTGTATTACTCTGAAATGTTAATTCATATAATGGATAACATTTGTGCATGAAACCAGTCCCTGTTGGCCTATATGCTATATACATATAGCATATATATGTAAATATATGCTGCTATTGCTATTCGTCAAGAAATAATAAAAATATTCTAATGCTGTATAAGGCCACTCCCATAAGCTATAATAAAAAGTAAGGTTCACCCAATCACCCACTGAAAACATTATTTTTGCTGCAATATTCACCTTTTCCAGGTATTCAGGCTCAGTTGTTGGTTCAGATATTTTGTTAAGCAGACAGGGAGTTTTGTTTTGTTCAGTGAGCTGGGTGTGTCTGGACAGGGATTCGGACATTCACAAACACACACACAGCCATTTACCCTGAGAATGTGAGGAATCTGAGGAGTGAGGTGTTGAGGTGGGGTATCCCCTGTCATCAGATACCAGGCAGTTGCTCACTCCACAAGGACATCTGCTTGATGATGTATAAAGTCTTACCGTTAAGCTTGTAAAGCATACCGAATATTTTGTCACAGGAAGTCCTGTGGTTTTGTAGTGTCAAAGGTTGTATTTAGGTTTATGTGTGCTCTGTGTGGGTTTCTTATTAGTCATGGCTTTAGCAATGCTATCATTAAGGAGTTCATTGGGCTGCAATCTGTAATTCTCTTGGGATGAAGATCACATGTCTTAAACATGTTGAGATAAACTCGACCAGATGTGGTTTGTGGCAACATGGAGACAGTTTTTTCACAACAATACAACGTAAATATAAAAATTAGGACAAACATTCTGCTTTAGTTAATTTTGTTTTCATAGGCTTACAATATATAAACTAGCATAAAAAAGATGTTTTATAACCTATGATTCTGCAATCAATTATTACATCCATTATTACCTAAAACACCTAGCTGTACTTGCCACGTAATTTGCTTTAATTTGCATTTGTAAAGATATAAATATATAAATCCTTGCTTCAATTTAATTTTCAGTGCTAAGGCCTCAATTCAATTCTTGAGTTTGTTTTTTTGGGGGGGGGGCGTTTAATACAGATTGCTCTTCCAGTTTTAGATTAGGCTTGTCTAATCTAGTCGAGTACCATTGATTTTATGCTATGATAGCCCATTTAATTTTTAAATTCTTAATCTATAAAATGGTTAGCATTGACGTAATCACCATCAGTTGTTTCCAACATATCACACTAAGGACTTATTGTCAAATCATTTATTAATGATATACTGTAACATTAGCTTGTTAGAAACAGTCTCACAAATGTCTGTGTGACAGTAAATAAAGAGGTCTGTTAGCATTGCGGAAATTATCTGAGTTATGAAAATGAATTACAGCTTTTTTGTTTCTCAAATAATTGTAGCTGAGAGACTATAGTAAACACACCACACATGAAAAAAGAATCACTATCCTGTGAACTCTCATTAGCCCTACAGAAACGGTGCTGTGGTTGGATTCCATAGAGCTGCTGGGTGTTGGCATGTCATTGGAGTGTGAGTGACCACAAATCTCATGTCCATCAACAACGATGTGTCAGTATTCCAGTACTGTCTGGACTGTGCCCTTTAGTAACCTCAGTGAGTTGAAATTTTACACTACCTGCAATACTACTGTAGGTAAGCATGTAAGCACTGCTCCCAACTGTACAAGGTGGGACCTGCACCACACAGTGTTCACCATTCAGATTTGTGCTCAGTTCATTTATTCTGTTGAGTACTGACACAGTTTGTCCACCTCAGGAAAGACTAGCTTTCTGCTCATTAGTCTGAAGATGTTCTAGTTTTTTTTATAGTTGTTTTTTTTTTCTCAGCTTTATGCAATTTATTATCAGATTGGATGGTGTAGAGCAGGGGTCTACTACTCCAGTCCTGGAGAGCTACTCACCTGCATGTTTTTGATGCTTCCCTGCTCCAACACACCTGATTCAAATGAGAGTCTCCAGCAGAGCTTGGGGACTAGCTGATCATTTGAATTGGGCGTGTTGGAGCAGGGAAACATCTAAAACATGCAGGGCAGTAGCTCTCCAGGGCTGGAGTTGGAGAACCCTGGTGTAGAGCAACAGCGAAGAGGAATGACATGCTCTCGGGTCAGCCTTTGAACAAATATTGATCAATATATACGTTTGCTAAAAAAGGTTATAATAATCCCAAAAGAACAATAACAATAGAAAATGCATTAATACGTAAATCTGCCCAACATTTCTAATTAAAAATAATATATCAAGGTTTGAAGCATTGAATGCTTAGTTTAATTTCTAGCCTCTCTTAAAGCCTTGAACCGTTAATTTAAATTCAAACAACATTTTAAACACTTGAAGATATTTTAGGGAAGTTTTTTTGCCAGTGTTGGATACTCCTATTTGGTTCAAGCTGTGTTTTTCTAATTTTCTAACAACTATAAATTTGCTTTAATATTGGTCAGACAAGTTATGATTACAGCATTTAAATGCCTTTTATGAGACACTGTCAAACTGAAAACAAACATCATTTGAATTTGTTCAAAGTACAAACATGAGGCAGTTGGTGTTAAGGGAAGAATTTTTTTTTTTTTTTTTTGGCAAGCCCATTGTGTTTTTACATGTGGGTGTGTTTGTGCTGGTGGAGGGAAAAGTCATGGTAAATGTAGGGAAGTTAAGTGCAGCTGTTGATGAATAATGCATCAAAATTCAAGGGGGATACTTTGATCATAACTGAGAAGACTGTCCCACGCAGTCAGATTTACAGGGGTGATGTGGAAGGGAACAGGGAAACCTCTTATATTTAGCCAAATCGATAGTTTTAACACCACTTTGCCAGGTTGCTTGTTGACACAGTCTTACCACTGCTGGTCTAGATCAGACTTTACAGATGGATGTTAGCAAACCAGAATAAGACCAATTAAAAGGAGAGTAAAAAGGTAATGCAAGAGATCCAGATAAATGTTGTTCCCTGCCTTCCACTCTGTCTCTCTTTCTCTATCTTTCTCTCTGTCATGATGTAAACCAGGCTCGTTCATTCGCCCACCCATTTAGTACTTCAGCAGTTCATCACACAAACAGCTCCGGACAGCCTTTGTCTCTCTCTCTCTCTCTCTCTCTTTCTCTCTCTCTCTCTCTCTCTCTCTCTCTCTCTCTCTCTCTCTCTCTCTCTCACTCTCTCCGTCCCTCTCTCCCTCTCTCTCTCTCTCTCTGTGTATCTAATGCATACATGCATGCAGCTTCCATTTTTACCCCTCTCTCCCGTTCTCTCTCTTCCATGCTCATTCTCAGTTGCTTCCTCCGTGATGCGTGCTGGAGAGAAAGATAGACAAGATGAAATGGTTTCACAATTTAGGGTGTGTGCTCTGTTGATATACTGATGCAGAACATCTGGACTGCATGTATATGTGTGTCTTAAGAGGAAGAGAGCAAACCTGCTTTGCTGCGGAATTACATGACTCTGCCTTTCGACTCAGTCAGTCCATTTTGTCGTCTTCATGGAACGTCTTGTATAAACCTCGCTTCTGTCTGCTACGGAGCCAGTGACTACTTTTTCCAGTTTTCTCTTTCCTTGTTGTATTGCTGCTTTTTATTACTTCACGAGCTAAGCTGAGTCTGTACTGCTTCTCTTCTCCTCTCCATGTTCTCCTTCCTTTTGTTCATCAGTGAGGTGTGTCCAGGGAGATGGCAATACTGACTTAAACCTCTGAATTGTGAAACTGTGGAGAGTGTTTAAGATCATCTGGGCCATGTTGGGGTCATCAAACAGCCGGGACTGCAGCAGTCTCCTGTTCTGCTTCGGCTGTCAGAATGGCAGCATGGTGGGCTTTTAGCATGTTGGCATGCTGCTTTCTCACTTTCACTCATCACTGAAGTATTTTTATTTAGTTACTAAGCCAGGATGGTGACATGAATAATTACTGTACATGTCCAAACAGTGAATTACTGATGATTCTCTGTTTGCATGCATGTAATTTTTACATGAATAGTAATGGTATTCTAACTCAACCTTTCAGCCTCACTGCATGTTGGTACATATGAGAAATCACTCACACAATTTTCAGCATTAGGCTAATGCTGTATGGGTGTGTGATGGTCTAGCAGCATGTTTAGCTAGGGATAATTTCCTAAGCAGAAGTGGGCTCTGATGCGTAGAAGTGCCCTGTTAGCCAACACTCTCATTACCATCACAAAGCCGTGAGCCCATGATGCCATTTCATGTGTTGTTTAGAAGTGGGTGTTAAGTTTGCACGGTTATGTCATGCAGCTGACCAGATGCATAAAAAGTGATTGTCTCTGGGGCACTCACAGATTGGTCCTCACTGCTGCATTGCTTTGCCCATGGGTCTTTCGAAATTAGTAATATAGTAATAGAAGCAACCTGTATGGTATTTCACTCTGATTAGATGAAATATTACTGAAATAATGATGCTGACAATCTTGTAAGAACAACTTATAGGCCTTAACCACCACTTTTTGTCAAATGTTTATGTGGCCATGTAACTACTTACCTGTCACTGTTTCAAATTGCGACTGTGTCAAATGGTCAACGAGTAAATGCTTATGGACGGTGTTATAGCAGAAAACGGATTATGCTGACAGTTTGGATGATATAATGTAATTTTAAGTGTTGTAGAAACATTAACAAAGATCCAAAGTTGGCAAAAAAATAAAATTGCATCACAGTTTGGAAAAAAACAAACAAAAAGCTAAAACAAAACTAAAACATATGTGGAGTCATCAGTCTTCACTGATGACTCCAAGACTGTGGATGAAACATTTTCTGGACCACAGGTCAAAGTCTGAACAATCATTGACTTACATTTGTAATTTAAATTGTATACTCCTACTGCAGCCCAGCTACCTGCTTTCATGTCTGCAGATTCTTTTAACAGGAAAAAATTCAGACAATAACCAGTGTGCTTTTTTTGTTGTTGTTGTTGGTGGTGTTTTGTTTTTGTTTTTTTACTGAATTTTCAAAATTGATCTTTTGTGTCTCTTTAATAATGGCTGTAATTGTAACATTTGACAATCATTCATCTTCTAACGCTTATCCGTTTCTGGGTCACGGGGGGTGCTGGAGCCAATGCAGCTCACTCTGGGCGAGGGCAGGTACACCCTGGACAGGTTGCCAGTCCATCACAGGGCCAACACACAGAGACAGAGACCAACAACCACTCACACTCACACTCAGACCTACTGACGACTTAGAGTCACCAGTTAACCTAAACAAGCATGTCTTTGGACGGTGGGAGGAAACCGGAGTACCTGCACAGCAAACTCCGCACAGAAAAGCCCCAAGTTATAATTTTATTGTAAAAGTATGTCTTCTGAGTAAATTTCCCACAAAAAGTGTTGTATGCAGACCTGTGTGATTGGGAGAAAGTTTGATGTGTTGCTGTTAATATTATAGCAGTCATGGGATTAGATGTATTACCCTGTAACAGCAAATGGAAGCTTTTTCGGGTCGCCTGGTCTTTAACAGTTGTGACAGCACCGAGTGCTTCCTCTCACATTTGTCACCTGACTCTCTCTTCTGTCTATTCTTAAGAAATAGCTCTGCATGCCCAACAAGAATACATCACAGTCTCTTGTTAATTGAATAATCAAATGGAAAAATACACATGAAACACAAGCAAATGAATTCAGACTCATATAACATCCCCCCAGCTAGCGACGGTCCTGATTTATCCATTTTCAAGTCTGTCACTTTGGCTCCACATTATTGTTTCTACTGGATGAGGAAAGGAATGAATTTAAGGGCAGCGCTCCAGGATTTGGTCATGAATTTGCTGCCTCTCTCTTTAATGTTGTGGATAACAGTTAACAGCTGCATGTGGAACAAACAAGAATATATTTGTTGGGGGGGCTGTCCCCGCTTACATCTAAGTTGGCTGGTTTAATGGAACAAATGCAGTCACCATCGCTCCTCAATGTCCATATATCTGTTTTATAGTGCCATGTGAGACAGTACCCTTTATGTCCTAATATAGTGTTTTCCTCCAGAACATATGTTCACTCTGGGATACAATGGGATTTATTTCCACTGTTCCTCAACCACTTGGGGACCTATTGGTATAGTTGGTTCATGTATCTGTCAGTCAGCTTAGTCCCTTTCAGCAGATATTGTAGGTGTTGGTCCTGCTGTGGTGCAACTCAGCATTACTCACTGCTGCTGACTGCTTGAAATGATTTCCTTTGATTTTTCTTTTCTCTGTCTAGTTTTGATGAGCAGCAGACTTTCTCATCATGTTGTTTAATGTGTTTTATGAACTTACTGATCTTCAGTCCTTCTTTGCTCCTCCTCTTTGCCCTCTATCTCCCCTCCATTCTCTCCTTTTGTCCCTTGTCTTGTGTTATAGGCCGAGTCAGGTTATGGTTCAGAAACCAGTCTAAGGCGTCATGGTTCCATGTTGTCTCTCACCTCTGCAGCCAGTGCCTTGTCTGCAACATCCACATCCTCCTTCAAGGTAAAAGAGAGAAAAAAAGTGGTCAAATGATAGTTAAAAGGACATTGCAAAATTTTTTAATCAACATTTTAAGTTTTTATACACACACACACACACACACACACACAGATAACTTTAGCTTATGGGTGAACAAAAACAAACTCTTGCCTCTGACCTAAAAACCTTCTGTCTTATTTTCTTTTCTTGTTTGCATCTCTGTACTTCTGTTTCTCTCTGCACAGAAGGGGCACAGGTTGCGTGAGAAGCTAGCGGAAATGGAAACCTTTCGGGATATTCTGTGCAGACAAGTAGACACCCTGCAGAAATACTTTGACTCATGTGCTGATGCTGTCTCCAAAGATGAATTTCAGCGAGACCGTGGTAACATGTCATAGAAATAAACTATTAATGTAGTCTATATCTTGACAGAGATTTACGTTGAATAGATCTTTGTTGAAATTGGTTCAGTTTTACTCAAACAAATGTGATTTAGAGCAGCGTTGACATGGCAAAGATGAATTAATCCAGATGTTTACTTGGAAAGGAAAGAATTTACAAATTTTGAGCTTCCTTTATAGTAAACCTGCTCTGTTGCATCAGTTAAACATACACTATTTCATTTTCTGTTAGGGGTCTTTAAGGAAAAAATACTAACAAAAGTTACTCACACCAAAGGAGTTGGTGATGTGAATTATCTTGGGATTATAGGGGTTGCTTTACAAATTTTTACAAATTTACAAATTCTGCCATCATTACTGTCGGTTTTTCCCAGTAAAGTCAATGTTTCAGGAGGTTTTTACCTAAATCTGGGTTATCTGCAGAGGTCACCATAACTTGGCCACTGAGTAAAGCCACTAAAATACTGAATAAACTCTGCTGTTAGGCCAAAACAGGATGTTTTGGAGGGGCTGGCGGCCGAACTACTACTAACATTTGCCCAACTTATTTCCCTGATGATTTAAGACCTAAATCAAAATCCATAGTTTAAAACAACCAGCATCTAAAAAGTCCATCACAAAAACATGGGGATATGATTAGCCAGTGTCTTATAGTGTGTGGAAGGTGTAGCCTGCTCTCACCTATAGCCAGCTGGGATTACTTCCACATATAAAAAGTATAGATAATGTATACATAAATATAGATCTCTAAATTTGTCATTGTTTTGCCAACCAGTAGTTGAGGATGATGAAGATGACTTTCCAACCACTGCAAGACCTGATGCTGAATATAATCACAACAACAATGGCAGCAAAGAGAAGTGTGAGTAAATTCTCCAAATATTCAGTGCATGATATGCAAATATGTGCATGAAAAAAATATATATAGGGTTTATTCCTGCTCAGTGTGAAAACTAGAATGTTTATTTTTAATGAAGTAATGTTTTTTTTCTGTCCTCATTAGTGTTTCCCCCTGCCAGCCCCAAAGGCATCAATGGGATTGACTTCAAGGGTGAGGCCATTACCTTCAAAGCTACAACAGCAGGCATCCTTTCTACCTTGTCCCACTGCATCGAACTGATGGTCAAACGAGAGGACAGCTGGCAGAAAAGATTGGATAAGGTCTATCCATGCACTCTGCACAGCAACTGAAATACATTTCATCCTCGGGGCGTTAAGAGTCATGTGTACAATAGGCAGTTTGCTGAGTGGTGTGTGATAGCTATGTGGAAGTGATGCAGACGGGGGAGCTGATTGTTGCCCTCCATTGTCTTACAGGAGTTGTTATTATGGCCAAGAGTTGATGTTTTGGGCTCTGCCTTTCAGGTGATGAGGTTGTCAAGCATTCAGCTGGCTGTGATATTAGTATGTGAACACAATTTTGTTGATCAGAAATATAGTGTTTTTCTTTATGAAATATATCATTTTAATTAAGAACATGTTAAACAAACCTTGAGGGTGCAGTTTAGCTCTGCTTTTATTGGGCCTTAGATTTGCCTTCGGCTTGGTTATGGAACATGCTACTGCTCTGTTTGCTGAAGTTGTAATTTGTTATAGATTTATTTGCTAATATTCTTTTGATAATTTAAATAGCTTGTAAAGCAATTTGTTACTCTATTAGTCATCACATATTTTTTGTGGTAAATGTTAATGTCACTTGATGGAAAATTTCCACTGCAAGACATTTTGCATCTTGTGTAACTGTCAGAATCTGTGCATCAGTTCATTCACAACAGTACAAGAGTCTTCAAATTCCATAGTCCATATTTAGTTGATTACTGTAAAGCAGCTATATCAGCTATAACATAAACGCCATATGAACATATTCATTCCAAAGTAGTCACACTTTCCTGCTAGAAACACAAATGTACCTGTTATGGTTAACGAGCTTCAACCCCTTAATTCTTTCATTTTGATGACTGGGATTACCATAACACTCAGACTACTTTTTCCAGTTTTTTCTTTCCTTCTTTTAAATAGCACATTATTTAATATAATCTATATTATCTAGTGAGTGCTCTGTGTCCGTCAGGTACTCAAGAGCGGCACCTGCATCTTAGTCAGCTGATGTTGTCAAACCAGTTTCTTTCCTGTTTTTTCTCTGTGTGCAAAGCAAAGGCGTGCTTGCCCAACCCTGAAAGTTACAAAAGCTGGTTAGCTCTCTCAGTTAGTTTGAACTGAAACTACCTCACTCTTATCTGTGTTTGGCTGTATGTTTAAATTTAAGTTGCTGATGTGAAGTAGGGAAACAGAATTGACTTTAGAGCACACACTCAGAAGGAGTAAGACCCATCTGCTCAGACTTGGACAGAAAGTGAACTAGAAAATGACTGCTCGGACTTCATGGTGCAGTTTAAGGAAACCTTCACGACAAAGTAGGACAGAGCTGCTAACATACCAGAAACAGAGATGGATACCATTACAGACGGGCAGCAGCTTCTTTACAGTAGGTGTCTGTCTATCTCTTCCAGACATCTCTCAACCGGACTGCCTCCTGCTTATTGTGTGGGAAGTGCTAAATGTTCATACCGTCCCGTACATTTTGTTTGTCTCTTTCACTTCAGTTCCTCTCCATTTAAGTATTTTGTAGGGAACACCACGGATTGATATTATGGAGTACTTTGGGATAAGACAAACTGAAGCAACTACAGTCCAGTTTGGACAAACTTGGTTGGGTATATTAACAAAGCAAAGGCTATGTGGCAAATGTTTTTGGGTTGGGTTTTTTTTGTTTTTTTGGGGTTTTTTTTTCATTCGCTCACACAGAGACAAAATGTTCAGGCTGGTTTCCCAGTTCTCCCTTGTTTTTAAATGATAGAGAATGAAGACAGTAGATCTGGAACTGGGCTTATTTTTCATTGTACAGCATTGGTCTGTTGTCTGCAGTTCACCTATAGAGGTGTGTTGTGTGCCTCTGACAGGGAATGAGACATTAGGTAAAACCTGTTTGAGTGCACATGCGGTTGAATTATGTGGTGGGTTTGCAGACTACAACATGCAGACCTCTCTTTGATTCTGCCTTTTGTTTCTTTTAAAACTCAACTGGCTTGTCTTTTTATATGCTCTCATCATCTTATATTGTTTTAATAAATTTTCACTAACCACTCTCTGCATTTTGTCTGTGGGCAGGAGCTGGAGAAGAGGAGGAGGGTTGAAGATGCCTACAAGTCTGCTCTGCATGAACTGAAGAAAAAGTCACACTACGGAGGCCCAGACTATGAGGCAAGATAAGATTTTAGATACAGCAAAGCCAGTGGAGATGTCTAGATGAACCACAACAGAAAGATTTGTGTACAGGACTGTTCTCTTGGGATTGCAATAAATTTTACAATATTTGTTGATTGCTGCGTTTTCACAGGAGGGGCCAAACAGTCTGATCAATGAAGATGAGTTCTTTGATGCAGTGGAAGCAGCGTTAGACAGACAAGACAAGATAGAGGAGCAGGTGTGTTTAAGATTTAAATTTATTTGATTTTGTGCAGTCAATTGTTTCGTACAGTTTAATTATTTAAAACTATACATTTAGTGTATTAGTCATAATGAATATCTCTGATCCTTCTCTGCCGACTTCTGGAAAACTTACCGAGCACAGTTACACACAATGAATACGGTGATGTCGCCTGTCTCTGTAATCCACTGTCCGTCTTACCAAATGTCTACTTTGTGTCTCTCAGAGTCAGTCTGAAAAGGTCAGGATAACTCAGTCTTCTTCGGTTTCTTCTGGAGACGCCTACTCCACAATTGGTACACACCGATTGGCCAACAAGGTGATCAACACATTTCTTATATTATCTTTGATCTCCTTATTTCTGTCCTACTTTAATTAAGACTCCAAGTTGCTCTTCTTTTTTATGCCTCCTCCATCCTGTTTTGCTTACTGCCATATTTTTATATCTTCAAATGAAATGCTCCTCCAGCAAGTTGTGATTATGTGCTTTGGTCTGCTGCACTTTAGCTTTGTTCCTTATTTCTCTCCCTCTTTAACGCCTTGTCTGCGGTACAGCTCCATAGCCATTCTTCTTCCCTGTCTTCCACTGAGCCGGTCAGTGCTTTGGATGACGTTCACAGATTCAGCACTCAGGTACTGTATTAAGCTTACTACTGTAAGGGGATGCTTAGCCTGCTGCTTTTTACTGCAGTGAAAGAGAGCATTAGCAGATGGCAAGAGAATGTTTACTAACAAATATCTCCAGGATTTCACATTTTCTGCATTTTAAGTCTCCTTTTAAAACAAAGTCATTGGTATTGTAGTATTTTGCAATGCACCAAGGCAAAAAATAAAAGACAAAATGGAAATTCCTGGAGCAACCAACAGGTTGACTTGTTCACACAACAGCCATCAGTCTACTGACACAAGTCTAATGCTGCATGCCTGAAACCTTTCCTCACATCAGTCTGTCTTTCACAGCACGCACGGGCATGAATCCAGACTGTTTATGTACTGTCTTCTTATAGCATTATTGAAATGTTGAATAACATGAACGAGCAGGAGCCTGATATGAGCAATAGCCAATATATTCTTGGCTACTGCTCATTTGCCAATGAGCTTGCTTCAGAATTCCTAAGATAGCAAAATATTTTCTGTTTGTCTTTAATGATGTCATCCAAACCTCTGTGGTTGGATAGAAGCTGAGGTTCTGGGCGTGACTGTAAATCATTAAACTTGACAGTAGGACACCTAATATAATACATTCTCCTTATGCAGAGTCCTATTTTAAAGCATGTCCTCAAATAGGCAGGAAGAGAACAATAAAATATAAGTGAATTAAAATGTGAATTTAATGAATAGCTGTCTTTCTCTCAGGTGGAGGAGATGGTGCAGAATCATATGACTTACTCTCTTCAGGATGTGGGTGGAGATGCCAACTGGCAGCTGGTAATAGAGGAAGGAGAGATGAAGGTGAGTCCAGAGAACTGGGTATGAATTACTTCCCTTATTTCCTAGCTTTGTATATTAAAACCCCATTGTTTTTTAGGAGGTACTTTGGTTGTTGAAACATGAATATTCTTGGCTAATAAGCGTTTCCTACTTCTGATCTAATGTCACAATGAGAGGGGCGGGGGTATCACTTCAATCCTTAAATTATCAGTACTTAAAATAAATCACTCTTGGCTCCACACTTGTAACCAATTTTATATTCAAGCTTTTCCTTTTTGCATTAAGAGGATTCCTCATCCTATATTCTGAGTGAGGTTGCGAATATGTTTGCATTACAAATCTGTTCTATCTCACATTCTGCATTGTGTGACACAGGTTTATCGGAGAGAAGTGGAGGAGAACGGTATCGTCCTGGATCCTCTCAAAGCTACACACTGTGTGAAGGGGGTGACAGGACATGAGGTCTGTCACTACTTTTGGGACACAGATGTCCGAATGGACTGGGAGAGTAAGTTTCAGAAATCACCATCATGTTGCAGGCTGCGATCATCTGTGTTTTACTGTTGTGACCAAACTGAACTCTTCCTCCCTCAGCTACCATTGAAAATTTCAACACTGTGGAAAAGCTTTCTGATAATGCCATCATTGTTTACCAAACACACAAGGTAAAACGACATATACAGTGGTTATAAATGTTGATGAAACATGTTGCACATTTGATTGTTAATTTGATCTGCCTGTTTGATGAGTGCGTCTGGTTGTGTTTCAGAGAGTGTGGCCTGCCTCTCAGAGAGATGTTCTCTATCTGTCAGCCATCAGGAAGATCATGGCAACAAATGAAAATGATCCGGACACATGGTTGGTTTGCAACTTCTCCGTGGACCACAACAATGCCCTTGTAAGCTGACTGCATGAAACTTATTCATATCGAGCAGTATTGCAAGGGAACGTTTAGTGGATCAAAAAGTTGACAGTAAAAATACTGCTTGGCCCTTTTTTCATGTACATTAGCATTGTGATTAGATTAGAAATACCTTTGATTTATTACAACAGTCTTACATGTTCTGGTGTGTCATTTCCTATTTAAATTGTTGAAAGAATTGTTTTAGACCTTTTCACCTCTATCAGATCTACTGCAGAGAAATTTGTTGCAAAGTTGACATGTTTGTTCTACTTTCAGCCCACAAACCGATGTGTTCGTGCCAAAATCAATGTCGCCATGATCTGCCAAACACTTGTCAGCCCACCAGAGGGTGATAAAGAGATCAGTAGAGACAACATCCTGTGTAAAATAACCTACGTTGCCAATGGTAAGTGCATCTTCAGCTTCAGTCTTTTTGTCCAAGCAGGATCAGTAGCTAACCAAAACGAACCCATTGCATCACTATAAATCTAACCATAATATACCTACAGTCAGGAGAAGGTGTTCAGCTGAGCTTTAAATGTTAATTAGTCAAATTCAGAACAGCCTCCTCTCAGCCAGCATTTCTATTTGTCTTTGTGTAGCTGGTCAGTGTCATGGAGCATGGTGGTGTGTGTCTGTGCTTGTGCGCTAGAGGGCACCACAGGCTGCCGTCTGTCAACTGAATCTGCGTTTAGGACTGAATTGCTTTGTTATGAGTAAAAACATACACACTGGTTCCTAATAAATGTTTATCTGTGTGGCTGAAGTAAACCCAGGAGGCTGGGCTCCAGCCTCAGTCCTCAGAGCTGTGGCCAAGAGAGAGTATCCCAAGTTCCTCAAACGCTTCACCTCCTATGTCCAGGAGAAGACCGCTGGGAAGCCAATCCTCTTTTGAACACAGAGAGGTAACCTGGGACTCAAACACATCCCGTTTTAGGAAGCAATTAAACTGATAGAAGACTGATGGAGCATTTCTTACATTGTTCCTTAAAATGTCTCCTGGCTGGTACTTCATCCGTCAATTTGAACACTGAAAGCCAGCAGATGTACAGAACAGTAAATTTGTGTTAATCTCTGGCCTGCTGACCTTTTTATTTGCCCTTTTGTTTCAGGCTTGCAGAGGGCCAAGAATGCCCAGTGGAGAAACTAAGTTGTTCATAGTTGAACAGGCTGTCAATGACTACGTGACCCTTTCACCTGACAATTACAAGGTGTTTTGAGACTACTGTGTGCAGGTCGTCATATCAACCACAGTACGCCTGCTTGTAGAGGAGACTGGTTTTACAGCTTTAATCCATCGGTAGTTCTCATCTTAGCCACATTGTAATGGCTTAACACCATCTACTGGTCATGGGTACATTTGTATGTAAATTTAAGAGATTCTTTAGTGGTTTTTGAATTATTGTTACCAATTATTTGCTTTTTTTTTGTAAATTGTTTTGTACATTTCTTATGATTACATATCTTTTGACTTTTTGGGTTTGCTTTGATCATTAGTATTATAGCTACTTGTTTGCTGCTGCTAAAGTAACAGGAAAAGATATCAGATACTGACAGGAAAAGCATTGATGAGGTTTGGTACAGTGTTTCCTCTTTCTTGCCTTCTCCTGTCCCTCTGGTGATGACTCTCTGCAGTTTGATGGAGGGTCAGAGCCTAAAGCTTTGAAATCTTTATATTTTTAGATTGTTCAGTAGCTATGGGAGAGAAACATGGACACAGTGTATTGTACAGAGAAAACTGAAGTTTTCAGTTAGTTTACTAATGTGAGAAATGTGAATTGACTGTTAAAATGCTTGAATTTGATGACTGTAATGGGCCAATGAAACCTGAAGTATGAGATGAAGAGCATCGTGTTAAGCCTAACTAACTCATGTTCATTAATAATTTTCTCATAGTGAAGCTGATGATCAATAATTGGATAAGTATGATGTGTGACTGTGGTCTGTAGGTTGCGATCTATTGTCAGCGTGTGTGTGTGTCCCAAACCTCACATTTTCTGGCAGATATTTCCAGATGACCACAGTGACTGATAGAGCGATCCTCTCCTCTGCTGAGAGATGAGTGGATACATATCGCACACACTTGGTGTTTTTTCCACACTATTTTCAGCCCCTGATCAGGCTGATGAGAATCTGACCATCCATGAGATATTTGTGTAAATGAGTCCTGGTGCTGTTTAGCAGGATAAGATAAAGTTGTCCAATGCTGAGCAGGACATCATCTTCTCCCTACATTCTCAGTTGCGCTCACATTACATTTCACATGGCACACTACAGTGCAGTGGCCTCCTGCCCTTCGACTGATAAAACACCCCTAGAATGCCTTAGACACCAGGATGAACCCCAAAAATCCTGGCTTTCTTCTACTGTACAGCCACCAGATGTGCATTTATCAACTCTGAAATGAAGCTTTTGGGGAATGGGAGGGGGGAGGGGGTCAGCATTTCACATCATCTTACCTCAAGATTTCTATTTACTCTAGATTGTGTATAATACCATCAAAAGTTGGGATTTTTTGCAATCAGTAGATCTGCATGTTTAAAAGTGTAACCATCAGATCTTCAGTCTAAGGAGTCAGAGGTCAGGAAGGATCTGGATATTTGTTTTGCTGATGATTACAAGAGTTAGATCTATGAGCAATGTCAGCTGAAGAATGCATTTAGTGTTTTTAATTTTGATATTTTGTCAGTAATCTACACACTTTGTATATTTCTAAGTTGTACATCAGAAGTGTTATTATTTGCACTAAATGTAATGCAATTTGACAATGTTCTGTAAATTAAAATTGTTACACAACAGAATTGAGTAAATGTGTCGATGGCAGTTTCTGATTTAACTGATAAATGATGTAAGTTATCATGAGTTAAATGTTAAAGTTGCTACTACAAGTAAACAGAGAATTTTTATAAGTTTATTTGAGGTTCTCTCTCTCTCTCTCTCTCTCTCTATATATATATATATATTTATTTATCTATTTACTTATAAATATGCATTGTCTTTACATTCAGCGATTAAAGAATTTTTCAGCAAATGGTAAAATATTGAAATTTACATGAACGATGCTCTCAACTGACGTGATCATGGAATTCAACATTTATAGTTGGATGTGGTCTTGGAGAAGAGGTATCAGACGGCTTCTTAGTGTAGGATGCATGTGTCATAACTTCTTGAAGAGGACACACTTATTCAGTATCAAAGGATATCCTGAGTAAAAGCATCTTCAGTCGTGACACAAACTTAACAAAACTAGTAGCTCCACATCAAAAAATGATCTACAAAGTTCTGTCATTGTCTCTCTACATGTAGTATCAATGACTTACAGAGGTGTGGATTTGTAGAGTAAAAAGGAAAAAAACAAAAGTGCATATTCACACATCCAACTGCTTATGTCAGGAGGCCCCCCCGCTGAAGCAACGTCCTCAGAGAAAAATATTTCGTACAATAATCATAACCAATGTCAAAAGTGCCTTTTCACGAAGAGGGAGTGTGTCCCATCGTTCTGTGCTTCATCCAGGAGCCAGTAACTGTCTTTTCTCAGTTCACTTTGCAGCCACACGTCACCAAAGCCTTCGGGTTTGCGTCAGGGCAGTGTGGACGACAACCCATTTAGGAAAAGTTGGCCGCTAAAACCCCGTCACTGTCTGTGTTTGGCTTTGGCAGCTTCACAATGAAGCCTGTTCATGAGTCTTTCCTCGCTTTTGCTGGCTGCAGCTACAAGTGGGTTTGCTGCCATCCTCCATCAGAGACCAACATATCCTCATGAATTCACTGTAAACATTTGTCATCTGATCAGCAACTAATGCAGGCGCAACCTTTGAGGGTGTCATTCATTTCTTTCTGGTCTGGAAGAAATGTATGAGTTTCATCTAGTCTGTCCGTGTGTGTGTGTGTGTGTGTGTGTGTGTGTGTGTGTGTGTGTGTGTGTGTGTACATATATCTAGTAAATGTTTAGATCTTTGCCTAGGCCGTGAAAACAAGATACAAATATAAAACTTAATGGCACTGCATTGACGCATGATCTAAAAAGCAACACCCAGTTCGGCCTGATATTTATATCATTACATGATATGTCACATGGTTCCTGTAGACATCCATCATTCTGACTTTGTTTATGTCTTCTTTTAGTCCTTCAACAGGGGAGAATCTCATTCTTTTTATGTCTTGGCAATACAAGTGGCAACATCAGTGCATCTAGCGGCACTGGAAGAGGAGTTCAAGGCCGGTCCAGTATGTCCAATGGAGTGCGGCGATTGTCTTATGATCGGCAGGAGGAAATGAAGGTTGGAAAGCTGCTCTTTTCACTGCAGGCAAAAAAAGAGGAGAGGACCAGATTATTAACCTAGTTCAGACTTAATGTGAACTAAATGGTCATCGGCAAACAGTGACCTGAAATAACAGACAGAAAGAGGGCTCACCAAATAGACATCGAGAACGGAGCCATCATCACGGTCTATGTCCACATCAATGGTGCTCTGCTCAGAATTCAGGCAGATAGCGCTGTCCTCAAGAGTAAATGTGGAACTGGATGCTACATCATCTCTGAAACAGCAACACATATTTTCCTTTTAACTTCCGTAGAAGCTGGCCCCTTTCAGTTTACTGTTCTGGCGAAAGTAAAAGTGTTGCATAAACATTCCCTGTAAATCAGTGACGGACAAGTCACACCCTTTATTACAGAAACGTTGAACTCAAAGAGGTGAAGTGGTAAACAAAGAGGATGTGAAACTGTCTGATTCTTAGGAAGTCTCATGTCTCTTCTGGTTGTAATGAGCGTTCTATCATCCGTTGTAATGGTAACCTGATAAATCTGTAACATTAACGCTACGTGGTCAACAATAAACCTGTAACAGTATGCAGTGGCAGCCGAACGTAACGTTGCCCGTCCATTTTTTTTTACGTCATGTCAACGGCGCTCAATGCAAACAAGTGTGACAAGCAAACTAACATTCACTCATCTTTTCAAATATTCAGTTACCAAGCTAGTAGCAAACTAAGTTAACGTTACATAGCTGATGCTAAGCTAAACATATTTGCTAACCGTCCATGTGCTAATGTGACTTAACGTAAGTTACCGATCCGGGTGAGTTCTCAGGTGCCTGATAAAATCTGAAGTTGATCCAGCGTCCTTAATTTTGGTACCACAGACTGCTTCTTTTGTTGAGGCCATCTTTTTTTTTTTTTACTTTTTATAACCAAACCTAATTACAAAGGGTAACGTTACAGAAGCAGCTGCAGGTGTGCCGGTCGCCATAGTTACCGTCATCTGAGGTACGAGCGCGTGAGGCGCGCACCCGATGCCTAATATTGTTATTATCGTGACAAAAAGGAGGTAGTGACATTAAGTTCGTCAGACGTTTCCAAGTTTCCTCAATGTTAATACGCCAGAAAAAGAAAACAATGATTGTTCACGAGTCCGAGTCGAGTCTGAAGTCTTTTCAGTACGAGTCCAAATCAAGTCTGAAGTCTCTGAAGTGTGCGACTTGAGTGCGACTCGAGTCCCCATCTCTGCTAATATGCACCCCTTGAAAGGCTTCAAGTGAACAAAACTAAACTCATGAGAAACCGCTGAGGGGCAAATATGAGTGTGCATGAAAATGGCTAATTTCACAATGGGTAGCCAACACAACATCTCCTCTGAAATTTTGAATTTCTTGTAAATATGTGGTTTTTAGAGTCGCATCAGATCAGGAGACGTGGACAACTTTATTCAGCCTCCCTGATTCAACCACCAGGGGGCACCTGAAGCATGTTTTCCATCTAAATGCATCAGGTGACTCCCTGATAAATTCAGGAATGTGTGTTTACTCTTATGACTCTTGTGACTGACTTCTTTCTGTGGTCAAAGTCAATTGAAAGGTAGACAGAAGCCGTGCTGCTTTGTTTTAGCCAATCCTGCCCTTTGTCAGCACACAAGATGTTAGACCGCTAGGCTGTCGGACAGAAAGTGGACATTGTGGATACAGAGTGCCCGTTGCACCGTTTGTCCTTTCTTGCCAGTCTTTCTGCAGGTATAAGGCCGTGTCATAGCCCCTCTTAAATATTCATGGTAACAGTTGACAGAACAATGTCAGGGCAGCAGCGGGTGACGGGTGAAGGGGACAAGAGTGGACGAGTCGCGCAATAGGGCCTTAGAGAGCAAGCTGAACCTGATACTGCTGGACAGGAGGACAGGTGGAGGATAGAAAGCATTAAGGTGGCAGGTGATGAGCTTTTAGATGCTTCCAGCAAGAGAGCAAAAGAAGCTGTCTTTTACTAACGACCAGATGAAAAGTAGATTTGGACTGTAATGAAATCTATTAAAGAGAAACAATATTTCCTGATGTCACATTATCAGACTTTTCAATATAGTATGAGACAGTGCTTCATACAGGTATTTATAACACTGTCCCATTAGAATAAATGAATGACTCTGGTTAATGAAATGAAGTCAGATCTGAAGAGATTTGTGTCCCCTGCTTCTGAAGCAATCATTCAAACTGTTTCCACCGTCACACCACAAATCCTTCGTCATTATTGTACGCATTTTGTTTAGAAAGCTGTCTGTTGCCAAACAAACTGAGTCACCTGTTCCACGACACGTCACCACTCAAAGACCATGACGTTAGCAGACAGGTGACAGTAACATGGGCATGCGTGAGCGCGTGTGTCTTGGGAGTGGCAGATTTTCACACAGTACCTGTCCTCTGTTTGGTTGTCCACGTTGACAAAGATGGAGGAGGTGGAGATGGTTCCCATGGAGGAGCCTTCATAAAATGATGGATTGGCAGGGACCAGATCAGGACGCAGGTAAGAACCGAACACAGCTGAGGAAGAAAACATACATGCACATTAAATCTTTCCGTCTGACTCTTCATGTCAACATCTTTCCAAATTCTTTCAAGCTTGTATTTATTACCCATGATGAGTAAAATGAAACCCACAGCCACGACGCCCATGCCCCATTAGTAAATCAATAGGATCAATAAAGCTTTGTATAGCTATATTGATCAAAATGTAAAGATGCCATGTCAGTTACTTTCGGTACTTTATTGTGGACCTAAAAAAACTTAAACAACCTTGATGACTGAGACAAAGCAGAGTGTGAGATGTTGATTTAAGCTCGGTGATGAAATTGTTCCCCTCCTATTGAAATATAGTATTTTTTCCTTTATCATGTTCACACTTCACACATGCTGGTGAGAGAGAGTTCCTCCAGCAGAAAGGAGAAAGTAGACACATGACCCTGTTTCTGCTCCACACCCACATCCTTGTGTCTTCCTGTGTAGCTCTTGCCTAACACTCCATCTTATCAAGGACAAAGGTCAGATGCTGCTGCTGAACCTGCTGACGCAGACGCTACATTCATACACCTTCTCGTACCGGGGTCAGACTGATCATGAGAGGGAGTGAGAGAGGAGGTGAGGATAACACGCCTAAAACCACACGTCTCTTTCATTACACAGACCCTGTGGACTCACACTGGTGCTAATAACGAGACCTTCTGTTTTCTGTCCATTAAAGCCAAGCTCTGTATCAACCATTGACAGTTTCTCCCACAGAGTAGTGCTGAGAGGACATCATTTTTATGGGCCAATGCAAGTGGCTGTTTACAGGCCTCAAGTGTTTCTAAAAAGCTTTAAAATGCTACATCAACAGGAAAACGCGTGAAACTGAAATGAAAGATTAGGTGGCAGTTTAGAGATGGTGAGAAATGCAAAAATACAAATTGCCTTTATGGTAAAAAACAAATAGTTTAGGTTTTGAGTTTCAGGCAATCTCATTTATTATTTAGATGCCTCTATGGGCCCCTCTGACTTGCAAAAGATCCAACATGCACTGTTTTACAGATGATTAGAAAAAGTTGCTTCTTTGACAAGTTGTCATGGTCGCAGTGAGATTCTCCTACTAGAAAATGCTTTGTGTACCTTGTCCATCCAGACTGGCTAGGCTGTGGGCCCCTCCCAGTCTGTCCCTCTTGTCCTCCCCCTTCCTCTCGTCTGCCTGCGATGAAAGGATCTCCTGAGAGGACGACTTCAGAGCCGGGATGGAATTGCGAGTCCTCTTTGAAGGGGAGAATCGAAGTGCTGCGGAGCAAATTCAAGCACATGAGTCAGGAAAAGAAAGGAAAGGAAAAAGGGAAAAGGGAAAACACAGGCAGAAGATGTAAGAGGTGAAGATAATTGGAGGAGATAAAGAAATCCTGACTGAAGTAAAGTTGTTTAACTGTTAAAATGCATAACGACATCTACACAGGCGTCCCCCAGGCTGTCCTCATTCTGCCTCCAGAGCAGGGTGTGCAATGAAAGCGCTTCCTGCCTTCTCTTCTGATGGGACTTGGCAACGGCTATCACCACAACTAAGTCCACAAATAATTGCCTTGGTCATGCACACTTCCACCTGGGGGTGGGGATCCTGAGTGCTTACATAATATTTGTTATTAAGCCCAAAAACTGCTTTCTGACTTTACCTACAGCCACACTGAGTTAAAGGGTTTAGAGGCTTTGCGGTAAACATGATCAGTCTGCAGTATTTAATCCTAAGACTGCATCGAAGCAAGGAAATCTGCATACTATGTCTTGCAACTACAGGAGACACTAGCAGGCAATAGAAGGGCGAACAATTCAAGGCAGCACTATCACAGTCTTTCCTTGAGTTCACAGAAATGATCTGATAATGTTGCACTGACACTTAAGTGGCCAGTAACAGACAGTAAAAACTGACCACAAACTCACTCTCCTACTCAGTCTGTGATTTCCTACTTTGCACTTCCCTTTGCCTTTGTTTTTTGGGGGCATGTGGGCGACTACCTCCCATGTGTGTGGCATGTATGTGTCAACCTGCGGACTTACGCTGAGTCTTCCTGAAGACACATGTGGTCATGAACTTGAGGAAGCGGCTGGCGTAAAAGCCAGGCCGGTGCACTGAGACGGAGTCCTGGAAGCAGGCAGAAAAAAATGCTTTTAATAGCAAGTAGACTGAAAGAGCATGAGTCTGAACAAGAGGCTCATTCATAAAAGCAGCAGCGTCAGATTTGAGCTGAACTATCCACTTACACCATCGTACACCAGGGCTTTCCATGAATGCTCCAACTTTTTAATGAACCTGGGGGGAAAAAAAAGAAAAAAACTTTGTAACAGATATATATTCGCTCACAAGAAACTTCCCCTTCATGCTAGAGCGAACGTGAAACACTTCCTCCTTCTCTCTTGATGTAAGATTTTCATCATCTTCTAGATGTGTGTGACCATTTTAATCCTAATTCCACATTACAAATGAATGATAACGTTTGCTCTAAAGATCAGTTTCTGTTTGTATTTAGGTTCTTAATTTGTTAAATTCATTGTTATGTTTCTGTTCTTATGTTCTTATTTATGTTTTTTATGAATGGGGCTGTCTATGTACTACTACTTTATTTTTATATAAAAAGTGCTATGCAAATCAAGTCTAATTTGATTTGATTAAATTAGACTTTTAGCAGAAAGGCAATTGATTTTGAATGAGAAATAAGGCAGGATCAATTTTGACAAATTGGACCTATTCATCGTTCCTCCATGACCTGGTCTCAACATGCCCTGACAAAACGGGTCAAAGATTTATGTGATGCTTTCAAATCTCCACAAATTTGTAAAGGAGATGAGATGAAAAGCCTTCCTCCTCCTGATTTTCTGCTTTTTCCCCGGAAAAAGAAAATCAATGCGTAAATGAAGAAGACTGAGAGTGCTGGACACACAAGTCTCAGGTCTCTTTAGGAGTGTGGCTGGTAACAGCTTGTAGCTCTCTCCATCAGTGCAGGGTGATAATTCAACATTAAGAGGTTGTCATAGGGCAAGCAGTGACAGAATGGTGCCGCTTTGTCTGAACTATTTGTGAATATTTCCTCTTTATTTTCTTCTTTATTGGTTATTGGTGATATATGTTGGCTGTGAGAAACTGAGACGGACAAACTGTATCTGTAGATCACACACACAGATCTAAATGTATTTCGTGGAACCAAAAGTCAACAGATTCACTGAAATTTCCCATCGGAGTTAATAAAATAACTTTAGTTTTAGCAATGATTGGACAGAAGGTCTGACAGTATGTTTATTTCATCTCTTAAAGATCAGTACCTGTATGACTGTAGAATGTCTATGATGCCCAGGAAGATGAGCAGCTTTTCTTCTTTGTGAGTTTTGGCAGGGATGCCACCCATCCTAAAACAGAGATAAAACACACCACCAGTCAGAGTCTAGCAACCGTTCTTCTTCTGCAGGGCTTGAAACGCTGCTCAAATAAAGGCAATAAAGCTCCACACTTTCACGAGTGTTTGTAAAAGAAGCTCTTAAAGTATTTACATTTGTGTGTATTGCTGTAAGTATGCAGAACAGTAGCTGTGTTTGTATTTGTGTAGCTATGGTTATATGAGAGCCTGACTGTGAGCCTGTGTGAGCACTGTTTGACTTTCCTGAGCGAGGTATGAGCATAGTTGTATAACTGTGTCTGAGAGAGAAAAGGTGGAGATTAAGAGACAAAGGCAGAGTGTGTATGCCCAAATATGTGAGTATAATGTGTGTGTGTGTGTGTGTGTGTTTGTATGTGTGTGTGTGTGTGTGTGTGTGTGTGTGTTCTCCCCCACGCTCAGCTGACTCACGTGTCATCTGTGGTGAGGGCTTCAGCTGCCCTGCCGTCTCCCTGGATGGACTCCATGGCGGTGGAGTAAAGGACCCTCTGACCCACATGTCTCCTGCCATCGCCCCCCGCCTGGCCCAACTCCCCCCCCTCTCTCTGGCTCTGGTCCAGGACGTGCACACCGAGCAGCAGACTGTAGTCCATTATCTTAAAACTCTCCAGGACCTATGATGAAGCAGATTTTACATAAAACGCTTAAAAAGCCTGTCGGTTATTAACGGCAGTTACGGGATATTTTACATTTTCAATGACCTGTTTGAACGCTGAGGAGATTCATTTCCTGGACTGCATGTTTTACCTCCACCCCCCATCAGTAAATATAATGATGCTACGAAATGTTTTGAAAAAGCTTTTTTCCCCACCCAAAACACTTTCATCACCCAAAATGTTTCAGTGGATCAAAGACCAGAGGACCAGACCAGCAAAAGGAAATCTCTGTTTAAACCAGGTTTGAACTAAATAAACAAGGTTCTTCCACAGTGAGCCAAGTGTTACACTTTGACCCGACTGAGGAGCCTTTCTCCCAGTTTCCCAGAAAGTAAAGCTGTGTGGTGGCAAGACAGGGGGAGAGGGTGGTGGGACGCAAGAGTTGGATCCAGGGAGAACCGGGAACTTGGGTCTTATGACCAGATGAAATAATAAGTTTATCATCAGAGACAGTTTCCTCTCCAGATCATAAATAATATATTCATATACTGTACAAGATAAAACATATCATCAAATCAACAGAGTCTTGACGCAGAGAGGCCTGTGTCTGTGACAATATGCAACAAATTGTGTTATGAATCTGACTTATAACTTTGTCTTATCTGTCTCTAGATCACTTATTTTGAAGGGAGGTCCAAGGGACACTCTAGTTTGTAAGAGACATCACTGGTGTATAAAGTTACAGTTACACACACACACACACATGCGCATACAAACACACAAACACAAAACAGATTTAATGACCAACTGACACAAACAGTGGGGCTTTTGTCTGAGCTTTGCCTGTTCCATATCAACGATTTGCATCCCTTCACTCTCACTCCCCCAGCCTATTCAAACCGCAGCCATTTTGAACAGAGCCACTCAAACCGGGCTGCCTACAGAAGGCCATTACTATGTGTGCTGGCCTCAGCGCTCCCAAGCAAACAATCAAACCACCACAGCAGAAAGAAAAGAGCAACATTGCAATGATTCTTTGTGCTCAATGTTTGTTGCTGTTGGTTAATACGGTTACAGTTAAATATCGGTGCAATGAATGTGATATTATAATCCTTGGAGGTATAACAGCTGTGTTTGGGTCTGTCCCCTGGGCAACTAGCCCTCTACTCTCATTTCAAAAACAGCTCATTTTCTTAAACAATAAAAATAAATACACAAAACAGTTCATTTTCTTACAGTGAATTAGAATGAGTCTAATTCCAACACTCCTGTAGGATGACAGCTTTGTCACAGCAGCCTCTGATCTTCAACAAATCCCTGATTTGTTTCTCAGTTTATATTCCACCCTGTAGCATTCCTCCACCCATCCATAGTGCTCGCTGGTGTGACACTAATATACTGTGAGTATGAGTCCAGTTACCATCACGGGGATGTTTCTAAAGTACCTTTAATTCAAAAACACAATCTGCTGCCAATTAGACAACAATTAATTGAATTACAGACACTTGCCTGTTAAATTTGTCATTTGTTCAGACTTTACCCGAACATGCCCGACAGGCCCCTGCACACCCAGGACCATCCAGCAGGAGAAATATAAAACGCAACGAAAAAGCAGGGAGCTATAGTTCATGGTTGGTGCACACAAAGAAAATTTCATCCATCAGGCCTTGACATCATGAATGGAAACATGCATGAAATAATTCAACTATATTTCTGAGACCAAAAAAATTGTTGAATGTTTCATTTCTAAAATGCAAATGATTCCCAGTTCTTTAACTCCTCCCCAACAGTAAACTATTTATCTTTAGCTTAACTACTGAACGGACAAAACAAGACATGGGGACATGACACCATTGGCTACAGGAACTTAATGATTTTCATTATGTACTGATAATACTTAGTACACCAAGCACTAATTAATAAAAAAAAAAGTGGATTTAATGCTATTTAATATTATCATTCAGTCCTCCCAGTGTTTTGAGGTAAAAACAGAGTTGTGTGACTGTGTTTGAGGATCCTGTTGAAGACGTGCTGATTTTCAACCACAAGGTCACAGCCTTAGTCCTCTGCAGGCAGACAGTGAGAGAAGCCTTTGTTGTCATGGGCTTATGTGGCTGAGAAGAGGGGGAACTATACAGTAAATGGTTGTTCATGATTGGCTAGACTAGCTGCTACACAAAATCATTTTTGTCCTCCCACAAATCACCCAGGCATTCATTGTGAAAGTCCTTATATTTCTGCACTCTTTCATATCTGAAAGTAAACAACTTAATTTCATTTGGTCCGCATTCTCCCCCTAATGATGAGATTTCTGCTGTCAAACTCGTGCAAAGAATAAAACCATTTTAGCAGCGTGACATCATCATCAGCATCTTAATGATCATTGTGTTTATCTGAGAAACGCTGCTGTCACACTGTCACTGTTATTTAACGGGATTGTGACACTCTTCTCTGCTGTTTGCATTGCAAAGAGCCAGCAGCAGACCAACATCCCCCTCACTGTACAATAAACCCTCACTGTCTCACTCTCCGTACAGTAGAGTTCAACATGCATTATTAATGCCTTGTGCTGTTTTGGTATTTTGGGAGTATCACTGGAGCTGCGAAGTAATGGAGAGAGGAGACTGAAAATGGAGAGGAAGCTCTGTGTTTCCCTACCAATCTGTCACACAGCAGAAATATCTGATTCTGTCATATGTGTTGACAGAATGAATGCTCTGAATGCTCTGCTTTTCTATACCAACTCAACTCTGACCTCACACATTCTGAGGACATCATGCTCTAGGAAAATATTGAATCTTGTTATTTTCAGAGGCTGTATCACATGTCCTTTCACGAGACACCAATCCCCTTCCATTTCCTCGCTCCCTCCAAGCCCCTCAGCCCCTGTCACTGAGCTTCTGCCGACCCCTCCTGTGTGTTTTGGTCGGAGGCCTCTCCTAGGGCGACAGGGTTAGCTGCTTACTCATGGAAATGGACAGAGATTCTGCTTAGAGGGCACTTTGCCTCCCGCTCAGGAGGCGAACACAGGAAGTCATGACAATAACAAACTGCAAAGCACAAAGTCACTAACAGCTGCTCATAGTGAGACACTGTCACTTACATATGTGTGTACACACTTTACACATACAATATGTGGCACACATGGTGTGTGGTCAGTATATGTCCAAGCCACATATGGGTCCAATTTTAAATGTGTGCTTGCTACCGGGTTAAACATTAAGGAAGCACTGACTTAGTAAGAAAGGAGGATGTCATTCTGGCTGCAATCTGCTTAACATTAAAAAGAAAACAGAGAACATGGAATCCGTCAGCACATTGGTTAATGATGTTGAGAAGGGCAGTAGCCTGAGGAGATAACTGACAATCTGTCTGAATTTATGGTTATCTCGCACTAAACTAACAAAGCGTCTGTGTCGTTGTTTACAAGCCTGGGAGGATACCCAGGTGTGATACACTTTCCAAAAAGAGATTCACTAAACCACAAATTAGACCGGTAGAACCAGAAAGGTTAGTCAACAGCAAAATAATAGTCATGCCATTTTATGTGAAGAGAGGAGAAGAGAAGATAAGAGAAGAGGATAAGAAGAAGGGAGAGCAGAATATACACCCAGCATCACACTGTTCATTACTGCTAACTCTGCCCCGCACGCCATCAATCACCATTGGCAATAAAGCTGTCAAGCCTCTTCTATTCCCACACACTAAAAACTGAGACATTTAAGCAGATGCACGTGTAATGGTAGTCATGATGTTGTTAGCTGTATGGTGCCGAGCTTAGTAGCCGAGGCAGGTTGGCCCGGCCCAGCGGGAACAGGGGGGAGGAAGTCTTTCTTCCTGGTCTGTGAGCTTCATCGAATACAGTGATCCATGAAATCCAGGTCTGATTCCAGGTTGAATATCAGAGCATAGCACAACTAGTGGGTGTCTGTGGGTGTGCATGCTGCATGAGTGTCCATATGCAGCTACTATATACCAAGCAGAACAAATAGGATTACAACACTGAGGCTTTTGGGCTTCTTTTATTAACCACCCACTGTTTGAACAAAGCACCTCAAATCAGTGTCGGGAAGCCACAGTATCCTCACTCATAAAGCTATCAGAGCACCGGGAAGGGTCACTGCACATCAGCAACATGTATTCAGTTTCCTGGTGATCCAGTTTAGTGTAATTTCACAATGACTGCTTTACTATAATAATGTAATGATTTCCTGATTTAAGGAAAAAAATGTATATTTGACAAAATTTTAAGCATTTTTGTACTGAAAATTAAACATTTTCTGTAAGAAATACTTGACGTAGAGAGCTGTGTTAGTTCATTTTTTTATGTATAAATTACTTAAACCACCTGCCTGTGTTTTTTCAACATAGCTGGGATTGGCTACAGCACTTTCCCCCACCCGCCCCAACCCAGTTTGACACCAACTAGGGTGACATGTAAGGAGAGTTACCTCACCAGTTACTGTGTTACTGTGTCAACCCAAAAAATATATACTCAGTTCATAGTGGTTGAGTTATATCACAATATAGAGGCGTTTTCGTGGAACATAAAGCAACTTTTTCTGTTCTGTAAATCTTTCTGCATTGAACCATTCAGGGGACAGCTTATACAATATGAGAACTAAAACAGGTATTTTCTAAAAGTCTTAGGACACACAGTCTCTCAACTGTTTTTTTTTTTTTTTTTCAGAGAGGGAACAAGGAAATCCGCAATTCAGCTCTTCTGTTTCTTTTGCTTGTTAAAGCCCAGAGACATGGTCCTTTTTTACAAATGTGGTCTGCATGCACATCAATATAAACGTAAAAAGGATTTTAAACTAATTTTGAGTCCTGATCTGTGCCCAGCAGAGCGTCCCACAGCCTCTGAATAATAAGAGAAAAGAATGTGAACATTTAGATTTGACAACTATTTTGGGATCAAGGTCTGAGCGCCTCACACTACCAGGATCCCGTCTTAATCGCATTCAGTGTTTAAAGGGCTGTCATGTATGAAACACAGCAGCACAAAGAAGAAAGAACAAGGCCGGGGGCAAACTCAGAGCTTTGAGCGAACACACAGTGGAAACGCGCTGCCGTCCCATTGGCAAACACAAAACTTAGGAAACTTTTCAAAACACTTTGTGTCATTAAACATTTGCCCTTGACTAGTACATAATGTACAGTCGCATGAGTTGGTATTTAAGCTTCCATACTTGATTACAAGAATTACAGGTCAAAGACATCCCAAGAGCAGCTCCCTGCAGTCAGTCGACACACGACTTGCTGTCTGTGCAGGGTTTCCAACATTCAGGTCAAAAATATTTTACTCAAGGAATGAAGGCTTGAAACTCATGGCCTTTTTACAGGAAGGAGTTTAATAGATACAAATATCCCAGACTTCCTTGTTTCTTGCATAACTTGCTTTCATGGAATTAAAGTGATCTTCCTGCTGTGGGATGACTGAGCAATTTCAATGACTGTCAAATGAACAAACAGGGACAACAAAGAACCGCACTCCACACACACACACACACACACACACACACGCACTTACCCGACAGTCTCTCTGGAGGGTCTTCGTTAGGTTGTTGTATGTCTCTGCATCAAAGTATAGCCCTTCCTCATGCATGTCCTGAAAGTCCAGGTCTTTATAGGTCGGACAGGCTTTCTCCCTCTCTTTCCTGGACGCCCGTCTCTTGTAGGTGGATCCCTTCAGGTCATATTTGTAGTGCATTTTAACAGAACGAGGAAGCACATTGTTCATCACCACCAGTCGGATGTTGATGCCTCCGGACTGGATACAGTACAGGCCGTAAAACTTAGGAAGCAGTGTGCGCGGGTTCTGGTTTAAATTCTGTGAATAAAAAAAGAGCAAGCAGGATAATTGGTGCACAAATTCATATATTAACAAGGAAACAGTTTGGTTCTTAATTTGTGAATGGCCACATATGCAAAGTACCCCAAACACAGCAGTGTTCATTTAAAAACAAACAAACAAAACTGCAGTTCCTTGAATGGCTCCAAAAGCACTTAAATCCCCATAAACCACCACGTTTCCAGCTCTATGACAATCTTTATGGAATGCTCTCATTCAGGTTTTATGAAAGTTAAAGCTTTTGTAATCCACTCAAGCAAGACTGCTCCTCAGAAATCTATGGTCTATATCACAGAGACTGAATCGATCATCATGAAAGGTGTTTCGGGATATAACTGTGCAGAATCCCATAAACTGGGTCATTTTTTAGTGTTATGGCGCCTTAAACCTGGAGCTATTGAGAACACTCACTGTATTTCATCAATCCCACTTCAACATCTGTTACTGATCTCTTAACACTAAGGGGGTTTAAAACACCCATTCAACAATCAATAGCACACTTTTGCTTCCTCACTAGCGGAATCCTCAGGAAGCAACATTCAGGGTCTCACCATGTAGTATCCAGGTAGCAATCTCTGGAGAAACTTGGCCTCTTTGTGCTGGACGGTTTTAATGATGAACTCGTCATCGCTGGTTAGGTAGAAGAGGGACCCACTGGCCCCCGGGTTGACCAGCTCAATCAGAGGCTCATTTACCAGGGAGTACTGAAGAAAGAAAACAGAAACAAACCACTTTAACAAGTCACGTTAAATAAATTGGAAACAGTTCTTAACACATAAAAAAATGAAAACACTATTTAAAGTTTACATGGAAACTATGATTAAATGGTGATGTTCCACTATAGTTTCTTTGTTTAGTGCTGGAACAAGAAAAAATAGTTTTGAGCTATTTACACTAAGTCCTCTGATACAAAGATCCAGGTTTCTATTCAAATGCTTCTTCTATATGCACAACAGAGACAGAATCACTCTTCATACACGTTCTTTAATTAAAGTGTACTAAACAAACGACTACCTGTTACTAAATACTTGGTATTGGATGCATGTAGCCCAGTCAGTGAGAGAAATATTGCTGCCGACAGCTAGAAACTGACCTAGTGTGTAAATGCAGTCTTTTTACAAACTTTCTACAAAGCCTTGCAACCTGGTTGGAGGGATTTGCTTCCGTTCGGCAGGAAAAGGACTGTTGATGCTGGGCAGTGACGTTTGGCAACAAGGCAGCAAGGTCACGTTTGGTGTTCCTATTCATCTTGGGGAATGTTGCAGCCCAGTTAAGCTTTACAACAACAAAACCAGTTCTTTTTTAACTTGATTTTTATTACATATGATTACTGTGATGTTGAAACAAGTGTATAAGGCCATTGTTTAAAATAGAATTGCACGCTGTCATATTAAGATTTCCTTTAGTTGGAAAGCTACAAGGGAGTGCCAAGTTTTCCACATAGTTTGGCCACATTTTACCAACTAGTAAATGGAGGCAGGTCTCTGTCGACATTTGGTTTATTGTTAGACCAACACATTAACTATAGAAATCCTAGTTCCATTTCACAGCAGTTGAGCATAATAGGAGCAATTACTGCTTGTGCCTCCACCGTGACACAGCGATTGAAGTGTGAGGGAGAGCTTGTGAGCAGCAGACTGCAGCGTTTGATGTTAATCAGTGCGTTTCGAGGCCAAATGTTCAGACGAGAGGAGAACTGGAGGCATCCACTCTCATTCTCCAGACACTCTTCCTCTGATGACCATCTGCAGTTGCTCTGACGTACCAGCAGGAATACATCCGCATGTGTGTGTGTGTGTGTTGTCTCTCTTTTAATTAGACTCTGCTGTGTATCCTCTGTCTGAGTGAATTCATCATCACCTCAAGGACATCAATCATGAGCTCATCCTCTAAGCTTCTGTACCTTGTGTCATCATCCCTCAACTGCTTTAAAATGACATTTACGCTCTGTCTCTCATCTAGAGTGCTTTGTCTTTTACTCTTACAGAAACAAAACTAGCATTCAAAAACAAACATGAAACTGGTAGGGTTTTTCTAAGGCATGGGGGCAGTGGAAAATAGAAAAATGGCTTCATAACACAATAAAGGCCAAATGAGATTATAGAGAATCTCATTTCTGTTCCAAGCAAGAAGCACACGTGTACTTACAGGAATGAATATGGGAACAAGGTATGGTCTGGTGATTAGCAAATTAAATAATCAAACAGGATAGCATGTAGCAGCATGTAAAAAAAAAGCTTTTTATAATGATTTTTAAATGCATTGTGAATGACTGCAGATAGCCAGTGCTGTACGAAGAATATTTTTGCTGACACACAAAAAAAAAAGAAACATAAATTATTAAAGTGCTCATTTTTGTTTCTTTTTCTCTGTGTGTGTTTGTGCCTTTGCTTCTGCTGGGAAATCACAAAATCCTCTGCCGATATCTTTCACCTCTGGGAGCTGGTTAAAGCCGTTTAATGAGGGCATGCTCCGTTAACTCAGTTATTACTTTCAATATCACCACCGCCCCAATGTTGTGCCTTGACTTCGGCCTCCCATCCTGTCTTTCTGCTGCACAGATAGTGTATGGCATTACCCACCTACTACTCACATCAGGTTCTGTCATGATTAAAAAAATTCACAAAGGTAAAAGATTAGCAATTAGTTCAATTTCCAATTTCCATTCCATCCATTATCTGTATTCAGTAGGGTCACAGGGAGCTGGAGTCTATCCCAGCAGATGTTGGGCAAGGGCATGGTTCACCCTGGATAGGTCGCCACTGCATCATAGGGCTGACTTACAGAGGCAAAGAACCATTCAGGCAAACTCAAGCAATCTAGAGTCACCATTCAACCTAAATGCATGTCTTTGGGCTGCGGAAGCCTGAGTACCCAGAGAGAAAACACACAGCCACAGGGAGAACTGTGCAAACTCCACACAGATAGGCCTGAGGCCCGGGAATCAGACCCTGAACCTTCTTGCTTGTGATCATCTACATATGAAACAGTAAATTACCAGCTAGTACCACTGAAGCTTGCTTTTAGTCTTACCAGGTAGTCATCTGGCTTGATGCCGAACAGGTCCCTGAAGTAGCGGAAGGCCAGTGGGGCGTAGGTCTTGAAGCGGAAGTCAGGATAGTGATGTGCTGGGGTCAAGTTGCTACCCTCACTGGTTTGTGTGATGAATAACCGGGAAGCAAAAGTACACATCAGTACATTATATACAGTAATCCAATTAAAATGAGAGGATACCAAGAAAACATTTGACATTACATCAATAAAACAGATCAGTGTCAGTGTCATTTTCACAAATCGGTCGCAGCAGGGGGAAAGTGAACCTGAACACAACTGAACGCTTAACCTCGGTGCCTGACTATGTGGCCTATTGGCTTCTGGCAAGAGTATCAGAGGAACCTGTAATGTGCTCCACCTTATAGCCTCTGTAAACACATGGGAACCTCAGGTTCACTCGCTTCATTGTGAAAACTGGCTTAGATAGTGGGTTTGTTAGACACTGAAGATGGGTCCGGTTACTGGGGCTTAACAATACCCAACAACACATGAGCCTTTACTCTGAAGGGGAGAAACAGAGGAACAAAATGATTAAAGAAAGCCAAAACAAAACAAAGCGAAACACAAAATAACCTAATTTTTTTCTGTTGTTTGACTGGATAATGACACGTTAATGGGCTGTGACAAAGACTGATCCTGTTTTACAAGTAGCCTACCTGAGTCATTGGAGAACACCATGACACTGGAGTAAGCATGTCTGACTAGGTTAGCATGAATCAGCATTTCAGTCTTCCATTGAATGAACTCACTCTGGAATCAATTTCTCTCACCCTCAATCTACAAGAAGTAGGTTAATAAAGGTTTTTGTTTTCCAGGGCACCTTCAAATCTGGTTAATAGTTTGAGAACTTGGATCGTTTTCTGGGTAAAGAGGTTATTTTGTTGTTGTTTTGTTTCTGTGCTGTAGTTAGACTGTCTGGCCCTGATGTGTAACACGATACCTGTGATTACTCTACAATGAAATCTTACTGGGGCAACAGCAACACAGTCCAAAAAGGTAATGTGCGTCTCACATGGAAACCATTTCATATACAAAGGCACCTGGAAATGTGTCTTTCAATCTAATCAATGAGCCATCTGCGTGTACAACTGCCTGTGAAAACAAGTGTGATGGTTGCCAAAGATATATGAAGACAAAAAGAAAACAAAAAACTGTATGTGTGTATGTGGGAGTCACAGTGACCTGCGACATCTCCAGCCATCCAAAAGTAGACTGAAAGGACAAATAACAGTGGAAAAACCTCCAGAGAGGAGCAACAAGAGGAGGAAGAGGGGTAGAAGAAGGGTGAGATGGAGGGAGGCAATAAGTGCATCTGAGAGCCATCTCCTCACTCAGCCACTCTCTGAGGATACTCTGTCAGTTAAAAGAAAGAGAGGGATTTGTGTGCCATTACAAATCAGAACGCTTAGGGAAAGTAAAGCATAAAGGGGGCATGGTTGTCATAGATACAGATATAAAACATTAATGTATTTACTTATGCTCATGCTGATTGTATTTTGGTTTTTTTAATAATTAATTTATTATAATAATTATTATTATTATTTATTGCTTATTTTTCATTTCAGTGAAAAGATGGGCCTAAGGACTTTAACTTTCATTGCATTTCTACATTATGTGAAAAGGCTTAAGATCAGCTGTGGAGTCAGGCTCATGTAACATCTTAAGCTTTATGCTTGACAGTCTAAACAAGCAACAGCAGGTTTTTTTAAACCTCATCATGACACTAAAACCAAGAGTGATGTTTGGCTGTTGCTGAGGAGCGCCAGGGCTGGTTTGAATAAACCATATTGAATTTACATATCCTGACACTGCATCTCAGAGGCAAACCAAAAAGTGTTTCCTGGTAGGACTCTAATGACCTTTAATCTGAAAACCGAGAAAGAAAAAACTTTAAAATTCCAACCTATTAATAAAGAAACCACGAATTGATCAAATTCTCAAAAGGGGACCATCTACTGTCATTTCCATACATTTACTCATTGTAAAAACTGGTATGGCATGTGTCTGACTGCGTGAATGTGAACTGTAATGTATGTGAGAATATATGAGTCACACTTTCAAAGAATTTCTTGGTCTGTTCTTGATTATATAAAACATTTCTCCAGGCTGGTGATGTAGTTGTGAAGACAACCTGAGATGACGGAGCGGCCACACACTGATGTATGTTTTGCACTGTGGCAGTAAGAGGCACACAGGAAGTTGATTTCTCAATTCTTAGCTGGATAATCCACCAGAATAGTTTTATCCCTGCGTCATGATTTAGACCAGCAGAATTCACCTCACTGACAAATGATGACGGTGGCAGTTTGTGGTAGCAGCAGTAATTTGTTTGGACTGGATAATTTGCCACTTTCCATTGCACGTGATTAATAATAGCTTTAAATGTTTTTAATATAAGACCCAGACACATAATGAACAGGCAGATGGACAAAGTGTTAGTCTGAAGTCGCTTTCCATTCATTGACTTTGCAGCGTTGAGAAGTTGCTGTGGCCAAAGTACAGCCTGTTACCTATGCATAAGCAGCTCTCTTATTCACAGGCTCTGACAGATGAATAACTTCGAGTTTATGTAAAAGTCAAGCTGTTAGTGTATGAACCATCGCTACACAAACATCTTACACAAGGAAGCTTCTGAGTATCTATACATGGCAGAAGACATCTTGCTGTGTATAGAAGCGCTTGAGCATGTGTCTATTGTCACTACACAGAACTGACCTGGGAAGAAAGACACTCTCCACCACATAGAAGTCTTGCATAAGCACGTCTCTGTCAGGCTTGGAGGTGAGGTTTCCCACTGTGTAACCGATACCGAGCTGAATGGACCCCTTCAAGGCCGATGATGTGGTCTAGATGGGAAGATGGAGGAGAATACGTCACATCGGTCTGGCTCTTGTAGCTCACTGTCACTGCTTTCCCTATTTCGTTCACTCTTTAACTTCACTATAGATATTAAGACAGAGCGTTTTCTACATTGTACAATTTTCTGGCATTAATTTAACACAAACATGTCCAACAGCACAAAGAAACAGCTCATACCTTACTGCCACCGCAGAAAGACCTTTGACCAGTTTTTAGCCATCATGAACAGCGGCAGCTACTGTGGAGCCTCGTAATGCCTCCACAGCAGTGAAAGTTTTTTTTTTTTTTTTTTTTGGTTTGTTTGTTTTTTTGGTCATTTCAAGGGTGGAAGACATGATATGCTGTAGAAGGACATTTATAAGAACTCGTGACTCACAAGAAAAGGCCTTTTGGATTAGTTAGCATTCCAAAATAGATGTTAATGAGGCCACCTTTGTTGTCATGACTCAAATAAAACCAAACACATGAGCAGTGTGAGCAGTCAAATCTTTTTTTTTTTTTTTACCTTCTTATATGTTTTCTCTCTGCTTGTGTTCCAAGGCCGACCCATTCCATTTTCTGTTGTGGTCGACATCTGAAACACACGCAAACAAACTGACTATAAGAGAGTTTACAGAGTCTTGTTACTTGTTTCATAGCTTACAATAAAATCCCATTTGCTGAAGAGTGAAGACCATAAATGTGCCTTGCTTAAAGGAAAGCTCTATCAGACAAATAGCAATCAGGGCGACATTCTGTGACTGTCAGGTTTTGGGCTTGTTAGGGGATCCTGTGTAAAAGAACAGACGCAAAAAGTATGTGTTACACAGTAATAAAACACTTAGACAAAAAAAATGCTCAAAGTCTTGCTGCTTCAAAGTTAAGATATGACAAGCTGAGGAGAATGTGAACATGTCCAGCAGCTATGGGTCCTTAATTAACTGTGATACACTTGTGCATTGTTCATCTTAATGCTGGCACATTACACTCCTGTTAGGAGAGGCACCTGAGGCTTTTTTCTCCCGCAGCTTTACTTTGACAGTCACATATGACTCACCTATGACGTGTAAATGCACGTGTACAAGTAATAACAATCCAACTACTTCCTATTACAGACTTGTCCAGAAAAAACAAGACTAACCTGCCTGTTATTTCAGTTTTCACAAATGTAGATAGTGAGCAGGCAAATGGATTTTCTTTCCCCATTTTTCCTTCCATAAGTCAGGGCTTATGAGTGTGTGGGATAGACAGCCCCTCATAAAAGAGCAATGTGTACCACTGAGGTGAAAACTTGGCATTGTATAGCTTATAGCACAACTAAGTCAATACTGAGCAACAAAAACAGTCCGTCTCATTTCCTCATATGAATTTTACTGTAAACTCTTCCCCTCTCTGGTTGTTTTTAGGACAGTTCCTCCCTCTTTTTTTTTGTGAAAATAAGGCAGAGTAACATCAATAAATCAATAAAACTGTGGCATAACTACGCCTCAGGAAAAACGGGGACACTGACAGGGAAGTTAGGGGGGGAAGTCCAATATAGAAACACTGGCAAAACTGGGACTTTGTGTGATAAGCTCTGGCCTGCAGTCACTCTGCCACCTGCATATAAATGCACCTGCAGGTCTCAGTGCTGCACAACACCGTCTTGCGTCATCACTGCTTCCAGCCACACGTCCTCCTCTCACCTGCTCTCCGACCAGCAATCACTGTATATCTCAGTCACATCAGACTCTATTGTACTGAGATGGCAACCTCTCATTAATATGCAATACAACACTGTTATTTCAAAACTGTTATCATCAGCTGTAAAAAAAAAAAAAAAAAAAACTACGCTACAATTTTTATCAATACAATCACTAGATATGTGGAACATGTTTTAAAATAGTCTTCAAAAGGAAACCTGTATCTTCAGATGAATAATGTTCACAGCCACAAAGAGATTCAGATATTAGAAGAATGTAGCAAACAATGAGCCCTTATCTTCAGACTGGGTCTCTATCTGTCCACCTGCTCTTCCATTGCTATCTAGCACAAAGACAACAACAAAACACTCATTTTGGCTCAGAGCACATCTCCCAACTACATCTTTTTGTATTCTTGGGTGTCTCATCCTTCCTCATTCGGTCACACACAGTTCTGTGTGTTTGTATAAACAGGAATTCCAGGAACGCTGTTCACATAAAAAAAAAATCTTATCAATTATGTTTCATTAGCAGAGAATCTGAATAATGATGTTTTGATCCACCTGAGCCATTGTATTCAGTGTGTGGTGCCTCTGGAACCAAGGAATGTTAACAAGCCCTCAAGCTGGCCGGTCTGGCTCAGCCATGCCCTGGCTGTCAACGTGTTGAATGGGATTGTTTGGATCGCACTCTCCCTCTTCCCCCTTCCCTCCCTCTTTTTCTCTCACCTGACCCCACAACCCAGCCGGTGCTTTTCCAGAACAATCCAGGAAAGGCCGGCAGCTGCAGTGAACAACAGCACGTCTATTATTGTTCAACTCTCAATAAAGAAAGGCAGACAAAATGGATGAACACATAGATAAAAACTGATGAATGGTTATCCATCCAAGTCTTACCACTGTCATAGAGTCCAATTTCAAATATCCACTGACATACAGGAGTGTGATAAAGGAGCACATGTACTGTATATTGTTTTAATACATACTGTATGTAAAACAATACCTTGTGTGATATAAATACAAAATGGATGGTGGATACTTTGTGGTCTGGATAACAACCAAAATGTGTAAAGTGATACAACTGATCAATAAAAAGGACACTCTGTACTTGAAAGTCTAATGTGAGTGAAAACATTTAGCTTAGACTTATGGAGATGGGTTTGGTTGTCTTCATGATGCAGACCAAACGAAAATTTTAATGGAATGACGGAAAATCTACTCAGGGTAAAATCTCTTTTGCCCACAGTTGTCAAGCTTGAATTTAACCCAGAGACCAATATACTCTAGTCAGACACAGCAGCTGCCCAACAAGACAAAACGGACAGGGTAAGAAATCAGTTTTGGTCAACAGAGTACTTTGCATTCACCTTATCTTTCTGCTTAGGAATCACTATTAACTATTGTTCCTAAGGTAGGGTACTATGTAAATAAACTTAACTTAGCTTTTCTGTCTTCCTGAACAACTCTGTTCCAACTCGTCAACACGCCCTTGTCAGAAGCGCTACCACCCTTCAAACAAACATACTTGAGTCTTGCTCAAACACTGGCTCATACCATATCTCCTCCACATTTTCAGAGATATTGCCAAGGGTACCCGTCAGCCCCCGTGGAAGTCAAATAGCCTCTCTTTAGCCAAGCAGTCCTGGCAGAGAAAATGTGTTGCTGAGATCAGACATGGGCCGTCTGTTATGATAGAAATGCAAATCCAAATACATCTGAACTGTCCAGAACTCTTAAAAGTGGCTACATGATCTCACTGACTACGTAGGAGTCCTCGATGTAATGAAGAGAGGAATCAATCAACACCACCAGTCATATGGCTTGTCTTACAAAATGTAAAAATCACTTATCTCTATCTATGCTGTAATACTATAGTTCTTTAGAACAGCAAACAGCAATTCTCACTAAGGAGCTTTTTCAGATCTTCTTATGAAGACATCAAGGCTGAGAGGTGTTCAGTAAAGGTGACCCACGCAGTTTCTATCACCAGGACATGGATACTACATATAGGCTCCCATTTGCTTCAGTCCTCAGATACTATTGGATTACTGCAACAGATTGGAGAGGTAATGGGGAATCAATATCAAACCAGCAATGCAAAGCAATGGGGACTGGACTGCTGTTTTTTTATGACCTTCACAAGCACAGACTGTGAAATGTTAGATAAGCACAGATATCTGGATTTGGATGAACATAATCAAGAAGATGCATGGGGAGTCAACTTAACTTGGCCCCTTAGCAGATCCGCTTCATCAACTTAACTGGCGCAGGCAAACTCAGCCCAAGCAAAAATTAACTCATAAAACATGTTCACTTGCAGTGTTGTTATTGCTATTTAATCAAATCTCGTTTCAACCTCGACAATAGTGTGCAACAGGACCATATGCAGTCTGATAAACTACACTGATACAAATATATACACCCTCAAAATAATAAAACAACTTATTACTATCAAAGCCCATTGCTGCATTATGCGAATCATGCAGCTGGGAAACCAGAGCTCCCTGTCACGATGAGCAGAAATGATCAGCATACACAATAATACGTACACTACCTTAAAAACCTTCAGCTCCAACACCTGGGTTCTGTTGGTATTTCCATAACAGGTTTTATTGGCAGAAAAATAGTGAGGCAGGGAGGGGAGTAGACACTGTTCAGTGGAGGGCAGACAGAAGGAGATGGGATAGCACTGTCTCTGTATATCTGCTCATCAATCTCAAAAACACAGGCTGAGCTAAAAATTCAGATGCTCAGCTCTGGTTCCACTCAATTAAAACAAACCGCCTCAGAAAAAGCACACAGTGAGCAAACACAATATAATACACATGCAGCTTTCAAAATGTACTCATAGACTCATATATACAGGTTGTGCCTCCGGCCACAAATCTTATGACACACACAAACCTTCCCCTGCTCCAGGTAAAGCTGTGAGACATCTGCATGGTATTATCTTGGATTGTTCTTGGTGCGTTCTGTTCCATATTTCCCTGTATCCTCTGGAGATGTTTGTTTTCATCCTCCCTCTGAGGGACAAGCTGTGCTGCAGCTTCGGAGCATTGTTTGTCCACACCAGTCATACACAATGCAGCACTGCAGCGATAGCAGAGAAATGTGTGCGCATGGAGAATATATGACAAAACAAGTCTAAATATCTTCAACCACACTAACAGATGATCATGATGGATTGGTTGTACTGAGAACAAATAGATTTCCGCCACAATATTGTTCAATAGTACCAGATGTCAAGCTTCACTGAACGCAGTGAAAGTTTTTTCCCCTGCAGGACAGAAGAGGGAAGAATCAGTGGCAGTATATAATCAGAAGATCCACAGAAGGAGAATGCATATATTTAACTTTAGAATATGACAAGAATACAAGAAGCCTGAGGTGGGGACTTGGCCTGTGCGTTTGTAATTCAGAGAGCGTCTCACTGTAGTTCCCCCTTGCATGAGAAGCAGTGAGGAAGAGGAGGTCACCCTGTGTCCATAGAGTCGCATAATTAAACTGAGCGAACAGGATAGGGGGTTGGTGGGGGAGGAACATACAGTTGAGCACAGCGAGAGAAAAAATAACAATGCGCGACATATCACGGCAGGATCGTTGTGTTCAACCACCAGTCATATCTACTCTGTCATCGGATCAAGTTCTCATGATCTGATGACACAAAGATGACGAGACAGACTTGTCCATCCCGATGAAGCAGAGCTCAGGTAGGCTCAGCCCTGCCCTGGAGTCCAAAGGTCCCCTAGCTCTTCTTTGAGGCAGAGGGGTGACAGCCAGGTTTATTGCCTATGCATTTCTCTGTGGACACAGCTGACTGTGTTAATTATTCTCATAAGTGCCCAACAAGAGGGGTTAGCCAGTGTATTTCCCAAACTTTATTGATATGAGGTTACAGGCAGGTTTCATGTTGCCAACTTTCCGCATTCTTGAACTATTTTCACCCACTTAGTTGTCTTCACTCACTCCTCCGTGTCTTGCAATCATACAGTTTCATTTAGTCAACTCTCCTTCCTGCTCACACCCGAGGGTGCCCCAAGTAGGCCTCTGCAAACCTCATCAATATCAACACAGGAAAGTGGGAGTGGGATACGGTGGGAGGGGAAGGAGATGGTTAGCAGGGCCAATAGAACAACAAGCAACAACAAACATCACAACCTCCAAATAATCTGAATTCCTGCGAGGCTGCCAACCTGTCGCTCTGCCAGCAGCCAGCAGCCAACCAATCGCTACTCAGAGGACAACAATTACCAGCCAATTAAAGCTGGAGGCCTCTTTTGGGAGATGTTTTTTCAGCCTGTCAAACACTATTGCTGACGTGCAGCAGGGCCAAGGAGGCAGGAACTACCCTTTGGAGGTCATTAAGATCAGAGTGATAACAATCAGATTCAGACACTGCAAAGTAAATCATGGCCATTTTAAGTAGACCATGACACTGCCATTTGGAGACAATCTTTGTAGGAATAACAACATCACTCTTTAGAAACATGAAATCAGGAATTAGGCATAGCAGGAAAAACCACTTTGTTGAATGTGTGTCAAATGATGTTCCATTTACATAAAGTGCAGTGAAAGTGGAACATCAATCTTCGCCTGCTATAGTCACTCAGATAGTCAGACTTTCTATTCTCTAGATGAAGTCTTGCTGTAATAATACTCCTAAAAACAGTCCCACAGTACCCAGAGACCGAATAGTATATTTTCAATTATATTGTTACCGCTACAAATTTGTAACACAGCAAGAAAAGCACTCGAGCCTCCTTTTTTTTTTTTTTATCCCAGACTTGTGCTGCCCCAAAACTGGTGAGGAGCCGTGTGTCTTAATAGAAGAGCTTTCAGTTAGTATGCCCATGACTAAATGGCAGCACTAAGTTTAGATGTGAAGTTGGTGGACTACCCCTTTAATTATTCGTTTGACTTTTTCTCACTTGGAGCATGAAACCAGGAAACACTAGTGGATCATTGCCATGAAAACATTTACACTTTCTTGACACTGTGGTCTGCCAGTAAAGCCTGAACACGTCATATATCAGCACTATAATCCCCAGGGAACAAATATCTCATCATCTATTGTCACACCATTTCTGAAAGTCCTTTCCATGCCTTTTAATGCTGAGAAAGCCATTGCAGACGTCACCAGTATTTTTAGATAAACACAAAGATATCCACGTAACGGTGCCCACACTTTAAAACGTAGAAACAAATCACATAGACACAAGGTAAAAGGTTGCGACTCAATCTTAGAGTGATGGTTGTCATGTGTTTCATCATTTTACGCGCTGTGGGAAGCTAGCTTTTAAACAAGGGTGAACATTGATCTCAGTGCAGATAATAAAACAGAGTTAATTATAAAGGCCTGACTGATTCCTGGTGGATATCAGCAGCACTGTACGTGGTATGTGCTGACATGAGCGCAGCCTGGCTGACGAACAAGCACAATGAAACAGATAACAGAGAGAGAGAGAGCCCCATGCTTAAGTAGAGGTGCTACACATATGCTGAACCTCATCAGAAAGACTATGTGGGTCATTCATACAACCCGCCATCGAAAAAGTCCAGTAATGCAAATGATATGGTGGTTAACTGACCATTAACTCCAGTTTTAATGGGTAATGAAATATTTTGTGTATCTAGTAAACTTACCAAACATGCTAATCAATGCCTTTATAGATTTAGAGCTTTCAACATGGCTAAGATTATCTTATCCTGGATTTATCAGTGTCGGTGTCTATGTAACAAGAAAGTGGATTCCAGAAATACCAAAGAATTTAAAAAGGTCTCATGTTCTATTTGAGCATAAATTTTTAATCACTACAATTACAACTGAGGGGTCACATTTGAAACATTCAGGCCATTTAAAATTGTGGACTTTTTAATGCCATGGTTGAGAATGGAATACATTTGGCTTTCGCTGGTGACATTCTATAGTTAGTAATTGATTAAACAATACAGTAATAGATTAACCTATTAAAATCTAACAAGCCTCAAAGTCCTGACAGTGACACTAAATACCATTAAGGGATTGAAAATGTTATCCATCTACTTACCAAAAATATGTTTGCTTTTATATTGTCTTATCTAACAAGTGAAAAGAAACGAGATAATGTTGACATGGTGCTTAATAACCCAAGATGGCGACTTCTGGCAACAAAACATACAATACCACTGAGCTTCCACTTTGGTTGGGACGTACATGAGCACTTTGGCTCAGGGTATGACTGTAGACAGGACTGAGAAAGGGTCCTCTGAGAGAAGAATTTGAGTATGTGTAGTAGGAAGAGCAGTCATACTAAACAGACACAAACAGTGAGGTGCAAGATTTCATAATCATAACACTGGGGCCTTTTTTTCTTCTATCAGATTGTTATCTTAAATGTAACTGGACTCAGCAGGGTGACACTCCCCTGCGTGTGGACCTGAAGCACATTGGTCAGTCAGACCATTATTAGGAATGAGACAAAGAGAGCTGGGAACTACTGTTCAGGGCACTGATTTACGTAACTGTCTTAATAAGCCTCATATGCCTCTTATTTTGGTCCTATCACTACTGGGATCCCATGGCACAGTATGAGAACAGTACACAGAGTGCTCTTTGACCCAAAATCACAAGACATGACTTAAAAAAAGTTGTTCATTTTTGTGCTACCTCTTCAAAGGAGAATCATAGAGCAAAAAAAAAAACAAAAACAAAAAACGTGGCCTTTTGCCAGTGTAATTGATTACAATGAAAGTCACTGTCTCAATGTTATTACTAAACTAAAAATGAAGATGAATCCACCACAGTAAAAGCCCAACAGAGGAAAAAAGAGCTGAGGGTTACAAAATAAAATTAATGTTATGTGTCTTGACCAGGTTTTGGCTCAGCTGTGCTGCAGCACTTCTGCTGCTACTCAGATGGAAAATATTACATAATGAGCAGATGCTGCTCACTCTAAAAAGCAACATATTGGTTGAAGGGCAGTGCACAGTGAACCATAAGAGCTCAGGTGTTATTCTCAAAGAGAGAGCACGGGGATTTGCATGAACCATTTCCCTTTCAAACATCCTCTGCGCCAAAACTGACCAATGTGGCCCAGGCTGGACCAATTCCACTGCCTCCCAGTCAAATCAGGAAGATCATAAAGGAAACCACAGGCTCATATTCATGTGGGACAATTTTGCCATTGTCCTAAATTCTGACTGGAAGCCAGTCAGATTTGCATGATTATTCTCTTAACACAAGTGCAAAGACATTTACATCCAGATTACTGACAGTCTATGAGACTAATTTTCCAAGGAACAGTCCAAAGATATTCAAACATGTATTGCTTTATCAGCTCCATCAGCTGCTTTAGCATGCAGATACATAGGACTATTGGAAGGCAGGATCAGACCCAGGACAGAGCACTTCATACTTCATTCAGTCATTCACTGATCATCTCCTGCTTACAGCGGGGGATGCTGGAGCCAATCCCAGCTCACACTGGGTGAGGGCGGGGTACACCCTGGACAGGTCGCCAGTCCATCACAGGGCCAACACACAGAGACAGACAGAGACCAACAACCACTCACACTCACACTCAGACCTATTTAGAGTCACCAACCAACATGATGTCTTTGGACGGTGGGAGGAAACCGGAGTACCTGGAGGAAACCTACGCAGGCACGGGGAGAACTTGCCAACTCCACACAGAAAGGCCCCAGGCCGGGAACCAAACCCACGACCTTCTTATTGTGGGGCAACAGCACTAACCACTACGTCGCTGTGCTGACTTTCATACTTCAGCCAGAAGAAGAAAAAAAACCAACAAAATCATAATGCACCCAAATTCTTTTGTCATAATGTCAAGGCAGCAATACTGCACTCTGTCAAAAACACAATCATAATTTTGGCTATTCAAATCTGTGTTTTGTCAATGATAGAATGTCATACAAACACAACCTTACCATCTCACCTGCCCCTGAATAATAATACATTTCTCCCATTGCACCTATGAAGTGATTTCACAGCCACAGTCCAGTGGATCTTTTGGTGGCGTGATGGGTCAGGGTGGAAGAGTCATAAAGAGCCCGAGTGCCAAGTGGCAGGTGGAGAAATGTAGCAGTTCACTGTAAAGAGCAGTGTTAATGTGACAGATGCCCAGCCAGTAAATGAAAGGCTGGTCAGAGGAGCCTCTAATAACATACCATGATAATGCACTGAAAATCTGCCACCTGGTTTACAGCACAGTGAGTCCAAGAGACTTCGCAGCTGTAGTTTCCCAATTTTTAGGCTTACAAAAGGTTAAACTGAGGAGGGGTCTCCGCTGTAACATTACTCTACTCATCCACACCACTTTAGTTTTTAGTTTTAGGCCAAATACACATCCCTGTAAATGACTCTGCCTTATTTTGTGTTACACAACCTTCAACATGCTTGCCTCATTTCCCATCAAACTAGACAGACTTCCAGTTTCGCACTAAATTTGCAAGACTGTTACAGTCATGTAAACAAAAACAACAGCAAAAACCAAGCCACGTTAATTAAGAAACAGCAAACACTAGTGATTGTCCAATAACTGGCTGTAGATCAGACTTTAACTGAACTGTAGCAGCAACAAGAGTTTAAGCTTACATTTCAAATGAGCCAAAGCCCTGAACACCCCCCACACAAACTTACCATCACTTAAATCATAATTACAATTATTTTACAACGGGAAAAATATGAACTTATTCCCTTTACCCAAGCCATACACAAATACAATCTGATGTGGAGGAGGTTGGTTCAATCCAGCCTCTGTTCTGAGGTCAGGTGAGGCTCTTTTAGAGGCCTGACACCTCTGATCTGTCCAGGTAAGTGAACAGCTGGATCACTGCTTTCACCTTGAGCATGGTGTACCTGTCGCGACAACGACCTGAGAAGTCAACCAAATGTCACAGTATGTGAGGCGTGTGTGTGTCGATGCTGTAGGTCCTTATAAAGCCCTTATAGTGTTTCTCATGGCGCATCAAACTCACAGTAATTTGTTTTTTCACCCTGTCGTCCTCCGGCGAGTGGCCGTGCGGAAATAATGTCTCCTTCGAAGTGGCTGCTTCAGTCTTCAAATACAAGTCTGTGCTCAAACTGATAATCCCCTGACGATCACGTATGGAGTGTTTAACTCCAGCACCACTGCAGCGTGAGCCCTTCACAGCGAGCAGTCAGCAGCCCTGTGAGGCTCCTGCCCCTGCCCTGCCTCTTTACATACAGCCGGTCTGCTCAGTGCACCGCACTCACACCGACTCACACATGCCCTCTGCAGGGGAAAGCGACAACAACAACAACAATAAACTCAAAAATCATCTGAAGTTAGGCTGATATCTCCCCCCCCCCCCTTTTTTTTGTGCTTGTTTGTTTGTTTGTTTTCCCATCCTCACTAAGGTGATTGTATGACATACGAGTTTTGGCAACCCTGATTTTGATGTGCTGTAGAAAATCACTCAAGTCCTAGTTATATGTTTGCTGTGGTGGTGGACGTTAATTGGTATTCCTGAATACTCAACCAGAGCAGGTAGACCGACCCAGAACCGGTCAGAGACAGCAGACGGACACAGAACTGGTCAGACACAGTAGACTGACCCAGAACTGGTCTAAGACAGTAGGCCGAACCGAAGCAGGTCTGAGACACTAGGCCAACAGAGCGATGGTTTTGGTCATCGGAAGATAAAAGACAAAATGTAAGCTACATGAAGGAAATGCATCAACTTTAGGGGGAAAGGTTGTTCACATTTCAGTACAAGGAGGGTTCATACTCCGAAGCCAGTTTTATATATTTAATGCTGTATACATTTCTCTTTATTTGTTTACAAAAATCTTTCCAAAAATCATAAGTAATAATGAGGTAGTGAGAGAGCAGGTGCATATGGAGGAGGAGAGCTATCTTCATCCACTCCAGGGCCGTCTACTGAAATCCTAAGGGTGATAAAAGTCATCTCAGAATGAGTTTAATCACATTTATGTTTGAAGATACAGCAGGCTGTGTAGTAGTTATTTCATTTTCACTAACCTGTCGCTGTCAGTTCCAGCTGTTTGTATGTCAGTTAGGCTTTGAGCCTCCTTAGGGTCACTGCAATAAGGTCATACATTCAACGCAAAAATAAGTGTGTGGCATTGCAACAGGTAAGCGTGAATAGAGAATCTTTGTGAACAATTATTTGTTCCAGTTACCATTCTGCCTGTTTAGCTGGCTCTCCATTTTGCTGATCCTTTTTACAGAAATAGCTGAAACGCCAGAGGAAACCCAGGAGGAAAACCACTAGGAGAACCATGATCAGGGGGACCAGCCATGAGACAACACCTGTGGAATCAAGAGACGAATACCAGGTGGACTGATGAATACCACAAACAATAAGATTTAGATCTCATCTGTTTGTAAGCATTTGAAAAACAAGTACTTGAGTCCTGAGTGAAAGCAGGAAGAAAGAGAAGGACAGAGCAAAGCAAGTTTAAGTAATAGCATAAATCTGTATTTGCTTAAAAATGTACACTTTGCAAATAGATGATATGATTTGAAAGCATTCAAAGAATTCTGCTGCTTTTGGCAGTTGCTTTTACAGATACTACTACTAGTAAAGCTGATAGGTACTATCAGATTAACTGCTGTTTTGCGGGTGAACATACCATTTTTATTCATATCAGTGGGTCCCTCCGCTGTTGGTGGGGGTTCTGGAAGAACAAGGAAAAAACTTAATGATCGATCAAAACACCCAGCACTATGATGCAAAGTGTGTACCTCCAGGATAAACTTACCAGTGGGAAAAGCACATATACTGTTGTTGTCTAGTTGAGAGAACAATAGAGGTATTATAAAGGGTTATCAGATACAGAAGCATCAGAAAAGATATTTAACTATAAATAATAAGACTGTAGTTTTTAATTAAAAATGCTCTGTGTGTTAAAAAAAAATGTATCATCAGTAATTTGCTTCCAAATCATACTTATCACAACCATTTCAAAGAGAAAAAATATAATCAAGGTCCTAATTTGGGGTTAGGGTTCAGGTTAAACCCCTGGACCCAGGAGTTTACATGACACCATTTTTTTTTCCATCAGAGAAAATATAAGAACAACATCTCCCATAACAGGGACAGTAATGTGCATTTGAAAAGTCAAAACATGTGATCTGTTATGGTTAGTTGGTCAAAGGAAAACTTCTGGTTTTAAGATTGGTTTGAATCATTGCAAGAAACCTGGATTACACAGAAGAAAGGCCAAAGGGTTTAAAAAATTAAATTGAAGGTAAGCACCTGAACATTTCTCAGTCTTAATATATCCATCTGCCCCTTCAAATTCACAGGTTCCACTTGCGTTGATGGAAACAAACACCAGACCAGCATGCTGGCAGGCTGACATGGGTGGTGGGGGGCCAGTGCAGTAAGTGAGATTATGGACACTCGAGATGAACTCCTCGTTGCAATACACCGAAGTGGCAAGAGCAGCACATCCACTGCAAAAAAAGTGCTGCACAGATGACTCGCCACCTGAAATATAAAATATATCCACAAACTATCTCACAACCCTTTTGAATCAACACAGAGTTTCAAGAATGAGAGGATGTTGACTACCTTGACCTGTTGTAACTGAGGCGCACAGTATAACATTCAGCAACATCAGCATATAGAGCACAAGCTCTGTCGAGACAAAAAGACAAACTGGAGTGAAGCCTCTCTGGTGGTGGTGTTCAAAACACTTGATGTCGGTGAGTTGTCAGGAAACCTACTTTTCATGTCCTTCTTCACTTCACTGGCAGAAAACCTGTGAAGGCTTTCTGCAGGGTAATACAACATCCAGTTCATTTCCACTGTTGCTCACAGCTCTGGTTATCCTCTCCTAAACACTCAGTCCTGTTGGACACATTTCAGTTTTAAGGTTACTCTGATTGATCCTCAAGCCCCTATATTGACAACAACATAATTCCGTGTGTTTGGCTTTTTCTCAGCAAACTACTTCATTATAATATTTATGTCTTATAATGATCATATAATAGCATCATAATAAAAGTACTTTCTAAAACCACAATGAACTGTGTGTGTGTGTCAGGGGGATCCTGTTTACCGGTGTGTGCCGCTCCCCCCAATTTCGCCCCTGCTTTCAACTATTTTACATACTCATAAGTCACATGCCGACCTGATGCTCGGAACTGATGATTGAAAGGGGAATACACTGTTGATTCAGAGAAAATAAAATGCTAACACATTCAGAGATTTCTCTGAACGCGCCACACATGTTGAGCACTGTTGTTTAAGAGGCTCAAAATGTATGTATGCCATGTATACATTAAAACAATGTATTTTATTTGTCTGAATCGGTCTTTTATTTGATTCACCAATTATTTCCATTTTTTATTTGTGCTGGTCAGTTATGAATAGGCTGCTGTAGAAGATTGAACTAGATTTTAAACGCACAGTTTCCAGTCGCTGCAGTCCGAACAGAAATAATCTCACTGCAAACTTTTCATTCAGCTTCGAAGCACTGGGCCATGGGTGAGAAGAAGTAAGGGGAAACAAAACGAGACAGGGTTTCCGAGAACAACAACCCTGAACCCTTGATGTAAACTCAAACACCGATCAGTCAGCTGCGTGGGAGGACCAGCGACAGAGAGACAGAGAGCGGTAGGTACATCGATGGGGGCTAAGACAAAATCTGCGAAGCAGATCTCCGAAGGAGAGTAGACATTAACAAAATCCACGTGTCTGAACCGTAGTCTGGGACAGCTGAAAGAGATGAGGATAAACATCAGACCGCTGTCCATTCAACGCATAGCCCATCGCCTTGGACAGCTAAAACAGCCCCGACAGTCTTTAGGAACCAATGGCACTTGGTGCATGGAGCAGATCGAGTTAAAAAAAAAAAAACTAAACTAAACTGATGTGCTCTCTGGGCCATCTACACCCCCATCCTTCCACTCGGCAACCGATTCTGGATTGTAGCCTACTCACCCTGCTACGAATGGGCGTCTGCTCCGGTAGCTGCTGAAATCCAACTCAGTCAAACTGGAAAGTTATGAAGCAGCTTAACACAACCTATCCCTTTATACTGCTGTACTCAGATAGCTCGTTTCTTTGCATCAAGATGATTAAACCTGTGAGCACGCTGGGCTTCTTATAACCCGCCGTGGGGCGGACAGCCCAGCAAGGTGAGTAAATGTGCATTTCAACTCTGACTCATTACAACAATGAGACAGAGTTGATCCCAGAGGCTCAGTATTACTTGTCATTACTGAAGATGTTTTCTACGCTGACTTTTTAGTTAATTATTTTCTAAGAGTTTTTACAGATGTACGGAAGAGATTAGGGCCATTGTGGGAAAAAAGTGAGTTCTGACTTCAAACTAAAAAAAATCTGAATTCACTTTTTCCCGCACAGTGGCCCTGATCCTCTTCCGTACAGATGAGTGTGTAACCTTGTGATATCTGGTTTTCAGAACATTGTTTTGAATTAAACAAGCCTTTTGTTGCATCCTGTCATTTTCTATAACTTATATGAAATGACACGATGACTGCTGTAAAGGAATGATAGCTAGATGGACAGAGATAAGAACCTTAACGCTGTGTTAATTGGTGTCTATTAATTCCACACTGAAATATTGAGGTGACACTTAAATGACTTTGACAAAATAAAATCAATGCCAAACAGTGTCATGTAATGCAATCAATCATGAATCACACATCTGTGTTTCTGTTATTGAAAAAATGGCTTTGTTTATATTGTAAGACAATATATTTATAGAAAATTGGAGCCGGTTTAATTGATCCTTTAATGTCTGATATGGAAAAAGCACTTGGAAAAAAAGTCTGTGGATTGATGGAAGAACTTTAAGAAGGGCTGGTGAAGGGTTTGATGAGACCAAGATCCATTGCTTTGACCAGACATGTGCGAGCTGTGTCAATGGGCTCCTGCCTCTTGGGGTTGTCAGCCGCTTTGCCAATCACTGAGAGGATTTCCAACATCTCACTCTCTATCAGCTTCTTCGCCAGCTCGCTGTCATCTGAGTCGAGCATGTTGTACACAATCACCAGGCCACGGTGCTGGATATTGGGGTTGGTATGGAGACATAACCTCTGTAGGATCTCAAGCCACTGGGTGGTCTGTTGGGAGAGATCAGTCAGTCAGTCATACAGTGACACCTTAATGTGTGTGAATGTAAATCTCTTCTGTATTGTTAACACACAAGTGTAATAGTAAGATAACAGTAAAAAAAAAAAAAACATCACCAATTGACATTATGATTGTAACCTCACAGTTGTGCTACATTTACATGGTTCAACATTCATTTTGGTGTGGCAGAAATAAGCTACAGTATGATTAGGTGTTAGACAGGTCATGTTGTGCTATGTGTTGCCCAGGCTATTTTCTCCTGTTGCATGTTGGGAAAGTTGGCGTGACACTGTTGTACTTACCACCTGGGTCATTTTGCTGCAGAGCTTCTTCTGAGCGGCAGTGATCATGGCCAGAGCTCCAGCCGCAGCTATCTGAAGTTCATCATCATCCTCACCACAGAGCAGCACCAGCAATTTGAGTTTATCATTGCCATCCTCCAGGTAACGATCTTGAACCTAAGACAAAGATTATTTTAAAATGAGGCCATATTAAAAACCTTTGTCCGTCACCGTTTGATGATTATGCATCATCAGTTGTTACATGAAGATTTTAGCTACTTCTCTGTTCTTACCTCTTTGCATGTCACAAGGTTACACATGCATTCAGTAGCAGCCTGTCTGATCTGGTCGTGCTCCTCAAACATATGGTTCTCAATCTCTGGCAGTGCTTTCTCCTTTAAAATCTTTACTCTAGAAAGTCAACAAAACAAACCCAATAAGGCAATCTGAAAACTAAAAGGGGAGAAATGAGCAAACTCATGACTATAATCATGTGATAGTGAGAGATGTCACCTTAATTTTTCACTGTAACCAGCCAAGTTGGTGAGTCCTTTCAGGGCCTCAAAGTTCTGCATTCCATCTCTGTCTGTGTGAAGGAGGCTGACTAGAGGTCGCACCACCTCATACATCTATCAGCCAAGAAATATCTGAATATTAAATTTCCAAATGTCTAATGGTGCAAACACCAGATTAGCAGAGACGTATCACACTGAACTGTAGACGAAACAAGATTAATAAATTAAAAAAAAACCCAACAACAAACCATAACTGGAATCCAAAACTATCCGGCAGACAGAGAGACATAGACAAATAGAGGCATATACGGGAACAATATGTGATGAAGGCAATGAAGTAAATGTGTGGCTTTGCTAAATTTCCACTTCCCTTTTCTCTGTTCTGTACTGGGACTTGTACAGCCCTGACAGCAAAACAGGAATTCTTACCCTCTCACCAGGGAAAGCGATTTCTGGGTTAGAAATAGCTGCAATTTTGGCAAGGGCGTGGCTGGCCTTCACCTTCCCAGCATCTGTCCCTTCCAGAGCAAGAGGTATCAAAGCCTAAAAGAAAAGCCATCATTCATTTTTAACATGGTAAAGAGGTACAATAGTGGGGACATTATAGTTACAGTATAAGGAGAACCAGTTTGTCGGGTAAACGTGACAGAACATGCATCCCTGCATTGTGACATCCCGAAATTATTCACTTACACATTGATTTCCAAGCCTAATACTCACCTTCCCCCCACCTTGGGCTACAATAGTACCGCGATCTCTTGAATTCTCTGATAATGCCAAAAAAACCCTAAAGATACAAAATAGAAATAGACAATCATATATTTCTATGCAATGATACAGTTTGAGCATTATTTTATGTAATTAGTTGCAATTTTAGTAAGAAAAAAAATCTTTTCATTTACAGCTAACAGTCAAACAGATATGAATGAATCATCTCATATGGGATGCACGAGTCAAGGTTTTTCCAGCGAATTCAGCACAATCAGCTGCTGACAAAAATTAATTCTTCACCACTTTCAGTTTTGTCTCTCACCTTGCCAACAATTCTTTGGTCTGCTCAGTGAGGATGGCGTTGTCTGCTTTGACCATGACAGCAAGAGCTGATGTGACACCAGCCTTCAGCAGCCTTTTAACTCTCTTTTCAATAAAGTCCTTCTTGTCCTGAGATAAGAAAGCTTACGAATTATGCGCATTCATGAATATACATAACATTAACAGCTGTCTGAGGGAGTGGTTCAGTTTCCTTTTTCTCTTACCTTGGGGTGTTGCTCAGGCACATGCTGCTTTGAAAACTTAGCTAGCTGGACCAGCTCAGGAATGATTTCCTTCTTTTCATAGCAGTTGGTGCAGTTGACTAAGGTGCAAGCTACTGCATATAAGATTGTCTTATCCTTGGACTAAAAGCAAAGAGAAAGGAGATAGGTTATTACCAGTGTCTGCTCAAATATTCTGAAAAACAGTTCTTTCGGACTATTCATACCTTGGCAAGTTCAAACATCGCTTTCAAGGCAGGCTCATCCTCAACAAAGTCGTCTTTCACATCAGCATCATTAGTCAGATAAGCAAGACCTTCGATAGCCCACTTCCTTGTTTTTGTATCAATCTGGGGATTACAGAGCCACCTGGAGTGAAAAGGGAAACATTTAACAACAGTACAATATTATGTGTGATAGTTGTTAAGTTCTGCAAACTCACTTTCTGCACTGCTTGGCCAGTTTCTCTGTGGAGCCTTCAGCAAACTGCCTTAAGCTGTAGTCATCACCACCAGCTGAACCCAGTTTACACAGACCCTGGTGGAGGACATTGACATGAGTATAAACACACACACACACACAGTCGTAAAGCTGTAGAATCAACTCAAACTTGTAAATAACAAACTGTGTAGTTACCAATAGGGTCTGTTCAAATGTTTTTATTTTCCTGTTGTGTTGTGTTATTCATATTCATATTCAGATTTAAGCCATGATGTTTCAATCCTTTTTGTCTAATCATTGAATAATGATAGTGATAATAATTCCTTTCCCAGCTCACTCACCACCAGTGAACGTATTTTAATCCTCTCATTCTTTGTCTTCTTGTAGATATCCTTGAGCAGTGACACACCATTAGTGATAATGAAGGAGGCTCGGCTCATCTTTGAGGAGGCATGAATGAGCGCCTCAACAGCAACCATCTGGTCCACCTCACGTTCTGAGCCACACAGCGCCACCATCATCTCCATGATGCCTTGCTGACCAACCAGGGCGTTTCCAACATCAAAAGGACCCTGCAGCAGCCCTGAGATGGTGTTGATAGCATGAATGGTCTTGTCCATGTCGTTGGGGTCAATTTTGGCTCTGTAGAAAGGAAACTAAGAACAAGAGAAAGAAAAAAACTACCAAATTGGTGAAAAATGGATCTTTATAAAACGCACTTGATATATTCATTGCAAATGTCCTTGAAGTTGGTTCTCTCTGGGTCGCATGTGAGGTCATCATAGAGCTTGTTGAGGAGCACGCTGGCGATCAGCTGTGTGTTTTCTGTCAAAGGCAGTTGATCTGGCAATTCAGTAACCTGACCACACACCTTGAGGATTTTCTTCAGACCTGGGGAACAAATACATACATGCGAATGTTACAGAGTTTGAGATGCAGCGACAGACTGCGGTTCAACAGTGGCAGGTGATGTGATGCAAATGTCTGGCTCACCATGATCAATGGTGAAGAGGGTCCTGCTGTGGTTTTTCTCTTTTTTGTCTCTGCGAGGTACATTCTTGGTCAGGAGGTTCAGAGCCTGGTCTCTGCCATGACCGGACACTTTCTTGCTAGTAAGCATCTCCAGGAGAGAGAGAAGAATAGTTTTCAAGTCTTTAGCAGCATCTGCAAAGGAAGAGATGATACAAAATGCATGTTTCAGTCAACGGTCCTGAGGAAGAAAGTGGCAATTTCTGAAGCCATAGATACACAATTCTGTCTCACCCATGACCAAGGCCTCTTCTTTCCCATATTCCCTGGTATCGCCACCAGTGAGGGAGTCATTAATGCACTGGAAGAGGTTACAGGTTGCCAGTGCGACCTCCTCATTGTCGACAGCCATGATGCTACACATCTTGTCAATGCCCACCATGTGAATAATTGCCATGGCCTATTTAGGGGAGCAAATAAATAAATAAAATATTTTGTGAGAAGTATGACATAAAAATAATCCTTTAATTTCAAAGGACATTGTAGAAGTTGTCATTATAAAAGATGGATTGCATTTGGAAAAGATTTTAAAAGAAATTTAAAAGAGTTTTGGATTCCCATAAACTTTCAGATTTTCAATTCGCTCTTTTCTTGATTTATTTTCTTTGCTCACCCGTGCTTTGTGTCCTGTGCACATCCCTGACAGAGTACGGACAGCAGCCAGAATCATCTCTGGCTTGCCTGTCTCTATCATGTTGAGCAGCAGAGCCACGCCGTTGCTCTGGAAGATTCTCTCTGCTCCAGCATCTTCTCTTGACAGGACAATCAGATTGTTGGCAGCCTAGATATAACAAAAAAGGTAGTTAAACTTTGCATAAACATCCAAACAAACTAACTCATTTCTTGGGATAGTTAATAAAAATATGTACTTTTTCTCTTTTGTCCTTATCCATTTCTTCATCGAGGAGAATATCAAACATGTTCTGTACCCTTGAATCTGTGGAGAAGGTGGTTTTGAGCTGTGGAGGAAAAAAAAAGTACATTTTAATCGTTTCCTGTGTGATCCAGGCCTCCCACTGTGGTATACAATTCAGTAGTTTTGCTTTGGTGTAAATATCTGTTCATTTTTCTTTCTATCCAAACATTTCATTTATGTCCCATAAGAACATCATTTGCAATAATGATATTTCCAGCTGAAATATGAATACTGAATACATCGGTTGATTTAATCTTCATAGATTAGTTATAGCTTGTTGTATTTATGATGTCTGTGTTCCTGTGTGTAGGTTTTCCAGTCTATGTAATGCTCACCTTAGCTTGGATTTCTGCCCCAAGCCTTCGGAGAGTCTCCAAAAAGGTCTTGTTCTTTGGTTCAAGGGTAGCACATCTCTGCACATCTTTGAAAGCCATATCTAATTTTCCCAGCTTTTCCAGAGCTTGACATCGCCGATACAAGGCTTTGATATCCGCTGCATCAACATCAATTGCTAAAAAAGGGAGAAGAACCATAATGACCTTGTAAACTTTGATTTTCGTTAACATTTCTAGTGTAATATTCGGCTTGATACTATAATTTCTATATTTATTACACTACCTTTAGATGCATCAGATGCTGCATTGCCATAGTTTTCCTATGACAAAAAAAATGAAAAAAAAATGTAAATTGAAAATATTTAGCAAATAATTACAAATTGGACTGGATCTTGTGCTTGTTTGTTTGGCTTTACCAAACTCCTCACCTTTTTCAGATAGCATGCGGACCTGTTCCTGTGAATGACAGCAAGCACCTTCTTGTCCTTGCACACCTTGATGGCTTTAGTGTAGCATTCAATGGCCTGGTCTATATCTCCAGCCTGGAAGTGCTTGTTTCCCTCATCTTTTAACTGGACTGGGTCTCCCATCTTGTAGGAAATGGACTTATGAGGCAAGACATATACAATCTACAGATCTTCAAACATTCCAGTGTTATAGCAATATCACATATCAATATGTTTATAGTTTCGCTCTGTAGTCATATTCAAAAAGATATTGCACCTAGCATAACAAGCATTTTTACTCTCACCGTTCTTGCTAGTAAATCCTCCTGACCTGGGTCTCCTGTAGCAAATGTCCATGCACATGTTATCTCCAACTTTAAATGGCCTCCCCTCAGGCCTTATTTGGGCATGATCTCGTCCCCCAGTTGGAGTCTTGAAACAAATGCCCCTTTCCCAATAGAGAGACCCAGTCTGCTCCTGTTGCCCAGACTGACACTTGCAAAAATAAAATAAAGTAAAGTAATAAAAGGTCTCTGTGGAAGATGTACAGTACCTTCAGGATTGTCAGCTGTTTGTCGTTCTCAGTCCTCTTTGATGTTCTCCTGTTTCTTTTTTCTTCCACGTGGACAGTCCCTTGTGCTTGTTGCAAACTTTTTCTGCCTTGTATAACCCACCCCCACCAACACCTCAATTGATATTTATACTGGATCTGAGTGAGGTGGTACAGGACCAAGTTGGGCAAACCATCACACACAGGGTTTAATTCCAAATGTGCACAAGTACCCAGAAGCTATTTTTCACTCAACTTCATAGTAAAGGGTGTTATAAACCATGAATACTTGTGTTGTAACAAATATTATTCCATTATCTTTGAACTATCCAAGGCTTTATGAGCAAAACAGTTATTTCCCACTCAAGAAAAAGTCCACGAGATAGACCCCCCTCTAAGATGGTCTACTCCTGATAAGGTATTTTTAGGGCACAGACAGCTGAGAACTCACTAGCAGATGCCTGATACCAAAGGGGTGGGTGGGGGGCTTAGAAGAGTGTGTGTATGGAGACAGTGGTGAGGGGGGCTGACAGCTGTACAACCACAGAGGAACCTGGTAGCTTCTGGAAAGAGAATGATCTGGAGCCACATGAGTTGGGTTAAGCTATTTAGTTGTGGCAATGATGGGGAAGGTTAGGCACTAAAGGATGCATCATATCAATACGAATCGTTATACATATGTAGCTGAAGTCAAACGTTTTTTAAACATCTGAAAAAACATTTCCTGTTTTAAGCAGACTAGAATCTGTACTTCATTTTACCACACAGAACGTCAGAGTCAAACTTCACCAACATTACCCATAAATTACGATTTTTGTTCAAAGGTGTAGTTGCACACTTGGATTGTCAATATTGGATTTGTTTTAAAGTAAATATACACATAACTTGTTTTGTTTTAATTGAGCAATACTTTTGTAGCATCTTCACACAGGCCCTTTATCGATGTTCTTAGATTGATATTTCAATGTTCTAGTTCAATTAAAAAAAAAAAAAAGTGGAAAAAGTCCTTCCTGAATAGACACCTGCACAGTCCCATTGGGCACAAGTGTTTGCAGGCTACAGATGAATGATAAACCAGACAAGCAAAGATGGGCGTTTAAAGGGGTCTGACTTGCTGATGATGATGTCCGTTTGTGTGTGTGTCTGATGAACTGAGCCTCTGTCAGCTCATTTGTGTTGTGAACAGGCTTCTCACCCTTCCCATGCATTCTAAATAATAATGTGAACTATGATGGTAAATACCCCCACTTATTTTTAAATCCCCTTCGAAAACAAAGACCCAACGAAATCTTTGTTGACATTAGAGACAAGCTGAATCGTGTTGTGAAATTAGTTAGCTTTATCTGTTAGCAGGAGCAGGTCATGGTGAAGGAAAAAAAAAATTAAACCACATTAAAAAAATAATTCAACAGATAAATATATATTGTTTAACTATGATCTGCGAACATTGTCTGAAAGGTGCACAAATATGAGCCAGAAGCTTGTAAAAGATAGTTCCTTATGGTAATTTATCAGGCTAGTTCATCCATACAGGGACTGAAAATGGAGGGAACTCCACGTGTGCTGCGATGTAAATACGGTACCAAAACAAGTTCGTATGATTAGACTGGCAGTATGAAATAAGGAATATTCGAATACTCAGATTTAAAAAATGTAAATGACCTCTTCCTGTGTATCATCTAGTCTAGTCTCTGGAGGGGTCCGGTCTCTAGTTTCTGGGGGGGGTCTGGTCTAGTCCCGTCTAGTCTCCGCTCTTTTTTCCGACTGTAGCCCAGTCCATCATTCTGCAATTTAGAATCACCAATCAACCAATGAATCTGGGCCTGGCTGCGCAGGCCGGAAACCGAACCCGCGACCTTCTTATTAGGGGGCGACAACTGCTGCTCGAGTCACCGCATCTACCGCATCTACTGCATATTTCTGCCGTGTGCGGTAAACTGGTAGATCAGCAATCTCCATCTGTATTTTTCATTTACATCCCAGTTCATATACAGGTGCAATATTAATATTGTATTACTTCGATATTCTAAATATGATAGATATATACTTTATTTATCCTGACGGAAATTCACTTACATGCATATTCACACAACAGGCAAACAATAAGACATACAGAGACATGCTGCCTCACCTTTACACTGCAAGTGCTTTACCTCCCAACATGACAGACAAACAGCTTGTTTTTGTAGAGATAAGATGATGAGAGGTTTGCAAACACAAAACAGGCAGATTCTTTATTTGAGTAATAGTAACGGCCGTGCAAACACATTATTTTGCAAATAAAACACAAATACTCGAAAAGTTTCTCTGGCGTTTTTTTTTTTTCAATATAATTTAGAGTTTTTTAATCAATTTTACATAATTACATTTTATGTCAAAGATCTATGTACAGGCCTGAAAGTAAATACATTAGTTATAGTTGTTTCAAGTAGAGATACGTTGATTAAATACATCAATATGGGTGTGGTATTTTTCTGAGTAACGTCTCATCTGCTATACAAATAAACACTCAAATTTCACTGGCACCAGACCTCTGGCCACGAGCCAGACTGGAAATGTAAATATGAGATGTGTCTTTCAATAATTCATTCCTGCAAGGTTTAAGTTTGCCTGCTTTTATTTTGAAAAGACCGGAAACTGTCGGCTATTCCTGGTAGCTACGTAATGCTAGCTGGTTTCTGTTGGCTGCATCTTCCCCTCCAACCAAAGACTGACAAACACAACAAGCTGCTTTTCCCCGGCCCATTATAAGTCGCCAGTCCCGTGTCTGCTCATTTTTAAGTAATGTATAATGGCGTCGGGTTTTGGGAAGATTGTCGTCGGTACCTATGTGGAGATAAAGCGCAGTGACGGTAAGTTTCCCCGGGTCTTTTCTGGCCGCACTGTGAAGTAGTCGGAGGATCTTTGTTGCTCGGTGCAGTTGGAGACCGGCCGTTGTCCCTGACTGTGGGGCGGCACGTTCACGGCGGCTCGTTAACTGCAGCTGTCAGGGCGGAGGACTCCCAAGATGGCCAGAGCCTTTGAATGAGCCTCTACCTTTGTTAGCTAGCTCCTGTGCGAATCCAAGAGGCGGCTTGACTCCTAACCCCCTAAGTATTATCGTGTGACAAGTAAATTAAGGAATTTAGAAACCGGAGAAACTATAACGCCGACCTTGGGATCAGCGTGTTACGTCAGGAAGTTATTTATCAGAATAACTAATTACAATGTAACAGTAGCCGAGCTAGCTGCAATGCTAACCAAGTTAGCTTGACGTTAGCACAGCGCTCTCTGGTGACTAACTAAGCGGCTAGCACTCCTGTAACCCGGCTTATTACAGCAGTATCGCTGGACTGAGACATAACCACTATCCAATTTCATCCAAAAAGTTTTCCCTTTGCAAGAATACAACTTGCGTATTAATTATACGTTTTACCAAGCCAACATTGGCTGCTATGAACACCCTCTTACTCCAGAATGTCTTAAACATCTTGTAAATTTGACATGCTCTGTACAGAGCACAGACAGACACTTGGTAATTGTTACATTGGCTTTATGCTTGATGTATAGTTATAACATATCATAAGCTCTGTTGTTACAACGAATTCTGTTTTAACATACTATAAGCCTACATAACGTTAGCATGAAGGAAAACTATAAGAGCCTATGGCAGCTCTGCATAATGTAGCTTGACTGCTAAAAGGAGGACCCTGGGATTGCAATGGCCTCACTAAAGCTACAGTCTCTTTTGAAGGGTTAAAAAAGAAGAGGACCGCGAAAGGGAGAGGCAGCTTGTTGTATGACTCGTCTACAAGTGAATGCCTTCTTTATGCTGTGTAGTTGTTGAGCATCGCTTCAGGGCCAGGAAGCCAAACATGACTGAAAAGTTTATGTCATTCCTGTGGGCTCAAACCCAGTGATAATATTTAGCATAAAGCCCTTTAACTCCAAAAACCTTTCTGAACAAGTGTGTGTTTTTTTAACCATTGACCCGGTTGTTCTTGAGTATATCGTTCTTAACTCCATCATCCCTGAGTCATTTCATCCTACAAGCCTCAGTCTCCAGAGATCAGGGTCAAGATGTGAAAGACACGCTCAGCAGGCCCAGAGAGGGAAGCGTCCTGTCTGTCTGTTTCCCTGCTGGCTGGTGTTGTATCCAGAGAAGGGATTGCCCTCTCTCTGGGGGGTTGGTAGAGGCTGGTTCAGATTCAAGCCAGATTCAGGCTATTAGCCACCACCCCATCTGTTGCAGCCAGCTCCTTCAATTCTGCCAGCACTCACTCTCACTCCCTCTGCGCTTTTTCCCTTTCAGAGTCAGTCCGTAAATGAACAAGACACCATAGAGAATAATCTTATGCTATTCAATAAATGACCTGGAGTCATTGCTTAACTCGTATTCCTCAGCACAGTGGCACGTTTATGCTATTTTGCAATGTGATAATAGATTTCCTGTCAAATCTGTGAAATTGATTATGTCAGATATTGATTTATCTTAGGAATACAGTAGTTTCTCTCAAAGTTGAGCAATGATGAATTAAGACCATCTAGCCTACATTTTTTTTTTTTTTTTTTTTTTTTTTTAGACATGTCAACACAGATTCATTAATGTGTGTCTTTCGGGTTGTTTTTTTTTTTTTTTTTTGTGAAACTGTTGCTTTGAAAGCTTTGTTTCTTCCCGAGGTGAAGTAGAGTTTGACGCAACCCTTTTTAAGTCCCTTCAGCTATTGGGCTGTATTAGCATACTCAGTCAACCAGGTATTAGTTTAAATTTGAGACACAGTGGAGAGTGGATTCACTTACAAAATATTGGTAAATCAGCTGTTTCAACACAAGCCAGTGTTTGTGATCTAGCATTTCAGCTCATGTGGCTATAGGAATACAGTGTGTCTATGTGAGAAGGAGCATGCAAACTATATACCTTTACTGATGTAAGAGGTGAATTAAATGCTACCTTCATCAATGTAGTCAGAATCTACTGCTACACAACATCATGCCTGGATCGTATGGATATATAGTGTTTGCACCAGGACAAACATGCTGTGCCTTTGAAACTGGCTAAAGGCTCTTTAAATAAAACGTTAATGATTGAATTATTAATCTTTATACAAAGGCAGACCAAGTTGCCAGTTTAAGTCAATTATCAATTAACACCATATAATTCCCTTGCCTCTTTTAAGTAACTCTATACCAAATATTTACATTTTGCTTGGACTGGTAATTGTTGTTTTTAATGAAATGTATAGATGGATTGATTTGTTGAAAAATTATTTATAGTTTGATAAATTATCTAAAACAGGTCAGTTTAATATTGTCACAGTATTGCATTGTAGCATCACTGGATGTTAAGGCAGTAAGTGACAGTACAGTGAAAATGACTGTCTTTGCCTGTGCCTCTTCAGCTCTATAGGCCTATAACAGGTTAGACAGGCCCACTACATGTCCAATTTTATGTATGCCCTCCATTCTTGTTTCGTATAATCTGCCATTAATAATTAAATATTCCCACAGGTAGCAGGATTTCAACTTCTTGTGGCTGTTATGTTCATTGTGGAACAATTATGGAGTACTAATGATACTCATTGATTTTCAGCAAGAGTTGGGTTGAAGTGCTGTCAACATATTAAAAAGATGCCACTTTGTGATAGGTGATTAAACTGATATCTTGCTAAGTCAGCAGAGTTGTCTGAAAAAGCCTAAATTCATCAAACATTTATTTGTCTCATGCTGGTTTACTGATGCAATTTTAGTTCAATTCAGTAACTTCTGTTAAAACCAGCAACAATTTGTGTACTTTAGGAAGATGGGGGTTTTAAATTGCGTACTTGAATAGTTGAATGTTATGTGATGGAAAATGACACTTTTTCTTGCAAGTGGCTGTTTCGATGTTTCTACTAAACTGCTGTTAGTCATGCAGTGCATTGCTGAATTGAGACCTGTCAATGAACAGGAAGCATGTGGCCTGAAACTTAATCTCTGACATTAGGAGGATGCAGGAGTGATTTGAAGGGCCTTTTACTGGTTGCCTATGGCCTCTGTAAATCCTCTGAGTGTGGCAATTGCTATTTCAGCATGGCCTGCTTTCAATAGTTCTTAAGTGGAGGTCTGACGCTAAGCACAGTCTGTTGTTCCAGCCATCTTTACTGCTGTCAACGTTTGTCTCCAAGCTACTTTGTCACAGCTCAACTGGATTATTTGCACTGAGGTACATCTCTGGCTGTCTTTTCATAGTTCAGACCTTGGAGATGTCAGCACAGTGGTTATTGAAGTATGGTTAAAAAAAAAAAAAAAGACAGATAGATTGAAAATTGCATAAATCAAAAGAAAACAAATGTAGGTACCTTTGTATATGACACAAGGGTAGACTCAAAAGGTTCAAGTAAAAAACTATTGTAAGGTAAGACAGTTGAATATTCAGCAGTTATGAACACTAAAAGTATCTTTGCTTGCATCCTCCTTGTGTCTCTAAATAATGTATATAGGAACATGGTGTTTCCCTGGATTGTGCTGGGACTTTACAGCATATAGTCAGATCCACAAACACAGAGATGGGAGTGCTGAAAGAGGTCATTACAGCTGGTATTATTATGCTGTAGACAGAGGTGGACAGAAGCATACAGGGTTGTGGTAGCAGCTGTGCTTTTCAGCTCTATCAGTGAGCTTTCTCTGACAGGCCATTATTAAACCTTATGGTAAGAATTTGCTAAGATTAGCTCAGTCCATTGCCTTGCTCTCATTTTAAATATAAAGAATGCCATTGTCTTCTGGTTTATTAAGGTTAAAAATGGTAACAAAGACAGTTGTTGGTTAATAATATGAGACCTTGACAGGGTTTGTTGAGAAGGGCATCATTTGACAATTTGCTAGTACTTTAGTCTGGGTAACATGGTTGACATTATGAGCATCAATAGTATTAATATTTTCAAATCGTGATTTTTTTTACTTAAATTTTTTTGTGAATTGTCTTCAGTGCAGTGATCTGTGATCCACTTATGCAGAAACTTAAAAAAAAAATGTATTAAGTATATATATTTAAAAAATACTATATAATTTTTTTTTTTAATTACAACCTGCACAGAATCCTTCTTTCATTCATTCATTCATTCATCTTATACTGCTTATCCGTTTCCGGGTGGCGGGCAGAATCCTCACAAGATTTTAGTTAGACAGTGATTCAGCTGAATTATGGATACGCATGAAGGTGCTTTGACTAAACACTCACTACAACTTACTGCATTGTGAAAAACACATCAAAAGTAGCTATAAAATTTTCAACTATCCCATACTTTTCAGGTTCTTTCATTTTACTGCAACTCCAACAAAACATTTCTATTTAAACAGGACCATCTGATCAGGCCCGCAGTTGGTTATTAGGCCTTTTTTCTGATATGTTACAATGACTGCTATTAATGCAAACCCTTTTATTTGAACCTGTGTGTCAGAGTAAATGAGAGGGAGGGGAAGACATGTATGTATTTAAGTTAAATTACAATGTGATTTTTAAAAAATATTTAAAAAATTTTTTTATATAAGTAAAACATTCAAATGACCAGTGACCAGTTCTACCTCTCTTTAAACAGTATATCAACTTTAGGATTTAGTAGGATTTAGTAAACACTGTTTTCACTTTATAATGTTCAGCCAATGTGATTGTTGTTTACCATGTATCTATGATACTTCCATAGGCCGTATACACCAGGCAATGGTAACCTCACTGAATGAGGACAACGAGAGTGTCACAGTGGAGTGGATAGAAAATGGAGACACAAAAGGGAAAGAGGTAAAACACCCTTCATGATCACTCACAGCACCCGTAGCAGCAGCATGTTCTTTTGTGTTCCAATAATAAATAATGCATCCGAAGACATTCAGGAGCTCCGATGATTATATAACCAGCCTGCATGTACAAGAGTCTCACCAGAGATCACCCTCTATACACTGTCTTTAGCTGAAACTAACACAAACAGTCACTGGTCATATGTCCTACACTGTGTACACTGTGTATACTGTGCAGTTTATCCAACTTTTATTTCACATTTTCTCATTCCAGTCCTTTGAATGGTGACATTGATATCCTGTAAAAACACTATCAACACTCTTCACTCTCTCACTTTGTTTTTTCCTCTTTTCCTCTTTGTCACTTTGGTCAGCAGGAGAGGACAGCAGATGGTCATTGTTATATGTTGCTGATAAACACATTTACAGGTTCCAAAATCTTTACTTCAAAAATCACCATAATGTGATGTAACTTTTTCCCTTTTTGCTATCACAGACTTGACTACAGCCTGAAATTGGCTGTAAAATTTTTTTAGTTTCCCACTTGAGACAGCCGCTTGAATTTTTGTCCGATAGAGTGTATTGCCATTTTAATAAAATCATTGGTGGAGAAAGATACCAGTAAAGACTGGTCAACATTACCTGAATCAAAAAGAATAATTTAGGGTATAGTCCAAACCATGCTTATGCAAATGGATGACACATTGAATCATGTTTTTATTCAGTTGAAAAAACAAATGTATTCTGTCATAAAAGAGATAAAAAAATACTTTGGATTGACTGTAAAGATTTGTATGTTAAATGTCTCTCTGTGACAAGTTGAAGTGTAATGAATACAGTCTTGTTATACTGATTAGAATACATGTCATCTGATGACTTTGGCATTAATACACCTCTTCATCTGGACAGATTGACTTGGAGAGTATATTTGCACTTAACCCAGATGTGGCTCCAGATGAGGAAATTGCCCCTAGCCCAGAGACTCCACCCCCCCCTACACCCACAGGTGTCAAGGTCAACAAAATTGCAAAGGTGAGTAGTAGTGCTCCAACTCCTCTGGCAACCACAATAGAAAGGTTATTTGCCATCTTTTAATCAGATTCCTTCCATCCACTTTATATTCTTCATTTACATCAAACTTGTTACCTAAGTTTCAGACTTGCTGATGTAGTTATGTGGTTGTGGTTTGCTGTACCTTAATATAGATCTTGGATCCTTCTTGGTAACCACCTAATTGGTTCTGTTAAGTACAGTGTGTGAAGCACACTGTTGCTTAGGGCAGCTCTATACTGTCACACAAAGATTATTTGGTTAAATATTGCCTTTATTTAACCAGCTTTATAGTATAAATTACTTTCAGGTATTAAACTTCAGCATATTAAACATTTAACGTCAAAACTACAAGGCAATATAAAATGAGATTATGTTGCTTACATATTAATAGTTACTTTACACTATGCAGTTCAATAGCCTAGAAACATAGCCCTGCTCTGTTAATAGGACTATTATTATGGCCTGTAATGATTTAATAATGAACAAGTTACTTAACCAAAACCTGTGAAAAAAGATCCAGCGGGTTTCACACTATGATTTGTGTTTGTTTTTAATTAATGGAAATTTCAGAAGTTCAAGTACAGTAAACCCCTTGAAGTAGGGACCAAAATTACTTACTATGGCTTTTGCTTTCTCTCACAGAACCGTCGGACGATAGCCCCTGCTAAGAATGACACTCCGTCCAGGGATAATAGAGGTTTGTCAAATTACCTCTCATAATAAATTATTCTAAATCTTTAAAATGAATTTGATATCATCAACAAATGCAAAGGTCAATACATATAAAACACATCAGTGACTAATATTATTTGAGTAATGAAACTATTCAGTTACTACATTTTACACATTCTATTATTAGTATTTAGAATTAATATAATTATTATGTCACAGTCTTTTGTGGTTGGTTTACCCACAATGTGTAGGGAAAGTTGGTACATGAATTCAGTTCCAAATTTATTTGGCACATCTTGCTACTGTGACTTTCTGATTGATGCAACTCTTAGTTCATTTTGGAGTATGCGGTCTGCAGTGCTGAGTTATACTCTAATATCGAGAGATATTTATGTTATTTAGTATAACCTCATTAATAGAATAAATGGGATGGACAAAATGAGATTTATATAACTCAAGAAAATCCAACAGCACCTCAAATTGCAGCTTCCAAAATGATGATAATATTGGATCAACACCTGTTAAAGACATTTCTACATAACTGCATTTTCACTCTATAAACTGGCCACTGAGTGGCCCGTGTTAGGTGAGCATGAAATGTGGATTGATTCAAAAATCTGGACGAGTGTGTTTAACAGCTTTGAAGTGTTTCTTAAAATTTGATTTTGTGTTTTCAGTGATTCCGACCCGGGCAAGAGTCCAGCAGCCTCAGCAGCCAGAGCCAGCGCCACCTCCTCTATCCCAGCAGCCTTCACAGCCCAATCAAGCTCAGACACAACAGCAGTTGCAGAATGGTACCATGATCATATTATAATGTGTGTTTTAGCTGCCTTATGGTGACATCTGACAGAAAGCTCATTCTTAAAAATACTATTTTCAGGAAGGCAGTTGTAACATTTACAGTATTTTTGATAAGTGGATTTAGACTGACTCAAACACTGATCATAACTATGTAACATCTCATGTTTTTGTTGACTACATGTTTATCACAGAATCCTCACATCACCTGATATCCAGAAAGGAGTCTGGACAGCTTTGTATGTATCACCTGCACGTTTCCCCTGCCCTCAGTGCTTACTCCCATGATTATAAGAGTCCCAATAGAATCAGTGTCCTTTTGTTTTATGAGAATACTATTCAACCCAAAATCTGTCAGATACTATTCACTGGTCTGCTGTGTTGATGAAGTACTACAACAAATCCATCCAGCAGACAGGCTTTTTGAGTATTAGACAGGGAGTTTAAAAAGGTTTGTGCTGCTGTTTGACTGCGCTGTTTTCTTCTCTTTTCCCCGTCTCAAGCGCATGTGAAAAAGTGTGTGTCACTCTGCAGTACTCAACGGGGCTAAAATAGGAACAATCAAATTTTTTCTTTAGTCCTCGTTTCTTCCGAGTGTTTACTGTCTTTTGTTGAGCTATGAGGTGATTGAGGGAAATGTCTTGCTCCCCCTCCTCACCCCTCAGCTCCACCACAGATTGCCTGTGAAAAGAAGTAACCTATAAGTAGTGATGGTGCTGCATCCCTTTTACAGTCCCTTGTCCTGGTGCTGACCTGAGTCATCTTCTCCTCCCAGATTAGAGCAGATTATGAATCCCCCTGCTCTCATAGTCTGGGTTCTCAGGGACTAGAGCCAGCAGGAGCCCAGGGGCCTGTACTACAGGGCCTCAGGCAGTCTTTAGAGTGGAAAGCTGGCACTCTGGCACCAAGCTAATCAGATAACACAGATTTTTCTCAACTCTGCAAGGAATCAGGTGGCTTTTACTCACATTTTAGCTAATTTGGGTTTTCTTGTTGTGGTTGCTAAGAGATTATAATTGACCTGAAACTATACTAATCTGTGGGTGTGCTGTGTTACTGGTTCATCGAAGCAATTTTCTACCCACAATTGATCTGAAACCAAGTCTAATTTAAATAGATGTAAATGTAATAACAAAAGATACATGTGATGTGTAGTCTCCTGTCCCCTGTTTTAGTTGTGTTTTAGGATCCAAACAGAAAGGATAAATGAGCATGTTTTGTAAATGCTGTTAAGGCCTTTTGTTGGTTACCAAGAGAAAGCAGCAAGTGTTATAATGGAGGCACTGTGTGCTAGACACAGCATCCTGGTCTGTGCTTGAACACAATCTCTTTTCTGTTTTGTTGGAAATAGCCCAAGGTTTATCCCTTCTATTGGAAGAAAGACCAAGAGAAAGGAAAGATGCTGCTCAAGCCGGGTGAAAAGACTGAGAACATGAAAGAAACAGATTGGAAAAGGGATGACAGAGGAAGAGACCTTTTTTGAAACCAAAAGGAAACAAACAGGCAATTGACCTATTCAGTGAAAGGTAGTAGTGAGTGTTTCTTTTGTCTTTATGGCAGCAAGGAGGAAGTCAAACTGTGTGAAGGAGGTGGAGAAACTACAGGAGAAGAGAGAGAGGCGTCGGCTTCAGCAACAGGAGCTCAGGGAGAAGAGAGCTCAAGTAAATCAATATTATTCAACTGAACAAAATACATTGAATGAATCTTAATAACCACCTAAATTGTTGTCCTTGGGAGGATAAACTGAAAGACATTAGAATAATTTTCCTGTTGGTGAAGAAGCTGGCACCTCACTCTGACATTTTGTCTCTTATTGTCCTCCAGGAAGTGGATACCACCATTCCCAACTATGAGATCATGTACATGATCCGAGATTTCCGAGCCAGTCTGGACTACCGGCCCCTGACCACAGCAGATTTGGTGAGTAGAGACTGTGGTTTCTTTTCTTTCCTGGTAGTCCGCCTACGGTAACAAATTATAAAATATTCCTCTCTGTTGCACTCTCCAGATCGAAGAGCACAGAATATGTGTTTGTGTGAGAAAACGTCCACTCAACAAAAAAGGTAAAGGATTTTTTTTTTTTTGTTGTTGTTGTTTTTTTTTGGGGGGGGGGGGTTCAACATTGGTCTTATCACCAAAATCACATCATATTCTGATAAAGGTATTTTATCTCTTTTGTGTATCAGAATTGTCCATGAAGGATTTGGATGTTATCACCATCCCCAGTAAGGATGTGGTGATGGTTCATGAACCTAAACAAAAAGTGGACCTTACCCGCTACCTGGAGAACCAGACCTTCCGCTTTGACTACGCTTTTGATGACAGCACCACCAACGAGATGGTTTACAGGTTTGCACCAAAAACCACCAATGCTGTTTCATGCACTCTCATAGTTCTGAAGTTCCTCTTGACTAGTTAATGAGACGAGCATAATGCAGAACTGAATTAACAGCCGACATGTTCCTTGTTTGTTCAAATGGGTAAATGTCATCGTTTGTTTACATGTGTGTTGTCTCACTTTAGGTTTACTGCCAGACCTCTGGTGGAGACCATTTTTGAAAGAGGCATGGCTACCTGCTTTGCTTACGGACAGACAGGCAGTGGAAAAACACATGTGAGTCCCATGCAATGTCTACTTCGAAAAGCCAAAAATCAAATCACTTACAAACTAATCCTAATAGTTCATGTTGAGAAATTTGATTGATTTCATTACTTTTGCATGTAATTTGAAAAATACCCCTTTATTCATATTGTATTGTACTGCATTTTAGACAATGGGTGGAGATTTCTCTGGGAAGAACCAAGACTGCTCTAAAGGAATTTATGCATTAGCTGGTAAGTCAGTGAACTGTGGTTTCTCCCCTAATCTCTCCGAAGGGGAGTTGTTCAAATATCATTTGTTTCTTTATTATATTTTAAAATATTTAGTTTTTTCTCTTGTGAAATTGTTTAAGTTTTCATCTCTTCATGCAGCTCGTGATGTATTTCTAATGTTGAAGAAACCCAACTACAAGAAGCTAGATCTACAAGTGTATGCAACCTTCTTTGAAATCTACAGTGGAAAGGCAGGGAATATCTTATCTTTCTTTTCCTGTTTTTTCTTTTTTGTTGTTGTTCTTGTTGTTTTGTGGGAAGAAAAACCATTGCTGACTTTGTGTACATATTGTTAGGTGTTTGATCTGCTGAATCGTAAAGCCAAGCTGAGGGTGCTGGAGGACGGGAAACAGCAAGTGCAAGTTGTGGGGCTTCAGGAGAAGGAGGTCAAATGTACAGAGGATGTTTTGAAACTAATAGAAGTGGGAAATAGCTGCAGGTATGAAATCAGAAAATGTATATCTTGTAGAGTTCAGTATGTCTTACTTTGATCCTATCATCCTAAATCTGCGTAAAACACTTATTTGCATCTTGTGTGACTTTCGTAGTCCTATTCCCTCCACTTCATGGTCATGGCAATTAAAGGAATGATGTAACTTATTTACTGTTCCTTGCTCTCTTCACTTATGTTTGTGCCTCCTTCCTCTTTCCTTCAGAACCTCCGGGCAGACATCAGCCAATGCTCACTCTTCTCGCAGCCACGCTGTATTTCAGATCATCTTACGGAGGAAGGGGAAGATGCACGGCAAGTTCTCCCTCATTGACCTTGCAGGGAATGAGAGGGGGGCTGATACATCAAGTGCTGACCGCCAGACTCGCCTGGAGGGAGCTGAGATCAACAAAAGCTTGCTGGCCCTGAAGGTTTGTAGGCAAAAATGTAAAGTGGCAGTTTTACAGTCCCATGAGTTTGCTGCAACTGTAGGTTATTTATGTATTTGTTTGAGAAAAGACTAAAAACACAGTGATATTTCTTATTTACCCTGTGATGTGTCATTCTCACCATGTTTCAGGAGTGTATCAGGGCTCTTGGCCGTAACAAGCCCCACACTCCATTTAGAGCCAGTAAGCTGACCCAAGTCCTAAGAGACTCCTTCATTGGGGAAAATTCACGCACATGCATGGTCAGTTCATTGTTCTCATAAATAACCTGGAGCCATGGAGTCGCATCTCTTCCTTATATGGCATTAATCTGAATGGTCCTCTCGCTCCAAACAGATTGCAACAATCTCTCCTGGAATGACATCCTGCGAGAATACACTCAACACACTACGCTACGCCAACAGGTGGGAATATGTTTACCTGCTACAGTGATTGTGACAATGACCTATTGATGGACATATGGACATATTGAAATTGTAGCTCCCGTAATTCTACTTAAGTCCCCCAGTGCCTCTCTGTATAGATTGAGAATAGCTACACCAATGTTGTAAATGTAAGTTTGTCTGCCCACTCTCAGTAATTCTCTCTAACTTTCTTGTATCCCCTCTCACTTCTCTTTTCCTGCTTTATTTCCCTTTTCTCTCCTGCCCTCTGCTCCTCTGTGTACTGGTGTGGCTGGTGCCGTTGTGTAGAGTGAAGGAGTTTGGGATTAGTCCATCGGACATCCCCTTCTCCCAGGGCAGTCAGGGAAGCCGCCCTGACCACTCGCCCACCAATACCTTTGAGTATGACGACTTTGCTGCTACCTCTCCCAGCAGGTCGAGCACTTCTCAAAGCACAGCACAGGATTGCATACACACGCACAAACACAGTGCATGTGCCCCCTTCAGGTTTTCATTACATTATGACACAGCCATGATTTCATTTTAGCAGCTTTCATTCACTTCAGGGTGGTGAAAACCTCCACTGTTGTCTTATTCTTCCTCTCCTTCATTTGCATGCTGTGACATTTTTCATCCTCTGCCCTGTGCTTTCACTTTAATGTTCACTAAGCCGTGGACGCTGTCCACGCTGTGGCTGCAGGTCAGGTATACTATCTCATCATCTCTGTGAGGCCCCATTAAACAGGAACTCTGAGTCATTGGTATAACAACTCCCCATGGAAGACATGAATTGGATTTCATAATATCGTACAATGGAGCTTGACAAACAATATAAGGTTTAAAGCATTAACAGGACTGACAGTCACCTTTCCTCATGCATGAAGTCACTGCTTTCATGGTGTCACCACCCCATGCTACTTGTGAATGCTTGACCCAACAATTAATGTCACCCTCCCATATTAGCAGCCATGTTCAGAGTGTATCTGGGCTGTGAAAGACTCAACACTAACCAGCTCAGTCTCTTTTCTCTCTAGGGTGAAGGAGCTGACAGTGGACCCCAACCAGGTGATAGAGGGGGGTCGGCCTAACATCCATGCCGTCACCCAGCTGGATCTTCTGGATGAGGACTGGCTGAGTATCTCTCCACAAAGAGATGACCTCAAACTGCTCTGTGAGCAGAATGTAAGTACACAAGATTAGACAAAACATTGACCCCACAGGTTCAACTGTCTTACAGCCTCCCGTCACATATTTGAACCATTTTAAAATGACAAGACGATAATCACTTTTGATAGCGAAGCCATGTTAACTCTGTTAATGTCTTTTCCAGGAAGAGGAAGTATCTCCCCAGCTCTTCACTTTCCATGAAGCAGTGTCTCAGTTGGTGGAGATGGAGGAGCAGGTCCTGGAGGACCATCGAGCTGTTTTTCAGGTCAGAACATTGAAGGAACATGATACATAGAAACTAAAGCTCAAATTTAACAAAAAGTCAGAGGTCACCAACTAACTAATTGTGTATGTGTGCTCTGTCATCAGGAGTCCATCCGGTGGCTGGAGGATGAAAAAGTGCTGCTGGAGATGACAGAAGAGGTCGACTATGATGTGGAGTCGTACGCCACTCAACTGGAGCAGATCCTAGACCAGAAAATAGAAATCCTCACTGAACTCCGAGGTGGGACTTCGCCACAAACAACTGATAACACGTCCTGCTCCAACAAACCCCAATCACTTTTTTTTAATGTTTATCTTTTCCTTTCCATCCTCTCTTCATCAGATAAAGTGAAGTCATTCCGCTCCACGCTCCAGGAGGAGGAGCAAGCCAGTAAGCAGATCAATCCTAAGAGGCCACGTGCGCTTTAGAAAGTGGAGGCTGAAGAGGTTTAAGTGGCACATACAGAAACATAACCACTGGCACAACTGATGCTGCCAAGAGCAGCAGTGAAAACACGAATAAAGGACTGTCTGTATCAACGGGCTCAAGGAGTTACATTTGCTATGATTCTCCTCCTGACAAAACTGGCTGTTCACTCACTATGGTCTTGTTAGAAAGCTTAGGAAGTAAAATAGTTTTATTTCCTTCCTGTTATAGTTTTTTTTTTTCATGAAGGTTTGTTTAGTTTCGTCTCCCTGCTTTTCTTAAATTATTTTCTTTTATACTTGTTTGTACTTTATTTGAACAGGATATTTTTGACCTGGGTTAAGAGAGCTTCATTGAACATGTTTTATGGTTTTGGTTTACTACAGAAAACCAGTATTTAATTTCTGGTTTGCCCAGCTGACATGTCTGCATGTGCACTCCGTGATAGCGTTCCTAGGCCACTGTCCTCGGTCTTCATGTTTCTGAGTCCTCAGTTGTAAAGTCACATCTCATTCTAGGCAGTCTCCTCTATCGTTTCCTTTCAGTTTGGAAGAAGCCAACCAAAGTTGCTTCTTCTGTTCCTTTCCTCGTGTCTCAGAGCTTTTTTACATTGCATTGTATGTGGCAACTGACTTAAGAATTCTTACTTAATGTAAAACATGTTTTCCACCCCGTTTAACACTTTGTTATAAAAATGAAACTAGAAAAAACCTACATTAATTAAATGTATAGTGAAGACACCTGACCTACCATAGGTTATGTTGATCAGTGTTTGCACCGGATGTAATGCTGGATAAAGTAATAAAAATTAATGTCTTTTACTTGAAAGGCTTGTAGTAGTTAATTATCAAAATACTACAAATAACTTTCATTAGGTCTTCTCAGACCTTAGAGGTGGACATCCCCTTTCACTGACTCCTGAAAACCTCACAGCATCCTGTTTGGCTGCCTTGAGTATCACTCAGAGAAATACAGTACATATTGTCATCTAAGTGAATAACCCAAGTTTGTTTTTTGTTTTTTTTATTTCATTGTGAATCCAGATAAAAACATTTTAATCCTCTTGAGATATTATCAGCTAAAGCCTCAGATCATTATAGGAATACAAATAAAAAAAGCATATATCCTATAGTATTCTGCTTTTTAAGTTGTTTTGCTGATCAATTTGCTGAACCAACACCACTTTATTTCCATCCCATATGAAGAGTGCAAAAAGAGGAGGTGTTTAAAGAACTACCTGCCCCCCCCCTCCCCAAGCCTGTTTGATGGTCATGTCTGGCCCATGTATTTGAAACACAAGAACATCACAGAATAACCAGAATACCAGTGAAAGCACCCACAGAAACACTGTGTGTAAACTGATGAGTGAATCCCAAAGTTTATTTCACATCCTCCATGGGAAGCACCATTATGTCATGCAATGAAGGGAAATTACAGTAATTTGTTTAGAAACTGACTGGAACGTTGCAGCTGTGGTTAAAAGGCTAAATTCAGTTCTTACCTGAAAGGCAGAGAGAGGCGCTGTGAATTAATGTTTCCTGTAGTTTGCTGCATCAGTGTGAGTTTGAGCTGACTTGCAGATACAAACATGCATCATCTGTGGTTTCTACAAGGTGAGGGAATTTTTGCAAAGTATGAAGGTTTTACTATGAAAGGGCTTCAAGGGAAGCACCAGTATGCCAGCCTGTGCCTTGACACCAAAGGAACAAACCGGTGTCTGTCAGTGTGTGCACTGCCCTGGGGCGGCCATCCTGAGTAACTACATCTGCACCATCATTACTACAGTGGCATTGTACCACACAAGGTAATGAATACAAAATGTTGGCTTCTGGGAGTTACTGACTTTTTTTTTTTTATAAATAAAAAAATTGGGAAAAAACAAAACAAAAACAAAAACAAATTAACGGGTGGTTTTAGCACGGAAAAGAAAAATGTGACATTAAAGAAAAACTTGTGGACCGAATTTATTTTGAGTCTGCTCACACTCAAAAGTAACACTTATTAAATATTTACCTTTTCCATAAAAAAGGTCATTTGCATGTTGGGTCAAAACTTGTAGAGTGATTTTGATTAAAATAATCAACTGTAGATTATGTTCAATAAAGGACTTCTTCTCACACATAGTGACACAAACATTTAAGAGGTCTGTCGTGCTCCCATCAATTGTCTGTGCACTGCCAGTGACACTTCCTGTATACTCATAAAGGTTAAACAGGACACTCAATATGAGTCCTTTAAATGTCTCCGCCAATATTCTTTCATCTGAAATTCAATTAATTTCAATTGAATTAATTGAACACTCTCCATGAGAGGATAGATGAGTTCAGCAGTCTCTTTCTTTCCACTCATCTGATCACTATGCTCACCCCCCCCCCCCCCCCCCCCCCCCAATCAAAACACATCGTGAAGCTGTCCTCTTCAGCCTCCTCTGTCATTTAGGAGAAGTGGATCCCTGCAGAGTTGAATGCATGTAGGAGTCTGAGAATGAAAAAAAAACCAACACCCACAAATAAAAATGTGAACTCATTTATTTCCTGTAGATTCTTTGGTGTGAAGAGGCGATACTTGCTTACACCATGAAGTCGTCGATGTCCATGGACCTGGCTCTCTTCTCACTGAAATTGGCCTCCTGTAAAACACCCTCAATCTTCTTGCTGATGCTGAAGTCTGCTGGGACTTCCTGTCAAGGTGAAGCATAAGACTTTAAAGTCAAAGCGGCAGCAGGTGTGTGCACTCAAGAAAAAAAAAGAAAAGAAATAAAGCTACAAACGGGCAGCTTTAAACCATGACTGACAAAGCTACACCCCAGGTAGCTCACCATGCTGTGTACAGAGCAGTGAATTCTGTAGTTCTTTTCCAACAGCTGTTCCACTGCAGCCGATCTGAAAATGGAAATCAGTGTGAGTGTCAGTTTTTGCTTCTGTCAGAGTGGCAGCATCTGTAGCAGGCAGCTACTCACTTGAAGGCTGCATTGAGCGTTTTGTTTTTCCTTACAAAGGCTATTCTGACCAGGCCGTCCCACTCCTGTTCAGCAGAAAATAGAGGTGACAATGTTAACATCTACGATTCATCTCCCGCCTCGTTAAACTACTTTCCCTGCAGCTTTGACCAATTTAAGAACTGGACCTCACCTGGAAGTTAACCGGAGGGGGAGGATTTTTTGGTTCTATCCTGACAACACTTGACTCCACTTTTGGAGGAGGGCGGAAATTATTCTTCCCGACCTGATAAAAGGGGAAAACAACGACTGTGAGATAAACTTAATACAACACAGGAAAAATCAGCATTATAGGCAAACATCAGAGTCAGTCCACCTTCATGAGGTGATCTACACGAGCCAGAAGCTGAGTGTTGATGGACAGTCTGCAGTACAGCTTGTCTCCAGGTTTTGCAACCAGTCGCATAGCAAACTCTCTCTGGAACATCAACACGGCACATCTGAACCAACGCAAAGCAAAAGAAGTGTTTAATACACAACTTAAGACAACAAGACATAAGAAAAAAAACAAAACATGAGACTTACCTGAAAAAAGGTCGATGCAGCAGGAGTTTGAAAACAAATGGTGAAGAAATCTGCACAAAACATGAAGAAATGTCAAGATACATGCAGACAATGACATTATCAAATCAGCTGAGTATGGAATGTGACATGTCTTTACCTGGTAAGGTAAATTAGCCACACAGATGTCAAAGAAAGGTAGATCTGTTTTTAATACATCTCCGACTAATATCTGAAGTTTGGTCTGCAAGGGACTGTTAGAAAAAAAAAAAACATCATCCTTTTATCAGATCACATATCTACCTTCTATTTAAATGTAGATGCTATACAACTATATGGTGGCATTGTGCAGTCACTCACGTGCACTGTACTCTCTTCTGAAGTTCAGCCACCAATCTGCAGTCCAACTCACATGCCACCACCTGAAAAAAATATCAAGTACTGTTTAATCTGAACCGAGACAAATAAGACTACAGGATTTTTGCCACATTACAGATTAAGAAGGTGCCGCAGAGTGATCTGTCGTCAAGTGGTCACTCAAATTTACTATTAAAGTTGTTTTGAAATCATGAAATACTTTTTGAAAAACTAAATATCAGGTGAGCGGAGTTAGATTTCTGCCTAGGCTGCAATTATGTGGTCATTTCCACATGGCAGTGGTTAAAATGGGGACAAGGACACCAAAAAATTTAAATCTTAGATCTTTACATAAGACACTCGTGTTTTCAGATCCTCATTATAAGAACGTACAAGGACATTAACAAAACTGAATCATGGATCATGCACTTTATGTAAAATGCCATATAGTTATTCATTAGTTAAGTAAACTCCACTGTTTCAACTTGGTGCAAGAAAGCCCTTTTTACACACTCACCTTCTTGGCCTTCTCCAGCAGTTTCACCGTCATATTACCAGTTCCAGGTCCCACCTCCAGAACCACATCTGTCGGCCTCAGAGCAGCCTGGAAAACATGACAAACAGCGCCTCAGCCACAGCCTAATGAGCCTCATGAGCCAGGATTTGCCTTTCAAACACCTTTGCATGTGTGCGGGTGTGAGAAACTCAACTGCACATGGATTTTTTAAGTGCCATTGGAGCAACTCACCTTTTCAATGATACCATTTACAACCAGAGGATTCTTTAGGATGTGTTGGCCCAGGCCGGTGTTGAACATGATTCCTGCAAGAGACAATAAACAAGGGACTGCAGACTGGGATTGTGTGTTGTCAGTGAGTTCAACAAGTCATGGTAAAACAATTAGATTATATTACCTACATACACTGTTGACAACACATATATAAGTCAATGGCCCTTCTAAAAATAGACATGATAATTTGTCAGTTCTGTTGTGTTAAACACCAGATTCACACTATGTGGTGAGTGAGATTATGGTTGTATTGCATATACTTAGACTAACTTAACATGTAATTATTTTAACATTAACTGTTAATGTGGTAGACACTTGCCACTTGATATTTCAACAAGCTGCTCAAACAGAGCTGAGTGAGCTGCTGTGTATCGGTGGACACGTAGGATCTTTTCTGAATCAAGTTTGGTTCATGCACGGAGCTTTTCTGCGTCACGTAGACAAACTTTTTAACGTATGCGACCACGAGAAGTGCAGGAAGCATCTAAATGTGGTGTCAGACTGGTTCTGTATGAAAACGATGCTGAGTTTTGACTTTAAAGTCCATTTTCTTCCCGCAGCTGACCATGTTGTTAGCTGCCATGCTAATGCTAACAGACCCGCACCTTGGTTCTTCACCTCCTGGTGCTGCCGGCTCTTCTTCTCCGCTTTAACCTTCGGCATCTCTCGTTGGATATGTTCCGGTTACAGAGTCAGAAAACTCAAATTTGAACACCTATTGAAATCTCTCCGTCTGGTCTCAGAGAAACACGCGTGGAAGCCCCCTGGTTGTTTCTTCTTCACTGACAGGACGTGCGACAGGTTTAAATCCCGTCCATCGGTTTCTGTGCCTCTGGTGGTAGCTGGACGTCACTACATTGAGTTAACCAACGCGTCAGAAATGCTGGTTTTATTTATTTATTTAACGATACAAAACAGACACACACATATGAAGGAGCACATTCTTTCTTTAGTCAGAGATAGGGATCTCCTCCAGTGTCATGGCAATGTCCCGCAGTTTGGGGTCATCCATCCAGTTCACTTTACAAGCCAGGAGGATTCCCTGACAAAAACAACAAAAAGACAACCCATCTATGCATTAACCATTTTCAAACCTTGTAAAAACAGGTATTGTATTTAATGTCCTGTACACCCTACCCTGAGGACGTTTTGTGTCATGATGGCCATCTTTCTATATTTCTCCAGGTTTGCTTGGCCTTTCTCCAGCACTGCTCTGTACTTCTCTGTATCTGGATGCTCTCTATTGGACTTAAGTTCTTCCATTACTTTCATTTTTTCATGTGTGAGCCTTTTCAGCTCTACACACATGCACACACACGCACACACACAGAGCAAAAGAAAAAACATCATTAGTGGCAAATTCACAGTGGTGTCAATAGATTAACAACAAAACAAAACAAACTAAGAATACCAAGCCTCTTCTTCTGTATTTCTGTGATTTCATCTTGAAGTGTTCGCGACTCCTGTTGAATAAAAAAAAAGAGAGATTTTAGAATAACACTACCTGAATTTAAATTGTAATGCATGTCTTTTCTGCAGAAGAAGAATCAGCTGTAGGAATAAATTCCCATCAAATCTAACTTGTAATTCCTAATTTGTTTTCCATAACACATAAACTCAAAATAATGACCAAACAATGTGCATTGTCATGTTCAAAGGTAAGTGAGTGATGTCAACTGGCTTTTAAGGGAAGTTGATTTGTTGTAAATTTTGTGTGTTCTGGGCAGCAGAGATAATGACACCATCTCAATATGCCCGTTGGATCACTCATAATTCTGGTGGAACAAGTAGTCATAGTGGCCATATCAATTTTGACAGCAGCATAGAAGTCAAAGCAAGTCAATGATTGCAAAGCACAAACACATTACCATACTATCTATTGTCAAAAAAGACACAAAAAAACCAACACAAAACAAAACTGTATGCTATACACAAAATAAATTGAACACAGCAACAACAGTACTGAAGACAACTGAGCAACACTCAAACATTGGACACACAGTGGACAATGAGGCATCTTACTTTCTGGAGTTCTTTTATACGTGAACAGAGACTCATGCAGCGATGGCTCAGAGATTTCAGTGCACTAAAACAAGCAGAAATAAACAAGATTGTCATCCAATTAAAGTTTCATAGACAAAATTTAAGAGTTGTTCCAGTATTTTATGGCTCGACGTACTCAGCCTCTGAATCATTCTGTTTCAGCTTTTCTCCAATAGCGTGCCACATCTGCATTCTGAAAGACACCAGTCAAATCAATGAAAAGTTTAGGCTGAATAAAGTTCACAGCATGTATATCAGATTGTTATAAAAAAAACGTGGGTACCTGTGCAGTGCCAGTCTGCTGTTAAAATAGTTTGTCTTGATACTTTCCAGTTCACTGACATAATTTGGTCTAGAACAAAAATATGGAAAATACGTTAACAGTGAAAATTATGAGCTCAATCTTAAACTTACATTCCTCTTAAATTCTACTTCACCATCATGGGGCTAGATGGAAATACTCACAAGTCTCTCTCAGCTTCAGACGTGCTGCATGCCCGCTTACTTTTTCCTATTACAGGAAACTTGATTTTAATGCTTTGAAGGTGTAATTCAAGTAAATAGAAGGAATTTATGGCCACATGTACCTGCATGTAGCTGTACAGCCATCTCAAAGCACTGGTTGGCCATCTGCTGCCTTATTCTGAGAAGAAAGTTAATTCACCAATAATTCATACTTTATTTTATGACAAAGGTGATGTGTTCTCATGATAAAAGCGGATGGGAAGTGAATCTGAACCACTGATTTGGTTCAGATTCGCTGAATGAAGAGGGGCAGAAGAAGGACCTGAGCATGTCTGCATGTGAGGTATCCTTCTGCCCATGGGAGCTGTCAGGAGCAGGACTGTCATTCAGTGCCTCAGCCTCCATCGTGTGGTCGATGCTCCCCACATTGTCAGGTGGGTCCATCACAGAACGATGACAGACTCTGTGGAGAAAGTCTACTTTAAATCATCCAAGGAGTACAACCATTCCAACCATTTAGAATAGTTAAATTACGACAGATCTTTACCACGTAATTTGCCCAAATATTAAAATTATTCCCAAAGACCTAATGGACATGTCTTTGGGAGAAATCACATGTGTAGAGCGGATCGTCATGTGTACCAATATAGTTTACAACAGCACTTTAAATGGTGGAAGAAAAATTGGAGTAAAAAGAAAAATAACTTCACTTTGTCTTTATTGTCATGTGCACTATAGACGTCCGTCATACGGTACAAAAAATTCTTACTCTGTGAAACAGAGTCCTCTCAACAAAATAACACACTTAACTAAAAGTAGCAACAATAGAAAACAACATTTAAAAGACAAAGACATAAAAAAGAAGGGCAGCAGAATTAAGGCACAACAGTATGAGACCTATTCGCCCGTAGTGGAGCAAACAAGAAATGTAGCCACAGAAAAAGCACAAGTGCCTAACAATTGTACCTGGATTTATGTAAAAGATGTAAAGAAATAAAAAATAAAACTTTGCGTGAAGTTAACATCTGCATGTGAGCAGTAGAGTGTCTGGTATATAAGGTGACTAAACTGTGGACTGGTGGAGGAGCATTAAAATATCTTACCTGTTTATCAAGAGAAAAGCTGAAGAATCAACAGCCAACAAACGCGGATGCTGTTTAAAACGTGAACGATAAATTATCCAAAACCTTTCAGCCGTTGCGGCTCACGTTTGTTTTCTGTCATTGACGGGAATTTTGTTTACATCGGTTAGTTCAAGATGGAAACCCCGCCAGGAAGTGACGACATCCTGTCGCCCGGCAACCGGCGTAGCGACCCCGGGCGGCCCGGAGTGATGGCAGCAGCTTATTTGAGCAGCGAAACCAAAAAGCTAATTTTGCTTTATAGTCTCCAAACCTTCGTGTTAAAGCACCTGAAGAATAGCCGTGAAGCCACAGATTTAACTTTAAGACCATACTCGTGGTGGAGACCGGAAGAGGTAAAAATACTTCATAAGCGTCTGCAACTCAGCGGCCGTTCAGGCTAAATCTCACACTTTAATACACGATTTACACAATAATTCATATCAATCCACTGCAAACTGTATCTGACATTTATTTTAAGGTACTGTTTACAACGTCTTTGCGAAGCAGCCATTATACACATTTTAACGTAATTATGTTGTTAAATGTATTTTATGAGGTAAATGTAATTTTTAATATTGTGTGTGTGGTAGGGAAGAACTTCTAAGGTAAAGTTAGAAACATGTATCAGTGAACGCACCGTAGGCTGCCTCCTCCACCCTCCCTCTAATCAGAGCCAGCTGAGACAGGCTCTCTCTCTCTGGCTTCTTTCCTCCTGCTCCCTTCTTGGTAGGCAGCTGGTTTTGTTTGAGCTCCAGGTATGTAAATAATATTGCTTGAATGTGCACAGATCTATTGTGAAAATGTACATTTATCTAATTTCTTGTTGATTTTAACTATGCAGTAGAAGTCATAAGCAGCATTTAACAGTGCTCCCTCCCTCCCCCTTTTTGTATAGCTGCACCTGCTCCTGTTTTCTCCCGTTTGGTCCGTGGTTGCCCTCCTTTGCCCTGTTTTCCCCAGTTTTGCCTTGTTTTTCCCTGTTTTTCCCAGTTTTTGCCTTGTTTTTGTGTTTGCCTATAGTTTATTTTGTTTATTTATCTTTGTTGTTTCTGTATTTACACTTTGGTTAGGGCCAACTAGGAAATTTATGTTAACCTTTGTACTTGTTTTCCTCTTTTCTTTTAGTGCAGCTGAGAACCAGATCGAGGAGGGGATATGCACTGGTGGTGATGGTAGATAGAGGCACTGGGACACTTCTCTTTCTTTCTTTCTTTCTTTTCAGGGTAACGTGGACCAGACAAGTGAAGATCTGCGAAGGCTGGACTTTGATCCTTGCACTGCGAGGAGTCATCACCGATGGAGAACAAGAGAAGAAAGGTATGAATGATCTAGTTGGTTGCATTATTGTTAAGATGCATGTCCAAACTGTTGTATAAGATCAATGCACCACTGTAGGAGTAGAAAAGCTGAGCAGGTGCTTCTCAGCTGAGGAGAAGCCTGTGTGTGTGTGTGTGTGTGTGTGTGTGTGTGTGTGTGCGCGCGCGCGCGTGTGTGTGTGTGGGGGGGGCACACTCAGGGAATTTTGGAGCGTCTGAATGCTGGTGAGGTGGTTGTAGGAGATGGAGGCTATGTGATGCAGCTAGAACGACGTGGCTATGTGAAGGCAGGACACTGGACTCCTGAGGCTGCTGTTGAACATCCAGAAGCTGGTACATGTCTTATAGCTGGCTTACCTTTCTTTTTACCTGTTCATCTCTTTGCCTGTGTTTTTGAAATAAGTCAGGCCTTGTCCCTTCCTCACTCTGTCAGTGCGGCAGCTACACAGGGAGTTTCTCAGAGCAGGGGCCAATGTGATTCAGACATTCACCTTCTACTGCACTGAGGACAAACTGGAGATCAGTGGGAATGTCACCAACATAACTGTAAGTGAAATAAAACAACAACAATTAAATAATAATAAAAAAAAATCTAATAGCATCATTATTTTGCTTACACTCAATGACTACCGTCTTTTATCCTCTGACTCAGGGGGCTCAGATCAATGAGGCAGCCTGTGACCTGGCCAGGGAGGTAGCAAATGAGGGTGATGCACTGGTGGCTGGGTGCATGTCTAAGACTCCCTGTTATGTTAAGACTCACAGTGAGACAGAGGTCAAGGCCATCTTCAAGAAACAAATGGATGACTTCCTTAAAAAGGACATTGATTTCTTTATAGTAGAGGTACGAGCAGAAACTGTTTTTCAACTGCTTCTCGTCCCAAGTTTTGGTGTGATGATTCAATACACATTTTGTATGCAGTTTGTTGATCATGTAGAAGAGGCACTGTGGGCAGTGGAGGTGCTGAAGAGCAGCGGTAAAGCAGTGGGTGCAACACTCTGCATCTCCCCTCATGGAGACATGGATGGAGTCCCACCGGGGGAGTGTGCCATCAGGCTAGTCAGAGCTGGTACACTGACCTTGTGTGATTTGCCATTCCAAAACAGTTAATCTTAGCTGTACAATGTAATTGTGCTTTATGTGCATGCATTTGTATACAGGGGCGGATATTGTTGGAGTCAACTGCCACCTGGACCCTCTGACATGTGTTCATACAGTGAAGATGATGAAAGCGGGATTGGAGGAAGCTGGTCTCAAAGCCCATCTCATGATTCAACCACTGGGCTTTCACACACCTGAATGCAACTTTGGTGGATATACCAGCCTACCTGAGTACCCATTTGGTTCGTATTTGTTGATTTGTTTTGTTTAATATACAGAAAATATTGTTTTATACTGAACTGCTTCATCATTATTGCTATTTCAGTCCATTCAGATGTTGTATTGCATGTGTTTGCTTTGCACTAAATAGAAAGCTAAATTGTATTTTAAAGATATCAAAGTTAAATATTTCTGGACAGCATTTGGAATTAAAAAGTCCTGCTTAATCATACAGTTTATCATACAGTAGCTGAAGTATTATTGTTAGTTTGCAATTTGAATTTTGACATTTTATTCTTTTGTATTTCAAGTAGTTAATTTTAGTCAATTTGATTTAGAGTTTGATGAGACATTTAAGATCAAAATGCCCAAACGTGAATATTTTAATTTCATCCCAGCACTGGAGACCAGAGCAATGACCCGCTGGGATGTTCATAAATATGCCAGAGAGGCTTACAATGCAGGAATTTGCTACATTGGTGGCTGCTGTGGATTTGAGCCCTACCACATCAGGGCTATAGCAGAGGAGCTGTCTGCAGAGAGAGGATCACTTCCTGCAGCCTCAGAGAAGCATGGACTCTGGGGAGCTGCATTGGAGATGCACACTAAACCCTGGGTCAGAGCAAGGTAAGACTAAGCAGAAACACAGCAGCTGCATGTTTGCGCGATAGTGCACATGAGCGAAGGATGTAAAAACAAAAAGTGGACATTGGATGTGAGTCTCTGATATGCAGAGCTGTGGGTTTATCACAAACTAAACTCACAATTTGTCTTAGGGCTCGTCGTGAATATTGGGAAAACCTCTTACCTGCTTCCGGACGTCCCAAATGCCCCTCCATGGCCACACCAGCTGACAACTATGAGAAATAGCTGATGTGCAACATAATTGTTTGTTGTGTTCTCTATAATTTGTAACAGGTTATCTACCTTTTTTCTCGTTAACACACTGCTGTTTTTCATTGTGTGATGGTATTTTGATGGAAATGTGTATCATAAATGCACCTTCTCAGAAAATTAAAAATCTCCTTTGCTCACTCTGCAAACACACTGCTAAACATTTTGAGGACTTGTCCCCTATATTTCATAAAGTTTAATTGAGGTTAGTAGCAGATTGTTTGTTTCTGTTTTGTAACTTGCAATAATTGGATTTGTTTGTTCAGCTTGTCCCACAGATGTTCAGTTGGATTGAGAGCTGGGGAATTTGGAAACCAAGTCAACACCTTGAACTTGAGCCATTTTTGCAGTAACATTCAAATGTATGGCAGGACCTAAGGTTTCCCAGCAGAGCATTGTCCAAACTATCACATCTGCTCCTCAATTTTACCACCTAGTGATGAGAATGTTAGGGCTGATTAACTAATTTCCCTAATTCTCAGCAGCTTTTCCATATATTATTTGTGCTTACCCATTGTACATAGGGGTGGTCAATGGATCCTGATTAAAAGGTAAGGTTCCACCAAGATTTGAACTCAGATCACTGGATTCAAAGTCCAGAGTGCTAACATTACACCATGGAACAATTTACTACCTATAGAAGTTTCTTTATCAGAGTATACCAGACTATACAATTATACCTGAGCTCTGGTGTTCAATGCTCTTGTGAGTCAAAGACTTATGTATTAGACACAAAAAAATTCCCAAGTATTCTTTAGACTTTTCCCTGTTTCACAATGTTTATTTCCCACTGCAGTTTTCTCTGAAAGTTCATCCCAGTGGGCTGTAAAGGTGCCCCCCTACATTTTCTTAAGTAATGTACTTACGTATTTTTTATCTGTATGTTAGTATAATTAATTTCTTTTTGGAAACTTATAACTTTTACTCTACAATGAAGAGACATGATGCACTTCTGAGTCCACTACATTTGTAAGAAGTGTCATTAGTTTGAACCGGCTCATGGTACATTGAATGAATTGTCTTCAGTTATTTATTTTCTTTTATTTGGACAGCTGTTGTGAGAGAAGGGAGATGACATACAACTAAGGGCCACAGGTCAGTTTGAAACCCAGGCCACTGGGGTGAGCTCCAAGCCTTTGAAGTCTACCAAGAAGCCAGGGAAGTGTCTCAAAATGTCCACATTTCCAAAATGTGAAAGAACATACGCACCAATTGCCATTCTTATCCGCTGGTGGATCATACTCTGTGCTCATTGCTGGTGGAAAAAACATTAACACAAAACCATTTCACAACTTTGGGGGAAATTTAAGGCCAGGTTCCCTAAAGATTAGACTTTCAGAGAACCACAAAACAATGCTCGCTTAAGATTTCTGACGGTAACATTTATTAATTTATTAAGCCCAGAAATGACTTAAGTCCACCTGATATACTTGACAGTTTGATTCATGTAATCTTTGTATGTTTGTATGAAACTGAAAAGTTATAAAGTTTAAAAAAAAAAAAAAAAAAAAAAAGACTTAAATCCAACTTATTTGTGCGTGTGTGTGTGTGTGTGTGTGTGTGTGTGTGTGTGTGCGTGTGTGTGTGTGTGTTTATACACACTGCTGTTGATGCTGCAGCCCCTGACTGCAGATCATCCCACACAGCTCAGGCCTAGACGTCTGCACGTCCTTACGTGCCCCGCTCAAACAGACTCTAATGTTGCCTTCATGGCACACAGGAATTTGCTAATTTGATTTGCTCTCAGTGCCGTTTCACAAGAATGCACCTCAACTGTACCGTCGCACGCTTTAATAATAAAAAAAAAATGGGCCATGTTTCATAGACTGTAGATAAATTGAAGGTCAATGGCTGTGATTGTCAGAAATACATTTTATTCTTTGAAACATATCAGTCGTTTTCAAGTTTGACTCGTTTTGAATGTGTCGACAAACGTTGCGGTGTGAAAATTACACAATTTCTCACAACGCCTGAAAGCAGCACCATTATTTTGCGATTGAAGTGTCTTCGGGGAGTTGATGAAGAAAACACGGTAAGGGCAGGAGTTTGGAAACGGTCTCGATCTTAACCTTTCTGACAGGGCCGTCATACCAAACCCTCCGTGTGTCCCTTGTTGTGGCCGTGTTTCTTGTGTTCGGACGATGTGCGCCGCCGCTCTCGGTCCTGGCAGTCCCTCCGCGGTGAGACCGGCGGGCTGGCGTCGACTCACCGAGCATAACGGGGTGCAGCTGCCGGGCGGTAAACACAAGGTCGCATGATGCTCCGGGTCGGAGACAAGCTGACGAACTGGAAAGTGCTGACGGGAGGTCTGAGGTAGACAGGTCCGGTCCCGGGTTGGGAGGCAGGTGGGCCAGAGATGGGACATGACGCCGCGCTGCTCCGGATGAGCGAAGCAGGGTAAGATTTGGGCAAAAATATCTGCGCAGAGGAAACGGAGCTCAGAATAAAAAAACAAAACAGGCTCTCTCACGCGCTCCCGCGACGCGCACCGTGCACGCGCGGGGTGGTTTGTTATTATTTTGGGTCCATCACTTGGCAGAGATGTCTTTCACTATGGAGGATAATCTGGAGTCAGGATGGGTGGCTGTTCGTCCAAATGCGTTTGAGGAGAAGGAGAAACATAAATTCGTCTTTATCGTGGCCTGGAATGAGGTGGAGGGTAAATTTGCCATAACGTGTCACAACCGGACGGTGCAGAGGAGAAGCTTTGGTCGGGAACCGCTGGCCGAGGGGACGAGTCTGGATAGGGACAGAACAAAATGGCCCGAAAGTCCAGTCGGGGATCAAGTGTCCAGGAGCCCCGGCAAAGGAGCCAGGGAGGCTGCAGTGAAAGGCAGCGGCCATAAGACCAAGTCCGGGATAGCAGCCAGACCGAGTCCTGTCAAAATACAGCCGGTGGTTAGTCCTGATACCGAGGTGGTCCAGACACTTAGAGAGGGCCAGTTGTCCTCCGCTGTGGACAGCTTGGACCTGGAGGAGCTGGACAGTCTGAGCAGGGAGGACTGCAGCTGGGCCGGGCTCTTCTCCTTCCAGGACCTGCGGGCAGTCCACCAGCAGCTGTGCTCGGTCAACTCGGACCTGGAGCCGTGTCTGCCGGCCTTTCCGGAGGAACCAGCCGGGATGTGGACGGTACTCTTCGGCCCGGCGGAGGTGTCCGAGGCCGAGATGGATGAATTGTGCTACAGCCTGCAGGTGTACCTGGGCCATGCACTCGATACGTGCGGATGGAAGATCCTCTCGCAGGTCCTGTTCACGGAGAGCGACGACCCGGACGAGTACTACGAGAGTCTGAGTGAATTGAGGCAGTCCGGGTACGAGGAGGCGCTCAGCCGTGCATCCAAACATCTGCAAGAGGTGAGAGTTTCCGTGGTTCTCCCACAGCATCCCCATGATTAGGCAGATTTCCTGTTGACACATTCTGTGCAGTCAATGTCTGTAACCTACATTCACACAGTGGTACATCTGCAACACACTGGCTTTTTAATGTGCACATCAGAACAGTATCCCAGTAGAAGCACTGGCTTTAGGAGTGCTCACTAACTGGGCTACTGTTGAAGCTGTTATACCAAAATGATGGTAAGGAAATATGATGAACTGGCCATAAATCTAAGCTGGACAGGTATTTCATTCATTCATGGTTAATGGGATTTTCTCAGATGTGAAAAAATGACAGGGACACTTTGTTTACATGTCACTTTGATTATCTGGGAATGTTTAACAATCCAGCAATCGTCAATGAAAAATGAGTCACAGCCCGGTTAGGTAAATGTACTGAGCTTTATAATTTAAGCTTTTTGTATTGGTATTTAAGAGATACCTTTGGTAATGTACATTATTATGAGGGAATGCAACTAAGGTAACTTTGGGCATGAGAAGGACTGACATCTCAGAGAAAAAAGGTCAAAACAAGTGACAGTAGAAACAAAGTATGTACAACCTAACCCCCATAAACATGTCATCTGTGAACACTGCTGCTAAACGGCCAGTGCCAGGACTTTAACAGCCGTCTGCACTTAGATGGTCAATGAAGGACATTCACTGTCTTTTCTTACATTAAATAGTGTTAAATATGTATTAAGTAACAAATTTCAGTTTTTCAGTGATATTGAACTCTTAGTTTAATATCCTAAGACAGATTCCTCCCTTTCTTTTTTGTCAAGTACTGTATATATCATTATGTCCGTTGTAGCACCTTTAGTAGGGCAAAATACATTTTTTCCTCATATGAAGAACAAACAGTTTCATAAACTGGATACATTTGTTATTGTTGCTGCAATGTTTATAGGTAGTTAAACCATTCAGTTTCATGGCTCAAAGAAATACAGCATTTTGAGAGCATGTCACTGTGTGCTCAAGTGATGTGCAACATGGTGTGTTGACTGATTTTTTTCATAGTGTGCTTATCATACAGAACTTAATCATACAAACACCTGTAGCAGTAAATATGGGTTCTACATGCATTTTATAAGTTTTTAGTCTGGAGTATGTCCTGCAGTTGGAGTATTGACATTTCCGTAAAACACTTGAATACATAATCAAACTCTCGCATCAGTGTTTAAATGATCAGTTTTGTTACATATCTTCGACTTGACACAGTAGGTAGGCATGATCCAGACACCATGAGCGCTCCAGGCCTGCTCATCTTACATACCAGCAGCAGTGGTTGATTAACTGCTTTCAAATGACCAGACACCATATTGATGCCCACTGGCTCTTGTCTCACCTATAAATGGTAGGGGAGTAACGAATTGTTGACTAGTGGCATCAAAGTGGAAGAAGTCCTTTGAGAGAGCAGGTGAGAGAGAGCATTAAAAGTAAAACAGTGCACAGAACTACATCCATTTACAGAGATGTGTTTACATGATTTTCTGGCTCAGGCGTTTCCTCTATGATCTCCTTTTGGCAGTGAAAAGAGGCCACGAGCAGCATAGGAGAATCACCCACGCCATTCCACATAGTCTGTCCCACACCCACTACCATTTGCACACTTTGGAAATACACACACATTCAGTCAGAATAAATTAATATATAAAAGCAGCCTCAGGAAGTGTTTGTTGCCTTACTGTCCTTCCTGAGTGAAAACTACATCAAACACTTTGCTTGAACCTGTCTGAAGAAGAAACTACGGATTCTTTTTCAGTTTTTTATAACAGCCTCTGCTCTTCTGACTGCAGTGACAATTCTACGCAATTCATTTTAACACAGTTGCAGTTTGTTGTTTTGTAGGATCTCTCTCTCTCTCACACACACACACACACACGCGCGCGCAGGTATGCGCACACACACATTGATTTTCCTGCTCCATTTGAGGCATGAGTGAATGGCTATTTCTGCGCTTGCTGGTAGCCGACAGGATTGTTCAGTCTGGCAAAAACGGTGTGTGTATTGATCATATTCCCAACAGCAGCAGAAAGGACTCTGCTCACTAAATGTACTCAGATACACAGCCATTATTTACTGTTGCATAGAGCATCCTTGTAGTCTAACAGCAGTCTGCGGGTTTCCTGTCAGTGGTGAGTGAAACCAAAAGATTATTTTTAATAGTATAGTATATTTAGTTTACTTATAAGTATCTTCTCCTTACTTAACTTGGGTTATCTGCCTTATCTGTGACACTCGTATACATATATCTGTTTGGTTTTTTGAAAGCTGTTTGTTTGTTGACTCTAATTAAAGTTGCTCCTTGTCTGTTTATCCACTGCAGCTGATGGAGAAGCACAAGAGCATGGACAGTATGGTGGAGCTGTTGGTGCTATACGATGAAGAAGACCAGGCCTACGGAGGCCTGTTGGAGGCCTCGACACAGCTGTACCAGTATCTGCTGCAGCCTTTCAGAGACATGAGGGAATTAGCTATGCTGCGCAGACAGCAAATCAAGGTAACAGTTTGTAGCTGTTGAAGTTAACTTTAAATGTATGGGCAAGTATTGGAAGAGTCTGCTTCATATGGACACACACTTTTAGGGGAATTTATATCTTAACAACTAGATTTATAAATCTTGAGCAGAGTTTAAAAATGGTGCAGGGTATTGATGTTGTCCAGCTAAGATGAGAAATGAACCAAGACAAACATAATTTTTGATTATGTGAACCATGTAGGAGTCCAGTGGTTATTAAGATGCTATGCCTTACTAGTATACATGACAAACTGGCTGTTGAAGTGATGGGGCTAGCTTCATTGATGTATGTATGTATTCTTATGTCTTTTAAAATAGGTTCTGCACTTTGTGTATCTGTGTCATTATGTATTTGAGCACGTGATTTGCAAAATGAATTATCCTAAATCTCCTGATAAAATTGCCCGTGGTTCGTAAGGTCTGGGGTAGTATCTAATTGCAAAGAGAAAATAGAGGCTGGTAAACAAATAAATGGTGGAAAGGCTTTATTCAATTGCAGTGCTGATGGCATATTTATATTTAGCTCACTGACTCACACACAGATCACCAATAATAAAAAAAGACTTCAGTATCACATTACCACCTAACATCTGTCCTCAGAAAAATATATAGCTTTTTCCAGTCTTATCTTTTTCCACAGCATTTGAAACACTTGGGATGTGACAGGCGGGGGGTTGAGTGACGTGCTGTGGGCTAGAATGGAACGCCATGGATCTCGAATTTCTTGAAGTCTCAGAGAAACATGAATAAGTCATGTTGTGTGTAGTCCTATAGGTTTACTGCAGGTACAGGTTGATGGTAACATACTGGGATCAGCAGTAAATGGAAAGATTGCCAGTGAAATTAAAGAGCTCTTCAGTTTAGGTGTGGCTGAATAAATGTTGTCAGCTGAGTTTCCTCTGGGGAGGTGAGAACCCCCAGCGTCAGCTAAAGACAATAATGCAAGCACAGTGTTATATTTTTGATTTAGCTGAGTGAGATCTTTTTCCAAGAAAGTCTAATTTGATACCATTAAAATTTCACCCACTGGTGAATTTTGAAAGTGAAAAACCAATTAGATAAAATCAAATCACATCAAATAATTTTAGCATGACTTGAAAAAATGTCCATCCCATCACTTTTTGTAATGCAATGTAATGTTTTAGACCTTTGTCAGAATCCAAACACAGCTGAACTGCAACCTTGCCCTCCTCACTCAAATGGCCCAGAAAAGTATGACTAGATTTATAAGAAGCAAATGGAAAAATCAGATTTTAGAAAAAATATCCTTGAATTTCATGTAAGTAATTGTAACATTTTTTTGTCATACAGTGATAACTGACAGGACATTGCGATGAGATAAATAGCTTGCGGTTGGATTTGGGTATTAGAGACCATTTTTTTGTTAGTGTTTATTCCTTATCTTGTTTACTGGATGTTACAATATGTCCTTTATTTTCAGCCTGTCCTATGTAGAAAGTAGTAATTAGAGGGCTGCAGAAATAAAACCTGCATTCTGTACATACTCAGGAAACTATTTCCAGCTTGGGACCGCGACATTTGTAATTAGGAAAAGTGGACAGATCATATTACTACTTCACTCATTGGCTGTTTTAGGCAAAGCAGACACTTCCTTCCTGTCCCTCTGCTACCATGCTTTTCCGTTTGTCATACCTCTGAGGTCTTGCCAAAAAAACATACAAAAGCTGCAATAACATTAGGTCCCACCGAGATTTGAACTCGGATCGCTGGATTCAGAGTCCAGAGTGCTAACCATTACACCATGGAACCTCTGTGTGTGGGGGGAAGGGGAGAGGCAGAGCCACTGTCAGGGTCAAACATCATCTTCTGGGTCTATTTATAGCCTTCAGTGTCTGAAGATCTTCTTCCTCTGAATTCCCTTAGTTGACAGTTGATAGTTTTTGTCTTTTGCCATTTCTTTTTGCTGCCACAGTTTCAAATTCCATACCTTTATTATAAGGACATCAGCTGCCTCACGTGACCCAATAAAGATTTTTACATTTAGGCAGTTTGTTTTCTTCAATTAGCGCAAAAGAAGAGCAAGGTCTCTGTGTGTTATCTCTACAGAATCTATGTTTTTAATTTGGCCTCATATTATCATCAGTATTTGCATTTATCTCATTTGGTCCTCAAGTTAACAAAAAGATATGTCTGGACGGTTTTAATGCTGCATGGCTTAACTGAAAGGAAACAACAGCAGATGTAGTGAGAGTGTCACCTTAATTTGTGATATGTCAGTGTAAAATAAGAGGACTATTTGATTTTCTTACACTAGGTTGGATGCACTATAAAACTGTTTTGATAAGTTTATTTCTAAACTTATACTAGGATTGGAATTGATCAGTAATAAGCATTTGATCAACAATACTGATAGTTATAAAATTTCGTATTTTTCTGTTACGTTACGTTTACATGCAATGTTTAAACTTACATTTACAAATTCATTATACTAATTAGCTGCAGGGATTAAGATTCTGTCAGAATTGAGTTAGTATGTTTTGCAAGAAGGTAAACACAGAAATTGTTATGTAGATGGCAGGGTGCACTCAGAGTTAAAACAACACAAATAAATGGAGGTAAATCCAAGCTGTGAAAAGACATGCAAAACATAAAAAACCCTGGAGATTCAACAATGATCCCTTGGTGACTAACAGCTGGAAATTGCAGTGGTAAATGATACTGGTGTGCTGTTGGCTAGTGCAGTGTGAGCTAAAGAGCAGCAGGGTTACTTAAGGTCATACTCTCTGAGGCACCATAACCCTTTCTGCTCACTCTCCTTCCTGTGTGCTGCATAGACATTTCTTGTTTTCTTCTTGGATACTCAGTTGTTAATTTTCTGTATTTTTGACTTTAATGAAATATTTTCCAGTTGGTTGAACAGTCACTATCAAAGATAATTTTGTCTGTGTACAGTTATGGAGACACTGAGCTGTTGTATTCCCAATGTGGTCCTTAACTTTCTTAAAATGTCTCTACAGTAAAAAAAATTTCTCAATTATTCTGGCATATTATCTACAAAAGGCATATTACACACGGCGATGACACTTTTGTGAGTTAGTTGAAAATCGATTTTATTGTTCACTTTGTGGTTAATTTTTGCAAAAGATCTGGCTTGACGAACAATTTGTTTCCACAGCTGTATGAATATGTTTGAATGCTTCAGTGTGTGGGGGGGGGGGGGGCATAGCTCCCTCTTCAGGTCACCAATGAGACACAGTGCAGAGAGAAGTTACAGTCACCTGGTACTGAGATCAACTGTCTAAGTTGATCAAGTGCCTAAGTATTGTCAGGCGAAGCATTCCTGCCACAATTTTTTCTCCTGCTTTTTGTCAAGCCCATTCACTTTTGCCACTAAGGGGCAGTGATGTGTCACAAGTTCAATCTCTGCGAATCTCAAACAGGAACAACGCACTGTTTTCTTTTTGATTTGGACTTTAACGAATGCGTCTATAAATTCCTGGTATTAGCAAAACTACATTGTTTGTTGTCATGCTTTATCGTATTAATCAGCTCATATGAAACTATTTAGATCCCTCATTCTCCAGCTCTATTTTTAATATCAGTGTACCCAATGCTGAATCCAAGGGCTTATTCTTACATGATTTTTTAAACCTTGTATCACTAACCAACAAACCCTCACTGAAGCCTTTCTTTGTAACATTAAACAATATAATATAATATATTGATCCTTTCTCAACAGATTTCCATGGAGAATGACTACTTGGGGCCAAGGCGGATTGAAGCTCTGAAAAAGGAGGACTCGGACTGGCAGAAGAAAGCTCAGGAGGCGGTCCTCAACATCCAAGAGTTTACTGTAAAATACTTTGAGATCACTGCCAGAGCCCAGAAAGGTACAATAGGCTGTCACTGTCACTGCCAATGTGAGGTCAATAAAGCAGTGTCAGAGTGACTTTGAATATTCACACACAGTGGCAGCATTGGTCTGCTATTGACCTGTGTGCGGTTTTGATTGCTGGCACTAATGTGATTTGGTATTAATGAGACAGCTGTGCTTTGATAGGGACAGAAGGAAACAAGGACAAGCTATTGATCGAACACCTTTGCTAGCAGATTGCCTGTTAGCAGGGTTCCTCCACAGTGGGCCCTTACTCATCCCAGCTCTTCTCCAAAACATATTGGTCTGTTTGTTATCTGACAGTTATTAGATCAAAAGACAGGTGAATGAATGGTGACTGGAACTTGAGAGAAATAAGTTGTAATTTGCAAATTTGCCCAATAGATGTCTCTCTCCACATTATTGTACTAAACCTTTCCTCCTGCAAGGCTTAGTCATCACATTAAATGGTGAGTTAAAGGGCAAAGAAGAGAAAGCAAGATTGTTTTTGTGACTCAGAACACATAACATTTAACTGAGTGAAAGTTTCACATTGTGTTTCATTTGTTTGTCCGTGTGTAGGGGTGTATGAACGCATGAAGGTGGACCAGCATAAGTTTGGTAAATCTTCATGGACAGCAGCAGTGGAACGCATGGAGAGGCTGCGCTACTCTGTTGCTAAGGAGACTCTACAGCTCCAGAGAGCAAGGGAGATCTGTCTTGAGCAACGGAAACATACACTTCGAGAGGAGGTGCGTTGGTGAAACTCAACAGCATACATGATGCATGTGCACAGACATACATACGCTCACAGACAGTTGTCCCTTATCTTGGCCCCTTAGATGCAGGGCCTGTGCAGCAGTGAGGATGCAATTGCCCTGTTGGACCACATGGAGACCCAGTACTATGAACTGCAGCTCCAACTGTATGACATCCAGGCAGACATACTACAGTGTGAAGAACTGCTCCTCACCGCTCAGCTGGACAGCATTCGCAGACAGATGACAGGTATGATTTTAATTTACCTGAATCACTAATATTTACATTACAGGTGGGTAGTGTCTTTCATAGATATGGAAAGGTCTGTATATGAATCCACACAAGTCTTCAAATGTATGTGCTTTCAGAGCGTCAGGATGAAGTGGTGTACTATGACACCTTTGAAAGTGCAGATGATATTACAGAGGATGATACTGCAGAGAGGGAAGAGCTGCACAGACTTCAGGTCAGTGCTCGACAGCTGGAGGCAAGAAGGGGGCGCATCACTGCCAAGCGCTCCTATCTGAGGAACAAGAAGGTGTGTATCCTTCACTCACCTCTGCACAATGTTAATGAATACAGTTTAATATGTGCGCTTCTACAGCAACTCATATCTAGAAGTGAGATTGGATTAAGATGTAAGAGTACACAAATAGAATATAAATAGTAGCTAGTAAGATGTAATCAGCAAACTGTAAAATGGAAAAACCTGCTCCAACCAATGTCCTGTAACTGTTTAAAAAGTCATTGTTGATTTTAATCAAATTATCACACTGCAGAGAATAAATCAACTGCAACAGTATTTGTCTAATTATATAATGCTCGTTGTATTAATATGTTTTTGATCTGCCCTTCTGCAGGAGATCTGTGTATCCAACCACACTCAGAAGCAGCTGAAACGTCAAAGCATCCACAAAGACTCAATGTCTCCCCAGGTATGAAACAGTGTTTTTTTTTTAAAACAATAATATAACTACTTAGAAGAATCATTAGCAACTGTCTCCTCTAAATTATCCAGCTGAAAAATGAAGAAGAGGAAGATGAGGAAAGAAAGAACAGCAGAGTAAATCAGGAAAGACAGAGAACTCTGGACAGACTACGCACTTTTAAACAGGTACATTCCCTCTTATTATCTGTAAGAACCAGAACATGTTTCATCCTTTTCTTAGCGATTGTCCTGATTGTGTCTTTCTCCAGCGGTACCCAGGTCAGGTGATTCTGAAGTCCACACGACTGCGCTCGGCCCACACCAGAAGAGGAGAGCAAGGAAGGAGCATGACGATGACTACAGTGAATGAGAGGGAGGAGGTTGTGGACTCAGTTTGTGTCCAGACTCAGGATTACCAGCCACTGTGTCTCAGCACCAGCGTGCAGACGGACCCGAGTCCCAGTGCCACCCTCACCACTCAGCCCATCACAGCTCTCACAGCATCCCTTCCTCCACTGCCTGTGCCCAGTCCTGCAGACTCTTCCTGCTCCCCCTGCTCCTTCTCCTCGCTGCTTGCATCCCCTATCTCCCCTCCTCCTCCTCCACCCCCTCCACCTCCCCCGCCCACAAGGGAGGATATGTCGCCTTCAGATAGCCCGGGGCAACATGGGCAGAAGGCTGAGGGGAAGAGTGCAGCAGAGGAGCTTTCTCTCTCTCCGCTTGGCCCATTCATCCCTCGTTTCTTTGATAGCAGCCAACTGCTGAGTGCCCGGAAAAAGCTGAAGAAGACTCCAGAGTTTGATGCCCACAGCAGAAGAGGTACTGGGACCATGTAGCACACTGAAGTTTCTCAGGGCTGTTATGTTGTCTAGTTACAGTAGCCATTCACAGCCTGTATTCCTCTCCCTCTTCCTGCATACAGTTAGCTCACCCATGGACGAAGTGCTGGCCTCACTGAAGAGAGGCAGCTTCCACTTGAGGAAGGTTGAACAGCGGTGCCTGCCTCCTGCCAAGGGCGACGATGATCCCAACAGCATCCTGGCTCAGATTCGCAAGGGTGTCAAATTGAGGCGTGTCCCCCATAAAGAGAAACAAGACCAGGGATGGGGGGCCTCGGCCGACCCCCTGACCAGGAGCATTCATGAGGCCCTGCGCCGCATCAAGGAGGCTTCACCGGAGTCTGACTCCGATGACGACGGTCTGGCCGGCGCTGACTGGGACAGCTAAAACTCATGGCTTGCGTGCAACTAATAATTCCCACACAAATGCCTGCACCCTCTGGCACTGCACTGTACTGTACTGCAATGTAGAGAGCTGCGCTGTACTGTGAACACACACACACACACACACACACTCATGAAGCTACTCAGTTACTCACAAGCAACTACGACGAGTCACACATGTACTGAGTGATATAACCGGGACCTGACTCATACTGAAAATCACCAACTCACCAAATGCTCCAAAGGACTGTGGTCAACTTGTTCATTTGTTTCTCACGCTACATTTACCATTGTGGAGGATATTTAATTTTTACTGTGTCTCATTGTTGTTTTATTTCTGTAATCAGACTGTAAAGATGCCATGACTGTTTATTTTTATCAGTTGTACTGTTGAAAAGCTTGACACTGGCTCTCTGTGGCCACATCAATATTCGGAGACAGCACAATGCCCATTTTACACCAACACACTGCACTGACAGCTAGTAGTGAAACTGAAAAAAAAAACCTCCCCAAAAAAAGAGAGACATTTGTGATTTTTTCCTCCTGTCACAAATGTATGTGGTTGCTCATTTGGGGCCATGAAAGAGACTGAAAAACTCGTAGATTATAAAGATCACACATACATCTTGGACTGGGATCACTGGAGTAAACATTAATAACATCAAGCATCATCTCTCTCTGTTTTTGATCAGCTTGTGTATTATGACTGAGCCACACTGTGCTGCACAGCTGGTTTTCCTCTCACAAGTGGGTGTGGTGGTGTCAGACAGTATAAAGACCACCGCCTGTCTAATCTGACGCTGTACATATACTTTCAATCCTTTAGTGTCCCACAACAGATTCATACCCCTCCCCCGCTTTTGTCCTCGTCTCTGGGTGAGGAAATATGCATCGACCCATCTGTTCGACTGCAGCACATGACCAGGGTGGTGGGAGGTTCACAGTCACTATAGGTTTATCCTTTGCTGCCAAATCTAACAGCATCTCTGATATGAGGCTGGTCAACCAGAGTAGTAAGGATGGAGGAAAGAGGAAGGGTCATTAGCAGAGCAGAGAGGGATTCTTTAGTGAAGTGCAGGTCGTTTTGAAAGTCAGAAAGTCTTTGTAAAGTAGGGCCACACTTGGTCAGTGATTCCCAAACTTTGTGTGTGGGATAGTCATGGCTGAGCTGTGAAACGCCTGTTGGAATGATGGATGGCATGTAGGAAGCTGGATTCTGTGAGCACTGTGGGGCGTCACTGTGGGCTGAGGAGCAGGCAGTCGTGATTGATGTGGTTTCTCCCGCCATCATATTCACTTTTTCTCCTTTCCTCTACCGCGCCTTTCCTCATTTCTTTCTCTGAACTCAGTGGGCAGGACCACACAGTGGGAGGCCGGTTACTCACTGTGCTGCAAGTGTTTCCAAACAGGCTCAAGCACACGTGGACTCAATCATTGAACTCACAGCCAACATGTGCAGAAACATTTTAGTGACAAAGTGAAGCCACAACTTCTACTTGTACCTTTTTTCTTTTTTCTTTTTTTTGAAATGGCTTCAGCACTTTCATGATGCGTAAACACTCATAATTGTTTGTTTGTTTGTTTATAACTGGTGAAATATTATATCTGTGGTAGCTTAGTAAGTTTAAAAGCACTGAACGTGTGGAATTGGACCTAACAAGAAGCAATTGAGAGCAACACAAGAGCAGAAGAATTCACACAAACATTTGTTAACAAGAAGCAAAAGAAGATGTAGATTCATTCATTTGTGCTTAGGTTCAGAGCCATTTGCAGTTTAATGACGAGGCAACAGAGAAGGCATGGACCTTTGTCTGTGTATGTATGTGATACAATTCAAAAAGAACTCAGTGCTATATAAGGTTTATTATTTTTCCTAGCAGAGCAAATCTGAGGCACTTTTATGTGTCGTTTTTCACCGTAATCACTCAGTTCTTCCATCGTCGTGTAGCATGAGACAGAGATCCGACCCATACAGGCCTGACTTAATATCACTACAACAGGTCAGGGAAAGTTTCCCAGCTGTTGGTGCCACTTTATGTTGCTCCACTAAAAACTGACCAACAATTCGCTGAAAACCTTTGGGAAACTGGACTCAGAATCTGACACCTTTGCCATGAAGCAACTGACAAACCTGAGAATCGTGCTGACCTTTATCTATAAATAACTTCTAACCCAGCTTCTTTGTCAGGTAAATGTGATTTTGCACTGCATTTCATTGCTTCTTCTGCCTCCTGGTTTTTCCAAAGCATTTCCAGCCAAGCTGTTCTGTGACGTGTTTGCTTCTAAACCTTTCCTGTGTAGACCTGTTACTAACACCGGCTGATTAATATGACCCTCAGCTTGAATAATCAGTCGCTTCAGAAGTGCAATATCAATATAGAAAAATACAAGCAAAATGGAACAACTTAATTGGTGATGATGAGTTCTGATTAATTTCCTAAAATAATGGACTTATTAAAGATTGCAGTTGTTTTTACACAGTAGTGTAATGACATACTGTTCCAAGAATACACCCTTTGCCTTTCATCGTACCATTTCATTTATTCAGTTCTGTTTTTTACGACCTTGACCCTGCATTTGAATAAAATCTTGTGAAGCAAATTCTGAAATTGTCTGTTTAACTGTTGAATAATTTAGCGAATAATGTGTTTTTAATTGAGGAAAAAGAAGAAGAAAGAAATGAGAAACAGAACAAAGGCAATTTGTACACATTGAATTCTGCGGTCACTGTATTTGAATATAAAACATAGCATTTGTTAATTCACAGAGGTGTGTTCTCAGCCTCGTAGGGCTCTCTTTGCTTGAGTTCAACAAAGGATGAAGCTGGGCTGAAGCACCAACAGGTGGGTCTCCTGATCATTTTTCACCAGCATTCGGTAAATGCTTTCACCTGCAAACACACAAGTCTAACCAATCTACGAACATCTTAAGCCTGAGGTACCTCTTTAATATCATGAGTTCAAAATTACTTTAAATAGTCAAAAATATTGCCAGTCTTCTCTTACCTCTAAATACAATAATAATACCTACATTTAAATACCATAAATTACAAAACAGGAGAATGAAAAGCTTTTATCCACTACTGTACAAAGGCATTCATTAACAATAGCAGTAATATTAAGGTACTCCACCTCGGCCATTTGACTGTCAGCGCTAAACCAGAAAGAAATCAGATAACCGTTCCCCTCACATGGGTCTTATTCCAGTGTATTAACCTGTGTAACAAACTAAATTATGCTGTGCTAGGACTAATCTCTTGCTGTATAATCTTCATTCACAACAGTGTAATAACACAGTGCAAACAGGGTGCTCAATTGAAAGTTAGGGTGAGCTGCATCTCGTGATCACTTTAGAAATTTGGTGATTATAAAGGAAGAGTTGAATTTTGCGGGTTTTACCATCAGAGGAGCTGCTTTAAAAGTGAATATTTTGGTATAGAATATTTAACTATGTGTTTACATTGTGTTGTTATGCACTTTAAATATACATTGAAGAGGTTTTCGTTGTTTACATACAGACTAGATACTATAATAACTATGCAATACTTTTCCATTGGTTAATACACAACAATAAGCCACTGCAGGGTGTTACTGCATTTGATTTATCCATCCATTCATTTACAAGGTCATCATGAGTAGAAAGTATTCCTATACAGTTCTATAATTATATCATCAGTATTATATCCTGTGTAAAAAAGAATAGAAACCGTGTAGAGTTCTGAATTTACCCATGAGAGGTGAAAATTGGTGGCCTGTTTCACTGATCGTGGAGATTTACGAACATGTAGATGACGCTCTATAAGCCCTTCATGATGCACTACTTTGACCAGACAGGGCTGCCACACAGGATTGCGGTCAACAGTAGTACACTGCCTGTCAGACATGGGGTATCAGCTGAGTTGTGTTTGACCTATCTGCATGAGTCCACTGAGTAGAGTACCTGATAGAGTTAGATAGAGGTGTCGTATAGAGCCTGTCCGGTATTGCTCAGTGTGTGTGTGTCTGTGTTTGTGTTTGTATATGTGTGTGTGTGAAGGCCTTTACGTCGTAAACTGGGGTCTTTCTCTCACTGCACAAACCACACACACACACACACACACACACACACACCTACACACACACACACACACACACATACATACACAAATTATATACAAACGTGTCCACTCCTGTGTGCTTTAAGGGTACACATTTGGACGGTCGGACATTGTTCAGAAACACACACCACACTGAGTTTGGCAGGAAGACAGGTCACTTGTCTGAGACGCTGGAAGCAGTCTGGATACAGGAATTCTCTAAAGCCAGATCTAACATGGGCTTGTGCCCTTTAAAATTTCTGTGTGGCATGACCAATGCCTCTGGAAGATTTAAATCCTCATCTATCATGTAGGGTTTTAAATAGGCTGTGGATACGTAGCAGTCTTTCATTTTCACTCAAGAAGTAAACCAAACACAATTGCCAAGCAGCCGTGTGTCCCCAGGCTGGGGAGCAGCATTGATATCACTCCAGGCCAATAGGTAAGACAGACTGGTTTGTTGAGAGCCGTCCCTCAGTTCTCTGTTACCAGTGACACACTGCTGGCAGTCCGAAGTCCAATGCAGGACTCTGTTCAGCTCTTCTCTGTACAGTAAGTCACTTTGGATCAAAGCATCTGCTAGTTAGAGGACAATATTTTGGAGGGATTTGGCAGCTTTGGCGCAGTTCTCTGAGTCTTAACGGCAATTATTTCCACATGACTTTCAATATTTCCCTTGGTGGGCAGTTTAGAGATGAAGACAGGGTTTGTTTGTGTGTGTAAATGTGAGTGAGAGACACATTGTAATGCTGCAATCTGTGGCACAGCTTTCCCAGTCAAACAGCAGATGGCGCTGAGGCACAGTTCTGAAGTTAACTAAGGTTTTTATGTGTGTGTGTGTGTGGGACAGGGGTGTGGGGGCAGTAGCAGTGTGCTACAGCAGGCATCTCTTTGACTGGACAGATTGATTCAACCAAGGTTACGCCTACACCAGCCAATCAGAAGGCAAGATGAGGTAGTCCCTGTGTTGAACTCCAGAACTGCCTGTGGTTGGTTTGAGCTGGATGCCTGCAGGGTAAAAACGGGGAACTAGCTGCCCTTTTTTGAGCAAAATCACAACTGGGCAGTGCAGGGTTTCAGTTTGAATGAGTGTGTGTCCGGTGTAGTGGGATGGGGTGTACATGGAGGGAAAGATTGGTGTGGATGAGTTTGAGTTGTCAGTCTGTGAATTATCCTATGGCTCTGTCTGTGAAGATTAGGCAGCTCCATCTCTAGCTGGCCTCCTCTATGAGCCGAGCCAAGGTGTCTCTGAGCTCCGTCAGCTCAAAGATCTTGCCGTCCAGCAACTCCAGCAGCGTCCGCAGGCTCTTTCTGAAATTCTCTTGTTCCTCTTGATTCTCCTCCAGCCGCTGCTCTGCACCCGCCAGTTGCTCCTCCAGCACCCGACTGCGCAGCTCTGTCTCCTGGACAGACAGCGTTGGTGACATGTTGACATTATTGGGAGGGCAATAACACTTTTTAAGGTGAATAAGAGATTTGTAGTTTGGTAGTTTGATCATTTATTTCACTCACCTCAAGTTTTTGGGTTAGAGTATCTTTTTGCTCCATTAGGTCATTCATGTTTTCCAGTTGTTCTTTCAACTTTTCCATTTCCTGGAAGAAAGTAAAGCAGATTAAAAATTTGTGTAATGTTAATGAATGAGTTTTTTATGTTAAGCCACTCCCCTTATTTTCCAAAGCCACACACACACACACACCTCTTCTTTATCCCTTAGCGTGTTCTCCAGTTCCTCTATGGTTTGGTTCAGTTCAGTTTTCTGGGATTTGATCACTGGGGTTTGGTTGCTCTGGCACTCCAGCTCTGTCACCTGAAAGGACAAAATGGACATAATTCCCAGGCGACATCACTTTACTCTCCTTCTTTTTTCTCCCATCCTGTCATTTAGACTTAAAACTATCCTCTTTCCCAAAGGTCACCCCTGTTTGATATGGAAAAATTAATCACACATAAAAACAAGCAGCCATTCCTGCGGCCCTTCCCTCACCCGTTTGTGTAGTCTCTCTGCCTCCTCCTGGTAGGCAGCCAGTTGTTGTTTCCACTGTTTGACGTTGGCTGTGGACTCCAGCAGAGCTGCTGTTAACTTGGCATTGTTCCCCTTTAGAGCCTCCAGTTCAGCTTCCCAGTGTTTTGTCATGGCAGGGCTGCAGGACACAGGGATATATCAGTTTACTACAGCTGTAAAATAGTATAAGTGTTTGTGTTTTCATCTTGGATGTACAATGTGTATGTCTAAACGCTCATGATGTCTGATCTAAATCTGCAACATTAAGTCATACAAAATTACAGCATCAGCATCTTTATTGTTTTTGAAGTCAGCCAGTCAGCGATCCTTTCATTTATCCATCCATCACTGGGTTATTAAATAATGGCTGTGTTTCCAGTGGTTTTGAGTTCTTGAACCATTCACCGCCAGTAATCATTGCACCCATTTATGTATTGTACATCCATCCATCCATCCATCCTAGCTCCAATACTAAAAGCAGACAACGGCTGCAGCAGGCACTCAGACTGGAGGTCAGTACTTCCTGGCCAGTGACTATGAAAGCAGCCGCTTGCCACATGAGTTGTAATCTGAGATTATATCCTCAGACTGTCTGAAACTTAATCTGGTCCAGCCACTCAAAGAGCAGAAGATGAGATGAGAGATAAGGGAGAAGTGATTGAATTTCACGACAGAGAGACTTTGGTCTGAGAAAAAGGTTGGCAGAAAATTGGGCTGTGCAGTTGTGAGTTTACAGTCTAACATTGGATTTGCTGCATGTGTGAAGGAAAAGTGCTTCTGCCGTGCATCTCTCCAGTTAGACTTTACAGTTACGGGCATTTGTTTAAGATTTACATAATGCCCACTCTGTCTCTCACATATTATCTGACTTGGGCGATGTGAGAGAACTAAACGTTGTCAAGTACTGATATTGAGTCAAGTACCTTTGAAAAGGAGGTTCTACTACCACGTACTCCACAGTAATTCCTCACAGCAGTGGAAACTGATCCACATGAAAGCACAAAAGGAAGCTAAGCTTGTTCAAGAAGTGATGAGGGTCTGTGGATGACCCATAACAATAGAGCACTCATTTTTCGTACAACCCCCTCACTGACTTACACACACACACGCACGCACACACACACACACACATATATATATACATGCTCACACACTGCAGCAATACTCCATTATGACCTAACACCCACAGTGTGGAGTGTAAAAGAGAGGAAGCCCAGATCTAATTCACTCAGGACTCCCACAGCACCCTCACTTCTTACACAATAACCACCCCCTCTGTGAACGCAAGTGTGTCTGCATGTGTGACGCATAGGAGGGAGACAACACGTCATCCTACACATGTACATACCAACTGACACACACACACACACACACAGAGCAATGCTGTCACCAAGGCACACATCCCCGCCAATGTATAAACCTCACACACCAGCTCAGAAAGCAGGAGAGCAGGAGAGACGTCAAGATATGAAGATGGAGACAGATGGAGGGAAAGCAAGGGAGAGCCACGAAGGGAGAATTAAAGGAGAGAAAAGAGTTTCAAAATGTTTTGACATTGGTGTTCATCTTCATTAAATATGAGGCTGGCTGAAAGATTCCGGGAAGGCACCTGAGCACAAATCAGTGTGATGTCAGCAGAGCAGAGCTGGAGGTGTGTGAGACAAACGGAGGGTAAGTTAGTTGCTGCTGTGTCACTGAACTGCTGATTGGAAAGATGACAGATATTTCCCATTATGTGGCTTTGTAATAATTTCACTTGTACTCATGTAAGCAAAACTGAGAAAGCAGTAAGTTTCTGTTTGCATCAGCTTGAAGTTGTTAGGATTTTCTTCTTCTTTTTTTTTTGCATTAGGAAAACATTTTTACTCAAATTTTGAAAAACCTAGACTCTAAATACATTACATTAACATCACCTACTTGTGAGTTTTTATCTGTGTTTCCAAAATGTTTCAGGATGAAGAGCAAATTGTTATTTTGTTTTATGTATTTATTTATTTTATTTGTTGTTTTATTGGTTTAAAATGTATTAAAATAGTTTTTTCCTTAATTGAATTCTGGATATTTGTGTTGCTTGGATATAACCTGTACACACTGCAAAAACATCACTTTTGAATAAAACATCAACAGCTTTCTTTGTGTTTTACTACTTCACAATGTCAATCATACAGTAATTCTCCTTTCTGGGCTCAATAAAGCTACAGGGCACAAAGCGTAAACTTGTGTGACACAGAAGGTTTGTCTACAGCCGTCTTGTGCTGACCGCTGTGTGTTTCCAGGTAGGTACTTCCTCCTCCGAGAGCCCTTAAAGGAGCAGGGAGGCAGAGCAGTTGCCATGGCAGCACCGGAGGAGCGGAGGCACTCATGGTACCCTGACGTAAGACACCGGCACCATCTCTGCTCACTAATCCACCACAAATCTACCAGCAGACGCCTACATTCCCCAACACTGGGGGACCATTCACAGAGAGCCCTGCCAGTCCCAACAAGGGCCTTATAGCATAGTGAAAACCATTGAAAAGGAGTCTACTGCAGACCTGCCAAACACGCCTACACACTGCGATATAAAAAAAACCCTCTCACAGCCCTGCACACAGCTGTCTCTCATCCTTCTCTTTCTTCCTCTGCCCTCTGCACTCACACATACCTGCCCACACAGACCTGCTGCGCAGCACTGTGGTCCACACATTATGGAGATACTTAAAACGTCACCTAATCTCAGACACCCAGCCAAACACCTTTGTGTGCAGGTGTTTCTCTACATGAACCTTCATTAAACTGTGTTCAAGTACACACAATTCAAATACAGCGCAAACATTTTTATTCTCTTTTACATGTTTTCATGCTATTAAAGAATTGCTCAGAAAATGCATATTAACTGAGGTACTGTAAAAGGCAACATGTGGGATGAGCCACATGGCATATACTAATCTGAAGGACTATGATTCACAGACAGAACAGAAAGAAAAAAGAGAGGGTGATGTGAGAGACTATCTTCATGGTCCTTGCATCTACCTTCTGGACATATGCTGCTCAGAAAATATGAGATTGTTATGTCCACGCTTGCCATTGCAAATGCTGAGAGTCAACCCTGTCTCCCACACATGCAGCATTAATAGACAGAGCTGCAGCAGGCAGTGGGTGTCCTCTCTACAGCTGCTCTCTCTGCTCAGATCTCTACAGCCTTACACAGTTCATGATGTTTCGGTAGGGATTTCTAAACATTTGCTCTTGAGCTTGTCAAGGCTTTATAGACTTTAACACATTAATAAAAACCATTTAGTGTCTCTACAGAGCTGTAAAGTGATCTTTAAATATCCAATAATCTCAAGGTTCTCCACTCCAACACAAAGAGTTAACCAGAAAAGAATGATAATACATTAAACAATTGAATTACATCTTTAATTAATAAGAATCGCAGCCAGAAAAGAGTGAAAGTGGCACAAGATACAGACATTTTACAAATGAAAAGACCTGAGTGTACAGTCGACTACAAGTGACATTCGATAATAAGACAGAATATTTCCTCTCCTGAGGAAAAAAGTACACCTTACTCACTTAAATGACGGAGACTGATCATCCTCCTGTTTGGTTTCTTTATTGTGGGGAGTGTGTGTGCAGTTGGTGCATTTCTAGGTATCAGTTTTAGAGGAATTTTTACTCTCCACCATGAGTGAGACTCGGTAAAAGGTCAGTATAAGGCCTAGGTTCCCAAGTTACTGTACTAAATCTTGAAGAAGGCGACATAGAGCTGACTCATTTAGACACAACTGTGGGTTTCTGCTAATATTGCTGCAGCCACAATAGATAACAGAAGAGCTTGGATGGTTGGCAACAAGTAGCTCAAGGTTCGCTAAACTGCACAAAGTCGGTACAAATTATGTTTATTTGTGTTTGTGTAGTGGACCAATAATATGGTGACACATCCTTCTTTCCAAACTGTAAAGACTACAGACAGGCTACAGACAGGGAAAAGAGTGTGACCTTGGGCTTTATACTGACCTTTAACCTTGTCCCTTTCACAGCGGAGAGCAAAAATTCCTAAATGGCATCTAAAACTCATGTACAGACTTAATACAATGCATCTCGCTCTCTCCCCAGTTTCCGACACGCACACACACACACTTTCTCTCTCTGTCTGTCTGTCTGCCTTAGTCTTTCTCTACCTCCCACTATCCACAGTGTGTTATATAAGTCTTACATAAAGGCTTCTTCGACACCTTTTCAGAGATGAACCTCACAGCCACACCTCTTCAGAAAGCCATTAAACACAGCAAAACTATTTACATGGTACTTTGACCCTCTACCTTACATAATTTACTGTATATGAACCAGTACTGACAATTAGAAAATTACAAGGAATATGAACTATCCATTTTGTTGGTCATCAACTAACAAGACACAAAAACTCCAGGAATGTATATAACAGTAGAGGTGCATGCATAGAGGTCACATATTCTGTAATGCATCCAATAACATACATAGTCAAAAGATTGGAATTTGCATTTAAAAAGATATTATTGCATTGCAGTGCTCACAAATATATTTAGGTTTCTTTGCCAAACATGCTCAGATTGAACAAAGTCAATAATGTAAATAATCCCTCACGCCAGAGGAGCACTCTGTTACATCTTTTGCTAGTCCGTGTAAAGTGACAGTGTCTCAACGGCGCTGAAAGAGTCCTGAAAGAGTCATTTCATTGACTTAAACGGTAAGTCATATTCCTCCGCACTGTACTTCTGACATAGTGTTGTTACCTTGGTAGTAAACAGGCAAGTGCCTCAGGTTTTGTAAAGAAGGCCCTCTCTTTCGCTGACCTTGGATCAGGCTCAAATCATTTTTGACCATTTGTGTCTGAACATTTTTTGTTTTGCGTACTGATGATGTAGCAGTAGTCAGGACGTGCTATGACATCCTTATCAGAAAGAGCAGACTCGACAAGTCTTAAACTGCCCCCTACGGAGGAAAAACATGAGAGTAGCTGTGAATAGAGGGAGTTCACTACCATGCTCACATGCAACACATTCTGTAAAGGGTGCACACAGACGAAAAGGTAGATGTGGAAGAAAAGAGATGGGTACGTCACTGCCTGAGACAAACAGCAAAATGCAGTCAATCTCTACTAGTCTCGGTGTGTGAGATGTGTGAGGTATGAATGTGACACTGAGTGCTTGCAGTGGACATGACAAATCGGGGCAGTGACCACATAAGGATGTGAGATGTACCTGTGTGTGAAAGCCAGTGCGTTCTGTGCCGGCTCAGGACGAGTGTCTGAGTTGGGAGTCACGTCGCAGATTTCGTCTGTGCCGTTAATGTTTTCCATGGGTGGAGTCACTGGGGTCAAAGGCGACGAGAGCTCGCCGCCTGGAGACTCCTGCATGTGAAACAAAGTTGTTCAGCTGTGACAGTCAGGTGGACAAAAATTAATCCGTCAGACATTACTGAAACGATCAATTTATTAAAATTTACATTGATTTAGTCAGATGTGACATTAATAAATATCTGTATTCTCTCAAATAATTAAGAAGAACACTTATCGACCCTATAGGGAGTTCACAATAACTATTATATCTGATACATTTTATGGGTCTTAATGGGCATCTGGTTGCCTTTTTCTGAAGAAACAGTCTCAGGCATACAGGAAATGGGGCATTTACCAAAAGCAGAGATAGTAATTTGTTTAGATTCCACAGAAGAATAATCGGGTAACAGTCAGCATAAGTCAAGACAGACATGACTGTGACAGAGAAAAGAGGCAGCTATTTAAGGCAACAAATGATTATTTCCTATTTTCATTATGGATTGTCTATTATATTTTACACTTAATGAATATGCAATTTCCTCTATAAGATTTAAGCAGCCCAGGGCGAAGCCTTTAAGTTGTCAGCCCAAAAACCCAAAACCGAAAGATTTTCTATTTAAAATTTTTGAAACACCAAACAGGGAGGAATCAAAGCCTCTCATTTGAGAAGCTTATCATAGCTTATCTTGAAAGGGATTATAAACATTGTTACTGATTTTCTGTCAACTAATTGTTTCAGCCCTGCACCACTTACAGGAATGCACCTATAATTAGTAAATAAATTATAATTAACTTACACATAATAATAGTAAATATATAGTAATTAACTTGAGTGATCTCAATTGCCTCTTATTACCAGAGATCCCAAAAAGATAAAAACAAGATCTCATAAATAAAACCATCTTTCACACAAGAGTGTTAGGAAATGATGGAAGTGTATCTGGATGTGTTTGTGTGTATTTGGAAATGGTGGGGATGCTGTCTCTCACCCTGATAAAGCTCTTATTGCTGTGGCGCTAGAAATTTGTGCATCTTAGTGAGCAGCTCCACATGCCCATAGGCCATTAAATAGCTTACTATAGCAGTGGGAAATTGCAGAATTACAGATTAATGCTTATCTTTATATCCCATACAAGCACAGAATTATACAAGAGACAAATCATTTAGCTGTTGCATGTACATAAAACAAAGCTATTAAGACTCAGGGCTCGGGCACAATACGGTAGAACAATGACACTGCCTGTACGTCTCTAATGGACAAGCAGGAAGTGAGAGATAAGAGGGAGATTATAGCGGGTGTTACATTTTGTGCTCAACATTCATTAATATACCGTTTAATATCTGTTCATGGTGCATTTCCACTGAGGTCTGACTGACAGGGACCAGCATATAGCATATAACTCTGTGTTCTCATCTTGTTTTTCTCATGTTTTTTTTTTTTAGGTTATTTAGAGGAGAGGAAAGAGGGTATCTTGAGGTTAGAAAGAAAGCCAGCAGGCACGTGGGTGAAACAGTATTGAAACAGAGCAGACAGCTTCAATACACCGCTGCAGGCTTAAAGCAGAAAGGCCGCAGCCTTTACAGTTACAATGCAATGAAATCCCTCCAGATACGCCGACTATGATGTGGAGCTGGTCAACCCCCGATGAGAGCAAAGCTGTCCACTTGGCTTCATTAAAAAACATCCTCCCATGGGAAGTGCTGTAGCATTTTAGCCCATGTGATCTGCAGCCTAAACAGTACACGTAATAGACCGCAGTACAGCGGGGGGCTGCTGCCCTTGCCTTCATAATGAACAGGACATGAAGCCTGTTAGCAGCCTTTAGATTAAAGAAGAGATTTCTCTGGGGATTCTCCCCTGAAACCAGCTAATTTTCTCTCAGATGCAGCTGCACAGGCCCTAAAACACTCTATTATTAGCTATCCCACACAAACAAATACCTAACATACAGGCTAATTATGTTCTTCAATCCATGGTGAGTTCACAGAAAGTTCTGTCTTTTTTGTACATAGAGTGAATGTATGCAGAAAACATATTGGAGCGTATTATTGGAGAATTGTAATTCTTAATGTATTGCAATAGAGGAAAGTAACTTCTTTTGCTTGTAGTATTGTTTTGTATTGTATAGTATTGTAGAGTATTTTACAATAATGTATTGGCAGTTTTGTTTAAGGATCTTAATACTTGATTTTTTTTTTTACTGTAACACTGTCATTAAAAAAAAAAATTTTTTAAACTATTTTCTGTGTATTTGTGTATTCTTTGTATTTTATATTTCTGTGAAAACAATCAGGGATGGGTTACTTTGTCATGAATATACCTGAGAAGGAGACGTGGCCAACTCCATCTTCTCTTGACTCTTCTCTTTAGCGAGCCGTGCCGCTTCCTTGTACTCAGCAAACTTCTCTGCAAACTGAACACAGAGGACAGAGATCAGTATGGACCTTAATTCACACAGGACTGTGGTTTCATCTGTTCAGTAAAGCCATATGTGTATAGACACACACACACAGATAAGTGTTTAATAGGTCAACTGTGAAGTCACGGGAAGGAGAGGGAAAATGTAGCAGGAGGCCTCTACCCATAATGCCTCAGCAGAAACGTGAACTAAGTAGGTCACCGTTGGTAACACTTTTCATCATACACATATACAAAGCACAAACTCAACAAGCAGACTGTGCCGCTGTGTCTCTCCTGTAATTAGGGCTGGTCAGTGACTAGTGCCTCAAGGTTTATTTTTGTAAGAGCAAAGATACATCTGGAGAGCCTGAAGGGGTAAGGTGAGCTCAGCTGAGGGGCTTTGGGCAAATATAAACTCATACAAGCTCACATCACTGATGTCCCTTTAGGGTGTGGTTCTTCACTGATGCTACTCCCCCAGTTTCACTGAGCAATTTAGTACATACAAGACTGAAGAGGGCTGGAAGAGGAAATCAAATTGACAACTCTGCTGGAGCCAGTCTTGGGTCTAACATTGGTAAAGATGCAATGAGTAACTCAATTTCATTTTATTTCAGTGCAACATAATAGCTCTGGTACAGTGACGTAAATGAAGTAGTTCTTGGTGGAAGTGCTTTGGGAGTGTTGGCACTGCAGTTATCAGAAAGGCAAATTAGATTTTTTTAACTTTAAACTAAGATAAAGAGTATTCAGTGTCTGTTCAGTGTGCGTTGATACCTCTTAGACAGGGTTCCTGCTAACAGTGTGATTAGCGGTGTATGTATATGCAGTGGCGGTGTGTACTATTAGGCATTCACCTGGAGCCCCGGGCCCCCTACAAGGCCCTTTGGGGCCCCCAAATATGCCCTCTCTATATTTTTTTCCCTTTTTTGTTGTTTTTAGAAAAATTCCTTCACATAAATAGCATCGGGATGCCTAATTCAGGCATCAGTTACTCTTACTGTCTTGACGGTCTTTCTGCCGTGCACCCCCATTCCTTTTGCACTACATGGACTATTCCATGTTACGCATCACCATCATCTAAATGTATGCGGAAATGAATGAAAATTCAAAACAGTAAATAGCGGTAAGAGAGAGAGAAAAGAGAAGATGAAGCAAAGCTACGAAAGCTGGTCACAGAAAAAGAAGAAGAGAGATCAAAGGCAGGATTTTATTTCAAAGCTGCCAAAGCTATCAAGCTTTTTTACAGGCACAGCAGTGGTGGCGAAACCGTCTGTGGGACAAGAAGAGCAGCCAGCAGCGCCGTTTGCTCCTACTGGTAACGTTACCGCTAACGCTGTCACTGATGACAGTATAGTAGATGCAGGGGCCCCCAACTGACTGTTCGCCTGGAGCCCCTAAATGGCTAAGTTCACCACTGTGTATATGTGTGTATGAAGGAACCAAAATTGAAACAGGAACATTTTGCAGCCTAACTTGAAACCGAACTAAAACTGAGACGACCCTGGTGACATCATCTGGGTTCATCTGGGTTATTTTCTCATGCTTTATTTAGATAGCTGCCTCCAGAACAGAGACATTATACAACTGTTTTCACAGGTAGGTCAAAAGACTAAAAACATGCAAACCAATAAATAAAGTGGTTGTTGGGCCACCTGCCTCTATCGGTGCCAAAAGACAACACGTTCCGCCCAGAAAATTATACGAACCAGGGCACGCCTAAAATCACATTTATATGTATGTGTGTCTTTTATTCAGACAGTGGGGTACTGTGAGCCTCCCTGGTTCACATTAACAGAGCTTATCATACTGCAGAGGAGAGAAACCACCACCTACTCTCTCTGTCTTTCTCACACATTCACACACACACACTAACAAACAAAGGAACATACACATAAATAACTTTCATAAGCTAAACACACATATAGAAAAAAAGGCCTAATTAAGGCTACACGCCAGATAAATCTTCAAATTTTTGCGAAGCTATAGCACCTAGAGTAAAAAGGAAGTTGAAATGCCATCCTCTCTCAGGGACTGGGGAAGAAGAAGACGAAAAGGACCACTCTGATTTCTGGTTACAGGTTTTCAGTAGATATGGTTAGTGTGTGTGTGTGATTGGGTGGATGCGTGGACGGGGGTGGTACCTTGGATAGATGATGCTCTGTGGAGAATCCCAGGCCGTAGACGGTGTTAGCTCGACTGTCCGCCCACTGGCCAAACTTCTGTGAGGTCTTTGTGAACGTCATGTTGGGGCTGATGGTGCTGTTGATTATTGCCTGCAAGACAGAGGCAACCCACTTAATATGTATTAAATTAACTTTATTACTACAGAGAGTGTGATGGGTGTGTGCGTGAGAGGGTCGGGTGGAGAGGAAGAAAGAAGCCTGTGGAGTGTCAAAGTGGAGATTATTTGACTACTGATGAATCAACAAACACTGCATTGTAATTTGAGGGACACAGTTTATACATTAATACATTAACTGAACAAATGGACTCTCCAAACAATATTATAATGGTGCCTAAGTGATTGGTTGATTATGTAATTGCTTAACTGATAAAAACTATTGTCAGAAATGTTTAATGAGCAAAGATATCAAACAGCTTCTCAAATCTGCGGGTTTATTACTTTTCTTTGTTTCATATAATGGCAAACAAAATTTCTTTGGATCCTTCATAAAACAAGGAATTCAAATGCATTAACAGAATTCTGGGTAATTGTAACATTGATTTTATACCGTTTCCTAAAATTTCATAGTCTAAGTATGGTAAGAATGTATTCATATGTGAGAAAGACAGAGGAAGCCTGAGACAACAGTACAGTAGCTTCGGGTCTGCTGCAGTGCAGGTCCACCAACACAAAGACAACCATGTTTGGAGTGTGAACAGAGAGCTGCTGAGTTTGATTTTGAAAGGCTTTGGCATCAGTAGGACTCAGTGAACAGGATGAAAACACAGTGGAAACATATGTATCCAACAGAGGGATGGCAGACAGATGCATGTACATCTGGTGAAAAGAAACTGAAACAAGACATGGTGCACATGGAAAATGTAAAACATTGGTGAGGGAGAACTCCTCAGTTATTGAACATCTACACTGGTGACATGTTTCTTCATAACAGAGAGATAGGGTTTGGTTTATTTTGAGTCAATCCCACACAACATCCTACTGTGTTGGCTAAAAACTACAGTGACCAGCTGTGTCAGAAAGATTCATGACTGGCTTCTGAAGATTTACATCAGATAGGAAACTCGGATCAGCAAATTAATTGCTGATCAATTAACAGTGTTGCGTAATAGCTGACATTCTGGTTGGCATCATTACATAATGATGAGACTGGGACTGGGGTAGCGGTCAGTGAGTGTGTGGGTTGCACTACGGCTGGGTTTATTGACCACTGAGCTACTGAGTGCTGATTAAAAGGAGATGTTTGGTAAATTGGCTGTAACACGCACATTTGGCATAACTGAATGCCAGCTCAGGGACTTTGCTTTGCTCCCGTCGGTCCTTGGCATCTTTCTGAACTTTTCGGTCACCTGCCTTCACACTTCTCTGCCTTTCTAACAGTTTCTTCCAGCACACATCTTTTTTCCTCTGTCATCTGTTTCTCTCATTAACCCCCCCGACCCCAACCCCATCTCCATAACTGGTGGGAACTCTGCATGTGTGTGTCCTATGAAAAACTCTATTGCACTGTGCACAGCAGAAATATCCCTCTTGACTCTATAACAAGAATATCCTGAGACGGTGAGCGAAGACACCGTGTAGAAGTGCAGGCAGACGCATGCACAGACATGCCATCAGAAATACAGCAGCTCCATGTATAAACACGATGAAACGTGAGCTGTCAGTCTTTGGAAGGGCTGCAACACGTTTTTGCCCATTAGATTCCCGTGTAGAGTTTATTGACACCATTAACACTCAGTAGATCACAGTGCCACTAACATCTCCTTGAAGGCTGTTTGACGTGTGAAGGGGGAATTATACCGAAACATCTGGAATGTCTTAATGAATGCATGTCAGCTAGCAGAAGTGAAAAACACAATGGATGCAGCAGTTAAGGGCTACAATGGAACCTGTGTTGTGTGCATGACGAATCCACAGCTCACCTTCGTGCCATCCAAGCTGATGATACGGTAAACGTTGCGTGTGCTGTCGTAGAAGTAGGAGACGGTGACAGCGTGCTTGCTGGTGGGCAGCCAGTTCTTCTTGGTGTTGGGGTCAATCTGGAAGACGTGGGCCCGCGTGCTGTAGATGGGCTGCTCCCTGAAGGGGACGAAGAAGAAGTGGTGAATCTCTTTGTGCCGCAACACCAACGTCTCACCAAACCCGCCGGCAGCACCGAAACTCCTGTTGCCCACGGGGGAGTCAGATCGCCCTGGCAACCGAATTACCATCTCGCCATCCTCCATAGTTACACCACAGAAGGAGAGGTTGTCAGAGGACGACTACGCATGCTCATAGTCTTGTATACTTGGATAACAAGCTAACTGAACCTCCAAACTATAGCAGAATTCCTACATACACCTCCTCTCATACATTATCTCTGTACACAAACACTAACGACATGCAGCAATCCAGCATCAACTCCTCGTCTTTCTCTGTGTGTAAGGCGTCGTCTCTCTGCTCTGATATGGGAATGCCTGCAGCACAGAGTGAGGGTCACACTGGGGAGCAATGAGAGCAAGGAGAGGGTTGAAGGCTAAATATAGATAGTAGGCCATGGTTAACTACCACAGACACACCCCATAGTGCTGCAGTTTCCATACGCACACACACAGACACAAATAATGCATAAGCATTCACACACCGCCACACAAGTGCATTTATATGTGAGTGTGTATGTGGATTTGTGCCTGTGTAGCTTGAATCAGTAGATGATCAAAACCCCATGTTGGGGTCAGTTGAGATGATTTAATTCCTTATTGACCTCTATGTGACACTCATTTGGATTCACCCCTATTTGGAATTATTATCCCTATTGGGATTATATCACTGTCCTTTGTTTTTCGACCAACCATTCACTCGTCATTATTACTCTCTGTCCATTTATCCCTCACTCTTCGGTTTGCTCTCCCAGTGCCCTCATATATTCCAGCATCGTGGGGGCTTCTTGGGTAATATGTACAGTCAACACACACACACACATACACGCAGGGTGCAGAGGGAGATATTCTGGGCTGGCAGTGCTGGCAGAGCAGGAGATAGAGAAGTGCTTACACTGCACTGAGGGGGTGATGGGGGACATCAAAGACTTGCTGTATAAATTAATATTAAAATTCAGCAGCAGCACCCCTCCTGTGTGTGATTAGCCAAGACTGGGAAAGAAAGAAAAACACGGAGACAGGGAGAGGGAGAGAGGGAAGTTAGGGAAGGAATGAGAGAGAATGACGGGGAATGTGAGGAGTATGGGAAGTCAGGGAGTGAATCTGGGATGATTAATGCTGCTCCACAAAGCTGCTTGTGGAGGGCTCTGTGCGAATTATCATAATCATCGACAGCAACGTAAGTGGCAGAACTGTGAGTCATTTCAACTCTCTCCCAGCACACATCACACAACCCCGGCCTGCCTGTATGATCTGTGCAATAGTCACATGGCAGCTGGTATCGTTTTACATTGCATAATTTTGATGGAGCTGTGGCAAATTCTGAGCTTCTTGCTGCTTGATTGTGTGTGTACCAAACACAGCAATGTTCCTGCGCTCTGATTTTTACATGAATGCCTGTGCCAAAGAGTTTTGTTCCAAAATGACACCCACCTGCTGTCAAAAAAAGCAATACCTACTCCCACAAGTAAACTTTTTAAAGACAGCACAATCAATGAGGATATGTGATGAAATGCTGCTCTTTTACAGAATAAAACATAAAACATATATATTTTCCTTCCCCGAGAGCAGATTCATCCATGACATGAAAGGTATCCAATCAGTCAGACATGCTCCCACCACTATCTTTTTCATAAAGATCCTGGTCTGAACCTGACAGAGTAATTGATGCTGGGATCCCATGAAGATCAATTCAGAGCATGTTGATCCAGCACTAGCATGTGGGCTACATGGCAGGTACACAGATGTAGCAAAGGGGAGGAAAGAAATAAAGAAAGATTAAGTAGGAGGAAATGCCTGAAAATGATGTCTGAGCTCTATCTGTGCATGGAAAGCAGCATGAAAATAGTGTGAATGTAGAAACCCATCCCTCTACGGGGGGGCGGGTGCAAGGTAAAAGTAAATGCAAAGTAGTGATTTCAGTTGGGTGCAAGTAAGTGGTAAAGGAGAAAGTGTGGTGGAGGGGGAGGAAGAAGAGGAGGTGTTTAACATGCAAAGTGTACTGCGTGACACAAGGGCAGGCAGTGGAACGTGAATGTTAAAAACAGAGAGAAAGAAAAAAGTCAGGCAGGATGAGAGAGGGAGATGATGAAGTGAGGGGGGGTGAAGAGAGCGTGGAGGAGGTGATGAATGTTGGTGAGGATAGAGTGCTGATGAATCCACCCATCTTCCAGCAGAGGAAGATGGAGGAGGTGGAAGACTCGAAACTGCTACACAGTGCAATATAAATAATTGCATGAGCTATAGCTGTTTGCTGTTCGGATCTGACCCCTCAGGACCGAAACATGAACGGTCCAGTGGCTAATGGTGAAATGAGTAGGTTATGAATGGATGGATAGATGGACGGATGGACGGATGGATGAACATCAGCACTGCAAGCTTAAAATAAAAGCACTTGCTTTCATGATCGTGAAAACAGACAAGAGTGCAATGACAAGTACTCTACGTTGAAAGACAAACTGGTCAAACTGTAACATTTGCCTTGTGAATTAAATGTACAGTACACAGAAATTATAAAACAGAAAATAAAATCAAAAACACCCACATTTTTTTCACATGCCTCTTGAGACTTCGAGCTATAATACCCCTGATCTTATTTCCCCGTCCAACACAAACATTTCTCCCCAGAAACAATGTCCCAGTTTGTCCTGATAGTGGTGAAAAGTTTTCATTTGAGAAAAGAACTCTTAAATAACAGATTCCATGAAAACTGCTGACACTGATGTCTGTGGGTTTTGTGGGTTGTGATGTAAAAATGTGCAAAAGAATGAAGAAAGAAAAAAAAAATCAAAAAATTGTGTTTTATTCTATTTGGAGTGAACTGATCCATAGAAATGTTTTGATCTATGTCACGCAGCTCAACTCTGGGCATGTTAACACTAATATTGATCTGGGAACAACACTGTACCAATGTTTCCGCACACACACACACAAACACACACACATCTGCATCAGCAAGTATTGCCTATAGTGCCTCTTGTGCTTCAGGGGTTTGATGGATAGATGTGAATATTCAGTCTTTGAGTCACAGTGTACAACCAAACAGCTTAATAACAAACACACAAAGACACACACATGCATCATTTTATGCCATAAAACGCTGGATTTTATTTTCTACTTGAGTGTGTCCCCTTTAAATATGCAGCTGCCCATCTTTCTGCAAACACTGACAGTGAAACGTGAGCATCACCTCAGGAGATGTCACTCTACCTTGCCACCTCCACCTCATCTGAAGTTATCCTTTGTTTTCAGAGTTTGTTTTTTTTTAATTATTAATTCAACACGAGGGAGCTTGGAAGAAAGTGTGTCATATTTAAAGTAGAGAGAAGTCATTAATGAGAGAACTCCCTGTTCTTCCATCCACTTGGAGTAGCTTGGATGACCTGCAATGTGCCAGTGAACATACACACAGTTAATCACACACCTACGCGAACAAGCAAACAGACAAAGCCAGGGAGTCCATCTGTGCATTGATTGTATTTGCTCAAGGAAGGGAGCGCGCAGAGTGTTGATAGGCATCTCCAGTTTTCACCCAACGCTAATGTTCTCCTGCGTGCCGTCACCATTAGAGCTCTAACAGGCTTGGTATTGAACCACAAGGCCAGAAGTGAAATATGACTCTATTTAGTCTGTAACCTTCCTGCTAGACAGGCAGCCAGACAAACAGACCTGCACCAACTTTCATTTCATCTGCACCTGCACATATTCAGACTTTCAAACACATATTGTTATGCAGCCTGGTGCGTTCAATCACCGTTTTCAATTTATTCCATTGTGGATCAATTGAGTCATTGAGTCAGTTGCATAACTATATGTTAGTCACCAGTGAAGCAGAGCCCAGTGGAGCTGAAGATGAGTGGGAGACTGCTGAATGATCTGCGCTGCCCACACTGTAGGAGGGCAGAGTGGGTGCCTGGGAAGCCTCCAGTGCACTGTAAATAGTTAATGCAGGAGTTTTGGCTGATGCCTCGAAATCGCACCATGCCTGTGCCATATTGTTAACCTCCTGCTGTGCAATTAATCACAATGAACTGCAGGAGACAACTGTTAATGAACGGCAGGGTTGGTGGGGGAAATGGACCGCTGAGCTCAGTGTTAGGGGACATGCAAATGAGCAGTGCACTGATCAGTGTCTGTTGTTGAGAATGTGTAAGCCAGCGGTCACTGTGCTGCCATAGATGGAGACAGACTCTCTATGCTATTCAGGGCCTTGTGCAGCATTGTAGCTAATGACATAAACCTGCTTCTGACATTACACTGTTCCCAAACCTTCTCCAGTGCAGAACCATGGACAGGATGTACAGAGCATCAGAGCAGATATTTCTGATGATCTGAGGGGCTGTTGTTACAAATGCTGTTTTTCTGAATTACATAACTGTCTGTAATGTAGGTGGGGAGAACACAGTGGGACACAGAGACCTAGAAAAACCCAGCATCTTCAGTCACGCTCCTTGATCTTGGCTAAAAATATGGAATTGTGGAACAGTAAATCATTTAAACTTTGTTTCATTTGGGAAAACACACCCAAAAATCCTTCCTGGACCTCCCTGGCAGTCCCACATGGGAGCCGCTGCAGATTAACCCACTATTTTGATCCCAAAAGTTTGATGATGGTGGCAACTTTTCCACCAAATGCTGTGTGCAAGCATGTTGGTCCTAGAGCATATTCCTCTTTTGCCAAACAGAGCATCTTCTGAGGTGAGAGGCAGAAGTTGCTTCATTATTTGCGGCAGTTTGTGTTGTTTATGTGTGCAGCACACCAAGGCCATGAGAATATCACTACTCAGCCATATACAGTATGTCAGAGAGCCGTCGCCTTCATGTAGAGGCAGATTTTTATGCATACAGCCGGCTCGTTATTTTGTTATCCATGCTGTGGTTTCCATGGCAGGGAAGTTCATATCGCGTGAGGCGGCCGCAGCTGATATGAATACAGAAATGACGGACAAGGAACTGAGTGTGCCTGCCGTATAACATGCATACTTACCCCATTGTTGTGCTTGAAATGAAAGGCGACACCTGACCGCTGAGCCTTTTCGCTGCTGATAAAAACGGCCGTCTTGGATTGGCTGCTGCGTATGAAGGTCTCGTCTCTACACCACAGCCTCCCCTTTATCACTGTCGACGTGTCTGCAGGAATTTGATGACAACTGCTCCATTCCAACCCCTTCTCTCTCTCTCTCTGTGTGTGTGTGTGTCTCTCTCTCTCTGTCTCTCTCTTTCCCTCTCCTCTGTCACCGCATGAATTCACACATACGTGTCGTTCTGCACATGGCACGGAAATCAGAGCCTCTTCTCCCGGTTTGGCGGTGAGGGTTTGGTGATGCAGCAGCAGCGATGTGGGGGATCCAGCGGAGGGTCCAATGGAGATCCGTCGGGCGTCCTGTCGCTGTCGTGTAAATTACAGATCCTCGCTGAAAGGGTGGAGAAGTCCTGCTGCCTGAACTGGGAAAGACAACCCTCATTTAGCCTGATAACGCACAGCATCCCACTGTCCACCCGCGTCTCTCTCCCTCCCTCTCTCCCTCTCTCTCCCTGGCTCATTACCATGCAGGCTCACAGGCTACACCCCCACTCCCTCCCAGACTACAGCTGTTCCACACGTCCAGCATCGCCAGTGCCTTTCTCATTTCACGTGATGATCCTATAGTTTTCTTTCTTTTTCCCCTCTCTTGTAAAATCTGTGGATGCAGATTTTTACTGATTCACCTGAGAAACTCCGACTCTCCCTGTCAACGCCGGTATGTGAAGTCGTTGTGTATGGATGACTAAACTCTGCAGCTTCTGTGTTGTAGCTGTATGTGTGCTTTATTGATGAAGCCTGTCCACCCCCGTGTCTGTCCCCCAACCCCCCCATACACATCACCCCGCCCAGCTCCGCCACAGCGCTCCACATCTGGCCGACGCATCCGCTTCGATCCCACTCAGATCAGTGTCAGTATTGAACTGCCTACATCACGACCTCGTCCTCCGCAGTGACGTCACTGGGCACCCAAGGGACTGATGCCATTTGATGTTTTGTTGTTTTATAAGAAGTTTATTAGGAAGTAGCTGCTACTCGCCGAGAGACTGAAGGGGACTTTAATCAAGGCTGTCACATGTAATCTTCTACTTGGCTTCTGTTACTAGGCCACGTCCAGTGATTGGGTCATCGGTCAATACAGTTTAATAACACACCACCCAAGGACCAGGTTCATGCTCCATGAGTTATTTGGGCTATTGTCTGTCAATGAATTGATTGTCTTTGGCAGCCTGCAAAATAGACACTGTGTACTCTTTACCCTGGTGCACCACTGATTAATATTTGTCCTATTAACACATGGGATTTATTCTCATCATCTGGTCTTTTACAGTGTCATTAAGAGTCTCCCAGGGCTGTTTTATTTATTTAGTTCTTTTTCTTTTCTTTTCTTTCCACAAGTTTGTATCAGCAATGTGGCTTTAAGAATATCTAAATCTGGACCATGTTTGTTTGTGAGAAAACTCCTCTGAGATGGAGGTCATCATATGAAGGAAATATTATTCTGTGCCATGGCTCCAGACAGTCAATTTAAGAACGAGAACAAGTACAAGAAGAAGAACCTGAGGACACAGCTATCTCAATTGAGTGAAATGATAAAGTTAGGTGACACATATAAGCTTAGTTTACACCCTGTAATTTACCAAGCAAAAGTGGTAACATAAAAGTTGATGCAAAAATAAAATAAAACATAGTTTGCTTGAAATCCATGAAATCAGTCTAATTTTCTGTGTAGTGGCGTATAGGCCTATGTAGACTTAATGTCCTCATACAGTAAAAACTCGTAGCCCTACTTTTTGGTCATTCATATCTTGTCACTGAAATATAGTAAATGTGATGTAAAATTCTGGCATTTATCCCAGGCTATGTTTCGCATTATCTGGTACCTACATACTCTGTATTGTATCCATTCATACATATGTTGCCTGACCCCTGTTGTGACAGCACTATGACATACAGTGGAGGGTCCGATTGACACAAGTTAGAGTGTACCACAAACAAGCAGGCCCTTGTGATGGGTGCCATGACATTGTTGATTATTTTTGATGACCCTGTGAGATTTCAAGGGAGTGTTGTACCTTGGTGGGGGTTGTTATGAAAACAAGTCGGGAATGCTGGAACACCGTATATCTTGAGTATCCACAGGAACACCATATGTTTTGACTATTGACACTTGTTTTGAGAAGTTATAAGAATTGTAGGTTTGAGAATATCTAGCTCACTCGCCCACTGACAGACTGTTCATGCGTTTGTATGTGTGTGAGTCCATTCATGAAAGCTCATTAAAATTCAAGAAAGACAGCTGACGTTTGAAGACTTTCTAGCTAAAAATTCTTTATGAACTTTTTGCCACCACATAAACATATACATTTTCAGGGAAAACACTGCCCTAACATAAATTATTAAAAGGCACCTGCTATGTTTATGATTCTGAAAAGCTATGATTACATTTCTAAATTGACCAATTATGTGATAAAAAGCTTCTGAACATACAATGGCTCATAGTTAACATGAGAGCAGCCACAATCATTTTACTGCTTAACGGGCTTATCTGATTCAAATCTATGTGGGAAGATTCAAATTTAATTCATTTGGGTATCCAAAATGGTCTCAAGCAAATATTCAACACGGTCACTTAGATACCACAAAACAATGACATACTGAATCTTTTTGACTGTTTGATCTCACTGACCAACATGTTTTTAAAACAGCACAAAGTAGCTTCCCCTTTTTGTTGAATTGTGTTGTTTTGGACGGATTCTCCCTTTAACGAAAGGACAGCTACGTCCCCTTTAAATAAACTTCCATTACGTCATGGAATCAATGCGGAAGTCTCGCTACCGGAAATTAGCGCCTCCAAATTTATTTACATGTGACATGAAATTTGGTAAGTGTTACGGAGCATAGGTTCAGTCTTTTAAACATTTTAAACATTTAATGACAGGTTGCCGCTGTCTTATATTCACTGCTAAAATAAAAATACACAGGAAAAACACTGAATATTCTTATTAACGCCGTTTGAATTAGCTAGCTGGGCGCTTCTCAACGGGAGCTAACTCTAAGTCTGATCACAGATGAGTTTCAGTTTCCTCTAAAACTTTTCGTCACGCGTGGGCGAAATATTTCAGTACATACGGGTGCCATGGTGTTTTCGTTCATTGCCGAATGTCAATACCGCTCTGGTGTGTTTTCTCAGCAGAGTTGATGCTGGAGCTTCGTGAAGATCCGCAGCATGTTTCCCCGCAGCGCTGCTCCGAGGGGCCGGTCGGTCTCCTCCAATAACAGCCTGATCCCGTCGCCCCCGGTGCCACATTATGATTACAACCACCAACGCCCAGCAGGTGTCAACAGGTGAACTAGTCTGCTGGTCCCTCATGGCCGCCTGTTGGACCTCTAATGTCCCAGAATCTTTTCAGTCGGGTCATTATAATATTTGACACCAGTATGTCCAAATACAAGAGTTTCAGACAGACTGTCCTGTGCGAAGGAAATTTCTCACTTTTAATATTCACCCTATTTTGAAGACCAGCGTTTTACTGTTTAGCTTCTATTATGACTGTTTGAGTCTGGACTGAGTCACCACTGTCCTCTGCAACTAGACTGCCCAAGGTTAGGAGGTCATCGGGTACAACTTGGAGAAGACTCCTCAGACACGGATTGGCCAAGTGGAAGAAAGGACAAAATATATTTAACATTAATCAGATAAGAGCATGTGACAATGCAGATTTTGTTGTCCAATTGTAGCTTTACAAATGAATGTTTATTTTGCTAAGCATGTTGCAGCTATCTGGGTTATAAATTCCATGTTGGACTTGAAATTGGTGATGTTCACGTGCTGATTGTGCACTGCTCACAATTTTCTTCTTGGTGCTAACCTTCTGAAAAAAATCTTAAGACTTTTGAATTCCTGGTTATCGTCTTTTTAACCAGCTCACAAGATTTCAAACCTGCTCCTGTATAGTGACTTGTGCTTGTGTTTTGGAAGGTTCTATGCTCCTGGACCAGAGAGGTTTCCTCCATATGAATGGAAACCCCCAATATCAAACCCTCCAGTGTTCCCGTCTCACTTTACACAAACTATGACCAACAGGCGCAAGTATGTCATTTTCCTATTTTGCACATCCTCTCCCATTCTGCTTGATTGATCTCGCCTCCCATTGAAGGACCAGTTGCCGTTTAAAATGTCACATGTTTCATTATTATTTATCTTTATTCAAGGAGGCGGAATGATGACTACAGCCTCCATATTGTGAAGCGCCAGCGCCTTGACTCCTCTTCCCACCAATGGGTTGGCTCACACTCGATTCAGGCTCCTCTTCCCCCATGTCACCCTGACCAAGTGTTGCCTGGGTCCTCAAGATCCTTGCCTGGTTTTGATCGCTCATATCTCAGACCACACTCCCATCCCTCCCCTCAGGGTCTTGCTGTCCCAGAAAGCCCCAACAGCCTGCGGGACTACGCCAAGGACAAGGTATATGGCCTTAATGTGCTGCAAGTATACAAGCCTGTCCTTGGGTGTTTATGTGCAGGTACACTTCAGCTTAGTTAGTGCCACATATATTTGTACACTCAGCTGAGCAACCAGATGGTGGAACTGTTTGAGGTGTGCCAGCAGCAATCTTCTGATTTGGCCCGAAAGGAGATGATCCGAACCCAACTGCAGCAAGACATACAGCACGTCTATGCAGGTGTGTATCGCTGTGCACAGTCACTGTCTGCTCTGACCTTCTGGGGTGATTCCAATTCACAAAGTGTGTTTCACACCGTAGGACGACTTTACTTGACTGGATCCTCTATGAATGGATTGGGCTGCAGGAGCAGTGATGCAGATTTGTGTCTGGTCCTAATGGGAAATGTATGTGTCTCTGACTCACTGTGGTGAATGTTGGTGTGTGCATTTATGTGAAGTGTACAGTCATAGGTTCACACTTCTCTGTGAGATGTGCAGATTTTAGCTCTTTTTTTTTTGTTTGTTTGTTTGTTTCAGAAAAGACCTGATCCTATTCATGTGCTCTCTGTTCTCCAAAGGTTGTTTAAAACACTCTGTGAGTAGTTAAAAAAAATTTTGTGTATATCTAATAACTGAGAAAAATTTATTATTTTGTTAATTTATTTACAATTAATTTTCAATGCTGTCTTACTTACTATCCAACTTTCTGCTTAACTTTGCTTCCTGTGTCCCCTGTTTTTATGTTCTCTGCAGACTCCACTAGGTGGAGCTTTTTATCCAGTGCAAAAAGATTCAATTTTTCAGAAAAGGAAACTGAAACCAGCATAAATCTCATGTTGCTTGTCTTGACTTGTAGCATATGTAGAGAGGACTCAGTTGATCAGAGCCAAAGTGCCGATCCTCAGGTTCAGAGAGAAAGGCAGGTAAGACCAAGACAGACCAAGCCTGTGGTTATAATGCCATCAAAATAAGTCAAAGAAGAAATTGTAAATAAGAAATAAGTCTTAATGAGACTCTACTACTACTCCCCCCATTTTCTTTAGTGACCTGGAGTTTGATCTGAATGTCAACAACACAATGGGCATCAGAAACACCTTCCTTCTGAGGAGTTACGCTTACGGTGGGAAAACAAATACTGACCTTTTTTTAAAACTTTATTTAACCCTGAACCATCATTCTGCTTATTAGTCCAACTATGTGCCATGCAGTTGTTTCTTGACAGGAAGAAAAATAAGTTTCTTGTTTTGACCTGCTGCTCTTGTGTGGTTTCTCTCAGCTGATCTCAGGATAAGACCTATGATCTTGGTCATCAAGAAGTGGGCGCGGCACAATCAAATCAATGATGCCAGCAAAGGAACATTAAGCAGCTATGCACTGGTGCTGATGGTCCTGCACTACCTACAGAGTCAGTACAATGTCACACACAAATGAAATGCTTTGTACCTTTGTCTTAAAGTGATGCTCATTGTGTATGTGATGTGTTGTTTTCTTTTTAGCTCTTAATGAACCTGTCCTTCCTTCTCTACAGAGGGAATATCCAGTGAGTATCTTTGTTGCTTTTGCTTTCTCATTTATTTATTTGGCCTTTTTATTATATTTTTTGTTGAAACCCTTTTTCAGCCCTTGCAATTTGCCATCCTGAAGAATATCTTTCATAAAACTTGCCCCCCGAAAGTTTACGGTTACTATTTTTGATTCTCCAGTTAGTATTCACAATTAAAATGAAAGTAAGCCATTTCCCATATCTCTAAGTTGGAGTGGTGTCACTCAGTATCCACTGTTTGTCTTGTGCATTGATTTTTCAGGAGTGTTTTAATCCCATCATGGACATCAACATGGTTCCAGAGGGAACCAAACACATACCCCCTTATGTGTCAAGGAACCAGTCCTCTCTGGGAGAGCTGTTTCTCGGCTTTCTAAAATACTATGCCACATGCTTCAGGTATTTCCCAAGGACATTGCATTATTCAGTGTAGTGTTTCAGATCACCCATGGTTATTTTGCCTGCTCCTTTTCTTGCTCCCATTCCTTCTGTGCTGCTCCTTTCACCAACCTCTTTCTCACTCAAATGCTTCATCTCTCTTTTTCTCTCCTCTGTCCTGCATCCTCTTCTCTGGTTTTATGTTTCCGGGTGAGAAGCAGGAGCAGGTGGGACCTTTGGCCTTACACAGCACTAACATAACATACCACAGTCTCTGTGTTTGCAACATGTGTCATGCTACTGTGCCATGCCATGTTTTCAAGGTTCAACTAGAACTCGATGAAAATCAACATGCATTGATTCAAAATGATATATACATGAATTTTCCTTGTTTTTACTGCAAATGAAAGAATTTTTTCCACTATTTTAACAACCAGCTCATGTTAATTAGCTAAGCAGTTACACCTTCAGAAGTCGAAACTTGTCACGGATCATTGCACTATTTTTGTCATCTTCCTATTTTCACTTAACAAAACTGTGTCAAAACACAGAGAGAGAGCAAAATGTTGGGGAGTTGAGAAATTTCAACAAAGATTGATGCAATAAACCAAAATCTACAGTTTCTCTTTTATTTTGGCTCTGAATTATGCATGTTGTGTATTGATTAGCCAAAATCTCCAAAACCAATAATATAGCCCTTTCAGGACCTTGGTTTTTGTGTTTATTTTCAGTCTAATTAAAGACCAAACTTTTTTCTTTTCTGTGCCTTGGAGGTGGGATAAGCAAGTGATCTCCGTTCGAGAGGCCAGAGCTTTTCCCAAGACAAATTCTAAAGAGTGGAGGAACAAATACATATGTGTGGAAGGTAAACATTTTAGTCAGTATAACATATCTCTGCCATTTCCACTAACGTTACCATTAACACTGCGGTATTAGTTAAAGAACTGTCCTCAGTAATCCGACCTGCTCAGTGAGTGATAGTGATTCATTGTGTTTCAGAGCCTTTTGAAAGAACTAACGTGGCAAGGGCAGTCCATGAGAAGATCAAGTTTGATGCCATTAAAGTTCAGTTTGCTGAGGTACATACCAGTTATATGTGCTCTGTTCATATTTTCTTTCTCCTATAAACCTCTTTGGGCCTGCTATGAGTTATTCATAATCCTCCTGCTTCTCATCTCTCTGTACCTGTGCAGTCATGTCGGATGCTGCAGCAAAAGAAGGACCTAAACTCGATCCTCTCAGTCAGAGCCATCATTAATAAGGAGGCATCAAGGAGATAAGGATTTCCTCTAATTAGACTAGTGGATTAATACTTCTACCTCAAGAACAGGATGGGATGTGCTGAGAGGGGAGCCGTGCTGCCTCTGCACCATACAGCCAGAGAGGGTCTGGGACTCTGAGAGCTCCCTATCCATTGGTCACAAACAGTGTGTCCTGTGGCAGTGCACTATCAATTGCTTTGATGCCTTTGCCAAATTTATATAACATAATATTCCAGTGAGAAAGGGTAGATGGAACCGTAAAATATTTTTGGAGACACCAGAGGGCCCTGAAATGAAAGCTCATCACAGATGGACACTGCACTGAAGTTGGATGATACTAATTAGCATGAGTGGAGATAAATTATGCTGCTGCATCACCTTCTTTCATAATGCACATAGCATTCCCCAGGAGGAAGTTTAGATCATTGACAAAGTAAGAGAGGACAGGAAATGCCTGCAAAATAAAGTCAATATCTATAGCTAGTTTAAAAGGACGCCACAAGGTTTAGATATCAAAGACTGGTCTCAGCCATGTTTCCCTGATGCTCTCAGTTTTAGTTACATCCACACTGTTTACCTCGCAGTCATACCAGAAGAAGCCACCTACATGTACAATATATTATGTGTTTGGTCCAACTTGGAGAATTAAAGCCTTTTTTCTATTTTTGTACATCAGTAGTGAAGCTTTTATGGGATTAAGCTCTATGAACACTTTTCTACTGCTACAATACAGGCCAACTTAAAATTTCTGAGCTCTTTTATTAAAAGTATTTAAGTTAGTGTCATAACATTGTCAGTCCATTTTGAGTTGATCATTATAGGTCTGCCAAGATGCCACCCTCTGAATATCAGACTCCTTCATCAGTGCTTATGATGTGCTGTATTATTTTTCCTGGGCTGGTGACAACCAACATTTTCAGTGGGATTTTAGTTTAACAACCTATTTGAAGAATAGGTTGTGCAGAATACACACTGAAAAGTTGTTGTTTTTTTTCCCTTTTGTATTTCTATCATTTACCTGCCCCTTTTGTACATTTTTGTAAATGTTGACTTTTAAATGTTTATTTAAATAATTAAATCTCTAAAGGTATGTGTGATTGTTTAACTTCATCATCATGAGCTGTATGAGAAGACCCACCGCCACATCAACATGTTCACAGTGTAGGTTAGATGGCATGTTTAGGGTTCAGAAGGTCCACTGCAGGATATGGGATCCAAACAGGGCTCTAATATAAAAAAGACCCTTGCTGATTCACTGTCAAACACTTTGCTTAACTCACACTTACAAATTAAGATGATAATTTTATCTACAAAATTATTTGTACAGATATTGACACAAAGCTATGCTGTGGACTTGTTGTTAGTCTTCCTGAGACTTTAAATCAGGTGGCATTTTTTTGCTGATCAGTTGAATGAGTCACTGGGAGTTCTGGCATCATTCAGTACATTACATGTATTTGTGATTCACAAGCCCTTAAAAAGATGATAAAACTGCACATTTTGCTCAAGTGTTCTCCTTGGCCTACTCTGGCACCCAGTCTGAAGTCTTTTTTTTTTTTTTTTTTTTTTTGTGGATTTGAGACCGTATGTCACAGAGTTTTGAAACTTGGGTGTCACTGCTGGGGATGAGACTTGTATGAGTGTCCACAGATCTGCCCAGAGTTGCCACCAACAGCAGGACAGGGGGTACTGTTACAATTCACGACCTATATTTAACTTAGCATGGCGGATTTTGATCTTAAAGTCACATTACCTCTCATAGCTGTCAGTTAACACCAACAGCCATTTTCAGTATTTCTCAGGTCTGTAAATCTTCTATAAGATGTTTGAAAAGAAAACTTCTTCTAAGAACTTGATGTTTGTGTACTGAACTCAACAGGCAGCTAAACATACCCCCTCTCACTGCTATGCCCTCTCTATCCCCTCTTCCCTCTTTTCATTCCCCACTCAGTCTATTTCTGGCCTCTCACTGAGTCAGATGGATGGCTCCCAACTTAGAATGACACAAACAGGCACACCAGCTCTTCTGAATTCAGAGAGGCTGAAAAAAATCAAGCAGTCTTTAAAGTAGACGGAAGGAAAAAGACATCTGGAGCTGTGAAAGGAAGAGCTGGATATTAGAAAGATGGCGGGATGTGAGAGTCTGCACTCAGAGATGACGGAAATGCTGGAGGTTCAGAGTGAAGCTTCAGAGGCCATAAGCCAGGATGATGAAGACGAGGTGGAGGAACTACAGAATAGGTGCTTTACTCTTTTGTCTGGACTGTATACAGTGAATAACCTCAGCTAAAGGCCACCTTGACTTTGTGTTAAGTGCTGGAGTTCTTAATTCCACTGAATGGAGTCTGTGAGAATCCTTTTGTTTCACCTTTTAGAACACCATGTCTCTGACAGATGAGATGTACCTAAGTTGGAAAAACAGCCGAGCGCTCCATTTTTATCATTTAACACATATGGCTGTCTGTTCTTCTCATCTTCTCATACAAGGATTGTCAATGTGGCATTTCAGGCAGCTTTATTCTAATGTTTGGTATTATTTGCCCTCCCATATTTTACATCTCATTAATCATGATTCACGCTGGGTGCTTCAGCTCTCCTGGCCATGTCATAAATAGTAGAAGACACCGATATGTTGGATGTCTCTGAGAAGGCCAGGCATCTCCTCTCTAAAATTACCCGAGTGACGCTTTGGGACGTCACCTTGCCGTAACCCTACAGCCACTGAGCTGTATTCATAGCCGAACGGACAGCTCAGAGCACATTTGATCATTATTTTTTTCAGCTCAGTGCTCACATTGGCAGCTTTGCACTAAACACCTGCTCTAATGCTGTGGAGAGCTATACATCGCATATAATCGTCTTGAGAAAAGATCAGCAGATGTTCTGCAAAATGTGAATTTTGGTACATGTTGTTCAGATATGTTGCAATGTGATTCATTGGTTTGTTCTCTGCTTGCATTTCTACAAGTTGTGCCAAGGGGATCTCCTTTTGCAGTAGGACCGTTTAGTCAGGCCTTTCCTCATCTAGTTGATGGCACAAACAGCCTGTTCTCTTTCGTGTAACTCTGTTCCCTCCTTCTTTTCCTCAGTCTGCGAGAAGTTGTCCAGGACCAGTCGGTGAAGCCCAAACTCCAGTGCCTGATGGTGGATCCATCTTTCTCCATGGTGACGGTTCAGAGCGAGGACAGTGGTATTGTTTGGGAGACGGCCTCTAGCCGCTGTTCTACTCCCTGGGCTTCAGACACGAGCTCTGTCTCTGAAGCCTTCAGCATGGAGGGCTCTGGAGCTGCAGGAAAGATCACCATTGTCTTTGATGAGGACAAAGTAGTCCGGAGGAGGACGAGGTCTGGAAGGAGCAGCAGGTTGGGCGACAGGCTAAGCCGACCTGGAAGCTCAAGATCGGCTTTGGCCCTGGGAGTGGAGAGACCAGAAATGGCAGAGGTTTCTCTCCCCAACATAAAACCAGAGAAAACCCAAACAGAGCCACACTTGGAGGAAATCAAGAGCAAAGATCAGCAACTCTTTAGTTTGATTTCAGAGGGCTATGAAATTCTCAATATCAGAGTCCCCTCCAAACTTCCCACGGTGGATGAGGAGGAGAGCACAGAGCTGCAGGATAATTTGTCTTATCTGGACCAGACTCCTAAGATCAAGCCTCGAAGCCACTCTGACTGGACAAGGCAACAGAATCATGTCCTGCCGGACGAGGGGGAAATACTGGATCACCAAGAGGTATTTATCTGATTAATTTGAATCGTGGGATGTAGTTAGTTATGACTTAATTCTGATCTTTCCTCTCATCTACATTAATTAATATATGAATTACTCAGCTAAAACGCCTGTTTATTTGTAGACTGTAACTTTATAAGTCCTATGTGGATTGATTTGCTTATTCCGCAGCCCTTGAACCAGGACTCCTCTCAGCCATCAGCAGACACAGAGCCCAGGCCCAGACATCAGAAAGAGGGCACCACTGACATTGACTACTTTGAGAAGTTTACCCTTCTCGATGAGTCAGTCCCAGCTGAACAAACTCAAGAGCAGCAGAAGGAGGCACAACAGCTTTCAGTGGAGCCCCAAAAGGAGGAGCAAAAACCTGCCAAGGACACAGCCACAGACAGGCCTTCTGTATCGGAAGACGCTTTTGTCTTTGTCACAGATGTGGATATAGTTGGGGAGCACCTGGATGAGGTCTTTTATGGTGAAGGAGTGCCTGCTGATGCCCTGCAGAGGAAAGATCACGAAGAGGAGGAGGCCGAAGCCAGGATTAGAATGAAACGAGAAAGCCAGAGATCAACGAAGGAGAATGGTTCAGTGCTGTTTGGGAGTGAAGAGACCACACTCACGCCCATCTATATCTCCGCCGGGCCCCCAAAGATCATTGACCCAATTCTCCTGGAAGAACCCACCGCCATGTCTTTCATGTACTCTGACCTTTATGAAGATGCTGTGGGCGAGAGATGGAGGAGTGACGAGGAGCACTCGGAGGTTGAGAGCGTGGCATCTGAGAAGTCTTATAAGAGATGTTTGTCAGATGCAGAAGAGGAAGATGGCTATCTGGAGAAATTTATTCTGAAGGATGAAACTCCCATGGTGGAGATTGAAGCAGAAACAGTAGAGGGTGAGGGTAAAGGGAGGATGATGTGGTCACAGAGTAGGTTTGAGATGACAGGATGTCTGAGAAGGGTGGTCAAAGAAGAAGATGAGGAGGAGAAAAGCAAGACAGAGGAGCCAAAGACACAGAAGGCCAGTGCTGAGGACAGGAGTGAGAGTCTGCAATCATCAACATTTGAGAAAAGAGAAACTGTAACAGAGACAGAGAAGAAGAGTGATGGACCACATTTCTCTACGGTAACTGAAGAGCCGGCTGCCAGGGAAGCCTCAGAAGAACCAGCTCAGCAGTCTCACCTCGACCAGATGGAGGGTCAGGAATTAAAACAGGAGGTAGATCGAGACCATACTGAGCCTTCTGAGAGGAAGGCTGTTGAGTCACTTCCTGAAATTCAAGGGGAGGAGAAAATTGTGAAGAAAACAGAACAAGAGAGTGACGAGCATCAGAGAGGACAAAGCATTATTGGAACCCATCAGACTTGTCAGTCACAAAAACTGCCAGAGAAAGCAACTGAAGTGGTTGTAAAAGCTGCAGAGGAGACAGAAGTGAAACCACCTGTAAGCAGCGGGGACATTACATCAGAGATACAAATGGAGGGGGGTTCATATAAGGTGGCAGCTGCTGACACAAATATGGTGACTGCTCAAAAGAAAGAAGCAACTGTGGACAAACCAAAAGCCCTAAGTGAAGTTGCCAAACCTGAGACTGCAGGACAGGAAACTCTCACCTCAACTGAACTCGAAGGTAAAGTAGAGAGACCAGCAAAGATATCACCGTCTAAAGGGAAAGAAGAAGTCACTCCTGAAGGCGTTGCACCTGTCGAGGTCATTGCTGACTTTGATTGTGGAGTACATGCAGTGGTGGAGGTGACTGAAAAAGCAGTGAATGAAAAAGAGATTCAAACCCAAGTTCAGATTGCTCTTCAGGAAGTAACAACAGCAGCTCCAGCAGCAGGGAGTGGACATGATGCTCTGACGGAGGAGGCTGAGAGCCATTTACATGAACCTACTGCTGAAGCTCCCCAGGAGTCAAAGATTAGCACTGAGACTTTAACTAAAGTTACAGAACCTGTGACTTCAGTGGACACAAAGACAGATTCTGATGAAAAACATAATGGAATCCTTGAATCCCAGCAGCATCAACAAGAGGAGTCAGCCACTGAATCAGACAAAATTAAGCTGGTAACTGAAGTGAAAACTAAAACACCTCCAGAGGACGCTGAACCTGATGTTCAGGACAAGGTGAATTCTGGTGATGAGCTAGTCCTCCTTGTGCCCAAGGGACGAGCAGTAGAGATGGACATTGATATTAGCAGGTGGTCAGACAAGGGCACAAGTGAGGCAGAAGCTGTTGCTGAACCTGAAAGCGTTTGTGAACGCCTCACACTACCTGAAGACACATCAGCACCTGAAGACACATCAGCACCTGAAGACACACCAGCACCTGAAGACACACCAGCACCTGAAGACACATCAGCACCTGAAGACACATCAGCACCTGAAGACACACCAGCATCTGAAGACACACCAGCATCTGAAGACACACCAGCATCTGAGGACACACCAGCATCTGAAGACACACCAGCACCTGAAGACACACCAGCATCTGAAGACACACCAGCATCAAAAGAAGAAACAAACCTGGAGCCTCAGTTGGCTGAAGAACCACATTTAGATATCAAGGTAGAAGAACCAGCCAGAAATGACAGAGACAGGGAGGATTCACCACCTGCACCTGTGGAGGAGACAGGCACAGAGGAGAAAAAAATGATGGACTCTGAAGAGGATGATGGTTTCTTTTCCCCTCTGCGGAGCTTCTCTCCCAAGGAGGATCTATCTCTGCTTCACAAGGAGGATCAACTGTCGGATGAAGCTGAAGGGGAACAAAAGGCGGAGATGAACAAGATGGAAGATGTCCCAAAACCGATGATTATTAAAGAGCTAGTAGGTCCAGTTGCTGCTCCAAACAGTGAGGATGTAGGACAAAAGATGGAACAAGATAAGATGGCTGAAGAGGCTGCTGAAGTGCTGGATGAGGAGCTTGAATATGAGATAATATCTAAACAGGATGCAGAAGAGATGCCAGAACCTGAAAGGCAGAGAGATGCCAAAGAACCTAGACCTCAGTCCAGTCAGGACAGAGAAGAGAGGATTACAGCGGAGGTGGGTGGGAAAGTGTCCCCAGAGGAAGAGCTCATTGAGGCTGACTATGAAATCATCGATGCAGAAGAGGAGAGTCAGGCCCGACTGGCTGCAGAGCTGCTAGGGATGGACTGGTTCTGTCTCACCTGTGGGTGTCTGCTGTCAGAGGATGACTGTGGGTCCGGAGAGCATCACAGCCACACGGTGACTTCTGTGGACAGAGCCTATGAGGAAATCAAGGTAAATGCACATGTGTGCTGTGTATATAGAGTAACATTTACTGTAAACATGACAGTAAGAGATTGTTTTTAAAGGGGCCTGTCACCAGTTTAAAAGCATTATGTGACGCCATCAGTGATTTCTCACACTGAGATTGGATGAGAATTATGCATCATGGGAAATGTAGGATACAGTTGTTTCAGAGTTTGAACAGAACAGATCTCTGCTGCTATACTTTTTAAAAATCATTTACTTTTGAGTCCCTCAGCTTACTAAATTTGCAATAACTAGTTTGAGTAACACTTCTAGAAAGTATGGGTTTTGAATAGGCACAATAACACACACACACACACAGACAGGATAAGCAGAGAACCATTCATTACTTATAGGTGCTTACCGTAAAAAGGGGCTTACTGATAATTTACTATCTCTACCAGCTATTTACTTTCATTAGGGATTCGTACAAATTAATAATTGTGTTACTGCTTTATTGGCTTTGCTACAATAACAACTGTTATACTAATATTCCCAAAATATTTAGCTTAATAAACTTGCATTGCATTAGTAGTTGTACATCCATAATTACCTCTCCATTTCATAATGGACATTAATTGTAAAAATATAGCAAATATATCTAAAGGAGCAGGTCACCATTCTGGGGGAAAATTGTGATTTCAAACAGAGCATGATTACCAGTGAGGGTTGTCTATGTATAAAAGATTTTATGGATGCAGAGAAACTCAACAATTTATTTGAGGGGATTAAATCAGCACCGGAGACAAAAAGTTTTCCTTTATGTCGTCCTGTCTATGGCTTTAGAGAAATCAGAGTGTCTCCCAGATGTTTGATCGTTTTTGTGGGTCTACACAGCAGCAGCAGCTTGGATGACTGATGGTTTGCTGTACCCAAAGAGCAGCAACGTTTTACCAGCATGATAACACATGGTTACGACCGTAACACACTTTACTGGTATTAGTTTGCGTCATCATATAATTCACTGGCTCTGAATTAGTGGGCAATAACTTTTCCATGAATGCTGGCAGGTGTCATGCTCTCAGGCGGCAGCCCAGCACATTGAATTGTTCTGATGTAATGCTCTAGTTTGATCGGTGGAAAGGTCCAGTGTGTCATCATCAACTGGAGATGAGGAGGTGGTCTTTTCACACACACACACACACACACACACACACACGCTGTTTGGAAGCATGCTTTTAAAAGCTCTATTTCCATTATAGCACCATCTAGCTATTTTTTTCTTTTCTACAGCAGTTCTCCAGAAGTTTTTGCCTCAAAAAAACAATTAGAGAAAGCTTCTCAGGAGAGACGATATTCAGTGTGCAGTGGATTTGTCTCTATAAATCTGTGGTATACATTAAACCAAATAGGGAAGTGAGATACTTCAATATTTCACATATCTGGCAAATAAATCAAAGGAAAGCTGGAACAAACTGAGAGCGATTGAATATCATTTCCAGATGATATTTGAACCAGGTCTACTGCATATGTGATGTTGTGGTTATACAAAACACTGACAGCTGGACTATAAATAAGACAAACATCAAAGCTATAATGCAAGTCTGACTTTACCACCAAGAAGTGCAGTCTATTCAAATACTCTGCGGGGCAGAAAATCAATCCCGACAAGTTGACCAAAAAGACTTCGCAAACCTGTACGCAATCCAGCCCTGTGAGCCAGAATGTGTGTCCTGATTGACACTCTAAAATGAGCTCCCACCATCCATCCTGCTGCATGATCCCTCCCTGATGATTGGGAGTCCACAGATCAACCAGATTTTCTTGAGAAAATTATTGTATCAGGTGTTGTAACTGATACTACAGAGAGTGTGAAGAATTAAATCTTTAGAGAAAGATTATGTTTGATAAAGCTTTAAGATTGTATCTACAAAGCCCCATGACACATCTGATCATGTACATGTGTTTGTGTAACAGGAGAAGCTGAGTGACTGGATCTCAGAGCTTCAGGGGAGGTCAGAGATCATTGAGGACTTGGTGTCAGAACTGGAGCTGGCCTACAACACTGTAGAGGTAAAGCATGCTCACTGTGTGCCATTCACACTGCACACTCTCAGCTAATAATTGATTTCAGATTAGCGACAGTTGTCAGTCCGACAGACATCAGGGCATCTTAGCAGGGCAGCCTTTTACTTTAGGACATTTGTGAAACCAAACGTCTGTCCTGGCTGTCCCCCGTCTTCTCCGCCAGGACCAGTGTGTGGAGAGCGAGGCAGCGATGCAGTTGCAGAATGAGGAGATGATGACTCTTGTGATGGAGCAGTACACCAACATGTCCATCAGCATGGAGGAAGAGAAGAAGTCCAAGCTTGAGCAGCTATATGACCAGATAGTCTCCTTCCAGGAGAGCATTGACACCATCAAGGCCACTCTAGAGACCACAGCCAGAGAGGAAGAAACTGATGCACGGGTGAGTCCTGGAGCCTCAAAGACTGATCTGATCAGTGGTTTCATATTTGGCCAATGATTGGTGATTGGGGTTTGTGTCAATATTATGACAAATCCCTTTTTTAATCTGCTCCCCGACCAGTCACCTGAAGACATCCATGCAAGGTAATGTGCTTTCAATGAATGGAGTGTGAGCTACTGTGGTTTGTTACTGGACACTAACTGTGTGCTGCTTGACTTGCAGAATTATAAACCTGAGAGACTTTCAGGTTGCTAACATCTGACTTGTTTCCATAGATTTTCTTTAACATCCTCCAAACCGAACTGAAGTGTTAGTAAAGAAGTGTTGACGCTGACTTGTGGTTGACTAGAAGCTAAATGTTGTGGTTGTGTTTTTAGGCTCCAGGCAGCTCTGGACTTGGCCATGTCACTGGAGCTGGGTCCCAAGGCACTGCTGGTGTTCGAGGACTACGCCAAGGGCAACACATCCAGCTCCCAGCTCACACAGCGCAAGGGAATCCCAGGTAGGCCTGATACAGACATATTTTTACAGATACACATAAATGAAGTCTAGAGTCATGGGCATGTCCAGCATGTGGTGGTTATGAAATGTGCCATGTTTCTCTTGGTTGTACCTCAGTGCCTCAGAGTCCCACGCTGCAGCCCCAGGAGCCAGGATCAGCCACCAGCAACAGTGTCACTGTTTACTGGAACATCAACCCTGGAGATATCATCGACTGCTTCCAGGTCTACTGCATGGAGGACCCACAAGGAAGTAAAAACTTGTTATATTATTTGCAGTGGGTTTAGATTTTACTGCCATTATAAGCTAATCATAGAGAAATGTGATTGTGAGAAAAATACAGCATATCTATGCTGCTGTGATCCACAGCTGTGTCAGAGGAGTACCGTGTGACAGTGAAGGAGAGTTACTGTGTCCTGGAGGACCTGGAGCCGGACAAGACGTACAAGGTGTGGGTGATGGCTGTCAACTATACAGGCTGCTCTCTGCCCAGCGAGAGACTCGCTTTCACAACTGGTCAGTCCACACAACGAACAAAACAAATCTCATACTGCTGGGAGTTTTGATGTCAGTGCTCGGGGGGGATTTCTGTTATATTGTAAGTGGCCTTTCTCTGTTTATCCAGGCAGCAGCACAGCGTTTTTATCTTAAATGTCTTGTTATCATCCTGGCAGCTCCACCGGTGCCTGTGATTGACACAGAGAGCTGTTCTGTCACATGGGATTCAGCCACGCTGAGGTGGAAACAGCACACTCCGGGACAGACGTACACTTTGGAGTATTGCCGCCAATATGAGCTGGAAGGAGAAGGTCTCAGGTGGGTCTCATACGCCATGCTGATCAGACCTGGATCACTTAACATTTTCAGTAAATAACAATCGCAGTTTTCTCCTGACAGTTTTTAGAAAAGGGTCTGGAAAACTCCCAATTTTTTTTATTGTAATCCTGTCAAAACATTTAACTGTAAGGAATAATGTGTGTGTGTTTGTGTGACATACTCTTAGATGCATCTCAGGTATCAACAGCTGTGAGCACAGGGTTCTCCTGCAGCCCAATGAGAATTATTTGTTTTACATCAAAGCTGTGAACGAGGCTGGAGCCAGCGAACAAAGTGAAGCAGCACTCATTTCCACTAAAGGTATAAAAAACAAACAAAAAAAAACAAAACACCCACTTAAACTGTTCTTGAGTTTTGTTTGATTTAACTTGTTTTTATATATATATATATATATATATATATATATTTTTTTTTATTTTTTTTTTTATTTTTATTTTTTTTTTTCTGTTACTTGTAAATTTCTCCAGGGACGAGGTTCCACCTGCTGAAAGAATCAGCTCACCCATATTTGGAGCTGTCACTGGACCGGACCACACTGCACTATTCCCAGGACTCATATGAAAACCAACCATTCACAGACAGACAGTGAGTGTAACAGTTTCAATCACCATCCACTTTAGGAAACATGTCTGGATTGTGTGTTGACCACAGCTTTTGTGATATCTAGGTGTCCATCCATCCTGGGTGAGTTATTACCAGCACGAGGACACTACTACTGGGAGACGGTTGTCTCACGAAGTGCAGCATATAGACTCGGAGTGGCCTACAGCACAGCCCAGAGAGGCAGCTCACTGGGGGAAAATAGCCTGTCGTGGTGTTTACAGTGCATTCCTACACCAACGGGGTATGCATAAATCTCTAATCACATTTCTAAGATACCTCCCATGATGTTTTAGTCTGAAACTTCCATCTTTGGCCTCTTTGTTTTTTGCAGTTGCAGGTATCAGTTGCTCCACAATGATGTTAGGTCCAGTGTGTTTGTGATGGAGATGCCTGAGCGAGTAGGCACCGTCCTGGATTACCAGCTTGGTTGTCTGTCTTTCTACAACACCCAAAGTGGTCAGTTGTTGGGTTCCTTCAGCCAGAAATTCACCCAGCCGTGTCACCCGGCCCTGGCTCTGGAGATGCCAGGCAGCCTGGAGGTCAGCATGGTGCTGGAGGTACCAGAGTTTATCAAGGTCAGCTAGCTGCTCTGCTGCCTGCCTCACACACTGAAGAGTTTACAGTTCATGTTGGACATTTGATATTTGGAAGGATTTTACTTTATGATTAAAATGCTCACTATTGCATTAGAGAAAGGAGCGCAGATATGACAGGCCATGCAATTTTTTTAATATCCAAAATTACAAAAACAATATGCATTTGAGTTTGATTTGTTTAACGAATTTTGTTTCTTTTTATTTGATCAGTATAGAGTTTAATTTTAAAACATGAGATGTCTTGTAAATATCAAAACCAATGGTGAAGCCAATGATCAGTGAAAGTGGTGCAACATAAATAGATTGGAAATTAATAATTTTTTTCTGCATCTTGATTTTGTAATTTTGACCATTAAGTATTCAGACATACTGTTTTGTAAATGTTCTGTGATTTACTGATTTTCAGCTGTTTCCTGTTCCTTCAAACCTTGGTGATGTTACACACACATTGTATCATCATTGAGTACACAAAAAAAAACTAGTTAAAGTCTTTTGTCATCCCAAAGTTTAGACAATGAGGTCATATCTAAAACATAATATAGTGTAGCACTTTTTCAACTGTGTTTCATATTGTGAATAGGTGCATTTTGTGTAAATAACCTTTGTAAACAGAAGTGACCAGTTCTCTATTTTGTTATGTGCAACTGATGGAAAAAAAAAAAAGATCAACTCTTTTCTTTCCCTGTCTTGTAAACAAATTTTCTGTTCTGAGCTGAATGAACATGATCATTTTTTCTATTCGCACCACTGGACTGGTTATTTTGACGCTGCATGTTAGTTTTTTAGATGCCATTCACCACCAGAGGGCTTCGGGACTCCATTAGTCGTTCAAGAGGCTAAAAAGATTCCCAAATTTGTTTTACCTGTCTGGATTTTGTATCTTGGCAGCAAATCTGCTCCTTGAAATGGGAGATTAGAAGGAGGGATTGGAACAACCTATAAAAAGAGGAACACAAAACTCTGAACTCTAATGGAAAGAGACAGCGTCAGATAAAATCAGTCACCCAGTGCGCTTACTGCAAAGTAACTTAATGAATATGATTACTGATTATCATCCAGATGGGGGTACACTTATTCTCAAGTTACTTCAGGCCAAAATCACTCTGATATATTTTTCTACCAATCCTAATGGCATCTGCAGAATTCATCAAATATTTGGACAGCAAGATGTTGTTACTGTGGAATTGTGGACCATTCACCTTGCTAACAAAGTTATATAGTTTTCCGGAAAACATGTCTTTCATAATCATTATGTTACCATTTTTCCAGGCACTCATACCTAATTTTTCCCTTCATCTCAGACACCTTTCCTCATTTCTGTGGAATACACAGGGGGGAGGGAGAGTGAGGGTAAGAGGAGTGGAGGGCAAACACATGCAGACCATCCGGGAATAGCCGCTGGCCTCCATGTGCTCTGCTGGAACCTGACAGAAAGCTCTTTGAGAGGCGACTGTCTCGCTTTACTGGATCTGACTATTCTCTTCATTCCTGAAGAGGATAACGCTGTATTTTGGATTTTCCCTCAATTTGAGAACATGTTGTAAGTTAGGACCCAGTTCCACAACTGTTCTTAAACACTATCCTTCAAAAATATTTTTCTAACTTAGTCCCAAAATCACTGTAGTTGAAAAGATGTAACACAAAATTAAAAACAGATCCAAATGTGCTATTTCCTGTTACTGAGCTTATTAGAAGGCTGCCAAGAGAAGCTTGAGCATAAGTTTCTTCCACACGTGACTAATGACTTGGGCAATATTTGATTTCAAGTATACATCATTTCCTCACAGCTTAATTACTCTCTTTTTTTCCATGACTAAGGCCAAACCCACACAAAGAGCTCTCTATCCTCCCAACATCTAAACAACAGGTCACACAATAAGAGGCACAGCGTGTAATGGTGAAATCTTCTGCAGCTTTTGCTGGAAAATCAAAACTTTCAAAAAATAAAATGCCGTGATGGAACTCCCCTAGAAACTCTCATTTTGGATCCATTTATAGGGGTGTTTATAGAAATTGATGTTTATTTTGCTTTGGGAAAAAAAAGACTGAACATGGTTGGCTTTTCATATTTGTAATTTAGTAATATGAAGATGGTTGTTATCAAGCATCAACAGATCAAGAATAACAGCAACTGAAATGACAAAGATAATGACAGTGTATGAAAATTATGAAGGACACTGTTGCAAAGATGTTTTGACACCAGTAGACATGAAGGCACACTGCACCCATATGGTCCTCACAAGCCTGTCCAACAACACAAAGTGATGACAGCACACACTACAATGAAGATGCTGCTTTAAAAGGAATGTATCCATGAATTTGCAAGAGCCCAAGTTTCTTTATGATTATTATTATTCTAAAACTGCAACACAAAGATCCCGAAATGAAACCACAAGAGCAAACTTAGTTGTGTGAAGTATGAGCTGTGAGGATATTAAGGAACATCATAGTACAAAAATTTAAACAAAGGCAACTCATAGCCCAGTTGAAGCTCTGGAGCAGATAATCAAATGTACAAAAAAGGAAACCATAAGGCAGCTAATAAGACATGGGACAGACACTTCAATTAAACATAGTGAATGTTGAATAGGCACAAAAAAATGACAGCTGAAAAAATTCTAAACAAAATAAATGTTGGCTATGGAAAATCATGGCAACAACACAAGCAAGTGGCTTGTTAATGACATTCAATATCTCCCAAAAGAGAAAAAAGTGATAAATGACAAGGACACACACACACCATAATCCGAAATGTTTTGCATGAATAAATTAATTCAGTTTGTAAGGCCCTTTCATTACTTCAGTCTGTCTGGCAAAGTCCTGCTCTACTAGAGAACATCACCCAGGATTCAACTGCATTGATTCCAATCATGAAACTATTTACAACTGTACAGGCTTTACACAACAGAGGAGAAAACAAAGCAAAATAAGTAATTACTTAATCCCATGGCCGTGACTGCATACATAGTGTACATTATTCTAACTCAAATGTGTTCATATTTTACAGTGCAGAACATTTTACAGTGGATATTAAGAATAACAATAATAATGTGCTCAGGAGGTTGTTAAGGATAAAACACAGATTAATGAACTGCAGTAACAAGAAAAAATGAGAAAAATCTCACTGTAAGGTTCTCAAGCATTACACTGATCTGTTAGTGACCAAGGTCTCTTTCACTTAGTATCAGTCTCAATATCTTTATGTTCTCTATGGGGCATCAATTGTAGGTTGTCTTTCTTGTGAACTTTCTCACTCTTTGTCATTGAGCACCAATTCAGTGTGCTCCATCTTTACCACATGCATGCCCTCCACCTTCTTAATAACCTCACACAAATATTTTTCCTTCGCTTTCAGACGAACATCTTTGAAATCTATCATCATTATTGCGCAGTAAAAAAAGTCTCTTGTATAAGCACATAGGCATATTTCTGTTGATGATCATTTTCCATTCATTCTCAGTTGAGCTTTATGACATTTTTTTACATTTCTGGACACTGAGTCACACTTACAACAGCACCTTTCATCTATGGGGTGGTCCTCTTCGACTCATAAGACGGGGTCAGGGCTGTCAGGTCGAAGGCTAGGCAGGGGTCGAATTCCTCTCCATAGCCAGACCCGGTTTGGGGTCTGGTCTGTGAGGTTTGTGTTGGGGGCTGCTGCGAAGGTTATCATCCATCTAGAGCACAGAATGGACAGTTTAGTGAGAGCGCACATGCATGGGTAGAAAAACAGTCACCTGGTGAAGTACACTATTTATGTGAGTGCACCTGAGCCTGAAACACACTGTGACAGTGATTTTTTTGTTGAACAAGCATGTAGGGTGTGCGTTTGGTTTGTGCATCTGGAGAATATGATTTATAGGCTAGGAAAGAAATATTACAGCTCCTGCAGTTTTCAATGTTTCCTTCAACTGCTCAGCCTTAGACTGCACCTGCCAAATGCAACTATGAACCCATGCAAAGAAAGGAAAAAGAAAGCAGAACCACCTTTTCTATTAAGTTGGACTCTTTGTTTACAAGCTGAGTTAGTTTCTGCAGGTTGGCATCCATTGTTTCCTGAACAGGAGTAGGAGGACCTGCAGAGAGATGATATAAGGGGACACCAGCAGAAGAAACAGTAGAGGGCAGTGAATTAGAGGAACAGTGTTAATTAAATGGGCATCCAAACAAGCAGACAGAAGGAGCAAGTATGCAGTGCAACCAACATATGAGAAGAGGAAGGACAGTTCCGATGATGTTAGTTGTTTGGGAGCAAATGTAAAATTCCCCCATATCTTTGTCTCTGGATTTTACTGAGTTTAAGCCCCTATGTGTGACCATGTTTAGTGCAAGCATTGATCTTACATGGCTGATCTGAGCTGAAGTAGACTGCAAGGATGGTATCACAGAAGCGTGTGAGGTTATCCAGCTGTCTGAGGTGGCTCTGCAGAGGGCTGCTGGGAAGACTAGCTTTATGGAGTGGAGCCAGAAAACCGAATACAAAGGCATCCAGACTGGTTGGCCTACAGTCACACACACATAGACAGAAATACAAAAGTTATATTACTTTCTCAAATATGCTTGAGAAGACCTGTTACCCCTATGAATCAAAATTTGGAACAGCCCCATATTTTAGTAGCTTTAAATTAACCTGATATGCCAACATGTGAGCATTCAAATGAACTACATAAGAACTCACGAGTTGCCAAAAAAGCAGTTTGCTGCTCCCAGTCTGTAGGAGAGGAGATTCAGGTACTCTTTAGCGTCACTGTAGATCTGAATGAGGCAGAGTGAGGAAGATTTAAAGTTGTGCAAACAAGAATTGACATGTGGACAGAACTGACCACAATGTGTGATCAGAGTGATCAGGAGATACCTTTCCCTCCACCTCATTGATTCTGTGTAGCGGGGCCTCTCCTTTGGTTAGAAGGATGCGGGAAAGGGCGTTGTTGGCATGGCAACAAGGGACGACAAAGTTAAGTGGGAACGGTGAGCGTGACGCAAACCATGGCCGTGTCAGATTGGCATAGTTTTCTGCATCCACCCAGAAAGTGTGCAACTGTGGGAGATAAAACCTCAAGATGAACATGAACAGTACTCACTGATAAGTTTTTGTCAGGAAACAAAAGGAGTTATGGTTTTTACCAGAGCTGGTCGGAGTTTCTCTTCGAGCAGGGCGATGTATGCCATGGTGTCTGCTCCTTCTCTGGCTGTCAGCTCAAAGTCTGCATTAAACCGCTGAAAAAAAAAAAAGAAAACTACAAATAAATACAATCATCCTGTGCTGTGGGTTTGGAAACTTTTTTACCAGGATGGATAGTGAGCAGCATGAGGACACGCTCACCTGTTTCCTCAGGAAGTTGAGTATTTGTGCTGGGTCTTGCACTGCAGAGTCGCCACAAAGCAACTCTGGAACTGTGGCTGCAGGTTGGACAACAGGGATATTTCAACTCAAGACAAAAGTGGTATATCTGCATTAACAAGCAAAGTCTTCAGTCTAGACTGGTCTATCATGAACCTACAATTTACATTAATTCACTCCAATGTGGAGCCCAATCAGATTCATAAAAATAAATTCTTTAAATTTTTTTTTGGCTCAGAAAAATCTCAGATATAGTGTTACGGTTATCATGAGGTTTTAAGCAGTATGAGGAAAACTACTATACAGACATAAATTTTTTTGTTGATTGCCAAGCAACACAGCCAACATGTTTTCAATCTGTCCTTCAGGAAAGCTGCAGTTCACCTGTCAGAGTTTTCCATGTCCAGTCTATAGGACAAACTGAGACTTCAGCTCTGGAAAACTTGGCGTATGCCTGAAAGGAAACCAACACTTGAATCAGGAAAGAAACAGAAAGTAATAGTAAAAGGTAAAATTATCATTTAAACAAATTGGACCTATTTATACAAATATAAACATTTTCTGAGCCACATACAGACCAAATGAATGACTGACAATCTTACTGAGTGTTCATTTTATTGTAACCTCTAGTTTCTATATTCAAAAAAATCGCATATTATCTGTTTTCTACTTCATAAAACCAGAGCTATCCCTGACAGTGTGTAACATGTTGGATTTTATAATATTTATTCACAAAGCAGTCGATAAAACGCAAACCAATCCTTTGTGTCATTACACAATGCTTTCATAAGATTATGTCTTTTCATACTGGTCACAAAATGACTGAGGTGTCGCCTTGTGGCAAAAGATAAAACTGCACGATTTCACTGAGGGACAACATGATAAACAACAAGCAAACAACTCGCCGTGATTTCTTCGGACCAGGTTCAAACTAAACGGTCGACAGTGACACAGCAGGCTAGCGAAAGCAAAAACACAACCGGTCCAGATCAGACCTGTGCAAACTGACCTTGACCAAAGGAAACACATCTGTGTTAGCACTGACAGTGACCTCTCATGACCAGCCACATATATAGAACAGACCACCGGCAGTTTCTATCTTAGAAAAACATTAAATATAACCAGGAATATGTTTTTTTTTATTGTGAGCATCCTCGCAGCCGAAACAAACAGGCTGCAAGTAAAGAACTAGCATGTAAGCTAACAAGAGATACACAGAGAAGACGCAAAGGAAACCAAAGACAGAAAACTATCATGAAGAAAAGACAAACAGAGGATTTAATTCTACAAAGACACAGAAACATCACCAGAACTATGAGGCACTCGCTGTGGACGGACGGTAAACCCCAGTCTCCTCCCCAGCATCTCAGCTCCATGGCAGCCGCCATGTTTGGAGGACGCTGCCGACGTCATGACGTAGTTGTCACGTCCGTCATATCGAATCTGGTGAATAGAAATATGTTAAAACATATTTTATTTGGACAAATATTAATATGATGTCTGTATAATTGAGATAAACTGCCTCACATGATTATGCAACACCAAAAACAACAATAAGGGGGGTTTCTTCCCTACCTTGAGTTATTCAGTAAATAGATAATCCCCAGTAAATTCTCTTTAGATTTTTGTTGGTTTGTTAAGATTATGCTTTACTTTCCTTTAGGATCATAAAAATGGTAATTGATGTTGAAGTAATCATGAAGGAATGAGGGACAACCAATCACCACTGTAGTGGTGTTATGTGTAATTAAACATAACACATAAAACAACATTAATGAGAAATTCTTTAAGTCCAACATTCAAAAATCCAACTGGCCCTTAGGAAGATTGTGTGAAATCTAAATATGAACTGGCTCCATACACTGAACTGACTTAGCCCCTGATTCACAATTATTCAGGAATAAATTATTTTAAAAAATGACCAGGGTGCAGATAAACTGTATATAATTTGATTCATACACGTTATCTTACTAAGATAATAAAGTGATAATTCATGTAGTCCACATTTCTCTTGCAGCCTTTTAATATTATACTTTATCCTTAAGGGCTCCATTTGTATAATGAAACATTTAGTTATATATTTTATATTTTTAAAATTATTTTCAAGCTGTCTCTTATCAAAGATTTCTTAAAGATCCATCCTTCATTTGTCCCTTCCATACTTGCTTTCTGGTCTCTGCCTTTTCACCAAGAAACTGTGTACATATTGTAAAATGGCACCAAGAAAAATAAATGCTTCATGATACAAATTATTTTATCACCATTTTACAGGTCTTGTGTTTGTGTAGAGAGGTAATTATTAATCAGTGTTATGTTTCCAGCATATCAGAAGTTTAGTACAAAAAGTCAAATTACTAGTTGCTCTTTTCATATGGCCTTGATTGCATTGTTTTATATGGGAACACACCATTTTATTTTACTTATCTAACTGTTCTTTCCATTTTGTAGTGCTTTATATCTTTTCAGAAGAAATAACATGATGATGAGACTATTAAAGGTTGCCAGGCTTTTTGCCAGAGACAAGACAGCCAGACATAGACTGATCCACTGTGATAATGCACCAAGGGATGGTAAATGTCTCTGTTTGGATCGGCCCAGCAGCTGGGATGTTGAAATCCACTTGAGGTTAGTAGAGAAAAGTTTAAGACGAGTACCAGACGCCTAACATGAGATGTTTCCAGGGCTAAAAACTGTCCAAAGTCTCACCCTCTTTATCTTCCCTTTCCCACATTCTGAAACAAATAGAATTTAGAGAAGCATTTTCAAAGGCATTCAGACAGCATTAAATGAAACTAAATTAAAATTCAAAACATCTGGCACAGTTACACAGTTCAACCGGCTCACTGAGGGTGAGCTAGGAGATTAAATCCACATTTATGACAGAGGTTCAACAATGTTTGTGAGAAACAATTGCCAGCTGGACTCAGGTTTTCTTCCTCTGAGACTCAGACACAATCCATCTCAGACATTTTTTAGAGTTGGAGTGTAAACAGGCTGCCAGGCTTTTTATGCTACCATATTACAAACTCCCAAAGACAGTAAACACAAAAGACTTAAGGGATCTTGACTTTCAATCAAATAGAGTCATTCATACAAAAAAGCTCCCCACATTTGCTTCTGCAGTGTAGATAAGTAGCATTCTGACAATCACCTTTTTAAATAAAATGCCATGTATGATGATCCATATATGATGTTACAGAATTATTATTTAACCTGCTTTACTGTTTGCAGCATGTTATAGTACTACTTTGACTTTTACTAACAGGGACAATATATAACTTAATATTCAATCAGGAAAAAAAACTATCAATGGGACACTCCCTCAAACTATTAAAATAGCCCCTACACAGTGCCACTTTCGTAACAGGAGCCTACAAGAACACTCCCCTTTGCTTTTAATGCTGTGCCTGTGGCCACAAAACCATCGCACCTCTGCTCATATTTTGCTTCAAGATCTGGGATTGTCCATCATTCTGTGATTAATTATCCTGTGATGCTCTCACTGATCCACAGGAGGAAATTTAGTTCTTCCTGCAAGGTCACAGCTTCTTTTGAGGTGTGTCCCAGTCTGAGGCACTAGTGATGGATATGTGGGCCAGATCGACAGCTCTGTTTCTGGTGCTGCAACAGCTGGTGCTCACTGTCACAGCTGATGGCACTGGTAAGTACGGGCTCTTTACCTCCCATCTTTCTAAAAAAGTTATATACACTGTATATCTGCAGTGCTGTATATGGTCAACCTCTTTGCATCCCTGGTTCAGTAATTTTCATTTCTATTTACATGCTGTCTGTATGTATAACCTCCAATTTGCAGTAAAATAAGATTAAGAGGGGGAATTCTATTGAATTGGATTCCATGAAATAGGTTGTTTTTTTTATGGATTGCAGTTTGACGTCCTGAATCTAGTAACAGCCTGACCTAAATAAAGCCAGTCTCCACGCAGAGTTTTCCATACCATTTGTCACTTCGTATTATTCTTGAATTCAGCTAATGGCTGTGTGCAAGTGTTTTTGTGTGTATGTAAGGGAGCATGAAGTGGTGGGTTTGTTCCAGTGGAAAGAGTTTACTGCTGCTCCTCTCTGCAACTTCCATCTACCACTCTATAAAACACAGCAGGATACAAACTTGAATGTGCACACCAGCACATACACAGTTGAACTGACACACACACGTATGCACACACATATAATCAAAGATACACTGTCGTAATAAAGTATCGTAGTGCACTGACTCACCAGCTAACTTTGTCACAGTTCTACGTCTACATTTGTGTAATGCAGGTGTTTAACAATCCTCTCTTGTATTAGTCTATGACCTGCTGAGCTCTCCAGACTGCCTGCCAGACTTGCTCCAAGGAAAGCTGAAAAGCAAAGCACAAGACGAAGCTTTTCTCCTCTCTTCCTTCAGGCTCCATAGTAGGGGCCCCACCTCTCTCTACAGTGTCATCAACCCCAGAGACAACACCAAGTACCTGGACTTCAACGTACAGGCCAAACTGAACAAGGGTGAATTATAATTATTATATTGAGCCATATTGTGCACTCACCACACTATATTTACACCAGATTTATCTTCCCTGCCCACCTTCCTCTGCACTCTCCTTGTTTTCTCTCCTTTGTCATGTGTTTTCATGTCTCTACATTTAGTCACCATTCGTTACCAGAAGACTGATGGCAGATTTGGTGCCACCAGTTTCAACCACGCCTCCCTGGCAGATGGTCAAGATCATCATGTGATGCTACATGCCAGCGGCCTACAGCATAGTCCACCTCGTCTCAACATTTATGTGGACTGCAGACTGGCGCACACTTTGGATGATCTCCCAGCTGCGTTTGGATCACTCCCACCAGGTCCCAACAGAGTGGCTCTTAGGACCCTGCAGTCAAGTGGAAAGGTGAATTAGAGGTTTGAGTATTTCTGAATTATCTTGCAGACATAAGCTGTATATAAATATATTTGACCATTTCTTCATAGATCTATACCAAACGCATAACGGATTTCTCCTTTCTTCTAAGGATGAACTGACAGACCTTAAGCTGGTTACAGGGGACACTATAGACAATGTGGCCACTTTGCAGGACTGTAGTGTGGATCAGGGTGAATCTTTGCAACTACTGGGTGAGAACAAATGGCAACTGATTGTCTTTGTAACATCACCAGACACAAACATATCATCATTTTAACTCAATAATAGCTGCCAGAGTTTTAAAGTGATTTCATACAGCAACATTAGCAGCCCAAATAACTTAAAAAGCTCTTTAACCCTTCATATTCTTTTTCTATTACACATGTAAATCATAAGTTTTGCCCTCAGTTCCTAATTTGTGAAATCCTTGCAGGTATTCATGGAGACAGGACGCTACACAACCAGGCCACCATGCTGGAGCTAAGGAGTATGCTGTCTGAAATGAAGATTCTACTCAACCAGCAGGTGAGGTGTTCACACAAAACACACAAAGTGTTGGAAGTCAAAGAAAGATCTACACAGCGTTTAAATGTAGGCTGAATATTTAAATAATTCAATGATATTATTTGTCACCCCAATAGCTGTTTTTTAAAAACCAAATTGAGGGTGAGATAAAATGCCATACTGAAATGGAAGACCCATTTGTTGAGATGTACAACAGGATGTTATTGATAATAAATGTGGAGAGGGGCCCAGTGGTCTCAAAGATTTGAATTACCTCCCTTTGAAATGAAAGAATTCAGGACAATTTACAACTGAATGGAATTTCCCTTCACTCTGTGATGAGATATGTTTTGTGACAAAATGTGCAGTTTGTTGTGAAAAGTGAAAATGCAGATTCTCCAGACCTGCTGATCGATTTTGCTTAAAGGTTTTAGGAAACATGAGTAACAGACAGACGGGTAAATCAAAAATCAACCCTTCACCATAACAGCAAAGAGAATTGTATGATTTCAGATCATCCTTTAAAGCAGGGGATTTGTTAGAGAGCCTGAGGCAATAAACACTCTGAGAGAATCCTTTATGTGAGGAGACAGATCACCTCAGCAGACATGTGTTTTGTTTCTTTTCAACACTTCTTAGTCTTGTTCATATTTTGAGGAGATATCGAAAGATAAAATAATTTTCCTCTTTTTGATATTTCTGTAAAGTGTTAAAAGATTTACCCAAACAACATAGTTTACTCTGACTGATAGTTTTACTCTCCTGTTTCTTTGTGGTTCAGATTAAAGAGACAACTTTTTTGAGAAACACCCTCGCAGAGTGTCTCCCCTGTGGTAAGAAGTCTGAAAATGTTTTGTCATATATTTAGACACCACTAAAGAATTAAAATTGTAACGTGTGTATGTATCTCCAAGAACTGCAAGACTCACGTGTGTGCCCGCAGGTCTTGCAGGAAGTCCAACCAACACCAGTCCAGCTCCAGGTCCAGTTCCAGGTCCAGCTCCAGGTCCAGCTCCAGGTCCAGCTTTAGGTCCAGGACAGTTTTTCATGCAGCCTCAGCCTTTGACTCAGTGCCCACCTGGGACCTGTTTCAGACAAGACATGTGTATCCGTTCAGAGTCAGGCGATTTCAGCTGTGCCCCCTGTCCTGATGAATACACAGGAGACGGGGTATACTGTGATGACGTCGACGAGGTATGGATCATATATTCTTCTTGGTGTGCATTTGTCTCTTAACCAGGAATGAAGGTAGCACTCTAGTATTTGAGCAGCTTCTGTGTTTTGTTGTGTGTTTTAGTGCCAGTTTAATCCATGTTTCCCTGGGGTTCGATGTGTGAACACTGCTCCTGGTTTTCGCTGTGAGAAATGCCCTCTGGGATACACGGGACCAGAGATAAATGGAGCGGGGGTGTCATATGCTAAGTCAAACAAACAGGTGCAACAAAACATAAATACAGTGTCTATGAAACATTCAGTCTTTATTGGTGCTAGTCAACAGAGTATTCTTTTTCTTGATACTTTCTTTCATTTTCCTCCCAGGTATGTGAGGATATAGATGAATGTCTGGGCCCGCCTGAGAATGGAGGATGCACTGCCAACTCACACTGCTACAACACTATGGTTAGTCCACTGATCCTGATCCATGCTTATCACACTCTCTTATAGGGGAGTGTCCCAGTCTCTGACTTGTACTGTACACCATCATCAGGGCTCCTTCCGCTGCGGTGAGTGTAAAGCTGGCTTTACTGGTGACCAGGTGGGAGGGTGTCGTGGTACCAGGCTTTGCCCCAACGGTCAACCCAACCCCTGTGACCCCAACGCTGAGTGTATTGTGGCACGAGATGGCACCATTGGCTGTATAGTAAGGAATCAGGATATACTGCTGCCACCTTTATGCACAGTGTACACATGATTTTAAATCACTGTTTAGCTGTTTCACAGCTCCACATGTCTTGCCAGATCTTTCCCCCTGTTTATGTCTGTTTTGTTTAGTGTGGCGTTGGTTGGGCAGGTAATGGCTACAAGTGTGGAAAGGACACGGATATTGACGCTTATCCTGATTATAATCTCCAGTGTAGGGACAACAGCTGTCGGGAGGTACTCTTGTCTGTGTGTCCTACCCTCTTTTAACATTAAATTCATTGTAATATTAAATATAATGCTGAGTGCCTGTGTTTTCCTCTTGGTTTTCAGGACAACTGTGTGTTTGTGCCAAACTCTGGCCAAGAGGATGCGGACAGGGATGGGATGGGTAACGCCTGTGATGATGATGCAGACAATGATGGCATTATTAATGTAGAAGTACGTGACAACAGGTCCAGCTTTCAGTGAACTCTCACAAATATTAGGCATTGTAGGTTGGTGCCTAAGGCCAATGCACTATGTAGCAAACTTCATCTTTTTTGCTCCAGGATAACTGCTGGCTCCACCCTAACACGGACCAGAGGAACAGCGATAAGGATCTCCATGGTGATGCGTGTGACAACTGCAGAATGGTGGAAAATCCCTCACAGAGAGATGAAGACCAGGACGGGCTGGGAGATGAGTGCGATGATGACATAGATGGAGATGGTCAGTATATTTACTGGCAAAAAACAGCAAAATAATCATATACTTTAGTAGTTTTGCTTTGCATAACTTGGTGTAAATAGAAGGATACTGTGATGCCACGTTTGTAAAAAGATGGTTACTATTATTGTAGGTATAGGTAGTGGGCCATTACTGCTTTTATTGTGTCATTTCCAGGTAATAACTTTAGTAAGACATTGTTAATAGCTGATAATTGTACCAAAAGACTTTTGTTGAATGTTAAAATCTTCCAACTGGAACCTTAAGTGTTCTTTCACACACGTTTCTCACATACTCTCTCACTGATTGCCTCTCATTTGTTCCAATGGAAACAGTTTTAACTTCTTGCTTTTGTGTGCGCTCGCATCTCTAATTTAAATGCTGACACGTGTTGTATATTTAGACTCACTTTGACTTGATCATTTGGTTACGACTTAAACTCCCCAGGCTCACTACTTGGTCATGTCTGTCTCTTCTCTAAAAGCATTTTTCCACATGCTGCCTTTGCCAGGCCGCTGGAAACTATTTCACCTTCCTCTTAAACAAACACTGCCCTCTGCTGATGCAATTGACAGACTATGTCCGCTGGCTGTGTTCTCTGATGCTTTTTAAAAATTTCCTGTCAATGCCATCATGCATGAAGTATTAGTACTATTAAAACACTTGTTTATGATGTCAGGCTTGAAAAATATTATTGACAACTGCCCGCAAGTCCCTAACCCAGACCAGAGAGACAGAGATCAGGACGGCGTGGGAGATGCCTGTGACAGCTGTCCTGATATGGCCAATCCTAACCAGGTAACACGCCAAACATCAGCCTGGAAAAGTTTGACTATCTGTTGCTATAATTCTGAACTACAGCATCTGTTTTGTCCACCTGCAGTCTGACTCTGATGGTGACCTTGTAGGAGATACCTGTGATGACAACATAGACAGGTGGAGCCCATTATCAAGACCTGTGCCATGAATGTGCATAAAGATGTGTAATATTTTTGCCCTGCCCTTCTTCTTTGCCAGTGATGGGGATGGCCACCAGGACACAAAGGACAACTGTCCCACAATTATCAACTCCTCTCAGCTGGACACCGACAAGGATGGAATGGTTTTAAACCACTATTTACTGAATCTATCACATTTGCACATCTGTCACATTGCAACTTTCTCTGTGTTTATACTACTCTCTCGCTTTATTTTGGTAGGGAGATGACTGTGATGATGACGATGATAATGATGGCATACTAGACAGTAATGACAACTGCAGACTTGTTGCCAATGTGGACCAAAAGGACTCTGACAGTGAGTGTCATTTCTTTGTTTGTTGCTGTGTGTGAATCTGCATGCGTCCATCAGGTTAAGTGAATCTGTGTCTTTGTATTTCAGACAACAATATCGGAGATGCATGTGCAGGAGACTTCGACAGAGACAACATCGCTGACATAATTGACCACTGCCCAGAGAACGCAGAGGTCAAACTGACTGACTTCAGAATGTATCAGACTATAGTGCTGGACCCAGAGGGGGACTCTCAGATTGATCCCAACTGGGTGGTTCTCAACCAGGTGAACAACACCATCACCCACAGCAACATCCTTAGCTAGTCAGTTAGTTCAGAAGCATAATACAGTATGTTTTCTACTTAAGCATTTTATTTTATGTCCCTATTCTATTTCTAAATGAATAAGCCACTAAACTGTATGGAAAAAAATTCTAATCTTTCAATGTCATTATTTTGCTCAAATTAATCAATAACATATGTGATCTGGCAAATAAACTGAATTCACTCCTATTTGTCCTGACAGGGTATGGAGATAGTCCAGACCATGAACTCTGACCCGGGCCTTGCTGTGGGTAAGTGGACAATGGCTTCATAATTTCACAATCTCATCTCTTACAACTTCAGATTATTTTAAATTTTCCTCAGCAGGTCCTTCCTAACCAGTGCTGCTGGGTTTCTTCTCCACTGTCTACGTCCACAGGCTTCACTGCATTCAGTGGGGTTGACTTTGAGGGAACTTTCCATGTGAACACGGTGACGGATGATGACTATGCTGGCTTCATCTTCGGCTACCAGGACTCCTCCTCATTCTACGTGGTGATGTGGAAACAGACAGAACAAACCTACTGGCAGGCTGCACCCTTCAGAGCTGTGGCTGAGCCGGGAATACAACTCAAGGTTTGTGGGATGTTCATTGTCATCATCTGCTTTATTAATATCAGTGTTTCCCTTCCATCATCTTTTGTGATTCCTCACTACCAGGTGGTGAAGTCTGAGACAGGTCCAGGTGAGCATCTGAGGAACTCCCTCTGGCACACAGGCGACACCAAAGGGCAGGTCCGTCTCCTATGGAAAGACCCCAGAAATGTTGGCTGGAAGGACAAGGTTTCCTACCGCTGGTTCCTCCAGCACAGGCCACAGGTCGGATACATCAGGTACAGACAGACACACAAGACTATCTCAAGACTTTCTGCCCCATATTCTCTGTGTAGGAATGGCTGATTCGTTCACGACTCATAAAATAGGGTCTTTGGGTCTGAGTCTCTCGTTCACTTGTCACTTGACTGCTGCGCATTCTCAGTGTAGGCGCAACTGATTCATTCATGACTCAAAAGTACGGGTCTTCGCGTCCTGAGTCTCTCATTCACGGCCGCTGTGCAGGTTCAGTGTAGAAATTAGTGACTCGTTCACGACTCATAACTACGGGTCTTTGGGTCTATCATTCATTATTCACATAGTTACTGCAGTAATATGACCTATGCTGTTAGTACTGGAGAGGAGAGCTATCTGACATTAGCATGAAAGTTAACGTCAGCTATGTAGCTATGGGATGGATGTTTAATTTGCCAAATGAAGTAATCAGTAATTTCAGCTTCAGCAAGCTATGGCCCAAAGGAGTGCTCAATAGTTTAACAAAGGCAAATTTGTGTATTATATGCCAAGTGAAGCAAAGCATGTTGCTCTTCAGTGTTTGAAAGCTGTGCTTTTTCAGTCATTACTCAAATGACAGCTACAGCAACACACTGGCTCCAATGAACGAAATGAACAAATGACTTGAAAAAAGATTTGTTCGTTTTACTGAAAGAGATTAAAAGACACGAGTCAGTAAAAAGATCTGAACTTCCCATCACTACCGACTAACCAGTATCCCCTCATGTGTAAACCAGGGCGCGATTTTTTGAGGGTTCAAACCTGGTGGCAGACACAGGCGTCATAAGTGACACCAGTATGAGAGGAGGGCGACTGGGAGTGTTCTGCTTCTCTCAGGAAAACATCATCTGGTCCAATTTGAAGTATCGTTGCAATGGTCAGTATCTGCAAGATGAAGTTAAATCAGTCAGTTACATACACTTTAAGTATACATGTGAGTTTCTCTCTGTTTCTCCCCCCCACAGACACTATTCCTGCTGACTATGACTTCAGCACCCAGAACATGGAGTGAGGAACTTTTCATGGAGGAAACAACTTGAGCTGAAAATGGGATTAAAATGGACACATCCAATTCTCTTAGGACACAAGTTACAGAAATTTTGATTCATGTGGGAAAGTAATCCTACTTAACATTGTTAAAGCAACAGGGTCTTTGAAAAGCATAACATTGGCATTATATAGTCATCTTTAATTCAGAAGGACTGTAGCCATTAGATAAAGTAGAAGCAGGTTCTGTGTAGGTTTATGCAATATCGCCTTCAACTTTATCAGCATTTAGGTACCATTTAAGAGGCAACACTGGTACACATTGAATATATTGTGATCATAATAAAACCTTGAGCATTCAAAAAAATCAAAGCATGTTAGTCCTATTTTTTACATAATTCTTAATGTTTGTCAATATGAAGGAAAAAGTACATCACTACATGACGTTCAGTGGATGGTTTATTAAGAGTGTCAACAGTGTGAACTTAATGGCACCCACATCTCTCTATTTTAAGTACAACTTGGTCAAAAGGGGTTTCTGAAAGTAATGTTTTCATACAGACTTCACCGCAAGTCCTGCTGACTGATTTTTTTTTTTTTTAAAGTTGCTTGATATCAAAGCTGATGAGCACCATTTAATTTCTACATTCATGCCAATAATTCAAATGCAGATGTTTTTCAAAAATAAAAAGTCACATGACAGCAGGTATGTAAAGCGTCATTTAAATCAAATTTTCCACAGATCATAGAACATTAGCCAAAACGTACATCAGTTAATATAAAAGGTGTTAGGAAACATTTAGACAAAACTGTTTTATTGATGAGTGAGAAACATAAAGGAACTTGCAGATGACAATGTGCAACATATTGTTGCTTTTATACAATAGAAAATAAAAGTTGTTTCACAGGTAACATACAGGTAAAGGTCTTTGAAAACTGAACTTGGCATTAAACTCAACATCCAGTGTTGAAAAACGCACCAATAAAAGCACTCATGCTACCTTTTTATGTCCACCATTGCGGGCTGATATATGGAACAAAAGACAAGGAAAAAAGCCTTTACTATAGGACAAAAAAAAACAAACAAGTTAACAGCTTAAGTGTCTGTGTGGGCATCATGTTCTCAGTAATGTTTTTTTCTGTAACAGACCGACCAATCTGAGAGAGAAGATTGTTGTTTTCTGATAACTACCTTTGGCAAACATTCCTCATCTATGTCACTGAGCTATGAGCAGGGAGGCAGTTCTCCACTGACGTCACTCTTACATAAGGCAGGTTGATTTGTAGAGCACTGCCCTGTACACCAATGATAACAACTGAAAAGGCTGTACACATGATATGAATTTTACTAAGAAAAGAATTAGCTCAAAGGGAGCAGTGACATTAATAAAATCTGAAACTTTTCTTTGTGATCTAAGTGGAAACTTGACAACACTGGGTATCTAGTATTGAAAAGAGTGTGTTCTTTGCATAGAAAACTCCTACAAAAGGGGACAATAAAACAAAGCTTAAACATATACAGCTTACATGTGAGCCTGAGAGATGAGTTTTTATACAGTCAGGGCCAAATCTAATTCAAATACCACCACCATTATTTCTTTACTTATGACACACTTGAATAAATACAGATTTTCTCTTTACATCTCTTAATTTGAAATAGATTTGTCCAAAAACTTTGCTACAACTTTATGGTGTAACTGTATAGGACTGTAATGTCTGGCAGAGAGTCAAGTAAAAATCCAAGAAAAAACAAAACAAAACACACAAACACACACACGCAAGAAACACTTACAAAATTCAAGTCTGACATTATCAGGGAATCTACAGGGACTGGATGCTTCTCATTTTTAAGAACACTTTTCACCTCCTATGATTCCCTCTGTAATTTCAGACCAGGAAGTCTTCAAAACTCAGGGAGTGAGTGGTAGTGAAGAATAAAAAAAAAAACAAAGCTTAACATCGTCGACAATGAAAAGGAAACATTAGCATATAAAACAAAAGGCAACAGATAATCCTCTATTTCTGAGGGTAGTACAGGGTTGTGTTTCAATGTAAAGGGGGGATTATTTTGGTCCCTTGGCTCAGCTTGACAGCTTCTGCCTGCCAACATCCAATCAGGATCAGAGCGGCCGGATCATACCGTGGTGATGTGCATCTCAGGCCTCAAAACGCTTTGGGCAGACCATGGGAGCAATGAGGGTCCAAAAGTAGAAGATGAGACAGACCCAGCAGGAGGCCATCTTGATCCAGAACACTGACCAGCTCCCCTCCAAGAGCTTCTCAATTTTGTGGTCATCGTAACTGTAAAATAAGAACATGGTGAGAATCTGAGCAAAGACAAACAGCAGGACTGAATTTTAATCCTATTAAAAACAACAAAAATTTCTCCTGTACTAACAAGTATGCTTGATTATTGATTATTAATCTGATTAAATCAGATAAGGACACTTAGGAATTTTTTTTTTTTTTAATTAACACAGAGTGAAACTAAACAGTAATATAGGTTCAGTGGTTTTCTGTTTGTTGTTTACCAACTATTGCCTTCTTTTTATTGTGTGCACATACAAACACAGCACAAAGTGTGTCACACTTACTGAAACCAGTTGGTGACGGTCATCATGACATACAGGGAACCAAGAAAGAAGACGAAGTGGAAGTAAGAGTAGCTATAAATCGTCCCGTCTCTCTCGTCATACACCACATTCTGACCTCCACCAGTCTTCTCATCATCATAGTCATCTGAAACGTAAACATTAAAATTTAACATAAAATCATGCAAAGTAGGACAGTGACTGAAATGCTTGAAACACTGGAGGAAATATGTGATATGTTAAGTCTGAATCCTTTCTGGACATATTCTTTCAAATTAATATATAATTACTTTACTTATTTAACTTCCAAGCAAAGTACATATATATTATACAAGTGGTGTTTTCATGGAGTTATATTTTCCAAAACATAAGAGAGTATTTTTTTCCAGCAGGTGGCAGTGTGAGCCTACCTACAATCCCAACTCCTAACGGCCTGCTTCCCTGTGTCATACTAACCTAGTAACAGTGACATCATCTGTGTTTGCTGACCAATACTTTCTCACCATCCTCAATCTGGGTGAGGAATAGCAATAAGCATAGCCCCTCTGTGTGCAAACACTACGGCTAGGGACATATGCATTCACACTGTGCAGGCTGGAGAGGCGATTGCGATAAATAAAGATGTGTTGGTGAAGCGGGAATTATTTGACTTTCCTCACCTGTGTCATCACCACAACAGAAACAGCAACGAGCCCTCTGCAAGATGTAGAAAACATAAAGCTTATTGCCTTGGCTTGCATTAAATGTTTGAAAAAAAAAAATTAACAAATAGATACACATATTTTATGTCTCTCGGGCCTCATCTTTTTAATGTGATAAAGCTGTCTAACTGCCAGTGCCTGGTCATTGGGACTTAATCTGTTTACCAGTCTGCATATTTCATTAAACAACGCAGTGTGATGTGAATAATTGTGTATTTACCTCAGTCTCTGGCTCACTGTTCCTACACACCCTCAGAGCAGCAGAGCTTCGCCTGGTGGTGGACGTCAAGCTGGTGTTGAGAAAGAAAAATAGAGAAGAAATACAAAGACAGATGGAGGGAGAGAAAGGTTGTAATTACTTCGTATGTATTTTTCCAATAATTTGCAGTTCCCTCTCCTTCAAGGAACAACCACAAGAGACACGATGCTTCCACTTAATGAGAAACACATGTGAGCAAACGTAAAAATCCATAGTTCTTGTCTCTCACACATTAAGGTAACCACAGCCAATCCTATACTGCCTCTCCAAAGTCACAGCCAATCAAAACTACCCTGTCTCTGTCGCTACATGCTGCCATTGAACGAATGACTTTGATTACACGTGGCCTATAACAGAACTGCAGCTAAAGGACTGGGACTTTAGCTTTTGCATGATCTCATAAGTGACAATAAAAATTCAATGATATAAACAGATATATATTGCAGGGAGAATTGGTTTGTATGCGTAGACATTGAGATTGGGATCAGTGCGATTGTGTGTTATGTGTGTGTATGCATGTCTTACCAAGAGTAGAGGACACAACCGAACAGAATGACAGTTCCCAAAGCTGTGACAATCTTCTTATCGCCCTCCATCCCAGAATTGAAGGGAAACACACACACGGTTGTGTTCACACCATCTAACTCCACCACTACAGAGGAAGAATGTGCAAACAAAGATGGGTGAGATGAGAGAAGAGATAGAGGGAGTATTATAAGGAATCGGGAGATTAGGAAAGAAGTGTGCAAGTGCTTCGGCAGTAGTGCCAGAGGGAGGGTGGGGGTGAAAACGGACACATAGTAAAACATTCAGTAAGTACAAAAGTACTAAGTTAGTACTTTTGTTGCAGCACTAATAAATCTAACCTATGAGTCAACCAAAACAAAAGCTGTTGATCCATGCTGGTAGCCAATAATGGGTGTGACTACAAAATAAAGACAGCTATAAGTTCATACTTACTCTCTTTTGGTTTGCTGGAGAATGCTGAGAAGGTGAGATACATGACATACACACTGATGACAGCTGGCTGCAACAGGCCTGATGTGGGCTGCACTGCAGGGGTCAGTACAACATTTTAATGGTTATACTTATGGAAATTCCTTAGTTGGTACAAATATTAAAAAAAAAATAGTCACAGGTATTTCTTATCACCACTTTCTAACCTGTAATGTAAATAGTTATATTCTGATTTGCATTACACAGTCAAATGAGACCAGCGCTTTTGAGTACAGACTCACGTTTTTGTATGTATGGAGAGATGGCCAACAGGGAGATGATGAAGCAGAGGCTGCCATTGATACCAAGGAAGATTTTGTTCAGTAAACAGGCCTCAGGGTGAGTGTAGAACAGAGCCATGAAGGCCACGGCTCCCACGGCAGCACTGAACAATGTCAGAGTCACAAAGGCCAAGGCAGCATACCACAGCCGGTTATGTTTTACTCCTGAACTCCTATGTATAATTAAAAAAATGTGTATAGTTAAAAAATAAGAATTAAATGGGTAAAAGAGCAAAGTTCATAAAAAATTCATATTGAGATGTTAAGTTCACTTCACTGGTGACCAAACAATTTCAGGTTTTTTAACTGAACTGTTGTGGTAGTGTGTTGTATCTCTGTGAGGGAGAAAGAGGAAAACACAATTGCACAATTCAACCATATGCATCCAGTGAAACAGCAAAGGACAGCCTGGTGCCAAGTCTTCCTTCCATCAACAAAACAACAAACATAAGCAACTTATTTTTTTCCTCTTCCATACTCATCAAAATGACCCCATGGAGGAATATGTCAAACTGCCTGAGTTACCCAAGCACAAACACTGACTTTCATGTGAGCTAGACTTTAGGTTAGTGTTATATAACTAACAGAATATAACCGCCACAGTGACAAGACATGTTCTCTTCACCAGTTTGTGTTCCATCTGTGTGCAAACTCCACCAACAGCAAGAGCTGGATCAGCAGGAAAAGGAACCCACCAGCGGCTCCCACGTAGCGCCACACTGTAGGATTTAACAGGCAGAGAGGTGGAGACATTGTTTTGAATGATGAGAAGACCAACACGACAGTTTAAACCTCTGAATAAGTTATAGTGCTTCCCCTCTTGAGTCAAATGTCCCATTTTTACCTTTGAGAAAGTTTGCCTCATCTGGGATGAAGAAACCACCAACGCAGCACGCCACCAGCAGGATAAACTTCAGCAACCAGAACCTAAAATTTCAAGCATTGATAAAGTTAGAGGTTTTATGAACATTAAATCCAAACAATCAGCGAAACAACATACTAAAACAATGATTCCTGGAATTGTCTGATTTTGCATGCTCCTGTATTTACTCACTTCCTAGTGAGTATGGAGGCTAACAAATAATCTTAGCATACCTCCATTTACCCAAGAGCTCAAATTTAGTTTAACTTCTGCTTTCAAAAAAGATGTAATGCTCTCACCCATTATGTATGGCTGCCCTGCAGCCTGTACTGTTGTTGACTCGTATGGTGAGAAGACAGAAGAGCAGGAAGAAGCAGGCCATGCCATAGCACATTTTGTAGACGGCAGAGTAGCCAACCAGAGTTTTGCAGTTTTCACCTGCATTCAATGTCTCACACAAGTTGCTGTAGAACGGGATCTGATGGACAAGGGAATACAAGGAAAAATACTTAAATTAGATCATTATAGTGTTGAAGAAAACCCCCCATCACTGCTTATTTTTGTCTAATATGCGGCCACAGCGAAAGAGCCCAATAGTGTCTATTCTGAGTGTCACGCCTCTAAAGAAGCAGAAAGAGAGAACAGGCAGTGACAACAACCCCTCTTTTTCTCCATGAAGCCCTCTTTCATCCCTCGTTCTCTACAGGCTGTTAGAGGGGCCTTACAACTAACTGTCAGTGTACACAAACAAAAGACACAGATGAATAAATTAACTGCCTTTTGTCAGCAAGTCAGAGGGACCGGGAAGAGGGAAAGGCTGAGGGGAGCACAAGTAAGACAGAGACTGGAGGCTGAACATAAAGTTTCAAAATGTATTCCCAAGTTTAGTGACCTGTGTAACAAAAACAGAAGAGTGAGTGGCCTTCAACAGAAAATTTTAAGTGCCTTAGTGGGCCAGTGCCAGCAGAAGAGATGTCCTCTGAATTTGATAACGCCAGACTCAAGGCTTCAATTTCAGTTTCCTTCATTAGACCCCCGCACACAAACGTTGTCAAAGAGAAGTGCTTTTTTTAACAGAACTGCAGATCTTTAATTTTGAATATTACATGTTTTGACTTTCATTTACAAGTTTTTGGCAGAGTACTTTGGTCCTTAAAGTGGCACACAAGGGTGAGACACCAGCAGATTGAGTTGTCGTCTCCTCAATGTGTTGCAGAGTCCAGGGCTAGATCACAACGAAGAGGTAAAAGCCCGTTTTGGAACTTTTGTCTCATGTTGAGGACCATATTAGCATGTCCATGGTGTTGTGATTATGAGGGAAAGGGGCAGACTGTTCAGACTGCTGTAAATCTTTTGAGAAAAGACCAGCTCTCTCATATGCACAAAGGCTGCTCTCTTAGCTGGGACTTCCCACTGTGCTCAGTGTGTGACGAACAACATGTGTGTATATGTATATGTAGGTGTGTGTAACTCAGCAGGCTTTGCGTGGGGCTATAAGAGGCCATTTTGTGCCTGGATGGGCCTCTTACAAGGTTCCGCTCTCACGAGGAGACACACAGTGGGGAGTGGCTTTAATATTGTGCTGTAGACACTGGCAGAGAATGATGGAAGAAAAAACAGCAGAAGAAGATTGGTGGAAAAATATCACCATCTTCAAATACGCTTTCAGCTAGGGAAGCTTGCAGTCATTGCCATGGTAACAGAGGCACCAGAAGCTATTCTTCCCAGTAACATCATTATTTTCTGTTTACTCTTTTAGTGTACATATATTGACACTGTATATATTGTACAGTACCTAGAAATTGGAACATCACTTGTAAATACATATCTATATTATATATTTGGCTATAAATATAAACACAGACAAAGAGTTGACAAAGCTATACACCATTCTGCCAGACTATGACTAAACTATGACTCACCCAATTGAGGAGGATAATAAGCTGTGGAAAACAGAGCCTGCAAAGGCCTTCAAAACAACCACAGGAAAAGTCAGTCTGATAATAATCCTCCACTGTGATGTTCAAAGGGGTAACACTGAGGAAAACGACATAAAAGCTGCATATCTAAAAGAGAACAGCAGCTCCCCTCTGTGTCCTCTAACCTCAGAGGCTTGGTGGGTGGTAAGAAAGAAAAGGCTGGAAGCCTGAGCTGCTGCCTTGCCCACCATGACCAGTAAGGTCGCTATGTAGGCACTCATGGGATAACCATGTAAAATAGTGGGATGTCTGCTTTGCCTGTGGCAATTTTGTAAATATTTTATCTTCCGTGTTAGCACTGGCAGGATAATGCAGTAAAATCCCTGGAATTTTATTCTATTTGTAGCAAAAAATAAACAAAAAGTTCAACCGACAACTCCAATTTCAAAATGTGTGTGTACATTGGCCTCTGCAAACACGCTCTCTATGTTTGCTTTCACCCCTGCTCCATGTCAGTAAACATTTCACATATCATGTCGTATCATTACTTCTCTTGAATGACAGTCAGACAGTCAGTCAGTCATGTTTTGCTGTAGGTAAAATTTGTGAAGTTGGGTGGGGGGGGGCCATATAAGTGGTTCCAAAAGGTTATGGCATTGGGGCTGTTGTTGGCCTGTTTACTATGGCCTTGGAGCCAACTCCCACTCTTCTATTCAGGAACCATTCACAAAACAAAAACAAAACAAAACAAAAAGAATTAAGACCTCAAAACTGGGAATAAGGAAAGAAATCTTAAGACTTACACAGACAAACAAAGTTGTTTCTGAACAAAGACAGATATTTAATCAAATAAAACATATGGATATTTAAACTTTGTCATACATAACTGGAATAACAGCAAGTCTGGTTTTAGCTGTGAATATTAACTCTCCTTAAAATAATGTTGAGAACAACTAACTGACATCATATCCTTACGAGCCACAAGCCATAATACTACACACATGCCAGATACATGAGCTTTATTTCTAATATATCATCACTGTACTATGGAAGCACTTTTTTCTTTTCTTTCTTTAGATTCTCATGAGCGAGATTCTAAACCACCACACCCACTCTCCATTTAAAATTAAACTATTATAGAGCAATGAGTTGGGCTCGCCCCAAATCGTTTTTTGTCGGATTTGGCTGTTCAAAAGGAAGATTCAACTTTTCATTCCTCTTTTTTAATATAAAGGATCAGCAGCAATCATTGGCATTCCTTCCAGTGATGATTACGACCACATTAACACAGTCCAATGCAGCAGTCATGGGAACACACTTTTAAGCATTTAAATTTCAATAAAAAACTGTTGCATATGATATAGCATTTGAATTGTGGCCTATTTGAATTGCCAACATATAATGTTGGGCACCCACTGATTTTTGTTTCGATCAAGCTTCTCTTTTCATTTGAAACATTAAAAACAACGAATAAATAAGTAAAACGATTTAAAATAGATTAATGGCATTGCCAGTGCATGTTTGTCACATAGATTTTTTTATTTGGGTGCGCCAGCTAACCCCGCAAGAAGATGAGAATATATTTCCTCTTATTTATAATTCCCTGTTGAAATGTTATCCTTGTGCATCTTTATAAGCTCTTCTCTGTTTTATCTTGTCATTGTAATGCACACTGTCTGACACAAAAACAAAGAAAACACTGCTCGACTCGAATAATCTCCGACAGATGATTCAATTTCAGGTGCCAGTCCTTGATGAAAGCAACATTTTTTTCCTCTTTGCTTTCAACCACATACAAACTCTTTAACTGAGAATTTAAATATTATATAATATTCATGTGCTGTTTACAATAGAAAAATATTATATGAACTATTCTAATTCGTAAAAAGAGAGACAGAGGTGTGTAAAGATTGGTTGAGTGAATCAAAGTACTGTGTGCGGCTTAACAATGTTATAAGGTTTGCCATTTGAAAAATTTTTGTGGTGGAGCCTGAACGGTATGGGGCAAAGTCATACTACTAAAACAATTTGGGCCCAGACTACCTCCAAATGTGGTATGAGTGATTGGATCTACAAAGCATTCTTAGTGGGTCTTGGGTGCAACTGCCCACTTGTGATTGGATCAGCTTGGGCAGTTGTTAATACCAGGTCTGCACCAGGACTGTATGTGTTTTAACGAGGTGATACATTACAGTGTGTGATTTATGTACTCACGCGGTCTCTCATCTCCTGCTCCACAGTGGGAGACATCATGATGACACAGACAACGGTTACCAACAGGAAGTAGAGGGCGTACATGAAACGGGTGCCCGTGGACTGCTTGATCTTGGGGCAGCAGTTACAGCAGCATGAGCAGGCTGCTGAGCCGCAGCAGCAGGCCAGCTGCACACAGAAACATATTAGGAGGGAGGAATGGGGAAAACATTAGCATATCACTTTCACAATTTTCCACACCATCATGAGCCACCTGGTAAAGATATAAAGCATATATAGGACACTGGGAGGGAGACACTGATGGAAGACCAGGGATTATTTATTCTTTTTGACATTTGTGTCAGCTGTGGACACTACAGCTGTGAAACTAATGAAACACTCGCAGACAAATCATGTTTTCGGGTGAAGCAGATAAATAGTTTTATTAATTTAGCTTTCAAGATAATACATTACTAATTACTACACTTTATTTTATCAGTAAAAATTCCTCCACCAACATGAGTAACTGTAGCTCTGGGGATCTTGCTGAAGGAAATTTTGAGTCAGATAGTGTGATGCACAACATTATGATAAACATTGTATGGGGAGCATGCAGAGCACACACAGTATGTTAAACATTATGCTACAGGTTAAGCCATAAAGTCGCTGGAGAGTATACACACTGTCAGGCACAATATGTTGTATGACACACACTGTATTACACTAAAGAGCGTATTTTGGGAGATTAGGGAAATTTAAAGAGGCTACAACCCAGACCTGAACCCCTCCTATACAATTAGTAACCTAGAAACGTTAAAAGACCCCGGCCTATACAATTAGTAACCTAGGAATTTTAAAAAACCCAGGTCAGGGGACATCTGCCACAGTTAGATTAGGAATCCCCAAAGCCATGAAGTCACGAAAAGACTGGCCTTAATGTGGGCAAACCACCTCAAAAAGTCAATAGATTCATGGAAGATTAACTTTAATCTTGGCAGATCAGCTCAAACTGGAATTTTGAAAAAAGAATGGGTTGTGACCTCAGGTGAAGAAAGGACAGGCCTCTGGGATATATCAGCAGGTGGTTTAAAGGTACTATTCAGTGTGTACTCAGACTCCGGGGTCCGATCCACTCATTTGTTTGTTCAGATACTTGCTGTATTTTAAATAAACTGTCATCCACATCAGACTCTGAAGACTCTGAGATCAATTTTCTCCTGAATCATTGAAAGACATTAGTTGCTGATTTTTGAGACTTTTTGTTCATGTTGGGCACTGCTGCCTGACCTTCACTGGCCCATTGCCAGGCAGTTTGTGGGCCCCGATAATCTTATGTGACAGCACCACAGCTTCATCTTGTAAAATTCAGTATTTAAAATATTCATAACATCCCATTCATAAAGCTGTTTCAAGGTTAAACACTTTAAAAAGCTTATCAGCAGTTGAAGTCATTTTACCAACTATGTGTGGGAGTGTCTATATTCCTTCGAAAAATCCAGAGTTCCAGCCTCCACAATCTTACAAGTACTATCGCAGGTCTGACAGAGAGGACAAACTTATGGGGAATTTTTGAACAGAAGAAAATTGTGCGAAAGAGGACATTGCTTTGCTTTTTCTTTACTCATTCATGGTGTCTATCACAAGGGGCACATCCCTGTTCCTCCTTCACAGAGGCAGCCTTCGGCCAGTGCAGACAGTGAGGTCTCTTGTTTGAAATCACAAACACAGAGGCCTACTCTATTTCTTCTGACAGGCCTCTCACATAGGAGAACAGTCTCATAAAGACAGGCTGTGTTCTATTTAGGAAAGAGGAGGCTCTATAATTAAAGTACAACAACTTTCTGGAGACAGCCCACCCTGCCTGTGCAACCTTCTAGCTCTCGGTCTGCGGAGCACATACTGCTGTGGCGAGTTTTGTTACACTGGTGCTTCACTGCTGGAAGGCCCATTGGCTCGCTTTGTATATATTTTCTGTTTATGTGATAAGCAAGTGTGAAGGTGCTACAGTGACTCACATGCCAAGGCCAGTCCACCCATAGATGAGTTTTTCTGAGCAGCAGGGAAAAACATCTCTTTAGGCACTATCATTATGACTTTAGGAAAGAAGTGGGGCCAGTCAATTTGAGTGTCATGGCTCTGGAAAACCTCCTATTTAGTCAAAGAATTCCCCAAATAGTGTAAACTACGAACAAAGATTTTTAAATCCATCACACCAGTGTATGTCCTTGGTGTACTTTAACGGTAAGGACAGTAACTCAGTTTCGGTTTTGGCTTTGATGAAATTCTGCCTGTATTAAATACTGAACAAAAGACAGGAAATGAGAATAGAGCTCCGCGAGGGAACAACATGCAACAAAACTCTCAAGCCACACATGCAGAGGAGAGAGAATTTTAGTAATCAAGCACAAGTCCACCAAGATGCTAAAGTTGGTTCAAACATCATCCTGACGATTCCTTCCATATATGGATACTGTGGTGATAATGCATCATATATTTAGATACAATACATAGTTTTTTCCATACTTAGTCATACATCCAAGCAGCATCACTTCAATCTGTCTTTCAGTCATAACAATAATCTTAACTCCCATCTGAGTTTGGGTCCTAAACCGGGATCTGGGTGTACTGATGTGGTAAAGCTAGTGTGCAACATTGGCTGATGTGTTGCGTTCCGCTCCAGATGCCAGTGATGTGTGGAATGCTGCAGACTGGTGGATGCACACAGGCACATGGTCAGGATCAAGCTGCATCCCTGACCACATGCTTTCCTACTTTCTCCACACCAAGCTTTCCCTGACAGTCTTTTCTGGATAGTCCACCTAATTGTATTTTTTGTTTGACTCTAACAGTCTAGCCTTTTTTTTTTTTTTTGGCGTGAGATATGTGGTGTTGTTGTGATATTTCATTAAACTGTTTCCTATCTCAAACCAAACTCCAATAGCATTATTGGAGCAGCATGGCAAACTCAAATAGCCACTCAATCCTCTCCAAGAGCTGAGAAGGCACCAATTTGTCTCTTGCACTTGTTACATGATTGTTGATTTTAAATTTTTTTTAAAGTCTCAGTTGATAAATGATAAAGTCAGTAAAAGCAAAGCAAAAATGAAACAAACCAATTGTAACTAATTATTGTCGCACATGATTCTTCCCTTGTCTGTTATCTGAATGTTCAACCTTGAAGAGCTCTGGAATTTTTTAGATTGCACCAACATTATCAGCTTCATCCCTCAGCCACATGTTGTGACTAATGACTCAGGATATTACACCTTTATGAAATAAAAAACAAATCTGCACCTTTTGGACGAGATAACGGGAAAATATGAAACAGACTAATAAAATCTGAAAATCTGGCTTCAAGCTCTTGTGAAAATATTGCATCAGTCTTGCTATAGTATCCTTGAGAACAGACAGCGAATCTCTCTCAGGCACCAAAAACCAACTATTGTTCAGCTTGTGGTTGATATCACTGACTTCACTGACTGTATCAATGACTTGTTTTAAAAGAGTTCATTCTCTTATAAGGTTCAAATCCAATTTCATTATCCACACTGCAAAAGAGGAAAATAGGTCAAATCCTTAATTTGAGCTCAATTTATCTGGGTTACCTTTGTGGGAGGTGAACACAAAGATTTCTTTGATGCCTGATCAAAGCATCAGCCCAGTTGAGTCCCATTCAAGACAAAGCTTGGGTGTTTTAATTTCCTCTCCATAATTGTGGGCATAAGGGTGAAGCTCATACACGGACACACAATTTACCAATGCTTTGAGATACCCTGGAAGAGTGAGTATTAACGTTCTGCTTTCAAGTCTTCGTGTGCATATTTCTGCCTTTGTGCGCACACAGATTTCAAACCTTGAATCTAAACCACACTTGATTTATGTACCCTCTCTGCTCTATTGCGCCGCACACAGCTTAACAGGATAAGCCATTTCCTTTGTCTGTGCTGCACCCACATGTTTTTTCTCAATGGGCAATTAATTGACCACAACAGACTGAAAGTAAGCCGGGAAAAACAGGACAATTTAAGCTGTGAGGATGTTTAGTTTTCATTAGTTAGGGGTTGTTTCACCAGCAGACTGCACACAGTGAGGGGGCCCGACAGCAAACTCTTAAGAACAGATAGAGGGAGGGGGAGTCAGGAGAGGAAATTTGTCTTGGGGAATTCCACCACACACAGGCACAAAAAGAATATCCATGGTTACAAACTCTGACCCTATCCACTTCATGGGACATACACCCCAGCCCCTGCTCCACTGCTTGTCAGCCCCACCAGCATGTCAGCAGGTGGTTGGCAAGTTTGCCGTGTACATCACTACTTCAGTATCAGCAGCAACCCCCCGCTAGCTCATCATAGTACTCTATCCACAGCTCCCAAAGATCCTCATCCAATGCTATTGAGAAAAACAGGGAAGAACTGAAAAGCTACCCACTATGTATACCCTGGTCTAAAGTTTAACTCAATCAGACTTTCACAAGCAACCACAAAATCTCTCTACTCTTTGTGAGACAAGAAACAAAGACTCATCTCTTTTTCACCCAGCCTGAAGCTTTTTTTCACTCTCTTCATCTCATTTCCTGCACCCCCTCCCTCATATTTAGGGACCCATTGTCATCTTCTCTTGTCTCTTGCCTTCTTATTTTCTCCTCCTCCTCACCCTTTCTTTGTTATGATCACCTGCCCTTTGGCCTACATCACTGACACCCCAATGCCTGACTACTTTCCGGCTGTTCTGGGGTCATGAGAGACACAATATTGCTAAAACAATCACACATACACACAGTGGAATCAGCAGAATTATGCAGAGATGATGGACAAAGGAGGACAATGCCGTGAGAAAACCCTCAGGAAATGGACACAAACGCAATTCAAAATAAATCAAGTATCTGCAGAGACAGGATTAGTCTCAGTGACCCTGCCTTGTTCAGCACGGTCTCTGACCTACAGCAGGAGGCTTCAACAACAAACATGATGCAGTCTTTTATGTACACAATCCTAAACCCACATCTGTGATTGGGACTGTCGATGACAATTATCGTGTTTTTCCCCTCATCCATTCTCTGCCACCGTATCATCATCAAATCGGCATTCACAAGGAGAATTGCAGTTTCACAAAATAAAAGTAAACACTAGGAAAAAAAGAAAACAGAACATAGATAAAGACGGATATATGTAACCACACAGACACCACTGCTTATGCAACAGAGCACCCGTGAAATTAGGTCACTCACTTGATCGTAGTAAGCACAGCAAAGGAGAATCACGGAGAGGGCTAACAGATGGAGAGCCAGTTACGGGTTTTCCCCTCTAAATAGGTCGACCACCCATGTAAACATGTCAACAACACATCCCAAGTTTTTAAAGTCATGGCAGTATTATCAAACAAAACCTACAATAAAAAAGGTATGACTAGTACAATAGGCAATTGGCAATGTGAGAGTAGGATTTGGCACAGTAACAATTCTGCTGTGGCTGACACACATTTCCCTTCCAAGCTTTTAAAAGGCAGAAAAACCTTTATTAGCTGATATAATATGTTTTTTTTTTACGTTTGTCAGAATTGGAGGAAAAAAAAAGCCAAACTAACAGCACACCAAAGAGGAAGTCATTTTTTTTGTTGGAATAATGTATGTCAGCACATGCATAGCTGAAATGAACAACGTCACAACAACTTCCAAAGAGGACAGATGGATAAAAAATTTCAGTGACTGAATAGTGGCATATCTAATGAATTCATCTTTATCTCCCATCTTATTTTACATTAATACATTCGGATCTCCGTCTGTATGTTTTTCTATAGCTGTCTGTTTTCAAACTGAGGGAACTCCCTGTTGGTTAGAGCTGAATGACAGTGGACACTGGGTAACGTTGACCACAGTGAATTATGGCATTAGAAAAGCTCAGAGAAAACTATAGACACACCCGCTTTTCTCAAATGAAAACAATACTTTATGTTGGATATAGTGAAGGAAAACGTGCAGACGAGACTGACAAAAGAGGGAAAAGTGAAACAAAGAAAAGAGAGAGCATGCATAAGATACAAGCCAGGACATTTTTTGCTTTTAGACCAAGGCCTGTTTCAGTTTCCCCGTATTGTGACTGACGGCTCCTCTATTGTCTGTCTAGCTAGGCAGCTGTATATACACACCAAAAATGTATCACTTCTCTGTTTCCAATACACAAAAAAGGTCTTTGCTTCCCTCCTGGCAAATATATCCCCTAGCTACAACCAACAGAGAGAAGCTTTGGTCCACTGAAAGAAAAACAGAAAACGGACATAAAAGACCAAAAAAACAAACAGAGGTACGGTGAAGAGTCAAAATAGGCAACAGTTTGAAAGAAAAACAGAAAACGGACATAAAAGACCAAAAAAACAAACAGAGGTACGGTGAAGAGTCAAAATAGGCAACAGTTTGAGATAAACAGGTACAGTCTAAGCCAGTGACACATTGTGCTTGACCTGAAACCTCTCACACTTCCTATCTTGTATTGTTTATATTGTTAGAGTGAAGGTTGAGTCATACAGAATCATGCATGATATCACAGCCTTTCTGATAATACAAGGCACGATTCACAGTTAGCAGGGATTTCACACGATTACATCAGCACTTTCAACCCAAAATTGTTCAGACAAACCGAGGGAAGATATGAAGAAGTGGAGGCTGAAGAAGACATTATCGCTGCTGTATGACAGCTCAAAGGGAGACAAAAGAGATGGAAGATGGCCAAAGATGTCCCTGTGGGAAACCACACTCTTGCTGCTGACCACAGCAAAATTCCAGAGAGGAAGCTGGGAACAGCAGACATGTCTCACATGCCTGCAGTAGATCGGCAAATCCAAACTCATGACTGAAACTGAAATTTATCTTGCATTGGTGGTGACTTCTATAAAGCTTTGTTGGCTTTATTTACTTAGGCTGTATTTTTACTTGTCCTGTAATCTTTCAGCTCATCAGCACATGTTTCCAGGCTCACCTGCCACACAGTGGAATTACAGCCGCTGTGCCATGGCCTCAGGGTCAGGCATTCAAACAGCCATCTGATGGTGACAGGTGTGTTAGGGCAAGTGCTGCTGGACTGAACGTTAAATGATAGCTTGGGAACCTCTATATTAGTCTCTGTAAATGTAAAGGATCAAATTCCAGTCAGGTGGCATTCTTTAGAAAAGGAGAAATCCTCTTAGAAGAAATGCTACATTATACTAAAACTGTTGAATGATCATTAAAAGAAATCCACCACAAAATTACAGTGCTAAATAAAGTAAGATAAATCATGATACACTGCTCACTAATGCCTTTTCACAGCAAATACTACTGGTTATATTGTGCCACCCTGATTAACAAAGACAACTTGTGCAACATTACAACATCTCTTTCTCTTTGCACATCCACAGGGGCCTGGGTATAGGGTCAGTACTTAATGTCGGACTGAAGGATACTTTAGGAAGGATGCCCACTGAATGACATGTCTTTTATTCCCTAAGTCCTCCTGACTTGTGTACCCTGCCAAAGTTGCCTGTGCCATTGCCACACCACTTACAGACACCCACATGGTTTTAGTCCTGTCCCACAGTCACAGCCAACGCTTGCAGCACTTTGGACAACACTCAACACTGAGCTAAAGCCTACCCCCTATCTCACCACAACATGGCATACATCCCTGGTCCCACTGAGAAATTACAAGCAAGCTGCTCCCACACCACGCCTGGTACTCTATCCAAATCTAACCCAAACATCACCAGCCCTCAATTTGCACCTCCGGGCCTACAAGGAAATTAACTGACTCTCTTATATCAATTTGGGAACCACTAAATTTATATATAGCTGCATATTGGCCACATGCAAAAAAAAAAAAGTTAATTATACATTTACGCAAAAGTAAATACAAAACCTACTTTTGCAGTTTAGGGTCTATTAATCCTTCCCTTACTTGGGAATAGAAAAGGAAAGAGACGTGAGCTCTCTTCCTGAGGAATAAGTCTTAGTAATTTAATTCCTGACCAGAGCAGCACAGTGGTCATCATGAAGCCCAAAACAATCTGGGTTTTTTCACAAACCAGACACTCAGTATTGCAGAAACATATCTCCAACTTTATGTGTACACCACTAGCTCTCTGTCTTTCAGGGTAATTCTACAATTTCATACTACTCATCTAATTTAACAACACAACCAATGAAATCACTAATGATTTGCATTATTGATTTTTTTATTAATTCTTTCATCTGTAAAATAACCTTGAATTTCACCTAGTCAAAACTGATGATTTAAAAGCTTTTGCTTTTTTCTAACCAGGGTTGCAGATCCCACACATGCACATACCAATTTAAAAGAACCAGTCATCCAAATTATTGGGGGTTAACTTTCGACAATCTATTATTTGACTCGAAAAGAAGTATGTATATAGGTAATTTGGCTCATTGTCGGCAACTCTACAAATAGCAGATATTACTTTTCAAACAAACATTAGTCAGAAATCCAGACTGTCACTTTTTACCTACATTAAGTGGGCCTATATGATGTTGTATTGCCTATTTCCACCCAGGACACTTTGGCACCAGGCTTTAAAAGTAGATCTACAACTATAAAACAATCAAAAAGCATGTGGGAGGTATATAATGTGAATCCATTTAAGTGAATCTCTGGCTTTTTGTCTTTTACAAGAAATTACACAACATTGACAACAAGTAATAATATAATACACCGTGTAAAAGCTGATGCAGTTAAAGTGACTGTAGATTGGATGGACTGAAGTTTTTGAGCTGGGGAGCAGATCTTCCTTCGAGGTGGTGATGAAAACAAGAAAACCACAAACATCTGCCACATTGACTTGTCACGAATCAACGGTCCACGTTGTCAACAGCCCCAGAGACTGAGAAAGGGACTAAGACAGGACCGACCCAGAGAATGATACAGAGACTGAGGGAGAATATACAGGACAGACCGAGACCGAGACAGAGACGGAGACAGGACAGATACAGAGACAGGACGGACAGGACGCCGCCTCAGATGAGAGCCGGACCCGGGACCGATGGTCTAAGCTAGTCCGTCTTTTGTCGACCAGCGGCTCATCTGAACTTATTCAGTCCAAAGAGGGAATGTGCCTTATTATTCATACAGTTATTGAATCAGCAGAAATAGACAATGGGGTCGGTAACCCCCTAAACACACACACACACACACACACATATATAAAACAGCTCTCTGGGGTTAGCTGTCGGTGAAAAAGCAGCACAAATAGCAAACAAGGTGAAAAAACAATCGACGCTCAATCGGCTCAAACAACAACACCAACAAAACAGCTGTAAGTCGGTTAATTGTTCCTCACCTGCGAGATACAACACTGAGTACACATGGTGCCAGGCAGCGATAAATAAAATCCGTGTGAGAGGAGGACGAGTCGGCTTCTTGTTTCCCTCTTCTACATGAAACGAGCAGCACACGGCGGCGGAAGAGTCCAGCTCTCTGTCTGTCTCTGTGTGTGTGTACTCCGGGCTCCAAGATCCGGCTCCCTCCCTGCTGCCTGCTGCCGCCTGCTGCTGCCTGGCCGCCCCTGCCTCCCCTGCCTCCCCCTCCTTTTCTTCCTCCTCTGTCCCTCCTCCCACTAACTGCACATCAGCAACAAAACGCCCAGAAACAAAAGCTGAGCTGACTCGGCCACGGAATGGACATGAACCCAGATGATTACGCAAAAAACAAGCGTAGGAAATATACAGGCTCTCGGTAGGAATCATAACTGGTTGTGATGAAATCATGGCTAGAAACATCAGCAGACCATGAAATAATATTAAAGGAGTGCTGAGCCATTTTTTTGATTGTTGAAAATTTAAAGGCTATTTAATGTATGTATTATTAATTATTAATTGCACGTCCATTGTGATTTAATTTTAATTAACGATTTATGATACTAATATGAATTCGTCATGTTTTGTCAGCCCATGAATATTACCTCCGACATGACATTGTGAACAAATAACTTTGTCCTTTGTCCTCCGGGTTCCCCAAATAAAAAGTCACCTTCATAGCATGAAATGAAGTTTTCAGTCTCCATTTTCATCGACAAGAAAAAGGAAAGTCTCTTCTTGTCAGGAAGGCCAGTATATCTGTCTGTTTGTGCACATCTCTCACTTCTCTGCATTTCGTTACATTGAACTTCAACTAAGTTATTCGAGCTGAGCTTCTTATCGTCCCACTACAGATATGTGCTCATGTTGGGCAACTGTGTGCCAAGCAGAACAGCGTCCTTGCTGGCCAGCAAAGTGGCCTTCATACGAGCTGGCTGTGCCAAAGCTGTCATCCGACCTAGTCACCCACTGCTGACACACAGAGCCACTGTGTGCCCACTCAGTTACCTCAAATCCATGACCGTCACTAGTTTCAAACTAGTCATTTGTGTATGAATTCGTACCTATGATTTTTCACAAAATCTGTCTGAAATATCTTAACAGAAATTCAAGCATGATTTCATTGTGACCACTGGAGCCACAAGGCCTTTAACATGAGACATGTTTTAACAGATAACAGAAAATACAAATCTGCACACATTTTTGTTATGTTACTAAATAAGAAAGAGAAAAGTGGCATTGTTTTCTCTGTTAACTGATCCTGTGTGAGAGAAGACCTAAAGGGGAGCAGAATGCTTGCCAAATCATTAGGACTCTGACCAGTTATTCTTTGTTGGATGAGTCAAGTTGAAGAGAAAGGACAGCAAGTGAAAGCTATGTCTGCTGACACATTTTTGCATGATACTGTCAAGCATGTAGACAGACAGACTCCCCTAACTCTCACTGGGAAGCTGGGTAAATTAACTTCAACTATTTTTCTGTCCACACACATTCAACAGGTGAAAAGTTGAACTGCGTATGAACTTGTGAACAATTCAGACCACACTGATGCCTTACATCCATCAAGGACAATAAAACTAAAACATATATAACATAGTTTCATAGTGAATTATTTAAGTATGTAGGGTCCACATATTCATATGCACCATTTATTGGTCTTACATACAAAAAATAATAATAATTAAAAAAAAACATCTACATGAAATAATTCAGACTTGCTAGTTTGGTTGTTCTCCTTTAAAGTCACATAAATAGACACTTTCCAAGAGGCTCCCAGAGTTCAGGCATGAGTGAAAGATGACCAGAGCCAACACTATTGACCACAGACAGTCTCTGTTCATCATCATCAATTGCTGGACAGCTGGACACAGCAGCATCTGGATACTCAGGGCTAACTGTAAGTTCAATTTCAACTCATTTAACAGCCATAACCTCTAAAATGTCCTGAAGATGACCATGGCATGCTGGGTTAGGACTTCTTTCTTTTTTCTTATTCCAGTGGACAATCCTGAGCAATGTGGGGAGCTGAGCCACATGGTAGTGTGAACATGGCAACTATGTGATTTTCCAGACGCCAAGCAGTCAGAAAATGAGTTTTTTCTTCATCACAGCTGAAAAAAAAAACCCAACATTAAAAAAAGTTATATTCACTTTACATGCAAGAATATGTACAATAGTACTGTACAGTATTCAGAACAACTGAGCCAGACGCCCTACCAACATTACATGTACTAGTAAAACAAGCCTATAATGAGCAATCTGATACCCGCTGAAGTTTCCATCTGTAAGTATTTGGAAATTCTCCCTCTAATATACTGTAGCGCAAAGCATAGCATATAGTCAGCCCAGATGTTTTCCAAACCACACGAGGAGCTGGAAAAACTTTGAACATCCCACTAACACCAAGGTTCTCCTTCAGTAAAACATACCCTCCCACAATCCACTAAACTATACATGTGTGCGCCCTACTGTCCTCTGAAAATTTAACTGCATGTAAACATGCAGCCAACACCCTTTGAATTGGTAGGTTCACTCAGTGGTATTCTAAATTTATGACCTTTATGTGCCATAACCATATAAAAAGTGCAACACTTTAGTGTGCAAAGATTCACAACCCTCACTATATAACTTTAATCTGACTGAGAAATTCTGAATTTTCCAGCCTTTTAATGATCATCCTCAATCATTTGTTGCGGATACTTCTCTTTTGTTCCTCGGGCTGCAACTTGAATAGTTTTATCGTTATAATACTGCCTAGCTATATTTGACCTTGGGCAAGCCAGTGAAGGCAGATTTTTGGTATTTATAGTGAACACCGTAGAGTATGGGTGAACATGAGCCTGTTTTCTTTACTTGTCTCTGGGCCTTCTATTTTCCTCTTGAGCCCGACTGTTTCCTTCTCCCTCAAGGCCTCAGCTGAGCAATTGGGTCGGGGGAGCTGCGGTCCTGGAGTGGGACCAGGCCGATTACTGAAGTACCTCATCTTCAGAGCCTAGAGAAAGAGACAAAAGTGTACATATGCCATCAAATGTAGATGTGTAAATATGCCAATGTAGTCTTAAAATTTTAAAAAAATTCTAAAAGTCTAAAAATTTTTAAGCAAGTATTGAGCTTTGGTGTGCTTTGTACCTGGGTTGCCGTGGTTCTTGTTGAGGGGTTAAAGGTGAAAAGGCCCTGTAGGAGCTCTAGCAAGTCGTCTCCAGCTGCACTAAATATATGTTCCAGAGGTGTGCCAGGAAAGATTTTGAAGGACACATAGTCTGGTAGACTACTCACTCCCTGCAGAGACATTTGAATATCAGATGCATTTAAGGATTTTCACCATCTAGCCAAAGTAAATACAATCACAGACTGGTTAAAAAAAGACACCAACAGGCCATGTCTCCTCTGTGGGTGTCCCAAGAGCCTCAAAAATCTTGGTCAGCTGGTCTAGATCCGAGTCTCCAGCAAGAAATGGTAACTACAGCGAAAGGAGGCATACAGAGACATTAGCATGGATATAAAAAGAACAGTATTCCCTGTTACTGTATGATTTTTTTTAATTATTTTTTTTTGTTTTACCCGAAGCAGTAGCTCTGCCAAGATGCAGCCCACTGCCCACATGTCAACACCTACACCGTACATCCTGGCACCAAACAGGAGCTCAGGGGAACGGTACCACCTAGAAAAGGAATCAATGAACAGACAAAGGATTAAATTTTACTGCTCTCAGCCAGCGAATCCATAAAGGACCTCTCTGGTAGCATTAAGATTTATTCTGTTAAACTGGATTGAAAACTGTAACACCATCACTTTTTACTGCCACACAGTGGTCTAAAAGTACATTTTCTATTATGCATGGTGTGTTATTCACACCCCAAGTTATTTCCTCACAATATGAATTTAATTTAATAAACTAAACCACTTGATTTATGAATCCAAATGGATATAGATAAAAGAGAAAGCCTGAGGAGTATAAGTTCTGTTTTAATACCATGATTTGGAGAAACAGCACAGACCTAGTAACAACTTGGTGTGTGTAGACTCTGTTGGGGCTGCCAAATGACTTGGCCAAACCAAAATCAGCCAGCTTCAATACTCCATTCCCATCCAACAGCAGGTTATTGGGCTTTAGATCCTGGACATACAAAGAAAGAAATTATTCCTTACTTACTCTGTTTAAGCATCATCTGTCAAGTTTAACGTAGAGCCATTATAGCAGTATGAAGTTCGAAACTTCCTTGATAGCAATGACAAACCCACATAATAAGACCTTTTTCTGAGTGATGACTCAGGAATTTTTCAGAATTAGACTCAGTAATATTGGTTCGCTCTAAATTTCGTAATCAATGTTTAATTATACCTGTGAAACCACAGAAGAAAATCTGCAAAATGTGTTGTTTAAGTGCACTTACCCTGTGCAGGACCCAGTGTTGGTGCATATACTCTAATCCCTGTAGAGTCATGAGGATGTAGGCTTTGATGTTGGCTGGAGTCAGGACTAGGCTAGTGTCTTTGATAATCACCTTGCAAAACAAAACAAACATTAATAGGCTTAAGAGAGGCCAGATTTCTAACAATTAATATCTTGACCCATTGCTTAATATATTTTATTTAACTCGTTTGAAATTTTACTTATGCTTATCAGTGGGAATTAAAGAAAACTGGGGTAGATCTGTGTGTAGTGAACACAGCTGTAGGCCCAGTTCAGATTCAACCTCTAACCCAGAACTTCTATTGTTCCATCAGCTCTAAAAACACAATGTGCAGCAAACTTCTACTTAACATGTCTAGCGATAAATGCATCCAACATCTCTAGCTGATAAGCTTAAACAGCCCAATATAAACATGTGACCTTTTAGCACGGTAATAAGAATCATATTTCATGTCTCATGTCTGTCCTCTGTGTCTGTGAGTGGCTAATGGCATCAATTCATTGTGAGAGCCAAGAGCAGAGCGATATTGATTTTTTTTTAGAGCATGGTTATCTTGTTCTATTTGAGTCTGATGTATTGGTGGCGGACAACCATCTGGAGCCTTGTACAGTAAAGCAAACCAGAGGAGGAGGTGGGCCAAAACATAAAAGCTCTAGTGACCTTGCAGAACCACTTAATGGCCCAATTACAGCACTCGCATCATCCTGCTGTCCTTTTCTTAGCTTATACTGTAAATTCTCACTTAACAATCTGTTTTTTCCACAGTAAAAGAAGCTGAAAATTAATGAAAATCATAACTGTCACTCATATAAAATTAAGCCTAACATAAAATGCACTACCCCTGATATCTGTAAATTGGTGAGCAATAAAAGCTGGAATTTCCATCTGGTGGCCTATTTGTGAAATGCAACTTCTGCATCAGTCTTTGAGGCTGCAGTTTATGGTACTGAACTGCCACATGTACTTTGTGCAAAAGAAGGATTACATTGCACGAAGCTGTTATGAAAAAGCAACAAGAAAAGTCAGTAGAGGTTTGCTTTTTAAGGGTGGAATTCCCTGGTATTTTCATGATAACATCCATTAATTATTTAGGATCCAGAAAATTGTTTACATCTGGGCTATTGAGCATATTAATGTCTGTCAAACAAAAATCAATAAAGAAATGCGGACAAATCAATAAAATGTGGGTTGTTCTCAAGGTTCTCAATGGGCTACGAGATGAAAATATAATTATATTGTGATTACTTCAGCAATTGTGATTGTTGTATGTGGTTGAAATTTAAATTGTTACTTTTGCATTTAATTTTGACTGAAATAAATTGAACGTCTATGTGTTTTTTGTGGGATCTTGTACCACACAAAATGCTCATTTACACTGACAAAATATCCTTCGTAGACAATGCATACGGTTCTAACAATGCATAATAATGTTGTGACACCTTCTAACTTTAGTAATAAAGCAGCAGCTCTTGTGGGGTTTTTTTATGACCATATTGTGATTGTAATTATATTTCAATTCGTTGTGTAGGACCTATATGTATTATTTTGTTATCTTATAACCTATAGGAACAAAGAGAGACATGCCTTAAGAGAGTTTTCCAGGAGTGGGAGCTGTCTCACCTCTAGATCCGTTTCCATGAAGTCAAAAACCAGACTGATGTTAGATTTGTGTCCAAATGCATCCAGGAGCTACAACACACATCATATTACATAATATATTCCTGCTCAATTCAGATTAGGTGAACATTTACAATACTTAAAGACAATCATTTCCCACAAATAGAACTTGTGAATATAAAGATAAAAACCCACCCCAATAATATTTGGATGATGCAGCTCCTGCAGCAGTTTGATCTCTCGCAGAGCTGTCCTATTTATACCTGGTTAAACAGAAACAAATGGCATTAACAGGTAAATAACATCATCTGGATGCAGTGCTAAGAGCAATAACTCTATGTTCACAGGAAGTCAGCACCCACCATCTTTAGCCTCGGTTCTGTGACCAACCTTAATCTGCCAGAAAACAAACAAAGGAGCAATTATTAAACATCAACTCAGCACACAAGAGTTACCAGAAGTCCAAACATATACCTTTTTAATGGCTACTATGGTGTCAGTCGTCTTGTCTCTGGCTTTGTACACTGTGGCAAACTGGAGAAAAAGAAACAGAGGATGAGCAGAGAGCCACAAAGCCCCAAAACAACTCCTGCTGCTGGTGGTAACAGTCTGCCCCACCGGGGCTTTGTTGACATCAACAAACAACACACGCTTGTTAGCTTGACCTCATGGTTTGTCGGTATGGAGCCGCTACAGGCTAAAGATGGACGGGGACAGGAGGACAGACACAAACCACGGCCTCACTCCTCCGCCTACCTGACCCTCTCCGAGGAAATCCAGCTTCTCGTATCGTTTGGCTCTGGATTTCACATCGAGCGCCATGGCAGCGGCTAACTGTCATCTCAGCAGGAGGCACTTCCGGCTCTGTTAAAGCTCCGCGGGGAGTACTTCCGGGTCGACGGAGGTTTTAAATTGACCAACACCGTCATCTACCGGTTCAGTGACGAACAGGCGGAGCTCCGACACGGAGAGTTTATTTTACCGCACAGCAATTATTCTGTGATTGTTCTCTCATGCACACACTAAAACGTTGCTGCTGCAACAATAAGTCCAACAAAAGCAAAACAACAACCAAATGTTACCAAATTATTACTAAGACAGAAATATATGGCAGGTTATGTAAAAAATAATGGTATAAAACATTTAAATTTTGTCTATTGCTAAATCAAAATATAAAGTCATTGGTTATATTCTCTGGATATAATATAATATAATAACTCAATATACACAATAAAATATAATATACATTGAGCTGTAGGTATTTATTTTGTTGTGTTATTAAGTGAATAAAAGCAATACAAACTGATTTTATATCTCATAGACATGATGCAACACTGTTACGTTCCTAACATTCTTTTCCTTTTTTATTTCATTTGACTTTTATTTTTCCATTATTTTATTTATTTATTTATTTATTTATTGTAGTTAGCATTTTGACACTGGTCTCCTGAGAATCTCTCTGTCAGTTATGAAGGTTTTGTGATATATGCACCACTGAGCACATCTCTACATCCCATATCCATACAGAGTTGATACCCTCACATCCCACAGGATTAAGCATGGCTCCTCTCTTTTGACCCACACACACACACCGAGTTTCATTTTATGTTAAGTTTGACAAGAGGAGTGTGAAGGATCAGCAGGCCTAATACACCCCTCATTCTCCCCTCAGATGCATGCACATTCATATCCTGACAGCTTACAGATGTGACTGACAGGACTGTATGTGCCCATGCAACCATGCAGAGAGGAGAGAAGAGACTCAAGTCTAAGTCTTTACTATCATATACAGACAGGCTTTAATGTGATACATAACTGTCCAGTGGCAGACATAACTCAGACCCACTTACATCACTCACTCTAAAACAAATGTGACACATTGATGTCCCCCTCTAATTCTGATATGATTTCACAACATTCTTGTGATCATTCCCCTCAGTCTCTTGGTGAGACTGCAGGGACAGAGAGCTGCAGCTGAATTATAAGTGACTTTGCTGGTGTTTATACAGTTAGTCACAGTAAATCTCATGATAACATGTCTGACATTATACGCTCTAAGTCACTTTGGTTATATATGTCACATTAGCACATGGTGATGCTGTTGAGCTGGAATGTTTGTGTGTGTGTGTCTGTATCTCTGTGTGACGGGCAGGAGGAGAGTGAAACCGCAGAGCTGTTTATCAAACTCATAGGAAGTGGGTGTTATTGAGCAAGGACGTATCGCACCACCACATCCTGCTGCAGGGAAGCAGCTTCAGATGGGACAGTGCTCACACATTGTACAGTAAACACTAGATTCAGACCAGGTGTTATTTTTTGCATGTGTATGTGCGTGTGTGTGTGTGTGTGTGTGTGTGTTTCATTCATAGCATTTGGATGTCAGAAATGAGCATACAGAATGTTTCCCATTGTACACTGAACAGATCTTCTGTTTCTGTTTTAGTTTGACACTATTAGGTAATAAGATTGGAAGGACTGACTGTGTAAGTCATGAATGATTCAGCGCTATCACAGTCAATGCTGTATCACACACCTGCTTTTGTCTTCATTTTACTCACACAGTCTCAGGGGAAGTGGCTCTTGTGTTCTGTCATCTAGGGAGTTTTCCTCTTTGTTTCTGTTTCTGACGCTCGCATAAGCCCGCACGCGAGCGCGTGCGAGCGCGGACACACACACACACACACACACACACACACACACGAATGCAGCTGTATCTGACCACACGCACAGTTATAACACAACAGGATGTTGTAGGGTGGTTGTTTGAGGTGCGAAGGTTCACACAAACCCTGACAAACAATATCTGTTTCTGAGAAATAATTATTCATGTCTTTAATAGACATGGCCATTTAAAATTTGCTGCTTGTGTTTGTCTCCTATTTAGTATACCATAGAATGTAGTTTCTTCTAAACTCCTGACTTATTACAACCAAACACAGTCTACAATATGCATCACTCTGCCTATTTCACGTTTATTCTTTGCAGATGTCTACAGTGACAAGACAATAAGAAAGCATAAGGACAAACAGAAGGACTATCATTATCTTCCTTGCTGCTGTTTGTTTACAACTAACATAGAGATTCATCAAATTAGTGCTGTCAGTCCTGGCTGCATTGTTAGATGCCAGAACTGTCAGTTTGAATAAATATTAGGGCAGATTTTTTTTTCCCCCCACTGTCTTCCTTCAGTATTTGAAGCATCTGCATACAGCAGACCTTAAGGAGGACTTCAAGACAAGCCCACTTGATAGCTCAGCTCATACAGAGACATTATGATAATGTCCCTATAAGTAATAGGGGGATGGGCGCAGTGTCATCTCTTCACATAGACAGAGCCAGCAGGGAGTCCCTAGTCGAATGTGTTTAGGGTAGGCTTTGTTGTTGTTGTCTTAGCTCCCATCTGCATTGATGTTTTTTCCGGTCTGCATTTCCTCTCAGACGTCATTATCACTGTCATTAGAACAATCTCCATCTCAGCCCCAAATGGAGAACAAAGTCTTTTAATAACTCTTTCTCCATGTATTTGTGTGTGTGTGTCTAATGTGTGCAAACTGCAGGTGGGTACTTAAGTCCTTATTAGAGACTGTATAATGTTTGCTAAGCAGCTCTGTTTTAATTAATTTCTCTATGCAGCCTTTTGTCCTGTCTGAGTCTCGTAGGGAATTACAGGAGATTACAAGTTGAAGGTGTCTGTGAAGCAAAATGGTTTCAAACCCATTTGCCATGAGCACACTGAACGTGTCTTATGGCAAAATCACCGAGCTGGTAGGGTTTTCAAGCTAGAAAAAAAGTAAATGCTGGTTTCTCTGAGTCCATCAGGAGCTGAAGATAACCCCAGCAGTGTGCTTCCCAAGAAGTCATTTACTTTATTAACCCGGCCAGATCACTGAGGCCTCAGTAATCAGCCTTGTCACACGTCCCATTAACTTTTCACTCTCGCTCATTCATACACACATACACACACACACAAAAAGTATCTCAAACACACAAAGGCATGTTATCACCCACACCTGCATATTTCCTGCATGCTTTCACTGTCTGTTTTCACAGTCAAGACCTTTTTCTCCTGCACACGCACACATGTATGCACACACTCCCTCTCCCTCAGCGAACTCCATTACTTCTGTCAGTCCCAGGGGTCTCTCAGCTCTGATGAACCCTCCGCTGCCCTGTGAGATTAGTGGACTCCCTGAGAAAAGCCCTTCATTGATTGAACATGTCTGTCCTGCTCGCAATGTCAGCTCAAGGTTAGCACACTGACTCCCTTTCCCCAGCGTAGTCAGGTGCTGTGGCTTTGTTATGAATATCAGTGTATTGTTATTGTTTTAGCTCTGCTAACTCCAGTACTTATGTTATTCATAAAGATGGCAAACCAATTATTGACTTTCACCTTAAGGGTCTCTCTTTGCTTCTTCTCACAGTCTTTCTCTCCAATGGCAATGCCTAAAACATTTGCCACTGCATTTATTAATTAACTAATTTTTTCCTTCCATCTTCACCTTTGCATTTCAATCTCTTCTCCCCATCGATGAAACCACAGAGTCACTGTTGCCTCATAAAAGCATCAGCATTTGGTAAAGTGGTTAAATGAGAGTCACTTTTATGTATTGCAAATCAGTCATGGTGAAGCATTTACTTTGTGTCCCACTTGAGGGAACGAGGATCTTCCAGACAAAAAGGAAGGAAGGAATGGGGGCAGCTCTCAGTCTGTAATGGGGAGTTAAATAAATAGCTGGATCGGGAAGACAGATTGATCTTTTTATGTTGAACTTGATGAGCATAAATGATGCTCCAGCTTTCCTGTAGCAATGAATAGAGATGAAAGGATTATCTAGATATTTAGATCATTCAGTCAAGAACATTGCCCTGTACTGCTGTCTCTTTCCTCCCCATCATAATTCAATATTTACAGTTTAAGCTGGAAAACTGCTCCCTCTTGGCTGCCTGTATCTGGTATCCATGGCAACAGATTCAAGAACAGAGTGCCTTCTGTGTGTGTGTGTATGTGTGTGTGTGTGTGTGTGTGTGTGCGTTTGTGTGTGTAATGTTTACTGATACACTGCAATTGATTGGTTGTTGGGGAGCAGCTGTTGGCCCCTCACTCTCAGGGGTCTCTTTGTATTCTTGCACACATCCCAAATCAATAGACTCACATGAATGTGAAGACACACACACCCATCCACATACATTTGTTAGTGCATATTTGCAAGGTCTGGATTTTTTTTTTTTTAAACAGTCAGATTTTTCTCTTCTCCAAAACCCCAAATGAACCTAAGTTTAAATGTCGCCTGAATACAACTATAAATCTGAGCTTTAATCTCTGTACAATGCAGTACAATGTTCAGCTCCTTCATTGAGCGTCTCTTCCTGATCTAATACAGAAATGAAATCAAAGTCAGAAAGAATAAGAATGTTGTCATCTTGAAAGTATTTTTCTCATCTTAATATCATTGTCAAAATATTTGGTCCTTGTAAAGGTCAAACTAAAAAGCACACAAACATCCACATGCAGTAATACAATACTGGCCCCAAGCCCATGAGTGGAGAAATTAGCAAATGGGCAATAAAGAGTTGCTGTGGTATTGTTATGAAAACACTCCCAATGAAATATACACACTTATACCTAAACGCCCTAAAGAACACACATGACAGGTTTGTGAATTTATTTATTGTATCACAGCAGGGGAAGTGAAACACAACAACACCCAAAACCACTGATTGCACTGCAGAATTTTTGAGTACAAGTTTTAAACTGGGCTCAGTGTTTACTAGCTGCAAAACTCACAATCAGAAATACCATCTCTGCTAATGAAATATCTCCCAGTGGCTGCTGTACACATGAGTGTGCACACACACACAGCCACCCACACACGCCAAGGATGAGTAACAGCTAGTAACTGTGGGGCACCAGGAAGGGAAAGGTCATCTGACATCATTTGCATTGCTTGTTAATGTTAAAGGAAATTTTCCATACAAGGAAGGTCAAGTTTTGCATGGAGACACGATATAAACACAACTTCTGACAATGATGAATTAATGGAACAACTGTGGCTTATTTATGACTGGTTGATGTGGGTTTTCCACCCTCTGCTAATTTGACATATTAAAGGGAAAGCACCAGCACTCACACACACACACACACACACACACACTTTAATTAGGCTTTTTTCACACCAACTCAACTCCATTTCCAAGTTTTCCTTATCTTCCCCTGAACCAGATGTGTCTCACTGAACCCCTAAAAATTGGACTTCATCATATCCTGCCAGCCAAAAAACACAATGTGAAAACTGTGTAGTAGTTGTGGTTTATGGGCAAACCATCTCCTATTCAGGCAAATTTTATAAATTAGCCCACATGTTTGCAAAATGTTTCATGTTTCAAAACTCATGAAGAAATTAATGTATTTAGTTTTGAGTCATCAGAAGTTTACATATTGACTTGTCTTGAACTGGAGGAAAGTCATTGTTGCTAAACTACTGATGTGAATTATTTGGGATAAGATTACAATGTGTTTATCAGTTTAATTTCTTTTAGGATTTCATGAGTGCATTTTATGATTTTAATGAGAATTAAATTGTATTTATCATTTCACATCTTGCTTACTCCATTTGATCGTATATCTTTTGTAAACCTTGTCAGTTTTTTTTTAAATATTTCATCCAATTGTATTTGTTTTGTAAGCTTTATGTTTCATATTTTATGTTTTATGCGGTACTACCTTTGACAGGACATTACAGTAAGAGACCCTGAATTTTAAATTAATTTTTCCAAATTTTTCATGTTTTCAATTTTATTCAAGAATGGCAGCTGGTCAAATGTGGCAATCTGGTGACTTTCTGGTACTGTCGACTTTCTTGGCAAAGGAAATTGTTTGCAGACTGACCAAATTAATCAGTCAAACCTAGAATCCAGATGAACTGCTTATGAAAATACTAATATATATAAAATAAGCATTGTAGTTATGTGTAGTTATGTGCCAAATCTTGCCCCCCTTCCCTCCCTTTGCTTTACACTGTGCTAGAGAGCACCCCCCCCCCAAAAAAAGAAGGTCCCTGGAATGAGTGGGGAGGTTTCAAAAGGAGACCTGCTGGGTGCGTTAGCTGCCAGGTGGAGGCGATGTCGCTCCTCCTCTGCTCTGCTCGGCCAAAGCTCTCAGTCTGCTGGGTGAGATCATTACCAGACACCAGGCTCCGGGACCTGACATTCACCGATCGGAAAAGCAGAGAGGAGAGAGAGAGAGGAGAGAGAGTGGGAGAGAGAGAAAACCCTGAACCGATGCAGCCGGCGACTAAACTAAACGCGACCTGAACCGGCTCCTCTGTCCTCCGTCCTCCGTCCTGACGGCTGAATGCGCGGTCTTGTCGCTGACATTTCCCCGCTGGATTTGGGCTTGTAGTCGGATGCGGGCTTGTTTTGACTGCAGTGATAGTGCTACTCACCACCTCTCGCCCCCTCCTCCTCCACCACCGCTACCACCACCACCACCACCTCCTCCTCCTCCTCCTCCTCCACCTCCTCCTTCTCCCCTATCAAGCCAACGAGTAGCGGATTTGCGAGGGATCTCAGCACCGTGCAGCTCATCGAGCGAGTGACCAGCGATCCAGCGCGGCACCGGAGACGCACCGAGCGCCGCCGCGGCTCTCCGCCTCATACGCGTCAATCCGCCGGAGCTTCCAAAGATCTTATTTCTGTGAGGAATTGGACATAAGCGCCAAGTTTCCGATTGGATTTTTTTTTTTCTCTCTCTCCCCCCCTCCCCCCCACCTCCCTCCTCCTCCTCCTCCTCCTCCCTGTGCGGCTACCTTTGCTTCTGTCATCAGATCGGCTGCAAATCCTATTTTCGCTTTTTTTTCTCCCCCCTCCCTTTCCAAAGCACCGTTGACGCCATTTTCCTCGGGGTTTTCTGTCAAAAAATATATACATATATTCTGGCACCGTTTGACAGCTCCCCGGGAGGCTGTCAACTCATCCGTCGCTTGTGTAAAACGTGTCTAAATGGATTGTAAATGATCTTGATAAAATATTTACACGTTAGAGCCGTGTGTGCGACAACATTAGACATGGGTAAGTAGCTCCGGTTGACTGGCCACATTCCTCACCTGAATACACCTCTGCTGTAAATGTCTTCATGTTTTTTTATTATTCATGTTGGGTTAATGCTGCATTTGCTTGCATGTTTGCTGCTCTTCACCCGCAGCCTTCTACATGTTGTCCGTGCCATTATTTATTTATATATATATATATATATATATAAAAATCAATTTGCCAAATATGATATGGGATGTGTGAAATTGCTTGTAAGTCACATGCCAACCAATTCGACTATACACACGCACACTGACACCAACACGCGACGTTCACGCACGCAGACACAGCCCCCCCCCAAAAAAAGCAATGCTGCCACTCAGCCGCCATTCATTATTGCTGTGTTATAGGCTGCCTTAGTAATTAGGTGGCAGTAAGATAAAACGGCTAATTGGGTCAATGGGATGAAGTGTCCACCGCTCACAGATCAAGGAGCAGCTCAGACTCTCTGCTGTTCACAGAGTGTTTTCTACCTCCTGCATCTTCACTGACAATGTCAGTCTATCCTGTGACAAGCAGTAGCTCCTGCAGTCTGACATTATGTGTTATGTCACAGTGAACTCCAAGAATGACTTAAATGTGGGTTTTGTTTTGTTTTTCTTTTGAGTGGGTTTCATATTTTTCCTTCCTGTTTGTTCTGATGAAGTTATGGAGACTAGAGAGTGATAAATGTCTCATTGATGAAGCCAAGTGCTTGGAAGTTTTCTGGCCAAAGCAGACTCGGTGTGCTGTGTGACTTTTGTTTCTGTTTGCAGTTATTCTTTTTCATTTGAGGCATAAATTCCACACATGCCACCATAGCTGCCCTTAAGAGATGCCAGCATGCATACTAATGAGGCTTTCACATTGCATCCAGTAGGCTGAGTGGGAGCCAGCGCTTCTTCCCTCTGGTTACATTCATCAATAGGTGATCAGTTTCACGTGGCTTGGCGGTGGATGTCAGCAATTGTGTGTGCGAGAGTGATGGCTGTGTGGTGAAGAAAGGTGAGAGTTGAACGTAAATGGCAATTTGCCTTCGTTATTGGCAGCAGCCAGAAACCGATGTTAAAACAACCACAGCACCAGAAGAAAAATAGACAAGCCCCAATGATTCAGGGAAAGAGTGGAAAAATGGTCAGACCTCTGGGATGTATGGGAATGAAGGTGTGGAAATGAGCACTGGATGAAAAAAGAGCAAGGGCATGAGTGCAGGCAATTGTAAGAGAAGTACGTGACTAGGTGGAAAGAAATAGGGTTGAGGGATGGATAATAAAGGGGATTCAGACTCGGATGGAATCATCGATCTTGTCTTGTTAACAGGTTTTGGGGAGTTGAAACTCCGGCAGCGTTTTTTGTTTGTTTGTTTGTTTTTTTCCCTTCCGGTGTAAAAGTATGTAGCAGGCTATTAAAGCCCCCTGTTAAGTAATGAGATGCCCATGCCACCTTTAAATTAAAGCATTAGAAATCGATTAGGTGTATCCCCTTCAGAGCTGGATATCTTGGGTCGAAACAGGATCGCAGAAAAGGGGGAGGAGGGAATGTGAACAGGATCCAAGGACAAATCTAACTGTTGGCAGGCTTTCTTAGCAGAATATCAGCACTAGAGTACCTTTTGGCAGAGCTCGCAGAAAAGGGGAGAGAGGGAGAGGTAGCACAGAGAAAAGAGGAGAAAACAGAGGTTGGGGGGTGAGGGGAAGAAGGAAGACAGTTGGGAGTAGGGGAGGTGTTTTTGCTGACAGCCATTTTGTGGCTTCTGCTGCAGTTAAAATGGTTTAACATTCATCTGCTTCTGCGGAGTGGTTAGGTGAGGATGGGTTTATTGCTACCTGGCATATGGCTCATCCAGAGGCAGGTGTATGCATGCAGGGCTGCACAGAGTGGCTGCCAGGCCATTATTTTCTATTATGTCTGTCCCACACATGGCACTTAATGGTTGTACTTCTAGTTGCCCTGTAGCTGAGCACATGTCTGTGCCATCCATACTGAACTGGGAGGGAGAAGATTGGATTCTGCATTTCTAGATCCAAATAACCCCCCCCCCCCCAAAAAAAACCCAACCCTAAATACTCTCCTTTATGTGGGCAGGTTAGAAAGATGGCTTCCTTCACTTCACTCTGCACTGAAGCATAGGTCTAATAGGCATCTAGATCAAAAACTCATGCTTGTGCCCACTGGATTTGGAAGCGGCAGAAAGCAGGGGTAAAGGGGCAATTGCTTTTGATTTGTCTCCAGCCAAAGATTGGATCCTTGTAGAAACATTGGTTTACATGATTGCCCCTTCACTAGAGGCCAGGATTAAAAGCGAAAAGGAGATAAATGAAAAATGAAAATGGCAGACAGACATTGTTCATCATCCCTCTGAGATACTCATCTACAGCCAGGGACGGCCAAGCCTCTTCTTTTTTACACTCACATCAAAGAAAGGGAGAAAAAAAAAGACTCTTCACTTTGTGCAATCACATGGGCGTTTAGTGAGCTTGTGGATCTGTGAATGTGAGAGCGTCTGTCCATGCGTGTGTGTGCGTGCTTGCATCTGTCTGCATGTGTGTATGAGCTATTTGTGAGTCCACCTCAGGCACTGGGCTGCTGGGTATGCAGCCTTAAAAGGTTGTGTTTCTGCTGCCATTTCTCTCTCCTTGTCTCTGTGGTTCTCACTCACACTCGACTCTTTCTACATCTTTTTTTGTCAGTGTGTCTGTATCATTCATCATCTTTGTTCTGTTCATCTTTCTTCCATTATTGATGCTCTATCATAATGGTTTTCAAAGGACGAGGCAAAATGTTGGAGGAGTGTCTCATTCACAGCCTTTTGCATCCAGCACAGGGAATGACCTTATGCTATTTGAGAGGGAAGCTGGTTAGTGCTGGCAGTTTTGAGAACATAATAAAGCTATTTATGCAGTGAGTCTGGGCTCTCACAATCACCCTGCTGTCTGAGGCTAGTCGAGGTGTGTGTGTGTGTGTCAGTGTCAGTGTGTATAAGAGAGAGAGAGAGAGAGAGAGGACAGAAAGGCTCAGGCTAGCTAGGCAAGGGAGGCCCGAGGAGGGGTCAGTCTTACATAAACTCTCAGCCTGTCTGCCAGTAACAGAGAACTAACACAGCTTAGGGTACTGAGCAGGGTGGGAGGAGGAATAGTCATGACCCAGCTAAGTAGTTTACACAGTAATGGCCCAGAATGAACATTGTACTGATCTATGACGCCATTTTGTCTTCATACTGGGTTATACTTGTGAGGGGGTACTGGTCTTAAGAGCCACCACCCAAAGTGGATAAGTTTCTTTTTGATGTGTGTGTAGGTGTGTTTGTGTGTGATGTTGTAGTTGGCAGCTGTCTCTTTTTCCTGTCATTGTCTTCAGTCACATGACAGACAGGGTGGCTTTCACACATGCCATTAGGGCGAGTCACTGAGCTGACATTAGGGACCAGGATGCTCCTGGAGGACCAAACAGGGTTATGTGGGCAACTGTACAATCAGGCTTGGACTGGGCTTGGACTCACTTTTGCTTTTCCCTTTCAACGTTTTTGACTGAATTCTTAAATGTTATTGGAGCATCACACTGGTTTTCATGTTTCAGGCGATTTTATATAAAATTTCTTTACTGTATGTTACCCCTGGTTTACATAGCAAAAGTTATTGGATGGATTTCCCAACTCTCAGCCAGCCAGGGGTGTCATTCATTTTAATGTGGTATGAAAGTCATTTCTCAGAGACTTCCCTGAGCTAGCTAAATCACATACATTTTCTGCCTCTTTATTATTTATGTCAGAGTAACTGATCGATGTAACACTAAATATGCGGTTATGCAGTGAGCATAACTGCAGAAAGGACATTTTGAAGACACTTTCCTGTAATGTTTAGATTAAGGAGGCTTTGATGCTGGCAGTTCGCATGGCCAAAAACATTGCTTTCACAACTTTGTTTGGAAATGAAACCTGAAAGAGAAGCTAAAGACTAAAAGGGATAATGGGAAATTATTCATTTTTATTATAAATTTCTTTCATTGAACAGATTACTGATGTGCAGCTACATTTGAATTCTCTCCATTGGAGATTTGTTAAAGGAGTCTGTCTTTGGTATTCTAAGTATGACCACAAAATAAAGCAGCAGAATTTTCTTTGTGACAATGGATTGATTAACTCTAGTAAGTTTTACAAGCTGCTTTTCATCTCACACCAAATGAATCAATCAAAGACAAAATCAATGACTTCCAGGAAGGTAGGAAATCACTCCGATATCCTATTAGTAAACTTTGGAACAAGGGATCTGCTATAAACTCTGGAGTTCATAAGCTTGATCATGCAAAACCACTGTTATGGACCTTCAAATCTTTGAAATACCGTTGTGGATTATGATTATTCCATCACACTGCAAACATGTGCTGTGAGGCCTGTTGGGTATTATGATGGGGATCAGCTGTTAGTACAGTAGTGTGGGCTGGCACAGAGAAACATGCACACACACACAGACAGAATAAAATGCCTACAGTAACCATGTCAAAGAGTGTATTAGCAGAGGGAAGGTGGTTGGTAATTCTGCAACCTTTTGTGCTCTCAGGTCACTCTTAAATCTGCAGCAAGCAACAGGCTTTCACAAGAGTCATGTCCCCAGGTAGTGGTCTAGTCTGGGTTCACATCAGTGTAAATTGTGTCTGTCAAAGCTCAGTGTGTCAGACAGCATTCCCCACTTCTAGCTCAGTCATGCCTCATGTCATATTGACTGATGGGATTCCCTGGAGCTGTGGTGAGAAGTGAAGTCCGGTGTTTGTTTTGGTTGCTTTCTGTGTATATGCGTATTGGTAGGTAAGCTTGTGCTAGTGTGTATGTGTGTTTGTGTAAGTGCGTGATATATGTCTGTGCTTGCATGTACAATGACTAAAAATTAAGACCTGGCAGCGTGGGTTGTTGACTGGTTAAAGTGTATGCCACGTTAATGCAGCATCTTGGGTTTGATTCTGTTCCAAGGACCAATGCGGCACGTCACTCCCCTTTCTCTCTCCTGCTTCCTCTCGGCTTCTTTGCCACTTACTATCTATAATAAAGGCATAAAATGCTGAAAAATAATAAGTAAAAAAAAAATGAAGACCTTAACCCTATGAGAAATGGCCTTTCCTCCAGAGAGCAGAAATAACATCAGGGGTACAGAAACACACCCGGTGACAGCAACACTGTCATTTGTGTGTGTCTTTATGTGCTTAAGTGTATGGAATTTGTCATGCATGTGTGTAACAGTGCCACTGCATGCGTGTGTAAAACAATTCAGGCGCTGGTTTTTCCAGACCAGCTCGTAAACCACATCTGGGGAAAGAATTTAGATTCCTTCCCTCCATCTTTCTCTGCTGCTTTCCCTTTTCCCTCTGTGATTCCTTCCCTTCTTCCCAGCTCTGGTGAGAAGAAGAAAAAAAAAACAGAAGTCAGCTTCTTTCATTTTTTTCCGTCTTGTGTCCTCAGGCTAACTTCAGCCTGGTTTTAGAGCAAAGAGGAATGTCTTATTTTGCATCGATCACTCCGGAGTGTCTGCATTGCTCTACCTCAGATCTCTTATGAGGAACGGAGCGAGGATTAGCAATGAGTGATTTAAGAAGATGCAGATGGGAGGGAAGAAAGCAAGTGGCAGTGGGTGTCTAAAAATTAGTTTGTTTATGCAGGGTACAAAATGCAAATGAGAGAGTGGCAGCACGCCTCTACAGCTCTATTATGAGCATGTGTGTTTGTCTTCATACATAACAGGCAGCCGGTGATGTTGATGACAGTGGACAGGCCTGTGCTGAGAGGCAGCACTGGACTGGCAGCTAGAGATGACAGGACAAGATGTTTTAGCTGCCTTTCGCTCTCTCTTTTTTTTAATAATCCTATAATTCACCTGTTCTCTCCGCAGACTGTCCCTGGCTTCGCTGTGTTCCTGTGGGAAGACTAACCCAACCCCAGTAGCTGAGTAACAACAACCGACCTGCCAGAGAGACTACTGTTCTCTAGATTCCTTTTGGCTGGCTGCCACAGCTTCCCCCATCCTGACCGGCTCTGGCGGGAGCGTGGATGGAGCCAAAGGATCTGATTGGCTCGGCCCGACCCAAAGAGGTGGAGTTACAGGGAGGCAGGGTGGGGCCAAATGAAGAGGACCAGGAAGGAGCACGGGGCATCGGTTTGGCGTGCAATGATGATGTGATTAATGGTGCCATCAGCGAAGGGGAGGGGCTAGAGGAGCAGGGTGAGGGACTTCTAGAGGAGCAGGAGTTCTCCATCAAGGAGGCAAGTTTCCAGGAAGGAAGTCTAAAGCTGAAGATCCAGACCACCAAGCGCACCAAAAAGCCCCCTAAGAGCCTTGAGAACTACATTTGCCCACCAGAGATCAGGATGACCATCAGGCCTCCAGTCGGAGAGGGTAAAGTGGGCCGACAGGGACGAGCAGGAGGCGGGGCAGGAGCAGGGCGGGGCCAGAAAGATGAAGAACGGGGACCTCCCAGAAAAAGGGTAAGTTGCCACCTCTGCAAATGCTTTCGCTTATGTGTGGGTTTAGTTTTCAAGTAAGCAGGAAACATGTCATGCACAGTGTCTTTTTCATAAGTTTGAGTTTCGAAAAACTCCTGCAGCTTCTTCCTATCTAGACATCTCCACTTCTTTCTGAATCTCCCTCGGTCAGTAGCTCCTTTCCCTGCCTGGTGACACAGGGTCAAAGTTTGCTGCGTAATTGAAACCAGTCATGGCTAGCTGAGATCACACAGTGACACACAAGCACACAACACATGCACACACACGCTCACATAGGAGCTGAGAATAGGGCTGACATAAGCAAGTGACAGCTGGTGTCTGCTCTCTCCATTTGTGGTCATATACACAGAGACCTTTTCCTCTTTCCTCTCCTCTCCTCTTCTCTCCTCTCTAATGAAATCAGTTCACGTGGGTCACGCCCCTTTACCCCCCCAACCCCCACCTCCATCACACCCTTTGCACACTGCACTGGTGTTTGGTGTGTGTGACACTGTGTACGTACAGGTCCTTTGGGGAATCTAATGTTTGCAGTGTGTGTTGACCTACACACTGGTGTGTGTGTCCAATCCTGACAGCCATCTTGATGTCAGTGAGCTCGACAGGCTCAGCAGGAGCGAGGGCATCATGTTGTCAACATGATGCTGCGCCATGTTTTTGTCGTGTTTTGTTCACTCTTGTGGATTTGACTCTGATTCAAGGGGATCATACGGTAATGGGGCTGCGTGATTGTTGCCTTTAACCATAACTTAGTCCAGCATGGTCAGTCAGATCAACAGTGTACATCTTACTTGTTGTGTTGGTGTGAAGGGGGGTCTGATGTTTCCCAAAAAGGAAAAAAAAATGTCCTGTTTCGAAACCCAATAAGCATTTTAAAGAATCTGTTTTTTGGGGGGAAAAAAAAATAATAAAATATATATATATATTTATTTATTTATTTTTATTTATTTTTTTTCCCCCCTGAAACTGTTTAGATGTAGATCTACCTGCATTCTTTAAAAGATTTAGTTTTATACTGGTATATCATACATACATTATACATACTTGCATTATTATGCTTCCCATCACATATCATGGGACCCAAAAATGTGTTCAAAAAAGATATGCAAAAGAGTCACAAAAGCTGAAAACAGAAAAATCATACAAATTTCCTGTTTATTTTAAGGTTCTATCATTTGTTCAAAGAAAGCAGTTTTTGGTTGAACTGATAACAACCAGTCAACGTCTACAGTACAACTGGTGAGTGGACTTCGCTCCATAAGTCAGAGTGATTGCAGCGCTATGTGCATGTCTGTTTAGTTTTTTCAAACAACTGGAACATTTGTTGCAAAAAACAACCCACTCTTGACACCTTGTGCTGATAGAAATGATTCAAATTGCAACTCAATTAGAAAGACACTATGTGGGTGTTTTTTTGTCACCTGGAGTTTTGCAATCATCCACAGTCACAGTTTCAGCTAGTTGTCTACAAAATGTTTGCTATCACCCCAAAGTAGACTCACTGTGTCTGATCTGCTGTTACACTGTTGAAATCATACATGAAAATGTATATTCTCCTCAAAAACTGTCAGTGTTTGTATGTATGAGGAAGCTGAGTGCGCTGAGCCCTGCACTCTGATATTTGGGGAGCTTTTCCTAATCCTACACACCAGTCCCCATTTGGGAGCCACTGCTACAGTATGATTGACGGAGGTTGTCATAGTGACAGGGGCAGCAAGCTGGTCTCTATTGAGGTTTGGGGTTTGTGGCGATGAGGGGAGGGGAATGGTGGATGTGTTGGTGTTGATTCAGATCAGTTTCATCCCTTCATCCCCTACATGCTGTCCCTCAATCACACTCTCCCCCATCCCCCTTCCGCTTACATCCTTTTCCTCCATCCACCCATCACCTGCCACCCCAAGGGTGTAATACAGGCAGGCTTACTGGAGAGGAACGGGTTAAAGAGAGAGGCTGGGCTGTCTTTTCTGTCTCCCTCTCTTTCCGTGTGTGTGTGTGTGTGTGTGTGTGTGTGTGTGTGTGTGTGTACGTTGAGGTTAAATACTCTCTTTGTGGTGTGTGAGGCTGTGTGTCAGGAGGGGATGGGGGGGGGAGCAGATGGACAGCCTCTCTGTTCTCTCTTGTATTGTGTCCAAATCTACTCTTTCCCTCTTTCTGTCTTTATCTTTCTGCCTCTCTTTCTCTGCTTTTCCCCTAAGTCTTTTCTTCCCTCATGTCTTCCCCCTTTCACTCACTCTTTTTCCCCACCTTTTTTCCCCCTCTCCCTCCCTCTTTCACCCTCTGTTGTCTTGTAGCAGATGGCAGCGTGGGGCAGCAGCAGCAACAGCAACAGAGCAGAAGCCAGAGTGTGAGCAAGCGATGGGGGGAGGAGAAGGGGGTTGTGGAAAGTGGAGGAGGTGGAGAAAGGAGGTGGGGGTCAGGCATATGGAGAGCCTGGTTAAGGGGCCCCCTCAGAGGGAGTGTGTGTGGTAGTGTGGTGAACAGAGGAGGGGGAGAGGCAGGATACAATAGATGCCCATTAAGACAGAGATTTGACTCTAATAGACAGAGAAGGGGAGAGACAGACAGACAGATAAGTAGGCAAACATGTAGAGCGGTGCAAAGAAAGACCTGGAAATGCCACGTTTTGGCCATTCTCCTGTCAAAACGCTGATGCTCTCCATATAATTAAAGAATAAGCTGAGGAAACTGGGATGTTTCAGGACCAAACCAATATTACACACAGTAAGCAAGACCTCAAAAATAGATCAACTTGTAACTTCTGTGATACTGTGTTTGAGAATAATAAAGATGCTAAAACATGAAATTAAATCTAATGTGTGGCATTTTAGACATTTATAAATAAATGTATACCCATGCGCCCCAACACCTGCCAGTAATGACACAAAATGATGATCCTTCAAACGTGTCCAAACTCCCAATTTTCTGCTCACCATAGAGTAAATTACTGAGCGTGCACATTATTTAGAGAGAGTTGAATGAGTGAACAAGACAGAGAAAAGCAGAGAGGAGGAGAAGTTATTTTCTGGGCTTGAAGGAAATGTTACCCTTCTATCATCTCCATAGCAGGCATCTCTAACCAGGGGGTCAGTGAGCATGCACGTTGTGTCAGGGGACAGACCCACACACACATGTAAACGGAATATGATGGGCTCCCCTTTTCGGTCTCCTGCTGACATCACACACATGCTGAACGTCCTCTCACACACGGCTCTTTGTCTGCTCACACTGGGTGTGTTTGGAAGATGAATGTGTGTGTTCTAACGGATTGGGTACTGGGTCAACCACTGCATCGCTCCTCCAGACACATGCCCAAGTGCACGCACACACACAGTCAGACACACAGTTATCGGTCCAATGCCTACACACCAGGAAGCATACGCCAGTTTAAATGCATCCACTCTCTTTTTCCTCTGTGCTCTCCAACACACACACACACACACACACACACAAATCATGTTGAGCAGTGATTGCGGTTAGAGAGAGTGTTTTCCTGGTTATCTGTCCAGTTCTCTGGACGTGCCAAATGTGGTTCTTAATCCATTTCACTATCTGTGGGGAAAGATAAGTCAGAGCCTTTCCAGGAGTCCAGGCCAGACTGTGTGTCGTTATTGTTGTTGTTGTTGTTGTGCGTGTATGTGTGTGCGTGTGTGTTTGTACATGTATTTGTATTAGTGGGTGTATGTGAAACCCTGACGCTTGACACACACTTATCTTGTCTTGACAGCCCCTCTGCTTGGTGGTCCCCCTGGCTGTGTATTTGTGTATGTTGCTGCTTGGTGGTCTCCCAGCAGAGTTTGGGATTATTATGTGTTAGTCAAGTGCATTCACAAGGAAATTAATGCTGCCACAGTTGCCATGTTGTGTGTGTGTGTCCATTCAATGCATGCGCATACATGTGTGTGAAATAGTTATCCTTTTGATGTGTGCATTTTTACCCTTGGCTGAGATGGTGGTTGGTGACCTGAGGGACTTGATGAGCTCATAAAATAGGAGGGTGTGTGTGTTGTGTGTGGGAAGTAATCCTTGACTGATTTATGAATGTGAATAAACATCAAATGATTACCTCCAAATTGTCATATTGGACATTTTTGGTGTCTGTCTTTGTGGTGTGTGTGTGTGTGCGTGTGTGCATGTCCTCTGTGTGCAATCTTTGAGAGTAAGAGCTGGGAATGCTTTAAGGGGCGTTTCCCTGTGGTTGATGGGGGATGGGACATGTGTATGTGTTTGTCGGTGTGTGTTAGTGTGTGCGTGTGTGTGTGTTTATGCATGTGCGCCTGCATGCTGGGGAGGGGTGAGTGATTTAGCACCACTGAAACACCAGCTGTCCATCTGTGTCTGACCCCCATACACACCCTGTACACACTTGAAACACACACCAGCACCTACACTGAGATACACACACACACACACACACACACACACCTCCTTGCATCTAGCCTGTGAGTCTCTCAAACCTGAAAAAAGTCCAGACAAAACACAATCTGTTCATCTCTCTAGCTGTCTTTCTCCCAAACACACATGGAAATACAGACACACACACAAAAACTGACAAACATACATTACACTAAGCAAGATTGCTCCCTAATCAGCTCTGCAGTAGTGCTGGTGCTGCAGTGTATCCACAATGAATGACTCTGCAAGGTCACTCCTAGTGAGCACATGCGTGCGCACGCACGCACGCACACACACACACACACACAAACACCAAGTGAACACTACAAGCTGGCAGAAGAAGAGATGAACTTTGACCCTAATGGACATTCAGAAGTTGAGGTGATAGCTGGACTCCTCTGTTTTGTAAGCCTCTGTCTGTGTGTGTGTGTGTGCTGTATTGTTTGTTTGTGTGAGTGGGTCAGGGTTGAGACAACTGGAGTCTGGCCTTTGCTTTTTTTACCCTTAGGGCTGGATTGGGTATGTGTGTGTATGTGTGTACGTATGTGTGTGTGTGTGTTTGCCCGCATTTGTGCTGACCATTTGGTTGGAACTGTAGCTAATTTCTCAATCAGACACACACATACCATCTTCTGAATCCGTCCCAAAGGTCAAGCCCTATTCATTCACCATTGTGTCCACTCCCGGTGGGTCGCTGTTCCTCTTCAGGCAGATGCAAGCAGACTATAATAGTCATTCTAGATTAAGTTACATTTTAATGAAGACCTGAGGCAGCTACTTGTGCTTAAAGAAATGTGAAAGGCTCAGTGAGGGAGCAGTTACCAATGAACATGAAGGCAAGTTTGTGCTCTGAAGACTTCCAAAAAGATTTTCTGGATGTTTTACAGCCGATAGCATTTTTCACAACAAATAGTCATCCTTGTGTGTAGTAAAGAGAACACCAACAAAAAGGGAATAATCAAAGTGGTTATGGTTTTGATATGGCAACTGCAATATAAGTGTAGGCTCTAAGAAAAAAAACACACAGGCCTGAATTTGGTTTTTTGGACAGCGGTTGACTTTGACTCACATTACTGTGGGATAATCTGGAGGGTGGCCATGTTTGATGTCCTCTGTGGTCATGAATGATGTTGAGTCACAGCATCATGTGTCCATGGTGGCGGCTTTGTTAGAATGGCTCCATCCATACCTCTGCCTCTGTGGTTTTGTGTGTGTGTGTGTGTGCATGTGCACACAAATAAGGGTGTACATGTGATGAGTGTATCCTGTGGTTTTGTGAGGAGGTCCAGTGGGGATAGAGGGTGATGCTCAGCACAGGGAGAGGAGAAAAGTGGATGATGGGAGTCAAAGGAAAGGAGAAGGGAGCAGCAGGCTTGAGTATTGACTTTCACTGTGTCTCACTTCGAGCCTAAGTGTGTTTGTCAGTGAAATCTGATGGCCCCATCAGCTGTCTGGGACGTGCCTGTCAGAAGGGGTGTGTGTGTGTGTGTTTCTAAAAACAAGAAAGGATTACAGGGGAGAGGTGGTGTTGGAAGTCATGACTGATGTTTATAACAATATTTTAAAGCCATTCTTAACATTGGTTTACAGACATACTTTAGCCAGTCACAATTACAAATACATGAAAATGTGTAATCATACAAATCATCAAAAAACCTCTAAGCCAGGGCTTTTCAGACATTTTGGTGTTTGTATGCATCATATTGTCCGGTCCTCTGCTGCTTTTCATGTCTTTGTACGAAGCTTTGTAAAATAATCCGTCTGTAGTTCTGCTGTTTATTTATGCTCGTTGCTTAAGTATGGATGCGGACATGAATAAATTATATAAATGTGTCTGTCTGTCCTTCTGTCTGTGTCTGTCCCTTGGGGCAGCCAGACTAAACAAACAGCTGTGTTTATGAAGCAGGGAAGAGCCACAAGGGTCTCCTGTTTAGTGGTCCATTTCAAGGCGTACACACAGACACAGGATCGCTTGCACACACAGGTACACACTGCACAACGCCCTGCACACTCCATCTTTTACCTGCCCTCTGTTGCTTTTTTTGCCTCCTTGTGTTTTCTGCCCTGCTCTCTCTCTCTTCTCAGTGTAATACTTAATCTCAGACTGAGAGGAATGCCACTCCGTGTGACCTCTCACCTACAACAAGGAGGGGTGCCGGTTTAGATGAGGGAGTGAGGGGCAGCTGCAGTCATGTGCCCAGGCCTGGAAGGAAACGCACACACACAAACGCACAGAAAACCAGGTTGTCGGCTAAAAAGCACACAATCTAATTGCAGTGTAGTTTTGTGCGCACTGATGCAGTTCTAGATGTAGAACACTGATTCTCCTGCCTCTCTTTCTCTGCCTCTCTCTCTCACTCTTTGACTGTCTGAGAAAGTGTAGGATACTACGCTTTGGTCTGTATGTGTATGTGAACGCGTGAGTGGAGTGCAGCCTCACACAAAGGCGTTATTGTTGGTGTGAGGGGGCCTGAGGGGAGGCGGGCAGTCTGATTGGTTAAGACTATTGTGTCTCACTTTGCCCATTCTCTCTGTCACTTAGGATGTCATTACAGAGGCTCTCTAACTCGCTAACTCTCGCTGCAAGCTGGGAGTCATCTAAGGGCTTGAGATATTTACAGAAATGTGTAGACTAAGCAATGAAAGAGTTACTTTACGAGCTTTAAACTGAAGACACTACAGTTGGTCTTCAAGACATAATAATTTCCTCTGTCAGAAACTATTAGTAACCTTCACTTACTGGAAAACAGTTTTTCTGTGCTGTAGCGGTGCAGTGGTTCATTATTGATGAATCTCTTGATTGTTATTATCATAATTAAGTCATTCAAATGTTATGTTAAAATGTAAAATGATACCCATCATGGTTTCATGGTGTTTAAGTAACGCCTTGTTGGTGATGGGGTTTTAAGTTGCTGACTTCGTAATTGTGATGTCGACAGTTTATGTCCAGCATGAGCATGACTTTCCCTCTCTCTAATGCTGATTTTTCCTGTCAGCTCTCTTGCAATCTCCAAAATAGTAAAAACTTATTCCAACTTAATTTTCTGACTAATTCATTACTTTCAGCCACACTCCAGTGTGCTTACTTTATTTTATTTGCCTTTGCTATGCTTGATCTAGCTAAAATAATAAGAAAGATAATGTAGAGATCTGATTTATAGTAGAACAGATGCTTCCATCACTGAAATTTATACATACAAAGGAAAACACTTGTCGTGTGCATTACTTTTGAACAACTAATGAGTGAAGGAAGCTTTGCTGTTGCAAACTACTGTTTGTCAGAGAGGAAGGAGGTGTTTAATCTCAGCAGAGCTTCTGTCTTGAATTACCCATCATTCCACACAGGAAGTCATCCCTTAGGATTTTGAGCAGCTCATTGGCTGGTAATTGTTTCCTGTTGTACAGAAGTGGCATGATTGGGTCATATGGTGCACAGAGTGCAGCTAACAACACGTTCCTTTGGTTTTTTTTACCGCGGTGGGTACGTGTGTGCATGGCTGTATAATTTATTTTCCCCCAATAGATGCACTGATTAATCATAGGAGAGTATGTGTGTGTGTGTGTGGTCAGTGTCTACTCCATGCTTGTATACATTTTCATTGTGCAGAACATGCGAGCTGAAGGAAAAGCTGTCACTGGATATTGCCACGTCTATGAAAGGAACAATTGGTACATAATCACTGTAATAATCAGTATGAAAAACCTCTTCTAATGCGGTTCTTAGAACCATTCACCGTCAGGACACAAATACGCCTGCATGTACACCATTAATGCTAATAGCTGGGATTAGATGTATACTTTGTGTAGCATGTAAATGTCTCTGTCATTACTGAGCAGGCGAAAGCCTCCTCCAATTGCGCTGTAATAATATGCTTCAGCAAAGCCAATCAGAAGCTTTTGTTCGGATTGAGTCATCTACATCTGAGCGTGTCTGAAGAGAGTGTGACAAGGAGTCTCTTGGGTGTTTCGCTGCTATCTTTAGGAGCACTCCAATCTGAAGGATTACTGCTGTGGACGTAGGAGTTAACATTTTACTTGAGACCTACTGCTGTGCATTAAATCTGGCATCTGCTGGACAGTTAGCTACAGGACAAATGTACTGTAGATTGAAAGCTTGATCATGCTCAGTGGGGACGGTGCATAGGAAATAATATGCTCTAGAAAAAGCAAGTTTTTGACCCAGATAATTACTTTTCGCTGATCTCTTGCTGTAGGCTGAACACATAGTTTTGGGACTATAGCATTGGTCCAAGACTGGACCCAAATGGAGGGTCATTCCCAAAAGAATGGAGCCAAATTTACAAACTTTCCCAGAAGATGCTTTGGCTGGCACAGATGCCATTAGATCTGAGATAGTAAAGCGCTGGCTAAGGCCGTGCATGCTGAGTGAAAACAGAAACAAGCATACACACAATTTTAGGCAGTGGGCCTGATCCACAAACTGTCCCACCTTGACACCCCCTCCTTTTTCCTCCCCTTTCTCCTTCCTCTTTTCTCTCCCCTGCTGTGGGTCTCCTCAGGCGCATGAATGGAAGTCTTTATTCCCAGGAGAACTGGTGGGAAGAACGAAAGAACGAGAAACAGTGATTGGGGTGGTTGGGTTGGGGGTTGGGGGTCAGGAAGGGGGGGTCTGTGAGAGTGGCTGCAAGATCAACACAGTGCCACAGCTCCTCTTTTCTTCCCCTTCACCGCTTTTCCCTCCTTTTCTCTGTACACCCTCCACCTCCCACCCCCCCTGCTCCCCTCCACTTTTAAGTGCAGTGGACACAAAGCTGTGTTAGTATTCATGGTGTTTGTTTGCAGAGGAGCTGTGTGTGTGTGTGTGTGTGTGTTTGTGTGTGTGTAGCTGTCAGAAACACAGATCACAGAGAAGCAGTGCTCTGAATGGAGCTGGAGAGAAGTGGGCAGAGGAGGGGGGGTGTGGTAGTTCCCACAGGGGGGGAATGGTCAACTCCAGAAAAGAGAAAAGAAGAAGAAAAGGTAGGATGAGATGGGTGGTAGTGGTGGGGGCAGTGCACGAGGCCACGGGGGCAGAGGGAGACAGCACGGTGTCAAAGCCAAGGAGAGTGTGTGTGATGAAGAGAGAGTTGGAAAAAGCGGGGATCATATCAATCATAAGGTTTTGGAGGGAACTAATTGTAAATAGGTCTAGGCACTTCTCTTCTTGTTTTTCTGCTGGTCCTCTTCTTCCCTCCCTCTCTGCTGCTCTCATTCTTTCAGTAACCCCTCCACCCCTCCCCATTTCTCTGTCTCTCTCTCCCTCTCTTTCTCTCTCTCTCTCTCTCTCTCTCTCTCTCTCTCTCTCTCTCTCTCTCTCACACACACACACACACACCCTCTGTCTCCCTGTGCCTCTCTCTCTCTTTCTTTCTCTTTGTGTGTCTGTCTGGACAGCTGCCCAGTTCCATACACAGGGAAAAATGAAACACTCTAACCACCGGGCGTGTAGCCAAATAAAAGGCTGCGAAAAACTATTTGAAGGGCAGCATGTTTGTGTGTGTCTGAGTGTGTGTGTATATAGAGTTTGTGTATATGTTTGCTCGTGTACATGCGTGTCCATGTTTGCTGGGTTGTGAGAGTTGGGTGTGCCTGTTTAGGGTGTTCTTTCTCTGTATAATGGTGCAGCCAGGGTGCTCTGTGCTCTGTGCATGTATATGTCGGTGTGAGGTTCAGTTTATTCAGTTGTGGAAAAGAAAAGGCTTCAGGAGATGTAACTCCCCTCACATCAACCAGAAGAGCAGAAGATTTTACACCTAAATCTTGATTTTTACACCACATTCAAACACACATACCTGTTTGTAAATGAATCAGCCAATATTAACTGAAAAAGTGTCTCAGCACTTAGTCACATATTAACCGTGACCTCCTCTTCCGCGCTCTGACCTTATCTGATGATTACATCGCCAGTGGAGAGGAATGTGCTGCTCCATATCTGCCAGCATTCATGTGTTAGACAGCCTTTGTGTATATGACTGAGACCAATCCATGTTGTAACAGTGCTGGCCCAAAGGAAGACATCCTAGAAATGGTTGTTGACCTAGCTGTGGAGTATGACCCTTAACCCCCAAACACAGTCCAGAGAGCCTCGAGGGAGTGAGAGTGCTTCAAATGGACTGAGGACTAAATATGCTTTGGGTCTGTCTTGAGCTGGCCTTCTCCTTATTTATATTTAATATGTAGGGGCTCGGAGAAAAAGGCCAGCGCAGCTCGTGCACAAGCCTCACAGCCCTTGTGTTTGTGGGTTTCTCCAGGGTCAGAGGCCCTGGCTGCACTTATCTCCTGACCGCTGCCCCCTGCTGCATGCCAGCAGTAGCACTGGGGGTGACAGCCTATTCATGCACCACATGACAAGAACAGGGTTGTATACAACAGAGAAATAAGTGGCATTGGTGCAGCAGTGCAGAAACAAATGAGTATACAGTTTTACAATACATGATGAGGATAATAGGACTTCCACTACAGCAATAAAGGGACAATCTGAAACATTTAGCACACAGTAACACTCAATGTATATAAAAGTGTTGAATAATTATCATATTGAAAACTGTTGCATTGTATAGTGTATATGGTTGAACATGTCTGGAGGAGGCAATGAGAATAAGGAGTTCTTTTCACCCTGTGTTGACAACCATCGTGAGAGCACCTCAGTTTATTTGACCACTATTTATATTTGCTTGTGTGACTATCACACAGTGAGTGTGTTTTCCCTGGAAATGTTTAATGGAATGTGAGAGGCATAGAGGAGGGGTGAGGGAAGGGAGAGGGTGGTAGAGGGGAGGAAACTAAGAACAAAAAGCTGAAATGGTGCCAATAACCCAACCTCAACCGGAAAATGCAACAGGGTTTGGGGGGGGGCTCAATATTTCAGTTTTGTTTTTTTTTCTTCTATGTTGCTCTCCTTTTAATAGTAGGAAAGGTGCCCATGCCTTCTCTCTTTATTATCTCTATGCGGTTGCTTTGTGGTTAGTTGGGAGGACACATTTTATGTGTGTGCATGTGTTGTGTAAGTCTGTCTTTCACTAATCACCTCTAGGGATGGGACGATTACGGATTTCAGGGTTTCATGATGATCACAGTTATGGATTTTGATGGCACGATTGTCAGCTGTAGTTCATTGCTAATGTTTTATTTGTTTTTACCTCTTAGATAATACTAAATAATAGTTATAGTAATAGTTATTTATCACACTTGCACACACACACACACCAGTCATAAATCACACAGTGTTGTCGTGTAGTTGAACTGTTGTGTACCTTTAATTGTGAGTGTATCTCTGGAAGGTGATCACATAGATGTCGTACTTGGATGTGTTGGACTCTTTGGCTGCAACGTCCTTTTGACAGGTTTTGGAGGTTGAGTGGGCATCATCTTGAATAACCAAAATACTCCCACATTAATGATTTCACCCATTTTTGGGAGGGATAAAGGTTGCTCACTTTGTCTGTTATTGTTGTTCTAGCTGCATCAGTCTCATTGGTGCGCACTCCAACTTTTATTCCATTCTGATCCCTTAAAAAAAAAAGAAAAGTGTATTCTGGAGAGTTTTTGTTCCAGCTAAAGGGACTGCAGTGCAGGTTACTCAACAGTAATTTACCATTAATGGCTTTGTTTTTCTGTGAATATAATCACATGGCTTTTTTTTTTTTAAATCTTGGTATTACTCAGCCTCTACAGTTGAATAATTGTGACATTTAAATCCAAGTAAAAGTAAAACTGGTTAATAGTAACGTGCTTAATCACCTCCGTCTACCTGTCTGTCTCGCTTTCAGTCCCCTCCTTTAACCTGAAACAGCAGGTATTCTAGGATGGGTTAAATGAGAAAGCATGTGTGTATCAGGTGTCTGTCATCTAATCCTTCTGTGGACTCAAAGCGTCTCTTCTCCAGTGTCACTGTGCACACACTCGTAATTCACACTACACACATATACATACATCTCAGAAGTGAAGACACCATGGCAGTTGGCCCAGGAGATGATTGAGAGTGGGTATTTATGTGTATGCACATGCATTTTCTGGCATGGTTAATCATTTACGCCCGTGTTCACTTGCATTGCATGCTTTTATATAAGCGGTTTGCGTAATGTAAACTGGCGTCCGTATGTGTCTGTGCACCTGTGAGTTTGTGCAGTTTGTGTCTGACTGATAAATGGCTTCTGCAGCCAGTGTGCAAGAATAAAATGAGTGTCAGTATCTGGCTGCTGATGGGACAGCAGAAAAGAGAAAGAGGATAGGAAGGGACAGAGAAGTGATGGTGAAATGAAGGTAAAACAGGACAGTGACAGTGTAAATTAGTAAAATATATATGTGCTGTTTGATAGGAGTTATATACAGGATGTATTTCATTAGTATGTGTGTGTGTGTGTGTGTGGGTTGGTGAGGGTGTATGTGAGAATCTCTGTCTGTATATGCAAAGAGCCAAAGGCAATTACCTGGGAATACGCTGCTACAGACTAAATTTGGTTGCCTGACTGTGTTCATACATTAGCATTTTGCACTATGATGCATGAAGGCAGGATTTTGTTAAGCTTTCTGAAATGTGTACATCTGTTTTATGCATGTGAGTGTGTGCTTGTATATCTGTGTGTACATACTGAGAGGCAGGCCTGTGGTTAGGTTACATCTCCCTGCACCGCAGCAGAACAGTGTCTTGTTGCGTCATACTGAGTCTGTTAATAACAGGCTAAACCACAAAGACCATTTGCTGCTCTATTTCTCATCTTCACACAGTACAGTGATTATGCAGCAGTGATACATTAAGCAGGGTTATGTTGTCAAGAACAGTATATCACGCTTTGGCATCTTCAGTCCTACACAGTCAAAAGTTAACTGTGCAGTGAGGGAAGGTTGGCTTCATAAATGTGGAAAAATTTTGAAACATTAAGCCATAGTTTTAAGACATATATTGCGTACACTGTGACTGTGTTAGGTGTGTACAGCTGAGCTGGGCTACTGTGCTAAATACTGTGTGCAGTCAGACACCCCCAACTCCAATCCCTAGCCCTCACAGCATGCAACATCCTTGCCACAGGAATTTAATTGCTCTGTAAACAAGCCTTTTGTTTTGTTGCACACTGTTTGCTCATGCACACAAGACATATTAAAAGCTTCTCTCCTGCCGTGAAAAGGGAAGAATGTCACATTAGAGCACAACAAATCACAGATTTTATATGAACTGACAAAAAAAATTAATGCAGATCTTGATGCTCTGCTGCATAAGTATTATCTCTGTTAAGATAGGCTGATGTTATGAAGACAGGAAATGGAGTAGTCTTAGTTTTATGATCACATTATCATTATCATCATATCATTTGTCAATCCCTGCAGCTAAATAAAGCCATCTTGTGATTGTGCTGTGTATGTAGTAACCAGCCTTTGTGTCTCTCTTCTCTTGTCTCCAGACATATGAGCGCCAGTTCAGAATGCCTGAGCAGAGAGAAGGAGGCCTACTGCAACTACTGGGAGATCACACGCCGCCCAAACACCAGCTTCGCAGCTCCCTCCTTCCAGCACACACACTCTCACATGCACAGCAGAATGCACAGCACACCCTCACACAGCAAGTCCAACACACTCATGCACATCAACACCAAATCAATCCGGACTGGATCACGTCTACGGCACCTTCTGTGTCCCCAGCCAATCCTACAGATTCTGAGCCAGCCAGAGACTTGGCGGGAGCCAGTAGGAGCGCTTTGCTTGATCCAACCCAACCTTTCTCACGAACAGCAGCACGAAGCCCCTCACCTCAGAGATCCCTGACTCCAGACCTGCAGTTGCCAGTGGTTACAGATGCTAGTATTCTCAACTTGACGTCTCTCAGCAGGTGTGCTTCATTTTCCTGTGTAGTTGATCTAATCAGGAGACACACACCAAAAAAAAGTACTGGACACTCTGTACAGGCAATGGGGGAAAGTCGATAAAAATGTGTACTTAAAAAAAAAAAAAAAACCAAAACACTAATTTGTCAAAGAAAAAATCTGATAATGCATATTATATTATTTCAGAAAGCAAAATATATTGCTGGGTAACTGACTACATAAACACAGTTTTTATGAAAAGACTCAATCAGGCTCAACTGAGATGAAAACATCATAATCATGAAAGTCTTCTGGAGATGCTATTTATGGTTACACACAGAAATAGTTAATTTTCTGATAGTGAGTTTTCGTGAAATTCAAAATACTATTTCCATTTCTTCTTCTATTTCAAACTTATTTGTTTTCTGTATACATCTCTTCAGGGGCAGGGGTTTGCAAGAGGTCAGCGAACAGCTCTTTGGGAACATCAAGAGGAAGTATGGCAGGAAAGACTCCCAGAGGATGCACTATAACCCCCACAGTGCCGATACACCTTGGGGAAGACAAACAGAGAAAGGATCGGAAAGCCCAAGTAACTCAGAGGAGAGGCAGAAGTACAGGCAAGAAGAGACAGCTGAGCGGTTCCACGAGGAAAGGGAGGAAAGGAGAAAGGAGGAAAGAGAACGAACAATTGCTGGGAGGAGAGGAGACGAAGAAGACAGGGGGTTGCACATGCTGTCAGAGGAAGGCAAAGGAAGAAAGAGGCGGAGGAGGCCCTCTTTTGATGAGTCATTTTCTGTAGAGGAGCTATCACAGCAAAGACAAGACTCTGACACTACAGAAAAACACCAGCCTGGGCCCCCAGAACCCAAAGTAGCACATAAGATGGAGACTCACAAAAATGATTCTCGACTCATGAGTCAAGCCGATGTCAGTGGAGAGAAGACAGAAAAGGTAGAGAGAGCAGATAAGGGAGATAAAAGAGAAAAAGGAGAAAGAGCAGACAGGGCAGAAAGAGGGGAAACAGTTATGAGCGGGACTGACCCAGAGTCCGCTCTGAGTGTAAACAGAATGAAAAAGAACCCTGTGGGACGTCCTAAAATGAGCACAGAGTCCCTCAAACACAGAGAATCAATTCATAATCTCATCAACAAACCCAGTCTTAATACCAACCCAAGACTTCCTAGTCCGAATCCCAGCCCCAGTCCTAGGGCCAGCATCAGTCCAAGCCCCAGCCCTAAACCCAGGGCTAACATTAGCCCTATTCCCAGCCCAAGACCCAGGGCAGCCCTGAGTCCAAGCCCCAGCCACAGCACCAGCTCCACGGCCAGTTCAAGAACAAGCAAGGCCAAGGACCGATGGTCCTACCTGAAAGCTAAAAGCCATGCCAGCCTCATGTCACCCCAGAGAGAGAACCGGCATAGTCCCTCGGCCCTAACTGACCCACCATCAGCGTTTCCCATCACCCCCTCCAGCCCCCTTTATACCAACACTGACAGCCTGACAGTCCACACACCAGTTAAGAGGAAACGAGGGCGCCCCAAGAAACAGCCGCTCCTGACAGTGGAGACTATCCATGAGGGTACCTCTACTTCTCCTCCAAGCCCACTCGCACAGGAAACATCTGCAATGCTGAATCGTAGGAAGAAGACACACACACTAAACACATTAATGCAAATGACATCCACAAGCACCAGCGCCAATTCTAACAGTCTGAAACTAAAGCGTGGCAGGGGCCACTCCAGGCCAGTGAACAAGCTGAAGCTTGGGAAAATGCAAAGCATCCTGAACGAGATCCTTTCAGGTACCAGTCCGAACGGCACCCTGGCCCTGAAGTCATCTTCTTCCCCTGTTACCTCAGCTATGAGTGCCATGGCATCCACCATTGAGGCTCGGTTGGGAAAACAGATAAATGTCAGCAAGAGAGGAACTATCTACATTGGTAAGAAGAGAGGGCGGAAACCAAGAGCAGAAACCCAAGGCTCCAACCTCCCTCAGACCACTAGGGACAAGCCCCTCATGTCTGTCTCCACCAGTCTCTATGAGAACCCTGTAGTGCCTTCCACCACCCCATCTCCCTGCTCCACTGCTCCATCCATGAGAGCCAGCCACTCTGATGCCACAATGCCCAGCCTGCAGCCCATCTCCGCTCTGCCCTCCAAGACACCGAGCAGGGGTTTCCTCTCTGGGGGGTGGAAACTGTCTCCTCCACGTCTCCTGGCCAATTCACCTTCCCACTTGTCAGAGGGAGCCTCAGTGAAGGAGGTGACCCTGTCCCCCATCAGTGAGTCCCACAGTGAGGAGACTATTCCAAGTGACAGTGGGATTGGGACAGATAACAACAGCACCTCAGATCAAACTGAGAAGGGTCCTGCCTCCCGACGCAGGTACAGCACACTACCACCACACTTCTTCACCTTTTTTTAACTTTCCATTGTTTTAAATTTCAGACTTGACTCTCTGTCTTATGTTGTGTTCATGCAGGTACTCATTTGATCTGTGTGGGTTTGAGGCTGTGGAGGCAGCAGCCCTGGAAGCATCCAACAGGGGCAGCAGAACACGCTGTGAGCGGCAAGTAACCGCTGTTGATAACTTCTTGTCACAACAGGAAAAGAAGCAAAAGCATCATCGGCGGAAGAGGAAGTGCTTACAGAGCAGGGATCATCTTCATTTTCTCTCTGAGCTGGAAGAGGTTAGAGACACTTTAATAAATAAATAAATAAACATCACAATATGCAACTGGGGTGTTTGCCTAAATATTTTCCTCTCCTTGACCTCTCTATAGGTTGTGTTAAAGCTCCAGCAGCTGCGAGTGTCCCACCGAAGGTACACCTGCTACCCTCAGCACCCATATCCCTCTATATTCCGTCTCAACTTCCATCATTACTATCCAGTTACCTATGACTCCTACCCATGCGATTCCAGCTCGTACCTCCGCAGGAGTGCCGATCTGAAGGCGAAGAGGAGACGCGGACGTCCAGCCAAAGCCAGCGAGCCAATCACGTCAAAGCTGCCTTTTGTTCAAGGATATGGTTATCCGCTGGCAGGGGGAAATTTCTATGCACCATATGCGATGCCTTACGCATCTCCTCTGAGTCTGGGCTACTTTCCCCCTGCTCCCCCCTTTTACCTGCCTCACCACTCTCTAGGACCTGCACCTCCATCTCCCTTCATGAGGCCTGCTGTCCCCCCGCCCAAGGCTTTCCACTCCAGTGGGCACTCTAAGCTCCAGCCGGGGGCCAAGCTTCGCAGCGCTACTGGCCCACTCCAGGGGCCCTCTGTAAGAGGAGAGGGCCTCGGGGGCCTGGGTAGTGGCAGCGCAGGTAGTCTTGCAGGAGTTCGCCTCCATAAGAGGAAGCACAAGCACAAACATAAGCACAAGGATGAACCCCTCCTCTCACCACGAGACCGACAGGAGTTGGGTGGGCTTTTCAGTGGAGCCAAGACCACTGCACGTCTCAGCATGCTGAGTGACAGGAGAGACCCGTCCAGTCAGGGCTCTTCAAAGCATCTGGAGAAGCAGAGGGTCAGTGTTAGAGGCTCAAGCCTGGGATCCAGCTTAGGGATGTTTGAGTCAGACCAGCTGTCTACACACTCTCTTGCTGACAGCCAGTTCCGCTCCCGTCAGACTGGACAGCCAATAAACAGCTTCATGAGCAGCTACAGTAGCCAATCGCAGCGATCAGAATCAGCGTCTGACCTCTTCTTGGGGTCACGGGAGGACGAATGTAGTGGGAGGATCAGGAAGACGAGGCTCGCTGTGTTTGGAGAGCAGGGCTTAATGTCATTCCAAACTGCCAGGCAGGAGCCGGGACAGATGAACAAGTGCTCCAGTCCCTCCCTCACTGGTAAGACCTTTTTACAGCAGGATTACCTGTCCATTTAAACCTTATTTACAAGAGAGCTAAGTGTTCATTTGTCATGAATAGAAATGATAAAATTAGGAATAGTTTTTTCTTTGGCAAGCAGTGGCATGGTAAAATCAGTCCTGTATTTTGATGATGTGTTGGAGGTTTGAGATCGCCTAGACTGTACCACCACCTGTTTCTTTCCTGCCTTTTCCTGACCAGTTCACTTAAAATGAGACATCCAGTAACCTAACCAGATTAAAAGTCGTGCATGTTTCAGTTGTGGTAAACTAATATTATGAAGCGCCAGTAGGAAATGTTCAGCTGACAGTAAGAACACTGGACCTCATTACAGATCTAATTGTGAGGCAAAAGAGAGCCACTAAAAGAGAGCACATTCATTGCTCCCTGTTAGGAACACTAGATGTTCAGACTGCTCAGTGAGCCCAAGACAAGACCCAAGACATATACATGCCATCACAAGCCATTTATATGTAATCTTTAGATGTCAAAGTCGTAGAACTGATGACATAGCTAAATCAGTGGCATGTTTACAAAAAAAAAAGATTTTCTTATGTATTCATATATACATCTATTCGTTTGGCAGATGCTTTTATCCAAAGTGAATTAGAAGCGGAAAGCTTCAGTACAGTTAATTTTGGTGTGCTTGGTGTAATAAGTAATAAGCACACCATTATTATACTGTTCTCTTGTTTTGCTGAAGTATAGTTTAAATCACATCATTTGTCGGAGTTAACTGGGCTTTCAGCTCATTTAAATGTGGATTTCAGCATGTTCATCAATGTGGTTCTTATTTATAAACATATATGTACAAAATGATTAGGATTTAAAGCAGACAAAGAGGCCGGCTAGTACCAAACTAATGTGTGTTTTGTTAAATTCTGTATTCTGCTGTCTTTGAGCACATCTGGCTGGGGATAGAGAGAACGTAATGCATGGATGGAGACAACTATAATTCACCAATCTCTCCTTCCTCCCCTCCCCTCCCACCCTCCATTCCCTCTCTCCTGCCAATGCCTTTGCCAGAGATATATTATTCACACAGTGTGATTTATTTTCTACAGACACGCCGTAAAAGGCCCTTGCCTGTGTTAAAAGAGCTGGCTGGCAGCCAGGGGTTTAATGACTGGGGCCTAGTCCACTGGTGGGGAGGAGAAGCCAGGGGCTCAGTTAGAATACACCCCCCACCCCAGGGGATCCAGGAGGGATGACTCATATACCCCCCAACCCCACCCCCCTACACCCCCATCCTATATGCCCCCCCCACACCCCCACAACCCCATCCTATATGCCCCCCCCCCAACGATATCCCTCCAGTGCTGTTATACCTCTTCTACTTTGCATGTCCTTCCCTTTTCCCCTTGTTTTGCTTGTGCAATTTTTGCCCTTGATTTCCTCCTTTCACTCTCTACATTCAGTCCCTACATCCACATTACTTCCCCTTGTTCCTCCGCTTCTTCCTCCCCCTCCCCCTTGTATCTCTCTTTCCTTCTTCCCTTTCTCTTTCTGCTTTCTTTCCCATCTCCCCTCCCCCTTGTTCCCCCATTACCCTCTCTTTTCCCCATTCCCTCTGCCCCTCCCCTTGCATGACTTACTGCTTCACTTCACAGCTTTAGCCCAATTAAAACATAGGCGCGTGTGCATACGCGTGCATGCTGCACTGCTACACATATATATATCCACATGCTGGTATAGACCCATTCTGATACACAAAGATAGCTACATAGAGCCCCATGCATGAGGTGACTTATTCAAAATTCATATTATTATCTGAGCATGAAACTGCTTTTGTAAATCATTCTCATAGAATTAGTTTGTGGTGATTTAAATGCTTTGATTTTTTTCATGCGTGTTTGTGTCTGACAGCAATCGTGCTTTGAAATTTGCATCAAAGCAGGTCATGTTAAACTGATCTGATAAAAATTTTATTTGCGTAACATAGCTTGTTAAAGCACATACATGTACCTCTATGGAGAAACATTTAATAATATACATTAAGGATCACTTTCTCCAGTCAGAGACCTGGTCTCAGCCTGGTCGGAGTATGTGTCTGTATGTTGTAGTGACTTCCTATTCCACAGAGAGACAGGTCCTCAGTACTATACGGCCCCTCACACTGCTGAAGGTCACTGGTTTTATGTTCCGTGTATGCAGCTCATAAACTTCTGCTACTTTGTAGTGTGTGTGTGTTTGAGAGAGTGTGTGTGAGAGTGAGTGTAGCGTGTGCACACTTCTGTTCAGCTCATAAACTACTGCTACTTAGTGCTTTCTGCATTAGACTAATTTCACTGTCTGCTCTGAATACTTGAGCAACAATAGAGTCAGATCTTCCTCTGAGTTTTAAATGGAGGGCGGTCAGGCCTCTCTTTATCATTCATTACACTTAGTTCACGAACAAACAGCTCAATGTTGAGCAATTCACTCTATTACTGTTAATTGTCACTTAAAATTCCCATTTAATATATTTATATGTTGAAAAAACATTGCATGACATTTATGTTCCTTATTTTTCTGGCACTTCATGAACCTATATGAAACATTTGGAAACAGCAGTGATATATTCAAGCCCAATATGCCTAATTATTAGGTAAATAAATAAATTCTTGTATCTTTCACATAATTGTTTTACATATTTTCCCTCAAATCATCTCACCAGATTTGGTGTCTAAAATTCAGAGCTATTCCAGTTTAACGCAGCCGTTAATGTGTTAGAGCGCTTCAGAAACCTGCTACTCTGTAACAGCAGGATTCTGGAGGAAAAGAAGAAAGGAGATGGTTAGGGAATCCAGCAGTAGGAGTAAAAGCTCAAGAAAAAGAGACCAAGCATGTTGTATGAACGCTGCCTGGGGACTGGTGGCTGATTGTGCTTTTCCTCCATTTTGGCTGTGGCTCAGTCTGAGCCCTGGGAACAGTGCCCAGACAGAGAGGAGGGGGGAGCTAAGAAATGGGACAGAGATGGGAAACAAAAAGAATGACAGATACAAACCAAGACCAGGAAGAGGTTTCTGAAATGGAGAAGGAAATGAAATGGTGTAGTGTTACGAATTTAATTGAAAATTAGAGAGAAGCATATTGCTGCCCATGAAGAATGGCGGGGAAAAGAAAATGAGTGATGGGGAGAAGGGAAAACAGAAAGGATAGAACAGCATGTAAAGGGCATACTGCCCAGTTCACCAGTGTGAAGGAAACAATATGGCTCCAGTTTCATCTGCTCAGCCATTCTGAATTGAATTCATTATTTGTGCATGTTGGGCATGTGAGTGAGCACATATGTGTGTTTTTGTATTTGTGTCTGTGTGAATATGTGCATGTACATGAATGTGTCAATATGTGTGTTTGGCTTTTTGGCAGCCTGTCCTCCAGATGCACAGGGTTGTTATTGTGTAGCGACATATTAAATGGTTAAAGGAGACATTTCTGTGGGTTTCCTGCTAGCAGAATGGGATCTCCTCCTCTCCCCTCTCCTCGCTGCTCTCTAGTAGACAATTACAGGATAGGATCTGCTCTCCTGGCTCAGCTGGGCTTTGAAAGGCTTACATGAATATGTCAAAATTAGCAGGAAGCTCTTGAAACAAAAAAAAAGCAAAAAAAAAAAAAGATCCTCTCTATGAGCTAAATTGGCATAATATCTTTCCTGGCATTTCCAAGGCTGCTAATTCTGACTGACATGCTAGAATGAAAACCTTTCCCTTTATAAACCTTGTGAGGTTTTATTTACCTTGTGATGTATCTCCTCACTCATGCTCACTCTCTCCTTTCCAAGGTGTTCCCAGTAAGCGGAGGTATAAACGTCGTGAAGTGGAGCAGATCCAGAAGGACGTCAGGAGAATGCATTCTTTGAACTTTGAGCATGTGCAGAAGATCCTCCGTGCCAAGCGCCTGCAGCGACAAGCCAAAACAGGAAACAATGTCATCAAAAGACGGCCTGGACGGCCCCGTAAGCAGCCCCTAGAGGAATCAGAGCCGACTAATAGGAGAGAGGAAGATCGGGCTGATGGTCGGGGTTTGGACATTTTGGCCAGTAGGAGAGGTGATGGGAGGACTCTGGGGATGCCTGTCCTGGAGAGGTGTGATGACCTGCCAGGTAGGCAGAGCCTCAGGCCAAACTTGAGCCCTGAGCCACTGGAGTTCTCCAATCACGATTCAATCTCAGCAACAATTGAGACGGTGGTGCATCAAGCACGCTCTGTGACTCCACTGGCCAAAGGAGGAAAACGCAGAGGCAGGGGCCACAGCAGGGACGAATTATGGGCTCCTTCCAGTCAATAGACCTGCAGGAGATATCAACTCCGTAACCGAGTGGAGAACGGTCAATGGAGTCAGTGCTGATCCAAGCCTATGAGATGCAGTGCCTCCTCTGTGCACTTTGACTTGTTTCTTCTCTTTGATTTTTTGCGAGGACTACAGTGGAGAAGCAGGAGGAAGGAACACTTCTGATGCCATCACTCTGTTGGCTAAACCCGACCAGACATGAGCCTTTCAAGGATTTGTTGGACCTTAATTTACAATGGCACTAAATGGTACTATTTGATACAGAATCTGATGCTATAAACGTGTGTGATATGATAGTGTAGGATATTATGTGATTCTTTATGTATCTGATACAGTGATGTGTACGGTACTTTATGATACTGTATCTGAATGTGGCTTTAGCCATATATTTACCAGCAAGGGGAAGGGGGAATGGTTAATATAAAACTGTGCAGCTCTGCTTATTTTTGCCTTTCTGAGGAAGCTTGTCAAAGACGTGGAATAACACAGCAGTAATTAAGCCACCTTAACCTAATACTTATCCCTGTTTTTGCTCCCACCCCAAATATGTACCTTTTTTTTCTCTCACTCTCTCTGAGAAGTATCTCATACTTCCTGGCAGCTCCTCACCCTCAGATCTCTGTCCCTGCTTCAATTCTTTAGCCCTCCCTGGTGCATGCCACTCAGCTGTCTCGCTTTGTACTCTCATCTACTCCCAGTCATGTTTTACATCTCCAATTGCTTGTCCTACCCCCGTCCCATTTATTTCTTCCTCCCTGCTCAGGCCTGTCCTGGACAGTGACATGAAGGCAATATGGTGGATGAGACTGTCCCAGACTGTACATAGAAACAAAATCCACTGTTGCCTGCCTTGTACAATGGGAAACCAGCTCATAGACATGTACTGGCATACATTATATCAAATAGAATTGTTGTACCATAGACAATAAAAGTTGTGTATTGTTTTATAACCAAAAACAGACATGGGTGCGACTCAAGACAAGTTTGTTTTCAGACAAAAAGAACCATATGTATTCATTCATACACTCATTATTGTGTTTATATCCAGGGGGCATTGCATAGAGGAGGAATATCAGGTGTGTTTTTGGTAAACCTTAAAATTGGTTTAATGCACTATGAAAAACCATACACTTGCATCAATCAAATGCAGCACTTACATGCTTGTTCCAGCCTTATGTTTTGGCCTTTGATGGTATGGATATCCATTCCAGAGAGCATGCATTATTTTAATCAATTTGTATATGCAGGCTGCGCAGCCAAAAGCGTCAAACTGAAGCCCCAGTCTGAATTGTGATTGGACTGTTCAGCAGAGGAGGGCTTTCTGTCAGTGTTTTGAAAAGTGAATCCCAGTCTTTCTACTTTACATGATTTTCAATCCATATCCTTAGAAATATTTTTGGAAAGTAAATCTAGTATTTAGGTTTAGAAACCAAAGTCTCAGTATTCAGTGTAAGGAGGTATTATTTAAAATAATCTAAATCTGAGTTTGACAAACTCTCCACCATGTTGGCACCAATGTAAAGCATTCCTATGTGCGCTCTAGAATGTAGCCATCTTGATTTTCTGTCAATATGTTAAGCCTTTGTTAAACTCTATCTACAGTATCTGTGGCTTTGGATAGTGGTTGGTATTTTCTCAAATAAGTATTTCAGAATATAAGCAATGGATCAATGTTTCTTTGGCAACTCTCTTAAAGTTTCGTTTCAGGAGATTGTTTCTTCGTGCGGGGTGGGATTCTCAGTTGCAGCAGTTCAACTTGTGCCTTATGTTTCTTTCTCTCACCAATTTCTATTTGACCTGAGGAATAACCCGCGGGCAAAGAGTGCCCCAGAAATTTTTCCCTAAATATTCATGATTGTGTATATGATGCATGTGTCTTAGTCATCTGAACCCTGACACTGCCCATGTCCCTTCACAGCTTCCATAGTCAGCATCCTCTGTCGCCGGGAACCAAGTCGCTCTCTCAGCTGCCTTCTAGTTTTCTGACCCATATCATCATAACAGAACTAGGACGACTGGACTGGTGAAGATATGATGTTACTGTATTAAACACACATGACGTACTGGCCTACAAACACTGCCTCTCAGCAGTGGTGGGTACAGGAACGTCCACCATATCAGATGTGTTTCTATCCAGCAGAATTGATTGGACTCAATGTCCCTGATATATGTTTGAAAATCACTTGTTCTGCCCAGTGTTTAACTAGCTATTGACAACATTTAACTAGTTAGGCACTTGGCGGAGGGGGAACAGGGGACCTTGTCATGGAAACCACATTCTAATACATTGTTGTTTGCTATGCATCAGGCCGTGCCTGGCAATGACCTTAAGAGGAATTTCTGTTCTGGGTCCACCCTTCGACAAAGAGAAATAAGTGGTCTTATTTACTGAATAAAATGAATTCATGTAACAAGAATTGTGAATAATACCAGTAATAATTTGTAATAAGTTGTGCAGAAAGTGACTATCATTTCATGAAAATTATGGTTACTGCAGCTCTATGCAGTACAGCCTTAACCAGATGTAAAACTACAGTATTGAAGTGTTTGTTGTAAATAATGTTAGTATCTCCACCCTGCAAGAATACTGGTTGGGCTCGGTGATGCGGGGACTGTCTCCTAAAACCACAGTAGACCTTCTCTCTCAGTTAAGACTGCTCAAGACCCAAGAAAACATACAGAAATCAAAACCCAAATTCATTTTCGTATTTGACAAATTCTGCTGTACACTGACATTCATTGTTCCAGTCTGTTAAATGACACAGAATGCTAAAATAATTTGCCTTATCACACCCTGAAATGGCTTTTGGAGAATACAAACCCCACTGTAGTGCAATCGACCAAAAATAGGAATCCCCACTGACTTTCGGCTATTTTGCCTGCAGTTAGTTGGGGCTTTGCAGTAGCGTGTAGAGTAAGCAAGAGGGTTGTGTGTGTGTGCGGGGGTGGGATGGGGGGTTCTCAGAGGAAACAGCCAAAAATACACTCGTCCTAACGTTAGTATGCTTAACCTTGCTTTGCTAGATGACATTTGGTGGGTCTGCAGTCTGTTGTGATGAAGACGAGGTCTAGGTATGTGGTCCATGAGGTGCAGAGACTAAATGCTTGGCAGGTTACTTCTCCATACTGTGGTCAGTCAGTGGTCTCTGATGTAAGAGTTAAAGACCTAAGGTGTTGTCTGTCCTGTCTGTCTCTCCTACCAGCCAATGCTCCGGTGCCTTCTAACACTGACAAGTATTGTCCTAATCCAGAGCTTTCACTCAACACAGAGACTGCAAAAGGGATGTGGCTGTGAGTAGGGTTCAAGGTCACTGTTGATGTATTATATTTAGCAGCAAATCTGGGCCAGTGGCAGCAGGAGAATCCTAAAAACTGATGTAAGGCTCTTTTACCTTATCTTTGGTGCTAGCATCAAGGGCAGCGCAGCAGTGTTTGACCTTAAATCAGCCGTTGGGGTGTACTTACTGTAGTTCATGTTTACCAGTTCCCTACAACAACTAGGATGAGATATAATGGCACCTAAATTTTGATCACCACCTCCATTCCCTATGTAGCATGCTGTGACGAGTGTCCTACAAATGGAGTGAGGGGTCACGTGAGACAGAGGCTCATAAATGTACATGTTGTCATCCTTACAGCATACGTCACAGTTCTAAGCTATAATGTTGTTCAAAGCTGAAAGTGAAGATGAAGCATTGAAAACCAATAAATGTACTTCTTTAGAGCACAAAGTGAGCTCTTCTAACAGTGTGGGCATATTTTAGTTTGTATACATAGTGAATTTGAACCTTTTTCTAGAGTGGGTTTCCTTTATTTGCATGCTCAACTTGATTGTATGCATAAATATTTTAGACAAGCCGAAAGTTGAATTTCAATTGAATTTGGAGCAAGACTTGTACATTGTTTGATATGTTTCTTTTTGTAATGAATTTTTTAATTCATGAAGCATTTTTGTACATTGTATGAATATTAAAAACTGCAAATATTTGACATATAGAGTAAATACTAGATGCGCATGCATATGCATATATCCGTCACAGTATGTATGTGTAAATGTACACATATATTTTGTATTTGCATTTGCTGGTATACAGATATATGTCTTAAGCACATATATACCTGCAATATATATGTATATCCATGTCCGCTGGCATGCTTTTGGTCATGTTTATCTTCCATGATCTTGTAGGCTCTTTTTTTTTGTTTTGTTTTGTTTTTTCTTCTTCTTCTTCTTTTTTTTTTTTCTTTTTTTTTTTTCTCTTTCCTCAGAAAGAAAAGCTCATTCTTTTGCTATGCTTCTGTTGGCTGGCAGCATTGAGCACTTATTAAGAAGAACTACAGTTGAAGTTGTTCATGTTATCCATTGTGTGAAATAATAAATGACTTTATTGACAGTTTATTGTGGCACAAGTTTGGTTATTCCTGAGTAAAACTATCGAATTTAAAGCTCTGATCACCTAAAAAAAAAAAACCCCAAACAAACACAAAAAAACTGCTATGTCACATGCCAAGATAAGGATGATAAGTTATCCTGCGATAAGAGCTGGTGTGTGAGTGTGTGCAGCAGGCATGCAAATGTGTGTGGGAGCGAGCTGACAGGAGGGCTTGCTGCACTGTAGGTACTGAATGTCAGATGGTCCCAGTGAATGACTACTACACAATGTGTCTGCTCTGCTCAGTTAAAACAGAGTAAAATCCTCTGATCAGAATATGCTACAGCCTCACTCGGTCGCACACACTCACGCTCACGCACACCTACACACTCTCACTCTCTTACTTCTTCATTAGCCAAGCCTACATCTCTAAATCGCTCCTGCAATAGCCCATCACTTTAGGCTCTAGGTGGGCTGGGTTGCAGGCTCCTCTCTTATTGGACAGAGCTGAGTGGGAAGTGCCCCACTATTGGCTGCAGCCAACTAGTAAAATTCTTCTGTTACCATGGTTGCAGGGTGAGCTGCCCAAATGTGTCTCAGAGTATCTAGTGGTGCTGATGGAACTGCTGGCATCACTGGTGCCGTGCTGAAAAATCCCGCCTCTGTGGAAGTCAGGGCTGCAGTGGGTCTGCACCCAAATTGCTCTCTTCTGATGCCTCTAAATGAGCCCACATGGCCCCACTCCACCTCCTGCATGAGAGGGAGGATGAAGTAGATCACTAGATCACTGTGAAACACATCCCTCGTGAAAGATGTACTGTTGAGCCAGAGCTAGACTCACATGAAAAACACAATAATTTCTCAGAGTTTCTCAGCACTTGTGTTGTTATATGGTTTTCCACAAAGTCCAGGTACAATGATTTATTGAAACATATATAACACCATTATTACTGAGAGGAAAGGTGGAGATGTAAAACATTTGATAAACATGGATTTGCCAAATGTTTTTTTTAGCGCAAAGGGGTCAGAAATATATTAGGAAAATCTATCAGACATTACATAAAGTACACAAAATCAACACTTTTTGTAAAAATATAAAACTACAGTATATTGTACCTGGTCAGTAGGTGGAGCCCCCATGCCAGACAGAAGAAAGGATTTTTTTTTATGTCATAGGTACTGTTTGTTAGCCTGCTGTGAAATATTTGCATTGATAGGAATATTTAACCATAATTACTACATATAGTAAAATATAGAACTAAATATTTGAAGGACTGGATCAGTGGTTCTGGTATCAGGGAATTTACTGGTAGAGCATTATACTCAGAGAGTGTGTGAGGAGGACAGGGCTGATAAATAGTGGGGCTTAGCTGGGGGCTGTAGGTTTACCGTTCTCAAACTTAAATAAGCTACATTCTAAGGGAAAGGTTTTTAAAAAAAATTGGGAGGATCTCAACCCTTCAACAAATCTCTCTGGACCGGCCTCCCCTTGAATTGAGGATTCAGGGCAGTTGGAGTCTTAAAGTGAACTAGTGTGCTGAATGGTGACAACTTTGGGCATTTGGGAAATCATAATGTATACCCATCCTTAATAAGGTAAAGAACTCTTTTTTTGTGTGTGTGCTATTACAAGAAAGTTGATTAGTTAGTTATGTTGGAGCTCTTTTCATGTCCATCATCTTTGTTGTTAAGAGTTACACTTGGGGACCTTGCATATAAATACATTGTATAATATATATTTTCTTGACATTGTGAATATGTTCTTAAATTATGCTTAGAAAATTAACGTAGAGTACATACAGCTAACACAGTAAAGGTTTATTTTCTTTTTTTACAGCTGCTGACAAATGCCAGCAAGAGGCAAAAGTACTGGATATAAAGCAATTCCCTCTGGTTAGGTATAGGCATCCAACCACAGTTCAACAAAAGCTCAATGACCACCAAATACTGGGCAATTGCACTTTGAAGGAGCTTTGAAGTGTGTCATAGTTGCAGTGGGTGGGCCAATGGTCTCAATTTGTTGATTGTTCCTCCCAAATTGCCCACTTCCTCAAATCTGCATAAATCTGTGATTTACCGCAGCATCTGTCCTGAAACACATGCTGGAAGACAAACGGACAAGTTTGTGGGGAAAGAAGAAGCAGTCTGCTTTGTTGCTGTTGGTCTCTAACCAGTTTTGCTGACAAAGGGCTTCAAGTCTTCAAGTCTCTCGCTGCAAACTACAACTGTATATGTTGACTTTTGGCAGTTAATCTCCATCTCTATGCCAAAAAATATATTGCCTATGAGCTATTATATATCACAGCCTCTCTACTTCCAGAACGACTCTTTTAATTTTTAGTTACATTATGTTTAGCCCTTCATTTATCCCACATTGGAACATTTCCCTTTTCTGTTAACATTGCTTTCAAGAGTAAGACCAAGAAACTGCTTGAATGGCATTTGAATATTTTTTTAATCAAATCTATCGATGTTATTCTCTATAACTCTCACCATTGCTGCCTTTGTCCTAAACTGCAGTGTCTTCAGCCCAAGAGTACAAAAAGAAGACTCTCAAAAGTGACCCTGCTTATTCTGAAACGTTTACGAACCAATTTCATCAATAATTGTTTACTGTTCTCTTCAAATATTAGCACTGCTGATATTCGGAGTCCAGATGCATAAGTGAATGCTAATGCATATCAGTGACTCGTCGTCATTTTGTCACATCCAAAGCCACACAGACCACCAACAACAGAGAGAGCCATACATTTACAACAACAGATAGTCCCTTAGTCCAGGCCAACTAACCAGGAAGCGTGTAACCAAGCATCCCCTCAATTTATCTCTGTTTGTGTTTTCAGACGATGACTATTGCTTGTGTTTATGAAGATGGATAGAGTGGGCAACATCTAAAGGCACCCCTCTCCTCTCCTGCCTCCCTGTAGCTCCAGAGCTCAGTGATGGCAGCAAAGGGAGACACCATCTGGTGGTGAAACGCATCAGTGCAGCTTCACAGCAAAAGCGCAGAGAGCAGCACCTCTCCCACTGAGGTCAAAGCAGCAGATAAGACACATACACAAATATATTGGAGGAGAAAAAAAGCATGAAATGTTTATGTATGTCTGTTTATTTAGTTTTTTTTAGCTTTTTTTATTTCTAGGTTTTCGATCATAAAAATCTGAACTATGACCCCGGACTGTCAAATCTGCAAACCCCATTGCTTTATTCAATGATCCACTTGAAAGACCAGTGCAGGAATTACTGTTGCTGAAAGTTGCCTATGTGTATGTGGTGCAAAGAAAAAACAGCAGCGATATGACAGAATGTGATCTACATGGAGTTGGCCACTGTTGCCACGGTGACAGTGTGACTCATGGCAGTTTGCTTTGGGTTTATAGCAGTGCCCTGTTTTGTGTGTGAGTGGAATTTGTCCGTGCATGAACATGAAAATGTACCTGCATGCACACATGTAAAATATTCATATATATATATATATATATACACGTATAAGGTCTATAGGTGAATATCTCAGTGAAACTGGGATGGGAAAATGAAAAAAACAAATACGATTTGTTCTGCGCAGCGTAATTGTCCTTCTCTCTCTGCGGTCGCAGTTGGAGCCTTTGTTAGCTGATTGGCTCTGCCTGAGTCTTATTAATGATGCCAACACTTAGGTAATGTGCCTTTTTGATGAGAGTAGGATACTTAATCTCCCTATTCAGGCTCATACACACACACACACACTCTTTCTCTTTTACGCACACCTCCTCCTCAATCCTCCTAATAAGCTGTCTCTCTGTCTCCTGTAATTTGGTAGACGAGTCTATTATATGATACACTCATACTTTATTAATGGACCCCCGTAGCGAACACACACACACTCCTTAGTGGATGAGATTATGTGATGTACAGGGAGCATTCCTCTATGTTAAGAATGATTTAAACTCCTCAGTTAGTTTTCATTTGCTCTGTTTGTCTGCTGCGTTGTTAGTGCTGGGCTGGAAGGCAGAGCCAGATGCATTTCTGCTGAAGTTGGCACTGTTAATCCACACTTCATTACACTTCCGTCACCACAGTGATAGCATGGAGCAACGCAGCTTCAAAAGGCCAAAAAGAGCAAAATTAAAAGATAGCATTCAATTATTTATTTATGAACATTTTGTGGAAATATTCTTCTGTTCTCTCTCTGTCTCTGTCTTCCTGAATGTTGTGCAGATAATTCATCCCATATGCTTTCGTAGTGCCAGGCATTTCAAGCTCTGTGGTGAAGTGCATTCCTCCAGAGCTAATTTGCTCAAATGTTATATGGCTTTAATGATACATTACTTACGTAATAAATTCAGTGTGTTTTTGCATTTATAAAGTGTATTTAGTGGCTATTTTCGTGGAATAAGACTAAGAGTATACATTCATGCCAGCAGCTGGATGCCATGTTTTGGCACACTAAATGTGAGCATGCTTACAATGACCACACCACTAAATGTGAGACTAAAGCAGGTATTACATTTACCATGTGTGCCATTTTTGCATATTAAAACAAAGCAAAAATCCATAAAATATTGATTTTACATTCATTTGGTCAGGGAAGACTTGACCAGGTCCCCAAGTTTCCATTCTCTGGGCAAATGGACGTTTGGGCTAACTTTCATGACAATCCGGTTTTTGTGACATCAGTCACAGCTGCAGGACTGTGGTCGACGGACAATTGGATTTGAATTGTAAGGAAATTATGATTTTATTTCAGGCAGTCCAAATTGGACTTTACATTAAATGTTTCCTCTTATTTTTAAAATTACTATTAAGAGGGTATGTGGACTTGAGAGCCAGAACCAAACAACCCCGTAGTCGTTGTATTTTGTGGTGCTGTATTGTGTTGTCAATAATCCTGAACTTAAAATCGAAGTTGTTTTAATGCCAGCAATTTCCCTTTTATGTCTAAAAAGGTCTCCCGGTGTTCATTTACAGAGTAAGACACAATGTATGTGCTTTACATGCTGGAAAATACCCAGTGTCTCTCTCTCTCTCTCTCTCTCTCTGTGTGTGTGTGTGTGTGTGTGTGTGTGTGTGTGCGCGAGAGAGAGAGATTGACTAGTCTTGATTCTTTGTAGCTACAGCTTGAAAGATGAAAGAGGAATTCCCCCACCAGCAAAAAAACTTTTCCTCATTTGCATACTTATACAGTTTCTTTTTCCCTTGAGAGCACAGGAGTGGAGAAGCTGTTGAGCCCTTTCCTGATCATTTATTAAATGCATTTGCAAGAATTTATGTTTAACTGTAAACAAACCATTATTCAGTATTAGAGATTTACACTATCATTATACAGTACAATATAATATTTCATAAAGCTTCAAATAAATGTACAAACACTTTTAAGGATTGACTTTTGAATGAAACAGCATCATCCCATCCACACAGACTTCTGCTCAAGACTTCCTCAAAGAGATGAGGCCAATAGTCAGCATGGTGAACTACTTCTTTTGTCTTGTTGGAGCACATGAATGGATTAAGCTCTCTGTCAGAATATTGTACACATTCATTTTCATCTTTTATACCTTCAGGGGCTTGTATTCAACAACCACACAACAAATGAATATTATCTGACTATTACTTTTTGCAGAAATTTTTCAGAAGGGAAAAGCATCAAAGTTTATAGCATGTTTATTTCAACACCTGTGTATGCTCGTAAATGCAATTTTTATGCAAGCATAGCCTCCTGAACGCATACAACCGCACACATGCCTGCATGTCCGCATATGGCATGTGGGTGTCTATATAATGAAGAGGAGTGAAGCTTTGAGCTGTCAGGTACTCCTGCAGGATTGACATTGTGTGACAGTCAACATACTGAGAAGAAACGTCTGATTAGAGTCACTGGACTGGAACTGAGAGGCTGCTGATTAGAGGCATGCGACAGCGTTCGGTTATGCTGCAACATACAGAAATGTTCCCAGGCAGTCATTAGATAAAAACACCTGCACAGACTCTTGCATCTGTCAACAGACTTGTATGTGGGGGGCTCTGGACCCCCCAGGCAGCTTCGAGGTTTGCCAAATGATTTATGTTATGAGAAAAAATACTTGCAACACATAAATTTAGCATCATATTTTTAATCATTTGTGATAAATGCTTAATGCTTGAGAAATAATGAATGAATTGACTGCCCTTAGGCCCTCACCAATAATTACTCATGTGAAATGGCCTGATGAGGGGGAAAAATAAAGAATTAGTGTCTGGTGTCAGAGTTCAGAATTTGGCTATGCACAAATGGGTGACATAGATTTTTTTGTGGGTCCAGACAGAAAATGCTTGAGTGCCCCTGCAAACAGTAGGTACAGTCTGACCTCTGCTGCACCCCTGTATGTCTGTCTCGGTTCCAGCCCTCCAAGGCACATTACATAACTGCACTATTATTTTTCCATCCCCTGCCCCTCTGTCTGACTGACATAGCGGGGGAAATACAGGTCCAAACAAGGCAGTGAAAATGATTTGCTCGTCTCTTCTGATCGTTCTATTTGTCACACCCTGTCTCCACTTTTTCTGGCCTTTTCCTCCTTTTTCTGCTGTATCAAACTGCCCCCCTTTGTCTCTCTCTGCCTCCCTCTCTTTTTCTGCCTTGCCACAAGTTGGTTCACTTTTTGCACCCAATGCGGTAAGCTGGCTTTCCATTAGTTCATTTCTCTTGCTTTCAGAATGCGCTTGCAAACTGCATGTGTGTGCGTTTGTGTGCATGCATGTGCACATGTGCGTGTGTCTCCTGAGTCTCAGAACACTATTATTGTAAACATATCATTTGATGGGGAGAATGGTTCAGGTTGTTGGCTGGCTGCCCTGCTTTCATTTGGAACAGAGCTGCCAACATCTGGACTGTGTCAACACTCACTGACAGTGTTTGTGTGTGCGTGCGCGTGTGTTTGAGTGTGTGTGTTTAGGTCCCTTCCTCAGCCCCAGAGCTGTCAGCCATTGGATGGGGAACAGATTTGCTCAGATTAATCAAAGGTGTAGCATTAATAAAAGGGAGCCCTATTCCTCCATGCCTCCAGGTGGCCATTTTAAGAGCCTGGGAGAGCAGCCTCATCCTCCACTATGATCTGCAGTCACATGCTAGCCGACGCACAGACACACAGGTACATGCACACAGCCTGGGTTGGACTGTCAGCAGAATTAGTCTGACTGTCATTTGAAACTTGAAAGGTGAAAACAACCTTTGTCTTTTATGCAGTCACCCATGGCTTCACACAGTTTGGTGGAGTAACAGTTGAGTGTCCACTTTGGACAGGATGCTGTATTCAACACTGTATAAACTGTGGAGGAAACTCAGATGAGAACTGTGGCCACCCTGGATGAAAAACCCACAAATCCAGCAGAGACACATAAAATATGTTATTCGTATGATGAGAAAAGGTCAGCAAACGCCTTCACTCATTTACTTACACCCAGGGCAGGATGTACAGCACAAAACTCACAAAGCCTTCAGAGGCACATAACATTTTGGAGCCAAGAAGGACGAAAAGAGAAGGAAAAGAAGAGAATGTAGCTCATTAATTTATGTAAACTGAGAGCAGATGCATTGGAATTACTGGTATACACACACAAAGCAATGATGTGAATGTTGAAAGAGACAGAGAGATCAAAACTGTTGTGAAGTTTTGTGTGTGTGTGTGTGTGTGAATAGTGAGAGAAAAAGAAAAGCTATAAAGAGTGAAGAAATTATATTAACTACAGGCAAGATTTTTTAACTTTTTCCCCACCAAGCTTCTTACAGTAGTTTCAAGTCTTATTTGAGCAAACCAGGGCTGAGTTTCCTTCCTTTTGCGGTGGAGAAACTACAACTTAAAACACACGCATACACAAATATGCACACATCATACAAGAAGTTTATAATCTTGTGGTTTTTTTTGAATCCTGAGAAAAATGCTGTGCTCACTGCAAAACATTCAATCTCCTTTTCTCCTGATTGAACTTTTATTCTCATCTGACACCAGTTTGTGTGTTGATGCTTTAAGTCATTGCGCCTGCGCATGTGTGTTTGCATATGTGCCTGCTTTATATGAGTACGTGCATGAGTAAAGACCCTGCTGTGAAAAAAGCTAATAGTCTCCCATTCTCTGTCCAGCCCTCTCTGAGTCACCCAGCAGTTTGGGCTGTTCGCCCTGGCAGGCCATCTGATCTGGCTTCACTGGGTTGAAGCAATTTGGGTGTAGTGAGTGCTGATGTTATTGCTGAGCTCTGGGTAGAGCTGGGCTGAGATTTATTTAGGTTGGCTTTTTGAGGGATGAAGCCTGTTTGCCTACTGGGCTGAAGACTCTGCAGGGGGGGCTGCCTAATCTGCTGCACCATCCAACAGCTTAATTAGTGTTTCACTGCTGCACTCCCATACAGTCTGCACGCGCACACATACACACACACTTTTCTGCTCCTCTACAGTCTCTCACACTGGGGCATAACTCGTTAGACTAATAAAGAGCCATTAGAAGGTTAAATGCCGGTCTCATTAAAGATTACTCGCTTACTATCATGCATATTAAACTCTCTTGTGGGATTGTGATAACCACTCATATTGCAACGAAAGTGAAGGCTGCAGTCAACTTGTGCAATGCTAATTATCCATGCTACAGCCTGGGATTTGGCCTGTCTCCTGCTGGGAGAATAAACACCACGAGAAATGGATACAGTCACTTCTAGTCAGCAACTGAGGGCTTAAATGTCATTACATGATGGTGTCTTCATGTTGTGGGTGTGCTCTACACACTGTAAATTATTTGAGATGATTTTGACAAGTAGTGATCCAAGAGGCTTAGAGAGGAAGAGGCTTGAGAAGGATAAACTGTGTGAAGAGGAGGTCTAGATTAGCGTGGATGGATTTGGAAGCCCTCGTGGAAGATTGGACTAAAGGCTGTATTGAAATGTCAGTGATAATAATTTACTTTGGTGCTTTCTGAAGATCCTCGTCCTAATGCCTCTACCATTTATTTGAGAACAGGGCAGTGGATGTCCATCAATGAAGGACAGGGAGAAGGAGAGAGTTCTCAATTGCTGCGAAGATGTGCATACTTGCTCTTTCCAACCATCATCCAGCTTCATGGGATCCAAAAAGCACTCTTGTCTTACTTGGACTCTAATGGCATTATTCTTCTGGTCATGGCCACATAAAAAACAGATGCATGAGCATCTGAGCCATGAGCCATAAAGGAAAAAATCAGTTCGCAAAAAGGAATTAAATATTGGTGCTGCCAATGTTTTTACTTAGTGGATAAAGACTCCAGGCAACTAGGGTTGGAGCGAGAGAAGGAGCAAGAAGCTGTGAGAATGTCAAACAGCAGACGGCTTTACTGACTCAAAACATGGATTATCCATGCGAAGCCTTGTTTTAGGAGTTATGGTATTACTGAACAGGCCATGACGACCGCACAGCATAAGACAATGGGCTAGCTGCATCTAAATTAGAGAGATTCTCGTCAGAGATCTCCCCATCTCTCTCTTAGAGAATAGTTCAGTTCTATGCAATAAAAAACGAGAGAACTGGTGTTTTTAATGATGTCTGTTTGTGTTTGTCAGGTTTTGAAATTCATTGGTGGGAACATCTTTGACTATGAGTTTGTATTTTGAATAATTATGTTCTGAGCAATAACAGAGAAAAGTCCTTTATTGGGAATGCTAAAATCTGTCCCTTTGAGGCAGAATGGGAACTGATTTTCAGATTCATACAAAATGCAAAGATTTAATATTAGTTTATTGTTGGCAGTCCATCTATCTGCCTGTCTAATAGTTCATTTAAGGCTGTCAGAGCTGTTTTGTGTTTGTATGTGATTTGGAAACAAGGCCTCATACAAAGAAGGCAGATTTTCTGGTTTTCCCATTTTTAGATAACATATAAGTGTTTTTTGTGCTTTTTTATTCCCTTTTTGTAATTCATCACTTATTTGCTGAATACAAGTAGTAAAATTTTTGCCACAGACATAAATCCATCATTCACTCCTGCCACACAGCCGCATGTTGTCCCTCAGTCATTAATCATGTTTGCACTAGTAAATGCTTATGATAGCTTGTGTGATGACTGTGTGGTTATGTTGAGCCGCACACTGTGATGGTTTGTTTTGAATAACACTGTGTTGCTTCACTTACAGGGAACGTTGCTAATTGACCATCACTCAAACAGATTTCACATTATGCATCTAACATTCACACGCATCTGCCCATATGTGCTTAAATCAGCCATCATCGAATCTTTGTCAACAAGGGCTTACATCTCTTCAATGGCACCGTTCACAAGAAGATCTTCACAAAGACATCTAATAGGCCCAAAGTTATAATTTTTGGTCTTTATTCATGCGTGGATAACTGAAGCATTGTTATGAAGGGGTGTCAGTGAATAAATGATGAGTGCACTTTAATGAAGCTTCAGTAAAGTCTTCTGTCTTCTGCACCCCAGTGGGAGCTGGAGGTACACCTTTTAAATAAATGCATGTTTTGACCCTTGAATCCTGCAGTCAATATGGACAAAAGCACATTCCTATTTATTTTTTATTTTCTTTATAATTTCAGCTGTCAGAACAGGAAGAAATCTGCCCTGTATTGAATGTAACAGGTCATTATTTCAATCTTAAAATGGATTTTTCACATTGAGCAACTGAGCATGTCAAGTTGCTAACATACATTGTCAAAAACTACCAAGACCTTCTGAAGTGTGTGTGTGTGTGTGTGTATGTGTGTGTACGTGTGTGTGTGAGTGGGTTTGGCGGGGAGCCATGCAGCTGGAAGCCATCATAGAGCCAATTACTTTCTGTCTTTTGCTCTCCTTCGCTCTCCCTCTTTCTTCCCTCCTCCCTCTTTGTCGTTCTCTTCATCTTTCCCTTTTGCTCCCATTTTGTTTGTCTGTCTGATTTTAATTCTGCAGGCCTGTCTCTGTGAACCGAGAGTTGGAGTGTGATTTAACCCCTCTGCTCTGCTCTCACTTACATCTTCCCCGGTCCAACATACTAACCTACACCAATCATACATCCCTTTACCTTTCCCTGATTGGCTCCTGTGCTTTCTTCATCCAAACTACTTCATCCTCCTCATCATCCTAAATAAGTTCTGTGTGTGTGTGTGTGTGGATTTCTCCTCATTTTGCTTAGCACCTCAGGCTTATTGACTCAGATGTGAGATGTTTGTAAGCCTGTATGTCCTGCCAACACGACTAACAGACCAATTTACACTAACATGTCTAAGCTGCAATTCATGCCATGAGTGAAGGATGGCAGGAGTGTAAACACTGATCACAGATCATGTACTGACTGGATGTGTCAGCCCAGAGAGAGAGCGAGAGAAGGAGAGGGAGGGAGCCAGTGAAGGATGGAGGAAGTGAGAGTTAACAGTGTAAACAAATGAGGACTCTAATGAGGATAAAGCACCACTGTGAACAAGTGAGCCTTTGTCCTCACTCATACCTGCTCTCTCTCGCTGTCTTTCCATCTCACACTCACACACACACACATTTATATAAATGACTGTGCCATATTTAGGTTTCCAGGATGTTCAGTTTACTGACTATTGAAGAAGAGAAACAGAATCCAGCACTTCATTCAATGCTAGCAAGCAAGACACTTAATGATCTTTTTCAAGTGGCAAAGGGAGAGAGTTTTTTATTATTTTTTTGTGTTATAGTTTTGAGTATTGTGTTTCATTACCATAGCTGGAGAAAACTGAGTTCAGTTTAAGATTTTTTTCCATCAGCTCCATTTGTTCAAGAGGCGAAGAAAGTCCGAAGAAAAAAATTAGCTGCTTAATTTGTTATCATACAGATGGGCTTGTTACATAAATGCAAGTGAAGTGAAGCCATGAATTGCAGGTGAGTCCTCATCCTTTGTCCAACAAATGCTTAGGTTGTTTAACATTTCTTGGAAGAAAATGGTAAAACAATTTTGGCTTTAAGAGCTGCACCACATGGTTTTACATTTTAGCCCATTTACCAATCACACATATTTTACACCACATTTCACGATTTTGCAAACCATGCTGTTTTATATTGTTGACCGGAGCGTTCCCACTCCTCCAAGTTTCTGTAAGGCTCCACAAAACCAAAGTAGGCTGATGTTTGAAAAAGAAACTATAGCGATGGAAATCAGGTGTGGTGATACCGTGTAGTTTTGCTACAGATATGGATAAACTGTGATCACTTCAATTTTTAACATGCTCTAAAACTCACATTTAAGTTTATTGAAAATAAGCATCAACTTTTGGTGGGGAAAAAGTGAAGGTGTTACCACCTCTTCTGTCTATTTCTGGATGTGCCAGGACTCAGGCACTGCCAATGGCACTGTCAAATTTACAACATGGGTGCAGCCTACTCAGAGTTTCAGAGCTTATTATTGAAAGTCCATTGCTCTAGTGAGTCTGTAAATGTGTCATACCAATAGACCATATAAACTAGTTTTTATAGATGCTGAGTGAGACACTAACTGGTGGCATTACTCCAATTGGATAGTATGGAGAGCTGTGGGCTAAATAATAAAGAAGCACCGTCACTTTAAATGTACCTCTTCATAAATGGAGTATGCACACAGGTTTAGGTTGAAAAGAACCTTCATAATCATACAGTATGGCAATTTGGGGTAAATCACAAATGACAAAATTGTAAATAATGGTGTTGATTTCATTGACTACCTGTTCATTCTTTCTAAATACAAACAAATAAGCCAAACAAGCAAAAATGTTAGCACAACCAAATAAAAGCAACAAAAGACACAAAGGCCCTCTCCAGCAGACATTGGTGTGTTTTAAGAAACTGGCTACATGACAGACTTTGTGTTGACTCTCCAAAGGAAGCAAAGGCATCCAATGAGTTCAAAATATATGTCCATTTATGTCCATGTAATAAAGAGCAAAAATGCACAGAATGCAGTCAGTTTGTGTAGTTGTGTGAGTGTATGCACAAACACATCAGCATTTCAGATTGGGGCTGGTTTGAGTATGATGATGATGTCACATTGTGTATGTGTTTGGAAAACAGATTTGAATTCTAATCTGCAATTTAATACTACTATCACATTAACCGTTTCCTAATGATTTCATATTTCATTTGAACTTGCTTTGATCACCATAAAACATAACTAACAGTTATCATTATCGCTGGTGTATTGTGGTGTCTCTGTGGGTTTTCCTCAGACGCTCCGAAGACATGAAGTTAAAGAATAACTTACCAGACTGAAAAGCTGTTTCGCTGCCTTCTCCGGCTGAAAGTTTCAGTTTTGTTGCACCCTTGGCCGACCACAGCTGGTAGAGGTTAAGTGTGGTCAGAGATGCAGCCTTTTTCACCTGAAACCACACCCTTTAATAATGTCACAGTGTACTGAAGCAGCCTGAAGTAAAGTCAGGTGAGAAGTGAAAATAAGTTTTATAGGTGTTAATGTGTGTGAGTTTCTTGTGACAAATAAACAGGGAGAAGAGATTTTAACATCTCTGGCTACCACACTTGGTACTTGGTAAGGAACAGCGTGTATTGCCACAATATTTCACTCCTTAAAAAATGTTTATATATTCTAAACATTTGGTGGAACAAACATATATGCACAGAATCTATAGTTTCTGACTGTATTTTGATCTCTTAAGCTAAATTTTGGAGGTGTTGCTTATTTCCAGATAGAAATTTACAAATGAACACGACAGCGTGACGGTGAAAGACTAAGAAGACAAATCGGACAGCCATCATACAAAGAATGTCTCACTGTGCTGAAAGAGGCCACTCATTCTGAAAAGGGGCAAATAGTAACAAGTAACACACTCAAACACACACACACACACACACACACACATACGCACAAACACACACAGATGGAGATGTGGCTGGGCGTCAGGCCAGATGCTCCAAGAGAAGGAAACTCACATTCTTGTGATGGGGAGTCATCAAGTATCAGGTTCCATAGACTCTGGCAGGAGCTGGAGAGCACCCTCACCACCCACCACCCCATCTCTCTCTCACAGCAACAAGCGCAAGCATAAGGGCACTCCTGTCTGTCTTGTGTGTGCATGAGGGTGAATATGCTGTGTCAAGTCAATGAAACAGCTGCCTCTTCTAATTTTGTCAGCTCTGTTTCTTGAGCAATCCAGCAAAAGTGTCTGATCTTAAATGCTGTCTGGCCCACTGCGTTTTGTTTTCTACTTTGAATTTCTGTATTATTTGTGAGACCCCTAACTTAATAGTGAAGAAGTTGTTTACAGACAGGGTTGGTTTGGTCCAACATGAGACTCACAGGTCAAAGGATTGGAGAGGAGAGGAGGTGAGGCGGCAACACAACTGATGTGTAATTTCTTATTCTTCCACAGGATGTCAGAATAAACCCACTCTGGAGCTGCCAGAGCCTGCTCAACGCTCACATTTCTAATTTTCAAATTTCCTGAAAGACTCTTCACCACACTTGACAAACAGGTGCACACTCGATTTATGAAATTCATCTAAAAACATTAACTGATCTGTTGGGCAAAGCGAGTTTGGTAAAACTTGCAATGAATCTAAACATGAAACTTGATTGATGGTGTGTGAAATCTAAGCGAATCCAGGGTTCTTCATCAAAACAACTTTTACCAGCAAATCACTTTCTCATGTTACACATTTAATTTTTTCGTTTTTCATCCAAAGTCATGAAATGAAATTTAAGTTTTTCAGTCACTTTCATAATGTAAAGTGTTTTCTTGGCCTGTATGTGTGAATGTGTACAAGCTACTTAATTTCTCTGTAAGTATAATATAAATAAAGTATCTTCCCAACAATCTATCAAATTGCTATTTTCGTAACTGTAAACTATTTAAACTATTTATTCATGTCAGGTTGAACAATGTCAGGTTATCTGTGATATAGAAAGTCGGTTCCACAGCCCGTCGTGTCTCAAAGACCGACTGACCTGCAATTCCAAGCACATAGGAATTTGCACATGTCATTTTTAACATAGCTTTCCAAATCAGGTAACTATCAGGACAGCAAAAGCTTTAAGATTTCAAAATCCTCCAAATGGCTATATAACATTTTTTACATAGAATCAGTGTTACTCACCAGGACCTTAGCTTCAAGGTGTACAATCAGCAGTAAGCTCTTATGTCAATGAAGGTCTTGAATGCAATTTGACATATTATATACTTTAATTTCTGCTTAATTTCAATCCATCAACCCCTGTTGCTTAATCTCATCACCATTTCATATCCAGCTTTCAATGAAAGGGTGGGAACAGGAATTGTGTCTGATTAAATCAATGAGCAGAGTGCCAGAAGAGGTGGATGAGATGGAGAGGTGGGGAGGAGGTGCGGTTTTCACCTGGTCTGTTGCTATAAAAGCCTACCATGAAAGTATGTGTGGTGCAGCTCGAGAGAAGCTGGCAGCTAATGCAGCTGGTGCCTACTGTCACACATATGAGTGGATCACACAGCACAAAGGTAGGAACGTGAAGCCAGGGCAGTGAACTGTGTTCAAACTTTAGTTAATATGTGGCTATTGATCCCATGAGAAAATATTTAAACTGAATGTTATTGTTCCTTTTTCCTGATAGTAATGATTATGATGAATTATTTAGTAAAATTCAGTGAACTGAATAATATTAACTTAGATCTTTTATGATCAAAATATTTTGCTGCTGAACGTCGTCTTTGCCTCTCCCTTTCAGGATATTCAGAAAATCAAGTACTGGACCTCTGCTGCACTGTCCACTAGCTCTCCTGTCACCATCTCTGCAGTAAGCCAGCATTCACACTTTTGGGATAGTACATTTTCTAATGCTATTATACAAGTAAATTTCTAACCATAACAATGTCTCCAGGAATTCCACCCGCTTATGGAACACCCTGACATGCAATTTGAAAATGGCATCTCCCAGGAGGACACAAAGAAAGACCCTGTGGAGCCTGCAGGACCCACAGCCCTGCAGAGGGCCAGGGCCCGCTTCCTTAAAGGAGTCTCCTACTTCTCTGGAGACATGGAGGTTTTTGGAAAGTGGATGAAAAGTAAGTGAGCCAGGAACCTTTAAACTCTACTTGCAAATGAAACTGACTTGAATTATTTTCTTCTTTCTTTTCATTCATTCAATATTTTCACCTCTCTATGATAAACCAAGCATCAACATTTGCACCACCCTGCATGCAGTCATACAATAAGCATCTGGGTTAGGGTTAACCCTAACCCAGGTGTAGCCCCAATTCACTGATTATTTAAACTGGAGGCTCAACTTCTCACTTTTTATTTCACACATTTTGAATACACAGTATATATAATTCCGGCAGCACGTAGCGGTTAGGGCTGTTGCCTCACAATAAGAAGGTCACAGGTTCGGTTCCCGGCCTGGGGCCTTTCTGTGTGGAGTCTGCATGTTCTCCCCGTACCTGCATGAGTTTCCTCCCACCGTCCAAAGACATCATGTTTGGGTTAATTGGTGACTCTAAATTGTCTGTAGGTCTGAGTGTGAGTGTGAGTGGTTGTTGGTCTCTTTCTGTCTATGTGTGTTGGCCCTGTGATGGACTGGTGACCTGTCCAGGGTGTACCCCGCCTTCACCTAGTGTGAGCTGGGACTGGCTACAGCACCCCCCGGTAGAAGATGAGTGAGTGAGTGAGTGAGTATAAGTTTTTTGTTCATTGTCTGATGAATGTGGCTTTACTTGAAAACCACTTCAGACTTGTTTCCCCCTGGCTGCACATTTGAGCCCAAAAAAGAATAATAAACATTTCCAACTTTCGCTGTGGAAATCTCTTTAAGCCTCTCTGAGAAAACAGCAGCTTTATCTCTGTTCTGTCTTTCCATCCTTCAGACCAGTTCATCCTGCTGCAGCTGCTGGATTGGGTACTACGCGGAGCTGCACAAGTGATGTTTGTCAACAACCCTCTGAGTGGGCTCATCATTTTCGCCGGTCTCATCCTGCAGAACTACTGGTGGGCCCTCAACGGCTTTGTGGGCACACTTTTTGCTACCATTTCTGCTCTCATTCTACAGCAGAACAGGTTTGAACATTTTTTTTTTTTTAATTAGCCCCACATGATAATAAATCTCAACATCATTGGATGTTAAATGACGTGTAATGCAAAAGATCCATTCAATCAAATTACTGTCCTCCAGGGGGGCAATAGCCGCAGGCCTCTTTGGTTACAATGGTATCCTGGTGGGTCTGCTGATGGCTGTGTTCTCCAATAGAGGAGACTGGTACTGGTGGCTTCTGCTTCCCAACATCTTCATGTCCATGATGTGGTAAGTAGATGGGCAGAGTGATGGCCAAATAATGCAGCAGATTTTATCATGAAAGATAAAAAAGGTAGACGTACAGACGTAGAAAGATAGTTGGGTCATATAAATGTCTAAATGTTTGACAGCAGCACAATGATGCTCCACCCTGGCATCTCAGCCACCGCCTGGTAGATACACATAATGTTACATGAAGAATTTGAGAAGAAAATATTCTTCTCTAATATATAAAAAATGCATTTGAATCATAGTGTACCATTGTGTTTCAGCCCAATCGTGTCCAGTGCCTTGGCATCTATCAACAGTCGCTGGGATCTGCCTGTATTCACCTTGCCTTTCAACATCCTGGTGTGTCTCCACATGGTTGCCACCGGCCATTACAACCACTACTTCCCCCAGGTCCTCATTGAGTCTCGCTCAGAGCTGCCAAACATCACCTGGGCTGAAATCGATGTAGCCAAGGTCAGTGACATGCTTGGAAAAAAATGTCCTCATCATCCTCTGAGGTTTTCATTTCCTCTGACTAATATAATTTGGCTCGGTTCACTGAAGTACTGTATGCAAGTAGACATTAATCAGTACAGGTGCAAAGCAAACAATGGTATTGTCAATCAAGTCTTGGAAGACAACGTGAAAGAAAACACCTGTGTAGTATTCGTCATGCTTTTTGTATGTCTACTAATACATTTGACTTTGATCTGTACCTATTTAGCTGTTCATGTCAGTGCCTGTGGGGATAGGCCAAGTCTACGGCTGTGACAACCCTTGGACTGGAGGAATCTTCATCATCTCCCTCTTCATCTCTTCCCCTATCACGTGTGCTCATGCTGTCCTGGGATCTGCAGTGGGAATGGTCTCAGGTAAGAGAAGCCGACAATACAATGCATCCAACATTGGAGGAGTGTGGGATAATGAACATATATGAAAGGGATTCTGTCTCATCCAAGTAGATGGTCTTATTATTGGCATCTTATTTCTGATTCCTTTTGTGATAAATAAAAAATAATAATTCAAACCTACATGCATTCCAACATCTAGATGACCCTGAAACAAATTTGTCTTACAGGACTGGCTCTAGCGGCTCCATTTGGAGACATTTACTTTGGCCTCTGGGGATATAACTGTGTGTTAGCCTGCATTGCCATTGGAGGAATGTTTTATGCCCTCACTTGGCAGGTGCACCTGCTCGCCATTACGTGTGGTACGTTGACTCCTGCAAGATAAAAACACTTATCTGAAAACCCATCTAATGCAGACAGGTGACCATCTTACATGTAACCATGTGCTGCGCTGGCAGGGAGCCTCCAGATAATTGTAATCTATGATCTCACCTACGTAAATGGATGCCATCTCACAATATTCATGGTCTTTCCTCTGCAGCTTTTTTCTGTGCATACCTCGGCTCAGCCATTGCGAATATCATGTCCAGGGTGAGTACACAGTTTCTGTCACTGCATTTCTATATCAGTGCGCAATAAGTACAATATATCAACAGCCACATGATGTGCTTTTATGTACAGTTTGGTCTGCCAGCCTGCACCTGGCCTTTCTGTCTTTCTGCTCTCACATTCCTCCTCTTAACAACGGGGAGCAAGAGGATCTTCAAACTTCCACTAGCCCAAGTCACTTACCCAGAAAAAAACCTGGCCTCCTTCTGGAAGATGAAGAAGGACGAGAAAAAGGAGAAGGCTGAGAAAGAGAGGAAAGACAAAGAGGAGCAGCAGCGAGCCATCGAAGAAGACGTGATCCGAAAAGAGAAGGAGCAACTGAAGCTTGAGTTTGAAAGAATGGAAGAAGGGAGAGTAGCAAGTGAGGAATCAGAGAGTGAAGTTGATGAGACAGTCAGAGACAATGATCTGACCGAGGGCAATCCTCCTGATTCGGTTTAATATTACATTTCTGTAGAGAGAGCAAGAGAGAGAGTAATGATGGGAATGCTAAATAACAAGAAAATTAAATGAAGTGGATGTATCTGTAAAATGTTCTTTAAAACGTTTATATTGAAATGTCATGTGAATGCTGCATATGTTGCACATGTATGAAAAAATGTTTGGGTAGTTAGTTTGTTGGTAATAATTTGTTGACAGATACGGCAGTGCTAATGTCTTATTAAATGTATGTTTTTTTAAATAAATTATTGTTAATAATCAGTCTTTCCATTTTGGTTTATGCAATGTTGATGGTAACTGAAGTTAAATATGAACATTTAACAGATAATCAGTGGGATGATAATGTGGTAATCTGGATAATAATCTGTGTTAATCTATCATTTTTTAGTATCGTTGGTTATTTTTGTCTGAGAAACAGGAAAGATGAAAAAAAAAGACTAATAATCACTATTAAGACTGCATAGAAATGAATGCATGTAGTGCCATTACTTACCTGTGTACATATCTGTTTTTTGTTTTTGTTTTTTTTTTTTCAAAATTTTCAGAAAATATACATACAACATGTGTAATACCTTCCTCAATTATGAAACGGGAATTTAGGCAAGAAAAAAATCTTAGTAAAATTGATAAAATAGGAAAAATAAAAGTAAGAATAGGTTAATAAATGACAATATATCAAATAAATGAATTAGTGAAGTTATTCATATATCAAGTTGTGCAATATATGACAAACATCCAAGAAAGGGTGAAGGACAGCACCAGGGCCCGACATGACCCATGTCTACGAGCTGCGCTAGAGCCACTCCTGTAAGACACTAACTGCACTCCATGAATGCCTGGCAGCAGAAATGAGCCAGTTGCTCCACCCTGACTGGTTAACCGAAAGGGAGACGGTCTTGATCCTGCAGAATTTGGAGAAGAAAGCTATTCCATTCAACTCCCGACTGATAACTGCCTCTGCACAACATGGAAGCTCCCCTCAGGCATCATAAGATGAGTAGACAAATGGCTTAATACATGAGCAGAGCCAGAGAGCAACTGGACACCAGGACACCAAAGGAGCGAAGGACCAGCTACTGTTATACAGGGTTCTCTCCCAACATAGGAGAAGTCATCATCAAATGCAGCATATGTCAAGGAGAGGCTCTGTCCCCACTACTGCTCTGCATAGGCCAGTGTCCCCTAATCCAGATCATCACAAAGAGTAGCAATGCATACTGGTTACAGAGTGAGGAATCTTTGGCCATCTCCTCTACAGCAATGACATTGGACTACCAGATGGCAACATAACAGATGTGGAAGGCAGCTACAAGTACCTTAGAATGCTGCGAGCAAATGAGAACCACAAAGAGGCCGCTGAGAAGTCAACTACAGCCAAATAGCTTCACAGAGTAAGGCAAGTACATAAAGTCAGCTGAATGGGAAGAACAAATTCCAAGTTGTCAACACTTACAGCCCTCCTGGTCATCATGTACCTCGCTAGCACAATAAGTTGGCCATAAGAGTAGATAGAGGCCACTGATATCAAGAAAAGGAAGTTCCTCACAATGCATGGAAGGTTGCGCAACAAGTCTACTATCCTGAGACTGAGCACATAGTGGAAGGAAGGAGGCAGAGGATAGTGAGCATCACGGTTTAGGTTGAAGAAACAAAAATCCATGAGTATATCAAGAAGAAGGTCCAGAGTAATGAACTGATCAGTAAAAACCTCTGACAGCTGAAACCCAGTGAGGGAAAGAAAAAGCAGGGGGAACCAGGAAGAGAGGACAAACCCCTAACATATGTGTGGCTGGTTATAGAAATTGTACCAGCAGTTGGAAAAGGCTGGACTGTGCAGAAGAGTGCTAACATACCTCAAACTCCCAGGCTTCAAGTAGAGGACCCGAGCTTGAAGGTGGAAAGACCTGAGACATGAGAGCAGGGAATCCATTATATTTACTTCTAAGCCATCAGGGTTGTTGTGTTGAAGCCAATCCCAGCTGACATTGGCTAAGGACAGACTACATCCTGGACAGGTTGCATGTCTATCACGGGGCCAACATATGGAGAAAAACAATCATTCGTGCTCATAGGCAATTTAAAGTCACTAATTAACCTAAATGTTCAGGTCTTTGGACTGTGGGAGTAAGATAGAGTCCTGGGAAATTACACAGGCACAGTAAGGCCCCAGGGGTTTGGACCCATAACCTTCCTGCTGTGAGGTGAACCACTTTTACAATGTGAAAGTGGTTTGGTCATACATCAGACATTCAGACTAATATCAACATCTCAGAAAAGGTATTTAAGTGTGGACTGACAAACCTCTTAAAGTGAATAAGTACAGGGCCATTTGCTGTGTCACCAGGCAAAGAACTCTAATCATACCAAATTATTTAAGCATCACCCATAACAAGATCAACATGGGTTGTTCCTTGGTGGGGGGGGCTATTATGGTTAGACCAAGTAAGTCTTTCCTTCAATAGAGCTGAAATAACTGCCTATGTCCTTGGTTTGGGTTTGTTTCTGTTGTGTTTTACAGTATAAGGAGCATAGGACATTTTAAAGTAGCAGTTCTGTATAATTCTTTGGGACTTGAAATGAGTGGAGGATGTTTTTTTTTCTGTATTGTCCTTAGCAGGACCAACAGCCAAGCTGAGGTGTGCCCTCAGGGCTGTGTAGGGTATGGTGGTCCAAAGTGAGATTACCCAATATTTTAAATGTCTGAAACTAACGTACCTTATTGTAGGAGGAGCAGCACAAGATCCCCTGAAATTCTGAATAAGTAGCTTGCACAGAAAAACTATGGAGTTATTTTTTACAGAGAGCAGTCTCCTTATTTTGATGTTTGAGCAAGACAAAGTTTTTCCCCAAGCATTGCCTTTGGTGTTTTACTTTGTTCTCAGGACAATATATTCAACCAAATGTTAAAATGTATTTGAAAATGTTAGGATACCTCCCACTGCATTAACAACAGCAGGATTAGCTAACCTTAACCTTTCTAGAAGATTACATAGCTTCCTTCCCTGGTGTAACTGTGTGAGATACAGTATGAAGACAAGCCCCACAGGAGATCTGATAACCGTACCCATATCAGGGTGGATGCTTTCCTGCAATTTGTTTTAAAAACTAAATATCAAAACTGTAGTGTTCCATCTCTACAAACACCACAAGATGAGCCAAAAGTGTCGTTAAGCACCTAAAAAAAACCAACAAAAAACAAAACAAAAAAAAAAAAACAAAACTGGTGCAGCAATGTTTCTATTCACACCATCATTAAACCATCTGATGACAGCTGAGGACAGAGAGATTAGGGGAAAAGAAAGAGGCGCAGACAGTGAAATGCAGAGTTATGGGGCAACGTGTTGGTGAATATACATGTGTTGTTATTCTGTAAGAGCAAACAATTGACCTGTCGGGAAGCCAACACAAGTAGTTCATGCAGCTTTCAGCAAATTCCAGCAGGTCTATCAGGCTTTTTCATCATCATCTTATCTCTCCCTACTCACTTGCTGCTTTCTTTCTCCTCGATCCTTCACATCTCAGTTTCAGTCATCCCATTACACAATGTGTAATCTCACTGAATCACAAGTGGGTTGTTCATGTCAAGCTGGTGCTCAGTGAGGTGAAGCTGCTGATGCTGGTGGCTGTGACTGTAAGCAGCTCTGCTGATAGTGTCAGCTTGGCCTCTCCTTTCAGCAGGGCTACATAGGTCAAATGGTTGCTGCGCTTCCAGCAAGGGTTTTGACTGAAAGAATTTTGAACTGAGTGTGTGACACAAGACAACAGGGTCCATATGCATTTAGCATCTTCACAGTGTGTGGTGATGTGAGATCAGCTAACCAGCTAGCTTCTTACATTTTTATAGTGGACATGTGACCTGATAATCAGCCTTCAGTCAATGCCTGTATACATGCCCAGGAACTTTTATCACACATAAAGGCTGAAGTCATATGATGTGGCCTGACGCAGTGATTTTATCTGCTTACTTGCTATTTCTGCTCCTTAAGTTCATGTCCTATATATACATTTATGCTATGATCACTTTAAGACCCCTTATATCGCTCCGGTCTACATTCTCCACATGCAGGTTGTGGAAGTTTGTAGATCCCCAGGGAGCAATTATATATTGAATGTTTTAGTACATTATATTGTTTTACCAGCAACAAATGCTGGTTTCTTAATGTCATAAATGATTAAACTGGGCATCAGTTTTCCTGAGTGTGTCATTTCAGCTACAACATTAAATTGCAGCTCAGAGGTTTGGCATATAACATATTAGCGGGCATTTCAGTAAGATTTTGTATTTTTGATATATTGATTAAACATAGTATTTTTGATTGATTGATTCAACAAATGTAATTTTAGTGAATATTTTGGTTGCCTTTCTAACATCTGACTAGATTAAAATTTTCCTTCTATGCTGATTATGGCTAAATTGCACTTACTTTATATTCGTGATCAATGACGATTCTCCCACTCAATAAATATTAAATGTAATTCTGAAAGGGAATGCCTAACGTGTCAACATAAATTAAGAAAAAGCAAAAACACAACACTTACTTCAGGAACTTTAGCATATGTTGAATATTTCAACACTTTTAATTAAATAAAATTTTGAATCCATGACTTACTTTTTAATGAAGTGTAATTCCACTGCAGCATTAACAACTTTACTAAAGTAAAACACCTAAGAGCCTTTTCCATCTGTGATAGCAGGACCCACCAATACTCCTGTATAGACAACATACTGGAAAGATGTGGAGGTTCAACACATATAAGCAAAGTTATGAACATTTTTGAGTCATGTGACACGATTAATATCTTTAGTATATCTCAAGTGCTATGCACTAAAGTTTCTAGACAGTTACACCTGAGCACTTGCGGAATGAGGACAAGTTGCAGTTGTCAGGCTACCCTGCCCTGTGACATGGCGTGACAACAACAGCGTTTTTTTACACCTCTGAATAATAATTCCCCTCACAAATGCAAAGACAGACATATTACTGGTCTGAATGCCTGACTTGTAGAAACCAACTGTGAAGCAGGAAGCATACTTGCTTTTGCACCAGATTATATGATGAAATAATCATGCATTGAATGACAATGTTTATGAATGAGTACGGTAACATGCCGACGTAAAGCAAGTACAGGATCACCATGTTCATTATCATGCATGTTAACATGCTAACACTTGAATAAAACAAACTATCTGATGCTAAAACGAGTATGATTAATTTTAATATTTAATGTTAACCAGATGTTGGAGCTAGATGAAAAATCAGATGACAGTTCTTCAGATTGATGACTGAATGCATTCAAATGACATGCTTCCACTGGATAGCTGCAAAATTCTTGTCTATTTTTATTTATTTATTTATTTTATCAATTACTGAATGATACCTCTGTTGGGAGAAGAGTTCACTCAAGAGAGGAACTTCTTGCTTTAAAACTGTGCAAATCTGGAAGATACTGCTCCATCCCAACTGGGATTAAGAAGCCTTTTCAAAGTTGCCGTGCTGGTGCAAGGGTCAATGCCCGGAAATACATGCCTTTTTCTACCATCAGTCATCATGGGGAATGTCAACTGTTTCCCAAACAAAAATGCTGAGCTGGAGATTTTGATGAAGACCTGCAAAGCATGTCGTGAGTGCAGCCTTATGTGCTTTACTGAAACCTGGCTAAACCAAAACATCTCAGACTCCTGTGTGGAATGACCTGGCTTCACTCTGATATGACAGACTGAGATGCTAAAGCTAGTGGGTATTTATGAACCTCAGATTGTGTAACCCTACACATATCTTTGTCACATAAAAGATACACTGTCCAGACATTGAAATATTGGCATTTGGTCTTGGACCAGACAACATTCAAATTCAGTCAGATCATAATAATCCTGGTTTACATCCCACCCAAAGACAAATGCTGATGTCATTCATTAAGCTATTGCCAAATACAAAATAAACAGCCTGAAGCACTCATATCAATATCTGGAGACTTCAGTTATGTTTCCCCTCTCCTCCCTTCTAAGTGGCCTACCAGTGAAAGTAAAACGCATGATCTGCTTTCTACCAATGTTAAAGAAACCTACAGAACTACTGCCTTACTTCCAGTAGAAAGGTCGTCTGCAGACTTGCCATAAACCCTGTGTAATGAGGCAGCCTGCAACTACCTGCAGTCAGGCAATGGACATCTTAGGGGACTGAGCCTCTAGGGGACAGTTTTACATGCACAGACTGGAATGTGCTACTGCACACTGATGGGAGTAGCATGGAGACGCTATCACGTCCAGTTTTTGGAATAATGGTGTTAAAATAAATGTTTTAAAGAGTTTTAAAATGTTAAAATGGATTTAAATTAACGGCATTATTCTAACTAATTACTGTTTCTACTGTTACAATGCCATTATCATGACTGACAATCACATGGGCCGCATTGTCATTGTTGAGCTTATTAAAATGTCTAACTTTGTAATGGAGAAACAGAAAAAGTCAGGTCTTCACTGTAGTCCATAGGATTCATCTGTTGAAGAAAAATGTATTTGTAATTACTGTTCTTCATCGGGAGATGAACTGATCACCAAATCTGCTGTGCATTTTCAGAGCCATGCAACTTTTGTGGCTGAAAAGAGTTGTAAAACCTGAAATATTGACCAAACCCTTTCACTTTCTTATAGTTCCCACAAACACACATTTTTCTGGAAAACTGCCAAGCCATATTACGCAAAAAATACCAAGCTTATTTTTTTATGGCAGATACTTTTTGATGAGAGCTGAACAGATGAGTGATCATTGGAGACAATGACGGTGAGGTACACCTGCAGGAATTTCTTTCGCTGATGTCACATATCATCTTTCTGACTAAACTGAAGGAGTGGACCAACAAGACACTGTCAATACTGTCACGATATTTGTGCGTCTGGTAAGGTAAAACACGGTCATGACCTCAAAAGGAACAGAGCTGATACCAAGTCACACAACACTACAGCATTCGCATAATCACAAATTAGCTTTAAAAACCTTGTAAAACCAAATATCCCACTCTATGTAAGACCTGAACTGTAACATTAATTCGGTGTCGCCTTTGCTGCTGCAAAATTTAGATGATATCTTATCATTTCCTCCACATGAACAGCAGGTGGACGGTTTCTGATTTGCTGGAGGGAAACTGTTTCAAGTTTCTCTTCTTAGAATATTAGTTCAACAAAGTAAATGACATTTTCTACATTTCCAATGGAGATTAACTACTTTTCACCCGGGGATTAATAAAGTATTCTGATACAAATAGAAAGATATGTCTATAGTTAATGGTAAACCCTCAGGTGCTTCCTTCTTTGAGGTTACATATTATGCCATCTTTCTGACTAAATTGAAGGAATGGACCAACAAGACTATATTGGTCATGACATTTGTGCTGATACCAAGCCTCGTAATCATAAATTGGCTTTGAAAACCTTGTAACATAAATATGCAATTGCTCAACACTTTTATATGACCTGTCACTATAAATCTCAAGCATCACAGATTAGCTTTTTGTGCCTTTATACAAGAAATTTGCTGTGTGTCGAAAAAGTGTGTTAAGTGCTTTTATAAAACTCTCACTTCTGCAGAAACCGCTCAAATTAACAGGTGAGTAAAGGTTCTATTGATCTAGCTTGTTTGATTTAATAACAAGAAAGCCACAAGAAGAAACCCACAACAGGAATTCAAAGAAAACTGCTTCTAAATAACATAAATTTGAAACTATCAGGAGAAGTGTCTGACTACGGCCTTGCTCCAACCCTGCACGCCAGCTGTAAGGTAAACAAAATTAGATTAATCTGGCCAACAATGATCCACTTAATGTCAATCAGTAAAGACGGATTAACTGACAATGTCAAAACATTTGCACTGCTCCCAGCAGAAAAGCTGTCCTGTGGGGTGTCTGGTCTGTCTGGTCTCATACAGCATTTTTCTTAATTACACTCTTTGATTGACATATGTATTTTTTTAAGTCTTCAGTTGTTCTTATACCTAATGAACTTGGGTTGGTTAGCCATGAAAGTATGAGGATGAAAGTCCTGCCTGTGATGTAATCCAGCTGTGTGACACTGAGCAAAAACAAGCCTTCAAGGCACAAAACAATTGTGTGTGTGTGTGTGTGTGCGCACCTTTCTAGGACATGCACGCACACACACACACACGCACACACACATGCACACACACGCACACAGAAAGAGAGAGAGGGAACAGTTTGCCACAGAGAACTAGATTAAAACACAAAATGTGCAGTTGTTTAACATGAAAAATCTCTTTAATAGCTGGACTAAAGACTTTGTTTGGTTTTCAGACTTAGCACAGAGCAATGGCTTCAAGTCCTGCTTGAAGAATGCTTAATCATAGCATTCTCCAGAACATCTCTGGATGAGAGAATCATTTTATTAAAGTAATATATATCCATCGATTATATCAAACCCCGAGGATATAAAAGACCCAAAATACCCAAGAGAGCAAGAAGGGTTAGAGAAGACCTTCAGCTCTTCAACAGTCATTAGAAAACAAACACATGAATGCACATCAATGCATGCAAAGCATTTGCATTATGTTTCACAAGAATGGCCCTAGTATTGTGAGGTTGGTGTTTTCCAGGATGAAATTTAATTAATCAAACATTTTTCACCTAAAAAAAAACCCCCAAAAAAACCCAAGGGTTATGGTTAAGGTTGGGAAAGAATCAGTAGTCACTCCAATTGGTTCAGCTTTTTTGTTGCGCTTTGTCGTTATTATTTTGATGGTACTCGGATTGATTCAGTGTTATGTCAATGGCACACTCTTGTGGTTGTTGAGGGTTTTTCCATGCTCAATTATAAATTCAAAGCTGCTCCTGCCTTTGTTTCTCTGCATCTGGATTAGCCTGGGACACATTTCACTAAGTGGCTTTGCTTTAAACACAATCTGAGCACTACCGTGTATTTTCTTCTAATAGGTTAGCTTATCAGCTTAAACTCCCAGAGGTGTTTTAAAGCCTTCCTAAAATTAGTCTGTGTCCCTGACTCAAAACCAGGCCAAACAAATCACCCTATTCAAAATTAGCCTAACAGAATCCTGATGCAGCTTAACTTGGTTTGAAACAACATATTTAAATAAAAAAAATATATTTTGCAAAATAATTTCAAAAGCCACAGGAACATAAATTTTTTCCCCTCCAGTCATTATCTAATAGGTATACGTGGAGACATAAAAAAAAAGTAATCTAATATTTTCAGAAAACAAATTTATTATATTTATATTTTGTATTATATTTTATATTTTGTTCACATGAAGAGCAACATAGTTTTTAAAAGCATCTGCAACATGTCACCCCTGTGCAAGAACAAACACAATCTGATGGGCTTTACTGCACGGTTCACATCCTTTGATTGAATCCCGTACCCGATCAGTAATAATGACATCAACATTGACCTGCTATCATCTAAAAAATATTATCATTGTGCCACAATGCTGATAACATTGAACTTAGGTGATTGTTGGCAGTGAGACATGTCTTGACTGACAATACTATTCAGGATATTTAAGTATTAGGTGTGTACTGTACTGCAGTAACACACATTTACACAGTCTGTGAAACTAGGATGGACTGTAACTCAATGGAGATACTGTGGAGAATCTGTTGAAAAATCGAACCCACAATAAGTTCCTTTATTCCTGAGTTATTTGTCAACAGGCTTTCCATTTTTTTGCAGAGCGATTCCTCCCCTCTGGGGAGAGGTACCTCCTTTAACACCCATCTTTTTCAGTTTAATCAAAACTTTATCTGTGTAGAGATTCTGATAGTAACCAATAGGAATCACTAGTGCAAAGATAAACAGCGAGGTACTATTACTGGTGTTATTCTTCCGATGACAACGACAAACGAGATACAAGCCTGAAACCCACCAAGGTGAACAGATCTGTTAAGGGTGGTTCCTTTGGCCACTTTAAGTAAAGCTCAGGATGAGTTGACAGCTGGATTTAAATTTCATCTTGCAAATGTTGGGGAAGCATTTAAAGACACTTTCTCAACAAATAGTGAGCCTATGTGGCTGGCTAACGTCGGAGTAAATTTAAATTGGTATTGTTATTTGGCTGATGAGTAACAGCTCACTGGACAGATGAATCATGCCTAATTTAGAAGTTCCTCTATACACTTGGTAACTTCAATGTGCACATTAGCCCTTAAAACTCAAACATTCATCAGCTAAGGACCTCTTTGTGGTGGTCAGAAAATACAGTAAAACGTATTTGACCAAAAACCCTTGATCAATTCTATGTATACATTCCCCCTTTACACTATATACACACACAACAGAACTCAGTGAAAAGGTTTAAGATAGTACATCCAAAATTGCAGGGGAAAGGGTTGTGGGGATGAGCTTATTTACAATATAGTTACAAGTTTACAAGCAAAAAGGGCCAAAGAATGAGTCTGTACAGTGACTGCACTGCACACAAAACAGCAAATGAAAGACTTGAGAAACAATGAGATTTTCACTGTAGAAATAAATGAAGAAAGAAAGGAAAGAAGAAAAAGAAACCATTTGAGACCAAAAGAAAGGAGATCATTTGGTTCCAGTGTGCACTGCCTGCTCTCACCTAAGACACACTGGTTGATCTTAACCTGCATGGCTGTGCACAGATGATGCTGTTCTACACATGACACAGCGACTCAAGTATAATTTAATTCTAAAAATACTAACATCTCCCAAGTACTGTAATGTTTACTTTTCACCGCTGAGGAATCCCTGACAAATGCATCTGCATGTATCCAACAGAAGGTCCAGGACTGAGTGGAAGTACATACATAAACACTAACAGTTACATTCTTGATACTTCATACTCTTTTTGGAGTGGCCAAGTGTGAGCAAGCTGAGCAAAAGAAATGTCGGTGAAGCATGATTGTCTGCTCAGGCATGAGGTTTATATTAAGAGCTGCAAAGAAGAGGTTTGGTCAACAGCATAAAGCATGAGGAGTGTGTGTTTGCATCTGACAACTCCCGGTCAGACACACAATCAAAACCACCCTGAGCTAGGAAATACAAATTATAGGACCTATCTGAGAAAGCCAAATACTTTGTCCACCCAGGTAGAGGACAACTCTGGTTCTGTTTAATACTCTGGCCTAGATAAAAGGAGCTTGGAGACAAAGGTACAATAGTGCAAACACTGCTGTTGTCTTGACGACATGCCCGAGTTGGCTGTTACCCGGGCGGACACCAGATGGAGTGTATGTTTTAAAGCCAGTTTCGGAGTGTAGACAGGTTCTTGTCCATCCAGCACTGATTCAGCCTAATGGTTTCCAAAGCTTCCTGCACACTCCTCATCTGAGAGCCACGCTCCTTCAGACTGGAGAAGAAAGCCTGTACCTGCAGAACACACAAAACCAACAATGTCTTCCCAATGACAACAATGCACTTAATGTAAGGGATGAATATATAATATTGAAAAAAAAATCATACTTGATCAAGATGTGTCTGTGTGGAGAACTGGGAGGTTGCAGATTTGATGATCGTCTGAATAGCAAACGAGCCAACAGGGAACCTGTAGAAAAAAAAGACAATAATACTGATGTAATTAAATTTCACTTTTTTTTTTTTTTTGGTGAAATACTCAAAAAATGTAATGTCTGTCTGTGATGACATATAAGAGCTGACAGAAACCACTTACTTCTCTATGAGTCGGTCCCAGTTCTCCTGTACAAAATCCCAGGCAAATAAGTAGCCAGAAAAGCTGTTACACACCGTGCTGATGACCAAGGGCAACTCCTGGGTCTGGATGATATCCCCGTTTAGACCTGCCTTTAGAATCCTAGACAGACCCAGACAAGAGTTCAGTTCAAACATCAAATGATGTGCTGAAACCTTCAATCGTTGTTATAATGCAATCAGGTTAAGAGAGCACGTTATGAACCTGATCTTATACCTGGCACAAAGCAAAACATAAATGTCTTTGCTAGTTTCAGACTAACACAGTTTTCATTTTTCCTTCCAATGTCAACATTGTTTAAATAACAAATACACTCTGGTCTGGCCCGATCTAGTCTCTGGGGGGTCCGGTGTCTCATCTAGTCTGGTCTGATCTAGTCTCTACTCTCTTGCAGGGGTCCGGTCTCTGGTGTAGTCTCTGGTCTAGTCTGGTCTGGTCCGGTCTAGTCTCTGGGGGGTCCGGTGTCTCCTCTGATCTGGTCTAGTCTCTACTCTCTGCAGGGGTCTGGGGTTTGGTCTAGTCTCTGGGGTTTCCGGTCTCTAGTCTGGTCTAGTCTGGTCGCTGTTCCTTGCTGTAGCCCAGTTCAGGTGACCTCACTGGGAATCGAACCACACCATTCTTATTGCGGGGCGACATCACTAACCACTACGCCACCGTGCTGCTCAGGTCACCACACACATTTACATCAAGTCACCAATTAACCTAGACATGCTCAGGTGTCCCCATTGGGAATCGAACCGCGCCCACTACGCTCAAGTCACCACATTCATTCATTCATTAAAACTTAATAAATGTGAAAAAGACACTTTAATATCTCTTATTGTCATTCTGTCTTGCAAAGCAGACTGGAGTAGATCATGAGGATCCTTTGCACAACTCTAGATTGAAGCAGAAATCATTATGAATCAAATCGATTTTGAATCGAATTATAGCTCCAAAAATCGGAATCAAATTGAACCGTGAGATAGTAAAAGATTCCCACCCCTACTCGATAGGTGGGCACACAACACACGTACAATCTGCCTGTTATGCAGTTTGCTGAAAATTTTCGGATCAAGTTGAATATTACGATACAGCTCTCATGAAGGTAGAAGCATTCTGTGACATATTATGTATTTTAGTCTGTAAAGTCTGTAAACTATGTTGCTTGTCCACCAGAGAACACTGACAACTTGAGTTTTCTTTTGTAAATGTGTCAATCATTCACTATCTTGGACACATCTAAAAAGAAGACAAGCCTAAAGGAAAAATGCAGGGGACTTTAAAAATCCAGTATCATCTGGCTAATGTAAATTATAGTAACATGATGATTAAGGTGGAACTATTATCCATCCATCTACTGCTTTTCCATTTCCGGGTTGCAGGGGGTGCTGGAGCCAATCCCAGCCAACGTTCTGGGCGAGTGCGGGGTATACCCTGGACAAGTCTTCAGTCCATCACAGGGCCAACACACAAAGACAGAGATGAACAACTCATGCTCACATTCAGACGGTGGGAGGAAACCCACACAGACACAGGGAGAACATGCAAACTCCACACAGAAATGCCCCAGCCCGGGATCCAAACCCACAACCTTCTTATTGTGGGGCCACAGCGCTAACCACTATGCTGCCGTGCTGCCCAGTGGAACTATTATACGAAATTTAAATGTGATTCAAACTTTGGACTAGATGGGAACGGATTTTTAATGTAGTGAACATGAATTAAATTTATAGCTTTGCCACTCAGTTGGGTCAAAAGGAAACTTATTTGTTAAGACAGAACCATACAGTTTGTATTTTAAACAAATCATGAATGGATAATAAAGAGGATTAGGGCTAAACCACGACTTTTATGTGGTTTACTTTTAACCTGTGGAATGCGAATTATTTTGTATGTTTTCAGCTACTGCTTTGCCCTTTTAAATTGCCCCATGGGGACAAATAAAGTTATTTGAATTGAATTGAATTGAAACATGCAGGCACGCATATATAAACACACATACACTTACCATACTAAAGCACGTGTGTTCGGAGTGGATGCTAGGCCCTCCAGCATTTTTCGCTTTTCTGCGTCATAGGCGGCATGTCCATACATATTGAGTAAAGCCTCCCAGCTTTCATCTGACTGAGCAGCCACAGTGAATACAACTCGCTGCAGATCCCCTGGTATCCTATACAAATATGTTTTGAAGGAATAAATAAGCAAATTTCTTTTTAAATTATCTTACAACTGCTCCAAATTCTCTTCTTACAGCTCAAATGCCACAACTCCAACCCTACTAAGTCATGTCTATTTCCAAAGTAGATGTGTTCTCACTGTGTTGCTACCATCACTGACTAGAATACAAAAAATTCTAATTTCTTGTGTGCTTTACATACCGTGAAGTACCATTGGACTCAATGTATTGTTTGAACAGGGATTTTGCTTGTTGAATACACCTTTTTTCATCCAGACTACAGGCCATTTCCAGCAAGGCTGAACGTAACTCCTGTTTAGATACACTCTCCTCCTCTCCCCATGTTTGTTTGTTCATCAGAGAAGCAAAAAGATTCAGGATATAATTCTGTAACATTGGAGAAAAAATTACTGATCATAACTTTATGTTAGTAAACAAACACTAAACTCTGTTTTGCTGCACAGTGTGAAATCCAGTGGTTAATCGACATCTTTTTAACAAGTCTGGCCAAAGTAATCACCAACATGATAGTATACAGACTGTTAGGGGAGTAATGTCTGCAAGGCCAGAGTGAATTAAACATTAAAAATGCCTTCATATTAGAGCTGTGTAACATTTTGAGGTCACAAAGATAGAACTGTGCATTTTCTGTGAAGTTTTTGAGTGTGTGTATACCTTCAGGCGGGCCACAAGAATATACTCCTGTCTTTTGTCAAGTAGCCTGTAGATACGATTGAGCTGTAACAAGGCCTCCGTCACAGGGGATGTCTCTGTTTCGTTGGATATGTAGTTCAACAGGCTGATTACTTGATAGAAGTATACACGCCCCAGTCTGATGACAAGGAAATAAAGTGACCAATTAAAATGCCTTGTGGTTGTGAGCTTCTCAAAACTACTTAAGTTACAATTTAAATTCATCTCAGTCCAGATTTATTATGTATTGTGAAGAATTGTGCCATTGAGTAATTGCAAGTGTAGAGAGACAACTGCAAAAGATAAAACTTTCAGCAAATGTATTAAAAGTTAAAGACATACCTGGAGAGAGCAAAGATGTTGTGTATGAGTGAGGCACGGTCCTCATGTGTAAGAACACTAATGTTTTTGGACAAAGCCTCAGTCAGAGCATGCCAGCCTTCATCTCCATAATGGACAATGTAGAAACCTGTGTTTCTGTAGTTCAATTTCAGCCACTTTACACTTTCTGGCACCTTTAGAGTACCTGAAAACGCACACAAACACCCAATCTTTTATGACTGCAACCAAGATTCTGACACTTAGAAGCAGAGTAAGGAGTGCAGGACAAAGACAGAAGATGTACCGTAACACAGTGATGGATTGCGGATTGTCTAAAGCAGTGTGAAAATGAATACTTCTTATAAATCATGGCAAACAAACCTTATAATAGAAAATGTCATCAAACTACTGATATACACACAAACATAAAACCATAAACATTCCAGAGTCAAAATGAAAAAGAACATTTGTAGAAGAGCTAACAAGGAAGGTGACTTTACCTGGTATAGAATTAATATTTATGTATCCAGTCAAATTGATCCACAGTGCCAGCAAAATACTTTTTATGTCTTTGTGGCTAACAATCTTTTATGTTACTATGATAGCAACCAGTTACTCATTGCTACTTCAAACTTATGGTAAATAATGAATAAAGTATTCACAAAGCCAAACCCTGTTTTGTGACGAAATTCCCTAAGGGCATTACTGAGATGCAAGTCACATTTACAGTTAGTTACTGTTTACATGTACAGAGGCAGTCAAGGGTAATTTTTTCACTGCACACTGAATGGACAGCTAATGGAACACAAGGAGATGTTCAGTGAAATTATGCTGGGTGCATTAGAGGTTATTAGATAACAATTGCTTAGTGAATATTTGATGATATGAATAGTTTGTGTTTTACCTGTCTTGGTCTTCAGAGTGAACACCTGTCTACACTCAGGGGCCAAACTACAGCTGTCATTTAAATACGTCACTGGGATAACCCACATGCTGAAGAGAGAGCACAACGCAATCGTGGTTATGAAGTGTGTCTGTGACACCTCTGTCTTTGTGTGTCTGTGTGAGCAGTAACATAGCCTACCTGGAAGTATGCGTGGCATTGTCAGATGTGAGAAGGAAGTGCTCCTGCGTGAGGGTCACCTGATCTCCCTTGCGGCTCACAGTGACCAATGGGAAGCCTTTCTGTGATGTCCATGAGCTCATCATCTCTGATACATTCTGGTGCTGCGTTGACACCTCGACCTGAGGACAAAGAGAAAAATGTAGAGTCTGTGCAGGGAAATGACGATGTCTTCCCTGTACATATGTAGATAACTGTGGGAGCTGTCTGGGATTTTTGCTGTTATATTATTAAAAATGGTGGTAACAATTTTAAGATTTTGACACAATATGTCCACATAAAATTAACTCAAGTCAGCTATTACATCCACAGGTAAATAAGCCAAGCATCAACACTTTCATGAACTTGGCCTTTGATATATGCTAATTCCACTATTCTGTTTTTTGCCATATTGCCATATATTACAGACATTTAGGGCTGGTAGCATTGTGGTATTCCCCCTGATGACATGACAAACTAAGCAGGTACAAGTAAAGCAGAAACAGCAAGTAATGAGTTGGCAAGCTGCCAATAAGCTCAGGGCGCTTAGTCAAAGACCTTAAAACAATAATTGTTCAATCTAATGTCTGCATTTGCATCATAATACTGTCAACTATTATCAAATCTGATTTATTTATATAGCGCCAAATCATAACAAAGTTACATCTAGGAACTTTACATATAGAGCAGGTCTAGCCCAAACTCTTTATAAAATTATCACAAGTCATTTTCTGCCTTTTAGGATGAATAATGGAGCTCCTAGGACAATTCTGTGATCCTTCATCATGAAGGTAAGGCATGCCAAACATAGCTGGTGTCAAGAAGAATAAAACAGTTGTTGGCTTGACAGCCTGCTGGAGGTAAAAAGGGTAAAAAGTAGCCAAAGAGACAAACTGCTGATATGCTGTGTCCATTATTGTCAGTACAAAAGGTACAAGAACACAAAACACACCTGTGTAAGGCTGTTCCAGAGGCCATCCGTGTCTGTGTTGGATCCATTGAACTGTTTAAGGTATTGAATAATACCCTTTCTGAACTGTTGATCTCCTGGCAGGGAGGCATTCAGCATCAGAAGAATGGATGCACCCTGGTTATAAGAGAGGCACAAAACAGACCAGTTATAACTGAGTGTGAGGTCATGAAGTCCAAAAGAAAAAAATCATTTAATTACTTGATATTGTATATACAAATGTACCTTTTCATAGGAGACAGAGTCAAACATCTCTTCGACCTGTTCTGCTGTATTAACATCTGTCGACACTGCATGGGAGGAATTTAGTGCATCTTTGTCCAAGGCTCTGAAGCGCACTGCCAGGAACAAATTACCCTGCAAACAAACACAGGACTTAGTGCCCAGGTACACAGTGAAGAACACAATTTAATATGCTCTAGAGAATTAGAGAGCAGATGTGAGAACTTACAATGTCCAACTGGGGAAACACATTTTGCAGTGACATGTACTGCATGTAAGTAGCAAAGCCTTCGTTGAGCCAAAGGTCATTCCACCAGCTCATAGTTACCAAGTTTCCAAACCACTACAACAAAGCATCAGACAAAGATTACAACCTGGATCATCTTCACAGTCTTTGCTCCTTTCACAAACACAAAGGGATTAAAAAAAAACTACCTGATGAGCGAGTTCATGTGCTATGACAGAGGCAACTACTTGTTTCTCCAGTGGAGAAGACTGTTTGCCCACCAGCAGGCTAGTCTCTCTGAAAGTGATGAGTCCCCAGTTCTCCATGGCTCCTGCCAGGAAGTCTGGGATGGCTACCAAGTCTGACCAAGGAAAAGGAAGCAGATTTCAGTGTTAAGAGGGGATTACGTAACAGAAATCAAATGGGGTGAATATTGTTCACAAATTGTATGAAATGCACAACTACAAGGATGCTTTTGTGCGTGTTCTCACCTAGTTTTTTGAGGGGGTAATCGATTTCAAAGAAATCATTGTAGAACTCCAGCAGTTTGGAGGCTGTGTCCAGAGCATAACCAGTGTGCTCCTTCTTCTCTGGCACAGAGTACACAGACACCTGAAATATACGGACATGGATATCATATACATCCAGACATTTTCTCAGCAACTACACAACATCAGTGATCATCAGTCCTGCGTACCTGAGTTTTTGAGACATCTTTGGTGACTGGGATAAAATCACCAACAATGAAGGCCACCAGGTAAGTGCTCATGTTGACACTGGTCCTTTTAAACTCATCTTGCACAAGGCTGTCATTGAGTGGTGTGGATTTAGCCTGAAACGCACAGCACAAAGACAAGCTGGCAACCAACTAATTTTGGCAGTATAGATCAAGGTAAATTTGGCACATTGTCAGGTGTAAATATCAATATATAGTCTGTTGGCTTGACAATGCCCACATCAATAGCTTACAAGCCATAGTGGGCAGAAGACTCACAGGACGACTTCGGTACAGGAAAGTACATAGTAGGGGTTGAGCGACTTAACATACTGTGGTACTGTGAAATGTGGCTATGTAAGAAACAAACAAGACATGACAGTGTGGCAAATGCTAATAACACATTAAACCTGTAGACATTGCTAGTACATTTATGTTGCAAGCCAGAAAAGTATGTTCAGAGATTTAATTGACAACAAATCGAATATTCTGTAAATTCTATGGTGGAAAAAATATGTATACCAGACAAATTTATCTAAGAGCCATTCCTCAAGATTTTCCAACACTGGGTAAAAAATAAGCTTAGGTAATTTCAGTAATGTTACAGTACCATTGGCATGTTGGAAAGAGTCATATAGTTAGATTTTCTGTTGATTTTAACCAGGAAGGTGGCTTTGAAAGCTGGCTCATCAAAGCAAGGAAAGGCCTTCCTGGCTGCCAGTGGTTCAAACTGGGTTGCAGCTAAGACTCTGGTAACAAGAAGGAGAACAAGAAACAAATGAGATAAATCCAGAAAAAAAAAACAATAGATGAACCAATTCAAGTTTCTAACTGATGTTTGTTAGTTGTTGCTCTGCAGCACATTTCAGCCATTCGGATATACTTTCATCACAGCTAATTGGTCAAGTGTACCTCTTGATTCCACTTTTATCCGTGTACGAACTGTTGTAGAATCCATCATAGGTGTGTGAGAGATTAGCAGAGTATTCCAGGGTTAAAACACAGTGCTGGCCCTTCTTCAGCTTCTCAGAGAATTTAACAGCTATCTGGTCACTGGGTTTGTACTCCAGTACAGTCACATTACTGGCCTTTCCATCACCGAGCTGAAAGAAAGAATTATCAGTTAGCAACTAGCAGGAAAAAAAACTGTTCAGGCAGAAATTAAATCATCTAGGCAAACATATTATTGAATGACATCTAAATCATCTGACATCTATCATTATCTGCAATCTTACAAGCCCACCTTGAATGTAGCTTTGGTAATGTTGAGATTGGAACTGTGCAGAACAATGCAATTGGTGTCGTGACGCACAGACATGTAAATAACAGTGTGGCCAGTGAAGGTCATCTTGTCAAGGTCAGGGGCCAGGGTGAGGTTATAGCTGAGAGGACATATGCTGTGAGGCAGCCGGAGTTCAGCCCATGGGAACAGTTCGCCATTTGTTGACACAGGGTATACTGTCTCTACAGGAGTGGTCTTGTTTGGCTTTGGACAACCTGTCTGCAGAAGGGTTGTTATGTTAAACTTAGGAAATTGTTCTTAAATAGTCTTACAGAGATTTTGACTCAATGCCAAGAAGCAGTGATTGCAAATCCTACCTTAACAGAGTAAGTGAATATTTTTTCTTACCTTTGTAAAATTGCATCCAGTTAAGAAGTATAGTGCCATAGTCATAGAGACTAATACCACCAGGAGTAACACACATACAACCATGGTACGAGTTGAGGGCTGTGAACATGACCTGAAACCAGGAAGAGTTTAACATTACTTTAAACACTTCTAAAAAAACAACCTGTTTTTCTTACTTTTCTGCAGACCAGTCTGAGGAAACTATCCCCTGCCTTGATTAATTCTTTAGGGGATGTTACAGACTGTATCTATAAAAGGGCCCTGATATTGGAACACAGCTTTTGATATTCACTCAGTGTGTTCAGCTGCAGTACTATGAGTCACAAATGTACAGTTATGTCTGACAATCATACTTTCTAATGCTTTAATTATAAGAAGTAATAGTTACTTTTGTTGCTTAAATTGAACAGTATTGTTTTAACAGACGGTTTGGTCTTCACATATTTAAATATATTTATGGCTTAAATGGCATCATTGTTCACTAAGAAAGTGTAAACACAAGGTTTCTATCATGACCTTGAATGTAGCAGCAGTATCAGAAAATATTTAAATAGGAAATTTCTAAATCTGTTTTAAAAATAACAAAAGTTCATCGGGTTTTATTTCATATGGAAGTTTTATAAAAACCTGGTTAAAGGGGGTAAACAATTAAAATGCATTAAATTGAATTTAACAATCAATATATCGTGACACTCCACAATTACTAAACAAATATGCTATTACATATTATAATACATGATTAATTACGTAGCACTGCTTGATGCAAAAATGCTACAAACCAATGAAGAGAAAATTTTATATTCCTACATATTACAAATACCCTAAATTACATTTTTAGTACATTACCTGGGTGGAGCCTGTCTGGTGTATGGAGAAGAGTCAGATCTGGTGGCAGAACTACGATTCATAAAGGACATGCCCAGCAGACGTGCCGAAGACTCACAGTCCTCCTCATCCTCATCCATATCATTCTCTCCCAGGCCTCGCACAAGCAACCGTGAGCTACGAGGCTCAAACACCACCTCATCTGGGTCAAGAGCAGGAAATGCCTGCAGAGAGAAAGCAAAAAGTACACTCTATTATTCCCCAACTAAGCTGTACACACACTCCAGTATAATGCTGGGATTGGTCTCAGGTAAATTAATTAGCACAAGATAAGATGTCAGGTGTGTAGATGATAAGGAGATTGAAGGCAGAGTGAGGAACAATAATAAGTAATCAGGACAGACAGGGGTCTATCCAAATTGGAAATCTGCTCTTTAGCAAAATAAAAATTCTCAGACTTAAGGGATATGAAGGCAGAAATCTAAACGTTGGTTTCTTAATGGCATTATGATCAGGTATGTCTATATCAGCAGAATGTGACACCAAGGACGAATTCATTGTAAAGATAAAAAAAGATTAAAAGAAAATTTAAATAACTTCTGTGAGGAAATTGGTCATTGCAGGACCACAGAGAGGGAAATCGATACTGTGAACATTGGAAGAGACGTTAACTGTGTGTAACTTGTAACTTGTAACCTTTCAGCTTAAAGTAATTCACACAATGTTGATCAAAGATGGTTGCACCTGCCAGATAGAAAAAAATGTGTATAGACAAGTAAAAGAGCACATTTAATTGCAGAACTGAAAATGCGCAAAAAGGATCACTGGTTATCAACAAGTGGCCGACATCTTCATGACAACTAATCCTTATTCAAACTGCAAATAGCCAACCTGTTAAAATTAACAGTCTTAGAGATGAAAGCATTTGTGTTGGAAGAGGTCATATGGTCCAAGTGTGTATTCTCAGACAGGCAATATAACAAGCCAGGCATTCACTGAAGTTAAAGACAGTACAGCTGATAGCATGGACGTACCGGAAATGAAGTGGAGTCTTTGCCCAAATCAACAACATCAGGTTCTTCTTCAAACATGCTGTTTTCAATCATGTTCCTTGGGAGGTTAGCTCGTTCTAGAACAAACATAGAAGGAGCAATCAGACAAAGGGCTGTAAAAAGGGGAAATCTGAGAAATATGAGAAAGAAAGTAGATTTTAAAAACTACTATTTTAACTGATGCACACAACATATGGCCCATGTTTCTGGAGCTTTCCAAAGACGCCATGGTTCAACACAATGGGTTTTTTTTAATGCCACTGAAGATGCAGGTAACATGATTCTACATTCAACAAAGCACTGTTTTTCTTCAGTTTCCTGTTAGAAACCTCCTGCATTATTTCCTGGTACTATGACCTACAAAGCATGAGCTATTGAGAAAACTACTTTGAAGATATGGTGTTTTAAAGTCTGTTAAGACAGAAACCCCCCTACTTTTTCATAGTGCTTTCATTCAACAGCAGTGCTAACAAAGAACTAAGAAAATTACCTCAAAACTTGAAAAAAAAAAAAAAAAAAATTGCAACAAAGCTTGCAACTCCACAAACCTGCCTTATCAGCATTGTATGATCACCTCTTCTAATAGCCATGTGATTTTCAGCCTGCTGTAGAAATTCTTGAAGCAATCAGAGGCATGTGCAACTTCCTAATTTAATAATCAAAAAATAAGGAAAATGCTATGCAGTGCATGCCTCCCACTTTGCCTCTAGTTCCACCCATGCTTGCTATAGACAATGCTTTTTCAGTCTTAGTTGATGATGAATTTAAGTGGAAAGCAGTGAGAGACAGTAAGCACCCACTGAATGTCCATTGTTTAACCAAGTAATGTGATGCCTAACAAGAGTGAGCTTAAACTCCTGTAAAGAAAAACAAGAAGCTTAAATGAAGAGGTGAATTTAGCTCTTTGTCCTGGACAGTGCTTCTGATATGACATTATGGACTATCACTGTCTGGAGCACATTGCTGTGGTGTGTATGAAGTACGTCTAAAAATAGGCTTGACGCTAAGTAGTAGGTAATATGTCTCGGGGAGGAAAGGATAAAAATAATACTCCCCAAAAGAACATGTCAAACTTTGTCATACTCTGTGATATCAACTTCTAACAGCTCTAAGATATTATTATGCTTGTAGTTATTTCATAAAACCAAAAAGACAATGGAGAGACCACTGATATAATGGTTATTGTCGAAACTAAAGTCAGACAAAAGGCCAGTCGAATGTGAACCAACAACTCCTGCACCTTCGATGCAGCAGTACGACGTGAAATCTGCTGACTGTGCTCTTACTATTTGGTGGCGACATTTATAAAATCTACATTAGGGTCACAGATCTCCGGGTAAATATGTTTTTCAGTTGACAGGTACTGTAGGTGTATGGACTTCAGGAGAACGGGTCTGAACACACTAGAAAAAGGACGTTTCTATGAGGGCTCTTCATCTGATCAAATGTGATTTTGAACGACTACAAGTATCAAAAGAGAACACAAAAAAGGAAGTAAAACTGCTGAGGTTTGGCCACTGCTCCTTCCAGGTCGAGACAAATCAAATAACCTCCACCCAGAAAGCCCAGAGAGCTGTTAGAGATTGTGCTCTGGCCCTTTTGTTTTAATAAAGCCTTGGCAGCCCTGGGACCAAAACAGAGGTTACAAGGCAGCAGGCTGCTGGTGGCCTGAGCTCACGTATCAACTCACTATACTAAGACAAAACACGTTTCCTCCTCTTTTTTTTTTTTTTTTTTTTTTTTCAAGCCACCAGCCTGAACTGGGCAAACAGGACTGCTGTGTTTAAATAACTTTGATTGTCAACCTAAGTCTTCCTTTTATCCGACCAAATAAAATAAAACGTTATACAAATGATCTCATTTTCCTTTGAGAGGACAGATACTATCACGCCCCTGCAGCACCAATAAACAGACTGGAAGTGCTGCAAGCCGTTTTATTTAAAAAATGTAAAATAACACAGAAAACACAGAAGCAGCTTTGCGTAGGTGTCTCATAAGTCACCCTGTCAACATGTGTCCTCGGGTGAATGTCACTCCCAGGGAGCCTGCAGCTAATGTCCCGTTAGTCATTAGCTGGCCTGCTGCTGTTAGCTATCTCCCCCTGGACCATCTCCTTCCTTACCGGTGTTGCTACTGTCAAACGGATCCATGCCGGGATATCTCTGAGAGCCGTAGGCGTTCACAACAGGAGAAGGGGTTGGGGCGGGGGGTGGGGGTCCTCTCCTCGTTTACGGACTTGGTGTTAGTGTGACCCACCGCAGGCTGAGCCCCGGACGGCAGACAGCAGCCGGACCGCCCGCCCTGCACCGACGGCAGCTACGTGTTAGCTAGCTGGGACAGCTTCCAACAGAGTAAACTGACTCAAACACATCCGTTCAGCTCACGTTAGCTCGTTTCTTCCACGGATCAGTCCATAGCTGCTCCCTGAACTGACGGCAGACTGGGGAGAGTTTACGACAGAGCCAGTATTAAACCTCTCTGTAGACTACCGACCGAGCCGACACTTTCCTTCCTCTCCGACTAGTTGTTGACAACCGCCCGTCACATCACGGTCCTCGCGTCCGATTGGACGAGCCTGCAGGGGGCGGCGCCACGCATGCTACGCACTTATTTTTTTATTTACTTGTAAGGACATCCCGTTGTTTGGCATTCATTCAATTTATGATGTCGATCATAACCATTGTATGTGTAATCTCCACCTGTTTATCTTAATCCTCTATGTATGAATCCACAAACAAACGGTTAACACGATTACAATAATCACACACATTTTATCTCCACTTGTGAGACACAGTATAGTTTCACAGTTAATCCCTGGGATCACTATAGCTCCTACCCTGCCCTGACACCATGTTATCACCTTTAATTGAACAGTTAATACTCGTGGTTGAATTCACACAAGTACATACAAACACAAGGAAGCTGGAAGGTTATGAAGGCACAAAGAACCCTTTTGTTGTGTGTTTCATAAAGAATCAATATACAGTGAATTTTATATGCTACTTTGGGAATGGATCACGCACACACACACCAACACAAATACACAAATGACTAACACACGTACCCCTCAACTGCCAGTTTTACTGATTGCATTTTTGTTCCAACAAATTAGTCCCTGAAAAACACTTTTTTAATACACAAAAATATCAACTCTCAAGTGATGTTGAGCATGTTCCAATTTAAAGATTGAACCACACATACAAATTCCAAAACACCTTCAAGTGTTCTTTCTGTGGCATGTGTCAACCACCACCTCTCTTTCTGCTGTCTTTCACTTCAATTGCTCATTCACCCAGTCTCTCAGAGGCTCCAGGTTCCTCTGAAACCAGCGAACATTTTTCCGTACGTTGTCCAAGGCAACTTGAGTAGCTCTCAGCTGAGATGACTGTTCTTTGATGGACTCAAAGAACAATTGCACCTGGGGGTCAAACATATATATTTTTACATAATTTAATCAAGGACAGTACAGCAAAATTACTTTTTTAGGGTCAGTCGCATAATATTTCATGACACAAAATCAGGCATTTCTTAGGTCTAAGAGCAAATGGAGGTGCAAAAACACACTACTTTAAGGTAGTTGCATCAGACTATAGTATTTTAATTTTAAAACTAATTTGAAATTGCATTGTGAGTAAGAATCAAGATCAAAGTATACAGAGACACCATGTAATTCGAGTTTGAAAACTAAGTATATTTACTTCAGTAAGTTCCTGGGGAGAAGAAAACTGGCCCGTAGTACCAATGAGGATTGTTCTAATACAAAATGAGCCCAACTGGAACCTGCAGCAAGTCAAGACAGTACATCAGACAGGACAGACACAAAAAATACATTTTAATATATATATACAGTATTTAGGACATTCATACTTGTGTCACGAACTACCCATCGTCTCATCAAACCTATTCAGCTTTTTATTGGACTGCACAGAATATTATGCATTCAACACAACATACAGCAGAAGCACACCACCAGACCTACTCTTTTGGGGATTCTCCGACCCACTTGTCTACACATCATAGTCTGGACCCTGTCAACACCACTCAGACTGCTTCCACCTTCAAGAAGTGATTGTTCATCTCTTAACTAATATATCCACCCTTTCACAGATGTCATTTTAAGGGGATTATGAAAGTCATTAGCTTCACCTGTTACTTGGTTCAAATGTTACAGCTGATCAGTGTTTACTTGGTAAGATATTATTATAAAAGTTGGGATTTCTGCATTTTCATTACATCACATAGTTTGACTGATACTAAAGTTACATTCACACTATCTCCATTGTTTACCACTAACCTTTCAACCAGTGTGTCCCAGTTCTTTTTAACAAAACTCCAGGCAAGGTGATATCCCCTTGGGTTCCTGGCCACCATGACAATGAGACTAGATAGGTCCTGTGATCGAATCACTTTCCCTTCCAGGCCCAGCTTCAGCAATCTGCAACACAAACACACATGTGCGGCTGACTAAAATAAAAAAATTCTCACCTGAAGATCCTTTACTTGAGTATCTGTAATACTGGCCAAGGAATAACAGTAGAATGGAACAAGTACTGTTATATCATACCCCACATTTGCCACAAGATGGCAACATAGATTTTGTGGAAAAATATGTTAGGAAGAAGATTACCTCTTCAGTTTATTGGTGTCTCTGCTGTGGGTCAAGGCAAACAGGATTTTATGCTTTTGTGCTGCAGAGAGAGAGTTTTTGTATGTGTGCATGAGTGAGGTCCATCCATCATCGTCCTGTGCTCCAGCTGTATACACTATCTCTGCCACATCAGTGGGTAAACTAGAGTAAACACAAGCACGGATGAAACATTAAATGATACGGTCCAGTGTAGGCTATGTGGTTTATGTGATTTATATTAAAACTGTCAATAATTTAGTGTGGTAATATGTTATTTAGACAGACTTGAGAGTTCCATTGGACTGGAGCCAGTCTTTGAAGCTCTGCTGCGCTCGCTCCAGACAGGGAGGGTCATCCAGGTGACAAGCCAGAGAGAGGACTTTTGACCTCAGTCGTCGTTCTGAAACAGAGCCACTGTCACTCCACGTCTGCTGATCAATGACAGCACGGAAGAATCGCAGGATATACGTCTGCACCAAAGAAAACAGAGAAACAGCATTTACATGAACTTAATTTCACCCTGAAATTGACATAAATATCATACAGCCTTTTGGCTTGTCCTCTTACCCCCAGGTTTTGTGTTAGTTCAGACTCATGCCTTTTTTCAATCAACTGGTAAAAGGCCTCCAAATAGCCCAGTCCTTGGAGTAGAGGCACTGTGTGGATCTCATATCGTAGATAACCAATCAAGTCTAGGGCTTTATTGATTGGCAGGTGACCTGCCCTTTAGAGAAATACGAGAATAATTTAAAAAGTAACCCTACCCCTCTTTGGTGGGGTAATCAAAACTGTAACCTACAGATGCAGAAAAAATTCTCATTGTCATACACTGAACCACAAACACATTCACATCTATATACTTACGTGACCAATTGGAAAGCATTGTGTATGAGGTGAGTCCTGTCTTTGTAGCTCAGAGCAGTGTGGTTTTCCCTCAGCAGTTTGTTTATCTCATCCCAACCACCATCCTCGTAATGCACCACATAATAGCCAGTCATGTCAGCGTTTACTTTCACCCAGCTGACTTCCTCCCCTATGTGGATACTGTCTAAATGACACACAAATAGCAAAAGGAAACATTAGAATGCCAAAGGAAAATTAAAATATTTATGGGTTGTATTTCAGTCATTCTCTATTCCTTCTTACCCGTTTGTGTTGTCATCAGGTGTCTGTGAATGATGCTTGAAACATCGGTCTTGTACGTCAGTGGGATATGCCAAAGAAAACTAAACGAGAGCAGAAACTTGAGAGTTACCTCAGACTCTCTCATTAACAGTGGTTATACAGCTTTATGTGCATGTGCATGCTCACCCTTTCTGCAACATGGGCCAGAGAGGATCAGAAGGCAGGACTGTCCTCAGGAACCTGTCTTGTCTAAGCAGCAGATGGGGCCCTTTCCTTGTTACTGTCACCAGAGGAATACCTTTCTGCAGAGTCCAAGTGTTCATCATGGCTGTCAGATCCAGATGTTCCCCTGCAAACAAGTACTGTAAGAGACAGCTGGGGATCAACACATGTGGCTATAATCTTGCAAATCGTGCAATACTTATAAGAGGTAGCTTGTGAAGAGAGGTCAGGCAGTTGATGTTATGCTATGTTTACTCACTGCATTCTTGGTGGCCTGGCTACTGCTGTAACAATGTTCTCTTGAGATAAAGTCTTCTTCGGAGCATGACTGAAAAACAAAATAAAAATTTCAACCTTAGTTCCTCTTAAAATGGATGAAATTAAAAATAACAATAATAACATAATGACAGTTTTGCATGGTTTAGTCCATTAAATACAAATCACATGTCTTATTTCTACAACAAAGTGAACAATAGATTCGTGGCTTCATGGATGTTATTCAGATTTGATTCGGTGCAGTAAGAATAGTTGTTGAACTTGTTTGAAATTGGTAATCCATCACAATGAGGACAATGTCTCCTTTTATTTTCAAGTGTTTGGCTATCAACTCCTGGCAATGCAGCTCTTTCCTTTTAACGTAAATCAATCTGCACTCAAAATGGCTTTTCCAGGCACACACCACATTACTTTGACTGCAATGAAAACAGATATAATTTTAAGTTTGATAAATTACCTACTTTCGACAACTTTAAAGTCTCAGTAAAATGTCTTTTTTTTAAAGATGGCTTTGTAATATTTGGGCTACACAAAAAAGAAAAAAAGTTATTTTGTATACAATTATGTAACTATATATATATATATAACATATAATAACATATCTCAACATACATTTGCCAGACTGTCCCACAGGTCCTGGTTGTGTGCATTTTTGTAGCTGTATTTGCGGAGGTATCGCACTATCCCACTCTGAAACACATCATCTGTGAGAAAGTGTCGCAGCATGTGCAGGACACATGCTCCCTGGTGGGAGAAGGACAGAGGGTCCATTTATCAACAAGCCACAACACTAAATGTTGGTTTCAAAGACATAAGAGTTTCTGTTACATCAATATCAACATCAATACATGGATCAATTAACAGTTAATCAACACTTAAACATTTCCAATCATGTTTTAATTGCAGTTTTTCTACTATTTCAAACATGACAAGGCCAATTAGATATCTCATAATCTGTAAACAGATATGTAAGACTGAAAGCATACCTTGTCATAAGAGACTGTGTCAAACATTTCTCCAATCTGAGTGGGGTTCTCTGCTGGACTGGATATTGGGCGAGAAGAATTCAACGAATCATAACCAACAGCTGCAAAGCAGGTCTCCAGCAGATTTTCGTCCTACAAGATTGTGCATTGAAACATCATTAGCAATCTTCAGTGTTAGTCTTAATATTTCATAAAGTCTCAGAAAAACTCACCACTTTAAGTTCAGGGTAGGTGGCCTCCACTGAAATATATTCCATGTATCTGGCAAAGCCTTCATTCAGCCATATATCATTCCACCACTTCATGGTCACCAAGTTACCAAACCACTGTAGACAAGATTTTGAATTTTACTGCTTTGAGTTGGCTGGTGATGTATAATGGAACTGTTGAAATCTGAAGTACAACACACTGGTATCCTGAATGTCGCTATTGACCAGATGCACTGTCACACTCTCACCTGATGGGCAAGCTCATGGCTAATCACCAAAGTAACCCAGAGTTTATCAGCAATAGAGGATGTAGGCGGGTCAAAGAGAAGGCTAGTCTCTCGGTAGGTGGTCAGACCCCAGTTCTCCATCGCACCAGACTGGAAATCTGGGATGGCGATCAGATCTGAACAAGTGAAATCATAATTCAGGCAACTGAAAGTCACAGAACAGAGATAAAGAAATGCGCTTTGGTTTAGGTAATGAACTAAAACAGTTCACCCAAACTAAAAAAGGTTCACCTTGTTTGGGGAGAGGATAGCGGATGTTGAAGTACTCCTCGTAAAAGTCCAGCATCTTGACAGCTACCTCAAGGGCATAGTTGGTCTGAGACCACTTCTCAGGAGGAGCATAGATGGACACCTACAGATGTATAACAATGGATTTAAAATGACAAAGATGACAGAGAAATTCAAATTTTAACTGACAAGATTTGGAAAATCTGATCTTGCCTTGGAGGCCATACCTTTACTCCAGAGGATGTTGTTGCAGTAACAGATTTGAAATCACAGATGACAAATGCTACAAGGTATGTGCTCATCTTCACACTCGCAGCAAACTGGTCCTCAAGCAGGTCATTGTTTATTTTAACTGTCTTAACCTGAAATGCACAAATATCAATTGCACCTTTTTTGAACATTTATCAGAGGTTATTTAAGCAATAGGAGTTGCCTAACACTCACTGTAGGCATGTTTGAGAGCGAAATGTACTCTGGGCTCCTCCTGATCCGCACAGAGAAGTTAGCTTTAAAGATTGGCTCATCAAAACAAGGGAATGCCATTCGAGCACTAGTGGGCTCAAAGTGAGTCGAAGCTAAGTTTCTGAAATGAGACAACAGCAAGTATGTTTGTACTTAATTGTAATTATAGCACATCTGTATGTGTATGTGTCAGAATTTGTGAGATCATACCTGGTTTCCCCTGAGCCAGTCCTGTAGGTGCTCTTGTAGAAGCCGTAAAAGCCCTCTGCGAGTTTTGCCCCAAACTCAATATACAGAAAGTATTTCTGCCCACTGCTGAGCACCCTGGGAGAGAAAATGCCAATCTGCTCATGCGAAGGGTTATGAAGAACCGGAAGAACCTACAAGCAGAAAAACAGAATCTCTCTGTCAGGTCAGGATTAAGCTATAAGGAAAATGGGCCCATTGCAAATATCAAAAGTTACCTGCAGCTCTAAATTTACCTGTTCAGACAGATGAGCAAGGTTCTGATTCAGTATGGTGGCTTTGGAGATCTGTAGTCCCTTGCTGTGTAATACAACCCAGTTTGTATTGTTCTGGACATCAATCTGGATCTGAACTGAGCCAGTGAAGCTGAGACTTTCGAGGTTGGGATGCAGGAGGAGGCGGTAGTGAAGAGGAATGATGTACCTAAAATTAAGAAATGTGGGTTACTTTTTTACTACTCAAAACATGAGTTCCACCAAATTCTTGTCATCAATTTCCTGTAGTGTGAAGTGTACCTCGGCAGACGAAGACGGCTCCATGGGAAGGACAGAGTATCAGTACCCAAAAGAGATTGTGCTCCTTGATGACCTGATGCCTGTTGTGAACTGTTGGGTTGACTCCCAACAAGAAATACGTGAAATAAAGACAGTGCAAATAGGCTCACCAAGGCCATTGTAGAGAAAATGTCCTTCAATTGGTAAAAAAAAAAAAAAAAAGGAAAACCAAAAAGCTAAAGGTTGGGAGAAGTTGATGGCTAGAACTGAAATCTCAGTCACATCCCAAACACAATGGGGCAACTAAACACAACCTGCAGTGAATGGTGGGCACTGATATGGCGTCAGTCAGGACTTCCTTAAAAACCTGAAAGATATTAGAGGAACAGCAGTTTTTCAGGGCACAGTGTTCATTCAGAAATAAAATGATTCTTTCCTCAGTCTAGTGCAGATTTAAGAAAGCTTTGCTTCCCTCAGCCAGGTGAAAACTGGTCCCAACCTTCACTTTAGAAATATGGCAAAAGGTAACAGAAAAGTACGACAGGGACTGTTCAGTTATACACCAGAGGACTATTCGCTCATTTCCCCAAATGTCCTTTGCAGCTACAGATATCAGGCTGTGGGATGTTTTACTGGATTCTAGTTTAGATGCTTCAAGGAAGTGGACTGGCAATTCTAGCAAGCTGAACTCCAGGCCACAACACAACTGATGCTAAAGGAGACTCAAACATGTGACAGATGAAGCACATGGTTTTCCATGTGGCTAAAACAAGGTGAGGACACAGCTATAACTGTGAGGTGACAACAGCTGCCAGCAGCATAACAGCAGTTCAAATCAGGCCGCACATGCAGTAGTTGCTGCTGCACCACACCGAGGAAGAAGCTTAGTTACAACAAGCTTTGAATTCAGAAATGTAACTCCCCGTGGAACACATAATGAACACAAAACGTTTCGTTGTGTGATTGCTACTGAGATCATGTTTTAAAGAAATGTCAGAAAGCTTTACCTCGATCATTTTAGCCTCATCATCCTTCTTTCATGTCCCTGCTGGTGAGTTTCACTTCCTTCTTTAAACTCCGCCCATGACTTCTGCCAGGGGTTGTGTGCATTTGTGGGATTGTGTGTGTGTGTGTGAGAGAGAGAGAGAGAGAGAAAGATAATGTGTACAGATAATATCTTAGTTAAGTGAGGTCTTATGTAAAGTCTGTCTAATGTTGGAGGATATAGATGATAATGTTAGTACAATGTATATCTGAAGGGGTTGAGGTGGTTACATGCTTAATATCAAGTCTATGGGGGAACAAATACAGGACATCACATCATCATTGTCATCATCATCAAAAACCAGCAACACAGTCTCTCCTCAGTGTGTGTGTGTGTTGTGTGTATGCAGTGTAACCTACAGGTGTGCTGTCTAATTTTCTGGGTGTTCTGATATGATCAGTATCTCACCTCAAATCTAACAGCCGTGGGCAGGTGTGTCTCCAGTCGTTCAAAATGTCTTGGCACGGACTCGCCACTGTACACCCTGACGTCCTGTCCTCAGCCTGTTTCTGTCTTCAGAAAGACACATATTCTTCACATGTATGGGAGTTCACACTGTCTGCCTCACTCTCTCTGTGTGGGCTTTAGTGGGATAAAGTGGGGGCACAGAGGGGGAATAACATTGTTAGTGTAAGGTCACAAGAATGAGGCATGTTGATCACCCATAATGCAATGCTCCTGGCAAATCCAAACGGCATGCCCCCATTTCAAACAAACAGCAAGCACACAATTATACCGAACACACACTCACTCTCACATTACCATAGAAGCAACTCTAAAACAGACATGACTGAGCCATCCAGGGGTGTATTTTACCTTCCTATCATTTATTTATGCACAGGTAAGAAATTTAATCTCTAATATTTGATCCAGATATATATATTTGGAATCAGTGAGCAACAAGGTGCTGCAGCACAGACACTTAAAACCTTATATGTTTGAAATAGTCTTATTAGATAGTCCAAATAGAGTATGTATCTGAGGGTGTCAAATAAAAATGCTAAAACTATCTTTATTATTATCATTATTATTATTATTATCATTTTTTCCTACCACTTTTATCCAAATTATTTACTTGTCCTCATGTCTTCTCCCTTCGTCCACCTGGACCAGGTATTGTAGAGTGTAATGTCCTGGCATCTTTGGCCCCTCCAGTCCATCTGTCAGGGGAAAGGCTTGGCTGGACCCTTCTGGTTTGCATGGTTAGTGACTTCAGGAGGGGGCACTTGGAGGTCATCTGGCGTTCACCATCAGAGGGCCACATCTCCACTACATCAAACAACATTGCTCATCACAGGAAGCATCGCGGGCAAAGCGCCGTGGCCATTATTACAGTATTAACAAATGACTGGCCATCTTACAGTTGTTCTGTGAGTCAAAGACGACACCCAAAAGTCACCAGGAGACGTTACACCAGTTCATCAGGTTGAAGTAGAGTGACTTACATGTGACTTATCCAGTGCCAGCTTGTCGTTTTGTTTTTGTTTGTTTTTTAATAAGCTTTTACACATTTTTTCTAATGTTTCAGATAATAAGGACAAGATGTGTTATGACGAAGAAAAGACAGATGGTAAACTTTGATTGCTTACAGCTTTTGTGCCTGACTCGTGCTGCAGAGATGGTGCTCCTCATGTCTGTCTGTGTGGTCTCCAGGCGGTGAAGTGTGGACAAACACTGTGGTTATCCTGGTTTTGAGGCTGCTTCTCATGAAGATTATCACCTTTAACACTCTGATGACCATATATGCTGTTATTAAGTGGTAAGTCTCTCTGTGTACCAACATGTGATCAATGTAACATCAACCACACATGTTGTGCAAATATGTACAAAATTTAGTTTACCGTAATTGAAGTAAAAATTGTTTTTTCTTCAAACAGTAACAGTATATTTTATTTTTCAGATTAAGAGCTTCTGCTGTTTTACCTTGAACAAAAAACCCACAGAGGAAAGTATTTCTTGTCTGACGTCTACACAGTGCAGATTTCTGCACTACAAGATGTCACAAATGGTCCTGCAGTCTTTTAATGCTTTTTGGAAAGTCTCATTAAATGGGAAATGAGCCCCATGTTCCATCACAGGAGGAATAGCTCTCAAACGCTTCAAATCTTTTGTCGCGCCATTTTCAGACCCTCCACACTGACATCCCAGGTGTTGCTGACTGTGGCAGTTGAAAACAGATTGTGTTTGTGAAGCCGTTCTTGGTATCTCTTAAAACCTCAGACAGATGGGTTAGTGCTCATACTGGATACACAACTGTGTGTGACTGAACTTCTGTGTCTTATCTTTAATTGTCAATTCCTTGAATGTCTTTGGAAATTCACAAATAAAAATAAATTTGCATTTTCGGTATTCATGTTTTTCATACTCTCGCAGATGTAAAATGAATAAACAGGAAGTAAGCTTAATCGTTTTGACTTTATTGTTTTTTTAAATAAAACACTTGCGCACAGTTTGTTTTCCAACATTTTTCTTTTTTTTTTCCTTTTTGTTCGCCTTGAATAACACACTGACATAGCAACAGAGCACCACTAGGTGGCAGTACAATCACATCTGACATTTTTTAATTATCCAACAGCAAGAATATGAAGCTTAACTTCCTCTACAGGACACTACAGTTCATAAATAAGTTAAGTATTTCAACACTGACCAGTCACTCCTCACTAAACTGACACTCACACATGATTCAAAAGATCACAATGCCAAAAAATTGAGATTAAGCTCCAATGGCCAAACAAGTATTTCATACAGAATGTTATATGTTAAAAAATAGTTGGGGGTGGATTGACAAAAAATGGAATTAATTTCAAACAACTCATTGCTGAATGATGTATTTTCTCAGTGATTTGTAGTGTTTTGTTCCCGCTCCAGTATCTTACACGCGTCCTCAAGGAGCAGCTTGTCAATTCTGGCAGTAGGAGAAAATTTGTTTACAGTAGCAAGTTTAAAGAACAGGGAGGGACACAATGAGAAGGAGGAGGGTGCTGGTTTGGTGGTGAGTTATGACTTCCATAAATTTCTACATAAAAATCATACATCATCTGTCTTTGGCTCAAATTAAATAACAAAGTCTATGCTGAGTAACAAACATGAGCCGGTTTTGTCACAGCCACTGGGAAAAATATGCGAATACCATTATTTTCAGATGAAACAAAAACACATTTGAACATGTCACCAAAACTAAAAAAAAAAACAAAAAAAACCCACTGACACATACACTCACATTCATTCACATATATTGGAAATCAGGACTCAGGAAAAACAACAAATTCATACAGTGAGAAAAATTACTGATGGCATTTGCTGTGACAACGTTCATAATACATTCAACAGAACAGCTCACATTGACTGATTTAAAATGAGTTACCAATTAAAATCAGCTACTGGAAGAATGGTGCATTTGAACAAAAATGGCAGCTCCTTGCAGTAATCAACTGAATTTTACTTTGAAAGGAAGCCAAATTATATATAGACTTCAAAACATCACACACTGGAGACTTTGGTGGAGATGAGTAAATGCAAGCAGAAGAAACACTGATGTGGATTTGTTAACAAACAGTAATAAAACAAAATAAAGTGCTTCTGTTAAAACAAACGTCCTCTGTCTGAGGTACCAAAGAAAAATCACATCAAAGCATTTCACTGTGCACTGAAGACAAAATGAACTATTTACAGTCTGGAGTGTAGATCCACACACTCAATTCGCCTACAGAGGAACAGATGTGAGTGTACAATGTATTTGTATATCACTGGTATCAACTGTGTCCCATTCAAAGAAGAAGACTGTGCCATAATCACATTTCCTGTGGTTTTTAGCTCTAGATGGCTGATTCTGCCAAGTAAGATGCAGTTCGTCACAGTACTCCCTGTGCCCCCTCGGAGATCTGCCATCTCCTCTACAAAAACGTCTATTTCCCAGTAACTGTCCAGCCTGCTGTTTCCTTTCTGCGTGAGAGAGGACTCAGTGATCAGTATCAGTGCTCAGCAAAAACCTCTCTTTCTAGTGCACACACATACACAAGCCAACAGACACAAACTCCTACTAATACATCAATGTCACACTCAAAGCAGACAGCAGGAGCACAGTGAGCTGTTTGATAGGCTGACAGTCAGAGTTTAAGATGGAGGTGGCAGAGCCACGGGGGTAGATCCTCCATCTATCTCGGTGAGGGTGGAGACTCTCCATGTCCTTCTGGGCACTGAACGCTGCCACTGTGAAATTAGCATCCCCGGTGGTCAAGAGATCAAATACGCAAGAATGAAAGTAAATGTCCTGTACCTCCAGCTTCTCCCTGCAGCGTTCCTTTGCCCCCTCCACGCCAAAAACCTGCGGGCTACCGTAGAGGTACGCTTGTGTCTGTGAGGCATAGCTGGGTTGGCGCAGCTGGTGAAGCTGTAGACCAAGTGCAGGAGGGGACAGTGGCAGGGGAAGATGCCCTCCATGGTCAATGCGCTCACTGCTGGGGCAGCCATTCAGACAGAGCTGCAGGTCCTGGGTGGCATCGTAGGCCTGAGCCAGCTCCTCAGGGATCCGCACAGCCAGGGTCAGGTAGCGGCCCAGCTGGCGAACAATTACAGTCACACCAATGTAACCAGCATACAGCTCCACATGGTGCCCTGGTGTGCGCTCAGAGATCCACAGGGCCCGGACTTTACCACTTGCCCCGTCTGCACCAGTGAAGGTGTGGATGGGGTCTCCACTGCTCACGGTGCCATCGTCAAAAGCAGCAGGAAGGTTGTCTGTGACAGCTTGATAGACCCTCTGGTCTGTGCATCCCTCATAAGGCTTGAAGATGATGGTGATCTGTAGAGCAGGAGAGAGGGAATATCACATGAGTTAATTCATTAGACACAGGACAAAAGTCTGCACTGAAAGATTTGTTGCTTGTCTCAATTTTGAGAGTTTGTCAACTTAAAGTTTAGTATCTACGATTGAGGTTGTTTTTAAACATCCCCCTTGGTAATGAAAATTATCGATGGTTCCAGCAGGTGAAAGGTCTCTCTAATACACACACGCACACGTACAAATATTAACATTCACTCACACAGGTTATTGGCTCTCATCACGCAACATTTGAGAAATTACTAAATTCTTTTTAACAAGTTGTAATTTGACACAGCTATGCAAACATGCTGACACATGCACACGTACGCACATACATAAAAACAGACTGGGCCCCAGCGGAGGCAGTGGTGGATACAGGGTGTGGTGTGAGCATTACGGTTAGCACTAGCATCATAGTTCCGGTGAATGGCTGCTTTGTTCACATGACAGCTGTGAGGAATGAGGCCTGGCAGCCCATTAAGCTTGGAGGCTGTTAATGTGTGTGTGCGTGTGTGTAAGAGAGTGCGTGTCCCTAATAATCATGACTAATAACTTGCCCCACCTCTGACACAAGATTAGACCTTCCACTCCACAGTTTAGCAACCCTACTATTTGCTCAATGTGCATGTGTTACTATGTGTGGATGTTTCTGTAAAATGAGTGTATGACAAAGTGTATGTTTGGGTGTGTATTTGCTTTAATAATTAAAACTATTGACTAAACTAGAGAGGGTAGATCATCAAGGGAAACATCAACATGGCTCCTTTAACACCACAAAGATCACCTTGTGTGGCTAGTCATCCATTTAGTATAGTGTGTGGGTGAGTGCATATGCTTGTAAGTGTGAATGTGTCATTTTTGTCTTACAGGGATAAGGCCCTTTCACACACTTAGTGCTTTAAGCTTAAAGGAAGGAGTGCAACTTATGAGACAAACTCACACACAGACGCACAACACTACTTGCTAACACACACATAAGTAAACAGTAGGTCCTTTCACACATCTCACTCCATGTTATTAGAGGTCATGCTATAAGCAGCCATTAACCAAGTTAGATTTCCAACACTGCTTCACTCAAAAGGGACAGTCATAAGATCAGTTGTTAGCCTCACATCTGTGAGTGAAACAGAGAGAGAGACAGGAAGAGAAAGAAAGTAGAGCATTGGGTTTTTTCCAGGCTAAGGCTGATAAGAGTTCTTTCTCTGAAACACAGAAAAACAGCTTGGAGGTCATTACAGAAAATGCTTCACTCTGACTGTCTCACACACACACACAAATAGACTAAATTACACCAGCTGCTCTCACTTAAGAAACTCTTTCAGTCCTAATGACAGCAAATTACACCCAAAACACCCACTTCTTTGTACTCGCTTCTTTGTTACTGCTCTTTTCTCACCTTGTTGGTCGCCGTGGCACTGGAGCCAGGTACCACAGGGACATTAGTGACTTGCACTGAAAGATAGTCATTATCGATGAGTGGCCACGCCCCCTCCACCTTACAAGTCTGGAAGCTGTCCTTAAATGTCCTCAGGTGTGGGTCCCCAAACAGCCCACAGAACAGGTACCCTGGCTGAGAGTGGCTGTGGCCGTGGCCATGGGCATGGGAGTGCATGTGTGCATGCACGTGGGAATGTGCGTGTGTGTGGGCGTGCTGGGTTCGACTGTGGTAGCTGCAGGGCTCAGGGTGGACCTCAGGGTGTGTTGAGGAAGTTGGCCCGTCTCTGGAGCAGTTCCTCTGGGTCATGAGGTCCGAGATGCCCAGCACAGCTGAGTGGAAGACCAGGTTCCCCCGGCAGGACTTGGCCGTCCTCTGGGTGCACGCTGAGTATGCACGTAAAGCCTTGCAAAATTCAGTGTGAAAGCCATCCACGGCCGGCGTCAGGTGGGAGGTCAGGGAGACAAAGTCAGTGGTGCACTTCTGGATACGACACTGAGGGGTGGCCACTTGACACTCACCTGGAGAGGATAGAGACACAGTCAACAACACTAGAAGAGTATAATTTATTTCACTGACAAAGGAGAGCTCAAAGGAAGCGTACATGTCTGATAATTTAGGCAGGAATGAGAGCTGGCTCTCACTAAAGTTAATGTGTTCAAAGAAGAAGACTACAGTTACTGTGTGAAGGGGGCTTTGATCTTTAACACACGAAGGTGCCTGCCTGTTACAATCCAACATAATAAAATTTGAAAAAGAACCAGCCGCTGGTTCAAAGTGTTGATCTATCAGTAAGTGTAATAAACCAAAGAGCAGCCAGAAGGGAAGATAAAGAACATTTTCCCCAAGGAGCCAAGGAGCAGCAGAAAAGACAGAGAAAGTCTGAACATACATGGTACAGTGTGAGTGATCCACATCTTAACAATACAGGGCAGGGGATGCTTTTCATTCATGTATGTCACCATGATTTTGTTAAGCACATTTTGCGCTCTTTTTTTATTTCAAAAATTCTCAGGACCTTCTATTTGCATATCTTGTATAATAATTACAACATGGAAAATAATACACTGTGCAAAATTTCCTTTCATCATAAGTTGAAGTTTCTTTTTGTTGGCCGATTAATCTTTATTTACATCTTCAATCATGAATACTGGGGCAGGTTTAAGGAAGAAATTGCATCCAAAGGACCAAATTATTCTGTCCTCTAAATGTCTGAACATAACAAGGGTCAAACCAGCCTTTAATATCATAGATCATTAGAGAGAGAGAGAGATTAGAGACCATACCTAATGCATCAGTATGCTTCTATTAGATTAGGACAGAGAGAGAGAGGCTCTGTAGTGTATAAGCAGCTACACACACACACACACACACACAACTTGCTATCTTGGAAAGAATGCTGGTTGTGCTTTCGTTGAATGCACATGGTTCACAATCATCAGATGGTGGTATGATCTCCTAATGGCCAAGCAAAAACAGAAAGTACATGCTTATTAGTGAAATGCACGGACTTCCTTAATGTCACGGCATCCCTTTACAGCCATAAGTTAGTACTTATATAAAAACGCACACACCACATTCCACTTTCTACCCTGTACGTCTATTTGATTTGGGGGCATGAAGGAGTTGGTGTGACCATTTGGGGGCAGTAGCGTTCTGAGATTTCCAAAGCAGGGTGCAGGTACAGACCCCCACTCACACCATGCCTCAGAATCTCTCTCCAGCCTGTTAAATACTAACACCACAACCCAGACACACACACAGACAGAGGCTGCCTTCCATGCCAACCACCACTGCACAGACGGTCTGAGCACTGAGGACACATTGTGTATTTGACTGGCGCAGCAACAGCCTCCTTCTTTCCATCCTATCTGCCCTGCAGTACCTAAATACCACTTCCAATCTAATCAGAGCAGGTTTATTCTCTTTCAGAGGCTATCAGAATCATGAGCTGCTATGAAAAACACACAAAAGCACTCATTCACTAACCCTGTCCCCAGCACGGGGATATAGCAAAAAGGGAGTTGATCATGTAACTAAGTGGACTGGGTTCAAATCACTGACCTATACAAAGATTAAAACTTCTCCGATGACAATGATCTGATGAAGTTTCACGCTAGCGCTGGTTGTGCTGCTCTATAGCCCATTTTTCCCTTTTTCTGTCCTGTGAACTCTTCAAGAAAACAAATACAAATGGTTTTAACAACAATTTCTGAAATAAATAAATAAATATATATATAAAATATTTTTTTTATTTTTCTTTGTTCTTCCAGGCTCTCATGATCTCCCTTTTGTGAAGCCGACCTCCTAAAGCGCTCTCTGTAAGTATCCTGAGCTGCACCTTCAAAAGAAAATCTACCAATATACATGAGAGATTTGTGGTAAAACGAATAATGATGAATACTGAATTGACTTGAAAATAGTGTGAAGAGGAGAATAAATAGCTCATGTGAGGGCTGTTCAACACACCCACAGCCTGGTTTGTTTCATCCCCTGGGGTATGAATCTAATATAGAAACAATAAAACAGTCAGCAGAGCCAACCCTATGTCCTACCACAATATCAACCTCTCTTTTTCATGCCATCCCCCTCTCCCAGCTGACTTCATCATCTCACAGGTTCTCATCTTTTCTTTTCTCTCAAGCCTCATCTTCTGAGATCATATTTTTTTATTTATTTTTTACACAGCTTGAAACATTCGCCTCTATCTGCACTACTCTGTTTTCAATCCACTGTCTCCACCCGAATCCCTGGGCAGTCTCCTTACCCCATGGCCATCTTTCAGCCTCTCTTCTTTGCATCCTTAGGCCCCATCTCTACCATCAGACAGAGGTCAAAAGCTCCACCAGCTGACTCTCACAGGTTTAGCGATTCTTTGTCTCCCTATCTGGCTGCCTCCAACCTCTCTGATCTCCAGAGATCAGAAAAGGATCTACTGGGATCATCTCTGAACTGAGGGAATGGCTTGTGAAGTGCTTATTGATCACCTTGTTGTGTGCACTCTCTCACACACTGAGCTCAAATCACACAAACAGCCCTCCAAGCTCAGAGAAACAAAGCTTTGCAGGCGCTCACTACAGCCTACACTCTTTCTTTCTCTCTCTCTCCCTCCACTAGACGCTGCAAAAAATAGTCAACAATTCAGACATTCCTGCCTCCCAGTCTAAACAGACACATGGGGCTGACAGCTGGAGTGACACCAAGATGTCTATAAATACCCTGAAATCAAGTTTTAACTAATTAAACACCCTGTTTAGCTAAAAAGACAAAATAATACACATTCTTTCCAGGTGACGCACATTTAACAGAAAGTGCCAAGAGGGTATTGAATGTAAAGTGGGTCTCTCTGTTCCCATCAGGCTGCATGCAGGGGCAGTTTTGTCCTACCGCCGGAGTTGTGTTAAACTAATTACTGGAGGTGTGACTGCTCAACAGACATCCGTCACAACAGCCAACCCCCTGTACGCACAGCAACAGTACACACTTGACCAAAAGAGGAGAAAAAGCAGCACATTTCCCTGTTTTTTTGCAGCAAAAGAAAAATCAGAGACGTCACTAAATGTAACCAAGAGAATTTGAAATCAACAATGAATGTGGTAAATAAGGAGTTAGGTTCAGCCACAGGAAAGGAATCACGTTGTGTTTTTTGTTTTAGTGTGAGTAATCCTTACAAACACATCATTAACCTTTGACTTTCTTTTTTTTCCTGTCTAATTCTTTGTTTTTCTTTTCGATCTTCCATTTGGCTCAGACTGGGAGATCTAAGTTTCTGGACAACTGACAATCACTAATACAAAGCTTATGTGTCGCTAATCACCCTGTGGTTGTTTTTCATGAAACATTTTTATTTACTTGCATCATGCAACTGACCATAAATTGTAGCCTCACTACACTAAATTTGGAAAGATTCACAAAACAGCCCCCATCTGAACTTTTTGAATCACATTTTTGCACTTGGGTAGATTCTGAACATTGCTGTGAGTGAAGCTGTAATCTGTTATGTATGGATATGAGGAGAGGTAGTCTCCCTCTCTTCCCTCCTCTTCCCCTCCTCCATGAGCCATTAAGGGGCAGACAGGAGAATGACGGCCCAGGAGAGAGGAGAAGAAACTCGATCCGTGCTCAGGCTGCTGCACTGCCGCTGGAGAGAGAGCCATTGTCAGGCAACACTGGGCCTTCCAGCAGCATCGGCAACACCATAATAACAAGCCTTTAAATAACTAATAAAGTCTGGGATGGTTGTCCAATGCAACGGAGTGCACATAAAATATAGTTACTGATGTTGTAGTTGCAGAAGCGCACGGCATCTGGTGCGAAACTGGATAACAAAGTGTGTAAAAGCGCAAAAGCGTAGTTGCTGTGACCGAGAGGCGTGCAGTGATTGCGGGCTTGAAGTACAGTTTGTTACCTGTGTGAGAACCGCAGCAGAGAGCGACGATCAGCAGCAGCGCCAGCCGGAAGCGGCACACCAGAAACGGGGAGGCGAGGCGCTCAGCCCCGCGGCAACAGCATCCGGCTCTCCCCATCCCCGTCCATGCAGGGCCAGGAGGGGAGAGTGGACGGACCTCCAAAGAGCGAGGAGGGGTGGTGTCCGGGCCTCCTGACCTCCTCTCCTTCTTCTGTCTCTTCTTCCTCACTCTTCTCTCCTTCCTCTCCTCCTCGGGTGCGCAGGGGCATTAAAACACAGCTGCTCCGCGGAATGCAGGGCGGAGGGGTGGGGAGGTGGGGAGGTGGTGGTGTTGGTGGTGGTGGCGGGGGGGGGGTCGGAAAGGCAAAGAGAGAGGGAGAACAAAGTAGAACCAGAAGTCACTCCGACGACACTTTTACTTTTCCCCGTGCAAATCCACACCCCCACGTGATCCCAGTGCGCTCCCTCCGAGGTCGGACTTCTGCCTTGATTGCGATCTCTGTCCTCCTGTCCTCACCTCTCTCGTCCCAAACAAGCACAATCACATCTTTCCCTCTCTCTCTCTCTCTCTCTCTCCCTCTCTCCTCCCCTTTCACTTTCTTCTCCTCCTCCTCTGCCCCACCAGCAAATCAATAGAGAATCAACCAAACCCTGCTGGCGGAAAACCCGCCTACAAAGACTTAGAGGGAGAGAGAGAGAGAGAGCAATGCAGATTAATGAACAGGCAGCAGAGATAAAAGTTGTAAAACGTTGGTGAGATGCCATTAAATAACTGTGTACAAAGAAGAGAATAATGGCTGTACGATGCTTTGCTGCCAAGGCATTTTATATTTTATGTGGGAGAGTGAAAGCTGATCGAGAACCTACAGGAAATCACCAAATCTTTGTGTTTGTTTTGCCCCTTTGTTTGTTTCCTGCAGCAGCAATAACAACAACAATTTATATCTGACTGAAGTAAGGTTAACCTCAGTTTTTTTATGATATTTTAAGTATATTTTATGATCTGAAAAATATCCATCTTTCAATTTGTTTTCTACAGAAAAGAAGAAACAAAGTCATTTTTAATAATCCCATAAAATGAAAAATAAGTGTGTTAAAACCAAAATAATAGCAAAAGTCCAACTGACTCCTCACTGCTGATGATTAATCTGCTGCATCAGGCCTTTGATGTAGTTGCCTCCTGTGCATAAAGCGCTGGATATTTTTGTGGGAGAAAGGTTATTAATTGGTTCACTATCAAGTAGCTAACTTCACATCTGCTGTCTTGTCTTATGTTTTCTAATGAGACCCTGTGGGGATGACACATCGCATTTTTAACTTTTATTCCCAATAATTGCAGTTGCAGTTGGAATGAGTTGTGCACCACACCCCTCCTCTGAGAGTATTTTAAAGATAACTTTGGATCCCTGCAGAGGACGGGATCAGAGCAGGACACAATGTAAAATGAGAACCCCTATGTCACCAAACCAGCCAGACCTAACAACGAGCAGACACGGCAAGCAGCTCGTGCTGTCACAGTTGTAAATATGCACGGTCAAAGGAACAAAAGAGCGGAAGGCGAAATGTGAGCAGATATTGTAAACACCTCTCAGCAATAATGACAGTGAACGCAGCCGCATATGCAGAGCACCCTCTACCCTGCTGTCATCCCACCTACAGCTCACTATGATTCTGACATTAATAATCTAACACCCATTTTCTGGAGGTTGTTGCCATATGTTTTAAAACTTTCCCTTGCAACCAAGTTGAACCTGATCCTAACCTTATTTTTCAGGTAAAAGTCATGGAGTCAGACAGGTTTCAAAGCAGGCACCGAGGCAGCTCTGGATAATTCTTTACGTCGTGAGCTTATCCACACTGTGTTTGTTCTTTTGATACTCTGTCATATTCTGCCAGGAGACTAAATGTGTTGAGTGTGCTCGCTGCCGCTTACATTCTGCCAGATTGTGCCTCCCTGTCTTAACTGGTTTGCCAGTGTACATGCACATGTGTGAATATAGGAGACTGTGTGCATGGGTGTCACCATTGTGGCAAACAGAGCTTCTCTGTGGCTGATTTTTATGAGCTGTGTGTGTCATAGTCAAGCAGTTTCACCACTAATATGATCTAACTACAGCATACACACTGACTCACATGCTATAATGGCAACTCATTCCCTTTTTGATTGTGCCAGTAACATAAACACACACGGTCACTACACAGCTCGTAGAGATTAAATAGTGGAGATGATGTGTGCAGCTCAGACAGTCTCTGATATTAGATGATATGGGTTTCCTGTTTGTGGCATATAAGCCTAATAAGTGAAGACGTCCGATGTGGGGAAATATTGTGAAATTTGCTGTAGTATCATTTTGTCCTATAAACCCTGGAGGAGGTAAATACACATACAGGTGGTGGTGAAACCCAGCGAATGAGGGGCCACTGGGTGATCGGCAACTACTTCACCAGAGTAACATAAATAAGTACAGTTTTACAGTACTTGTATTTTACTCAATATTTCCATTTAATGCTACTTCATGCTGTGTTAAACCTCAGAGGCCTTTACTGCAATTAGTTCACTTCCCTTCATTTATTTGACATTGTTATCTCGTAGCTACTTTTCATGCAAATGAGATAATGACTTTATAAACTGGAACAGATCGCTTTTGATTTAACTAATCAACTGTATATAAATGGTTGAAATTAACTTCGTAATGACCAACTGAATGTTTTTCTGAGTAAGGACTTTAACTTTCTTTTGCTGGGTTGATGATTTTCACATCCCCTATATTTTTTCTGAAGTCGATGTTTTTGTTGAGCAGCACAGGCCATTACGGCTGTTGACCATGAACCATAACAGTGATGTTACTTAAAGGTGCAAAATGCTCCACATAAAAAAAAAATAAATAAATAAAAATAAAACATTTTGAAGAATTTTTTTTGCCTTCACACCAGCCAAACACTAACACCATAAAAACATTTGGGGGATTCGTGTCAGATGTGTCACAGTGGTCTCCACCATAGTCATCAAAACACACAGAGGGGGCTCTTCAGATGGATGGTGTTCACCCGCCACCCCAGCAGAGCAGTTCACACAGTTGAGGTGGTCTCAGTGGTCCACCACCCCGCCGAGGCACTTATTGCTGTTTAACTTTAATTCTGCCACCCAGCTTTACGTCCTGGACACAAACTTTCAGCCGGGATTAAGACGGCCACCACTTGACAGCCGCTCTGCTCAAGCTGTCAACCTACCTGCAGGATGAAGCTCACTCGTTGAACATTTCATTTGTGCTAACACTCTGAACACAGAGTGGTTAATTCAATTACATGTATCCATATGGTGCTATTTATAATGGCTAATTTCATATTTCACTCTAATCACACATCCATCTGCAAAGACATGCACAGACACAAACACACACACATACACACACAAAGAAACCTTGATAACAGATGACCCCATTCATGCAGTTTAATTTTATATTTCATATTAATTCATTTAATCAATTACAGCACAGCTGAGCCCGGGAACCAGAGGGCCCTGAAATACACACATGCACACACACACACACACACACACACACCTCCACAGGGTTGCTCTGCCTAGTTACACATGCATTCATACACAGCACCTCAGGCACAAAGACAGTCTGTTTCTGAATGTCCAGCCTGTCTTCACCTCCACACCTCTGCCTCCCTTCTCCACTTCTCTCCACACTTCCCCCTAAACCCACCCCAACTCCAAACACATCATCATTCAACAAATGGCTCTTGGATCTTCACAGTGCACCTGTGTGCATTTGTGAATGTTGTAATGTTGACAATTTGCATTGTTGCAAAGACAAGGATATTTCAATGAATCTCTTACTATCTGATCAGACTTTCAGCACATTCTACATTATAAAATTGCATTATGTTGTTGTATTAATATTATTAATCTTTTTTTTTTTGTAGCACTGTTACTGCTGGACAAGGTCCTTTAAAGCCAGCACTGGCTGCAGTATAGTCAGAGGATTTTAATTGAAATCATTTTGTCACCAAGTACAGTTTGCTGCAGCACTAGACGTCTGATTAAAATCTTTTTCAGATAAAAAAAAAAGATAAAACAGCTATTTTTGTTAATTTTAAATAAATATGCTAAGACATTCTTGCTGCACTGAGATTTTCTCTTTAACATGTTTTGATAAAATCAGGAGCCAATTACCAACTCAAAACACTTGATAAGAAGGGCATTTTTTCATGGAACAAATGTTTATTGTAAATATTGTATAATTTAATTTAAAAGAGGATAAAATGTATTTTTACATCACACTGGATATTGGATTCATTCAGCCTCTATTCAGCCCCTGCAATTACACAACGCATGCCCACACACATACACGCACACACACACACACACGCACAACACATCAAATTTCTGACTCAGAAGGGTTGTGGTAAGGTGCTGCAGGTCTTTGTGTGTGCGTATGTGTGTTGATATTCCAGATTTGAGATGACAAAAAAGAAAAAAAACCAGGTATCACTCTTGTTATGCATGTGGAAACCCCATCCTATAATAGCTTGCTTTCTAGGTGCTTCTCTGCTGGGCTACCCTCACGCTGTGTTTTACCTCAGTTGGCCTTATCAGACCGTCCTTTGTCTGCTTGTTCACTCCACTGTTACCAAGAGAAGGAAGGAGACCAAGGCCAGTTTCAGGTGCCTCCATGCAAACGTGTCAGAGTGGGAAAAGAGAGAGCACTTATCTTGGGGTTAGTTTATCTTTTAAGACGCAGAGGAGAAATGTAGCGTCATCAGAGCACTCAGATCAGTGGGGGAGGATTCCTTTAATGCAGGCCACAGACGAAGATTATCACACTGATCCCTCTCTTCTTACCCTCTCAGCCCCAGTTTCTTTTTCCCTGACCAGCTCATTGATGGGCATTGATTGACTGGTTGTGATGCAAAACTAAAATATGATCATGACTCTACTGTTTAAAATAGAAATGGAGGTAATGGAAGTAAATGGGGCAAATAACCACAACAATGCTCTCTGTTCTGGTTCTCCAAACACATTTGTCCCACTACTTCTTTTTCTTCCCTCTCATTATGGTCCTCGTCATCCCTCTCTTAACCCTGTTGCTTTTTTCTTTTTTTTTTTAAAGTACATTTGTAGAAAGTATCTCTGTACATTTGGTCAGATGCTTTACTTAAGTTAATTCTACAAAAGTATTTTTGCTACATTTCAGGAGAGAAATAATAATAATATATAATGATTATTTACTTCAGGGATGAAGACAATACACATATATTTTACGATCATCCTATAAAATATTGTAGCAGTTTCACATACTTCACAGTTTCATGTGTTAAATATAAATAATCGACATAAGCAGTGACAAGCAACTGTGCTTTTATCAAAGTGAGACCTCAACTTGTAAAGGAATATCTTTACTTTGCTTTACTTTAATTAGAGAAAAGGAGCAAAACATCTCTTCCACTTCCGTGCAGAATACGTTTCTAATTAGAGTAATCATTAAAGCACGTACCAAATTATCTATATTTTCATTAAACTATTTTTACTTGCTCCACCTAGCTTATCAAAGATCCAACCTGACACACATATTAAAATATAACCACAGAAAGTTGGACACCTGTCATCTCAGGTGTCAGTGGTCTACAGGGACACTTCCCTGTTTTAGCTTCACAAGGTGTCATTCCATGAAAAAAAACAAAACAAAACATGCTGGTTATTTCAGAGCAAACAATTTGTCACAAATGGTGTAGCAAACAAAGCCTGAATGTGAATCTAAAATAAACATCTATTCATCTCTACATCCTCTTTGTCTGTATCCTCCACACTTCCCTTATCTGTCATTTCATCTATTGTTTGAAAACATCTGAAGCGCACACAGCTGCATCAGACAGAGCAGTCAGCGACAACGAAGCCTCTGTTTTCTCTGGGCAAACACACACATATACACTCTTGCACACAGAGCAGCACGGAGGGAACAGCTGACGGATGTAATGGGGCAGATGAGGATCATGGGGTTGCAGTTTGGTTTGAGTCAGGGTGAATGTGTGGCAGATGTGAGACAAAGACGTACTATTAAACCCAAGCCCCTCTTGCCTCCAACTTGCTCCGCTGTGAGACTGGTTTTGTCAGTCAGTTTGCCAGCTAACATCCAGTTAAATAAGCAGAGACCGTGTTCGGTTTGCATGTATTACTGCTTCCAACGACTAGGAGATTTTGAAGGCTGTTACTTTTGATCATTAAGGGTTAGCGTGGTGATAACTGCCAAGTTTGTCTTTCTCTCTCTGCATGTCTCTCACACACACAGGCAAGATGCTTTGTTGGTGTTCTGGTTTCAACACACGCACACACACTGAAGCTTTAAGGATATTTTGAGTCTTGTAGTGCAGATGGTCAGCTTCCATCTCCTGCTGGGCCATCCATATCCTCCAGTGTTAAGTACAAAACCCCTCACAACAAACACAAACACACACACACACACATACACACAGAGACACACAGAGGAAGGGAGAAGGTATGGGCATCTATAAATCACTCAAACATCAGAGCCATATGCTCATACCTGTCTGTGAGGAAGAAGCCCAAACACAGGTGAGCCCCTCACATTCCTGCAGCCAGCAGCCTGACAGATATACAGATGGAGGGGGAAAGAGAGAGAGGGAAAGAGAGCAAGAGACATCAAGATGGCAAAAGCTCGCTACCCCTCTCTCTTTCCAGCATCCAGCTGTGAGTGCCTCCCCCTCTTCTCCTCCCCCTCTCCTCCCCTGTCTTCCCCCTGGGATAGAGTGCTCACAGAGTGGCAGATGGGTGGAATGCATAATACATAGACTATTTGGGGGCTGGGGGGGGGGGGTGCAGTGTGTGTGTGTGTGCGTGTGTGTGTGCAGTCAGTCCACAGGGAGTTGGCTGTAGAGTCATTATAGATCTAATGGTTGTGTTTTAGACGCTGCACTGTGCCAATCTCATTTGAAGTGCAAAAGCCAAATGAGTGTGAAGCGTTTCATTACTCATGCTCTGTGTGTGCACACTCCCTGTCGGTTCATGCAAGGCAACAGATCAGTGATGCAGCCACAACTTTCTAACTGACATGTGACTATGTGTCTGTGTGTGTGTGTGTGTGTGGGTGTTTTGAAGGACATTTAAGGTGGGTGCTCGACAGAGTAGATTTGAGTCTTTTGTTCTCCACGTTGGTGGTTCTTCTGCCTCCCTGCTCATGTGACTTTATTTGCCTAATTATGGTGATTACAGCAAGATTATGTCTATGTATCATAATGTTGTGTAATTAGCACTTGATAGTGAACTAACAAGGCCTCCTTAGGCATAGGTAATGGATTTTGGACAGACAAGCTGAGCTCAGGCATGACTACTACGGCAGTGGTAAGTATAATTAAAGACCCCGTCTGAAAGTAAGTTTGAGTAACAATGCATCAATCAGTCTCATTGTAAGAGGAGTTCATGTAATCCCTCTCATGAAAAACATCAAGGTCTCTCTCGGGCCATTTACCTCTTTGGGAGTTAATGGGGATATGTAAGATGTGCACCCTGAGAAGATAAAGGAAGCTTATTAGCAGATGGAGGAGAAATCCACCCCAGTGAGTGAGGCAGCTCCGGTTCAGGCAGACAAACAGAAAGGGGGGGGGGGGGGGTCGCAAGACGGTAGAAAACAGAGCAAGAGAACAATGAAGACAAGACAGAACAAGAGAAAGCTGGCAGGTAGCGGTCCTCTGGAGATTCATTAGGCTTGTCAGGAACGCTGGCTGTGAATATGCTTGCGCAGCAAGCTCCTCGGTGGGTACACACAAACATACACACATTTACACACACCAGCACGGGTTGTCGCAGGTGTATAGAGCTCTCATCTGCTGACAGGTAGGGATGAAAGCATGATAGGGATGGTGGGATTTGGAGTCACACTGTGAAGACAGCAGGCTCCATGTCTCCAAATGGCTTCTGCGGGAATTAACATATCCTGACTGGTATAAAGTCCTCTGCTTTGTTGCACACTGCACCTCAAGTGATTAGTAAAATATTTAATTTGTGTAAATGTGACTGAAACTATGTTTAATTCAACTTTAACAATTCAGCTGTTTTTTGGGAGGGAAGCGTGGACACTTAAATCTGTCCAGTGACACATCACGTCTTTGTGCTTTGACTGGTATTCTCAGCATGTGGCACAACGGTTTTACTGGAAAACTCCCAGTTTGAATGGGCACATCTATATTCATGTCTGCTAAAGTGAAAGTCCGTGTTATCTGTCAATGTGTCTGGTTAAATAATGTTTAAAATACTGCTGTGTGCAGCAGCAACTGAAGCAGTGGGTTGCACGTTATATCACAAGTAAGCTGCTTGAACAAGAACCAGTTTGTCCACGTGAGACTCTCTCCACCTCTGTCTTTCTCTCACTGACTAAATCAATGAGTGTATCATGAAGGTTATTTTAAGGTGAACAACACTGGATGAAAAATGATGACTAACACATGATGAAATAACTTGAAATGTATGATGCAAGCTGAGTGAGGGGAAGTGGCCTTTGTGTGTATGTGAGCACGATTGCATGCATATGCATGTTCGTCTTGGCACAGGAGCAGTGTGTCTGGGCTTTAGGCCGCATGTAAATCCCTGAGTTTAGGTGGAAAACAGAATCACCGTCTGATTCCCCAGCTGTTCTCAGAGCCGTTTCTCTGCCTCAAGCTTCATTGCTCACTGAGAAGGGTTAATTGTACACAAACAGAAGCACACACACAATGAGAGTTTATGGACAATGTATAGGAGTTTTTCTTTGCAGACAAGTGTCCTCTGAGTTGAGTGTTGTCTTTCATCAAAGAACCAGAGTTGACTGGACGATGGAGAGATGGTGTTCATGTCTCACAGGAGATCCATAAAGCCTTACCATCACAACCTGGGACCCATCCTGTGCGTGTGTGTGTTTAAAAAAGTTTGACAGAAAGACAAAGCTAGAGAACTGTCTCTATGTATTTCCAACACATCCTATTAGCAGTACCCACAATGCAATGACTTATATTATTTTTGTCACAACAAAAAATGTCTTAATGCTTGTGGTCACATAAAAATATTCTCCTTCACGCCAGGAAAGACATTTTTTTCTTGCAAATATTATTGTGGAGTGACAGTATTAATTTTCACCCAATTTTCTTTTGAAATTATCAGACTGCATCCCTGAGCATCTCTTTCCCACCTCCTCATCCAAAGGGGATTCAGCTGTGGGCTGAGAGGGATGATGGGACTATGTTTCCGTGACAACCAGACATCATCACTGAATGCTGACACTAAAATAACAGACTGAATAATTTAGATGGATCCATTTTTAAACAGCATTTCAATTCACATCACTGGCCACAGACACCCTGCTTGGCACCCTGCAGACAGGCCAACCCAGGGCAGGTGACTCGTGGGGTGCAATGTCCAAAACTCATTTGATTTTTCAGCCGCTCTAGAGTAAGATTTAGAAAAAAGAAGGGAAAAAAAAGTGAAAATGTCACTGTATAATTTAGGGAAGTTGTGTCTCTCAAAAGTACTCAAAATGTATAAAATTGATAATATATAGTAAAAACTATGCTTAGTTGCAGAATGTGGAAAAACAGGAATGAGACTAGATGAAAGTAGCACTGATTAATGGATTAAACATAGCACATGGCTCCATGATCAACGTTCAAAAGACATCATCCATCAGGGATAATTTTCATGTCTAATTTTCTCATTAAGCTGCGTTTAAAAAAAAGAACACTGACATTAGCATTGATGACTGACCATTTATCAGCATAAAGCATTGAAGCAATATGATCTTGAGTAGGTCTAATTAATTGAGACAGATTTATAATACATTTTAAGTCCAGACATGAAATATGGGAGTTTGACAAATGAGAGTTTAACAGCCGGGCCAGTATAGAAGTTAAAGGAAATTTTATTTCATCTGTTTTCTTTAATAAAATTTGCATATTTTTGAATATTTTTCACAGATTCATATCACACATTTTTAGGCTACTTATTATCACGGATTTCAGAAAAAGTAAGTTGAGCAAACCAAAGACAGCACACATTCTCTGTCCCAAGCTCCCTTGTGTTAATCCACATTTTACACAAATATTTTCTGTGTTTTATAACAAGCTCATAGATAAACAGTTTTAGGCCATGCACAAGTCCAGAAAAGACACATGCATTTTCAGATGTCACACAGAGATCTAACTGGTGACTTATCCAGATGCAACCTTGGGCTCTGCCCCAAATATTTGCACACATGATTTATCCTGATTTCCTTGAGGCCTGAGTGTTGAGAAATATTCAGACACCATTGTGTCTGCACATCTGTGGAGCTGTAGTGTGTCTGGGTGTGTGCGCGCATGTGCTCTTCTGTTATTGTACAGACTCATATTTACACCCACGGACACACACCCAGTCACTGGAGGGATAAATAGAATAACAAAGTAGGGGCAGTCTAAAGGGCCTCACATGTGTCCTCTGTGTCCTTTTGTATGTCTCACTTTTAGTGCCACGTTGTCCTCGTCATGTTGAGTTTTCAGCCAGTCATTGAGTAAATGTTCAGCACAACTTTTCAGGATCATACCAGTGAACATGCTTCCAGCAAAAGTAACCACATCCACAACGAGTTTAACAAGTGTGGGACCTGCACTTAAATAATGTGAGGAATTACACTGTTTAATTATTCATTCATGTTACTAAAAGTCTTGGATCTCTCTCTTTCATTATCAATACGCAGTATGACCATCACTATTTATCGACACAGCATATATGTTATAACCTCAAGTTTGTGCAGCTGAGAGTTCTATTGAAATGCCCTGTTTTAATTCTACATTTTTAATTCACTGGCAGATTGTAATTTGCATAAAATACCTCCAAGCTCTTGTTCTATCGTTCTTGTTTTCCCACTGACATGATATTTTGAATTTGACCTTAATTCTTGGGTGGGGGGTTTGGGAAAAGAATCCTCTTGGTGCACCCTGTCATCCCTTCACACACATAGAGAGAGAGAAATAGACACTCACCCCACCTATCACGCCACCAACCTTCAGGCATTGCACCTGGGTACAACACTTAGATATACACACACATACAGATATACCCTTACGCAAGTCCGTGTATAGACACATTCGCCCTCACACAAATGTATTTTCTCACAAATTGTATGTTTCAAATCTCCAAAAGCTTGTCGTCTAGGTCAGTGTTTGCATAGTATGTAGTTTCTAAAAGCCCTCATCGGGAGGTCCCATTGGGTTGTACAGCGGCTAAACACCATGACCACCTGGGGAAACGGCACCTACACACACACACAACACAACACAGTGTGAAAACCACTGAGACACACACAGCAGGATTGATCTTCCTCAATCATATTGATTAGCCTACCCCCAACTCAGAGTAGAAGATGCCAGCTGTGTCGCTCCATTTACATCCTGAAGTGCTCCATCTCCTGCATGGTAGATGGAAATAATGACGCTGCAAGCATCTTCGCTCAGAGAAATTCTGCTGTCTGCAAAAGGGCAGGAAATCCACAGGGAAACCGTTTCCTCAGATGAAGGTCGCTCCAGGCCATTTGTTTTAACCTCTGCCCTGGTCCTGCTGAGGATGTGAGCTTGTGTTTATGTTTATGTGTGTGTGTAATATGCACTGTCTAACCACTCATAGGGCTCATGTCTTATCTAGTTGGCATTTGGGTATGTATGTGTGACGTGATCAACTATGCTGTCAGCTCGGCCTTCTGTAATTTCTCTTGGTGAATAGGCCTAAATACACTAACACACAAAGACACACACTCAGCTGCATGGTGAAGAGTTTGATCAAGGATTTCTTTATAATTTATAGTCTATACGTATGACACAATCCTCTCAGGGCAGGACAGTTTTTACATGATTTACAAAAACATGGATAAAAATCTTTCTTTTTGCAAAGTTGTACCCTGAGGACTCAATATGATAATATCACAATGCAAGATTTACTAAGCTTAGAAAAAATTAATAAACTGCTCTTTCACTTGGGACCTCAGGATTTTCATACTTTCTGAATATTCTGCCTGGTACTGAGACAAAAATCTACAATTATTCATATGAAATCTTTTGTTCTTTTTAAAATCTGATTTGATCTTAAAAAATTTATGACGCTGCAGCTAAAATGGGACAAAAAGACTGGAGACAGCGACAGAGTAAATTATGATGACTCAAATCCACTAGTTCCAAACCAAATTCCTATTGTTAGTATTTTTTAAAGAAGACAGAGCATCACTGCCAAAACAGACAGAAATTATATTGCTGGCAGGGGAAAAGGCAGCTGTCTGAGCCATGATGAGGTATGATGAGGAGTCCCAGTAGACTGATTTACAATAGGTGGAGCAGTTTAAGGACTCTGTGCTCTGTGCTCTTCTTACATTTAAACATGAATAGCAACGACATCCCCTACTCTGACAGACAATAAAAACCAAAAACAACCATAAAATACTGACTCAAATAAAATACATATTTCCTTTCAGAAAGATGTAGAGTAAGAGAACGATCGCATTACAATTACTCCTTCTAGCAAAACTGACTGATATCAGTTTCAACTCAGAAGAGAAACTGAAGGCAGCTGTTAGCCTTTAGCTGAATGCTTTTGACTTCATTGCTGAACCAAGAGTCAGGAATGAAGCATTTCTGATTCAGATTCTGAATGCCAGAACAAACTGTCCCTTATGCTAAGTGCTGTAACTGTGGCTAACGCTGAGCTAGATGTCAATAGTTAGTAAATACCCTCAAAATGCCAGATAGATGGTTTCCAAACCATTGCCTCTGTTCTATTCCCTCCCATTTTACCTGAGGATATGGAGGACATGGATCTGTTTAACAGCATCTTTGATAAAACGGATTTGAGTAAAGAAAGTAATGTGTAATACAAAAAACTACTGTCACACAAACATTGGATTCCTTCAAATAATATGTGCAGGAACTTTACGACAGCAAAAACCAAAATGTCAAAGTCCAATTTATATTCACTCATTTTCAACCACTTATCCGTTTCCAGGTCACAGGGTGCTGGAGCCAATCCCAGCTCACACTGGGTGAAGGCGGGGTCACCCTGGAAAGGTTGCCAGTCCATCACAGGGCCAATACACAGAGACAGACAGAGACAAACAACCACTCACACTCACACTCAGACCTACGGACAATTTAGAGTCACCAGTTAACCCAAACATGATGTCTTTGGATGGTGGGAGGATACCTGCAAGCTCCACACAGAAAGGCCCCAGGCCCGGGAACCGAACCCGCGACCTTCTTATTGTGGGGCAACAGCGCTGGGGGTGCTGGAGCCAATTCCAATTTATATGTGATAGATATTTTCCTAATGTGAACCAACTTAGATTTGTAGAAAACTGCATACCCAGTAAACTCATACATTTCAGCAGTTAGTTAGACTCATGGAAAAATTCATCTGACAAACTAATGTGACCAACATCACCACAATAACTTTATTTGTCTGATGTTTAGCTGTTGTGAAACCTGAATGCATATTTCTTAAATTTTCAACATGTGAAATTTAGCAGTTTCTTCTGAACAGATGAGACATCCTGCCTGCCACCTGAGCTCTTCAAACATCCCTCTGATGTGACAGACTGCTTTTTGGATTCTGGACAGACGTCCATCTCTTTCCTCTCCAACTTAAAAAGTCCTGCTCCTGCTCTGCAGTCAGCATCCAACTTTTCCTCTTTTTCCTTCTTTGCCCTCTGTGTATTTTTGACAAGCTGGCCCACTCAAAGGGCACTGTCAAACCGTCAAACTTTATAAAATGTAGATATAGAGAGCAATTCGGAGAGACTGAGGAAAAGGGGTGACAAGATGAATGGAAGGAATATGAGAGAAGTGTAAAAAAAATAGAAAAAAGACAGGGTGAGATGGTGGGAAAAGAGATATGAGCCCTCTGTGGTAAAAGACAATAAAGTGTGAAAGGTTTTCCCTTTGTTTGATGTCCTCCCCTTGGGGGCTCTGTGACAGAGACCGCTGCAAAGTCCGAGTTAAAAGAGGAAAAATGACAGGAGCCATTTCTCTCTTTTTCTCTCTGTGGCCCTTCAGGATGATGGTTGTCTCTCTGTGCACACGTGTGTGTGTGTGTGTGTTTGTGTGTGTGAGAAAAGAGGGGGAACAAGAAGCAAAGGAGGGAGAGGGAGAAAGAACCCTTGGGGTCTAATAAATCAGGTCTATCTTGTACAGGAGGCTCCTAGAGGATCTTGAGTGGGAAGACAGGTGTCCATAGCATTCTGGAGCAAAGGTGATGGTCAGACATATCCCTCATTTCATACAACACACACACACACACACACACACACTAGCACACAGGCAGAACTGAAATTTACCAGAGACAAAACCCATTTCCTCCTCTTGTACTTCATTACCATGTCACAGCCCTCTGCTTCATATTTGGTTTTGTTTAAAATGTGAAATACTGCTGTGATCAAATAATGAGAGCAAAAGGCAATGCAGGCTGCCTTTGTAAACAGTTTAACATTGATTACTCCGGCGCTTATTGTGCTTCTCTCAGTATATAAAAAAGCAAGGCTGGCACCTTGCACTGTGCCGGCGCCTCCCTGACAACATTAGCATAATAACAATTCACAAGCTGGAGTTATGGAAATGAAATAAAATATTATTCTTTCATTCTGCAGCAGGCAGCAGTATTCCACTAAGACATCCAGTTATTATACATGACGAATAGGAATTAAAGACACAGGATCGAGCTGGAATGAGGGCCTCCCACGTCACATCCCCACAGTTTGAGTGTGTATGATGGAGGTGAGTCTATGTGCATGTATATAGATGTGTGTTTGTCTAACTTGTATAACTCTGTGTTGGTATTTTAGTTGCTGTAATAAATACAAGAGGTCCTGAGAGTTGGAGCTGTATATTTATTTCTGGGATAAAACCAGAGCTCTCAACTGTCCATCATGTGTTACATTACAGTGTGTGTCTGTGTGTGTGCGCCCACCTCAGGGTCACAGATAGGGGAATGTTGCGTGCTTCTCCTCTCTGTCCTCCTTTTCACCCTTACAGATGCAGAAAAAAACTCTCTGAAACGCGCACACACATACAAAATACACACATACACATGTGCAGACAGTCAAACAGTGAAGGGTCCCGCAGAGTTCATAAGCTAGTGAATAATAAAGGCTCCACACTGGACCGGGCTGTCTGTCTGAGGTAAAAATGGCCTGTCTATGACATGAATATGATTTTTGCTGTGTGCATGTGTGTGTGTGTTTGTGCAAATGCAGATTTGTGTGAGTGAGTGTGTTCTCAATGGTAACTAGATGAATTATTCACTGTTTACTGATGAGGAAGCATTTAGGCTCCCAGGAGTGTTGTTCAGAAGTAGGCCTCAACTCTCTCCCCGTGCCCTTTCCATCTCTGTGGTTCCCTTCTTCCTTCTTTCCCCCATCACACTTTTATCACCTTTGTCTCCAGAAGTGGAGTTGCTGGGTCTAACACGACACCTTTGTGGGATAACAATGCAGCTGCAGACATATACTGCATTGAGTAGTTCTCGATCTCTGTGAGTGTGGTCCTGCTGACTTAGTTGAGAAACTAAAGTGTGATGGAGAAATCTGTTCTGGTGAACACAGGAGGAATTAAGAGTTGAGCAGAAGGATGGCGTTCAGCGCTCGCTCGTTGGGCTGCCTTGGCTGAATTGGTATCACTGATTAGACTTAGGCATACAGATAGACCAACAGAAAATGCATAAATCACTGGAAGCCAAGTTTAATCTTACTCTCTTGTGCACACGCACGCATATTAACATTGGCTAAAACACAGTTAATATGCCCAATAATCAAGCTCCTTTTATTAGGAAGAGGCTTTCACACCTGGGGACCAAGCTCCCCTCATCTAATTGGTCCGCTGTGGAAATTGCTAAGCTGTTCACATCTGCAGAGATACATACACATGTATGCACACATGGACACACACACTCAAGCATGCACTCACACATGCACACGTGTGTGAGTGCACTCACCCTGTGCCAATCAGTGCAAAGATCCTTAGGCAATGTGCACAGTACCATCCCCTTCTCTGCTCATCCTTTATCCCATAGTTCATCCTTTGCTTTCAGCTCCATCAGTCCCAATTACCACAGCCAAGGACCCCAATCCCTGAAACAGCGTGTCAACACACAGACACACACACACACACACACACACACACACATAACCCAGCTTCCACAATAACAAAAAGGTCCCGCTTTTTTTTTCTTGCCTATTAGTGTCTTTCCTATGTATTTGTGCTGTTTTGTTAAGTGTGTCTAAGTGCGTGTGTGTACATGTGCATGTGCATGTGAGTGTTTTTTGGAGTTGGGTGGTTTCCCATCCGGAGCAGCCGTTGTGCTGCTTATTAAACAAAGCCTGTCTAAAGCTGTCCTAATCCTTTCCCATAGCTATCCCTGGCTGCGCATATAGACACACAGATTTCTGCACAGTTGCTGAAGTCCAGTGCTCAGCAACACATTTTGTCGTCTGTCAACCTGAGCAGAAAGATGTGAGAGAGAAAGACGTGGCAGGAAAGGACAACTTGGCTGTGCTCAAAAACTCACACACAAACACACACATAGATATAGTACATAGTTTCTTTAAGGTCTGGCAGCTAGTCACCCATCTGGGACTGAAGATAACTCTCGCTACCCACTAGTCTACACAGCAGTGTGCGCAGATTGTGTGCATGTGTGTGTGGGGATTATATTATCTGTGTTTGTAACCCCCTGCATCCAGCACCACCAAACCAAACCCAACACAGCTCCACAAACCAAAAATGCGCTCACCATCTACTTTTGAAGCACTAATTCATCTTAAAATGATAGTCATAGGAATCTGGACAGATTTGGCATAAATTATTGTACTGAAACACAAGGGTGGATGAAAAACTGCTTTTGGACTCACAACTGAAGTGTGAGTCCATCACACAGTACACTTAAGTCTCCTTCCCAGAGTAACAGTTTTAAGGGATTGACCGATAGGAAGCCTTGAGCCAAAATGACAAAAATAATCTCTTTGAGTGATATGTACTGAAGTCTGGCAGGACTGAACAGCAGCATTTGTGAGCTATAGGACACAAAGCATACTAGTTAATAGTCAAGCTGCTGCCCAACCTCTTGAAGGAGGCTCGTTCAAGAGGTGCCTCAGTTATATCACTGATTCTACTGATCACCTACAGATTCTCTGAGTCTCCCTGCACAGGCAATGAATAAACAGCACAATTGTATTTGTTATGTCAGTATGCAATTCACATTATTTCCCTATCAAGTAATTTTTTTTTTTGGTCATGTAGCATTATAAATCAATTTATAGCTATTTGGAAAATATCCTCATCCTTCCAAAAATGATATGTTGTGTTGCCATGTAGCTCATCAAACGAGACGGTTAGGTTTGGCATTAAGATTACAGATGGCTGCATGACCAAGCAGCTCAATTTGCCTGGTTTTAGCAGCATGTAGCAGAGCCACATGTTTGGAGTGATTTCTTTTAACCAGTATTGGCTAATGGTTGATGATAAGCTGATTATCTTTTTTTAATTTTATAAAAAATTCCTGTTAATTAAATTTAATTACCCCAAAAGTTCAAAAACAGCTGAAAGCAGCCAAAAAAGTTGATAGATTACATTATCCTGAGTTTACTGTTATTCTTCCTGTGTCACCTTGACAGAGTGGAGAGTCTCTGGACTGCCTGACGCCTGATAAGCAAGTCATATCTGCTATTACATATGTCCGTATTTACTGTGCGGTCAACCTTTGTGTACATGTGTGCGTGCGCCTTCAAATGCATGTGAGCAATTACGCTTGTGTGTCCGCGGCTGTTCACTCTCCCACTGACCGGACATGTGTCCACTCCACTGTTTGCTACAATATTTCCAGCTCTAGTTTGTGTGAGCGTGGCACCCTATGATTCTGGTGGTTAACCTAGCCCAGGTACACCAGTATGTAATTATGGACCTCCCCACACACACTCACCTGCAGGCCTGCACTGCTGTAGGTAGCACTGGTGCAAAGTGCACAGTTGTTTGGTTTTGATGCTCCAGGCACCGGCAATAGGCAGGACGCTGCATCACTTACCCTTTCTCCCCGTTTACACTAAGAACTTTTCTTTGAGTGCTTCTCAGGCCTGACATTGGTTTTTGGACATGTTTTTGGATTCACCGAGCCACATAAGGATTAAATTCACATCCCCAAGCAGTCCGTTAACACCATGGTATTCGGTCATACAACTGTCTCTTATTTCCTACAAGCTTTAAATATTTACTTTGGGTGTTCAATTTCAAATGTCTCTGAAGATCTTGAGGATCAAACCCAAGACCTAAAAAACCAGAATAGCCTTCTTACTCCTAAAAGTTCCTCTCACTCAAACGGGTTTCCACTTGGCCACCTGACCTGTCAAATATGGTTCTAATTTGTCTTTTGGACAGCACTCTAAGGGGAAAAAAAACAAAACCTCTAAAAAAAAAAAAAAAAGGAGCGAAATAGTCGTAAACTGGAAATCTCCTCAGTGCTCAACGCCTGATCAAATGGCTCTTGTGTTACAGGATTCTCTTGCAATGTTAAGGTTGCTTTGACGCTTCAGTGAACCCAGTGAATTTTAAGGTCTGACTTACAAAGCGCAGACACAGATGGTCTAGAAAACATTGCTCAGATAGTCCCGAACAAAATGTTAAACAAGTCAGAGAACTACTGGTAATGTTTTGGTCAAGTGTATATTTGTTGTGATGCTGAAAAGGAAAAAAAATCAAAAGCTCCAAGAAATAAAGTTCAGACAGGTCTGATCGGGTAGCTGAGGGTGCTACAGGACCACTTACGTTTAATGGCTGCAATACTTTTAAGTCCAGTAACTAAAGCAACAGCTCAGAAGCTTTAGCAAATGCTGGTGTCACACTGTTTGAGCCTTTAGCAGACTCTCCATTTTGAAGTCCAACACCCAAAGATACCAATGCTGTAAGAACTACAACCTAGAAGTGTCAGAACAATATTCCTCCGGATGTTACAAGAAAGGTTAAGTTTAGGTTTTCAATAAAGAGAAAGCCCAATCTTTGCCTCCACAGTGTCTCTATGATTTTACATTGATCTGTTACGTGGTGCCCCTTTGCCCTCTAGTCGATTATACAATCAGTCCAGACCTAAAAGAGAAGCCATGCAGACATACATCTCTGACTCACTAGCAGCAGGGACTACCACTTGGGGCAGGGTTTTTCTTTGTCGAAAAGAAAGATAAGACACTCAGACGTTGTGTAAACTTCTGAGGACTCAACAGCATCATAGTTAAAAACAAGTATCCCCTTCCTCTGATTGGCTCTGTATTCAAACCCCTGGTTAGCACAAAGATATTTTCCAAATTAGATCTTAGAAATGCTCACCATCTGGTTCGTATTCGTGAAAGGGATGAGTGGATGACAGCATTCAACACTCCACTAGGCCACTTTGAGTACCTGATGATGCCTTTTGGACTCTCTAACACCCTAGCTGTTTTCCAGGCCCTTTTGTATTTGGATGACATCCTCGTTTTTCCCCAAACCGGAGGAATATGTAACACATGTCAGGAAGGTCCTGTCACACCTGTTGGAGAGCAAACTCCATGTTGAAGCATCACCTTTTTCCTCCATCTAAGGGTAAGACCACCCTATTCAAACTGCTGAAACTGTTGACCTTCTTGTTTGGCATGTAGTCCAACTCCATGGCATCCCCACGGATATAGTCACTGATAGAGGTCCACAATGCATTTCCCAAGTTTGCCAGTCATTTTGCGAAGCAGTTGGGGCTACATCTAGTCTCTCCTCTGGTTTCCACCCCCAAACTAATGGGCAGTCAGAGTGTTAACCAATGTCTTGAGAATACTCTATGTTGTCTCACAGAAACACACCCGCAGTGTTCAAGTGAACAATTACCCGGGGCAGAATACTCTCACAACTCTCTTGTCAACTCCTCAACCGAACTCTGCCCCTTCCAAGCTGCTGTAGGATACCAGCCACCTTTGTTTCCATCTCAAGAAGCGGAAATTGCAGTTCCTTCAGTTCAGGATTACGTCCACCGCTGTTGAACCATCTCGAAAGAGACCAGTGAAGCCTTGCAACACACCAAGCAATCCACCCAACACTCCAACCAATGCCACTGTCCCACCCCTCAGTACACCCCAGGTCAGTCAGTCTGCTTGTCCACTAAGAATACCCTCTGCAAGTTGAATCTCGAAAACTAGCACCTTGGTTTATCGGCCCATTGACAAGATTGTTAAATCATCAGCTATCAGACTGAACCTGCCAAACAATATGAAAATTCATCCTACTTTCCACATATCACAAATTAAGCCTCTCACCACGAGTACTCTTAGCCCTCCACCCGATCCCCCGCTGCCCACCCAGATTGTGGATGATCACCCTGCCTTTACATTCTGCTGCCTGGTGGGGGTGTGTCGTCGAAGACTCCAGTTCCTTGTCGACTGGGAGAGTTATGGTCCTGAAGAGCAGTTCTTTGTCCGTATATTTTATTTTGTATCTGTCCCTTACTGACGACTTCTATAGGGAGAACCATGACATTCCCAGGGGGTCGTCAGGAGGCTTCCGTTAGAGAGGGGGTACTGTGTTGTCTTTTTTTTTTTGCTCCCTCCTTCAGTTCTCCCTCAGTTGTTTTTCCCCAGCTGGGCGTGGCTGCCTTCAGTTCCCTGAACTCTGCACACCTGCTCTGCCTCTGCTATCAGCACACCTGATCCACATCCACTCCAATCCCTGCAGCATAAAGACCTGGGCTGTGTCCGAAACCGCTCCCTAATCCCTAATTAGTGCACTATATGGGGAGCTCGTCGTTTTCTAGTGGTGTCCGAAATCTTTTGCGACAAAATGTGGTGCGCTGAAAGTATCCCACAATGCATTGTGAAAAGTAGTGAATAGCCAATGGTCACTAACCCAAGCAAGATATCCCATGATGCATTGGGCTCGCGGCAAAAATGGCGATTCCACCAGAACAGAATAGTTTATTTTATAGCACATTTCAAAAACAAGGCAATTAAACGTATTGTTTACATGAATGTAAAGAGCATTAACATCGTGCAAAACAAAGTATAATCAGACATTCAAGTAACGTTAGATTACAATTAAAAACTGTTACCTAAGAGCCAAGAGAATAGAAATTAACGGTACGTTTTAATTGTGTGACAGCGATGACGCAATTAACGGCGCCAAGAGTAGTGTCCGAAAGCGATTGTTCATTTTGTGAATGAGTTCACTATATAGTCCACTACATTCATCTCCCTATATAGGGAGTAGGGAGTAGGGAGTGAGGGGGTGGTTTCGGACACAGCCCTGGTTCTCCTCTCCATTCTTAGCCAGTTTGTTGTAACTATCCGGCTCTTGTTGCTCTTTATCAACTTGTGTTTTTGCTCACCAGGTGTTTTGACCTAGTTTGTGCCTTTAGGATTTTTTTTCTCCTGGATCACAGACCTTACTACTACTACCTTGCTCTAACCTGTTTTTTGTTTTGTCTGTTTCTAGTGCCCTGCCCTTCCATCCCTCCTGTCAGCCACGCTCAGCCTCTGCCTCAGTTTTGTATTGTGATTGCATAAACTCTGTCCTTGCACTGATCTGCATAGCGGTTCCAGTGTTTTGTTCAGTAGGCATTTCACTTCACACAAAATGTGTATACACACACACACACACACACATACAGTGAAGTAGGGGTGATTAGAACAGGGTTGGGCTTTTTGAAGAGCTGCTTCAGACACACGCTCAGAATAATTTCAATATTTCAGTGTATCTGAAAGAAGAGTCCTCAATATGAGCCCAGCTGTCAAATACACATACACATATATTAAGACACTCGCACACTCAGAGCTGTCACTTCAGTAAGAGTGTATAATGTGTGTGACCAAAGAGAGCAAGGCCACAAGCATTTCTTTGTTTTTAGACAAAGAGCAGGTCAAAAACATTATTAGTGGGAGGCAGCAGGAGACACACACACACACACGCGCAGACACACACACTGTTTTCCAGATGCTAATATTATTGCCAGCGGGGTTTTGGGGCTGCAGTGAGACTCTGAAGCAATCGCTGAACTCACAGTAGGAAGAGCATCACTTCTCTCCTGCTCTCAGAGCAGCAACATTTTACCAAAAAGAGTATTGAATATTTGTGAGAATGACTGAAAAAAATAGGAGTGGCAAGGTGAGTGGGCATAAAGAAAAAAGAAAGAGTGACAAAAATTGTTGCCAGATCAATTGTTCAGGTTATTGTCCAGCTCGAGCTGTAACCTTGTCCCCATGTGCCAATGCATAAATCACTGTAAACTGGGTTTGTTCACTAATTCAACCTTGGTGCGATGCGGAACAGTGCAGTCAGCACCTATGTGCACCAACCCTGACCCACTCACACACACATGCATGGAAACCTGACCTTTCTCCTCTCTAGGCTCCTCTGAACTGACATCCGCCTCACGTAAAGCTCTGACATCAGCTTTTAGAGCCAGAACATCTAATAAAAAAGACTTTTCACTCAAAACAACATTGTTATTTGTGTGCAGCACCTGCACCGATCAAACCAGAGCAGATGCAAACTAGGTGCTCTGATTAAATTCTCCTCTGTCTTACTTTTCCTTTATTCTACATCTCCCTCCTTCTTTGTGATTGCAAGCACTAAGGCAAGAGGAATGTCCTGCTGTTGTTTTGGTGTCTGACCCTGAATAAACACACTCTCTGCACTGAAAAAGCAAAGGACAGTGGTTCAGACACATGAACACAGAACAAGGCGGTGCTGCTGTAAGCACCCTAGACCTGAACAGCGCGTCAGGGTTGAGTGGAAAACCACGAGAGGACTGATGACAAAGAGATTTTACACCTCTCTATCCCTCCTCCTCCTCCTCCTCCTCCTCCTCCTCCGTCAGCTCTCCTCCCCTCCCCCATCGTTCAATTCCCAGGCATCAAGGTCGGACCATGATAGAAATGAAGCACCGCTCCACCCCTATTCCATCCACCCTACACACACAAAAATACATTCCAATAAAACATACACACACACAGTCTGATGAACGCCCGCTGCTGGAAGTCACTCCTCACTGTGACATCATTAATACGGTGCACTGTCCACAGTGACATCATTAATAAGAGCCGTGGTGGTGACTCTTCCTTAATGGCCTCCTAAATATGACAGGCCTGACATATTGCCCATGTGGTGGTCCTGTGTTTGTGTGTGGGGGTGTGTATTCATGTCTAGCAGAGAGGCCTGCACATACACTGGTGCCTGATTTACACTACCGGCTGCTGTTTGTAGGGTGGAAGCAAATGTCAGCCAGAGGAGGCTCACTGTCTTTTTTTTTTAAAGCAATTAGGGAAACAGTTTCTCTCCCACCCCGTGACACATCCTCACACACCTGGAGACAAACACTCAGAGAAAAGCACACCCAGAGGGAGAGAGAGACACTGTAGTTTCCTGGTTGATGGCCTACACTGAGCAGAAGATGGATTCTGAATAATTAGGCAGGTAATTGCCCAAGCAGGGGAGAAGGAGAAGATCAATGACTGATCCCTATACAATTTGTGCATGTTCTTTAGGTGTGTGTGTGTGTGTGTGTGCGCGCGCTGGGGTTTAGTGGGAAAGGCAAATTTATGTATGGGCATAAATTTGCACGTGCTGTTTCAAATGTTAGAAATACAGATCAAACGGCAAAGACTGATGAGCATTGTAAGAAAAATAAAGTATCCTTTCAGTTAAAATATAAAAGGGTGCAAACACACACACACACACACACACATGCAAACATCCAGACAGTAGCCTACATAAGAATGTACAGAGACAAAAAATATAAGCCTATATACGGCTGTATAAATGATAGTGTGCAATGTGGTGGTGTCATGGAGGAAAAACTGAAATGTATTTTGAAGCATTGTGTGCATATAAAAGCTAATGCTACAACTGAAGAGTATTTCATCCCATGTCTTTGTTCGGCCTGACATTAGTAGACACAGACTTCCTTGGTTTTGCTTGGCAGAGGAGATGCAGGAGGGGGCAGAGCATGGCAGGTTAGACTGCACCTGCTAAGCAACGGATACATTGTCATGGCAAAGCTTCTCATTGTCCCTCATTCTCTTTCTATCTGACACATAAACATGCACGCACACACAGGAAGAGAGAGAGAGAGAGAGAGAGAAATCTCTGACAGAGGCTTGATCAGAGCCTCCCTCTTCCTCTTAAACTTCTTCCAAAGCTTTGTCTCTCTCATGCCCAAGCGACGCTCCTCCTGTGCTCCTCCTCTCCCCTCATTCCTCCCTTCTCCTCCCTCAGACAAAGGTGAACACACGTCAGAATGACAATCAGACTGGAGCTCAGAGTGTGCATATGATTATCAGACATGCGCGCGCGCGCACACACACACGCACACACACAGACAGTCAGACACACAAACACAGACATACGTGATGAGTCGCCGACATCTCTCATGGCAGCCAAACAATGAGCCTGACTGACATTCATCTCTGTCATATTTATCTCCTGGCAGACTAGAAAAACGTGGTGGCCCCTGTTATCTGGGAGCTCTCATCTTCTTATTACCAATGTACCATGCATTTACATTTCAGTCCTCCCGCACCAGGCCCTTTTCACAGACTTTGAATTTAGAATCATTAATTTAGTATCTAGGCTTCCAACAAAGCCAAACAACTGGGGCAGCATGACTGTCATCACTATTAACAGAAGTTACTCTTCTGCCTGTATTGTTAAGGGTTATTACATTATGTGGAGCAGACACAGAGAGGAAGAGAGATATTAAAGACAGAGGGGGCAGCTGTGTGTAATGCTGTACCAGATAGGCAATGGCAGGTCGAAGTCTGGACTCATTGCATCACATCTCCATATGAAAAGAGCTCTGTGCCACTCTAAACATCTCGTATGCATTTGTAATGCAGTTCAAATATAAGGCTGGGAATACATCCACCACTATGTGTTTGTGTGTTTGTGTGTGTGTGTGTGTGTGCGTGTGTGTGTTTGCTTAAGCAGGTGCTCAGAGGACAAAATAATCAATCTGAATTCAACTAGTCCCGTCCCCACCTGGCACACCACATATCCACCAACTCAAACATTACCCCTGAAAAGGACGGGTAATTTTTCGAGCATCCATCGAGCCATGTCATGCAAATAATAAAGGAGTGAGAGAGATGCGATAACAAAGTGTCCACCACTCTAATTGAAGCAAAACCGATGTTAAGCAGTGATGTTATGATGTCTAAATTAGCTTTTCACAGCATGCCATCATCCCAGCCTGAATTATAAAAGAGGAAATCTCCAGGAGCGCAGACCTGCCTGTCTTTTTGTCTCCCTGCCTGTTGGTTGATCCATGATCTCAGACTGGCTCGTTGCAGCTTACAGTAAAGCTGGCAGCTGACTGACAGCTTAAGTCAAAAACGTGAAAAATTTTATGTTTCGGCACCTCCCAACAGATGACACCCTTGGGAAGGATAGTTAACTTTAATGATTTATTTAATTTGGAGGCATGTATTTGTGTACCTGTGTGTGCATGCACTCATGTGTGTTTATTTTGAAGTGTGGGGGTATTAAAATTGGATCGGGACTGTGTGGGCTGGTGACTTCAGGCACAGTTAATTTGCCAACTCGGTTATTTCTGCGTAACACTTACTTCCACAGGCAGACCTGGATCTACCACACACTTATTTTGAACTCACAACTTCTTAAACCTAAATCATGTGCCTAGGCCAGATGTTATTTCTTTTTCCAGCTTTTGATGTCACAAAGTTGCTTCCATGAGTGTGCTGCTAAACACTGCTGTGTAATCCTTAGGTGCTTAAATGACAAGAAACTCTACTTGTTATCATGGGAAACATGAAAGAAAAAAAAAAAAAAAAAAAAGTTTATACACATCCACCAAAGACAAATAGTTCCCCTCAAGCTCCAAATAGTCTTTTATGGTTACAAGCATCTTCCTGGCATACTTTATTCTTTTAGCTACAATTGCATGTAGCACATTTGCTTCTCAGACACTAAAACATTTTCTGCAAAAATTTAAACAGTGCAAGCAGTTTCACTGGAAGCTCTATCAGACTTGATGGGGAAATAGCCTTTTCTACAGAGTAATGTAATATGCATGGATGACTGTGTGCACATAAAAAACTGAAAAATTGGAAACCACACACACTGACAAAAATGAAAAATAATGTCATTATGCCTTCTCGGCAAAACACAGAGAACCATAATGGAATAATCTTCTAAACACATTAACTGAGCATTATACTGTCACAAGGTGGTTGATATGTTCTTAACTACTACCACTGTTACTGAACTGTAAAGGCAGTGGGATGATCAGTAGGGGTTCTGATGGATAAATCACACACACACGCACACACACACACACACACACAGTTTATCTGCTATTTGTGTTTTTGCTTTTTTCTGCCCATAAACAGATCTGTCAGAACAGCAGAACACAAAAGACCAGTAAATCCAGTTATCCTCCACCCACAGAGGAAATGACCTGGACCAGGCCATCTGTGAGTGAAGTGTGTGTGTGTGTGTGTGTGTGTGTGTGTGTGTGTGTTTTAGAAAGCCAGTGAGAGGAGAATGGGGTGGGGATAAAGCAAAAAGAGAGAGTTTTAACATTGATGCTCATGTATTATTCATGAGAGTGCAAAGAATTTGTGGAATAAAAGCTCTTTCAAACATTAAGAAAAAGAGAAGACAGCAAAGTGAGGAAGAGTAAAGGGAAAAAGCTGCAAGCCTGAAAGTATGACTTCACTGAGCTTTTGGCTGTTTTATCTCTCTCCCTCCATCTCCTGCTTTCTCTTTTGTTTCCATTCTGATCCTGTCAGACGGAAGACAACAATGTAGGGGACTAAAAGAGCCCCTGACAACCGGAGGAAGAGGAGAGGGGCCAAGGAGGAATGGGAAGCAGATGGGGAGAATATAGGAAAGGAGAGGGATAGAAAGAGGCTCAGATACAAGATTTTGGTGATAAGGGAGAAGTGAAGGCGTAAGGGGGAGGGGCTTAGGAAGGCAGATGGGCTAAATGAGGACAGTGTACTGTTCCAGGTGCCACACTGCAGGATGAAAGCAGAGCAGGAGAAACATGTCACTGTTGTGTCTCAGATCCAAGACAGTATGAGAGACTGACCCCGGAAAAGTAAACTGAAACCAAATTGGCCATGCTGGCCTTTGGGAAGGTCCACAAATGTAGATTAATAAACGGCTACACGATGCTGTTCAAACACAATATGTAAATGCAGTGAAAAATACTTGTAAACAACAACATGCCCAGCCAGTTACACACACTGCATGTTAATTGCCCACAGCAGTGACAGAGTGGTTGGGACTGATGGATCTATTTCTACCTGTGCCTTAATTACAAAACTTCTTGTTCTATTTTAAACAGGGAACATACAGCATAAAAAAAACATGCATATATCAAAGCTTATCTTGTCCCCCTTTTTTGAGCTGCTGTAAAAAATGTGTAATTAATTACATTCCCATTAGATTCCAGCAATGAACTTTTTCCCAGCCATAATGGAATTTTTAATTGCAGTGATTTTTTCCGAGTTTTCAATGCAGGGCATGAGTTTCTGATAAGTGTTGTTATTAAAACTCTCTAGGTATGAAAATAGTGTTAAATGCAGTCAAATATACAATCACTGTCAAACATGCATAAGGCCAAATAATGTTCTTATGTAACTTGTTTTTCAGAGAAACTCCAGAGAGTTTATACATCACTGGCTGTTTACATGTCTTGGGGCATACAACTAAATCTTTCTGTGGCTGGAGAGAGAGCTGTGCAAACACTGATAAACTACCTCAAATTATATCACTTAAATTAGTTAGTTAAATATGAAGTTTAAAAATAATAATAATGAAAAAAAAGGTGTGGAAATAAAAAGCTTATGACTCCTGTAGCCCACTCCTCATCTGCCAATAATGGTAAACTACGTGCTACAGGCATAACACAGCTTAATCTCTCAATGCCTTTATGTGGCGTGGGAATCACTGGAAAAATTTGCTACCAAGTCAAATTTTATATGAATATGAAGTCAGAACTACAACTAAGAAAGTTGGTGAATATTTGGGTGCATGACTTGTTGAATTGTGAAATAATATATACAGAAATGTGGCAGATGAAAGGAAATGTTAGAAAATGGTGAGAGACCTTTGATTAACAGTGCAGAGTTACATATTGCAAATAACTGTTAACACTTAATTGGAAATTTGGCACAGCAGCTTGTTACCACAACTTGCTTTATCCATGAAGTAACATAGAGGGAAAGGTTTATCAGCAGTAACCGTGATAATGAGCAGAACAAATACTTGAAACATTGCTTTTATGCTGTTGTAAGACAGAGCATATTATTTGGAGCTTTCATGTTATTTCTATATTCAGACTCCCTTCTTGGGAAATTAGACCATCCAAGAAACATTTAAATATGGCATTCAACTATCTCTGCTTCTGCTGCATCAATTTTTATAACTGTCAACTACAAGTGTGACAATGTTGTGCAGTACAATGCTATACTGAAGAGGCATTCTTTCAAAGGACCCTTCAAAAAACAATAAAATTTAACCAAATATCTTGTCAAAAACAGACTACACCTATTTAATCAAAAGAACAACTACTGTCTATGCCAGTAAATGAGAAAATGCATTTGTGCTGCAGTGGCAAATAAAACAAAATGCTCTGCTCGAGGCCATGTGGCTCATTTTTCCATCTCACTGCCACCAACAAACTGAGTGCACTAAACCTGCATCTGGAGGAGAGCGAGAGTGTGTTTGTGAGGTCAGTCCTATAAAAGCGAGCAAGCAGGTGCCTGCTACAGTACATCACACAGAATTACACAGTCAATCATGCACACGGACTCACACATACACATAAATACACAAAACACACATGAATGGTTGAGGTGATCCACCCAGACGTCTGACTCCAGAGCTCATAGATTGTAAGTGCTGCTCGTTTCCTCAAATCACCTCTGTGGGAGAAAGAGAGACAGAGTGAAACTTCACCTTTATTTCCCCTCTTTTTTCCCTTGAGTGTGTAATAATTCACATCAAATACACTCGCATGTTATGGACAATGGTGGCAACCATAACAGAAATGTTCACCACTGATAAAATCACAAAAGTAGACCAGGTGATTTTAGCACTTGCAGAGTCACTCTCCAGATGTCTGTCTGATTAAGATGATACACTTTTATGCTGCCTGCTTTTGCCAGGGAGTTCCAGTGAGGACTTCACTACAAGCCTTCTGATTGGCTGGCCTCTGGGTGACCCTGAACTGCTGGGAGCCTTGAGATGTCAGACGAAATTCTGACTGGAGTTGCACATGGAGGACCTGAGGTTGTAGGAGAAGCTTTTGCCCCCTTTTATAGATGAAGTCAAGTGCCTGTGTGCCCATTGTTACTTGTTTGCAAAATATATATGAGCAGCTTTTTTCTTACTTTGGTGCTTCCTGGTGGATAATCTCTTAGCCGAGCACCTCTTGAGTGTCTTTCCTTACCTAGATTTTAAAGATGTTAGCAAGCAAACCGCTCCAACCATTTATCTCTGACACTCCAACAACTTCATAATATTGATTTGAACATTTTGTTTACAACAGTTTCCTTTGAAGTAGTCAGAGCCCTGACAGCCCTGCCAACCGATTTGTGTAAAAATGCTGGCAGGTATCCTTCACGTGAATCAAAGAGTATCTCACAACACGAATGGAAATGAAATCAAAATCAGAGGAGGTTGCAGTGAATAACGTCAATATGTCACTGCAAATAGCATCATCATTTGTGCCGGTACTACAAGCTTGGTTGTGTTTTACAATGGTCAGTGTAGAGTGATGTGATGTGTGTGGGTGTCCATGGATGATGGCCTAAGCAGTTTGCGTGGCTGTTAGAGCAGGGAAAAGGGATCACAGAGGAGACAGATGTATTAATGCCACCGATCCAAATTGATTAAGCAATAAAGGACCAATCTGAAAGAGGTAGCTGAGATACAAAGTATCAGCCTTATTCCTGAGACTGATGGGAAACTCGTTTTTAGAATCTGTTAATATAATAAAAGAAATAAATTTTTGGTTGTTCACCAATTAATTTGTCACACTACAGTCAACCTATGCATCATGGTTGGAAAAAGATGCGAAGAGCAAAGAAGTTTTTTGGATAGATAAAGGAGGGACTGGGTGTTTGCCATAAATACTGATAGCGAACATGACTGAACAGACATAAAAAAAAGTGAAAATTCAGAGGAAAAATATCGCTGTAGCATATTTGATAGCACAAGGTATTGATCTTTCTGAAGTATACTGCAAACACAACTCGGCAGAAAACTCTCAGAAATCAAGGACTGCCTCATCGATGCTCAGTTACGCTTCCTTTAAATATGTTGTTTCGAAAGTGACCATTGTTATTTGGGTCAGAAAATTGTAGGCCAACTATTGCTGTGATGAAGATAATTTCTTAACCCTGAAAATTTACCACACTAACATTTTTGAGGTATGATATTAAGTAAACGGCCTGTTTCTCCATCCATCTACACGTAGAAAATCTTACCGCCTGTCCATCTACACGACTATCCATCATTCCATCCATCTACCGCTCATCCATCCATACATTCATAGTCTCAGTCAGTCCATCCGGGCATGGAGCAGCTCTCGCCTGAGAGGCTCAGATATTTTTTAATAATAAGGCCTCTACCTGTATTTCTACTCCTCTCCACTCTCTTATTATCAATACACCATTTGTTTATAGTTTCATAGAAAGCCTCATTCTTCTTCCTTTTACCCCTCATCTACTTCATTTTTCCTTTTTCTTTACACATCTCCACATTTTCAGTCGGCGTCATGCTGCCTTGCAGTGAACAGCTTGTGTAAACATGTGTTTTGTGAGCGCAGGATGTGTGAGGCAGAAAGAGAAGCAAAAGTTAACTGTGATCAGCACAGATGGAAGGACACCTGCTCTGTAATGGTGTTTTCAAATGCTCCTTCTCTCTTTTTCATTTCCTCATGCAAGCACTCTCACAAACAGACACAATCACTTCAGAGAAGCAAACTTGGACATGACATGAAGGGACATCCTCTTCCTCCTCCCATGGTGCAATGGAGGCAAAGTGACTGATGTGATGGGGAGAAATGGGATTCAGATAAAACAACAATATGGAGCCACAGAGATGAGCCCAAAAGGTGGTGGGGGAGGTTTTTGCTGGGGGGTGAGATGGAAAAGGAAAGACAGGGAGTGGCTCACCAATTTGGTGAATGAGACAAGCTGTGATGAGTGCAGCACAGTGGCCTTATCTGTCTTCAGCTGTGTGTTTGCCTGTGGTGAGTCTGGTCCTTTGAGTCTGACAGAGAACTGGCAGGTTCTGAAACAGAGCACACTGGGACATGCATGCTGAAGCCAAGAGGAGTTACTAGTCCACCTCAGGGGCTGTGGCTGGACCTTGGCCTGAGCTGGGTTTGAGCCCTTCTGATGCTGTGTATAAAATCCAACACTTTTGATTTGCAGTTGCAATAAAAGCAACTCAACATTGCCTTCCGAGAAAAGATGAAACACATCAAACATTTAATTTTGTATTCAGTTGGAGCAATTGGATAAAATGAGGCACAGAATAAAAAATGATCCAGAAGTCGAAACTGGAGTCGCCCCACGCCTGAGGCCAATGCTCTCCCTCTGAACTTAACCCACATGCTCCTGTCCGATTGGCAGTTAAGTTGACATAACAGCCAAGGAGTGGTGAGTCTTTGCACTGTGCGCCATGGAAACTGAATTAGTAGTATATTAACGCATCCAATAGTGTTTTTTGACCAGTAGCAGTCAATGCCTGGAGTCTCCAGCGACAGTGATATAATGGTTGGGAACACACTCACGACCACAACAAGACGGAACTCCAGCCAAGGCAGAGTCTGGCACATAACCTCATGTAAAACCATAACATGACTTTTTTATGCTTTGGTTGTTGTACATGTTAATTTTTCAGCTCGAGGTTCTGTCAGGAAGGTTTTATTACTTGTAGACAAAGTCGGACTAGCAGACAGAAGAGGGCTATGACCATTAAACATTCAGGCACAAAACTAAAAACAGCTTCTACATGCACTTAACTTACTTTGAAATTATATAACACTAAATTAACTACATTGCTTAAGTGGAGAGAATGAAAAATGAAAAAGTGAAAATGAAACAGGAAAGGCAGTGAATTTTCTGCCCAGCAGACAAACACACGGTGAAGCCCATTAGCAGTAGTTCAAATGAGGTTCGTGACACCATGCATGTCAATGAGAAGCAGTTGCCCAAGTATGTACGTACACACACAGACACACACACACATAAATGGACACAAATAATGACACACAAAAAAAAACTGGTAACTCACAAATATAGCCAAAATCATGCGTACATCACTATCTCATTTTTTTTAGTTACGAGCAGATTCACTAGAGCAAAACCTACAGAAAAATATGCAAACACCCTGCCAGGCGGAGGGGCCAACCAAGCAGCTCTGCTCATTTAACACACTCTTCCAGCCATTCAATTGGAACGTCTTCTCATATGTCAGTGTTTCACTGCTTTACGAAACAAACATCTTGTCAACATCATGCCCTCTCACATTTACATTAACACACAGAGGGGACGGGAAATGCTCAGGAGCAGACAAAAAAAAAAAGAGAACAACTTATGTTCCTTAGGAAAACCACCTGATGTTGACATCTCACACATGAAAGATGATATCAATAAACATTTTCTGCTTTTTTGACCTTTTTGGACAGACAGTCCAGCATTGTGTGCCCAGCAAAAGCAATCTGCTCGTATTTCATTTCATCCCAATCAATTCTTTTGCTTGGATGAACTGAACATTGTGTTTGTGTGTGTGTGTGTCCCTCACACTCAGTGGAGGTCTATGTGCGGGGTCTCGGAATATGAGGTAATCAATCACATCATACTGACTTAGATTAGAGCCACATCGATCTGGTCTCAGCTCTGACAAACAGCCTGACCTAAAATACATCCACCTGGATAGAGCATGCTTACTCACACATGCACACATTTACACACATAGCACACCTCTTCCCTCGCTGAATTTCTAGCGGTGCAACCCCGTCTCCTCTCAGGAGTGTACACTACGGCATACATATTCACATACCAAGAATATTTACTGAGAACCGCAGTCTCTCACAGAGCAGTCTCTGTGCAGAAAACATCCAAGGTGGGATAATTTTCCCTGTGGGTGGCTGTGCATTTGTATGCTCTTTCACTGTCCATCACCTCTGCTGCCCCCGTCCTCAAACACAACACTCACTACCACAGTTTGGTGATCTCTAACTTTACAACTTCAGAGTGTCATACATATTTTAACCTGTATGTGTGTGTGTCTTCTTTCCATTGGCTACATAAGCACATTTTATTTATTAATGCTATGTATCGTCCCAATCAATGGTCGGGGGTGTGAAGAAGGTCTTTGCCAGAGGGGAGAGGGAGCAAATGGAAAAGGCTGTGAGATTTACAACGTTCACACAATGATTAGGTGTATCAGTGTGTGTGCTTTGCTTAACAAGTAATCATTATTACTAGATATGCGCTGACTGTGTCAGTTTTATCCAGGTATCATTTGAAGACCTCAGGTTGTCTGCCCCTTAGTGCAGACTGGAGGAAGTCAAAATCAAAGCCCTGAAAGTCTAAAGTTTATGGGCCATAAGAGCATGAGTATGTGCACGTATGTCTTCTCCCACCATTTTAAGGAGCAAAAAGAGAAATCTCCTCTCCAGCAAAATTACAGTCATTTTCTGCCACATTTCACAACAAAAGGCAGAACGTACAGTTAATTTCAATATTTTTCATTCAATCAGTGCATTTTAAGTATGATGACGTTCTGCTGTTTTAACTCTGTTATGCTATTGCCTGCTTTATTTCCACTCTCTTGCAGCAAGTTATACAATAATATGGGATTGAGATGGTCAAATGTTAAGCTGTAGCCAGCAGCAAGTTGGCTTAGTAATGTAGGTTTATGGTTCCCCTGCAGACACATTTTTTAACTCTGAGAAAACCCTCTGCTTCTCCTGCATAGAAATCATATACACACTTACTTCAACATTGACAAATTCCCACCACCACTTGCCTCTCAAGATGATAGCGGAGGAGAGATTCAGCTTTACCTGCTTATGCCACAGTCAGACCAAAGCTGTATGCTTAGATAAGATAACCAGCTGGTGGCAAATTGAGTTTTATTTTTCACATTTAATTCTTTCTAAACAGGCAAACTCATGTAAATCCAATTCCTGTTTTAAACTGGATTTACCAAATTCATAGTTTTAAGTTATTGTACCTCAATTTTTTTTCGACTTGCTGCAGCTTAAGTGGAGCCTGACATATTTGGGTGAGCAACAGCTGAACAGTACGAAACCTAAAGAGACAGGAGGGTGAGTGACCAATGAAATTCTTGTAGAGGTGGAGGAATTGACCAATGAGAGATCAGGGCTGATTGGAGGTGATTTACGTTCCTGCCATCTTTAACCAAATTACCCGGCATCCTTTGCGGTGTGATTACTGTGATGCACCATCTTGATGCCTGTGTCTAAAGTGTGTGTGTGTGTGTGTGTTTGTGTGTGTTTTATAAATGTGTGTTGGGTCATTTCTCCCAAGGCAACAGCTTGTTCAAAACTGCAAGAAGGATTTAGACACAAGTGAAATTCAAAACCACCAGGCAGAAAAAACATCTGTTTGTAAGATTTGTTGGTTTGGGATTTTTTTCTCGATACTTTTACTTGCGCCATCTCTGGCAGTTACTACAGTAGTCTTGCTCAGACAAGATGTTCAGGGTTTTATGAAGTAATCTTATTGATCGTGGGCTGAAACTGCTGTCAGGACATCCAGGAGATTTTCAAAGCATTTGTTTGGTTTTAGGAGAATCTAACAAGCTTGTATTAATATATTTTACCAGCGCAAAACAATTTCCCTTCCTATTATCAATCTGTACTCAAATACATATTGATTTTCTTTAGCTGTAATAGGAAAATACAATAAAACTGTCTGTGTTGACATGCATTTGATTAACTGGCTCCCTGGTGGCAACTAGTGTAATTTTCCCAAAGACTTCACCAGTGGCCCAAAGATTTTTGAAATGAGCATGAAATGACCTTGTTTAGCAGTGAGGAATAAGCATTCCCTTTGAAATAATATGCAAACAAATCACATTAAGCTGCCATCTGACGTTCTGCTATTGAGGATATAATATAGAAGACACAAGATTTTATGTGGTTATTTTTGTATATGTGTGTTCGCTATGAAATGAGCAGAATTTCTGTTAAGGCAAACTGGCTCTTCTGATTAGCAGCCTGCATGATCCATCAGTTCTTTTCAACCACTGCTCTCTCAGCTCTGCTCTTAAAGACAGGTAGTGGGAGACTGTCTCATTTCACGCTTGCAGGAGTTAACGCTATTAAACTAGACTCACAGATACACTAAAATGTGCATGTACACATACATACATACACACACATATATATATACACACACACACACACACACAGACAGACACGTGTGCATACAGAGACAAGATGTAGCTGCTATCTGATGGCCTGAACAACGGCAACCTCAAAGATAAAGAGCAGCTTTCCTGTTCCAGTGATACAGAGCCATGTTCAGTGTCGAGGTGATATGTGTGTGTGAGTCTGTGTGGGTGGTTGGACCTTTGGGTGGAGGCACACATTTACAATTGTGCTGTGACTGATGATGGACCAATCCCTCTGTGATCCCATTACAGAGGTCTGACAAGGAAAGCTTGTGTGTCTGTGTGTCGGTGACTACCTATGTGTGTGATGGAGAGGATCATCTAGGAAGTGTCGTCAGTTAGCAGCATTCTCTATCACTGTGGCATGTTATTATCTGGCTGGGACTTATGTTACATCACTCATACTTGTACGTACACACAGCCACATACTTACAGACAGACAGACATACACAGATTAGTCTTGATATGATATAGTGAGGACTCTCCATTAACAGCAACCATTCCATGTTCTACATGACAACATGAACAACCCTGAAGAAATAGTTTTGACATTTTGTGGAAATTCTCCTTCTTAATATGAATCAGAATTTATCGAATGTGAACCTGGAGCAAAGAGATGGTCAGCTTAGCTTACCATCAAGACAAGAAGCAAGGGGAAATCTCACAGTGAATAAAGGACTCAAAGATCCAGTCAGCAAATAGTTCAATCACTTATCTCCTCATAAAAACCACAAATTGTCAATCTAACCAAATCAAAGACCAACACTTAAGCCTTAGGTGACCCACTGAAATCACTATAGCAAAACTATGATTATTAGTATTTCAAGGGGTTGGACATGTGCCACTGTAGCTAGAAGGGAAGTCCATCGGGTTAGTCAAGCATAGCGCACTACTGTATTTTATGAGTGTGTTGATGTAGTGGGACTACACAATGGATTTGTGAGAAACAAATGCACACAAATTTAAAGTGCAATTAAAAAATAAGCCCTAAACAACAACTGGATGAAACAATTTGTTTACACACTGTGATGCCAACAAATCTTTATCTGTAGGCAAACCTGCCCTACCAGTATCTTGTTATTCCTGTGCAGTGCCAACCTGCCTGCCTGGCAGCGCAGCACAATCCAGACAGTCTAGTCGATTCAGCCTGAGAGTTAAATGATACATCTCTTGCACAAAGATACGTACTTACAAGGAAACAGCAAGTGCACCTATATACACAAATAGCATATGATACATTCAACTACCTATGAGGTCACAGCCAATGTATGATTCAATCATAATGTGATATTATAATTATGCACTCTTTCACACGCAATCTCTTAAACTTGTAATCTTATATTTCTGATATGTGATATCCAATAATGCAAATTTAAGATCATTTTAAAGGTGCAGTTACACTTCCTAAATACTCTTGATGAATACTTCCCAAATACTATTTGCCTGTGTTGGTAGGTGATCAAGCACTTACCTGTAAAAAAGACAAACATAAACATAAAAGTCAGCAAATGGCATGCGTGTGTGTGTGTGTGTGTGTTTGTACCTATGTCTTGAGCTGCGTCACCTCCGTTTGGAGTAGTTTGTGCCTCCCCTCATCATATTTCTCCTCAGGCCCCTCATTTTCGAGTTGCTTGTACCAGCACCTGAGAGCAGATTATTGTTTAGGAGACTTGCAGCAGAACAGGCAGAGTAAGTAGATCTCTTCTCCTATGCTCTAATCTAATCAAATTTGATGTTTCCAAACACACAGCAGCTGACTAAAGGCACATCAATGATACCCTAGCAACAAAGCCCACGCTTGTTGCTGGAGACTTAACTAAGCTTCTCCAATTCCTGCCTCAATTTGGCATTCTCTCCCTGAAGCTTAACGCTGACAAGAAAGCAATTTAACAACCTGAGTGTGTGTGTGTTACCTTCAAATTTGTTCATGTTTCTTTTTGGATCAGACATCCTCCAAGGTCTGATGGGGGCAAGTTGTTCATCCCACGTTTACTCAATAGAAACACTTTAAACAAACAGCACAGCTACATCCTTCCCTTTATATTACATTTTAGAATATATAGAGACATAAAACATAAAATTGCCGCTAAGAGTTTATTTGATTTCCCCCTGTATTTGTAAAATATATCTAATACCACTCTACAACTGTCATATATTATTAAAACAACACAGGTAGTTTATTTTTTCATGTGAATTAAATAAAAAGGGGAAGTATTGATGGCTTTGATAGACTAAGCATACATCATTTCAATTCAGTCTGTGCTGCAAAGATCCTGTTGTCAATTTGACCTATCCAGCTCTCACTTTCATCTTACACTAATGAGGGGCTCATTAATTTCTAATCAAAGGTTTCTGAAACACTACATGTCCATTGAGGATATTCAGCCCTCGTTTCACAGAAAGGGCACTGGGTCATCAGATTTTCAACAACACAACATAAGAAGAGTGGACACACAAGGTGGAGGTGAAACAGTCTCAGAACATTTTGGACACTTTAATCAGGTATAAAAAAAAAATTTTTTTTAAAAATCATCCACAAAACCAATTCTGGGGTGAAAGAAAAAAGTGCTGAGGGAGAAAAACATTGAATGGTTGAAAGCCGGAAATGGAGCCGTTTTGTGTTGAAGCATAGCAAAAAGTTCCCCTCCACACATCTGGAAAGAAGACACTATCTCACTATGTGTGTGTGTGTGTGTGTGTGTAAATGCAGGACTGGCCGTTACGCCACGTTCCAGATAATTCCACACAGAGGCGGGGCCACACTCTCCCCCCATACTCCCAGCATTGCGCGACTAACACACCCTCGGTCAATCTGGTCTGTGCTTGTGTGTAACTGGCCAGACAGCGAAACGGACGACTGCGCAAGTCTGTCATAGCCTGTTTAACAAACAAACAAAAAAAACAAAAAAACAAAAGAAAAAAATCTTCCTCCAGACTCTCCACCTACAGCTGCTGAGGGCCAGAGGAGAAAACCACATTTTTTATCAGTAAAAAACACATTTACTCTATCAGCGCAATTATTCATATCTTTGCAGACTTTGTCAGAGACCCTAAACTGCAGAATATCATAAAAGCTGTATTGCTAATGAAGCTGCAGAATATCAGTAGAATTCCAATGAGAAATTGAGTTATAAGATGATATGATAATCTAATCAAAATCAGAATTCATCTTTTATTGCTGATGTCAAATTAACTTAGAGTTTGATCGTGTGCTCTCATTTGGCTTCACCAGGGAATGAGAGAGGACATAAAAGAAAATTTATGATGATGTGACAAGGAACAATGTGTATCGAAATCTAAATTTGCTTTAAATATCTGCAGAGTTATAAGTTTTCATTTGTGACATATATTTCTGTACTTTAAGAAGCATAATAGTCCAAGCGTAGGAGTCAAATACCATGCATTTATTATGAAAGATGAGTTGGATGGTATCATTGAAAGTCAGTGAGAGAATTCCCACTTGTGGTTTTTCTGTCTGTGCTATTCAACTTTAAGTCTCTGTTATTCAACTTTTTATAAAATACCAGAGTAAAATCAAATGTATTTTTGAGTAACATGGTAAAATTAAAAAACCAGTTTTTCTGTGCAGCAATTTAGAGTGACATGTCAGTCATCCTGAAATCAAAGGCTTGACCCTATTCAACACTTTGTGTCTGCTTGCTACTCAAAAACACTTCAGCTCAAACAAAGGACCAGGTGCATACACAGAATGAAAATTATTCACTTCCAACACTTGATTTAAAACAGGAACAACAATGCTCTGAGACAAAGGGCAGCATCTTCAGTAATCTGTCTGTGTCACAGTGCCATCTAGCATTTAAATTAAGGACTGCACAAACATTTGCTTCAATTTTCTTCAATTTAGTCATAACAATGAATCGATCATTAGCACTTCATTGTTTCTTACAACTAGAATTGAAAGATGTAACAAATATAACTTACTGAAATTCAAAATGATAAATTAGTAAGGTTTTCAGCGCACGATTGAAGTTGTTAAAACCACAGATTAAATCCTAGGAGCTAGTTTCTGGTGGCGCTGTCGTACTGAAGTCAACAGTATTTTATTGTAATATGTCGTTTAAATTTTTGCACACTATTTGTGTAGAAATTTCGTGTTTATGATGTTTATTTTACCTCCAACAGCACACAACTGGGCAGCACGGCGACATAGTAGTTAGTGGTTCATAGTGGTTCTTGGTGCCCCACAATAAAAAGCAGGTCGCGGGTTCGGTTCCCGGCCTGAGGCCTTTCTGTGCGGAGTTGCATTGCATGTTCTCCCCCTGCCTGCGTGGGTTTCCTCCGGGTGCTCCAGTTTCCTCTCACCGTCCAAAGACATCATGTTGGGGTTAATTGGTGACTCTCAATTGTCTGTAGATCTGAGTGTGAGTGGTTGTTTGTCTCTGTGTGTTGGCCCTGTGATGGACCGGCAACCTGTCCAGGGCGTCCCCGCCCTCACCCAGTGTGAGCTGGGATTGGCTCCAGCATCCCCCGTGACCCGGAAACGGATAAATGGTGGAAGATGAGGGGCAGGTTTAGAGGAAGGGACACTCAAAGGTCATAGACAGAAAGATCCATGCACTGAAGAGGCTGTGAATGACTAAAACTATCTTGAGCTTCGGTTTCATTTCGTCACCCTCGCTCACTCCACACATATCCATTGGTCTTAGAAATAAACTTGTAGTGCAGACAATTTAGTAATCTACAGCAGATCACAGAAAAGACCAATAAAACACCTCGGGTTGGTTTGTGCACGTGTTCAAGTACAAAGTGTATGCTTGGCTTCTCTTTGGACACAGGCGCTTACTGAACCACACATTTTTAAATAAACCAGGCAAGGAATTTTACTAAGTCAACACAGTCTGTGAAAGTGTGTGTCTGCGCACGTGTGTGTGTGTGTGGAAAGTAAACACACACACACTCTGTTTATAACCTATCTGCCCATGGAATTCACAGAATCCAGCTACTTTGGCAACAGAAACCTGCCTGTAAAACTGTTTAACACCTCACACACACACACACACAGCTGACCTTCAGATTTCACCCCTGTAGCATCAGTTTATATATATATATATATATATATATATATATATTATTATTATTATTATATGTGTTATTCTCATTTTATGGCTGTACTCTATCTGGGGGGGGGGGGGGGGGGGACTTGTCTCGGGCCCCAAGCAGTAATTTATCAGGATTAAAAGACACTGAAGATCTACACCACTACCAATGGAGCTAACACACAAAACTAATAACATAGAATCAATTCAGACATCTACACAGCCCAATACTCGAGCTCCCCCGCGACCCGGAAACAGATAAGCAGTAGAAGATGAATGAATGAATGACACAGCCAAATATTTATGTACGGATAATATCTAGGTTGGATTTGTCACAGGTTTGACAAACTAAAAATTTATTTTTAAAGCTTTTTAGCAGCTGCATGTGTAGATGGTGGCAATTTGGAGGCACTGTGTCAAAAATAAAGTGAAAGGTAATTTACAATAGCAAAAAATCGAATTGAGTCACTTCGCTTTGGTTCATAAGGCTGGATTTTGTTTATCTACACCCTCGTTTTTGGCTCCTTCACATTAAGTATTGTGTCTCTGATCCACCCAAGTTAACTCAGAGAAAAACATGAAGCACTCTCAGGTAGGCACTCTTTTTAAAATGTATGTGTGAGCTGCATAGATGAGTGTCAAAATGAAAATTAAAATGAGGATACAGCTGATTGATTCCTTGTTATGTTACAACAGGAAATGGTCATCAATAAAAACAATTAACTGTTTGGCTGTGTGACAGTCTAAATAATGAGCAATTGAGTAGATTTTAACTGGTAAAGGAAACACCAAATCAGTCCTGGTGTCTCACACTTTTTAGGTAACTGGCCTGTGGTGAACCCTTAATGTTTTTGTCATCTATACATTTAGATACATTACTTTTTTTTTTACTTTTAGAATAATAATCCCAGAAATGTATTGCTACATAGATTATCAAACACACTGACAAAGATCCAGTATTGTCGAAGACTAGACTTCATTGAGTGCTGGTATTTTTTGTTTTTGTCGCCACGAGTTCAACTTCCTGCTACCTCCAGTCTTGTTGGCAAAGAAATTATTATAAGGGACAAAGGCTGTGTTGTCATTATAATACAGTCTCACAGTGTCACAGTATCACGGTCCCTTTAATAAAGTAGTTTCTCCGCTCAGTGGACACAAACTGCTGCCGGTCCATCAGACAGTCTGGCGCGGGAGATCCGTGTGTCTGTACGTCCCGATGACGTAGCACGTAAACGTGACGTCACGAAGCTTCCGCTCCCTCAACTTCCGCCCTGCACGTGTGTTTACTTGAAAGGTGGACAGCTAGCACCCAGCTGAGTATTCTGAATAAAATCTGCCTCTGAAGGGTGATAGTTCTGCTCCGGTCCAGAGATGGGGAAGCTGAATGTTGTGGTTTTGAGATATTTATCTCGAGATGACTTCCGGGTCCTGACAGCGGTGAGTCGGATTCGTCCACAGAGCTGAGCCGGGTTAGCCTGTGCTAGGCTAGCTTTGCTAAACAGCCCTCCCTGAACATAAACTACACAGATAACCAACTGTAGAGATCAACAGGGACCGTCAAACACCTTCTTGATCAGATGTCGCCGTTGCAGAAAATTGAAGTTGTTGTCAGTCAGACAGTGACATTTAAATAAGTGCTCACACGTTGGCAGTGACTATATATAATATTAGGAGTGAGAATCTTTTACTATCTCACGATTCGATTCAAAACGATTTGATTGATAATGATTTCTGCTTCAATCTATAGGTGTGCAAAGGATCCTCATGATCTACTCCAGTCTGCTTTGCAAGACAGAATGACAAATGGAGACATTTAAGTGTCTTTTTCACATTTATTACGTTTTAAACATTTATCTGTGCTTAGATGGAATTGTCGCAACTGTTGCATAAAAGCATTATCACATATTGCTTAAGTAACAAAAATAAAAGTGTCTCTTTATTTAAAAAAAAAAAATATATATATATATAGTGCAGTTAAACATGGGTTCCCAAAGTGCTTAATCCACATTTTGCAAACCTTGCACACTGTGAAGCTCATGTCAACCCAGATAACAAAATCACGTTGAATCAACATTGATTTATGGTCCGGCAGAAATGTTGAACCTACGTTGAAACCCGACGTTGAAACGGAATTGAAATCGCTCGTTATGATCAATGTTGAATCAATGTCATATTTTCAACCACACCTGACACTGAATCAACACTGATTCAAGCATCATCTAAATGATAGTCTACGTGTAAATTTTGAACAGGTATAAATACGGTTATTATTTTACTTCAAGATGACCTTTGTGTCCTTTAATTTGAACCATGAAATATAAAATTTTAACATTTGAATTACTAAAAAAATAACAGAGCACATTGTTTTGATCTTCACATTTATTCTGAAAACTTGTGTTTTACAACAGTAAAACAGTAACAACTGAATTGAATAACAGAACTATTAAAATAATCAATTAGGGGGTGAGGGATACCCCAAGTTTCCCTTGCAGTCCTCCTTAAACCTCCCTCTCGATCAGGAGCATATCGAAGCCACTTTTTGGCGGTGTTGCGGAACTCTAGGTGGACAGCTTGTGGTCAAACTGTCTGGCTTCAGCTGAAAGATTACAAAATAATACATAGTGTGGACAATGTGCTTAAACATTTTTTTATTATCATTAAACATGATTGAGTGTGATTTTAGACATTTTATGAATCATGAATTTCTACTCTCAACGGACACACAAAGTTAAAACGTTAAGCTAACTTTGTGTGCTAAGAGCTTCGCCTAGGCGGCTAACAATGCTGTAAATATGCCTGTTAATTTGAAACGTTATCAAAATATAATGAACTCTAACACCCACAAAACAGACTCAGTTAGCAGAAATATTCTCTTTTTACCGAAAGAGCAGCAGGACTGAGTGCAAAAATTGAGCAGCGGGAAAATAGGCATAGACGGCTCCCTAGTCTTGATCGTACGCGGGTCTAGCCCATTTTTATATTTACATTGAGCCCCAACCCCCCTTAAATATGAGTAAAAACGATTTATTTATTTGTTTATTTATCTCTGATAAACTCGATCTGACTTGATGTAAATGTATGTGGTGAATGAATGAATGAACGTGGTGACTTGAGCGTAGTGGGAGCGGGTTAATTGGTAACGAGTAAAGGTAGGTAAAAACCAAAATGAGTCCAAATCTTTGAATCTCTCTTTCCTCCATTTTTGTAGTTTCCTCCTTGTTTTGGTGCTTACCGCGCATGCGTATGTTCCAGAACTGGCTCCGTGGTGACGTCAGGACGTCCAGCATACAAAATGGAGGCAGACATCCTTCGGATTTGTTTTATTTAAAAAAAAATCGATTTTGGGACATTTTCAATCGATTCTGAATCGTAGTAAACGAGAATCGCGATTCTTATATGAATTGATTTTTTTGGCATACCCCTATATAATATCTAAGAGCCATTATAAATACATTATCAATTTTAGCAGTTTCTGTCACTCAGTCAAGGAGCTGCATACATTTCCTTTCACCTTAAAGGACATGTTTAATGGAAATATGTACGCAACTAAAATATGTTTATTTATAAATATATGTATGGCCCCGCCAGTGCTGTGTGCCATAATAAAATCCTATTACTAGAACCAAAATCCCAGACTATGGTCTCATCAAGCAGTGCTGATTTCAAGTCAATGCATGTTCTGCTCAACAGCCATTGTGATACTGTTCATGCAGACAGGGGTGAATTTCAAAACTTCTTATGGTCATAAATTTATTGTCCTGCTAATTTCTGTTAACACAGGTTGAGATGGGGATGAAAAACCACGAGATTGTCCCAGTGAGTCTCCTCTCATCTATTGCCAGCCTCAAACATGGTGGCTGCAATAAGATTCTCAGAGAGCTGGTCAAACACAAACTTGTTGTCTATGAACGCACAAAGAGTAAGAAAACACAGTGACTAACTATGTCCCAGAAGGACTGATAAAGATGGTTCATGTAGGTTATTTTTCTCATTACTGTGCATATGGTGATTTCAGCTGTGCAGGGCTACAGGTTGAACTACGGAGGGTATGACTACCTTGCCTTGAAGACCTTGTGCTCCAGAGAAGTGGTCATTTCAGTTGGCAATCAGATGGGAGTGGGTAAAGAGTCAGGTGAGGGGAAAAAATGTCTAAAAATGTGTGGCTTTTTGTGTATGCATTTATTGAAATTGTATCGTTGTCAATAAGATGGTTTGATAAAACTGTTCATCTAAAAGCAAGTGATAAATGATTGAACTTTGATACTGTGGGATTTATAAATAGTAAGTCTGGTGCATCAAATACTAAGAGAAATGATAAAATATTTTCAACTCAGCTCAAGTATGAATCCATGGAAGTTGATGTAATGCATTTCTTCACAAAATAGTAGTGAAAAGGAAAGTTTAACAAAGACATTAGTTTTGTTTATTCGCATGTAAATGACAACATGTTCTTTAATATTTCCAGGCTTCATTGCCAAGGTCAACATGTGCTAATGTTGGTACAAAATGTTTCTTTTACCTTCTGTAGACATATACATTGTTGCAAGTCCAAATGGGGAGCAGTACGCACTGAAGCTTCACAGATTGGGTCGCACATCTTTCAGGAACCTGAAGAACAAGAGAGATTACCACAAACACAGGAAGAATATTTCCTGGCTCTACCTCTCTCGTCTTTCTGCCATGAAGGAGTTTGCCTACATGAAGGTAATGTTACAAATACGTGGAACAAAAAGAAACAGTCACCATCTTAACTTGTAAGATACTTAGTAAAATTCAATGATTTACTTTTGTGTTCTGCATCTTTTTATCTTTATTTTTTCAGGCATTGTACGATCGAGGCTTCCCTGTTCCTAAGCCTGTGGACTACAACAGACATGCTGTAGTGATGGAGCTCATCAATGGATTCCCACTGTATGTAAACAAGCTCTTAAAAATATTACACAATACTCTCTTCATACCTTTTGTTCCTTATGTAATTAGTTTGTTCCTATCTCTGCCTTCCAGTTGTCAAGTGCATGAGCTACAAGATCCACCAGCCCTGTACAATGAATTCATGGAACTCATAGTCAAATTGGCCAATCACGGCCTGATTCATGGAGACTTCAACGAGTTTAACCTTATGCTGGATGACCAGGACCACATAACTCTGATTGACTTTCCTCAAATGGTGTCCACATCACATCCTAATGCTGAATGGTTGGTGTCTCTGCCAAGAGGCTGAATATCAACAGTTAAAGTTAACAAAACAAATTTTTCATGAAGTTCACTTTCAAAATCTGTTTCCAGGTATTTTGACCGAGACGTCAAATGTATCAGAGATTTCTTTGCAAAAAGATTTAATTACGAGAGTGAGCTTTTCCCAACCTTCAAAGACATCAGGTAAACTGTGCTGGATATATAAAGTGTTTGTTTTTTTTTAGTGTAAGCAATCCACTTGCTGACTTGTTGTCTGCTTTTTTTTTTTTAATTGCATGACTGATTTTTCTCTCTCTCTCTCTCTCTCTCTCTTTTGAGTCTCACTTCTGCCAAATGTATACACATTTATACATATCTGCAGGGCTGAGCACAGTATATTTTATAAGTCACATTTGAAATGTAAATAATTTTTCTTAATTACTGTATATTTAAATCTCTTACATGGAAGTGAAAACAAAACATGAATGTGATCAGTATCACTGTTTACTTCTACAGGCGGTCATATTCTTTAGACATTGAAGTCTCTGCTAGTGGTTTCACTAAAGATCTAGAGAGAGATGGTGCATTACTACATCCAGCTGGACCTGAGGGAGAGGACGGAGAAGACAAAGAGGAAAGTGACAACGAGGGCACAGACGAGGAAGTGGAAAGAGAAGAGGAAAATGTGGACATGGAGGAATATAAACATGCAATGCTGGAACTGGAGGGTCTGAAAGTCAGCGACACACATTCAGGCGGACCAGATGAGGAAGAGGAAAAGAGCACAAACACTGAAGAACCAAAAGAGACTGAGACTGCACCTGCAGCTAAAAGTGATGAAGAAACAGAGAAAGACTTAGAGGAAGAATTGAAGGAAGCAGAGGATGAGTGCCCAGATCTGGCAGACCTTTCTGCCACCAACAAAGAATTTATACCCTTCAGGTAATCTAAAGTAAAGACAACACAACCATAAAAAACAACCACCTTGCAAAAGAAGGTCATTTTAAGTTTCATTAATCTTCCTGCAGCTGTGGTGCAGAGTCAAGTAATTATTTTAGGCCTCTTATTAAGAGCCTGACAGCTTGAGAAATGGTAAATGAGTTTCTGAGATAAATTTAGCATCAAGGTCCAAATGTTTAATTCAGCTGAATGGGAAATTTGTCTCAGACTTTTGACATCACTGGCACATAACCTATGAAGCAGGGCTGTTAAAACAGTTTTGTTATGAAAATGTATCATAATAGCAACAGATTATATTGGTGTGTTTTCTCCTACAGAGACTCAGACAGTCTTCTGCACATAGCAGAACACAGGAGGAGGAGGACGGACAGTGAAGCCACTATGGGCAGCATAGGAAGCTGCTCTACCATACCACCAGTGAGTTAAAGACACATGCACACCTATCCCTATTGATATGTAAACATATGACATTTGGGACATTTTACCACACTGTTGTAATCCAAGTACACAGCTTTGTGCAAAAACTGGGGTGTCCTGTTGCTGCTGCTGAAGAGCACACCCATGTTGTTGCATGTTGTGAAAGAATGTGCCACATGACTTTAGCAGAGACAGCATGTTAACATCATGTTATCAGCCTTGCAAAGACAGACCGTATTCACATGCATGTGTAGTAACCTGCGGTTGTTGTTTGTGCTGCAGGAGGTGGTTCGTCAGAAGGTGCGGAGGCAGCTCTCTAAACAGCAGAAGGCAGCACAGAGGAGACGTCTGCAGAAGGGAGAGGCCAACTTGGTGACCAAGTCCAGGCGGGAGAACCAAAATAACATCAAGTCTAGTATGGAGAGTGCCCATTTCTGGGGATAACGTGAACTGCAGTGGATAACAAACAACTACGTCAGCATGCTCTTTATTTGGTAAACATGCCTGCCAAGGGGGTCCTCTGTTGTCCAAAGAGGTGTGAACACTTGACTTGTGTAACAGTTCACCTGTTCTGTACAGGTGTCTAACTGTGACTAACATCATGCTGATGTTGATGAAAATCTCCTCACTGTCAAATAATTAGTGGGCCATTTTTCTTTTTGAACTGCATGCTTTACACACAGTCTAATGTAAATAAACACAACCATTTGGTTGGCAATTAAAGAATTTATACTTTCATGCAGAAGTGTGGGGTTTTTTTCTGTTTAAAACAAGAAAAAGTTAAGTATTCTTTATTTTATGTATTTATTTTTGTCAAATTGGCCACATTCTTTTAATATAGTGTCCGTTGCTATTATCAAAGTCTCAACTTCATTCTCTAGCTTTAAGCTGGTGGACAGTGATTAATTTGGATGTGGATTTAAGATTCAAACTGAATGCATTCAGGGAAAGGAGGCTTTAATTTATGCAAAAATCCCATTGTCCAAAGGTCACTTGACTATTATGGCAGTTTGAATAGTTCACTAGTTCCACTCTTCCAGCACCCAACCAAAAAAACAGAGCCCAAAAAACACATGCGTGCTCAAGAACGCACCAAAACATTCACCTTGGAAACGCCCAGCGAAAAAATGTTTATTTTCTAAGACTGACATATTTTAATACCAAGTGGAATGTGATCAGCGTAAAAAGCCAGAGAGCTAAGAAATCATTTCTTTTTTCTCAGGATTCCTATCAGTTCATTTCTGTGTAAGAAGCTTTCAGAGTTGGGGTGAATTCAGACTTGAACAATGGCCATTCATATTGAAAAGGGTGAATGGAGCTCAGACCCTGGGCTCAGTGGGTTCAAATGAGTGTGTGAAGTCAAAAATATCCCACCCCCCACACATCTTAAACACTTGTTCAGAATTTTCCCTATGATCTTGGTTACTGAGATGTAAAAACTAAGTTATAAACTGGACTTCTCTGCAAAGGGATTCCTGAAGATGGTACATTGTGCTGAGTGTGGTGCAAGTTGGAACTGTGGGCACGTTGATAACAAATCCAACTCTGGTCAGGGATAAGCCAGCTGCAAGAGCTGAGGGGAGGGGCTCAACATTCCTCCTCCGCACCTCTGTGTGTGTGTGTGTGTGCATGTGTACAAAGAGTGAGGGGCCCTCTGAGCTAATTGGCAGGGAGGGTGACAGAGGTGGCGTGCTTCAAAAGAGAAATCCTGGTGAGATGTTCTCACAGGAGAAGGAGGAGGGGATAAAGGGAGTATAGGAGGTGGAGAGTGGAAGGGCTTTCAGCATTTAAGCATATTTCTTCCAGTGTTTTCATCCTGAGCTGCGGTGCTCATGGTAGTAATTAATTTCTAAGGTCATGTGTGCAATTTTGATGGATTGTTTTGGTGTTACACGTGAAAGGAGAGAAGAATGGACTGATTAAACTGCCTGAGGACATAAACGCTGCCTGAAGATGAGTAAAGTGAAAGATGGAGAGAGTATTATGTCAGTCCTGTCCCACGATGAGACAGACATCAACCCCAAAGACTGTGAGTAATTGGAAAACAGCATATGACAGCTCATGTGAGTTACAGCTGAAAATGGATAAATATCAGAATCATATTACAACCAACAACTGTTTTTACAACTGACCTGAATGTCATACGTTCAAAATACAATAGGTGAACAGTTGTTTTCTTAGAACTTTTATTACATTTAAAAGTGTCTGCCAACTTGTCCCTGATGTCAGTGAGCTGTTTTAGTCACAACAAAGGACTTTTTTCACAACCAGAAAAAGCTTAAAGGGCATAAAAAGAAAAGAAAGAAAAGAAAAAAACAAATTTTATTTAAGTTGTTTCCCTGCTTTTCCTGATTCAACTTTAAATAAACACTGTCTGGGGATGAAGATTTACAGATATCTTTCTTTTTCCTACTTAAAACTTTACATCTGAAGAGAACAAAAGTTACAGAATGTTTTAAGTATCAAATGAAAAATAAAACTGATGAAATGAGTTTCCTTAAGATAATTGCATTTATGAGACCCTTCTTTTTTTACATCCATGTGTGCAGTGAATGTGGTGGCCATGCTCCATAACTTCTGGGAGCAGAAGCAGACGATTCAGTTAAATGGTTCATTCAGTGATTCAGATCTTTCTGGTGGGAACTCTGTTAGCCAGGCAGAGAGTCTGCTGTTGTATGAGTCCGCACCTTCGCCTGGTCCCCCATACATCTGCTATGTCACCCTACCAGGAGGAAGTTGCTTCGGCAACTTTAAGGTGTGTAAACATGCGCCACATACATTGGTTATCCCTACAAATCCCAACAAAAGTCAGCTCTTTTGTGATACCTGATGCAGCTGATGCTCCTGTTTGAATCTGGAAATTAGTTTTTATAATGCTGCATTAGAGTCCAGACCCTTTAAATTAATAAAAACAATCAAAGCAAACCAAATCAGTGATTTAAAATGGTCCCAATTCTGCGAATGGTCTCTTAATTTTGCCACAGCAGGACAAAGTATACAGAAAACACTATCTAGTTTTCACTTTGATCAAAAGCATTTTAATGTGTGCCAAGGTTTGCCACATCAACATACAAATTCAAGTGTGAATGATTACAAGTAGCAACACTAAACATACATCCCACATTTGTAATGGCTGTTTTAAATTGATGGCTTCAGTTTAAATCTCATGATACTTCTCAATGGGCTCTTTGTGCCCCAGACAGTAACGCCCCCCTACCCCCACCAGCTCAAAGAAGGCATGTGATTGGTTTGTCTGCAAATGCCTCAAATGTCCTAATCTCAATTAAAGTTCTGATCCCATGATTAGCTTTAGTGAAGTGTAAAATCATTATAATATAAGAACCCATTTAGCCTCACATATATCAGCTGACCCTGGAATTTCATTTTCAAGCAACCAAATTTCAAATCTTTTCCCTTCCCCTTTTGTGCTGTTCTGCACATTAACCCTTCATGTTCATCATTTCCTCCTCCTCAGGTGTGTGACACTCAGGCAGAAGCTCGCAGGGATGCAGCTCGTGTGGCTCTGATGAACTCTCTTGTGAACGAGTTGCCATGTCGCCGTATTACCCCACAGTTCATTACTCAGAGTTTGCAGCAAGCGGCCATAGACAGTGCTGTGAGTGTGAGACAGTGAAACTGCACACTGGTACACCAGAGACCAGTTCATCTCAGGGTGCATGTTGACCTCCACTGTCTGTCTTTGTAAAGGTTTCCATAGAAGATGCATGTGATTCCGGCACGAGTATAGGAACCTACAGTTTGCTTCTCCACTCCTACATTGGAAGGACGATGCTGGAGTTCCAGGTGACACAAAAACTTATTTTGCAGACTCTGTTTTTCTTAAACCTGCACTCATAAATCATGTGAAAATCTATTTACGTCAAAGAATAAGCGCTTTGCGATGGCTTCTTTGCACTCAGGAATCATCAATAGAGTATTCATAATTGGATACCAGATCAAACTGTTATCATAATAGAGAACTGGAGACTAATAAGACAAACATTACAAAATCACATCCAGGGCAAGCTAATTCGTCAATACAGTGATATCTTTACACCCCTTACACGGTTTTTGCCTATTTCTTCCCACCCCTTATTACTCTCTGTGAGACCTTGGCAGGCAGTGTTGGCACGAAACCCCGTAATATTTCTAATTGTTCCTAATATGTTTGCACACAGAAGGTAATTAGAAGGGGGAAAATGAGTTAATTATCATTCCTGCTAAAACATGACTCATAGAGGATGGAGAGCTTCCAAGCAACACTCACACCTCCGTATGTGTGTGCATGTACATACGCAGGCAGCATTATTTAGTCACATACAAAAGCCTGCCCACATAGCATCAACCATGAAGTCTATAGATGCCAGTGCTGTGTTTAATTTGTACATGCAATCAGTGCAGAAGGTGGCAAATTCTTAGGTAGAAAAGCAGAATCATAAACAAGTTGTATAAGGCAGATTCACAGTAGGAAGTAAAGTAAACAGGTTAGCAGGTACAACATGGGCTTCAACCCCCAAACGGGTAACATGTCACTTTTTCCATCTGTTGCTCATTAGATCAATTTCAGTAGAGCCTGTCTGTTTAACAGTAATGTCACTAGCTCTTAACACATAGCTGCTGTTCAACCAGACAGTGTTTCATAAATCAGGTTGAAACCTACCTCGTGCTTACAGATTTACAAAATCTTGTCAAACCAATCGTCCACAGTTTAGGTGTGAGCTCAAAAAAAAAACCAGCTCAATGTGTTATCTTTGTTAGACATACATATACGGTGCTGGACATCTGACTTTGTTATTCAAGCCATTAATCATGGAGCTGACACTGTTGTCACTCTCTATGTGTCTCCCCATTCCCTTTTTCCCACTGTAGGAGATGATGACGGTTTTCCAGTTGCTGCACTGGAATGGGACGCTGAAAGCTCTGAGGGAAAGGCAGCGCTCTCGACAGGTACAGGCCTTGACAAGGTCATATCTGACCTCTGATTACACAATGATGATTGCATTTTGTCTTTCCTGCCTCTCAGAGTGTGATTGCCTATTACTCTCAGCGAAGTCTTGATGAATACATGCGCAGCAGCTTGGCTCTGGATTGGCTCGGACGTGAGCAGAAGTCACCGGGGCGGCTGGGAGAGGAGCTTCAGGTGGCACAGAGGGAGCTGGTGTTTGCTCTGCGTCAAGGCATTGAGCTACGCTTCTACAAGGAAAAGACAGAGATCCTGAGTTTGGCTCTGAGTCAGGCATACATTCACCACACACCTGAAGCCTCAAGCCAGACGCCAAGTTGCACATACAATCATGAACAACTTCCTTTAAACACATTAAACAGCAAGGACACAGACTTCCAGATAACCCCATTCGGCAGTCCTTCACCAGCTGTTCATGAAAACACAGCGCAAATATTTTGTCACACCTCTGGTAAACATATGGCCTCCAGCAGTCTTTCATCATGCTCACAGCAGACTTATGTGCCTTTAAGTAACTAGAATGAAGCAGAAGGTAAAGGACAAAATGTCAAAGCTCTCATTTTACTTTGAATGACCTAAAAGTTTCTCTCTGTACAAATAATGTGTTAATAGTGCTCCAACATTGTTTTATCTCTGGAGTTTATTTTTACTGAGTTCAGTTTTATTGTGAGAAACACAGCATTCAAATAATTTTTATTAATTCATAGAACTTGTAGTTCTGTAGCTGTAATCATCCACCTTTTGACATGAGGAGCACTTCACTTTAATATCTTACCCTGAATAAACATTCCTGAGATATCTGTAACTAAGAAAACAAGGATTTTAAATGATCTATATTGTTTAACCTGTTAGCTTTTAGCATCCTGACAACTTAGTGTTTTCCCAGTCTCACTCTTCATCCCTGTCCGCCATATCAGCTGACATTTAAATTTCTTCCCTAGATACGGACTTGTGTGAACTATTGGGTGTATTGTTGGCTGGATGTTATGAGACAAAGTCTGTCATAGATTGACACCCACATATTGGGTAATGTTAGAGAGAAGGAAGTTATGAAAAAACAACAGCTTGGTTTGTCAATATCAAGTAGATTAGAAAATAATAAAAGATACAGGCATAGGTCAACTGCAGCTGAATTTAAAAACATCAGCACTTACTATATTCTCAATGATAAACTCCTCATCGTGTTGTATTGAGTTTTGTGGGGATTCAATACATTTTAAAGGGAAATATGATCCTTGTTATTGTAATATATACGTATAAATAAATATGTTTTATCGTTATTTGTAATTTTCTTCCTGTGTGTGTGTGTGTATATATATATTTATGTGTGTGTGTGTGTGTGTGTGTGTGTCCAGTGGTTAAATTGGGACTTGTTATGCGGGGGGACTCAGTGAAGATATTGCAACCTGCAAGAGAGCTAAAAGGACAATCAAAAAACCTGGCAGCCTATGAGGGGCTTATAATGGATATATTAAAAATAGTGAAGATGTGTGTTAACCACCAATTAAAACGCTGATTGCGTTTCTATGTATGATTTGTTTATAAACGAAGTGGTGTCAAGTTTGTCTGCTTAGGCTTCCCGTCGGGAAGTGGTGCAGTCACGTGACCACAGATCGTAATCTTGGAGTTCACGAGACAAACAAAACAAATGACAGCTGAGCATCTGACCGGGCGGCCACCGCCTGTCACTCGCCACGATGTGTTGAAATCGTGTTTTAACTATGTGAGCAACAATACGGGAAGTTTTGAGCCGCTGGCAGACAAACTACTGAGGAGGAAAACAGCGTATTACATCAGCAGCTAGGCATTAGCTTAGTTTAGCCTTGGCGGAGTCTTTCAGATATGGGGCAGCCACTGGTTTCGTTTTTCCAGAAATGTGTCATTTGGACTACGTGTTTGAGCTAAGATACTCAGATACATGCTTGTTGAAGTCCTGCTATCTTCCGTCGGCGACTTGTGTCGACGGGCCATCCAAGAGTGTTGTGTTTACAACCAGCGACAGTGTTTATCTTGACAGCACAGCCAGTCTCAAGCTGCTTATCATTGGGAAGGCTTCGATAGCTGCTCTAGCTAATGTTAGTTGTTGATTTGTGTACAATCCTACATATGAGGATATTTTGTTTTCAGGCGATAGATTCCTGAAGTAGACACCCCGGTCAGCTGTGTTTCAGGATGGACTGAGTTGTGAAGACAGCTGAGGTGAGCAGCCACTGAACATGGAGGCTGTGAGGCCAAAGAAGACCAAGACTAAAAACAGCGCAAAGTCTCAGGTGATTTAAATTTAAAGTCCTTTACACTTACTCTTCACTTTCCTCTGTGTTTTTCTTTTCGAGGTCTATTGTAACAAACACGTTTTGATAGTGGAAAACGCTCCTCTTTCCGTCAGAATTAAACACAAATGGAGGATCTGAATCTTACATGTAAAAGAAATCTGCCTGAGTTGACATAGCTAATTATTGATACACCATCAAAATTTCCCATTTTTGTCACAGTCATGATGGTCTTTGCTTTTTAGTGATGGGGCTGTTTGCCCCATGTATACACAGCTACAGCCAAGGATGAGTTCTTCAACATATTAAGTTTAATATTTTTAATTTTATTTGTTGTCTTATATTTTCAGGTGGCCAGGAAGCAGAAAAAGGCCGAGGAAGAAAAAGGAGCCTCCTCAGTAGTCTGTGATGAGGCCTCCATCCCTGGCTTCACTGACATCCCACTCAGCCTGCCATATCAGGGGCCAGAAGAGCAGCAGCAGGACTCTGTCCAGCCCACTGAGACTACAGCAAAACCATTAGATGTGCTGTCAGACAAACTGAGGACCTCTTCATCACAGACTTTATCCACATCTGTGTTAACTAGGACTTTACAGTCATCAACAGAGACGTCACAAGGGACAGAGCAGCTGACTGATTCAAAAAAGGCAAAGGATGATGATGACACACTGGCAGTTCATGGGACTGAGCTTAAAGTTGCACCACACACTACTGAGTTGGACAAAGAAACACACGCATGGAATCGGCTTTGTGTTACAACTCAGCTTGAAATCACGAATTCCCCGAGTGCCCCTGCGCTTTACCCAGCTCTTCCTTCACTGGAGGAGGGTCCTGTGATACAGCTCCATGAACAAGATGTGAAAAATAGTGCTAAAGGACCTGCAGTGTTGGCGCTTCCTGAGCAGGAATCTTCTCCTCTGAGTTTGCAGCCTCTGGAGTCTGTAGCTGAACTTTCCAAGAGCAAACTTTACCCAGAATTACCCCAAACAGATCCAGGCATTCAGGTGCTGGTTTTTTTTTGTTTGTTTGTTTTTTTTAACAAGCATGTGCTATCAATATCTCTCCACTCAACCAATAAGGAAGGTTTATTCTTATTATTTCTTGCACATCAATTCACCATATTAGCAGACTTATTGATTTGTCTGAAGCAAAATTGCTTAAATATGTTTTAAATATGAGATACATTTTTTGTGAAGGTACATCTTAAATTCTGGTTTTCTGTGTTTAATATCTCTTATTAGACTAGGTCTAGCTGAGAGAAGGATAATACTGTCTAATAATGTGCTCATGGTATCCACATTTACTGTTTCTTTTTAAAAATATCCTTCACCCCAACTCGCTATGTTGTTAATATTGCCCAGGCCAAGAAGCTCTCCAGGAGCAACACTCCTTGTGTTAATACTTGTGCACATTCATTCACCTGGGAGATAATCTTACTCACCTTTTGTCTTTGCTTCTGCAGCCATTCACCCTGGAGCAGCTGAGTGTCTGGGAGCCGAGTGGAGGTTTGCGAACATGGTTAGAAGGTGTTGAAGTGTGCGCAGCCCAGTTCTGTGCTCTTGCACGACAAGAAAACCACGAACTGACTGAACTGCTGCAGAATTACTGGCGCTGCCGCAGACAGCTGACCCAGTCACACACACAGCTACACACACAGTCCTCTGACTGCAAGAGCACACAGAATCGTCTTTGGAGCTTCAGAGATGAACAGCTTACACTTCAGGTTTGTTTTTCGGATAAATAAAGAAAGAAATATTAATTGAAGAGACCAGTAATGATCCTCTGCAGCACATTAAATAATTTTCTCTCCCCATAGGGTGTATGTGCAGACCAGTCTAAGGTGTGTGGGTACCACCGCTTCCAGCAGGCAGATTTCAGTCAGAGTGTACTGGCTGAGTTGAAGAGACTGTTTGAAGCTCGCAGTGAACTCCTCCATCAGAAGGTGGCGCTACATGCCTACACTGCTCTGCTGTCACGCCTACAGGTGGAATCATACTTGTATCGTCTGCTGAAAGGTGAGATAAATTCCACTTGAAGTAGCCGTCAGAGGTCTACTGAAAACATGTCTCTCATCCATACTGTACTCGCAGTGTTCAGTGCAGGCTCTGTTTTGTTTGCTTGTTTTCAGATTATTCTGGCAGCCAAACACAGCCATCTCTCCAACCCCTGAAAGAGGCTATAAGTGTCCTGTTTAGCTTCACACGGAGAGTACTGGATGACACGCAGTTTCAGACAGACATCCATCACTGGCTGGAGAGATTGGTATGCACACAAGCCATTTATTTTCTACCTTCTCACTTTAGCCCAGGCATTCTGTTATTGTTTTCCATCACAAGGCTTTGGTCCACTCTCCAGGTGGCAGTCCTACTGCATATTGGAGCGTCAGGAGAGCACCTGTTCTTGCTGTGCCATCTTCTCTGCTGTCCTGCTGGGGTTGGCAAGTGGTCTGCACCCTTCCTTCAGGTTAGTTTGGGGCACAATTTTCCACTTTCTAATGTTTTATTGTTGTGTCAGAAGATATTTATGTTAATTATCTGCTTCAGATTCAAGTTTGGGGGAACACCTGTGGAGTGCAGCATTTTATGCAAGCTCTGGCCATCCTAATGTCACCTGCCAGGTCAGTAAAGGAACCCCTTTCACAATGATTCATATCACTGACCATAAATTGCCCACTATAAGTCTCTAAACAATAGCTTCTTCTTTTTTAACAGACACCGTGCAGAGTTTCTTGGACATATGAAGCCGTGTGAGACCCAGAGCTCTGAAGCTTCTGGACCCGAGTCTGGCAATTGGACTCTAGTGGATGAAGGCGGAGAAGAGGTGAGTGCAGGGAAGAAATGGTAATATTTTGATAAATGTAACCAAACTTCCACATCACAGTTTGAAAGTTAAAAAAATGGACTAAGATTTCAGGCGTATATGTATGAAGAAAATAAAAGCTGACCATAGATAACAAATGTTTGTAATATTTTCTGGTAAAAACAATAGCCTTCATGTTTTAACTTTCAATGATTGTGATTTTGTTATAATTATAGACACCCGGTTTTATGTCTGCTGTGATGTGTTATTGAGGGTTTGTAGATGAATGTTCTTAAAAAGTGTTCTTGTCTTTGTCCTGGTACTGAGTCGCATTTAAAGCTTTTGGGAAAAAAAATGCTAAATGAAACCCAGCCACGACAGAGGAATTTCATCCCATCCGCTTCCATCCACAATCTGATTCTTTTGGTCTTTACCCAAAGATCATAGCCATAGCTCTCTTTACCACAATCACCTGCATCAATCCACCTGTCAATATGCACTCCAAAGAGACTCCTTCACTTGGCAGACACAAATCCCAATGCAAAGAGAGTAATTTCTGTGCAGAGAACCATGGCCTTACAGTTTGAGATGCTGACCCTCATGCAGATGATTAAGGTCTCACCATGAAAACCACATCCTCCATATCTAATGGAGGACTCCTACCATATCTAATCCGATACCTTCTGGCTGCATTGCCCTTCTGCTTTGTGTTTAGGATGAGGATCCAGACAGCAGCTGGTTGTTGCTCTGTGAGGAAGATCTGATCTCCTTGCTGACCCAGTTTCCCTTCCAGCAGCTTTACTCACACATGCTTGGGATGAGTAAGCAGGGTAAGGAAGCCTGTACTCCTTCAGTCTGTTAGTTCATATCCCTCATGTTTTAGGTATGATCTGATAGACCCCTGTGTTTCCAGGTGTATATGAGCCCCAGGCCTGCTCCAGTCAGAAGATGATGCGCATGTTTGCTTTTGCTTCCTCTCTCATTGAAATTCTTGCTCTCGGCCTACAAACATACAACAGAGCACGTTACAGACAGCTAGTCAAACGCATAGGACATATCATACGGTCAGTGTGCCAATTATGTAAGCAAGAAATACGTGCTAATGCTTCTTTGACAAAATTACTCTCTGTAAGTGTCAGAAAAGACAGATCAATAAACATCTGTAATGTTTGTCTTCTCTGTTTTCCCTCAGAATGACAGTGTGTTATGTCAGTGATCATTGGGCTCAGTATGTGAGTTTGACTGGTGCTGGGGGATCAAGCTCTCATGTGCACTCTCTGTCTTTGGACAAACTACAGCTGGAATATGATCACCTCTTCCTCAGAGCTGTTTTACATGTACTCAGAAACAAAAGGTCAGTAATTGGCCCAATATCTGAACTGGAAATGATTCATTTATGCAATTTTGTGTTTATTATTCTTATTGTTTATGTTTATTTTTGTTTCTGCGGCTTCCTCTCACAGGTTGGGCATTTGGTTGTTTATGTCTGAGATGCCTTATGGGACTTTGTCGAGTTCTATGCTGTGGAGAGTCCTGTATGTAATGCAGAGCACAGAGACCACAGGACTTGAGACACTCAGTTTTACTAGTGACACCCACTCTTGCATTGAGGCTCTAAGAGGTACCAGTATGCATTATACCCTAACTGTGCAAGTATACACTTCACATTTAAATATCTATGAACTCCAGTCTTTAACAAATAATTGACTTTTCTCAGACTTAATAACTCAGTTTCATGTTTCCCTAGTGCACTTTTGCTGCACTAGGGCTTTAAGACCACATAGAAATAAGGGGAGTCATAGCATTCTTGTGACAGCTGTCATCCTGATATTTTTTATCACCCTCACAGACCCAGAGCACCAAGTGAGATTTGAGCAGTGGCTGTGTGAGGTGAACAGCTCTGATGGCATCTCCCTCCTCACTGCACTGGCACACATGGCTGCACCGACGCATCACTCTGACCCCAGCTTTATCACGACTATAACCCTTTTAATTTATCAGGTATGAGCAAGAGGTACATGATGAACTACTAGAAAAGATGTGTGTAACACATTGTGAAACATCATTAGCCAGTATATTCTGCAAAGGCGAAGGATCTGCTGTCTTTACCAATGATATTCTATATGAACATCCTCAGTAGATCATTATCTGTTCTTCAGCGTCTTTTGGTTACATGGCGGTGAAGTCTTAAAGCTCATACGTTGTTCTTTGACATCTCCTTTTCTTATTTTGCCTCAGGTGTCATATGTTAGTGTGTCCACCAGAGAAATATATTCTAAGGTGGGGAGGGAGTTGCTTGCTGCCATAGCAACAGCCCATTCGTATGTTATATCTGTGCTCCTGGAGAGACTGAGAGAGACCATACAGACTGTAGGAATGGTTGGTATTGCTATTTTATAAAGATGTTATGATTTTAACTGCAATTAATTCTGCCTTCAGAACAAACTTGTACTTGGCAGATGTCAGAGTCATGGGATTTTCTTATTGCATGTTTATGTGTATTAGGTGGCTTTATACTTGTGTAAAGAACTTCCTCTGAGTCTGTGGCAGCCACAGCAAGAAGAAATATGTGTGATTGGAGCCTGGCTGCTGCAGCATCCTCTGTCCGCTGTGGAGAACCGACTGGCCTGTGTCATCCTGGAGGGTCTGAACTGGGGTTACACACAGGTTGTGGATGCAATAAAGATTATCTTTGTAAAACTTGTGACTGCACAGTTATGAGTTTGTTATCAAATTGGCTTCTTCTTGTCTTGCAGGATGGCTCCTTGGCCCTTGCTTCATCCCTCCATAGTGAGGTGGCTCTGCTGGTGGTTGAAGCATATCAGAAGTACCTCACTGACAAACCATACAGCGGCCTCATATCAGAGGGGATAAAACAGGTGGCTCACCTGACCATCAATCCTAGACATTTATAATGAGCCACTCTGGCTGCTTTCAGCAAAATTACTTTCTGTCTTCTGATTCCTTCCCTTAGGTGTCTTACCTTGCCAGTGTCCTTCGCTTGGGTGTATCCCCTGAAGCATCCTTCAGTCAATGGGCATGGCAACTGTTGCTGAGGCTCAAGCTCCATGGAAATGCTCAGAGCCCTAAAGGAGCCTGGTCGGTTCCTGCTTTGGCATCAAACCCACCTCCAGAGCTTACACGCACTCCCAGCATGCATTCGGTTCTCAGGGCTGTAAAAGCAGGCATCCCAATTGGTTGCTACCTGTCTATTGCCATGACAACAGTGGGACACAGGTTTGTACAAGTACAATCTAAATAGTTATGGATGCCTGTGTCTGTCAAGTTGAAACAATTAATCCCCATGGTGTTTATGTAGCCTGGAACACTTTTGCACTGATGGAGTTGGATTGTTAAAGAGTCTGATTCAGTCTCACCATCTGAAAGCTGCTGTCCATCTGCTAGACAACATCCTACCCCCAACCTACCATCTCAGCTTCTACCTGCTCAACAACGCTCAGTAAGCATTATTCATCTTGGGATCAGAGCCTTTTGAAGACTAGAAAGGGAAGTATTTATTGCAATAGCTATGGTATTGCAAACACAAAATTTGTTATTGTTTCTACTTCTATTCTTCTATTCATGACAGGTTTGTAAGTTGTATTCAGCTGTTCTTGCAGTATGACAGCGTCTGTCCTCAAGGTATGACACAGCAGGTCACTCACCGGGTGGCACCACTTCTCACAGGAACCACCTATGGAGACAATGTCAGACTGCTAAACAGTGTCATTCAGGTTTGTCACAGAGACATTTTATTATATTAGTATTATAGATATATTTCAGGCCTTAATCATCACTAACAATGTTAATCCTGGCTCTTAGATTGGGTAGAGGTAAAAGAACATCTTATAAGCATCCATAAGTCTAAACGAATTATAGGAACAGACTGCAAAATCATAACTTTCTTAGTAGTTGTTGAAAAAATGTTGTCGAAAAAATTTTAAGCCAGTAATCAAAAGATAAATGAAATATAAATACCAGTACATTATGCACAAAATGTATTAATATGCTCAGCATAACTTACTAATAGGCTTTTTTTTTTTCTTTTAACCAGAGATTTTGTCACGTTTTGTGTCCTCAAAAGAAAAAATAACATGAAATGTGAATCAGGTTGGGCCAGTCTTCTCCATATCAAAGATCCTGTCTATAAATGTGTGTTTTATCTTTCAGAGTCATGTGGTGGAGAGTTCACAAGCTGGCCGGGTTGGAGCTGCAGCAGTGCTGGAGTTCTGGGTCGGAGTTCTGACTCAGCAGAACCTGTGGTACCGAGACAAAACAGTCCTCTTCCTCATGGATCAGATCTGCTGTGCTGCATTCACACACCACCAAGAGGGATGTGTGCAGAAACTCCTGTACCAACAGCATAAAGTGTGTTGGTTTTTTTTGTTTGTCTGATTTTTGTTTTGTTTTTTTTTGGTTGTTTTTTTTTTGTTTTAGAAATTTCATTATTTCATTATTTGAACTGTAAACTACTTTTGTTAACATTATCAAGATGAATCTGATATTAATGGGTCTTATTTACCTAGGTTCATTTACCTTAATGAAACTAGTGTCATATTCATTCTCAAAGCATTTTTGGGTTACCAGTTGAAATTTTTATCCTGATAACTTGAGGAAACCAGTAGTTCTCATAAGGAAATTACAGTCAGTGTTACCACCAATGTTTTTTTATTTTTGCTCCCACTTTCCCTATATCATGCAGAATGCCTTGGGTTACCATGGAGATCGAGGTCTGCTGTCTTCTTTGGTTGGCTGGATTGCTGGAAATGCCACACCCTCCTTCATAGAGGGCCAATCCCTGAGTACAGAGGTAAGGCTCCCCAAAGCAGGTAGACACAAATTAGTAAATTAAGTTTCAGTGTTTGAAGGCTCTGTGTTGTCTGTGTGTTTGTAGGTTTGGTTTGCCTGGCTGGTGCTGAATATGGAGGGCATGTTTGAGGAAGACTCTCAGCTGAGACGCTGTGTAGAACATGAGCTCCTGGCAGAGCCAGTCACCTCTCCAGAGCAAGCTTTAAAGGTACACAAACAAAAAACTTCTTTTGAGCACAAGCGTTCAGTATCACTTGACACTTCAAATTTCCAAGACCTTTCACAATAAAATGCAGGAGGTGAAGGGCAAACTGTTTTGCAACTTTAAATATTGCATTACACAACAATTGACTAAACATTCACTGCAGAAATTGCAATGCAGAAGGGCGTTAGCAGGGTAATTAGGGTTAGTTGTCCGGACCACCGCTGGTTGATGATTGTGGGTGATGTGTGCAGTTGGTGTTTACAGTTTGTCTATGTCCGAGCCAGAAGGTGCAGCAGAGGCTGAAGTTGCCAGTAGCTCCATCACTACAGCGGCTACAGGTGTATCGCTGGGCGTGTCAGGCTTTAGCCACACCCCCTGATCACCCACTCCTTCCTCTGGTCTGGCAGAAGTTCCTACAGCTCTACCTCAGACAGCCTGGGCCTGAGTATGGGTACGATGCACACACACATTACACCAGTCTAGCCACAGAAAACAGGAAATAGGCAGAGTACGTGTGCAGGTTCCATGTGATTGTTTGTGTTGTTCACCAGGCTTGTTGCAGCTGGATGCATCGGTCGGAGGTTTTTCCAGGCATCATCTCAAGCTGCTTTACTTAGAGATCTGAGACAGAGAATACAAGAGGTGTCAGACTTCCATCATGCTGCCAGCCAGGCTCTCAGGGTGCCCCCACCACAAACACCCTCATCAAACAGCCAGGCAGATGCAACTACCGACAATCCCCACCACCCTTACCTCACCTCTCCTCAGCTACACACAGAGCTGGTCAAGTAGGTCACTGATGCTTAATGTGTGCATTTAAAAACATTTCCTCCAATAGTTCGGCAGGTAGCACAGACCTTTGTACGTTTACAGGTTCTCAAATCCCAGTTTGTTGGTTGTTCACAGGTTGTTTGGTGTATTTGCCGTGTGGTTTGATGATGAGACACTGCAGAAGCAGGAGGTGTACCTTCCCTCTCTTCCTGCAGAATATGAGCCACACAGACTTGCACAAGTAATGCAGCGGCATCAGGTAATGGTACCATAGGGTTTGTCTTTTCTGTGTCATTGTATGTACAAATGGAAATAAGTGTTACAGCAGGTTAGGTTGTGTGTTCCATTAAAATGTGTTGTCATGTTGCGCTTTAGGAACTGTGGCTGGAGTATGTGGACCAGGAACGTCTACAGTATGATGAGAGGGAAGTTTTGTCTTTGTGGGAGAAGGTGCAAAGTGAGCCAACCTTCCTGCAGACCCAAAGCCCCAGCTTCACCGACTACACTAGTCTCAACAATGGTACAATATTATCACTTTAGATCCAAATGATTATTTATAGGCAAACTTCAGCAGATATACAGTGATAAATGTAAAGGTGGACAATTTTGCACTGTGTTTTCCTCTTACCTAGTCAAAGCAATGAATTTAGCAGTAGTCCACACATTGCAGATGTATGATGCCGGTATTAATAATATTTCACCAACCAAAATAGTCAGTGATAAGCTTTTCAATAGTTTGAAGTTGTGCTCTGTGTACAGCAAGGGAACGTATCCTGTCCAACCTGCAGAAGCATCCATTTCCCCATCCAGCCCCAGAGAGGCAGCAGCAGAAGGTCCCAGTGGCTGAGGTGCCCCCCAACTGCCTCACTGATTCTAAAGCTGCTACTGAACTGTTGCAGCAGGACCTCAGCATTCTGCAAGAGCAGGCCAGGTCTATGGAGATTATACATAATTCCACATCATCAATACCACATAGAGCACATATAAAAAATCCAAAATGTATTCTCTCATCTGGAAACACCAAGAGCAAACATGAAATCATACAAAGCTACACACTCACTCTGAAATACTAAATTTTTGTGTCAGACTTGCAGTGGCACGTGAAGCCCAGCAGGTGGCGATGGAACAAGAGTTGCTTGAGAGTCTTCCTCTTCTGTATAAGAACCGACCAGAGCAAGTCACCATGGCTTTGGAGTGTAAAGGAAAGGGGGGACTGCCGTGCCAAGGGCCTGCAAATATCACCGTCACAGTACGAAATTGTATACATGTCATATTGTGAGGTGCTGCTGTGAAGTCGTTCCTGTGATTAATTAATTTATATGTGTGTGTTTGTGTTGGTAATCTTGGTAGTGTGAGCGGGTCCAGAGACAAGAGGCGGTGCAGACTCAGATAACGTCACTGCGCAGAGACATCAAGAAACTCCAAACTGATGCCATGGCCCCTCCACCTCAATGCCTGGCCCAAGCAGCCGTACACACAGAAAACTTTATCACGTCAGTTTAAACTAAGTTCTGTTCTAAATTCAAGAGAAAAAAAACATTTTGGACTGGTATTTTTTCATGAAAGTAGGTTGTTTTTACGAAAATAAGGACTGTGTTTCTGTGCTCAGGGCTCTGGTGAACATCTACAAGGCACAGAAATCTCCTGCAGTGAAGCATGTTGGCGTGACAGCCTTTTACCAGATGGTCTCCTTTGTTTGTGAGGACACACTGCGACATCCCCCAACACGCCAGTACCTCTCCTCATGTGTGGAGATCCTAGGACAGGTGCATATTCACTCTACCTATTGTTTAGTTTAAAATACCCAAACAAAGTTAATCTTTGAACCACAAAACTTCTTAAAATTCATGCATGGGCAAGATTGTTTCACCTCCCTTTTCCACAGCGTCTCCAGGAGCTTACACTAAAGAACGGTCTCCCTTCTAGGTTTTTAAAAAGACTATATTAAATCAGAAACGATTTAGCACTAGGAGCTTAAACTACTGAATCCCTGCTTTTCTTATCAGGATTATATCTATGTTGATTTAAATAACAAAAGAATATGGGTGCAAATAAAAATAAACTCTACAAAACGCTGTAAATAGAGCTTCACCCATTGATGCTACGCAATTACTGTTACTGAATTACTGTTGAGGTGGAGTTGGAGAGGTGCTTGATGACTTTTCCTAAAAATGGAGAGAGGGCTTAAAGCGGGCACAGGCACAGCCAATCAGACAAAACTAATAAAAGGAACAATTTCCATTCATGTTCAGTTTCGTGCTTACTGTCTTGACTGATTAAACATAAATTAAATCGTATATGTGTCTAGGTGTTTATCCAGGGCAACCCAGAGCAGTGTGGCCATGTCCTGAAGACCATCCTGGAGCACCGGCGTCTTTGTCCTCTCATTTCCCCCTTCTTCACTCCCAATGCAGCACCCAGTGAGCTGGTCTTTCTCTACCAAGATGCTGTGACATCCCTACACCTTGACACAGCTGATATTGTTTTCATGCTTCTCACGAAGGTTAGTCTGCACATAAACCCAACACATTGATGAAACCATAGTGTCCATAAAGACATGTAATAGCAGCCAGTTCTGCACCTCCCCCTGCAGTTTGACTTGTCCCAGTGGCTTAATGAGGCCCATCCTGTGTTCTCGGAGAGAACCCGTTTGCTGGAGTTGATCCATGGAGCTCTTTGTGTCTGTGGACGAGACCCAGAGCCTGAACTTCTCACACCTTTTCATCTTTTCACCAAACACTGGACCTTGCTTTTACGCCACCATTTCCCCGATCACTACAGTGACTGCCTCCGTCTGCTAATGACTAGTAAGTGTGTGTTTGTCTGTCTGTCTGTCTGTCTGATCATGTAAATCTGAATCATCATTTACTTAATTAAAATTTACAATCTTCAATTGTTCATTTTGACTCCAACTCGCAAACTGCTGATAAATCTTCAAATAAAAGATTAGATTTCATCAGACAACGACTGAATGAAAATGGTGTTATGTTAACTTTAAATGGGCTTAAGCACAGAAATGGCTTTGAAATGTCTACTTTTTCACATTCAAGTGATTCAGAGAAAATACATTCATCCCACTGAAAGAAAGCCTGCCACTCATCTTCTCACCAACTATTCTTTTGTTGGTGAACAAATTAATTAAAGCCATTAAAGTTCCTGCAACCTGCAAAAAGCATTTGAGTTGAAAGTCTGCATCAAATGGATGATTCATCAGGACGCTATTTGGGGTTTCTTTGGTAGCCCGATGAGATAAGATGGTTCCAAGTTGAGCCACAAATGCTAAAATAAGTCATCAAAAAGCTCATACAATGTTTTATATCAAGAATATTTTTTAGTTGACTTGTTTTATGTGCAGTCCTCAACAAACATTCTTTAACCTCATCAGGTTCATCAAACCAGTTACTGAGTCCAGAGTGTTGGAAGGTGACTCTGCGAGTGTTGGGCTGTTTGCCTCCATCCCTCAGTACAAAGACTAAAGCTGAGCAAGCCCTAAGCACTACTGATGCCCTGGGCCGCACCGTCGGCCCCCAAGCCTCTTACTACAGATCCTCCGTCAGCCTTTCAACCCAGCAGGTAACTAATATTCATGTTGCTGGAATTAGATTCAGCCTTTTCATCTGATGGTAGCTAAAAAGATAATACTTAAAATTAAACTCAGTTGTAATCCAATGATCCATTGTTGCCTTATTGGATGCTGACAGGTGGATGAGACAGTAGATTGGCTGAGTGACTACTTCCTGCGGAGTCGTCTCAGTAAGCCAGATCTTCGCAGCTTTGGCCTCTACTCTGCCTGGACTCCCTACCTCAGTGAAGTTGTTTCCTTCTGGGACTATTTGAATAATTGTCTAATCAATGTACAGCTCAGCAGCTGTTCCAGGGAGTCAGTGGGCAGTAGCAAAGTAATGAAAGGTAACCACCAATATGCAACATTCATATACTTCAACCTTTTGTTTTGTGCACATTCCTTTCATGTTAGCTGTCATTTTGAAAGATAAATGTTGCAAACCCACAGCTCTGCAGGACCTGCACACCAAGACTGTGAAGTTATTTAAGCCTTGGATTTTTCCTGTGGACGCTGATGATGGCGCGTAAGGATTGCACGTTCACAGCTCTCTAACAGTCACTGCTTTCAAATAGTGGAGAGCTGATGGAGTGAGACAGATGTGAAACACATGTAAACACAGAGAAGATAATCCAGAGAGGATAGCAGATCAAAATTATAGATTTTCTTTTCCCAGGTGCATTCCTTGTCTCTTTTTGCAGGTGGATAGCAGATGCTTTTTGCTGTTGTAGAAACTGAATTATCTAACTGAACTAATAGTGAGGGATTGATTTATCTCAGAATATACATTACTCAGATTAAAAAACAGACATGACACTGCTTATAGAAGAAAGAATACTCGAGGTGTTTGCTTTGGACTGTGACTTCTAGGTCCCATATGTCAAAATAAAGTCTATGATGTGTCCAGAGGTTTGAAGTGGGAGCAACGTAGTCTTTTTTTTAAATAAAGATAATCCAGTCATTTTGCTTTTTCTCAGTAACCTCAAGTGTTACCCATGGCTGGAGACCGATGCAAATGCAGCAGGATCTCTGGTTGGACTCTATGCTCAACTTACAGACACACTGCACCACAAATTCAGAGGTGGGTCCTTTTCACACAACTGGGAATGTTTTAGTTCTTTTTTTTTTTTTTTATGTGCATACTGTTAAAGTTATTTATAATGTGTGATGGTACGTTGCAGATCGTTTACTCCCTGGTCAAAGAGGGGCTCTGTGGTTATGTATGATGCAGTACTGTGAGAGCTGTACCTCCCCCCGTACGCCTGAGTACCTTCTCTACCTGTACCACACACACCTCCGAGGCCTGCCCTGGAGACACCTGCACCCTGACACTCAACTCATGGAGCAACTCTTCAATGTAAGACACTCCCTCTGATTCCTGAGCCTTGACCCCCCCCAACACTGCACACACATCTAGACATGTATGACACAGAGGAGCTTGATAATTTGAGACCTTGGTCCTTGGCCCCCCTAAGTCCTATTATTAGCCGCACTCCATGTAATTACTGCCTCAACACCCTGTTCCTGGATACAAGCACCTGTCTCTCTAAACCTACACAGCTCTCTCTATAGAGGCTACTATACAGGTAAAAAAATATCATGTCACTAAAACAAACATCAAATCCCTAAGACTTGTTTATCAGTAAATGATAATATATTCAAAAAGACTAGAAGTAATCAGAGATGTCAAACCAGCTGCTATTATTCATTTTGTATTTTACAGGTCATCTCTTAGGGTGAATTGTCTTTTCCTCTTATAGGTCTCTTTAGTTGATTATCTGCTAAATCAATATCCAGTTCATTCATTCATTCATTCATTCATTCTTTTGTAGTTGATAATGTTTTTGTTTTTTGTTTAGTTTTTTCTGGAGCAGTTAAATTCAAAATACATCTCTGCTCCCTTGTTGTTTCTTTGAGAAGGTTTATTGAATTAAATAGATTTACAGTCAGGATATTCTGATTACTTTCAAGAGCTGGGTTATCAATTTAGAGACGTAAATGTGAAGCTTGCATTTATAAGGATTTAAACATGTGTAATCAAAAGTAATATAAATCAAGTAAAATCATTTATAGTTGAGAGGCTTGATTAATTTGTAGATCTAGGTAGAAATTTTTTATTTTTTTGCCCTGATGTGCCTGCAGGTGGAGAGAGGAAGTCCCAAAAGCTGCTTCCTGTTTATGGGAGAAGTATTATGTGAAGTTAACTGGGTCAGTGTCCTGAGTGACCACTTACAACCCCTCCCTGCATCTACAACATATCCAGCTTTACCAGAAAATGGTACTCAGGAGTCACACACCATATTGGTCTATCTGCTGTACATGCTGGTTTTTCTGGCAAAGGAGGAACAGCTCCTGACTCAACAGGTAAGTCCACCCTAGTTTAGTTTCATATCAGGGACAGACAACATCCCAATCTTTTAATCCTCTTCTACCTGCAGGACTCCCCTCTTCTCAGTCTGTTGGTCCAGTCCACCTCTCTGCCCTGGCATCAACTGGACCTGTCATCATATCAAGGCATTCTGGAATATGTCAGCACCCACTATCCCCCCTCTTTGCTGCTTAGTGCTGATTCTGCCCCTCTGCTGCTGCTGAAATCACTGCGCAGTGCTGCTGGGCTCCACTCCCCTCCCAGTGAAGCTCCACACCAGGTGAGGCAGCACAGTGCTGTTTGATTTGAAAATTACAGATTTATAGATAATCCATGCACTTCTTAAGGTCTGTCTATACATTAAAAAAAATCTATAACCTCTGGCACATTCTGTCAGGAGGAGACGCTGAAGGCTGGAGCGTATGTGTGCTGGTGTGTGCAGTCCTTGGTGACGCTGGAGCAAGGAGGCAGCATCAGCCTGAACAGCCTGGAGTCTCAGCTGGAGACCCTTTTAGAGAGCATTGTCACCTTCAGCCCACCAGGTGAGAGGTCCTCCCCTTTAACTACATTATTACTCATAACTGATCCCCCCTTATCACGTATCCTCTCTTCCGGTGTCCACTGCAGAGACGGGTTTGGAGCAGAGGCACATGGCGTTCTGCGGTCTCTTCAGCGATGCTCTGGCTTTGCTGAACAGAGTTAGCGTTTCCACAGGCGAAGCACTCGCTGCTCATGTCATTACCTGGTTGGACAAGAAGGGAAGGGGTTTTCCTATTTTGCCTCTTCTCACAGCTTGCACCCGCTGTCTTGCATCAGTACGGCACATGACTCGCATTATGGAGGCGTGCATCACAGCATACTTCAATCATTGTAAGTGAAGTAACAGATTACAGGGTTGGGGGGGGGGGGGGTTTAGCTCCCACACACATTTTTTTACATAAGGATTAGTTTTTTTGTAGAGCTACAGTAAAAGTGATAAAGTTATATCCGTGCTCAGACAGATACCAGCAGACTGTCTATACTGTACTACTATAGTTTTCATTGAGACTGACATTTAAATACATTGTTTTTGTTTATTTCTTAAACTTATTTCATTTTCAGATGGTTTAGCTATTTAAACTTCTCCCTTTAGTCAGTTAGGGTTAGTTACATGGAGATCATCTCGTCCATTGTTTTTATTCCACACTGTTTAGCTGAGGAAGAGTCTGTCAGTTGGGGTCCAGTATTGGCATCACTGCAGGTACCTGAGCTCACAGTGGACGACTTCCTCTCTGAGAGCCACTCAGGAGGCAGCTTCCTGACACTATACGCCTTCATCCTGCAGCGCCTCAACACTGAATACACAGCAGCCAATGAGAGGAGGACTCTGTCTCTAATTAACACATGGACCAGTCAGGTCTTCCCCAGGTTTGGCCCCTCTTCATTATGAATAACCCAATGTATGTGCTGCAAGTTTGATGTTTTACTGGTGGTGCGTCAGAAAATCTAAGGGTGGCTCAAATGTGTGTGTCAGAGCATCATGTAATTCAACAAAGCAGGGTCAAGCTTCTGCTAACCGTAAAGCCCCAAGGATACTCACATGAAAATAACCCAAGTCACTTTAAAACAGCTCAAATCAAGCTGTTAATGTTATTCTTAAGACGGCTGAGTGCAAGTTGAACAACATCTGACGTCAGAACATTTAGAGCTCAGTTGAAGCCCTTAATTATGGATTTGAAGTCTGCTGCGTGGGAAACAGAAAACATATAGCTGCTGTAAAAAAAAATATCCAATATTGCTGTGTAATCACAACTTCAATTTTCAGTAACACCCACATACGTTGGTCATTGACATGATCCTTTCATCAGCCCTTTACCCTAAACTTACCCATCACAAATAAAGTCTATCAAACTCTAATCCCAACCTAAACATACTTCTAGCCTGAAAATTAAAACCACTCTTACCATCTGTTTGAAGTTGCAAATCAGCAAAATTCACTAACAGTGATGATTACAAAAGAAAATTTGGCAACACAACTATAGAAAGATGTAAACATGATACACACGGTTAGATATAGTTCATTAAGCCTGAATTCCACGTTGCACTAGCTGCCTCTCAACACTCAGTTTGATACGGCTGATTTAGTTTGACGCCATATTGCAGCTGGAGTTTCAAGTGCAATAACCACTACATTTGATATAATATGGTTTTTCTGTGCAGTGGACCAGATGATGAAGCCAAACTTTTTCTTTGGTGGCACAAAGCACTGAAATTGTCAGCGGAGCAGCTGCAACCACAGGCAGGCCAGACTGAAGTGTCAGGAGTTGTAATGGGTCTGTTGAGGTTGCAAACCAGGCTGCTTCAGCTGGGAGAAGAGAGACTGAACTCTGGGCTGCTGGGAGCCATCGGCCTGGGGAAGAGGTCTCCAGTTTCTAATAGGTATGGTCAAATTCATTTTACTCGTAAATCAAAACACTTGCAGTCCACATAGAGTCATATCAATTTACCACTCATTCATAAAGCAGCTGTTAATATATGTCTGTTGTACATCTAGGTTCAGGGTGGTGGTTCGCAGTCTGGCAGCATTTCTGTCAATCCAGGTAAAATCAGAGTTCGAGATTCGACTCCTACCCACCAGTGACTTGCAGCTCTCGACAAAAGCACAGCAAGTATGTAACAGAAGCTGTAAATATAGTGTTTTCATCTCCTAGTCTGCAATTTTCTCCTAAAAATAACCTCTGCTTCTTGTGTGTGGATTTTTTTTTTTTTTTTTATTTTTGCTTGCAGACATTGGGGTTGTTGGAGGCCATGCCCAGCAATAAGCAGTATGCTGAATTAGAGGATTCTCTGAATAAGGCCATCCAGTTCATCCGCTACCCAGGACACTGTCTCAAAGATGCACCCCGACTTCTGGCCCTGCTAGCCAACCTTCTGTACCCTGATCTCAGATACCTGCACATTATCCGCTAATATTGACCTAACCACTGACACTCATGCTGGACACTGAGACAGTGTTGTCCCTCTGTGGCAAATACAGCGAAAGACACATGTCTGCTTTGTGTGGACAAAATCATGCAGGAGCAAAAAGTTTCCAAGACTCCGCTACTGAACAGTATTTGCTATTATATCAGCAAAAGCTACGTTTTATCAGCAAAGGCTTTGTGTGACAGGAACCAACTCGTCATCAAAGCTTTCTTTGGATTTGTGAAATACATCTTCTGACTGGTAATGTATAACTGAAGGATCATCTAACTAGTCAGAAGCATAACATGTGTTATGTGCTAAATTCTTTGACATTTTCTTGCACTTTTCTTTCATGGCTTATATTTATGCCTTGTTGCTTTTTGTATAACTTGCCTTGGGTTTTAATACCATCTGTTCTGCTGTTGATTTGAGCGACTGTTATACATTTATTGTAGATTAATTCATGAATCATTATTCATCTCATTTGTATGTGGAATCCAACAAAAAAAAAGCTAAAGGGTCCACAAATTTTATGGAGGAAGTTAAAGGACAGATCTAATAGGCTTATGATTTTAGTATTACCTTTTTAAAATGAGGAGGGGACATACCATGGGAGCCGGAAGACTGGGTTCAATGTCTGGTACTCTGAAGGTTTGCCTTTGATGCTGGAATCAAGGTACAAGCTACAATCTGAAATGTGTCAGTCTGAGTTACAATACACATATAGATTAATACAGTGGTTGCCTCTATAAAGTGATTAGTAACAGAACATTTCCCAGTTTCATGTTCTGTCCAGGCTTTGCTTTACTTCTGCCAAAGAAATTTCCTTTTTTCTGCACAGCTACTTCAATCCTCTTAAGTTGGAAAAAGCACACGTACTAGAAGACACAATGTCCCTCACAATGTACTGCACCACTTAGCTTCCTTATAAAGAAGTGTGTGCTCTGTAACACAAATGGCCAATGCCACTGGTATTACTCAAAGAGCAAGGATGTAATTCTGTTGGTGTTCATCTACAGCTGGACTTAGACACATCTATTGTTGCATTTGAGAATAAAGCCGGATGTAATTCCAACCTTCAGACTGTATATTTAAGACAGAGTTGACATTTTAATTGCCCCTGTGGTCCAATGTCCTGTGTTGCTCTGCCTCATTTAAATAATAATTGTGCTGCACTTCTGCAGCCTGGAGCTTGCCTTATTGCTTGTGTTATGTAGTGGCTGTTAATGTCAAATGCGTTTCTTTTTTATGAGTCAGTGATGGGGAATGGGTCTGTAGTGTTGCTGCAGGAGGGCAACTACAGAGCCTTGCTGCACAAAGGAAACTCACTGTCTCACAGCTGGGATTTATCAAATCACCTCTATGATGTGGGAGTCAGAGAGGTCCAGACAGCAGTTAGGGAAACAATGCTGCATGCAATCTCTCCAACAAAACTCAAACCTCAATTTTGAAAATAATGTTACAGATGATTGAAACCCAACCGTCTTTATGTAAGAATTATGGTACACTGTAAATCCCATTCAGTTCAAATTTTATTGTTTCATAAATGTAAGGGACTTTTAAAATGAAAGTTAAAAAGTAGTTTCACTTTTCACACTTTGGTGAGCTTGATAGAGTTGGTTTGTTCATTCAAAAAATTTACCAATAAAGAAACCTAACTTAACCAAATTTTTTAATTAATTTTACTTAAATTCATAATGTTAGTTTAGGCCATTTACCAATACACACATTGTTCACCTCGCTCAAATTTTTTCATGGTTGAATGAACTAAACAGCTGTTGTTTCTTGTTCATATGAGAAGTATATTCCCTTTCTGGCTCAATAAAATTAAACATTTGTCTTTACATATTGGCCAGCAATCAGGCCCAGCTGGTGACACTAACCTGACGTTGGACAGGGGACACGGAGAGAGACAGATAAGGCTAACTAGGCCAACACTGGACCTAACTGTTTCCATGGATTATATGTATTTCCATGAGAAAGGATGGGGGCCAGCAGTACTTGACACATTACAGTATGACATGCTACAGTTTAACAAAGTATCTACAGTGAAGCCAATGGAAACACAATGTGCAGTAATTAAATGAAATTCTTAGCTTCATTAGATATAATTTTGTCTGTATTTAACATGCATAATACATATTCCCTTACTTACTAACGTTGCATGACATTTTTTATTCATCGGAGGGAAATACTTCCAGAAAATGCAGGCAAAGCATCTTAGGTTGCTCTCTGCAGCTGTGCTGAGGTACAGCTCGTGTCCACAACTGAACAAAGCTTTTCAAAGATTGTTCAGCGGGAATGCTATAAATTTAGCTGCATGCTTTAGCGCGGGCACGCGTGTGTGTGTGTGTGTGTGTGTGTGTGTGTGTGTGTGTGTGTGTGTGTGTATGTGTGTGTGTGTGTGTGTGTGTGTGTGTGTGTGTGTATGTGTATGTGCAAGCATGTGCACATACATCCAAGTATCCTCATTTGAGTCCATCATGTCTGTCTGGGAGAAAAATCTCTTGTCAGGCAGCGGTTGTCTCTATTGTTACATGAAGGGTAAGTGAGAGGAGTTGGAAAAGGACTGGGTGTTCTGAGGCTGAGAGAGAGAGAGAGAATGAAAAAAGGGGTGAGGTGTGAGATGATAGGAGATAGTTGCTACCTCCTCTTCACACTCAAAACCTCCTCTGCTGTAATCTGTGAACCTCTTGACCACCATCTCACCAATCAGTCACCTTTTTTGGCTGTCTCTCAGCTGAGTACACTGAAGCCATGGATAGTTACGTGACAGGTTTCTCTCAGACATGAGCATCACTGAATATCTTGTCCCCGATCTCTCTGTGCTCACACATACGAACACATGGACCCGTTGCTGAGACAGAGCAGTCCTGGTAGACACATCACTGTCTGGCAGATTCCTGTGTCGCCATGGTAACCCAGCATCAGGTCAGAAATAGTTGCTCCTACACATTTTCAGTGCACACTCAGCATCAGAGCAGCACATGACCTGATCGTCAGTGGCAATTACAATGAAGAGATAAAACAAACACAGTTCCAGCAAAGTGGTTAAACTTCCCGAAATCTGACCAGTTACACAAGAGTAGGAACAGATCTCTGTAGAAACCTGTGTGCTGATTTGGCACACAGAGATGCAGATTTCAGATCTGGTTTTACCCAGATGTTTCCATCTGTGCTTTGTAGTGGAATTCAACATGTTCCAATGTCTGTCACAGGCTGTGTGGAGGCCAGTCCACTGCTGACCAGCTGCACTGACCCAAGGCCCTCCCTGCTGCCAAACACACACACACAGACATACTCAGCTGGGCACACAGGAATGCTTCTCACCCTGCTCCTCCACAACTGTACAGCACAGTGGCTTCTCTGCATGCATTGCATTGTTCTGAATGTTTAAATACATGCATGCTCGATAAGCGGGTGTATTTCTGGATGTGTCAGCCAGACTCCTCCACTTTTCTTGCACCTCATTTCCAGTCCACTGGGGAGCGATGACTCAAACTTAAATGAGTCTTTATCTCACCCTCTTTCTCTCTCTCCTTCATTGACCTGGCAGAGCTTCTCCTCACAGAGCGTACCATTCTGAGCACATAATGTTAAAAGTCATGGATAATGACTCAGACCTCCACTGGTGCTGCAATATATGTGATTTTTCAAGGAGAACTGGACAGACTGCTTGTTGATTCTTTCTGGACAGGAAACAGTGGTGAGGTCACAGAGGAATGTTTGGCCTTCAGGATATAATGTTCATCTTCACATGAGCCAAATCTCCCCCACGATGACGGACATTTTTCAGAACAATTTAATATTGGTTTATGGGACCAAGGCTGGATTGTGTGGCTGATGAATCTGGGGTCAAAAGTCTGGAGTTAATATTATAAATACAGTGTTGAAGGCCATGAAGGGTTAAGGTTTGTCTTAGATCTCCTGTTAAGGAAAGTAGAAGTTTGAATCAATACAAGATATGATTGTATAGAGTCAACACGACTTAACAGTGTTAACACCAACTCAACCCAGGCACGACTAAACCATCACACACACTCATCCAGAATCAGGTGATTGTTCCTCTGTCAGCTATCAGGACTCCCTCTCTCTCCTAATATGACTTTTTCCCTTCCCAGCAGAGCCCCATAGCTCTGACGGGCCTGCTACAGCAAAGCTTCTGCTCTCCAAATCCAGTGTCTCGGTAAAAAGTTAACCCTTAATGTAACTCAGGGTGGGAGAACTTGGACAAAGAGCTCTGTGGGCTGACAGAGACAGAGAGAAAAGGCTTTGCTCCCAAAACTGAAGGGAAAGGACCAGAATCGGACGCTGACAAGGTAAGAAATAAAACCTTCAACATGTGCAGCTTCATTACATTTTGAGCAAAATCTACGGTTTCACGGTAAGTCCAAGTGGTTTTAAGGAGAGATCCTAAGATGATTGATTTTTACACCATGAGGCAAGAGAGATACTTTTTTTCCCCCCTCTGTGAACATCGTCGTTGAAATCATAGTTAATGAAGCCATTTGAACCAGTCGGGGCCCGGCAGTGCAGCTGCGGTGGATGCGATGCTGCCCATGTGGGTACCGGTCTCAGGTTTTCCACCGTGACGTCAGACGCACCTCAGTGTTTGGTCAGCGGGTATTTCGGGCCGTGCGTCCTGACGTCACAGTATAAGGAGCAGGCGACGCAGAGCCGGGGCGGCGGGCAGACCGCACGAGCTGACCGAGAGAGAGAGAGAGAGGGGGGAGCCGGGCCATGTCCGTCTGATAGTCCCCGTTCACCGCTGACCAAACCTGGTAGGATCTTATTATTTCCTTACTTCATTCTCAGTTTTTTTTTCCTCCTCCTCATCTTTTTTTTTCCTCCAATTTGGAGTCGAGCGTTCTCGTGTAATGATTTGTAATCTAATTTTACCGTCCTCATGTTATGGGCTAATGTGGAAAACATTTGCGATTTAAAACCTACAGCTTTGGCCATGTCACCGATACAAAGGGTAGATGTTGAATAATTGTGTCTTTTGTCTGAGATGTGAGCCGGTGTCTCTTCTCGGTCTCTCCTGTCCATTGACAGTCTCCCCTCTGTCTGACAGCTTGTGTCTCTGTCCAGCCGGCTTCAAACAGCAGAACTGGAGCCAGATCAGTCACTGTGACAGTAATATGTTACATTACACCCGGCAAAAATGGCAGTTTTTCAGAATAAGTGCTGTTATTCCCAGTATGTGATAAAGAGAAGTCCAGTCATGATGCCGGTGGAGGGGATTCCTCTGTACAGCAGCCCCATCTCCATAGCAACAGTTAGTAAAACCAGGACTTCGTGTTCCCATCTCCATCACTCATCAGAGTCCAGCCCAGCAGGGCAGGACACTAACAGTTATCCCACTGTCTTGCCAGTGACTGTCCACAGACAGAGCTGAATAGGTGGGAGGGTCCCAGTCCCAAGTGTATGCGTGTGCACAGCTATGGGGAAGGATTACTACAAGACCCTGGGCATCCCCAAGGGGTCCAATGAGGAGGAGATCAAGAAGGCCTACCGACGCATGGCACTGCGCTTCCACCCTGACAAGAACAAGGACGCCAATGCAGAGGAGAAATTCAAGGAGATAGCAGAGGCCTACGATGTGCTCAGTGACCCCAAGAAGAGGGTCGTCTATGATCAGCTGGGAGAGGAAGGTGAGGACTGATCTTGTCTGTTTGTCTGTCTGTGTAGGATCACTGTATGTGAGTAGGCCTCAGCCCCGTCAGCGAGGTCTTGTTAAACAGGTGATAAAATGGATGAAGTTGTTGTTGAAGTTGCTCTGGAACAGAATCGGTATCTAATATCACAGTGGAGGACTCAGGTGGGTTTCAGCCACCAATGTAATAATCTTATGTCTCTTCCATGTTTTTGTCTTTGTGGGTATGGAGACAAAGATGTGTGTGAATGCCTGTTGTTATTAAAGCTGCTAAGTGTCAACAACACTTACCTTCCAGTCTAGCTCAGTGTGTGTATGTGCTGACAGACGGATGGCTTAAGATCATGATGTGGTTGAGATATGAATAGCAGCGACTGGTGTACTTAACATTTGTAGGTGTTGTTTGCGTGTGTCTCCTTTGGAAAGGTGTGTGTTAAGTATGTGTATTTGTGAGAATGTGTTGGATGAAGAGATCTGATATTTAATGATTTGCTCACCACCAACACTGTTGGAAGCTTGGTGATGTTGTGGGACTTTTCCTGCCCACGTGGGCCTCACTCTTGTCTCTGCTGTTACCCACACTCTCTGTCTTCTCTGAGCAGGCGTCTGGTATCCAACTTCACATCGGTGTGTGTTTTCAGTGTGTTGTGGGTGTTTGCGTGTGTGTATGAAGGCTCATGTTCTGCCCTCTCTTCTCTCTCAGGTTTGAAGACAGGAGGCAGCAGCTCTTCAGGTGCTCCCGGCAGCTCAACATACCACTACACTTTCCATGGAGATCCCCATGCTACATTTGCATCCTTCTTTGGTGGCTCCAACCCTTTCGACATGTTTTTTGGCTCCAACCGCAGCCACAGCCGCTCCAATGGATTCCCTTTCCACAATGATCACGGAAACGATGCAGATCAGGACATGGACATGGATGAAGAGGACCCTTTCGCTCACTTTGGGAGACAGTTTGGCTTTCCAGGTGGGATGAACAACGGCTTCGCAGGAGAGGGCCGCAGGAGGAGGGGGGGGCATTCGGAGCGCCTTGGGACTAGCCGGAAGCAGCAAGACCCCCCAGTGGTCCACGAGCTGAAGGTCTCGCTGGAAGAGATCTTCCACGGCTGCACCAAGCGCATGAAGATCACTCGCCGCAGGCTGAACCCAGACGGACGGAGCATGAGGACAGAGGATAAGATCCTCAACATTGTCATTAAGAAGGGCTGGAAGGAAGGGACTAAGATCACCTTCCCTAAGGAGGGGGACGAGACCCCAGAGAACATTCCTGCCGACATAGCCTTTGTACTCAAGGACAAAGGGCACGCCCACTTCAAGAGAGATGGCTCCAATATTATTTATAACTGCAAGATCAGTCTAAAAGAGGTGCGGCTGTTCATTTTCATCTAACTTCACACTTCTCTGTCACTGTCTACATTTCTATTTATCTTCAGTCCTCTCTGCATGTAGATGAGTCATTACTGTTGCTGAGGTTGGCAGTTTGATTCCCAGTGCATCAAACCAGGCAGACAATTTTATGTATTCATGGAGCTGCAAAGTTTTGTATGAATATGCAAAAATTACACAATCTTTCCACTCTAATTATTGTCAGTCACCGTGGGCAAACAGTGGATGAGTTGCGGAGGTGTGACTTTCATTTAAGGTTAAGATTATGTCCTGCGTATGTGGTCATACTCATCCTATTGAGGAATGAGTGTGTGTGTGTTGCTGGAGGGAAAGATCAGTGGAAGCAAAGTCACAGTCACTGCAGTGTGAAAGGGAAAGCAGGAATGTGGTATCCTCGTGTGAACAGCATGGAACCATTGTCCTTACTTGTTCTGCACTGCTATATAAATACATACACATAAACACCCATGGAGACTGACACACATTAAGCTACACACAGGCCTAAACATACATACAATACATACAACACATACAAGCGTGCACACTCTTGCATCTTCAAGCATAGTTGCAAACACACTTGGCTAAAGAAGGATTGTAGTCTGACAGAATGTTATTATTGTGACTGGCAGGAAATTTAATTAGCTGCTCCTGTAAGGGCAACGGGTCCAGTGGAGCTCTGCTCTGTCTGTGAATTACATCGGCGGCTTTAATATTTCCAATAGCTGTCGCTCACATGCCCGCTGTCCACATGCTCGCTGAATGGCAGGTTTTCTGAGTTGGAGCGGTCAGGGGAGCTTTGCTTGTCCTCAACTCAAGCCAATTCTGAAATAGTTTGCTTCAAAGCAGCCCTCACTGTGAAAACAATGGTGCTTGCACACAGCATAAACATGAGGATGGCCTTGTTAATAAGTGCAAATTAAGGTTTGTCAGCACCATTGAGCAGGAGATGGTGCTTGGTCAAAGCTGCACCGTGACTGCATTTACACTGCAGATCTTCCACAGCTAAAGCCCTCTGCTCTTACAGCAAGCAGATAAGAAGTGATTCTACAAAGATGGGATTGGGGAGAGAAGTAAATAACTTGGATAGGGCGGGGGTATCTGGGGAGTATTACGGAAGTGGGTCAGATGATTCAGTATCCGAAGCAAATAAGAACTCATATTCCACTGCTCTGCCCTGCTTCCCTGAAGATGTGATACTGCAGTGAAAATACAGCACCAGCTTAATGCTGTACACCCAAAGACCTGCTACATACAGTGTGATAAATGTTATGCAACCAGTCAGTTTGGGGTGTAACCGTACGCTAAAGTCCCTGTTGGGTATTTACCTCGGTTTGGAAATCACGGTTAGGTATAGAAAAATGCAAAATGAATAAATAAATAAATAAATCAGCTTCACATTCCAAACTTCTCAATTAAATAAAAATCTCTTTGGCTTTACTATGCTGGTTGAAATAACTTGAAATCTTACTCATATGCTTAATTCTTCAATGTAGAAAACACAGAAAACACGAGCCTCATGGCTCTGTGTGGTTCATCTTTACTAACGTTTGACTGACTTGTTAATTAGAATAATTAAATTAGATTTGTTTGGGTAGCTCAAGCTCGGTCAGGCTGCTCTGTGCTACATGCCAAACGAGGTTGCTTGGATGGCGCGACAACATACAGGGCTTTGCGATAGTGTTCTGTCACTCGGAGGAAACAAGGAGCAGCGAGTAGTTCCGCTTTGCTTTAATTTCCGATAGATAATATAACAATGTGGTGCTATCCAGTAGCAAAAAGATGAAGCTGGATTTAATAGACTTAATGATATTTTTAGATGAATGTATTTATTTAGTCATTTTTCAGCTGTATGCCCCCCCTCAGCCACTCATCAGTTCTCTGCCTAAAACATTTCTAGACAAGCAGCATCGTTTGGCTTGTTGGTCATGCTGTGAACTGGTAGAGGCAACTTTCAGTCCTGCTCCTTGAAGGCTTTGTGTGTCTTTGACACATTGATTTCCCTGAAGCCAGCCTATACCTGGATTTATAGGGCCATGCTTCCTGGCATTAATGATGCTGCCACAGTGAGCTGGTATCATCTGTGGCCATGCATTTCTGAATCCTGCCACAGCTGCTCTCAGCTCATCAGCAAAGCCCACATCCAAATGCAAGAAGGTGCTCAACTGTAACTGTTGGGTTCTAAAGGCTAAGTGGACCACTTTTTTCAGCTCCATCCATTCTATGATTTAAAAATGCTAATATATTGTTGTAATCTTAATTATATACAGCCAATATATAATATATTCAAGCCTATATTAAGTTTATTGACTGGTGAGGTCACTCCCCTTGGTCCTTATTGCAGAAAACAAACTCACTGTTGGGTTTAACAGTGATCGTTCATTTTAGCACATGGGCCCAGGCAATGAATGATTGGTTCAAATATAGCAAAGTTATTGTATGTGTATGTGTGCCAGTTTCTAAAGCTATCTAGTCTGAGCTCAGGCTTATGCAATCAGTGGGCCCTCAGATCAGCTGGTATTGTGTGTTGAGCGTCATGGCAACGTGTGTCTGTGTGTAAGACTTGTGCTAGTGAATGGAACTGTTCATAAGAAGCGGATGAGCCACTAGTCTCCATCATAGTCAAGGTCTAAATCACTGTGTGACGTATAACGTGGGTAAATGGAGAATGATGTCATGGCTGGAAAACTCAGAAAGCAGCTGCTCTGCTGGACTAAACGTCAACTGTCCACATGACCATCCCTGTTTGTTTAAAAAAAAACTCCAGACGGGACAAGAAAATCCCTCAAGTGTCTTTAGTACAACATTGCCAACATTGATGTAATGGTGCAGACCGGGGTCGTAGAGGTTAAGCCCGTGCCAATGCAGGCAAAATCCCTATTACATCTCCAGGGGTTGGCTGCTTTGATATGAATGGTGTTAGGAGATGAGATGTTATGGAAAAAACTAAGAGTAACTAATGCTACTTTTCCATCCAAACAATTGTTTGATGTAGCAGAGTTTTGTAGCCATGTAGTGTGGCGCAAGGGGTAGTTAAGTCCCTCAGTTGATCAGTCAGTCCATTTTTCAGCTCCTCAGTCCAAATAAGTACTTTCTTATTTATTTTTCATTTTTCCTTACCTAAACCTTTTCACTCCGGTTACAGGCAATCCTTTCTTTTTCCACAACTTCATGGTAGTGATAGGCTGCCTTTACTTTGTGTACTAAACAATTCTGCAGCAGTTGCTTAGATATGGGTTGTATAAAAGTTATTCACGTTTTTCATCAGGCTGTTCATTCACAGAGTTGGTTTTAAATAGCTATTTGTCTTCAGCGTAAATCTGGTGTGATGCTCACTGGAAAGTCTGTGAAGTCGTGATAACCACAGGTCTCTCCGTTCAGTTTAGCACTCTCTACACTCTGACTGGATTCATCAGGCCTTATGATAAGGAGGTGAGGCTAAGTGTGTGTTTGTGTGCGTGTGTGTGTTCGTGTGTTCGTGTGTTCTCTCGCTTCATCCTGCCAGCCCATCTGACAAGCCCTACAACTATTTACGAGCTCAGCCGATTCCTGCCTCACTTCATTAGCCATGGCTATGAGACAGTTGCTAAAATTAGTCGTCTGTGCAATGTGTAGACCCCTCCAACACTAACACACTTATACACACACACACCACAGCCCTACACATCTACATGGATATACACGTACAAACACCAAAAAACCTTTCCACTGCCAAGTCATGTTTTCTTAATGTTGCTGTTAGATGCTGTTTGTTGAGCCCACTGTGCTGTAGTTCATACAACAATGACTTGTTAGGAAAGCCTGCTGTTCCTTTCTCACACATGAACAGAAAACACAAGAATGACACACTGAGAGAAGATAAACTTAAGTTTTTAGTTCATGGAAACATAAAGTCATTGGGGTATTCATGACTTTGGCATTTCATTTTCTAAAGATATTAACCCTCTCAATCTCCTCTCCAGGCATTATGTGGCTGCACAGTTAGCATTCCCACGCTGGAAAACCGCGTCATCTCTCTTCCCTGCCATGACATCATCAAGCCAGGAACGGTGAAACGACTCAGAGGGGAAGGCCTGCCTTTCCCCAAGAACCCAACACAGCGCGGTGATCTCATCGTGGAGTTTTCAGTTCGTTTTCCCGACAGGATCCCCCCTCAGTCCAGAGAGATTATCAGACAACACCTCCCCCAGTCATAGGTAGACTCACATCCAACCCTTCCACCTCCATTCACTCTCGACTTAGACTAAACCCCCTCAAAACACCCCCTATCTCTCCATCATCTACTCTTCACTTGTATCTTGATCCTTATGTTAATTAACTCTCCTGTGTTAACGCACACAGCTTTAAACAGAGTGACAGACGCTGTGGTTTGTAAGGACGTCACAGTGGGTGGATGGAGAAAGAATGCCAACACAAATGGCAGTATCAGGATGTAATTGTTTGTGTTTGTTATGTCTTTTGGCCCAGGCACACACACAAGCCCCCGAGCAGTGGAGCGGTGCTGAGGACGGGCTCAGCGCAATCATGGCTTTTACCAGAACTTCTTTTCTTAACTCTGTTTTTTACGGATTTATCAGTGGTTTTATATGCTGTCTAACTCTGATCCTCGTCTTTTTGTGATAGGATGAAGCGTGAGATTTTTTAAAAGAGGCAGTTTTTCCAGAATTTTCCTTTCCAAAGGAGGTTTCAAATAGGGTTATTTATTTATACCTTGAGTGTACCAGCAGCTTCAGTGTGTTCAGTGCAAACCCCAGTTTTAACAACAACAGTTTTAACATCTCTCCCACTGCCACCTGTGTTCCTCTTGCTTTCGGTCTAATAAAGCATTGTGCTTGAAATCGGTAGGCTGCTTACTTTTTAGTATGACTTGTCTCCCCAATAGTCAGGTGTATTCTGTGCCACAATGCACTTAAAGTCCTGCGTCATTCTAAATAGTAATAGCATTTCTCAGCATTGGGAGATCTGAGAATGACAATCACATTCTGTAACAGCAATGTTGGATAACACAGTCTGCACATAATATGGGTGCTTCTCCATCTGAGCTGTGGGCCTGCTCTCAGCTGAATACCCTGGCTCTATACGAGGAACATTAAGGTGCCTTAGCACAGTGTCACACCTCATGTGTACACACACACATACAACAGGTTACACTATATACAGTGTATATACAGCCAACAGTTCACAGACAATGCTCTATGCTGTGTTAGACATAAAACCTGGGAGCTAGTGATCTTTGAATAACATCAAGCAAGCAATGTAAAATCAATCAACTTACTGTATGTAAACAGGGACAAACATTCAAGAGAGATCTGATAAAAGACTGAATAATTTTGCCAATACATCCCTGTAAAGTGCCGTACAAGTACAGGTTGGATTTCTCAGAGGGAGGTTAGTATGAAGTTCAGCTGAGGACGTTGACGTTCCTCTGGGAAACCCAGCTTTGTTATGTATACTCTGCTTTCTCTTGTGCCATCTAAAGGCCATGTCTTGGTGCTACTGTGAGCAGTGCCATAAAGTTTCATGGAATTCTACAGTTTGTAATTGATACCTGTTTCCGTCCTCTGTAACATCTGTGGAACAAGACATTTAATTTTTTCAAGTAGAAAACCCTGTTGAGGAAACAGGTTTAGTAATATTGCAGCAGCGGTATCCTGTCTCAGCTGCAGGGAGCCCTAAAAGCTCTCTTCAGCTCTTCCTACTGTAGTTTACAGCAACAACATAATGTATGTATGAGGACAGTTTATGCACACAACCTGAGTAAGTCGTATATATATGTATGAATGCGACATGTTGAAGAATGCACTTTTCTTTCATTAAAGATACTGGTAAACATATGAGATGTTGGGAGAGACTTGAATGACTCATTTGAGTGTGCATGTCCTGCCTCTCAGAGCCAAGAGGACGATGGACTTTGGTGACAACCAGAATGCACAAGTGCTGCTGCTGAAAGACTCACTGCTTATGTGCATTTGACAATATTTATGATCTTTTCAAAATTGGACAAAATAAACCAAATGTGTGAACAGGTTGTGTCTTTTTTTATTTTGTGTGTTTGTGTGTGTGTGTGTGTGTGTGGGGGGGGGGGGGGGACATTTATCCTATTTGTGGTTCATTATCACCAGCATCAGCAGCTGTCCTCCTAATCACAGGAGTCGCCCTACTAAGATGCTGGCGCCCCCTGCTTCCCACTTTGAGCAAATGTAGCAGCCCGCGGCATATCACACCAAAGATTCAGGTCTGTCTGTATTCCTAGTTAATGCTCTTTAGGTAGGTGCAGTGGAGTTTGGACTTTTTTCCATCAGTTTTTGTTACAGATAAACAAATGAAGGCAGACTTTGACCTCAGTCTGTTCAAATCCAGATGGACAGCAGCTGATTCCTGGACTGAGGCTTTTATCCTCTCTAGAATTTGGGTAATATTTACTGTTAGTGAATTACACAGATGGTCAATAGACAGTCAGGGCAGGTGATGTGTGTTAAGAAACTGATTATGTGAGACAACTGCACTGGTTGATTAATAATCCCTCTGTGTATGTGTGTGTGTGTGTGTGTGTGTGTGTGTGTGATTGCATGGTAAGAATGTGGCAGACAATTGGGGAACCATGAGGAGGCTTTCTGAGATGCTGCAGTAACACCAGTCTGTGACTAATACCATATAGCTGCATCAGCTATTTCTGGCTATAAGGCTGGGTTCACAGAGAGTTTGTATTTTCACCAGAGTATAATCTTCAGTTTAGGGAGTGAAAAAGTATACAAATAATGAGACAGTTAAGCACATAGAGTTTCTGTTGCCTGCATGTTTGACAGAAATGGCTTTGTGAGAGGCTTTTGCCCACGTATCCATGACCATGCTTTAGAACAAAAGTTAATGAATTCAGGTGTGAGTGATAATCAGTAACAAAGTATTAGGATTCAGGACTCATGATGACTGGGCAGCCACAGGGTGTATATCCCTGAGACAGTAAACGGCTCACTCAGTCCTTTGTCAGTGTCTTTCCTCCATCAGGTCATCAGAGCCGGAACATGAGCACCTTTGTGACTCTTTCAACGGGGCAGAAGATGCCCATGGTCGGACTTGGCACGTGGAAGAGTGCCCCGGGGCAGGTAGAGGAATAAACACACACAAAGACATTATTGAATCACTAACAAAGTGTATGGACTATGTTTGCATCCATGTGTTCCTCAGGTGAAGCAGGCTGTGCTGGCAGCTATAGACTGCGGGTACAGACACATTGACTGTGCTGCTGCTTATGGCAATGAGCAGGAGGTCGGGGAGGCGCTGGCTCTTAGGGTTGGTCCTGGGAAGGTGAGAAACTGGAGAATGAATTGGTTGAATTGAACCAGTTCATGCTCTTCCACCCAAAGCACCTTTCCTCAGGTGTTTTCTGAGGTTAAAACCTCTTGTCTCGTCAACATTTTTGAATATTTCCAGTGAAAGTTCTCTTTCAAGCTGACCTTTTTTATTTATTTTTAACATTGGAAATAGAAGTCGATAAAATTATCCTGATGTCCATTTACTTGCTTGTCACAGAGTGATGTAGTTCTGCAAGTTAATCGGATTATTAACAACTGACTATAACCTGTCAACTGAGATTTGTGATAATCACTGTCCGAACTGCTGTCTGGAGAGATGAGGATGTTTTCCTCAAATTCAGCTGAGTGTGCTTTGTTAGTTTATTTATCATTCTAATGTCCACATTAGGATCTGCTTCGTGATGAACTGTTTGTGACTTCTAAACTGTGGAACACCAAGCATGACCCAGAAGATGTTGAAGAGGCATGCAGGACCAGTTTAGCCCACCTGGGCCTCACTTATCTGGACCTTTACCTCATGCATTGGCCCATGGCATTTCAGTGAGAGCATTTTCACACACATTTAACTGATTTTGTCTCTGCTGGTTGTCACTCTGTGGCCAAGGATCATCACAGGGGTTTTATAACACACACACACACACACACTTTCCTGACTTGTTCTGTGAAGCCATATGTTTCTGCTGTAGACGGGGGAAGGAGTTGATGCCTCGATGGGAAGATGGAAGCATTTGTTACTCTGACACACATTACAGACACACTTGGACAGCCATGGAGAAGCTAGTGGATAAAGGTTTGGTTAAGTCTATTGGACTGTCAAACTTCAACGCCAGGCAGACTGACGACATCATCAGCATGGCCAGACATAAACCTGTGATCAACCAGGTACAATGTGAACTGCTCATTGGCCATAATAAATAGATTTGGTAAGGTTTTGATGAAGGTGAATCTATAATTTATATGTGTATTATTATTCCACAGGTGGAATGTCATCCTTTTCTGTCTCAGGCAGATCTCCTGTCACACTGTCGGTCAGTCATGTAACATGTTGTTTTCCTTACGCTCAGATCTTAATAGCACAAAAATAATCAATGTCTTTATAGTGTTGACAAGTGTGTCTCTGCCTCAGGTCCGTGGCAGTTTGTGTGACAGCCTACAGTCCTCTGGGCAGTGGGGACAGACCGTGGGCCTCTTCTGATGAACCAAGTGTGCTGAACGATCCTCAACTGGGAGCTATTGCCCAGAGATACCAGAAAACACCAGCCCAGGTCATTCTCAGGTACGAAAGGATACTATCCCAACCACATTCTAGGAAACCTTGTGTTACATTTGTGTGTACATGAATGCAAAATTATGTGACATCCACAGGTGGCATGTTCAGAGGGGTGTGGTGTGTATCCCTAAAAGCGTGACGCCCTCCAGGATCCAGCATAACTTGCAGGTGTTTGACTTTTCCCTGTCAGAAGATGACATGAAACTGATTGAATCCTTCAACTGCAACAAGCGTTTCATTGTCCCATCAGTCGAAGTGAGTCCCCGATAGTGATGTGTCGTTCATTTGGAACTAATCTTTTGTATGACTCGGGACTAACAAGTAATCTCAGTGGGTGATTCGTTCTTTTTTCCTGGCCCGCGCATGCGCGCCACAGGCTCAGAATAGTTCACGAGCGGGTCTTTCTGCCGCATATTCTCTGTGTAGGAATGAGTGACTCATTCACGACTCATAACTACGGTTCTTCGGGTCTTCGGGTCTTTCATTCATTATTCACATAGTTACAGCAGTAACATGACCAATGCTGTTATTACTGGTGAGGAGAGCTATCTGATGTTAGCACGAAAGTTAACGTTAGCTATGTAGGTATGGGGTGGATGTTTAATTTGCCTTTCCATTGGAACGAATTCATACACTACAGGTCTTCAGGGACCAGGTAGGCTAAAGTGAATAGCCATCATAGAATGAGAATTTTTTAATGATAGGCGGAGCCACATGTTTATGTTTGTCTGTAACAGAGATATGTAGTGCAAAACATTTACTGCTAGAGACTCCAGAACAGCCTGTTTCTCAGAAGTTCACAGTGAGAGGTTTGTGTCAATCATCCTCTGCAGTGATGGTCTGTTGTACATATTATAAAATATATCCATCATGGAAGCGTAACTAATTTGCTGTTTTTCCTCCACAGCGGGACGGTAAGAAGGTGTGGCGAGATGCAGAACACCCCCATTTCCCCTTCCATGATCCTTACTGAGTGTCCCTCACTGGATTTAACTTCTTTGATGGATGTTGTATTTTAACACAAATGTAAATTAAATTCAAATATGATGAAAGTCTGACTCTTTGGGATAAGGAGTTAGTGCCAGAGTGACACTGTGTGGTCAGACACAGAGCAACCTCTTTGGTTTTTCCTGAGCGCCTGTCGACCATGTTGAAGTTATTGTAATTTGACAAAGTTTTTTTTTTCCAAAGAGTCGTTCAGTGTTTAAAACGACATACATTTTAAAGTTATGCCATAGTTTGAGATTATATATGTGTTGGTAAGTAAACAAAACTAAAAACAAAGTTTGAGCACAGGCAGGCCGGCAGGAAGCCTTTGTTGATCAGGTGCCAACTCATTATTTTTATCTGGCACAGAACAACAAACTTCAGGAGCGGTTTAAAAAAAAGTGCGCCATTGCTGTTACCCATGTTCACAGTTTCCAAAGTACTTATATTATTAATATGAATAAAAATAAATAACCTAAAAAGATTTTTTAAAAATCGCCCATTTCGTCGACGACATATTGTGTCCTACCAGTTGGGAATTAGTTGTTGTTTTTTACTAAACTGACACAAGATGGCGACAGAGCGTCGGGACTGACTTACTATTTTGGCCACGAAGAAGAACCGTGACTGCTGATTGGTTGAGACATGACTGAAGCGAGGAAGAGCGAACGAAGAAGACATTATAGTGAAAAATGTCATGACTGATAACAAGCACACGGGACATACTAATGTAGTCAATGTTTCATGGAGGAAGTTTGGGGGACGTCTGACGTGAAGTTATGCTGTCAGCGTCTCTGTGTGTTTGCTCCGCTCGTCTCTCGCTCTTTTGAAGACATGTCCCGGCTCTGCCCGGTCATCCCGTACATCTGCAGTGTATCTGTTCGGGCCTTATGGACAAGGTGTCCCGGGACCTTTCTGCTGGGTCAACCGTTCCCGGCTGGACTGAAATGTGTTTTTGCAGCGGGCAAAAAACACCTGACAGATCCTCCTGTCCTGGATGAGGACGAACTTGAAGAGCAGTTTGTAAGAGGATCTGGACCCGGAGGACAGGCCACCAACAAAACCAGCAACTGTGTAGTTCTGAAGCACATCCCCACTGGGATTGTAGTAAAGGTGAATTCCCCTTTTTGATTTCTAGGTGTATTTGTCATGACTGGTACCCATTTGTAGACATTTTGAAGTCTTATGGGGGCACAAATTAAAGTTATGTAATATTAAGATTACACACAGCTCTGCATCACTGGTTATCATGGAAATGTAGATGATGACGGTGCAATTTGATTGTGCTGTAAAAGTGTAGTTTCGTTGTTTATTTTATTTTAAATAAAAGTTGGGAATGATGCTTGCTGTAAGATCAAGAAGAGATAGTAAATACACCCTGACTTGAGACTTTACAACAATCAAAGTAGTGTGATTTTGATCTTTTCCACCATTTCTCCCTCTAGTGCCATCAAACCAGATCTGTGGAAATAAATAGAAAGCGCGCCCGGGAAATTATGACAGAGAGACTCGATGTTGCATATAAAGGAGAGCTCAGTGAAGTTCTTGTGAAGAAGAAAGAGTCTGTGCTGAAGAAACAAGAGAAGAAGAAGAGGGCACTCGATAATCTGGAAAGAAAAAGACAGTTTAAAGAAGCACAGGTTGCAGACGCACAACGTGGGAAAGACACGGTTTAAAAAGTTCGAGTGGAAAATAGAAAGAGGAAATATCTGTTGTGTATTAAATACCAGCGGGGTTAGGAGGAACAAAATCTGAAGAGGTACTGACAATGATCAGTCAAATTCATTGTGTCTGACACTTGTAAACCATCTCTCATAAAATGCTGCAATCCAAAGTATCAACATAAGAGGAAGATTTTTTTGAAGTAAAATATTGTAAAATGTTGGTGATGTGTAGGGTATCTTTCAGTGATTAAGGATGTTTTCCAAAAAGGTCATTCTTCGGATATGTGCCTGCAGGTGTAAATGCATGTTGGGCTGCAGAAGATGCAAAAGAAAATCATATTGCAACGATTATGGAAGATATTGCGATTTCAGTTGCAATAGTTTCAGTGAAAACATTCCAATTGACATCGCAAAAAGAACAATAAAATGACCATAATGTGATATTTGTTGATGCTTTTTCCAGAAAAACGTGTGACCTAATGGCTTGAGAATTATTTTTAGGCCAGGGTGTCTCTGTGGTGCAACATGTATGGTACTACAATGCACATGAATGTTGTGACATATTTACACTTTAATCAAAAAAATTATCTCCGGTGATTTGGATTTGCACAAAGCTTTATTGCAATTTCAATTAAGCAATATCACACGACAGGGAGTGTTGTTGTGCTTTTATACAAAAGTTCTACAAGCGCATTTTATTAGTTAACAGTAATAAGCGACAAGAGATTATGATTTGTTTGTTTATTTAATCGTTTATTTGGCTCCTCTTGAACAGCCTCGTTTGGAAGGGAGACGAGGCTGTTGCCAGGCAACACAAACATTTCCTACACACAAGCTTGCTACTCTGTGTCTGCGTATTACCGCTACTTTGTCTCATTTACATTTATCTGAATGTTTCCATTTAAGTGGATATTTTTGAGATTCAGCCAAGTCTGAAGGTAGTTCAGAGCCCCAGGTTGTCTGCCTTACAGTGTTAGCTTCATTTTTGATCTAATTTGTCTAGGTCGGCTGATGTCATCCTTCGCTTCGTCCTCCTCTAAGTCTGATGACCATTCATAATTTACATCAAATGTTATTTGTGGAAATATGTCCATCTTTGCGGTGCAAAGTTTGCCACAATCAAAGATAGTTAACAACTGATGTAACGTTAATTAACGGTTATTGGAACACCTGTACATCGGAGTGATGTCTGTAAAAAATCCTAGAGCTGTTATACTCTATATCAGCACTGAGAATGTCTCTTGTCCAATCAAATTATTTGGTCGCGACTAACAGTTGTATTATTTTAATTTAATTAACTGTGCAGTCCTACTTAGAAGGGTTTCTTTTATTCTAGCATTGCATTACATAATTCAGTCATCATTTATTTTCTTTCTCTTTGTATCAACTCTGTTGGCGTTATATGACGCTTCTGCAGATGAAACAAGTCAAATCTCGTTAGTTTTAGCACTGATGTTTGTAACGGGTACATTTTGAAACATGATACTTTGTCCAGTGTATTTCTAGCTCGCCTCAGAAATGGCAAAGACGGAAGTGGACGGTTTCTATGTGTTTTTACTGGAGAAGAGCTGCGACCAATGAGTGCACTATCTTAGCGCTCGCGCCTGTTCCGCGCGGAAGGAGCAGCCAATAGGAGGAGCTCTGTGTTTTTTAAACTCCACCGGGCTCCCTCCTCCTTCAGAGCAGCAGTGTGATGTCCCCATGTCTGTGGCTGCTGCCAAGAGACCTGAAAACCGGACAGAAAACGGGCTCTCCGTCTTCTTTGTGGTTGGTTTTGCTGACTGAGATGGCGAAAGGTAAATTTACGAACTTACTGTCGTTGTTTGTGTCAAAGAGACTGCAGTAAATAATGCGTGGCCGACAGCTAATGCTAGCTTGATGTAAATAAAGGACCAACACCGTTTGAATAAACATTGCGGGAGTTTGCTTAATGCACAACATCGGAAGAACAAGACGTTGATGCTTACATTTACTTATCTTCATGTTTACAAAGGGAAGAAGAATCTGCAGGGAACCAGCATACAGCCGGAGGACACTGCTGAGCAGAAAGACACTTCGAGGAAAGAGACAAAGGAAAACAAACCAAAAACCAACAAGGTCTGTTTTATTGTTTGCGCCAACGATTTGCAGCCTGTGTGTATAAAACCAAGAAAGTTATCAGTTCTGGAAAAGGAGCATTACTTCAGAGGTCCTGGCTCGAGTTGGTGTAGTTGCAAAGGATTTTATCTTTATTCATGAACTTGCCAGACTGCTCGCAGGAAGACCGGTGTAGTCTTTGACCAACTTTACCCAGACTCGAGTCCGACGAGCGGGTGGGCAAACCGCCCCAGGTTTTGCTAAGCCCCTGTATATTCTTAACCAATCATAGACTATAGTTAAGGAGCAGAATAAAGTGTATTCAAACAGAGCTATCAGTTCAGGGAACAAAAATCAAATTAGAAATGTAAATGGCTGTTTTATTGTCACTGAGAAATGGCTGAGTGAGCATCATGCATGATTTATTTACACTGATTTGTAAACTTTAGAAATTATACCCTATGCAGCCTTCATTTGGGCTAACTTCAAAAATATTTTTTTAATGGTTGCCCAATAAATAAACAGTTCAACAATAATCTCATCCATTTTCTCTTGATCAGACATGGTACGGTTTTTCGAAGACTCCCAGCTGGAGATGATAGGCAGACTCACAACAGCTAGCAGTCTGTTGACTGGGCTCTCTATTGACTACAATATGTTTATTTGAATGATTAGTTTCATTGAGAAGTCTGGGACAGCTTGCCTCTAAGTTTCCAGAAAGTTAAACTGACATACCTGTTGAGTGATTGAGAGTAGAGATAAAGGTATCAAATGAAGTGTGGGACCTCATTTATTGAATACCATCAGATTTGCATACTGACATTGATGATAGTGAACTTCAATGTGTGTATATTTTTATGCTTGCTCACCCTGGTACAGTGGTTTGCATTTTTCATCCATCCATCCATCTTCTACCGCTTGTCCGTTTCCAGGTCGCAGGGGTTGCTAGAGCCAATCCACCAAGGTAAATTTTTTTTTTTTTGCAGGCTCGCACAGGTAAAGTGCATTCAATTTTCCAGAGTCTATGGAGTCCATGCAAACCCAGATCCCCTCTGAGCGACAGTTCCGGCACTCTGATCCAGGAAGGAAATGAATCTGATGCAGCTAATCCTGACACGTCAAAGCTCAAAAAAGGTGAATGATTCAAAAACAACTCAGCTTCAATAATGTGTAATACTCTTGTTTGGTTGTTTGTTTTTCTATCTCTGTGTTACGTTGTGGTCAGCAGATCCACATGTGCCACAGAAAAAAAGTCCCATGCAAGTGAAAGCTAGCAGTGTTTACTGACTTACTATCTTATGAAACAACTTAAGTATAATTTTGAAGGAATGTTGCTCTCTCCATTAAAGCTCAATGGTTTAGGCACATGTTAATTTTATTCTTCATCTTCCTTATGCTAGGCCTGCCTCATGAAAAGAGATCTGACAGTTTTGAGTCCAAAGAGCAGAAGCCTGAAACGCCTTGTCAGAGTCATGGGATTGGTGAACAGCCCACTGAGCAGCTTGATCAAAAAGAGTCCACCAGACATACAAATGGAAGGTCTGCAGCAGAGGAAAAAGTTTCGACATCTAAACCCCGGAGTAGAAGTGGTCAGAAGCTCAGAGCAAAAAAGTGAGTGAATAAAAATAACATGTCAGTGTCCTTTTAAGAATCAAAAAGACTTGTGTCTTTCATAGCATCATCCAACAGTTGTTTGTCATAATGATCTCTAATAACTTAAATGATTTTCTCAGGATGGAGAATAAAGCACCCCAAAACAGAAAGGTTACAGACTATTACCCCATCAGGCGGAGTAGCAGAAAAACAAAGGAAGAGTTAAAGGTTTGTGCTTTCTGTTTTAAAATTTAAACAATTAAGTATGAAAACATGCACATAAAGATGATCTAACTCTACCATGATAGCAGGTTTAACTTGGACCTAATCTCTGAAATTGTCAACAGAACGAGGAACACAGACACATTGATGACTTGATAAAGAATGACATTGAAGAAGGAATGCAGGTAACTTTTCACAATTTGAACCGGTCACTTTGGTGAGGTGCACACCTATAAGTACTGAGTACTGAGCAGGTTTGTGATTTTATGTAAACCAATAATAAGCACTGAAGAGTTTCCGTTAATTTTATTTAATTATTATTCTGTTCCTCTATCTTCACAAAATAAAATGCGTTTCACACTTAATCACTTTTGAATGTAAACAGGTAAAACACCTAGAAGGAAAGGGAAGAGGAGTATTTGCTGTCAAGGGCTTCAGAAAAGGAGACTTTGTTGTGGAGTACCATGGAGACCTACTGGAACTGGCTGAGGCCAAAATAAGAGAGGCTCAGTATGCTCAAAATCCCCAAACAGGCTGTTACATGTACTACTTTCAGTATCAATCAAAGACATATTGGTAAGTTTTATTGATCACCATTTTGAAAAGAGATGAGAATATTCATTTAATTAGTTTTAAATCCTTTGTTCAGTTTGTCAGCTTTCTTGGAATCATTAATTTCAACTGCACACTCCTGGAAATTGTTGTAGTTACATACATTTATAAATTAGATAAGTTTGAGTATAAAATAATCTCGATTAATAAGCAAGTTTGAATATTCCTTCAAACATCAGCATCTCTCATTTCGTTCATGTATTTGTGAACTTCTTTTAAAACTTTCTTTTCTCTGATGTAACTACTTGGTCTTTAGAAATTTGTTCTCTTGTTGGCTAAATAATTCCTATATTCCTTAAAGTTTTTGGTGGGTTTGAAAGCAGAATTTTACTTAAATTTACTGCCTGATTTTTAGAGGGAATATTTGTCTTTTTGTTGTAGTGACAGTTGTGTTTTTATTACAGCGTAGACGCGACGAAGGAAACGAGTCGTCTTGGGAGACTGATTAACCACAGTAAAACTGGCAACTGCCAGACTAAACTTCACGCCATCGATGGGCATCCCCACCTGATCTTAGTGGCTGCCAGAGACATTAAAGTGGGAGAGGAGCTGCTGTATGATTATGGTGATCGAAGTAAAGCCTCACTCTTGGCTCACCCTTGGCTCAAATACTGATGTTTGTATTTTGAATGAATTGGTGCTCTCTGCTGTTCTGCTTATCTTTTTGTAAAATATGGTGCAGATGAATAGTCCTCTGCATGGTTTTTTTTATGAAGTATAAAAATGCATTTGTTTTTAAATGGAGGCTTGAGATTTGACTAGTTTTTGTAACCTATTGTTTTATCATGGATTTATATATTTCTTATCTGATTGTAGCTGAAATTTAAGAGTGTTTCTCCTAGACAAGTGTCACATTGTCCATGGGCTCTCCTTTTTGTATTGAATATAATTCTTGTAATTGTAAATTATTACCTATGCTGTAAATTGAGGAATAAAACCAACTGGAATTCTCACCTCCTTCCAGCTATGACCTTAAAGGTTAAGAGCTGAGAAAAATATAATGAATTGTGGTTTGTGGAGTTGACAGCCTCTTAAATTGTTTGTTTGTTTGAACTTGAATTGATCTATAGACTGCTGAGGCCCTCCAGTTTGATATTTACATCCATTATGCAACATGGTCAGTAAAGATGATACTGAAAACTTTATCCCAAAGTATCACAGTAAGGCTGCAACAACTGATAAAAATATGTGGGTTTATTTCTCGTATAGTGAAAGTTTTCTTACTTTTGCACAATGGGACTGCAAAAATGTATGCATTTATGTTGTAGAGGCAGAACCATTGACCTTTTTCAGTGGGCACTTTTTAAGGTTCAGTGTATTAATGCAAACTGGCAGCATTTCTCCATTAATCGAATGTTTTAATACTGTCACAGTATTAACACTTAGATATCAAAATTTCACTGTCTACAATATTGGACCTTTAAACCTACATGCCATTGTTTCCTATTCGTCCAAAGTTTATTAACCAACTGTTATTATCACATTATCCTGTCACTAATGTGTGCATACCACAGTTTAGGGTGAGTATGTTGCCCAGTTTGCATGAGCTGAGAGAGATGACATGGAGCTGTTTAAGGAATAAATGTTCCAACCCTTACAGAACTTGTTTTCAAGGGAATGCAGTCAGCATAATCTCCAACAGCAGCGAGATAATACTTTCCAGTTTTGTTTGATGAATGCAACTTTTTGATTCATATATACTGTATTCTCACAACTATAATTGTTTCCTATAACCCATCAAAGGTTGAAGGTTCCAGTACAAAATACAGTGCTTGTTAGATTGACAAATACACATCGTAAACAATAGTCTATACAAAAGAGGTTAATTGATGTGCCAGCAAATCCTGTATGTCGTTTATACGGTCAGTTCTTCATTTTTTCTTATTTTCGCCTGAATGAAAACCTACAAACAGAAAAGGTCCAGATTTAGTTTCCAGTCTAGTTTTTTTCCAGAGCATGGAACAGAGAAGTAAAACTGCCTCATAGCAGCCAGTAATTACTGACAGCAGTTTGGCAGATTCCCCAATAATTTTCAACTTAGGTCTTTTCCCTCATTCAGCGCTCACACAAACATCCTCAGCAGAGCCATGGCTTCATCTGGTCACAAGTTTATCATTATCAGACAGGAGACAGGCTTGGAAAGCAGCCTCCCTGCTAGTTTACTTCAACATCATGTGGTTGCTGCTGTAGATTTTATTGAAACTTTGCCCTCCGAGGTGAAAAGCTTAATGCGTTGTACAACTAAAGAATAAATGCTTTGATCACTCTTTCGAATTACTGTTGTTGTCTGCACAAATTTCTGTCAGTCTCTGTCAGTAAAGAACTGTATCTTGTTACTCACAGTTTGCCTATTGTTGTCTTCTCCTCTTTTACATCTTTCATTGTTGCTTCACTTGGCTCTGTTGCTGCTGGTGTGTCCAGATCCACCTCCACCATGGCTGGTTCAGCCTGTGGCAGAATCCCACTAGAAGAAAAAGTAGTAGGGAGTAATTCTCACCAAGAATATTTTATGCTTAAGGGTCTGTATATTAAAAATCCCACACTGTCAGGTAGTAGCTATTTATGACCAGACTACAATAGGAGGATAATTTAAACTTCATAAAATCAGTGCAGAAGTTTTCTATTCCTAATATTTAAAAAATGTTTAAAAAAAAGGCCTGATATGTTTTATTTGGCAAACTAACAATAGAATATTACTGTAGTATGATTAAAAACTGTATTAATATTCCCTTTGTAAGAGACTGTGTAATCTGTATGATTCTGTATAGAGCAGATTTTTGTAAAATAGCACATCTATTTTACAGAATTGTGTGTATTAGTGTTAGCCACGTATCAATCTTAAATATCAGAGGGCTTCACAGTGTGGCCGATCATCCTTCTATATCGATTATCAATTTTCACATTGAAGTTCCCACAGATTAATTAGATATGAACAGTCAAATTCATGTTTACAAATATGTTGGCAAAGACATGACTATCAACTATCATATAGCTTGGACTAATATATGAAATTCAGTGTAGGTGGAGTAGATCTCGTGTCAGGGTGGACTGTAGGCTGAGTGGGTCACCTCTTGTACAGCTGGAGCTCCTCCTGAGCCACCAGCAGCTGAGCCTTCAGCTGGTTCCGCTCCTGCAGGACCTCCTTCAGCTCCTGCATGGTGAACCGCGGTCTGTTCGGGTCCGCCAGGTCTACTACCAGCTGGTTGGGCCCTGCGGTTTGCTTGTTGACGACAGACAGCAACAGCATGTGTAAACAGAGTGTGGTCCGACACAGACCTGCCTCCACAGTGCGAGCCGCCGACACTCACCATGCCCTGTCCGGACGAGCTCTCCTTCACGATCCGGTCCAGTTCACTCTTCAGGTTGTCCCGCTCCATTTTCAGCTCCTCCACAGACAAGTTGTACTTGTTGACCAAAGTTTCGAACATTTCCAAAACGCGGACTATCCTGAACTGCAAATCCGACACTTCTTCCCCTTTGCGGCTGATTTTTAGCAAATCTCGTCCGATAATGTAGGAAATGTCATAAACATCTCCAACCGTCAGCTCAAACGCGTCCTTCTCAAAAGCCAGAGCGGGAGACGACTCTTCGCCAAACTCCATGACTTCCACCTCCGCCACCAGAATAAGGTTAATGATACTCCACTAAGCCAGTATTTACAAACTATCTTTCCTTCTTTTTGCTTTCAGCAGCAGACAGTGACCAACTTCTAGAGCAGCGACACTTCCCCCATCACTCAGCCTCCAATAGCGTCAGCCGTCGGGCGGCGTAGGAGGGCAAAGTATCCTAGCGACAGGTGAGCACGAAGAGCGTCGGCGGGTCAAGAGGACTCCCTCCACACCGCCGAACCCTTCGGTCGCTACTCGCTACTTTTTTCCCCCCGTATACAGAACGTCTTGGGCGAAAATGTGATTTATTCTCTCAGTTGTTTCTTCTCTCTGTCAAACGACATATCGGGATCAGGTGAGGAAGCACGTGATTGTGATTTTTCTGTCTTTCTCCTATTTCCCTGCACAACACCCGTGGCAGTGAAATGTTCAAGGATCTGGCCTTTGTTTGAACAAAATCTTAATACTGTCACCAAAACGGCAATAAAAAGTGTAAATGAGTGGTGCTAAGCTGTGGTGCTTTCCAACGTTTTAGAGGATGACTCAGCTGCCATGATATTTTCCCATTTTAGAGGAAAACAGGCCTGTGCTCATCCAGTTCATTCACTGAGTCTTGAAACACAAACACATTTGCTTAAAATAATGCTGCGTTCCAGACAACTCGGAACTCGGAGATTTCCTAGTTGAACTCTCCGAGTTCCGACTAAAAGCGTTCCAGGCAAGCTACAACTTCCGTTTGTGCGCAAGGAATTCTGGTATGTAAACAAACCAACATGACGGACACTATAAGATTTATGCTTCATCATTTCAATCGCTAAACGTGCCTGCAACTTGCTCATTTGAGTGAAACGGAGGAGGGGAACGGCGCATAAGTTAACAGAAGCTTATACTTTATATTTTACGTTATTTTGAAACGTATTTTGTATTGATTAATGACAATCCAAAATTAATTTAGCACCAGCTATTTTCTTTCCGGCGACATATTTGGGCACCGTTTCGGACACATAACAGATTGTAGTACACACTCGTGTGTGTAATATTATGATTGCAACGTGCGAATTTACCTTACATTATTCTAAAGTCCGTGTGTCACGCGCAGCACCACCGCATCTACGGAGGCTGCCATATTGTTTAGGCAGCGATGTGACGTCACAAGTCGTACCTCGGAGTACATAGATCTGGTACGAGTTCACGAGTGGGAAGTTACGAGTTCGACTGCCGTTCCAGTACACTTTCACGAGTTTCAGGTGGGAAAAACACGAGTTACGGTTTGCCTGGAACGCAGCATTATTATTTAACATATGTGTGTCACCTAAGAAGCACACCACCTGACAAAACATGTACCCTCCCCTTTTATTAAAGGTATGGCAGCCGATCTCAATCGTGCCACATGGCAGTATTATTCACAGGCCACAAAGTAACTTTAGAGTGTCTATGAAAACTAATTTCATACATACTATTTGCTATTTGTAATACACAACATTACAAATAGCAAATACACTAAAGCAGTGACACAATTGTTTCACTCTGAGCAAACACTGTCATGAGAACAATTGAGACAACATAGCAGCAGGTTTGGTACAAGAAAAAAAGAAGCATCATACTTTTGCCTGATGAGTGAAGTATTGATGTACTTGTATATTTAATAGCAAAACCCTGAGAAGTCATAGATACACCTCAGCATGTCTCTTTTTGGAGGGTTGTCTTACAGGTCTTACCAAGTAATAATAAAATAAGTAAATAAATATTACCATCACTAAAAACAACAGTGGTTTATTCATCAGCTTCAACTATATAGTTCAAACAATCAGATCATGTAGACCTGAACTCATATTTTAACATGTTCGTATTTACATATTTCTGTTGGCAAAGAGTTCTGTGAGATACAAAAGCTTGTTTGTACACTCATACAATAGGGATTTAAATGAACATTCATACAAAGGAAACCAGTCTTCTAATTGGCAACAAAGTGGGATCATCTGCGATCAAACCAGCTGCCACCATTGGCATTATGGCAGTGAAGATCCTGTCCAGAAAGGAAAATGAAGAAGGAGACACAACGGGACAGACACAAGAGAAATTCAGTTTGAGAGGAAGCACAGAAAGTATCAGAAGCATTGTAGTAGCTGATGATGTTTACAAAGTATATATATAGTGATATCAAATTGATAGCCTGTCGATGGACAGTACAGTATCAGTACAGGATAAACCCTGAGCTATCACAAAAAGCATGTCTTGTCTGAAACATTACTCACAAGCGCCTAATTCCTGATTCAGGTTGATCAGAGGAATTGGAGCACGGTGGGGGAGATGTCCTCCCAACAATGGCACTGAGGTCATCCTCACACTCGTCACTAAAGGAAATGGAACCGTTAAATTTTGCATCAGTTTTTTAAAATGTAGTCAAATCTAAAAATAGACCTTTTGTAATATGCCAGCTCTTCCTGTAGCACAAACACTTGGGCCTTAAGTTCATTCCTCTCCTGCAGTACATCCCGAAGCTCCTGCAGAGTGAAGGAAGGCTTGTCAGACTCCTGCTCCGGACTGTCCGTCTCCTCTTCTACATAACTTTCTGCCTCCTGCAGACATGACACTTACTATTCCTCTCTGCACAACATGCACACACCAACACTTTATTATACTGACAGTGATGGAGAAACAGGAAAGTTGTGGCGATACAGAGTGGGAATGACATGCAGCAAAGTAGGCTTGATAGCAATATGCCATGTGCCCCACAATCATTTTTGTTTACTAAACCAAAGTGGCTTTAACCAAAGGTATAATGGATTTCTGTTGAGAAAAAAATACATGAGGATCAACAAATCAGATGGCATGATTCTTTCTGTTAAATCTTTCTGCGTAAACTCAAAGTGTGTCATAGCACAAAAAAGTATGAAAAAGTTGTCAGAGACCCACGTCATTACACACCAGCAGAGACACAATAGTTTTTTTGTTGTTCTGTACTATAACCACAGGAACAGAGCTGAGCTTAAGCAGATTTTACCAGTAACAGAGCTGGCAAATCCTCATCTTCTTTGTGCTCCACCTCATAATTTTCTTTGTGAGGTGACTTTTGAAGAAGGAAGGGACTCTTGTTATAGTCATAGCAGTTCATCTGGAACGCAGAGTCTCCTCCACACTCCATCCACACTGAGTTAGTTTGGCTGGTTTTAGACGGCGCTAATTCTGAGGACTGGATGTATGAAACAACAGCCACTTAGATAGTACCAAACTTGTCACATCCAATGAGCTGTAACCAAACACAGTTTCAAGATAATTGAAACACAATAAGACAAGTTGTTTTTGATTTTCTTACCGCCGTGTATGGTGTTGCATGAAGCGACATCCCTGATCTTGGAGATGAATTTGCAATCTCAGTCATCTCTCTCTCAAGTTCCCACTCCCTGAGTTCCCTCTTCAGCCTTACAACATCCAGCTGCAAAGCCCCCACCTCCTGCTTCCGTGCCTGGACTACAGCTTCCAGCTCAGCCCTCTGCTGGATCAGGGCCTTGCCTTGAACTTCCATCACCCCTATCCTGTGACGAAGGTCCTGGTTGATCCTTATCAGTCGATGCTGCTGCATCTGGAGCTGGAGTTGAGGAAATTTATTTTATGAATCAAATAATTTCAGTTATGGACAGATAATTGAAAACTTAATATCCTTTTTAGGAAAAGTATTTGTGACGTATAATATCAAATTACTCACCGCCTCAACATCCTCGTTTCTTAGTGTTAGCTCATGGTCTTTAGCACGGATTTCATCCCTCTGCTTATCCACCAAGTCTTCTAGCCTCTTCATTACCTGTCTCTCTTTTTCTGACATTCCTGTAAGTATAATTTCAAAAAACTGAGAATATGCTCACAGAAGTAACATAAGAGCAATCTAATAATATGATATGCAAATATAAGAAGCCCAATTAGTGTTTGTTCTATTTTTTAACTTTTCAATTCTTCAGTCACCATTTGTTGTCTTTAATGTCAAATTCAGAAACGTTTATTGTATGAGAAGGATTGAAAATGCAATGGTTTTAGAAGGTGGTTCTGCATCATAAATATAAATACACCCTTTAAAGGAGTTTTCCCATAAACCCTCTGTGCATTACCACATAACAATAATGTAGCTTTTAAAGTTGAAAGAAAATGTTCCATATCATCAACTGGCCTTGCTATTATTAGTGTCAAGTATACACAGTTTGCATTTATCGAGCAAAACCTTTAAAAGCCGTTTGTTTTAAATTAACAGGGTCTTCTTTACACCATTAATACGAATGTATTTTTTTGGACCAGAGATGTATCAGTGAGCAGTATAATCATAATCACACAACAACCTTTCATTTGCATGGACATGTTTATAACCAGGTCGGTATATCTTTGCTATGACCCATACAAGTTGCACACAGGAGATATATTTTGGTCTGCTTCAAAAATAGCCTTCTCTAAGAGCCCCTGGCTGCGTCTCTTCAGAGCCTCCTATTTTAAATTGCCAAACAACTATGTAGCATAAACTGCACAATCCCACGTGAATGCACCGGATAAATATGTGTAACGTGCAGCAGATGGTTCATCAACACAAAACAAATCTGTACTAAGTACACACATGGGGCACATATCAGATCTGTGGTCAGTGTGTTCAGTCATAACAAGAATATACAACACAACATGGATGACAGCCCTTCAAAAAATCCTCTGTCGTTACTATGACTACCACTTGACACATTTCTACATTCTTAATATTCTTGTTATTTTAATTTTATGATGCCTTAATATATTTAACAAGGTTGTTTTTGTTCACTGACAAATGTGGATTTGTGTAATCTATGTCTTTGATGCCTGACTAAAAACCAAAGTCCCCTTGGGTTAAAACAGTTTTTTTTAAGTTTAATTTTACAAGAGGCTGAAATTTACTAAGCTTTTGAAAAAAAAAATGTATAAGAAAATACTAAACTTGATCTTGAAAACTTTCTAAAGTCATCTCTTAAAAGCAGACGCACCCTCCTGTCTCTGTAGGTCTTCCTCTGTGACAGGGGAATCTTTGGAGAGAGAGAGACTCACTAAAAGCCTCTTGTTCTCTGTTTGAAGCTGAGTGATTTGAGCGTGCAGGTCCTGGACTTCTCCTCTCCAGAGATCCTCCACCAGCTCCAATTCCTGAGCACAGGACACACTTTTAAGCGCAAAAATACACTTTTAAAAAAGAAGGAAAATGCAAGCACAGAACTACTTGGTTTTTGTTTGGAAAGGATTGATAAAAGCTGCACAAAACCAAGACTTACATATGCAATCATGTCATTTTCATTATTGTTCTACATTGTTTGAAGTTGTTTTAGATGTCTGGCTTCACTGAAGGTGTGACAGTAAATAAGGAGTGAAGTCATTTAAAGTGTAAGGCTAATCACAAATTCAGTAAATCTTTGGGAAAGCAAATGTTGGTTTTAGTTTAGTTTTTGTTTTTTTACTGCTGGATAGAAAAAGAGCAATTTATGAGTGCATTTACTTCGTCTTCTTATTCTTATAACAACAACAATAATGTTATTTAGTGAACTGAAAATGCCTTGCAGTGTGAACATAAAGCACATGTACACAGTGACACACACACACACAGGTAGCATAATAATGAACACAGCAGGCACGTGCATGCGCACACCGGTCACGTGCATGCGCGTCGAAATGAGCCGAAGACCTTCTGACCTTCTGGTGTCTCCTGTCCTGCTCATGTCTGTCCCTCCGCTCCTGTCTCAGCCGGTCCAGCTCCCTGCGCAGCTCTTCCGCCTCCTGGCCGGCGGCTCCGCGGCTCACCAGCGCCTCCAGCAGCTCCAGGACTCGGACCACTTTGGGCACCAAACCCAGCAGAGACTCGCAGCCGAACGAGTCGATGATTTGCTCGAACTCGCGTCCGAGCGCCGCCGCGATGTCGTACACGTCCGTGACCGTCAGGTCGGCCGCGGGTCTGTCCAGGGCGGACATGACAGCTGTCCCATGTCCGTCCTCCGCCTTGTTGACTCCTCCAACATCCACCATGTCTCCTGTCCCCGGACAGGCTCGGCCTGGATGTTTACGTAAAGAACACGAGTCTGAACCTGTTTTATGTTGACAGTTCAAACTTCAGCGACTGCTGGCTGGTGTTGCATTCAACAGCCCGAAAAAAAGTACGGATGTGTCCATTTCAACGATATTAAATACAGCAGTGACGTATGTTCAAGTCAAAGCATGTAAAATTAATAATAAACCATCAATCATATCGAGTATGTATAGCTGCTCCCATCTAAGACTCTGCTCTGAATAACATGTGAGTCACAAGTATGAGAAATGACAATATTTACAACAGTTCCTGAAGGCATCAGCTTTCATGACACGTTGACTCCAGGTCCTACTGCGCATGTCATGATATTATTAGTGCGTTACCTTTTATGCTCATCATTGAGCTTTTAAATATCACACCACTGCAGTAGTCAAGGTACATTTGGCCTGTGATAAAATTACTTATTTGAAATTGTTTATTGAAATATTACTATTGTATTAATATATAAAGGTGAGTTTATTTGTTTGAAATGTGAAAATGGTCAAAAATTTTGTTGCTTTTCAGTAAAAGTTGATTATGATTAATCCTACAGACTGGACAAAATAGTTTATCTTCGAGGCATAATATAGCCAATCCAAAATTATTAAGACCCAAAAAAAAAAAAAAAACAAACAACAAAAATCTTAAAAGCCCCTTTTTAAATGGCCTTTGTGTGGAGGTCTTTTTTTTTTTTTTTTTTTCATAAAAAGAAAAAATTAAATAACACATAAGCTCAGAACAGGTGCAAGTAAGTAAAATAAACACGATGCAGCATCAAATCAAACATTTATTGTTCATCTGTTAAACATTTTTACTTCTTACGAGGAGAAGCCACCATTACTAAAATATATTTAATAGATCTGAGTGTATAAAGACATTTCATACAGAGGAAAGGACAGAAATAAAAAGATGCATTTTAAGACCCTGTAAGAAAAGCCCCCAGAGGCAAAGTGGAACGCAAACACCTTCATATTGTACACGACCTAACCCTAAATCTTCATATTCAGAGTAAAAGAAGACTTTGATAAGTTAGGACACCTACATCGGATATTTGTCTATCTATATACTTAACATAATATCCAGGTTCTCTCTAATAAAGGGACATTCAAGAGATGAGTTTTGATAATAAATTATGCTAGCTGTGAATTGTACATTCCTCTACAGACTGTATGTCGTTAAAGGTGTTACTTAATGCTCTAGTACAGTACACCTCAAGGCCTCTGAGACAGTCTGATACTGCTGAGAAAGAAAGCTGTTCTGCACATAATATGAACACTGTCCATCATGAAGGCAAAGCCAGTGGTATGAAAAATTTCTGCCACAACATGGACACAAAATGTATTCCCCAACTCCTTTACCACACACCACAACCACCAAAACATAAATAACATACCTTGTACATTAACAAAAATGTGATGTGCTCTGTAATGAATGTCCAAAACAGTGTGCAAAAAGGTTGCCCAAAGAGTGATCAAAACTAAATTTACTATTCACGGATAAGCATGCTGCTGATTTGTGGTCATTGTCAAGTTCCACATCTTAAAAGTAGTAATGCGTCACTGTCTAAAATCTTTTACGATGCAGGAAAAAGAGAGATCTTTAAAAAAGGGGCGTAAAGGCAGCTAAATCAGACTTCTGGTCCATTTTGGCAAAGGCAAAAACAAATAACTAAGAAAGGATGAACTGTGAGATGCAGGATAAGGCAGAGGATTGTCAACATGCAACTTAAAGGAACTGTATGTTTATACAAAAGGCAATCTTTCTCTGAACAATACAAAAATCCAGCAGTGGAGTGATGTCATCCTCTGCTCAGGCTTTTACTTAAACTGCAACATAAAGAAGACAAGAAAGAAAGATGAGAAGTTGTGTCTTACTTGCTCATATACAGAGCACAGAGTTTTTGTCTCAGGTCTTACTTTGGGTGGAATGTGAGGTTTCTGGGCCAGTGCAGGTTTCTTCATGAGAACAGGTTTGCTGGGTTTTGGTGACATGGATGCATTAATGGTCAGTGAGGAGGCTTCACCGTTCCCTTCAGAAATCTGCCCTGGAGGAACTCCCGCCAACTCATAGTGCTTCTTCCTCAGCTCGCCCAAACGCAGGCGTTCATTGTCCAACTGGCTTTCTAATTCCAGCACCTTCACCTGAGGAAGAAAAAATTTTCAAGGTTATAATCAGTCAAACCTGTTTCATGCTTCGTTTATGTAAGTCTATTTCATTGACTCTACCATGTGTACGCAGCTGACAGCCAAGTTCAAAATAAATTAAGCCTTTAATATGCACTGAAATGACTTTTTTGTGCCAAATTGTGTTTTCTTTTCATTACTAATTGCTAGTATCTTAGCTTATTTGTTTGCCTTCAGATTGAAGAATTTAGCAAATGACAGTGGTCATCTTAAAAATGCATTGTTAAAACATCTGAAAGTAATTTTAATAATAAAAGCAACTTGACCGATTTCTTTGATGATGTATGAAAAATTCTGTAACTTTTGAATTTGATAGGTCAACGAAATTAGATTTATGAGAAAATATGATGACATAACATTTTAAAAGAAGGGACGAACCTGTGACTCCATTTCTTCTTTTCTCAACTTGATGAGAGACATTCCAGAGAAGTCCATTGTTTCTTCAACAACAACAAAAATTTTTTTTACAAATAGTGGATAAAATAGAACAATCGAAATGACATATACTCAAGTCTGTGATGGTTGAGTGCACACATCAAACCTGACAAACCTTTTTCCTCCAGATTCTCCTGGCCTGTCTTTGTGGAGGCCACAACATTAGCTGCCATTTCATTCACATGGCGAGAAGCCTGTTGGAGAACTGACAGCTTGTTGCTGTTGCGGTCTGCTTTAACCTGAGTGCAGAGGAGATCACTTGAGTTGGACCACAGGGCACAATTTGGATACTAAACCAACAAATTCACCAACTCCAGAGCCAATTTGGCACAAACATTTAAGAGTTACATTTGTAAAACAATCTGGTTGATTTGGTCTTAAAAGGAAACTACACAATATTTCCAGTGGTACTCCCACAGTTTTTTCCTCCAGTAATAATAGAGTCACTTCAGAAATTTTTAACATTGTGTCTTAGAAATTTGAGCATTACCTTGGAAGCAGCAACCAGCTGTGCTGTGCTAGCAGCGATCTCATGAGAGCACACGATCAGCTCCTCATATTTTCCTGTGTGCAGCACAACCTTATCAGCAGACTCTCTGTGAGAAAAACAGGTAAAGACATGATATCACACCAGCTCAAGCAGCTGGAGAGGGCTCAGTTCTGCATACTGTCTAGTGGCTGAGTTACATGTGGTGCAACACATAATATTTGATGTCATTAAATTGGGATGGTCTGGATCAATTCACTGAATTATTCAGAAAAATTGGATAGATATTTATTTTGAGATGAGCTGTTGATAGACAGTAACATCTTGAGCAATTTCTTAAAAACAGTTCCTTAAAACCAGTTCTGTTGGCTACAATAATGTTTGCACTCAATCTTGACAATATCACAGGGAGCAGGTTTTTGATTTCCCAAGGAGCTTAGCTAGCAATGTAGTCCCTTCGCTTTAGTATCATACTTCATCGAAAATGGGCTTTAAAAAACTGCATAAAATAATTCAATATTTAAATATGGAACAATATAATCTGTGATGTCCCGCGCAACTGAGAACTTACACCATCTCTGTGGCTCCCCAGCCCACAGCCTTGGCAGCAGAGATAAGTCCCTCAGTCCAACGTGAGTTTCTGGCGTAGAACTCCTTAATGGTGGCTGCTCCCTAAACAAGCAAAACATAAGAACTGTTGAACATTTGAGCTGTTTTTATGAATCTAACAGAACAGCTCCCTCCATTTCCAGAAACTAAAGTTGTTGAAGTCTTAAAATAAAAGAGAAACTGTCTGTTTAGACAGTGTGACTCACCCTCCCACTCTCAACAATCTCTTTTTGCAAATCTGTGGATGCTATAACCAGCATGCGGATGGCCTAAGGGAGCGAGGAAGATTAAAGAGAAAAATAAGACCAAAAAAAAAATGCACAAATGTTCATTAGGATGCTAATCAAAAGGAAGATATAAGGTATGTAGGTTTTTTTATATGCAGTCTAGGACAAATATGAATTAAATTATAAAATGGTGTACCTTCATGAGGTCAGTACAGCTGTTAAGGATTCTGTAAAAGAGTCAAACATAATTAAAAGATGTGACATCTCTCTTCAATGACCCACACAAGCATATATCGATAGTGTGCTTTGCATGTTAGGTGTTTAGGTAGGTCAGATTGATCTTGTTACAGGTTGAAATTAAACTGATTTAGACAAACAAACTACCAATAATGAACAAACCTTTCATTGACCTCCAGTTTAACCCCTGATGTGTCCTTTCGTGCCTGATTCATCATTTCCTAAACACAAACCCACGAGACATTTATTGATACATGCAGAATGAATTATCAGTGACTTGTTCATTACACATAATATTAGTCTACAAAATATCTTAAACTGAGATTCAAATACTTACATCAATCCTGCGGACTGCCTCTTCAATAGCTGCTGATGTTGCAGCCATTTCTTTATCGACCAGATCTCCTAACTCATCCTGACGAACGTCCATGCTTTTCGGTCGCAGCTCCTGAACATAACAAGTGGGTCAATAATTGGTCATGATGACAAAAACACAAGTGAGTTACATTAGACATGACTAATAAATAATATTATAATTGATCAAAAATTCAGGTTGAATATTAAAGTGAAGTGTAGATGATATCTGATATGACATTTCTACATGGTTCAGATTCAGGAGGCATTTTATGGATTTCTTTCTTTTTGGAAAGTTGAACTAGGATATTTCTCCGTTCTCCTCACCTGGCCCAAGTGCAGGATCTTTTGAACGATTATGCGAATAGCAGCTGGGTCTGCCTTCTGGAGGGTGGCCTTAGACTTAAGGTCCTTCAAGTACTGCAGACTCTGAGTCGCACAGCCTCTGCAGTTCTCTGTCAGTCCTGCAGGATGAAGAAAATCAAAAATCAACCATTGGACACTGACCACTAACAGTCACTGGCCCATGCTGCTTCTCCAGAGTGGAATCTGACCTTGTTATCATATAAAACTAAGATTAGGCTTGGCATGGGGATGGATATACAAAATAAACATGAAAACATCTGTAATATTCCAAAGATATTCCTTACGGTCTGCGTGGTCAGTGGGTGCCATGTGCGCAGTAGCGCTCCCGTTTATGATCGTATCTGCAGCCAGGTGGGAGAACTGGGTCAGAGCCCTCAGCAGCCCTCCAGCATCTGATTACAAGAGCGTACAATGAGACAGCTACAGGAGACCACATTAATAGCATAACGAACCGACCACACAGTATCATGAGGTTGGCAGGGACAAGTTGAATCTGAAGCAGACAAATCTTACCCCCCATGTTGTGTAAATAATCAGCATGGCCCTTTTTCACTTTGTCGATGGAGCCCAGCGTGGCTTCTGCCCGACTTATGAGGTAATCTGTGTTTGGAGGACCAATAGATTGAAAAAAACCAATGAGCTTTGTTTAAGTTTCCAGAATACAGAGTACGCTTTATATGGTCGACCGACTAAGACCATGGTTTCGCGGGTGGACCAAATTAATTTCCCTTTTTGATCACTTAACTCTCACATCATTGCTGTTGTTATCCTGTTAGTTAATGGGTTAGAAATAACAGAGCAGAGGTCCGACCTGGAGAGCTAGTGCAGCGGACATGGAGGGGATCATCCAGTTTAGCAACAGCATCTTGGATGATGTTCTCTGCCTCTGTGATGGTGCCCTGGAGCAGAGTGAACTGCTCCTCCAAGAGCTTCTGCTTCATCTGCTCCTCCAGACTCGCCTACATGCATACATGAATACATACAAGAAAACATAAGACAGACTATCATGACATTGTGTGTCCAAAACACCCAATGTTACAATTTCATCAAGAAGGCAAATCTATGAGGACAAGGATACTTTCTCTATCTAATTGTGTCTGTACATGGATGCATACATCCATGTTTTGTTAAATTTTAACTCACAGAAAAGTCGCTGCATGCACACTTTTAAACAGCGTTTAAATGGCCTGAGGCTTGTAGGGTTGGGCACTTATGGGGTTATTATGTTCTCATTCCTTTTATTTCTAAACTTTTCACCAATAGCCCCTGGTCTATCATGTTGCTGCTAGGGTAGTATGTCCAGTACATGATGCTCTTATGACCAGCTTAATGGAAAATTAGGAAAAACTGCGATTCATGCCATTTCCTTTGCAGTTTTTCATTAAAATCGGATAGCAGTATATATAATAATTTGCCATAGCATTTGTTCAGAAATGTTGGATGAATAAATATATACAGTATCACAGCTCATTCAAATTTTGCCACTGATATAAATGTGAACATTCAAACTTGCTTTGTATCCAATGAATGCTGATATTTATAATAACGCAGTCGAATACAAAATAAGAAATCTAATAGAATTAAATTCCCACTTGAATTAAATCGACCGAGTGGAGGAAAGTCTGCGGAGCGCTCTGCTGAGCTGGGCTCTAACGTCCTGACTGACCTTCTCTTGCAGTTTGCTCTGCAGCTCGCCCAGCTCCTTGCTGCTCCTCTCTCGCTCCTGCTGAAGTGATGACTGCTGCACCTGCGCAGTCTGCCGCAGAGACGACAGCTCTGCCTCCTTTTCACTTACAGATCGCATCAGGCGCTCCTTCTCTGCCTGCAAAGCTGTCATTGAGTTGTTCACTTGCTCCGATGTCTGGCAGAAGGAGAGGGTGATGAGAGAAGCCAGAAGAGGCAGATGGCTGTGAGCGTCTGATAGATGATCCATTCGGGAATATCTCACATGCCTCAAGCTTTCATATACAGAACTGATAATGGTGAATTTACTAAAATCATCAAGGTCGTTGCTGCGTTGAGGAACCAGAGATGGACACTCACCTTCTCACTGCTCTGCAGAGTGGCCTTGATGCGCATCACTTCTGCCAGCTTCTCCTCAAGTTCTCTCTTCAGTCTGTCCATCTCAAACTTCTGCTCCTCCAGCTGCAGTAACAGAGACACTGCATTAAACAAAAAAACCGGCGCCAGAAATCAATGCGCGTAATGCAACAACAACACATAACTGACCTTCATGTCAGCTTCCTGTTTTATCCTGTCAACTTCAAATGATAGCTGCTGTTTGGTCCTCTCCACTTCTTCCTGGGTCTGCTGGGTTGCTGACAGCATCCTTACAGTGTCTGCACTCTGTCAGCACATCAACACATTTAGTATAACCACACTGAAGTGAAGTGCTGACATCTAATTTAAAACAAGTGCCTCTGGACTGATCTGTTGTCTGTCCGTACCTTACGGAGCAGTTCAGCATGGCTGGCCACCAGCTCTGAGTGCTTGTCCTTCAGCTTATTGTACCTTTGCTCTGTGGCCTGTGCTCTTTCTGCACAGACAAAAAAGCATGAAGGTGTGAACTTGCTGAGCTGCTCATTATTCCACCAAGTTTGTGCAAAAGTGTTCATTTCACATCTTACTCTCTGCCTCTATGAAGCTGGTCTGTAAGCCCTCATTTTCTGCATTTCTTCGACGTGTGGCCTCAAGCTCCATTCGAAGCTGCTCATTCTCCACAAGAGCTCGTTGTTTTTGAGCTCGCTGTTCTTCTAGCTCTGCCTCCAAACTGTTGATCTGGGACTTGAGCTGTGTGATGTAGCGCTGAGCCTGCAGGAGGACAAAATAGAGTTCTTTCAACAGTTAAAACAAAGATCTTAAATCGTTTTTGTCAGAATATACATTTATTTTTGCAAAGGAAACTACCACAAACTCATGTCTTTGTAACTTCCAAAATTTATCTTCCTCTGTTCTTCATAACCAAAAGAAATTGCAAGTTAGAATCCATGACATCAAAAACATTTAGACACCAACGTCACCATTTCTTCAGACTACCTGAGACATTTCACATAGCAGGAGCAGCATTTGCTCACATGCCCCAGATTCCTTAGTGCATAGATAATAATGCCCTCTTCTGTCACATACACACACAGAAAACAGTTCAAACCGGAGTAACAGTTTATTTAATCTCTGTAGCTCTTACCTCGGCTTTGACTCGCTCAAGCTCTGCTCTCAACAACTCCAGGTCACGCTTCAGGCTCTCAATCTGGAGATCCCTGCCACACAGAAAATGTACTGTCACAGTTCACTAACACTGACAGTGCTCAGACAAATCAATCTGTTTAATGATCACGTCATTGCAAAAAACACCCCAGCTCACCTGTCATCAAAACCACCATTGGGGGGTCCAAATGCCTGATCAAAAATGTCAAGTTGCTGAGGAAAAAAAAAGAAAGAAAGAAAGAAAAAGAAATGAATTCACATAACAAAATCCTTATACAGCACAAAGTCCATCTGTGATTGCCGTACCGTACCTGTGGCTGCGCCTGCAAACTGGGCGTTGACACGTTGCTGACCTCAATAAGCGGCTCTGGGTCATCGTCATCATCATCTTGCTGCTCTGGCTCGTCCTCGTCAGGGATGACCACCACTGGTTTCACATGTTTGGCCAGTGATGCTGCATGCAGGAAGTTTGGTGGGGACTGACAAGAAGGACAAAAAGTTGACATCAGTTAAACCATTAATATCTTTGTTATCATGTTCAGACGAATTCTGTCCAAAGCAATTTTTAATTTTCTATGAGAAAACATTGAAATTATATTTCAATGCTACATAGCTGTCGATATAAATAATAAGCCAGTGACTCCAGTTTTTAACCATCAGTAAAAGAATTAGGCTTGTACTGAAGTCTGATATTCAAGATGGAGAGTGTGACTCAGCACTGAAGTTATATCCCCAGCCCACTGTGCTCTTACATCGGGCAGCTTAGGGATCTGGATCAGTCTCTTGAAGTACAACATGTCTCTGGCTTTGTTGAAGAAGGTCTTGAGGCTGTGGGACAAGGGAAAACATGTTAAACATACCAATATATTTACGTCACTTTAATACACAAAATACAGCATGTGTTACATTTTTCTTTTTTTCTTTATTATAAAAAGGTACAATTTTCTTTACAGAGTTTTTAATGGGTTTGACAAGTGTGACATTGTATTTACGAAATAAAATGTGTGAAGAATATAAGATGAGTGAATCTAAAGTCATCATCTCCCCAAACACAGGAAACGCCAATCTGAACTCAGCAGTAAAGATATATGTGACAGTGATACCAACTGACACGTCACAAAGACTTGGGGACAGGAAGCAGTGATAGGCACATTTGGAACCATTTAAAGGAGACTGGACTGGGTGAGGCAGGATAATGTAGCAGGCACTCTCATTCAGAGGTGGCCTGAGGTCTTGGACGACCTACCTGTGGAACTGGTCATGGAAACGTTCACGGTGACCTTGTAAGGTGTCAGCAGGGAGACCTGAAATCCATGACATGATCCCGATTTTCTTTTTTTGTTGTTTTTCAACATGAAGCTAAGCATATATACACATGCAAATTAAGATTGAAGGCAATATCTTGAATTACTCCAATGATGCTGAACATTCAACGTCATTTTACAGGCAGAACGACTCTTTGTCTATTGGGAAATAAATGTTCTTACAGGCATGCAGCTTGAACAGCAGCTTGACAGTGAAGTGATAGAGGTGACTACAGTCCTGGATTACTTGGATAAGTGGAGCCAGGCGACACTGGCCGGATGTGAGAGTGGAGATGGCGATTGATGTGTTGAGCTGTCGGATCACTGGTGAAATCAGAGACAGGAGTATATAAGTTAAATATCCCTGAAGTAAAGCTTGACTATGACTCAGCAGACATTTTGTTGGATAATTTCATTTTGCACACTTCAGTATTTGAGTAGCAGCTTAATTTAGATATTTTTTTTATGAATTATTCTAATAACATCTGTTGCTTGGTTTTATATTTGATTCTGTTTCTATGTGAGCACCTGGCTGACCAAACCATTGACTCTTAACATTGCTGAGACTGATAACACATAAAAGCAAACTTTGTTCACAGTACAACTGCAAAATTTGTTTATGGTGTTTATCCCGGGCCTCCACCCTCCAGGCCTGGGAGAGCATGCCATTACAGTAAAACTGGAGGAAGTCAACTTAATGTCTTCTAATTGCAGGCATTTCCTCGTCAGTTAAAACTAATTCAGGCAAAAACAGAAGCACATGAGTCTAAACTCAGTATGTACATTGTTTCACGTAACCCGTTCTTGACAGCCTTTTAGCTTTTCTACATGAATAGGTAATGTCAGCAGGCTGTAGCACTCTACTGTAGCTCAGGTTTCTCCTATTTGGAAGAGCAAGAGAAGAGGGGGGTTGATTTTTTTTTTCCCCACCTGTCTCAGCGAGCCTCAGCTCTCCATCCATGTAATCAAACACCTCCACTGTTAGCTGGAACCTGCATGAGAGAAATTGATACCTTCATTAGAAAGAAAAGAACCTTCGCTGAGAAACAACAATGATGTAGCAGCTGGGTCTGTTTATTTTGTGAACAATCAGGCAGCAGCATCATATGATTGATGATAACTCAAGCCCAGAAAAAAGTTGTTTGTTTTTTTTGTTGTTTTTTTTTTTTTTTCAAGATACTTTCCATGTTTGGAAACTCACACATTATTAATGTCTGTCCCTGCAGTGCGCTCCAGGACTTCATCTGTGGCCTCCAGGTTCGGTGGGATTTCTGAATGCTGCAATGAGGTACATTTTTGCCGTATTAGTGCTGCTGAATTACTGCTGATTCATCCATCACATAAATCTTGGTTATACATGCTGTGAAATGACAGAAGATGTCCCTTACTTTGGAATGAAACTCCATTTTTGTGCAGAGCAGCCTGGTGTACAGAGCCACTAGCTGTCCATATCTGTCATGGAGGTTGCTCTGAAGAATTAAAAATGAACAGTTTAAAAATATATTCTCAAGTTGACGCTCTCTTGTTTGTTACATGAAAGAAATTCTTGCAGGCTTCACGGGAAACCTTTTCAACCAAAAGCAGCTGAATTTAATCTACGTATAAAAGATGTACATAAAACGATGCACTGACTCACCCACATTTTCCCAACTTCAACCAGAGAACTGTGGTGTCTCATGCAGTCTTGAAGAACCTGTGAGGGTGACATTTACATGAACAGCTCAATTTACCAGTCAAGTCCCACTCACGTTCGCTCATGTTTTTTCAACACATCACTGTGTTTTTAATAGCTGATATTTCTATCTTGTTGTAAAATCATTATCAAAATACCAAAGTCTGAATTCAAATTAATCTAATAAGAGCATTTTATCTTCAGGGCAAACTTTTAGTGAACTAAATAAAAACATGTGGGGTTCAACAGAGTTTTTTAAAGACATTTAAGACATTGCTATTTTAAGTACAATCATTATGTAATAATCCATGTTTTTATTATTATCCTTTTCAGTTTTGTGCTGAAAACATGAGGCGACAACATCCGGTCTCACCACCTTTTTCACATCTACATGCTGTTTAGAAAGAGAGGGAGGGATTGTTGCCTCACATTGGAGTGACCGTCCCGCAGCACTTTGTGCAGGACATGGCAGAATTTCCAGCTGAGGATGGAGCTGCTGGCCAGAGGGAAGCCCAAAGCATAAGACCAGAAGGTGTAGGCTCCCTTCTCCCTGTGCGTCCCCAGGATGATTCCTGTTGGTTTTCTCATTAAGGGAGCACAAACCATCACAATTGAAATGTAAACATATTCCCCCTGATACAATATATACAACACATTTAACAATAAAGATAGGTGATGTACTCACTTTTTTTTTTTAGGTTTATTTTTTATTGACAAATTACATAATAAACATTCTCCAAAAATGGCATTTCAGGATGACATTATAATGGAAGCTGTTGTTATATATACCAAATATCAGAAGAGATGCTGGAAGTGCCAGGCATTGTAATTCATAATTTTTTTTATCTTTAAGGATACGGCGTGCATGTTTCTCCTTCACAGGCGTCTCAGAGGAGTTGATGGCTTTGCTGATGCTGCTCAGCTGTGAAGAAGACAGGAGGGGAGACGAGTTAATCTTAGCTCTGGTGTGCTTTGCTTCTCCACCCACACAAACATCAGAGCTCACACTTGACCTAACAGCAAATATATAAGTCATGAGAAGTGGCTGCGTGGCAAACAGGAATAAATCTGAGAAACAATGACTCTGCAGTGTGGACACACAGTGTTGGACTGATCTCTGGCTTCTGACCTTTTGGTTAAACCGATTTGAACTGGAAAAAAACAGCAACTCGGGATTAACCAGCTGATCGATGTCTTACTTTCTGAATGATTGTGTTCCTTAGTTTCATCTGATGTAAACACACGTATGCACACACACCTCACAGCATATAGTGAGGTCGACTCTGCTCCAATGCTGCTTAGATATTGTGTCATGTCCATGACTACAATACAGGGACTCAAATTAATAATCTCAGGATACTGGCCCGACAGAGGGTCATATTCACATCCATTGTTTTCAATCCGACTGCGTCACTGGTTACTCTGACAAATGAATTTTAGACTGTTAATACTGTCTATACAGTGAAGGCATATACTAGAGATACTAGGGTACCACATGTCCACACTGAACTGGCTCTGTTTCTACATTGCACAGCCAAGTTGCTGCACTATTTACTACTGCTGGCACTGTCCATAATGTTGTTACCGATTTGTTCCGCTATTGTTCTATTTTTACTGTTGGTCTATTTTTACTCTTGTTTATTCATAGTTTTTAAATAGCATTGAGTCCAGAAGTTGCCAACTTTGTTTTGTTGTCAGCTCTAGTTCTGCAAGGACATTGAAAATATTCTATGCTAAAAGAAAACAACAACAAAAAACAAACACAAAAGTAACCGCAGTATAAAATGTCAAGATGTCAGTGAGATATCACAGATCTAATGCTGAATATTATCAGACCTTGGTGAAAAATGTGGTATTTAGCTTCATATGTTGTTGTGATCCACTCAGGTCAGAGAGGACAAACTCTGAAAGGACAGAGAGCATCTCTTAATTATCCCACTGATGAGTCTGCAAGACTCTGGGTGTCATACAGTGAACATTTCTCTAACCTGTTCAGCAGGTAAAACAAGTGTTGCTGAGAAGGAAGGCAGAGAAAAACACACACTGACAGAATATCTGTATCCCCCATACAAATTTTACTTGAGGCTCAGTTCTTTGAATTAATTACCTTACTGTGCTCTCAATACAACCCCAGAAAATGACAATTTCCTTTACTCAGAAATAATTCCTCCATTTACGCAAACGTATTTGTTTTTTAACTATGTAAATCTAATCTGCAACTAAATCTATTTCTGTCATAAAGCTGAAACATGTTTTAAGTGACCTTAAAAAGAACTCATGTTTTCAAAAAAAAAAAAAACCTTTTCAGATTTCCTGTAGTTCACGCACACACATATTTTCTTGCTTCAGTGCATAAGTCTGAAGACAAAGGCGGTCACCAGAATAGAGGAATGTAGAACAATCTCTTTGTTTGGCCATCCCCTTCTGGGATGCCACAAGAGAGATTTAAATAATTTACTTTATATGACATAATGACTTTAGAATGATCAAAGCTGCAGTTACATGGCATAAAATTACGCAAACTCATGTGACAACATCCATAGCTATGTCAGGCTTTGTGGTGTCCTACTGATGTGTCGCAATCAAACAAATCTACTAGTCTTTGCTAAAACATGCAGAAGGAAGTACAGATGGGTTTACTAAAAGGTGACACCTCGGAAGAATTCACAACATTTTTTGAATGATCCCAAAATGCCTAGTCGTTATTACAAATGCAACTCATTATCATTTCACCTAATGAAGACACAAAGCATCTGTATGATGCTAATTACCAAATTCATCATCACTGTGCTATGTGAGGGACTAATCCTCCATGCAGTTGAAGCATTAAAGCTAAAACTTTTTCGATCTTCTGTAATCACAGCCTTTCCCTTATCTTCATAAATATAAAAAGCACCTTAGTCACAAACATGTGATTATAATATATTTCAAGTTTCATACTCCAGCAGAAGATCCTGCACCTTTGGTCTTATGCTCAAAGAAAGGTTTAGGGATCTGTGTCACATCTTTGTTTAAAACATAATCACATATCAGTCATATCACCTATCGCCCTTAATCCCACAAAACCCTTTAAAAGCCTCTTTAATTCATTACAGACCTGGGAGTCAAAAGTCCAGCCCAGTCGTTACACACAAACACACACCCACAAAAACATACATGGACACACAACAAAGCACAGAGAGGCTACTGTGGGGGAACGCTGGCGTTCACAGTGAGAGAGTGGTCCACTGGTTAATGGGAGACCCCCCCCCCCCGAGCTTGCTTCTGACGCAAATGAACTGCCAGTCCCTCGTTTACACAGGGCAAGTGCAGCGGGCTAGCATGGAGGCCTGTCTGACAATGAGGGGTTTGTTGGGGGAGGAAGGCCGACAGCTGGGGAAGAAGATTGGGTTGGAGGGGGGCCGCTCTGGCACACAGAACCGGGCAGAGAGGCCTCAACAGATGGCCACTGAGCAGGGAGGCTGCAGGGAAACTCTCATAGTACATTCAGAACGATTCATAATGAGAGCGCAACAAGCGAGCAGCCAAGGGGACAGAAAGGAAGGAGCAGGGAATGCAGAAACACAGTAAGGGGCAACCAAATGCTACATTCAGCTTAAAAGACTCACAAGGTGACCTGAGTTACAACTGCACTTTTGGAAACTGAAGCCACTTTCAGTGTCAGTAACTGAAGCACTAGTGTGGATTCCCTCACATGCCTACGATAGGGGCGACTAAAGAAGTAATGTAACCAATTACTAGTAGCACCAAGGGCAATAATAGTTTTCCATTTCAAGAAGACTATAATGTATTGTCTTAATAAATTATTTTGTCTCAGTCACGTTCTTCTTCTTACAGTACATGAAATATAATGTTTTTGTTTTTTTGTTTTTTTTTTAAGATTTGACAAATGGGAACATGACAGAAATTCGTCTTAAAAAAATTACTTAATGGTTAAATAATTGTCAGGATAGTCGGGGAATAGTTTTTTGTAAATATGCAAGTCAATTAAAGAATGAAATGCAGGTGTTAAAATTACTAGTTGCCTTTTCAAATTTCTATTAGCCATTGCCTCTATAACTGAGGAAATTCCTCCTGGGTAAAGCTCTCACTATACACACAATACAGTTTCACTATCAAGCCTCACATCAGCCTACACACAGGTAACACACTAATACGCAGATACCAGCTCCTTAATGCCGTGATCAGAGGTAAGTCAGAGGAAATCCAAACTATTTACTAACAGAGCAATGTGGTCCAGAAGCTGCAGACATGCTGACACTGTTGACTGCGTGGCTTCCCAACAGTTGAGTGCTGCATCTGGTTCAAGTGTCACTAAATCTCTGGACCAGCAGAGAGGAAAAGTGAGGGAAAGGGAAAGCCTGGACTAATCCCTGAGGCCCGCCATAAGGTCCGCTGCCAGCTAGCATCACAGTGGCCAAGCACTCGCTCCACAAAGACACCGTCCACTATAAGCTGCGTTAAAGCCTCCGACCTCGAAGCTTCTCTGCTTACCTTGTCGTCTCTGCCTTTCAGCAGCGTGTCCATATGTTTGGACATCCTGCTGTGAAAGGAGTGTGTTATGTTGACAAAGTCAAGGCATCGGTGAGGCACCTCAGTGGCTTCTCACTGGACCTAAAGCCCTGAGGCAGCAGCACTTATTGCAGGTCTTTATCAGCTTAATTCAACAGACTGCTGCCGGAGAGCTGGCTGACAAGGTCAAACACAGACTTTAACACAGCTCACAGTGTTTATCTGAGGTTAGTTACATGAAGAACCATTGGCAATGGAAACAAGTCATGAACCCAGTGTTAGAGAAGCAATAAAGTACCACTTTCAACAAACACATGGATTTACATTTTTTCAACTTAACATTCCCTCTCAGATCAAATGGGTTTGCAAAGTTATTTCATATCTTATCACCCTCCGGTGTTGTTTTTTCTCTCCTCTGTGACCCCACTGTCTTTTTGGTCCTTTCAGATTAAACTAACACAGCCTCTCCCACATCCACACAGGCAGTAACCCTAACAAATGGGCCCACATTGGATGTGTTGTTCTCTTCCTGACTGCTCAGCCGTCACTGAAGAGATGCTGTACATGACAAATGGCGTCTGAGGATGTCACTTAGAAAACATAGACAAACATCAGCAGCTTTTGTCCAGTCATACTGTGTAAGATACTAATGGTGTTCACTTTTAAGCCTTGCTAAAGAGTATAAATGGAAATAATGTAGATAATAATGAGTCGTAAATTTGACAGAGTGAATGGGCCAGAGGAACCAATGACTGGCTGCACAGAAAGAGATTGTGTCTCATTATTATCAATGAAAACAAGAATGTTATGGGCATCATGAGCACATGTTTAGTAAAGAATGTGTTTTGTACAGTTACAGTGCTCTGAATGTTTGACTGCTACTTAATGATGAGCTTTTGGTCCATTTTTCGGCAGGAAAAAAAAGACTTCTTTGTGTAAAAATGCTGATAGAAAAAGTTCAAAGGTGACGTTAAAGCTTTGACACACTGCTTTGTTTGTTGAAAAACGCCAAGATCAGATCTCATTACAAAAACAAAGACTTTGCTGAACACTGAGGGTTTTTTTAATTATTATTATTTATGTGTGTAACAATCATAACCAAAGTGCTTTTAATCCAGTTTCTAAACCCACTCAGGATCTGTGTTTGCCCTCTGCTGCTCCCATCCCCCTCCTTCCCTCCCTCATGGGCACTCACTCAGGCAACAGCAGCGAGGGAAAGCAAACACTGCACAACTCACACACACACACGACGCTGTGTGATTTCACCTTGGTACTGAGGTCAATGCAGGAACGAGAGGAGTGAAAGTGAAGTGCAGAAGAGGAGAAGGAGAAGAGTTTTATCCCGTGTGGATGATTCAGCAGTCCTGATGTACTGACTGTAGATATATCTGTCTAATAGCAGCAAATACAGACCCCTTGCTGCTATATAATCCCTCATGGCTAATAGTTGCACAGCAGAGGGCCACATTTTGTTCCATCAGTAGTTCACCCACTAAACTAGTTAAACTGAAACACTGGTTTGGAGATGGAGCGATACCGTGTGGAAGCCTCAGCCAGTCAAGGGTTGGGATTGTTCCTCATACCAACCAATTCATTTGCATGTTGCCAATTGGATATAATGAGCTGAGTCCACCCGCACCATCGGCACACGACATCCTCAATCAGTCACACTAACAAGAATCACCCATTTTCATTGAAATAGTTCGCCTCTAACCTGCAGAGTTTGTGCTTTGCATTCTGCCCAATTTGTTTAATAATTGCTGCACAAGTATGACACAGCAACTGCCAGGTTTCACTTCAGGACTGTAACCATTTACTTTTCCAATTAACAAACATGCCACATAGTTAAATAAATGAGCATCCAGGCCACAGGCAAGCAGGAGTTCAAGCATCACAGCTCCAGACCTCTACACGTGCTAAATAAGCAAATAAAACTGACAGAGTAACACACACACCCCGAGTACAAGAAGTTCAGCCCATTTCAGATAACAATACAGGGAGAGTGCTGTGAGCCTGAAGGCCCAGGCTGAGCCTCGCTTGAATTTCATGTTTCCTGTTCAGACTGGGGTTTTAACTCCTACAGGCTAAACTGGGACAGACAAACTGGATTATTTAGTGTGTAAGTCCAGTGAATTAACAGCCAAATGACAAATACAGAACACCTGTTGTATAAAGGAAGAGAAAAATAACTTCTTTCAGTGCAAGGATTCAGAAGGAACTCACTCTGATTGCAACGTTTTTCAACAGGGGAAATATCTTAAAGGTCTGTGTCAATTTCTTCTGCAGGAGGCTTTTAAAAACAAGAGGGAGGAGTGTTGGCCAAACAAGAAGTACTAGCTGGATCAGCATGATGCCAACAACGAGAAGTGAGGACTACACAGACTGAAGCTCTTCTCATCAAATGTATCAGATGAAATCTCTCAACAGGTTTAACTGTGTGGAAGCTGAATAAATCACAAAGTCTGTCCGCTTTCACTAAACAAAAGATAATGAATTTTCTTTTTTTGGATGGGGGGCATCTGGACATTTTATTTTCCTGGAGATGTTTCAGTATTTCAATGGGCCTACATCAAATTAAACATCCAGTCCCGCATTGCCCCCCCCCCCTCCTTCAGTACCTGCTGCTTGTCAAAGTGCTCCCTCTCGGCTCCCAGGTTGGCCTCGGTCCTCCGGCTCTTCACCCGGGTGGGCACCTGTCTGATGCTGTTCATCCTCCCCTCCTCCCCCTGCTCACCGCGGCAGCTTCACCGGACGCTCTTCCGCTGCCTCCCCGGCCTCCTTTATATCACAGATAGATAAACCGTGCGGACCGGGTCGATGATCAGAGCCGTCCTCTTGTCTGCGGGCTACTGGGCAGGCCGGCTGTGGGCCGGGGACATGTCCGGGCTGTGGCGGCGTCTTCACCGAAGATGCGTCGCGGCTGAAGGAGGAAACACAGAAGCGGCCAAGTGCGGCTGCGTCAGAGTCCGGATCCTCCCCCAAAGGTGGAGAGAGGCGGCGGCTTCGTCACCTCACAGCAACATCCTCCCACCAGCATGTCACATTTTCCTGCTAGCAGGTAGACCGGACGGGCTGACTGAAATCAGACACTTTCTGACATTTTCCTCCTGCTCTGACGTCATTTCAATGAAATCAAAAAACATAGGGATTATTTGAGTTTACTCTCTTTTAATCCCGACAGACCATCAGATTAAAGTCTGAGGATGTGACACTGTTGTCTTATAATTTAATGTACATACAACTGTAAATACCCCGATCCCCCCCATTTATCTTTAATGTCACCTTCTCCCTTCCCTCCACTTTTACCCCTGCCCCTTTTCTACACGACTTCATATATTTGCGTGTTTTTTCACTCTCAGTTGCTACAACAATTGAAACTTCCCCACCATGGGAAAGATAAAGGAATTTTAAATGATCACAATGAAAAGTGATCATCTACAGAGCAAAATCCACCACACACAATATTATGACATTGAGGCAAACTCAGTCAGTGAACGACTCTAGTGGCCTTTCATTAATCAGACTATCTCTGATAACATGGTTAAAGGTAGATTTTCCCCAAATTTGCAAATTTATAAATAGAAAAAGACAAAAAGAAAATAATGCTGATAAGTTACAATAATGAAATGGCGAGTCTTCACTGTGACTCTTATTGATGGGCAGCAGATTTTTGTGTGAAGAATAAATAAAATGTCACAATGAGTTTGAGTAAGAGTTTTGTCAGGCTATAATTTTCCTTCCTTCATTTGTGACTGCACACTCATATTTATTTTAAAAAAAATCAGCTGCTCAGAGTGTTAAATATGTGTGTATGTAGTTCATCTGCTTCTGATGATTCATATCCCTTTTCAGATTTTTAACTAATAAAAGACGTCAACAAATGATGGTGAATTTTCCCCACTTGCTGTATTTCTATTTCCTATTCTATTTCTATTTCCTTTTCTATATTCTATTTCTAAGTGGATAGTGATTTTTTTTTTCTTTTCTCCATGGAGCATTTTATCTCACGCTTTACCCAGTTACTGACTTGGCTGTTAAACCATGTGACTTAGGTATGTGGAAAGATTTGATTTGTTTGTCTCAGTCATGGCTTCCTTCCTGTTTCATTGTTCAATAGCTTTATTAAAATCAGCAGGGAACAGTTATACTATACAATTAGTTTTATTTAAATTAAGATAAACATATGAAGTCAGGCCTCCTTAGATTTGTTACACTATTTTTTCCCACAGTTGACTCTCATGTGTATTATAGGCTCTGTCTTCATTCAGTACCGATTAAGGTTGTAAGACTGGAATTTCGTGTTCACTGCAATGGGTGGAGCCGAGACCACAATGTTTAGTTCCCAGGTATGCAGGTGAAGGAAACACAATGGCTGATGGGTAAAGAGGCACAGCAAACAAAAGGTCATCTTCGCCCTGCAGGCCAAACTTGCTCTTTTGCATTTTTCTACCAAGCCTTCTCTAAACTGGCGAGGCCCATGTCACCATCCATGGATAAATGACCAGGTGACAACTGGGAAGTGAAAAGATTCAAACCTGATGAAATGATGTTGTTGCTGATATGTTGTGTGAGACAAGTCGGATGTACAATTGCCTACAGGTGTGGGGATTTTCCCATCATTTTATCACTTTGTAAAGATCTACATATAACTTCTGTACATGAGGTCCAGCACCAAAACATTATTAATCGAACACTTGGCAGGTCTCCCTCCTACAGCCTCTCCTCTTCATTCACCCTCCTTCATATTAGACACAGTGGGTGTACATGTTATCCACTAGAGAGCAGTAAAGAGTTTAGATTGTCAGTGTGAGCTTCCTCGCTGCCATTTTCAGCCTCTTGTAGCCCCTATTGATCAAAGACTGTACATGAACGCATCAGTGTACTGGTCAGAGTCAGTGGCTCATCAAACATGGTACCAATAATCAAAGAAGAAATCTATCCTCTGAAATTAATTGATTCAGCAATGCAACATACCCTGCTTTCTGTTTTCTTATTTTCTATGGTGTTTTCATAAATAAAGCTCTACACCATGAAAGCTGTGTAAAGCTGCTCAAATACAGACAGCCAAACTGCTGGCACTCATGTGTACATTCCTTGAAGGTGTACTTTGCAGCCTTCAACCTTTTTGGAAACCCCCATGAACTATGTCTGTCATCCATGCATAAAGTTTTAGCCCTTCTGGTCATCCAAATAAAATGTAAACACTCCACTTCAATAACAATTTACATTCTGCCCCAACAGTGTTGTTTCAACTTCTAAAAAGACACTTGACTGTGAAAAATAATCGACACACAGACGCAGCAACAGACTAGTAATAACTAATAATAATTGGATTCACTATAAACCTTCATTCAGTATCCAAATACACAGCACAGCTTTAAGTTCTTGAGTTGGCCATATATGATGCAAACATCAGAGACTTTCACCACCTCTTCCAAAGAAGATGTTAAAATTGACATTGCTATTAATCACAAATAAGAAATAGAGATGTATGTGAAAGCATTACAGAAAGCAGAACTTCCTTCCTTTGGTTTACCATCACAACCACAAACGGGCTTTCCTTTAAAGAAGTGATCATTGGCCAATTTCCTACTCATTCAAACTCCATCTTTCAAGGTTCATCATAAGATGCAGTGCAATTTCAATGGAACCGTACTGACCAGCGTGCTACCTCCAGTCTTGGTAACACAATTTTTTTTAGGAATCATCGGCAATGGCATCGCTCTGTGGATCTTTTACTTCTACCTGAAGCCCTGGAAGAGTAGCACAGTGTTACTCTTTAACCTGTCCATGGCTGATTTTCTGCTCAACATGGCTTTGCCTTTCCGTGCCAGCTACTACAAGTCTGAGCTCAAATGGATGTTTGGAGAAACTTTTTGCAATGTCTGCCTCTTCATGTTGGCGATGAATCGCAGTGGAAGTACTTTCTTTTTGATGGCCATTGCTGTGGACAGGTACATGCGTGTGGTGCACCCCCATCACCCCATCAACTCTTTGAGTGTCTTGAACGCTGTGTTGGGAGCAATGGGGATATGGTTACTCACAATTGTAATGAGTGCTCATATCTTCTTTTTGCGACATGACAACGAATCCTACTGTGAAAGCTTCATGATTGATACAAAGCCCCAGCAAAAGTTCACTTGGCACAGGTTTATATTTCTCTTCTCCTTTTTGCTGCCTTTGCTTGTGATCCTCTATTGTACAGTCCGCATTGTTAGCCACCTGAGAGGGAGACAACTGGCCCAGCATGCAAAGATAAAGAGAGCTCTCTATTTCATTACAGTGGTGGTGACGGTCTTCATCATCTGCTTCCTTCCAAGCAATATCACACAGCTGCTGATATGGATCAGGACCAAGAGGTTATCCAACACCCTCTCCCCTTCTCTGATCTGTTCTGACTTGGAGGAACCGACCAAAGTGTTTTACATCACCGTCAGCCTGACCTACCTAAACAGCATGTTGGATCCTGTGGTCTACTGCTTCTCCAGCCCTGCCTTCAAAAACGTCCTCTGGAAAGCTCTTCATCTGCCACAGTCAGACACTGCAGGAAGTGCAGAGAAGAAAACTCGAGAAACAGGCTCCCGGTCTCTCAGCCAGCTGTGATCCCCAAACCAGAATTCAGATTCAGATGCACATTTGTCTTTGTCATGTGAGAAGTATATATTCCCTGTGAAAAAAAAAATGCAGATGTTTGTATGTTTTCCCTACATGACTGAACTTTTTCTAAATATTTCTTTAGTAAAATACTGTATATGCTATGAGGTAATCTGTTTTTTTATCATTTTCTAGACACCAAACTATATCTCAACTCTTTCAAAACCGTTTTTTTGCTGCATTATTGAAATTATGTTGTATCAAGGAAACATTATTTCATAACTAACTCTCTTTAAATGAACTATCATTTTTCAACATGCCACAGCTTTCTCAAACATTGGAATGTCCTCCAAATAGGAATAAAAAAAGATTTTTTTACCCTCGTTAAATGTGACATGGTCTTGATTATTCTGATGTTCATGTAACCACAAACAATTTTAGATGTTTGTAATAAATATGAATGCATTCTACTTTACCACAAAAACCTATCTCACTTTTAGATTGCTGCCCTCAGAGGCACACAGACAGCCACCCGAGACAAAGCAAAACGTCTCAATTTGGTTTCATGAATGAGTGAATTCAGTGGCCTCGCAAGTCCAGGTTGGAAATCCAAGACCAACTTTGGGAGTTTGGTAGAAAGTGGCATGGGCAGCATGAATATGTAGCTGACTAATCTGCAAAAATGATGTGATGCAATGAAACCAACATGAGTAAGGTGCTTTAAGTGCTTATCATTATAAACAATCTGGGGGGTAATAAAAATAATATTGCTTTCAAAAGGTTGAAATATGAAATTTTTTAATGATGAAAAGAGTTTATTCAAATATTACATGAACAAAAAAAAAAAAGATCAATGTCAAGTGCAAATATTGCATCTTAGCCCACGACAGGGTGAGAAATATTATATATATATATATACACACACAGCTGTAAGGAAAGTGTCAACTCATCCTGAAACTCCATTTTGCATGTTGAGAAACTCCTGAAAATCAAATTATAGACAGAAAATTAAAAGTGTGCTTTGCTTCTGTCACAGATCAGTGAAAACAGGAATATAACAGTGATAAACAATCACTATGCAAACTGGACTTTTGTGAATACACAACTGCTAAAATGAATATTAAAACCAGTTGTAATGTCATCAAACACCAGATTAATTCTTTATTGTAGGAATCTCTCTGCAGTTTATCCCAGACTGAACTGGGTCCAGGATATCAGCTTCAGTTACCTTCAGGCAGCCTTTTGTTGGCGTTTTCCCTATTTCCTGCTCTCTGTGTTTCATATAGTCACTGATGAGTGAGTCGGCATCATCCTGGCTGAAGAGCACATTAAAAGAAGATGACGTTGAGAACTCATATCATACATACAAAGGTCAGTATCATTTGGCTGAGTTTTTCCTCAGACACCAGCTCGTTCTCTGCAAATACACCGAACAACAAAACCCTGAGCAATTCTATTCAAACAAAAACAACAAAAACCTGCATTAAGCCTCCAGAACTTAAAACCGCAAAACTAAATCTATAACTTCATTCTAATGTTTAAGCCCAACATTATAGTCAGGTAGAACCAAGAAAACTATCTACGGTTTTCCTGCCTTTATCGTAAGGAGCTGATGAGAAAAACTGTGACTTTAAATGTTGGATAAATTAAAGTTTCATTCCCAAGATTGGACAAACATGCTAACAATTAAGGAAACGATGCAAACCATGAATCTTATCTACAAAGGTGATTATAACAGTCTGTTGTCATAGAGTTCAGATATTTCCGAAAATGTCTGGTACCTGGCTCTATCAGTCTAATGGTGGAAGCATCCTTGGACAACATACTAAATCCTCAACTGCATCTGATGTCTGATCCATCAGTGTGTGTGAGTGAGTGAGTGAGTGAGGAGTGCTGTATTTGTAGAAAGAACTTGCTGGATTAATGTGTGTGTTTGAATGGGTGAATGTGGCCTTACATGTAAAACGCTTTGAGTGGTTACATGACTGTGGTCTTTCTTCCAGTCTTATGATGACTGCTTCAATTAGCCTGTTAACTACCACTCAATATTTCCTACACTCACTTTAAAGTGATGAAACACCTCAGCACTACAAAAAACGTTTTAGTGCACGGCTGCTATAGAACTCATTGGTTTGATTAAATCATTTATGAGCAAGTTGGATGTTTTTGACTAACTTGCATCACAAATGTATAAGCTGTTTTATTTTATTTTTTTGTATTTGGTGTTATAAAGAATGTCAATTTAAACATTTTGTAAGTTCATTACCAGTTCTGGCTGATCAGGTAGTCCACCAAGTTTTTCACCTGGTTGGGCTGGCCTCGTGACACCATCATCTGCTTCAGATACTTGAAGTGTTTGGTCTTCAACAATTTCTGATGCTGCCCATTCTGGCTGATGAAAGTCAGCACAGTCTCTCTGATCTGAGTGGTCATAAAGGTAAAAATGTAATGGCGTGTAATCATTTGAGTGAAATAGAAATGAAAGCTAAAGGTGACATCTATTTTCTCTCGAGTTGTTCACAGCAGCAAAGCCAAACTGTTCACATGAAGTATGCTCATACTGACAAATGCATGCAAATATTTTAACACATGAAACCACATTATCTTTACACCATCAGATCTTTCCTAAACATAAGTTCCTCTTTACAGTTACCCAGAAACATCAATATTTACACATTATTTATTCTGACAGCCAGTTACGGCTGAAATTGGAACTTCTGAGGAGGTTTAAACAAATGCTCAAGAGGAAATATTGAAAGTTGGAGTCACGAAAGCCAGTTTGTATTGTGAAGTGTGGTTTGTTGAGTAAAATGTGAAAGTGGTGATCGATTTAGATTAACATCTAACCTGGGAGGGGATCCCAGCCAATTCCCCAGTGTTCATAAGTTCCTCCACCTGCTCAAGGACATTGACTGGGTTACACACAGACAGGAAGCCCTGGGAATAGTAAGAAGACAATGATGATTATGAGCAAAGAGATACAAATCTTCCTTAAGGTTATCTCCAACATGTTGTACTGGTGTGGACGAACTCACCTGGATCTGCTGAGCCTTTTTATTGGCACATGGAATGAGAAGCAGTGTTCCCAGGGCGAAGGCAGGAAGACTGAACTGTGCAAAACGATTAGCGATTCCGATCAGGTCCAGGTTCAACAGAAAAGGACACCTTGGGAGGAAAAGACAATATGACCAGATGTAAAATATATTAAGCTGAATTTCAGCCCTTGTTCATGGTTAGGCTATTAAATAGTGAATGGCTAAACATGAATAAAACCTACTTGAGGATAAGAACAAAGGTCCTGTACAGTGTTGCCTGTTGATATGGACTCAGAGGAACAGAAGCTGCCGAAAGGAAAACAGATGAGACTTAAATACATTTGACAAGACAAATAAACCTACCTACCCATCTATCCATTACATATATCCATGTTTGTTAACAGAATTGAGTTTCACTGTTAAATCGAATACCTGAGACAAAAGGTGCCAGTATCATACTCCTCCAGGTCCTGGAGAAACTAGAAATCTGTGGAGAAAATTAAGCAATAAAATAACAGTAAGAATAACTTTATTTATATAGCACCCTTTAAAAACTACATTTGCAAAGTGCTTTGACAGATAAAGCAAAGGCATTATCGGGGCTGAAGAGCATATTAATACAAAGCAAGACACACAAAACAGAGCGCAGTAACAAGGCCGACAATCGAATACAGTAAAGTTTTTTTGTTTGTTCTTAATTTCAACTTCTTCAGTCATGTGGGTTGCAAAGGTAATTAAGTGCCAACAGGATATCCTGTGGTAGAAATAAAAAAAAAGTGTCTTTTAGCTGCAATGCTTTGATACTGGCTGCAACAAACACAGATGAGTATCTATATGTATGTTAGTCAATTCCTAAGGAGTTGTGCTATTTGCTATATTTATTTACTAATTGTATGGTAGTCAAATGGTTGGTTTTTATGCTTCCATGCATTAGTTTTTAATGCATTCATGCACAGCTTTGGATTTTTATCATTCATATCATACGTGTGTATGTGATGTCTTTCTTGTATGTGAATTTGCTATTTTGAAATTTTAGAGATAATTATAATTATCTAATAATATATAATTAAAGATGTTTATCATATAATTTGGGATTGCCTGGGGACATAGCTCAGTCGTAGAGCACATGCTTTGCATGCAGAGGCCCCGGGCTCAAACCCCAGCCACAAGTCAAACCAATGGTAGGCTTGGGCCAGTGCCAAGCCCGAATAAATGGGGAGCGTTGTGGCACAAAGGGCACCCGGCGTAAAAACTATAGCCAAGTCAATCATGCAAGTCACAGAGCTGAATTGATGTGGCGACTCCAAATAGGCAAAAAGCCGGAGGAAAAATAAATCAATAAATAAAATTAATTAAAATGAAAACAGGAAATACAAGTTTCAGTTCTTCAAATTAAAGCTACAAACTACCTCCCACAGAGCAGGAACAGCCACTGCAGCCTCCAACACCTTCTGGAGGTGACTGATCTGAGGGGAACAAACACAAACTCATGCACCCATGTTTTATTTCAAAACACAACTGAGCTTCCTTTATTTAACCCATTTATGTTATGGCCAGTCCATCCCCATTAAATATTTGTCATGACAGGAATTTCCTGATGCACCTGTTCTTACCAAGTTGAAGCCAAGCAACTTCTGAAGCAGGCTGTTCCACAGCTGGGCGTCATACACTTGATACTCCAGACACAGGTCTGCTACCAACCGCACAGCCTGAAATGTGGTGGATGAGTTTGTCTGCATACAGTTTGGGTACAACATTTCTAAATGAGGAAGCTGCATTAGATGTAATGTGTAATGGTACCTGTGGCTCATGACTGTGGTTTTTCCACAACCCTTTAACCAAACCTTCTTTGGGACTACTGAGGAAAGACTGCACTGTGTAGGGGATGTTCAATGCCTCCAGTTGAGAGACAAAGATATGGCACTTAAGGTAATATCTGCATAGAAATATAACCGTCACTGCTGATTAGAAACCTTTGTTAAACTTGTATTAACTTCAAACTGTATGAGTTATCATGGCCTCATACTGGATTTTGGTCCTGCAGATCTGTAACTGAGCCTCCAGAGTGTCTGCATCGGTGAGGCGAACAAGACACAGCAGCGCTCGGGTCCGATGGCAGAAGGTCAGACGAGGCCCAGATGAGCTTAGGGGCTACAAGAGAAAATCCAAAAACAGACATCAGACACTTTTTCAACACGCTGCCAAGGATTAAATCAATGCTATTTATTCCTCACCCAGGTCTCAGCTGAAAGGATAGGGCTTAGAAGACGGACAACATCATCCATGGGACAAGATTGAAGCATGTACACCACCCTGAGGGCATAAAAACAAAGCACAATAAACACAGCCCTTCTACCCAGTCATTAAACTGTAACACTTTCATTTTATGCTGTTGTACCAAAAATGTTCAGCTAATAGACACAAGTATCCTTTCATCTAATTATCCTCAACAGAGAAATGATCAAAATTAAGTCAGAAAGTTCTATTATAGGATGTGCAGAAAAAAAAAAAAAAAAAAAAGTAGCATAACACAAAAAACATGATGTCTTTACCTCATTAAGTCGGGGTCCTCCTCAATGTTGCTGACACATTGATGATTACCAATATCCTTAAATAATACACCAAATTAATAAATAAATAAACACAACTAGTCAGAAGTCATAATAGACTCACATTTTATAAAACACAAAGCAAGTAGTTGAAAAAGGAAAATGAATAGAACCTGTGAGAGGTAAAACAACACGACAAACCTTGGCCACAGCTGGCCCTGTTTTGCAGATCCACTTTTCCAGCATCATGTTTCGGATTTTCAAGAGATCCACATTGTTGACTGTTGCTATCTCTTTGATTGCAGAATGTATATCTGAGACAGAGACAAATTGTCTGGTTGTAAAGAGTTCACATAGTCAGTGACAGACCATCAAACCTTGCATCCTAATTTATAGCTAGTTGTAAAACCAGCCTGTTTAGTGCCACCCAGGCTGTTGAGTTTATGGCAAAAATAAAGCTGGTCTTATAGTGTGACTTTAGTGTGCTTTAGCTTCTAATGCAGCACCTGTTCTAAAGTGTGCTCACCAGGATAGGTTTGGCCTCCTGAGTCTCTGTAGCGTTGTTCCACGCTGCTGTGCTCATACAGGGCCACAATGAGCCTGGCTGGAAGCCCAGTCAGTTTCAGATGCTCTGGGCTGTTCAGCTGGCTGGCTATCAATGTGTTCTCAGTTGCTGAGCGCTGGAACTGCAGCTTCAGTTTGGAAAGAAAGGTCTCCCCTTTGGCCCGTGCTGCCTCCTGCTTGGGATGAGAGGAGATTTGATTTTAACCAACTAAAACATTTAAATATTAAAAAAATAAATAAATAAATTTGATATTGATATTGAAAAATTCCCCAGAGGAAAAACAAAAACACAGACCTCAAGGTTTGGATCGTTCAGCCATGCATCTCCAAGAGCCAAACAGAACCTGAGGGACTGAGTTTTTTCATAGCCTGTAAGGAGCAGGAAACAAGTTAATGCATATATGGACAGATACCATCGGTGTGTAGTTGTGAGAAATTAGCTGGTTAGACCTGGCGGTAGTTCCTGGGTGAGCTTGTGGGCTGTGGCAGCAGCCCACTCTGAGCTCTGGATACAGCGGATGTACTTCGTCATAGTCTTAGCCACCTTGAAAGTCTCCTTGTTGTAGCTATGGCCTTGACCTTTTTTCCTCTGCTCTAAGAGTAGAGGCTTCATCTTCCTCTCGAACACGTGGTTTGCAGCTGACATGTATAACTTGTCAAGGCTCACCTGGAACAAATAGGAAGGTTTGAATAACCTCAATTACATTCAACTCCATGGATAAATCTTTACTTTGATTTTACAGAGTGAAACTGTGACATACCTTCATCAGTTTGCTGATTAGCAGAAGCGTAGGGAAAGTCTCCTCACTGAGCTCAGGACCTAAACATAAATGCATTTTAGTTTCTTCAGTCTTAACACATCTCATTAACTCCTAATTTCACTTAATCGAAATATAATTAATCAAATTACAGATTTTGTGTTGGATGGTAAAAGCTGTTACAGATGTTAAAAGTTTAATCCATCATCCAGTTGAGGAAATCAACAGCAGTCTGATCTACAGGTGGTTAGGAAATATCTGAAATGATGTTAGGTCCTAAAATTAACTGAAATGATTTCCTTCTTGATAGAATAGACCTGACAGCAACAGATAAGTGAAAACATACTAGAATCAGCAGAGCAGTACTTCGTCAGCTATAAAAGTATAAAAAGAAAGAAATCAAACAACCCCCCCCAAAAAATAAGTATTACTCAAACTCACAGATAACCTTCCAGAAATGTTTGGTCTGCATCAGCAGGTGGAAGGGCAGTCTGCTGCCGGACAGGACGTTTGGTAGTAGGCTGTTTTCCAGGAGATATGTGCTTTCCACGTCTGATGGAGCAGAAACTCGCTTGTAGGATTTCAGGTGCTGAAGGAGGCCCATTGCCTGTGCATTAAAAGGAAACTGATTGCACGTCAGCAAAGTTTCTTGTTTGAGACAACAATCTATTTAACATTAGACCAATTTTTTACCTGACTTATAGAAAAGCTTGTCACATTCTCATCTGCGGCTTGTATGATCTTCAACACAACTTCAATCCTCTCATAGTTGTAAGGGCTGAGCTGAAAGAGCAGGGTAAGTAAAGAGTCAAATTCAAATTCTGTTTGAGATATAAACACCAAGAGGTTTGGTACTACAACAGTTGCTAAACCACTAATTGTACACACGTGTTATATTTCATACATTTTCTTAGGTTGGCCTTTAGGTGAAACAGAAACAACATAATTTAATCTGAAATATTACTCAATACTCAGTAATATTAATGGCACACTACTTCACTCCAATTTCCGCCATACTCAAACCTTGAATAAGGCAGCACAGAGACTGCTGGTGAGCTCGCTGGTGCTGTGTAACATGGGGATGATCTGCAGGACTCGCTCCAGTGCATCTGCATGACACAGAGGCTGCACCTCTTCCTGTCCTGCAGCCAGGTCACCTGCACCTTCCTCATCCTCTTGGAGCAGCAGTAAGGTGGTGATGTACTGGTTGATCACATTGTCACGGTCTAAACCAAAGGTGCTGCAGATGTATGCAACAGCTAGGTGAGTTTTAGCGGAGTCAGGACACAAAATACATTTTATATTCTGCAGTGAAATCAACTGAAAGATGTGTCAGTGTTGAGTGAGCAGCTGACCTGCAGTACTCAAGAATGATGTCTGGTGTGATCTTCCTGTTCTTCACCAGAACAGGGATCAGACCACGCTTCATCTCAGGCCGCTGACGAAACACAGGCTGGATGGATATCTGCAGCAGAGCATGGAAACAAATGCTCAATTGCAAGTCATATGAAACAGACATGAACTGCAGACCTTGGATCTCAGCCTTTTTCATTACCTCTAACTTTCCAAGCCTGATGCCCCACTCGGCATCAGTGATGACAGACAGGAAGTTCTCTTGCTCCTCTGGCTCATTGTACAAGCAGCAGAGATTGGCCCCGATCCTGGCTACAGCCTGAAATAACCAAGAGACTGATTAGACATGTTGAATACAAATAAAGATATTGACCTTCCAATGCAAATGGAGATTTATTATTTATTTCTTCCTACCAAGATTTTGTCATAGTTTTGCCAGGTGTTATCAATAACCTTCCATAGTATTCTGAAGACGTCTGCTTTGGAGAGAAGGGTACAAAGTCCAATAGCAAAATCATGATCGACCACTCTCCAGTTGAACACCTGTGGTGCATAGAAAATAGAGACACTATTATTTAGCAAAGACTCAGCAAATCTCAGTAAATCTTCTACTTTGCTGTCATGACTCTGACTCACCTTGTTTAAAAGGGCCACAGCCACAGCATTGACAGAGGATGTAGTTGTCTTTCGGAGATCATTCAGGCATATATTGTACTTCTTTAGCTCTTGGCTATTATAAAGCTGAGAAAACAGACATTACATGCTAAATAATGTGCTATGTTTCAATGACAAGTAGATAAAGCCTTACTAAAAGTAGCATTGATCCAGAAATACAATCAGAAGCAGCACTCATAGCACTATGGAGCTGCCATACCTGCACACATAGCTTAATGTCCATAACATTAGAGGTGACATGCTGCAGGCAGCTGCCATAAGAATTGACCAGCACTCTGAGGGCCAGCTCTAGCTGACTGCACTCCTGTAACATCTGTAGCATGTTAGCCAGAGGGTCCAGGAGGGGCTGCAGGTAGTTTGAACCTACATGTAGACCAAGGTAGACACAAAGTGAACTTTCAAAACTGCAGCTTTAAGAAGGACAAAAAAGAAAGAAAGAAAAAATATCAACTTAAATATGTACCATCCTCAAATGAGCAGTGTGACAGACAGGAACAGTCCAGAGGGTACAGTTTGGTCTCTGCAGGAATGAGAATAAATAAGCATAGCAGCTGATAAGGCCAACCAGCTGCAGAGGATGAAATACTGCATACATCACCCATTTGAGTATCTACTTACCTTGAGAAACAGGCAGCAGACATTTCGTAATTTCATACTGAACAGGAAGAACAGACACTGGGTCCAAAACAATACAATCCTCCTTAAAAATATCCTGGAAGCTCCACTGAGATTCTGCCTCACAGGTCAAATCCTGTGACATTACAAAATTTAAATTTAAAAAGTTTATTACATGTTATTCATTTTATTTAAATGTCAGCAGGCAAAGATCACATCGAGTACAGGCCAGACCAAAATAAACTAAATGAGGTGTCATTCTATACAGAAAGATAAGATACTGACCTTGGATACAAAGCCATAGTTGTCTGATAACTGACACTGATGGTAGACATCCATAGCTATCCGTGTGCATTTGCAAAGCTCCAGGCAGTCCAGAAGCAAATCTGTAACAATTATTGATTTTGCAATTTACAATTGATTTTAAACAAGTAAGAGCAGCCAAACTAGCTCAGGTGTCTCTATTCAGCCCAATTGTTCATTCATAATTTTAAAATTGTTTTGTTTATTCTCCTGAATGTAGTCAGCATCTTCAACAAAATCAGAGAAGCTACTCCAAATTCTGCAGTATGAAAATAAAGATATTTTTCTCATTTTTCTTATGGTGTGATTTGTAAAAATATTTTGAGCTGACTCTTTAAAATAATACTCAGCTAGTAAATTAATATGGTAACATATCCGCTATTTTACACTTATTCTTTACCTGAGTGGCACAAAGTAATGGCCTGGCAGGCCAGATCGTGGATGACTGCTGGCAAATCCATGTTATTGGGAAGCACCATAGGAACATCTGCTTCCAGCATCTGGCACAATGTCTTGGCAGCAGTGAACAAAACCTTCCCTGTGCCGATGTTATAGTGGTGTTCATACAGCTCACTGGAGACATGACAGAAAAACAAACAGACAAACAAAGCATGAGCTTCTCCAGCTGCTTCTAAAGTGGATATCGATCATTTCATTTAAAAAAAAAAAAAAACAAGGGTCAAGGGAGAACAGCAGCAAGTCTCATTGGTTTCCTGTGAAGCATTCATACTCTCTGCATAGCATCCACAAATATACACCTGAGGATCTTTAGTGCCTTGTCCACTTTGCCCACGCTCAAAGCTCGCAGCGCCAAGTCAGACCAGAGCTCCTGTTCACTGCGCTGCAGCTGACGTCCCAGACGACGTAAACCAGCTTCTGTGGAGATAGTCTTGGTCTTGCCATCTGGATCGTTAGCCACAACTGGAGTCGTCAGAGGCTTCCCCTTCGATGAGTGGCGGCCACGTGTGTTTTCATAGGCTGTGATGTGATGCTCCTGGATCTGTTTTCTGATGTTTGGATCCTCGTAGTTTGAAGGGGTAAAGAAAACATCAAAATCCTCCTACAAAAGAGACAAAAGTTTGAGGATCAAAAACCAAATCACAGAACAAATGGAATATCATTCAAAAATGTGTTAAATGAAACTCACCTGTAAGTGAGCAATTGCCTTGAACATGACAAGGTTGTTCTCACACTCCAAGCTTTTAAGAGCATTATCTGCAGTGGACATGAAACCTGGTATCACTCTTGGATGTTCAGTTGGACATTCTTTACATTTCTTTCCAACATTTGCGTGCAAGCCATGTTTAAACAAATGTCTACTGTTTTATATCACTACTTCTGAAACGTAAAAAAGGCTTTTAAATGCATCTATTTCTGTGATGATTTACTGCTACAAAAGAAAACTACAAGGCCGAACCAAAGTTCAGCTAAAGACTTAGAGCTGAGAGGAATTCATTCACTTACTCAAGACAATAAGTGGGCCCAAGTCATTCTTCATTCAGAATGCCCAAATGGGCATTCTGAATGAAGAATGACTTTTCATGTCTAAGAACTGGCTAATGTAAATACTTACGTTTTTGGATTATGTGCAGGTATTTCAGAGCCTCCACCATCACTTGAGCTATGACCATCTGGTGCTTCTTATGCTATTTGAGTCAGGCCAGGAAAAAGTTCGGGTGAGATGGCAATTAACTGACACACAAAACTCTTTAAATTTTTACTACCTGCCATTTTTCTGCTGCGTATGCTTAAATTTACATCTGGTATCCTGGTGCTTTTCTCACAATACAAGTAGTCTTAAAATTGCATTCAAAACTTGTTTCTTCATTCCATATTCCCAAAATATAAGATCAATTTATTTTGAGTATGTACCATCATGTTCTCCTCACCTCATCAGATATGTGGACTTTGTCCTCCAGCTGCAGCCTTGCCCAGGATGTGAGACGCTCGACCACGCACTCTGCCTCAGCAGGGGACAGCCCCTTCAGGATGGTCATGCACTCCTCGGTCTGCAAGCAGTATGAAAAACTTCCTACCAACATGCCAAAAATGCATAAAACCAAAAACCAAAGTCACATACCTTGCCTTGGCCAATCAGCTGGATGAGATACAAGTAATTAATCTCTGAGTTTGGAAGTTTGTATGCCCCAGCCAATGTCAGGGAATCTTCTAAAGACATCGGCAAGTCTTGCTTCAGGATGTATCTAATCAGCGCCTTGGGATGACACATAGGATTGAGAAAGTGCACAGGCAGACATATCAGCAGAAGGCATGTCACAGAATCGATAAAATCAAATTTACCATAATTTCTGCGCTGTTGGAAAGGTTGAAGTTGCGGATCCCGTAGCCCCTGAGAAGCTTCCTTATCTCCATTAGATGGTAGCTCTCCTTTAAAAGCTCTTGTCTTAAGGATTAATCAAGTTGAAGACAATCATATAAAGGCTTTTCATGTCGGTTAAATTGTCAAGTTAATGGTAACTATTTCAAGGTGAGGACAGTGAAAACATACTTTGGTCCATCCATCTCTAGGTACTGCTGTACCAGTTTTTCCACCACATTACTCCAGGGCACTACAGCCTTCTGCATGATCTCCAGCACAGCATCCACCTTCAGCTGGTGGAAAATACAATAATATTTAGATTATTTGCTGCGGTCATGGCAGGTTTTCATTTAAATATTTGTGATCATTAACCTTGTGTTGGAACCTTGTAATGTGGTGCTGTTACAAACTTACATCAGTATCTGTCATGCAACCTAATACAGCCACTGCTTTGGCCTCCCATTCTGTGAAAAGTGTTGTGGTTTGAGAACTGCAGCGCTCCAGCAGATCCTAGTAGAGAGGACAAACAAAGGGCATCTTTGGGCATTTCGAAAATTAAGTGCATGTGCTGAATAAGTTTGGCTGCGGTAAAGTTTTACCTTAATATACTGTAAAAGTAGCTCATCAAAAGGAATGTTGTGCTCTTCAGTATAAGGCAGGATGCTGTTTTCCACTGTGGCAGCGATAAGCTCTGGGGCCGGCACTTTGTCCAGCATGAAGAATGCAACACTTCGTACATTTCCCTTTCAAATCAACAAAAAGGGAAAATGTAGGATCAACAAAGAAACACCTACTCAAAATTTTCTAAAAATACCAAGAATAAAACACCATTCACATACACAACGTGCTGATTTACATATGTGATGGGCAAAACATGGTATAATACAGTGTGATTCATAAGAGCTATGCCATAATGCATTTACAGAGATTTGCTGGAGTTGACTTATTGCTCAAATTGAAAAAACATCACTGTACAGTTTGACAGCTCTCATCTCAGACATCTAGAGAAATAGAGGGGGTTGCTTTCATTTCTACATAGTTCATAAAAGCACAAATGTTATCTGTGAAGCTCAAGTATTAGAATATGTCAATAATAAAAGACAAACCTTCTCAAAGACTGAAAGTGAAAGTCTGCAGTTGTATTTACAGTGGAGGTCCAGCAGTTGACGGAGGTTGGACACCAAAGACTTGAGGTTTTCCACCTCTTCTCCACCGTAACCATTATCCTTGTATTAAAGGAAAAAAAAAAAAAATCCAAAAAAAGCACTGAGTATGCAAAGTCAGGATAATTATGTTACATTACAGGCTCATAGATAGATCATCTTTGTGAAATGTGGCTAACTTACAGATTTCATCCACATCCATACAGAGGGCAGTCCGAGCACTGCAAAGTCCAACCCGTTCTTTGGCCAATCACTCTGGAAAATCATTTTATAATCATTTTCACTGTTTGTGCTACAATGTCTTAAAAGTTTCTCTTTTATACACTAAATAAAAACAAACAAATAAACAAAAAAAAAAAAAACCCAAATCTGAGATTCACTGACAGCATAGACAGAATTTCCCTCCAGTTTATCATCCTAACGCTGTAACACTGTGATTTGAACCTGGAGTGGTTTTGCATGCCATTAGAATCACTAGGAACATGAAATCATCACACTATAGACTCATTACAAGTTTTTTTTTGTGCTTCTTTGTATTGACCTTTTCTGTTAATTCCAGGTTTCTTGCCCTCTGCTCGAGCCATCTGGCCAGGATTTTCTATGGACACATAAAGATAGAGCTTTTACTGCTGAAAACATAGAAGGACACAGTGCAGATGAAAGTATTTTATGATAACAAATAGAGGTTGTATCCTACCAATGCTGATGGGAGCACTTTCCTTACAAATGGAACAATAACAGTCCTAAACCAAGGGCAGAGGTCCTGGGATGGCAGGTCTTCTGGGATGGCACTGAGCACAGCCTCAAGTTTGGTCTCATCAAACTCAACTGCAATCTGCCCCTGCCACAAAACCAGGTGGTAACACAAACAAACAATATCACAACTGAAACTTGACTAATGTGTTAGTATTATCCTTCAGAAAGTTACTGATAAACTGTTTCCACTATATACATTGAACATTAGAGACTTGTATACAGACCATGAAGATATTGATTCCTTATTACCTCATATCTGAGCCAAAGGAGTTGTGCACCATTTATGTCTCCATCTCTTAGGTGCGTCAGAATGTCTCCTAAATTATCAGTGCTGTTCAGGAAATCAATCCACGCAATTCCACTATGGATGACAGAGAGACATACTTAAGTCATACATAAATACACCAATTGGGAAAACAACAATATAGAGACTGTATAACATAAAAACTGAACGTACTTGAAATTTTCCAGCCCGTGTAGGCTACAGAAGGTTGCCAGTCTGGCCAAAGCTTCTTGGATCTGTAAGGTTGAGTATCGTGTGGCAGCGTGATTCAGCATCTTCTCTGCTGTGTCAAACGTCGGCCATGGAGCTTTGAGACAGTATTCCACTACATACTGCTCATCCTGCGCAATGCAAAACATTTTTACATCTATTATTCAGGGCGTTGACACTTAATACCAAATTGTATTTGCTAATAGTAACCCATGTTTCTTCAGTACTTTGAAACAGCAAAATGTGATCAGACTACATACTCAAAAACGGCTCTAACAGCATTGTCACACTCACTGTGATCTTCATCAGGTTGGTTTTGGCTTCATCCACAAGTTCAGACCACACATCCTGTCCATAGCCACCTACTGAAGCAGAGGCCAACTGCTCCAGCACAAACTCAAGCTTCACCTTGTAAACAAGCTAAACAAAAATCGGAGTGGTGGCCCTAGTCAGGGTGAAAATATCACTACCAGTGGAACAACTACTCAGCTAGAGATGGTAACAAATCTCCTGGTGAAGTATTTTACTAATTCAGTGTTTTCTGGTGTAAGGCAGACAGACTTACCTCTAAATCCAGCTCAAATGCGATGGCAAACTTTTCAGCCTCTTCAAACATGTGTTTGTGAAGAAGTCTGCTTAGTCTGGGAAGAACAAAAATATCAAATAAATCATATTACACTGACATCGTTTAGGTTACGGCTGCATAAACTTCACTTAATGCAGAAAAGTCTTTGTGAATTATAATGAGGTACCTGTGTTCAGGCAAAGCTTCAGTGAAGCACCTGACAATAACTGAAGATACAGACTCTCTCCGACCACTTGAATAAGAGAAAAAAAAAAAAAGACTGTTTAATATTTAAACCCAAATTGTGTTTTAACAGCATATTAATCATACAGATCCTTTCCTACCTTTTTTGGTTCTGACCAATCCCTTCAACCAAATAAATTGTATCCTGAAATCAGACAGAAAAACAACTGCTTTAAATTTGCAGCAAAGTTTTCAACTAGAAATGACCACACATAATCAATAAAATGATTTAATGAGTGTAGATTTTTTTTTTACCATATTTATTTTTGTCTGGACAAGGCAGGACACTGAGGAGACATCCAGGGAGCAGCAAACAATCATGGATGGCAGAAATCTTATTTGAAGTGAGTTGATCTAAAAAAAAGTAATAATAATAAAAAAAATTAGGATTCAGTTAATAAGAGGGTTAATCATTCATTCTACTCACTTTAAAGGGAGTTGTTAATCTACCTGACTGTTGTCTTGCTTTGTCAGTGTAATCATTTTCATGCTGCCCTTGTCTTGCCTGAAATACACACATATTAATTTACATTTTCATTTGTCTAGAAGGCACCACTGCCCTGTGTGCACCCACAGTACGTCATAAAACATTAATACATACGCCACCATGGAGGCAGAGCCACATTCTGTGGTGAGTTCAAAGTCATGAATGGCAAAGTCTGGGTAACAGTGGACCATGATGAGGAAATTCAGGTCCCAAAGACTCAGGACATCCTGAAATGAAAGAAAAACACAAAGTAATTCATTTGTGAACTTCGAGTGCTTTATGACTAGACATGCTCTGAAATATTAAATAGCTCAATACTGAACTCACCTCAGTGTCAAGAACATATAGGAGATTTTCCACCACAACCATTTTTCTCACACCTTTGAAGTAAACAAAGGGAGAATATGTGTACCAATTCTTGTATTATGTACATAACATGTTTTTAATTCTTTTTTACTGGATTTTTCCCCACGCTCATCTAAAACCATGACCCATGCATTCGTTGACTCTTTAGCATTTCTGAGACATATAAAAACTATGAACTTATGTACTGTTCATTATTCAAGAGGTTACCTGGAATTAAGGTATTGTTGACAGAGTGAGCAAGATGCATCTTTGTCTGATGAGGATCCATCATCCAGTGAGTCAAAGCACTATCTTTATCCCCCTGTTAAGAAATGATATTCAGACAAATGAAGACATTATCAATCCATCAATCCTTTAAATTTGATGCAAAACATTGGTTTCACAAACTTAGATTGTGCGTTGGTCTACAGCAATGGGTACTATTGCTATAGCCACTAACTATAATGGTGAGAATGGTCGGGTCAACAATAATAATTGCAAATTTGCTGTTTAGATTTATTTATTTATTTTTAGATTTTGCATAGAATCCAAAATATTTTTAGAGATGAAATGAGGAGGAAATTAAATGGACAGTATCTGTATCCTGGTTCATAAGTAAACCTTCTTGTATTTTGTCATTATAACATCCTGTCATTGACAAGTAATCAATATATCATAATTTCAGGTTGTAAATAAATGAATAAAACCTCTCTCAAACTCACCCCAATCATTAAGTGGATTTCATGGCCCTGGTTGAACATCACTGCAGTATTGCAGCCCTCATCATGGTAATCTTTAGTGGAGCAGAATTCTATTTTGATGAGAGACTGGAGCTGGATTTAGAAAAAGAGTGATTATTTATTAGATGTAAAAAATGTTTAAATTTTCTATTGTATGGTAAAAAAATTGCCTTAACTTACTTCTTTTAAAGCTCCCATGTCCATTTTTTCAATGGCTAATTTAAAAAAAAAAAAAATTATAAAAAAGAAAATGTTTAAATTGGTGAGAAAATAGGAAACCTTAACGTTAGCTGTATATAATATATTGATACCTGTCTTGATCTTTGGCAGAGCAAGGTTTGTGATGTGAAAAAACCCATCCTTAATGAGAAGAAGCACATGGTACAGTCCTGTCAACCAGAAACACATGGTTCAAAATTCAGACTCAAAAAAAAAAAAAAAATTTGTAGTAAACTAGAACAGAAATTCTATATGTCGCCATGTTCCCAGTAGACATTAAACAATCATTTTAACGTGGATTATTTCAACATCCATATAGACTTCACCTGTGGATCCATTGCCCTCTTCTATGATGAGATAGCGATATGTTTTCTTATCTCCACTTGAGGGCTTCTCAACCAAAGTCTACAGACCGAGAACATGTCATATTAATAATGTATATAGATGAAACATAGGTGATCAGGGTCAGTACAGCAGGTTATGTAGGGGAAAAACTAAATACCCTTGTGAGAAGGATTCTCTTGTGTGGAACATAGATCAAATGAAGATTTCCATTTCTCTCACACACCACCAGAAACTGCCCTTCCAGGCACACATCAATAGCATCCACATCCGTTTCTGGGGAAAAAAAAAAAGTTAGAAAGACAGAATAAAATATTGGATGCAACAGAACCTTTACAGCATTCTCAAACTGATTTTTTGTTTGTTTTTTTGCATATAGTAAACCCTAGTAAAGAGAAAGCAGTGTCCCCAAGTCATCTTAGCAAATTCTTGGCATGGCTGATTTAGATTAAGTCACTTTGGCCATCTCACGGGACACACACCGACATCTGACAGATTGTTAAAGAGATGCATGGGGGGAAACTATGAGCTATGAAATAAATATGGATACCAAAGTGAAGAAGAAGCAGGATGGTCTGATAGCTCTGGTCGAACAGGATGACTGTTTTGTCGGCAACAACAATGCTACAGTTTGAACCACTGCAAGCGGAGAGGCGAGGATCCGTCTGCACCTGCAAGAAGCATTTCCACGCAATCACTGACCACAACTGTCACCAACAGGAAGGACATCTGGATTAAGAAGATCCAGTGAGCAGGACAGAACAATATACCCGCACAACACCCAGTGCCCTTCACTACCACCACACCCCTGGATGTGAGTGTGTGGTAAATACGTGGGGCAACAGGGAGAGAGGAGCTGGATCGTACACAGAAATGACAGATTTTAAATTTTACCTCACTGGCAGTGGAGATTTTGACCAGAGTGTCCACCTGATACAAGCCACTGCCATTTTCCTCCCGTGAAACACTCCCCAGGCGGACAGTGTTTGTGTCCTCGTTGGTCAGAAGTTCAACGTCGCTCCACGTAGCCATTTAGAGGAGCTTCCACTGATATGGCATAAAATGAGCACTGTTTTAATTTACCACGATATGAGGAGATCAAATAACCGAAACACGGCCGATTAGCTTGGCTAACTAAGTTAGCATGATCTGTTCAGCCGTTTGCCTTTCCACGTCAATTTCATGTTGTGATATTTATAACAGTTAGCTGTTCAGGTAAGTTAAAAACCGACTAAAGTCAGGATGAACTATTGATATCTGTGAGCGAGTGGAGGATTGAAGTGAGGATACAGTTCATAATAACTCACCGTTGCAGTGAACAGATGACATTAACTCAAATGATTTAGCTTTATAATTTGGCGGGTTGCTGTAAATTAACGTAGACGCTAAAAGTTTATTTCTCCCCGGGTTTTGCTTCACAGGCGCAGCTTCGGGCGCTGGCTGTTTAAATGTGGCCTCCTTTGTGAGGACTTTGGGAAGAAAAGCTGCATTACAGCCTGTATTGAGTACCTTTAACATATAATATACACCTGGTTCATTTAACAGACGGCAGTCTTGGTTGAACTACAGTCAAAATGAGGGTAAATTATTCCTGACAGGTTTCGTTTGGAAAAAAAATAACTATTTGTCTGGGCTAGAGGAGGGGCGATGCAGGACTGTTTGGATGGACTTGCTGGGTTGCCAGGTTGGATATCTTTCGGGCTTGTGCGGCTAGCTTACTATATTTTCGTCAGTGAATCAAAGTTTGGGTCATTTTATTCGTCAGCAATTATTTATTTCACATCTATGAATAAACAGACATGCCATTTTACAGGGAGTTTGGAGCAAAAAGGTTATAAGTAGCGTAATCTTTATTCTTATAGTCTGAAAATCTCACAACACATAGTGGTAAAATTTAATTTCTTGTATTCTTTATAGTTGTCATGTCACTGCTTGCAATTTAATAGACTTAGTAGTTGATATTTAAAACAACACCCAGAGCGTGGGTCTAGGGGATTCAAGGTAATACCTGGCAACTCAGATCTCATCAGAGTAGAGCGGAGCGCTAACGATTGTTAGCAGTTAGCCTATTCTGCGTCGTCGCTTGTACAGTGGGCTAAACAGTGGCGTCCCGTTATCCGTGTGCTTCAGAATTATGTCGGTAAGTAAAATAACACGGTAATAATCAACACATAGGTCAGTGCACTAACATCTAAATGGCGTTGCCTTAACTTTGGATTTATATCCAGAAATGTATCTTTCTTAAAGATGGCGGTTAGCCCGACTAGGTTTAGCAACCTAGCTAACGCTGAAATTGCTCTATCGCTGAAGTATGAATGACGAACCGGGTGAATTAGCTGATCCTGGTAGCACGTTAGCTGACTGGCTTTTTACATCCTGCGACTATGATTTCCCTAATAACCGCTTTACACGATTCTGATGATAAATTATGAAATACCGTTAATCTGGGTCGATGGCATATTTTAAAGGGGCGCAGCTGAGTGAATCGCCACAAATAAAACCAGTAGCGGCTGTTAACATCGTGAACAGCCATGAGATGAATGGGTTGTGCTATTGGTAGAGAATCAGAAAGCGCTGTTTACAATTTGTCGTGCACGGCCCATTCAACTAAATGACACCAGACTGTGATGTTTAAAAAAAATATTCAGGGCTCTCGTAGTTTACTGAAGGAGTTTTAGTGATCTGAATAGTGCTGGTCGTCAGGAGGGTGCAAAAAAGACCGAGGAACACCAACATAACTGCAGTGTAATTTCCTCAAAAAGAGAGAACGTAAGCATGTAAGATGTGCCATGTAGCTCAGGAGTCCATTCTAATCAAAACCGTGTTACCATAAATACCATTTTGATTAAATTAAACAATGGGCAAAATAGGTGGGCATATCGTTTCCCAAGCCTTTTAATTCTCAGCACGAAGTAACATCCGTTGTTAGCATTCAAGTTCTTATTAATAACGTTAACTACCATCTACTGTAACCAACCATCAATGCCTTAGAACGGCCTTTTAAAAAAAAAACTTCATGAAGCCTTGACGGTAAAGCGATATAACAGCCTAATCAATTAAACTGATATTAAATCCAACAGTTATGTGAAGAAGGTCAGGCTTTCACTATTGGGGAATGAGTTGACATTAAGAAATAGTCTTCACTGCCTTTGAGAATGCATACAACCAAGACATTTCCACAGTATACTGCACTAAATAGATTTTCTGCTGATGGTTTTTCTCTTGTCCGTTTCGTCAAGGCAAGTGACAATGACTCAGTGGACTTGACCAGAACAGGCTCCCCAGTTCATCACAGAAAAAAACACAGCATGGAGTCATCCAGATCTCCTAGAAGCAGCAAACACCACCATTCACGGTCAAGATCACGCTCCAGGGACCGAAAACGTTAGTATTCAATAACAGTGCCTTGATTGTGCCTTGATCATTTATCAAAGTACACCTATATCTTTAACTTTACTTTTTTGACCATGCAGTTACATTATGCTGTTACAGTAAGCTAATATGACAACAGCTACTTCACAACCTGGTCTTATAACAACTTCAAACACTTAAGTAGCTTTACTGTCTGTACATCTAAACGTGCTCCTCCTAACAAATTTACTTCCCTGAGAATTTACAGAAAAGTTGTATCATGAAATATAGGTTTGTCAGCACTCTGATTTTTTGTGTTTTCAGGTGACAGAAAATACAGACGGAGTCGCAGTAGGAGCAAAGAGGTAAATGATAAATTGATTTCTTTAATTAGAAACATTTATGTCTTTGAAGGCCTATAATTATAGTCCTTGTTAGTGTTAGGTCGAGGTGAGTATGTTTTATTACATTTAATATGTTAGCATAGTCAATGTTAAGAACAAAAGAAATAAGTGGAGATGGGTTTACTCGCATGGACAGGGTACTTTTTTTTACCCTCCCTATGCAGACATGTCTCAAAGGAGGTTTCCTTGGATATCTGTCATTGTTTGTAACCATATTAAATGGTGAAGAGTGGATTTTTTTTTTTCCTTTATTTTTTTTTATTTTTTTATTTTTTTGTTAAATCCTGTGTGTAGATCACATGATAACATTTCTACAATAAATCATACTCAGCGTGCTAATGCACGAAGAGACTGAACAGAAGACGCTGCTGACATAGCAAAATAATATGTCTACTACTGGGACAGGTAACTATCTGCCATTCAAACTCATATTTGTCTCACACTATTAGTAGCAACATTGGAATTAACTCTTGCATCTCTTGCAGCTAGGTATGGGCATTAATTATTTGATATAATGAATCTTTAGTTTAATCCTAATGGTATCCCATGGTGTTATTTTTATAGCCTTAGTAAAAGTGTATTTTTACCTATCTGACTAATTCTTCTACACAAAGAGTAACAACAACTGTTCAAACCATGGTCACGTGATTAACACTCTCTGTGTTTTTCAAGTTAGTTTATAATTGTATGTGGTATTATGTAGATGACGAACATAGAGAAGCAGTAAAAAGTAAGTTCAATCAAGATGTGAGAGATTCCAAATATGCTGGTTTTATTCATTCCTTCATTCATGTTGAAATAATGCTGTCAGATCTGGTCGTTGTACAGAAATGCCACAGTTGCAGTCATGTTCTGAGAATGACGTTCTGTACATGTTATGAAAGTCGATTTGAAATGACAAGGTTGTTTTTTTTTTGTTTGTTTTTTTCAACTTGTCAAATTTTATTACATACCTGCTGCTATAAGCCATGGTACTAACTCTTTTTGTTGCACTATTTTCCTGAAAGAGACAACTTCTTCTTAAAACAGGCACGAAAGAGGGACTCTGAGAAGTCATCCAAATCACATAGAAAAACAGATGAGCATCAAGAGCAAGACAGACTTTCAGCAGAGAACGGAGAGGAGCGATCCAGACGCAGAGAAAGGAGGCTCTCCAAGGGCCGGAGCTTGTCCAGGTCACACTCCCGGGAGAGGTTAGTCTGATCAGTAGATAGTGCATAGAGTTGTATGTTTGGCAAAACCCTTAGTTATTTCTGTCATTCTTTATTTATGTCCTCTCATTACGGGAAAAAAATGCATTAAGATTCCGGTATAGACTCTAGATTAGTAACTTGGCCTTGACGCTTTGGCTATAATCATAAAATAGTAATATTTTTGATAAATAGAATTTGTGATCTCATCATGTCACAAAGTGTTTTTGATATATATGAATTATTTAAACAATTCTCAAGGAGAAAACAGTGGTTGCACTTTGATGTTTTGAAGTAATGTATTTGATTTTTTTAATGAAGGATTATTTTACTTTCAGGCGACATCACAGCAGAAGTCGGGACAAACGGCGATCACGGTCACGCAGCCGGGACAGGAAGAAGAAGGCTAGGTCCCGCTCAGGTTCAAGGACAAAACATCGTCATAGCAGAAGTCGCAGTAAAAGCAGGTGGGCTCCACTGAAACTAGAGCAATTATTGTCGAGATAAGTGTTTTTGAAGTTTTGTCCACAGTGTTGGCCATTCTACATGTCAGTTTCACTTTGTTTATTGAGTTATTTGGGTTGTTCCAAAAGGGAGCGAAAGAAAAGGAGTGAGAAAGTGCGTAGAAAAAGTCGAAGCAGATCTGTTAATCCACCTGCCTTCCGAGGCCGAAACACAGCAATGGATGCACAAGAGGCCTTGGCCAGAAGGTATGCCAGCAGCCTACAGGGCATTTAAAATCTAGATGGCTGGTCATTCTGTCATTCCTTCATTTTTGCCATTGATAGATAACTAAATTTTGGAGCACTTTCATGGCTTGGATTGACTTGGAACTGTCCCGGTGAAATTGTGTTCAGAATATCTGTATTTTTAATTGAAAAAATTGCAAGACATACGCTTGTGTACATCAAAACCTTCTATTAACTCTGCCTCCTAAGGTGAAATTCATTTCCATATTCAATTCGATACGTGTCATCGATACACAATTATTTAAAAACCTGCTGAGTGAAATGATCTCCCCTGTTTTTTTGTTTGTTTGTTTTTTCAGGCTGGAGAGAGCCAAGAAGCTACAGGAGCAGAAAGAGAAGGAAATGTTTGAGAAACAACAGCAGCAACAGCAGGAGATAGCTGCAGGTGAGAAGTGTTTATTTTCCAGATTTGAAAAGTTTCAGAATTGAGTTGAATCTGCATGAAATAATTTATCCTCTGTATATTTCATTTCCAGTAGCTGCCCCTATCGCAGCAGCTGCTGCTGCTGCAGCTGTCTCAAACCCTGCCCTCAATGTGGCAGCTCTTCTAGCCTCTGGGACACAAGTTACACCTCAGATTGCTATGGCTGCACAAATGGCAGCCCTTCAAGCAAAAACACTGGCTGAGACTGGTATTGCTGTGCCCAGCTACTACAACCCATCTGCTGTAAACCCCATGAAGTTTGCAGAGCAGGAGAAAAAGAGAAAGATGCTATGGCAGGGAAAGAAGGATGGGGTTAGTTTTGATTCTTGCTGTCATTTAATTTTTACCTACCAATAATGTACATGCCTAGCTTTACCTCCAAATAAGTTCTAACAATATACATATAAATCTGTGTTATTTTTAAGGACAAGTCCCAGACAGCAGAGTTGTGGGAGAAGCTGAACTTTGGAAACAAGGACCAAAATGTTAAATTTCGCAAACTAATGGGTATTAAAGTAAGTGTAATTATTAGCTTACTGTTTTTGTTTTAGGCTGGGGTTTTTGTTTTTTTTTATAATTCAGATAACTAGTTATAGTTTTCCTTTCCAACCTGTAGCTTCTGAGTTAAATGCAACTTGCTTCTTTACAGGGAGATGACGAAGCCGAAGCTTCCAAACCACTCAATGACGACGGCCTGAAGACTCTTCAAAAACAGGAGGAGATGTTTAGGAACCTTGACGTTCAGTATGAGATGGCTCGGTCTCAGACACACACCCAGAGGGGAATGGGCCTCGGCTTTTCCTCTTCATTCTCACGCGGAATGGATTCTATCTAATGCCAAATCTGTACTGTCAGTGCCGATTATATTGGACTACCAATTCATCGCTAGCCCTAAAGCTTGCATGAATGTTGCTTTGAATCTGTAATTTATTTCTAGACAAACATGTCACGTACTGGAACATTAAAATGTAAATGCTCAAATGCTGAGTTTGTCTCAGTGCTGACTGATCTGTACATCTTTGAAAAAGGAAGCATCAGTCTGACAGGTTGATGCTGGTTAAAATAAGGTAGCTGTTTTGAATAATGTGATAGCTTTTTTTTTTTTAACTCAAATATATATATTGATATGTGATTGTAAACATAAACTGATTATAATGTTGTTCAAGTGAACACTGTTTACATCCACTTAGCAAAAGGCATCTGAAGTCATTGTCATTATAGGAATTCCCTTGGTTTCATTTCTCTTAATAGGGAAAAACAAAACAGTGGGCTATAATACATAATGTCTTTAGGATTGCCATGGATAGACATGGGCCCTAGAAAAGTAATTATTACATATTTCAACTGTTCTTGAAATAAATTAGTTTGTGTTGGATACGGTCTTTCATATCTCACCTTATTTATTTTTTATTTGATGTGATATTTATGTGGCTCATCATATTTTGGTTCAAATTAGTGCTTTTTGGAGGGGTTGGTGCTGGTGGTTAACAAGGTTTTTGAAGCTCTGTCTTTTTCCAGAGTTTTACGGTCTAATCTGTGCATTGTTGAGCAACAACAGTATACCTGGAAGCGTCTAGTAACTATGGCAGTATAATCAAGTAAAGCATTTGTCCACATCAAAGTATACCCAATACAAAATATTTTTGCCAGTGACAGGTTCACAATGTTGTTATAAGTGTCTTATATCATTATTGAAGGGATTCTTATGGAGAAAAACCATATTTGTTAAAAAGTAGATCCTTTTAACAAATATGCCTAAAATGCTATCCAATGGAAAATGTATATGAATCCTGTGTATTCAATGGAAGTCACTATTGTCATCCAGCCTACATTCTTATTACCAAATCTGATAGAAATAGTATGGTATTGTAGACGGGTGATGTGCCCCATTTCTTTAAGCTGCCATTTGAAGCCCTGCATTTTGGAATGGGGCCTTCACCATCCTGTTTTTAATTTTTTGTTGTTTAATCAGTAGAGGCAAAAAAATGGAGAAAGAGGCATAGCATAAGAAGAGTAGGGAGCACATCAGACCTGCTCTGCACTCTATCCTAATCATCACTGTGTGTGGTACAGTCTGTTAATCACACAGTAGCCACAGGCTAATGCAATGCTTTATTTTCTCTAAATGGGAGTATCATTTACAAAATGACCTTCCTGTATCAAAGAACACTTGAAACTTGAGACCATAAACTCATCGGAAAAATGCTTACTTGGTCAATAAATCAAGTGAGAAGTAGGGTCAGAGTTTCTGCCAGATGCTTATTAAATGAAAAGCAGGTTCGAGGCTTTTCAGCATTGGCATCATTTTTCAGTCCTTGAGTCCACGGCTTAAGAATTTAACTCCTCAATAAAGTAAAGTACAACTTCACATGCGAAATTATTAATTAAAATTTTTAATCATTAATCAGAAAACTGGAAGTTGGGTTAAATTTTGACCCTTTTTATTTACATATGAGACTGGAGTAGAGCACATGAGCCACACCAGTAATAAGGTTGTGGTTGGCAAACTCAAGTATGAGGAGCAGGATTGGGTATTCACTGTGTCTCTTCTCCAGGTTGGACTCCTCACTCAAGCCCATCCAGTGAAGCAGCAGTGTTTGCATGGCATCCGGGAATAACTCTTTGGCTACTTCCTCAGCAGGTGGCAGGTCACTTATTCTCTCAATATGCTGAACTTTAAAGCCCTCCACTTTTTGACTGACACTACCATTGGCTGCATGAAACTGGTGGCCCAGCCATTGTCCTATACAACTCAGCAGGGAACTTGAATACACGGAGCCCCAATCTTTGGCCTTTAGCAGGGCTAATACTGTATTTGCCACGTCCTTTTCTTCCAGATTCCCATTTATGTACTGATCAATGTTCTCCAAAAGTAGCAAGATGGTTTCTAGTTTTTCTGTGCGGCTTTGAATCACTGAGAAGAGTTTATCATTCAAGTTGTGCAAATGTTGTCTCACTTTGGTTAACATCAGTTGGCATTGGTCACTTTGCAAGCTTTTCCACGAAAAAGAAAAAGAAAAATCATGATCTGCTGATGTATCACCTTTCTCACTCCCACATGCATCCACCAGCATCTTGCCACAATGTTGAGTTTGTGACATTTCATTTTTCTGTTCTCTATCACACACGATGCTGGATCTGGGTTCTGCAAAGTCCAACTGCAAACTGACATTGTAGCTCATTTTCAGAGGGCTGTTGTTAATCTGTGATTTCCAAACATCCTACAGGAGAGAAACCATAATTTATGAATACATACATAAATATATATATATATAAAAACAAAACAAAGCAAATACATCCTGCATAAACACACATAATACAAACAGTCCCGTACCTGGAAGTTCTCCAGCACAGCAAGCTGCTGTTGCTTACTGTACATCTCAAATGCTACTCTAAAAAGGCCTTGAACACTGTAGAACCAGAGGCTGTTATTTGCTGCAGGCACTTTCAACCCATGAAACCTGAAAGCTGCAACAAACCACAGACAGCAGTTTAAAGTGTGAGTGTAAGTTCTTTGGTGTTACGTGGTCCCATTTTCTCATGTGATTTCTACCTGATGATAAATGTATTTTTGTGGCCAGTCCTTTCTTCGCAAACTTGGCGTGGTATCTGGGATGGTTTTCTGTACGGATGTCAGTGCTGGAGAAGACATCAGCTCCCAAATATAAAGGAATGACTGGGGCCTGAAACAGAGATTAACAATGAAATCACCCCCTTATCAAGACTTTCATTAAGACATAAAGAAAATGGAGAATAACTTTTATATTTACAAATTACGTTACTATTTGTATAGATGGTATTCATGTATATATCACACACACACACACACACACACATACATATATATATATTAATATTTATACTGAGACAAACTGCCCAAACCTCTCTGACACTGTGAGTTGTCTCCTTGCAGCAGGAGGTGTGATCATGGTGCACACACTGAGTGAACTGACTACAAATACAAACACAAATCTGCTATTTTGCTCTCTTTGAGAGCAAAATAGCGTTCCCTGACCCGGAGCTGTGCCATTGATCACTCACCTGGTGGCCACACTCTGTCAGGCTGAATGTTGTCTGATTCACCAGGTAAATAAAGCGGATTTTCCCCGAGCCGCCGTCCCACTGGGGTAACGTCAAGTGGACCGTTGGGCAACTTGACATAACTGCAAACAAATCAAAGTCTGAAATCAAACTTCCCAGTCGGTCACATTTATGGAGGACTGGAGGTTTCCCCTTAATATTACAGACTTGTGTCAAGAAGTGAAATGGTCGGATCAAACCGAAAAGGATCACCAGAGCACCAACAGTGTTAAAGGAGAAAATTAATTCCTGAGTGTTGACTTACAGACCAAAGAGGCCACTGGGGAGAACAGTTGGTCCACACGGCAGCTTACACTTGTGCAACGGAAAGGGCAATTACCAATAACACACTGAAAACACATATATTCGATGAAATGTTTTTTAAGTCATCTAAAGTAAAAATAAAAAAAGCTGATAACTCTTAGATACTCGGCTTGTGGCGTCCACACGACCTTAATGCTACACCGTGGGCTAAAAATCCAGCTTCATCTTTGCCAATCACGCTCACGCCTCAACTCGACACGTGACATGCGGAGAACCAATGAGTATGAAATATTGTCACTTTGACCTCTGACCCCGGTTGGTGAGCCACACACAGAGCTCCGCAAAGATGGCCGAAGTTGATTTTGGGGACAGAGAGCTGTTTGAGCAGCTCGATGAGTCTGCACCGCCGGCACCGACACATGTTCGCTTCACGGACGATGAAGAAGAGCCGGAGGAGACGAGCCAGCTCCGGAGCCGGCTGGAGGAGAGTGACGCCCTCATCCTGAGACTCACGGAGGAGAATATCCTTATGTCCGATCCGCTAGGTTTAGATTAGCAAGGTGGACTTAGCACTAGCTGCAGTACGCTAGCACCAAAACAGAAAAGTGCATAACACGAAAGAGGGGCATGTTTTTTTCCCCCAGGCCTTTCATCCTTTCCTTAACTCTTCAACCACATAAATGTTTAAGGAGGCAGCTGAACATCCTGGCACGTCCGAGGTAATCGGCTGACACCCGCTAGCTGCAAGTAAAACAAAACTGATAACTAAAGCTAACTTTTCTTTGCCTCAACAGCGGAATCACAGTTGAAGATGTCAACATGGATGGACCGCTTCTTCAGATCCTTTATACAAACAACAACATTTCAAAGTGAGAAATCTTTAATTGTCACTGGATTAATTTGTTCGCTTGTCCTCTCTGACGTAAGCCCAGTTTGTCTTGATTTTAAACGTGTGATTATGAATATGAAATGAATGATTTTATGTTTATGTCAGCTGTGTGCGAGCTTCACTGCCAAGTTATCACTGAGCTCTTGATAATGATGATAGTTAAATAAACAACATTGTCTTCCTTTTCAGGCAGTATCGTCAAGAAATTGAGGATTACATCTGCAGTGTCATTCTTAAGAACCAGAAACTGGGCCATGGAAAGCAAAAATCCTCCTTTCACATCAAACCCCAGGTATTTACCCAGACTATATTTAATGATCAACATCCATATATATATAACTATGGAGGGAAAAACATGTCCTCTCTGTAAAGAATTCAGCTTTTGCATTGGAGGAAGATCTGTTGAAGGTGTCTTCCACTCGTGTCCAAACAACAACAGAAGCCTTCAAAGTAAGTGCTGTTATTTCTCAGTGCATATTGCACAATTCATTCCCCCATTGGGAAAAATAAGTATTTTTAAATAATCTTCATCCTTTATTGATATATCAAAATCAGCTGCTTTCAAATTTTTCTCTCTTAGGTGGTTGGAAGTGTCTTATACTTCACTACTTTCAGTGTTGATAGACTTGGACAGCCCCTGGTAAATGAAAACCCCCAGCTGACAGATGGATGGGACATTCCAACGTATCTTTAACTTGTCAAACAATTACTGTGGTTCAGTCTCATATGCTAAGTTATTTGCGGTCAAATGTTATTTTGTTTATGTTTAGGAGCTTTAGGAGCTATAAGTTTAGGAGGTGCTATAAGCGTTGCTTCCAATGAAAAATTTACTAGGGCAATATGATTAGATTTGATTTTATTGCAGTGTGGGCAAATACTATATAGTTTCCTGAAATGTCGCAAAGCTATCATCAGATTTTCAACCAAGTTGTTGGAACGGATGGACAGGAAATTGAAATGAAAGACAAAAGGTACAATTGATTATTAATGGAAGTTTTGTTTATTTTCAATTTTGTTTAAATAACTTGCTCTCTCTATCACTGTATAATGAGTCCACTAATAATCTGTTTATTCTAGACCCAAGTCCATGTGTTTCAACTGTGGTTCCAGCGGTCATCAGATGAGAGATTGTCCCAATGTAAGAATAGTGATTCATTATAATGACATGAATCTAAGTTAAACCATAAAAGGCAAACTTGATTTACTTCATCTATGCGTGGTTACCTCCCTAGCCTAAAGACATGGCTGCAATTAATGAGAGACGAAAGGAGTTCAATCAAAGTAACAACCAGACCATGCAGAGTAACCAACGATACCATGCTGACGAAGTGGAGGAGCGGTTTTCTAAATACAAGCCTGGAGTCATGAGGCAGGATTCTTAGTTGGAAAACAATAGAAAAAAACAACCGATCACATGTTATACCAATTGGAGCAAATACAATGCAAATACTTGTAAAAAAGAATTAATTGTTATTAAATACTTTTCACTGTGCTTTTTAACAGTGAGGAGCTTTTGACAGCCCTGGGTGTTGATGGCAACACCCTCCCTCCTCTGATATATCGAATGAGGCAGCTGGGCTACCCACCAGGTTGGCTCAAAGAGGCAGAAATGGAAAACTCCGGCTTAACACTGTATGATGGAAATGGTATGTCTCAAATAAAGCTGATTATGTGTTCTTAGTGATTTTCATTTGTGTAAACTACTGAGAAATATAGGGATGTATCTGACATTTGAGGGATTGGGCTTCATCTGATTTTTTTTTTTTTTTTTTTTTTTTTTTTTCTTTTTCCTCCCCTCTTTCTCTCTCTCTTTTGTAGCTTCAAATAGTGGCAGTGGAACAAACAATTTGCAAGATCTCTCTTATGATGTTTCCAAACTGATAGATTTCCCAGGCTTCAATGTAGCAGCACCAGACAAAATGAAAGATGTAAGTTTAGTAGCATAATGTTTTCAAATGTTTTATTTCAGTACATTTTAGTGACAGGACATTTTATGTGTCTCACAGTATCTGTTTATGTTCTTTCTTTTCAGGAGTTCATGCAGTATGGTTCAATTCCAATGCAGAGCAGCCACATGAAGCAAAACTATGCTGCTTACCTTTCCAACAACTTCCCCATGGTAACTTACCTAAAATTTTACGACAGTTGATATTTCAATTCAAAACATTTAGGCCACACCCCTATCCATGCTTTCCAGCTTCCTATTTGATAATCTCAGGAATATAACCAAACTTTGTGGATATTACATAAAAACAATTTATGTAACCTAACCCAAAATATTGTATTATTATCATGCACCATTCAAAGAAATATAAACTCAACTCTATGTGTCATAGGTGGCCAAATCCTGTCTGTTATACAAGTCCAAACTGTTGACATGCTGTGGATTGTCATTCTTCAGAGCCAATCATACTAATTAGAGTGCACAGTCCTCTGTATTTTTACATTCTTTATCAGATCTGGATTAGGATATATAATGGCAAAGATTTCCCCGAATGTCATTCTTCCCTGCCAACAGCCTGGTGCCACCTGCAAAAAAAGACGCCATGAATCCGACTCATCTCCTCAGCTAAGGAAGAAGAATAGGTCCAGTCCTGATCGGATCTCAGATAGGAGTTCAGATATGGATATTGAATCAGGTAACTGTTCACCTGAGTTACTTTTTCAGCATGTCCAGAACACAAAACTCTGTTTCAATGACAATCTAGAAAAATCTCAATATCTGATGCCCTTTTCCTAAGTTGGTGTATAAAATACTTTTGTTGTCTTCTCTGTCTTGCTGTTTAAAAAAAAAAAGTCCTGTGTTTATTCATAATAATGCACAGTAAGGTGTGAATCAGCTGACTCATTGTTTGGACAGTGTGTGACTTTCCAATCTTTTGCTGACCTTATTCATGTCTTCTCTCAGACCCAGGAACACCTTATCACAGTCAGAGCCAAGGTGACTTCCAGTTCCAGCCACCACAGCCCCCTGGCTCTCCCTGCTTCAGCTCACCTCCTCCTTTACCCCAGGGTACTCCACCTGCTACACCCACTCCCCCACCTCTCCCTAAAGGTACACCTCCCTCGACACCCACCAATGGCTCTCCAGCTTTTCAAGGGAGGAATTGGGTAGTAGTCGATGAGACTATGGATGGAACAGAGGATGAACTAACACTGGAAGAACTTGAAGAGCAGCAGAGGCTGATTAGGGCAGCTCTAGAAAATGCTGATACTGCCACAAATAGTGACTGTGAGACACCTGCAATGGGAACACCTATACCCAGTTCACCAAGTGTGTCCACATCTGCAAATGTCGATACAGAAACAGAAGAGGCTGATGAAGCAATGGACACATCAAGACCTGTTGAAGTATTTTCTACCAGTGATGATGAAGGGGAACAAAACAGTAAAATTTTCTCTCATAACCTTGGACAGATCAAAGTTGAGGATGACAGACCTCAGAGTCCTGGTCCTGACAAATCCCATGATGGCCGTCCTCTGAGTCCTGGTCCTGTCAAAGCTCACGATGACAACCCCCAGAGTCCTGGTCCAATCAAATCCCAAGAAGACAGCCCAGAGAGTCCTGATCCAGTAAAACCCCCTAAAGAAACCCCCCAGAGTCCTGATCCAGTAAAACCCCATAAAGATACCCCCCAGAGTCCTGATCCAATCAAATCCCTGGAAGACAGCCCGCAAAGCCCTGATCAAGATTTCTCTAACAAAGGCGCGGGAGATTGTGCTTCACCTAAGCAAGTAGAAAAGATTACAGCTGTCCCTCATCGGAGCAAATTTGCAGCTGGTATCGTTCAATTCGAAGATACACCAGAATTCACTGAGGTTGCTGAAGCCACTGGCACATACCTTAGAATCAGAGACTTACTCAAATCTTCCCCTCGAAATTTGGCAAAGAAAAAATAAAGATACCGTCTTGATACATGGAAATTTTTTAAGCAAAAAATTTACTTTTATTTTTCAACTCCACGCTATCAAGCATGTTTTTTTAGCAGTTTCTTTTATACAAAGTTAAATGTCCATGCTGTAAATAAATTTGATCTGTAAATATACAAGGAGACGGTGCAACAGCAGTGATTTGTACATTTAACTGAACTTTTTTAGGTTTTTGTAGTAGTTGTGTCAGTTGGGCTGTTTTTATTGTAAAATTTTGATCTGCATTACTTTTCATAACAAGTTTAAATTGCTTTTTCTATTTTTGTCCCACTTTGCCCCAAATTGTGCTAAAGCCATCAAACAAACCTACTTGCCTCAGTGCTTTATTTTGTCTGCCAGTCATACCTTGGCGTGGATTTGATTTGATTTGCTGTATGTTGGTGTCAGTAAACAAGTTGACCCTCTATCGCAATTTCTGACTTTGATGAAACGGCATGCACTTGAAATTCGGATTTACATTTTCATTTTGCTCATATGTCTACATTTTCCATCATAAAGTTAATTGAATAGATTCCTATCAGATTTTAAATTAACTAAGTCCAGCCCTTTCTGAATAAAAATCAATCATGCTTCATGTGATTGTTTAGTCAACCATCCAAATTAATGACATAGTGCACAGCACTGGTGCTGTGCAAAGAGAATATTTGCTCTAAGACTTGTCAATGACTGGCAAATACATGTGACTTTTCGCACACAGCTGCATATTCATAGATACACCCATGTACACAAGCACATAGTCTGAGTGCGCAGAACTTCTGAGACTCAAGAGGTTTAACCTCTTGCAACATGAGGGAAAAACTGTATTTATGCCTTTTTAAATAAAGCTATAACTCGCAGCCATGGGCTTTACATTAAAGACACGGAAGCTCAAGTCAAATTCTGACTTGTGGGAAATTTCCCATAATCAAAGATGACTTACACCTGCCCAGTCACTAAACTGACACGGCCCAGATTAATGACCGCCAGCAGATGTTTTCCTTTACAAAGGGGTTTATGCTTCATTAATAACAAGCTCAGCTTTTCCATGAAACTCCATGTGGCCCTGTGTTTTCTTGATTGTAACAGGGGAGTGTTTATTTATTTAATTTTTTCACGGGATTGCTTTTCTTCTCTGTCCGAGGTGAGGGAGGGTTCCATCTTACCGAACATATTATCTTCGGGCGGCTCCCTGTGTTGACGTTACGGCCTGCTGTTGGGCAGAGCTCCGGGCTGGGCTGTGCCGTGCCGTGCCGTGCCTGTTCGATGTGGTCCGACCTGTAGTCGTCGTGGTTCCCCATTTAGTTCACTAGCTGTATATATTTTTTTTTCTCCACTCTCAAGACGAAGGCCGTCTACAAAACACCATCAGGTTAGTGCCGGCTGAATACGACGAGGTGTAAATCCGTGAATTCTTCCGCTCCGTGGCTGCCCATAGAGGTGAGGGCTGAAGGCAGCCGGCGGAGTGAGCTCTGTTCGGGGTGAGCACCGTACTTTGGGGCGGGAGTTGAGCTAACTAGCTCGCAGCGCTTCTCCCGGTCCTGTCTGACCACCGGCTCGCGGGATCGGGCCTCGCAGCTAACGTTACTTAGCAACTAATCCCGTCTATTCTTATCGCGGTAACACGCAGGGATCGTCTCAGGCTGGCTGGGTGACAGTAATGTCACCTGTCCGCTCATTACGGCAGCATTATGCGGCAGACTATCTATACAGGTGACCTAATGTGGAGCAATTCGCCCTGCCGACTGTGAACTTGCTGCAGCAGTGTGCCCTGCCGGAGCCTCGTTGACACTGCGGAGACTTTTGGACTTGAGGAATTTGCCTCGATCTTATGACAGTTGAGGTTTAGGGGTTAGTCCGGTGTTTAAGATTGAGTAAACGCCGTTTGAACTCGTGATCAACAGCGTATCTTCTCTCCAGAGAGGCAGAATTGGCCACTAAGGTAAGTTAGCTGACACGGGTTTGTTGCTCCGTTGTTGCTAAACGTGGCACCTCATCGACAGCTCTCAGTCCGTTAGCTGCTGATGAAGGTGACCAAGCGGGGTGACGCGGGCAGGCCGACTTCCTGAGCAGACCTCAGGGGAACTCACCTGCACCGGACTGGTGAACACAACGAAGCCTGTCGGTGCAGCAGCTGGGGAAATCTGCCCATCATAGCGTCTGGTTGTTCATAGGTGTGTCTCAGGAGCTGATGTAGCCTCTATGTTTCGGCCCAAAAGCACTTCAGCTGGTTCAGACTGACATGACTAACCCTTAACACAGTGCAAGGCAAAGCCCCTTCAGAGTGTGACCTTTGTATTTCTACTCGTCTAACAACGTCTTATTATGGTGCAAAACAATGGTTTTGTGGGGAGGTCAGTTGATCACTGGTCACTTTACAAGAATATAATGTTTTGAGACCAGGTTTATTGATTTGGAAACCATTTTGAATCATATTGCATTATATTACATTATCTATACACAATACCAACAGCCTATCTGATATAGTAGAACTCTTGGATTGAAGATTGGACTGTCTTTCTATATATAGTTTCTGCTACAGGTCTCAGTTATGTCTAGGCTTTGGTGTTGGATAGGCTGAGTTGATATATTTGGTGAAAATGACCTATTGGTTTAATGCCTGCTTTTACATGGTGAGTATTGTTAAGATCAAAAGAGATGGCTGCGTATGAATAGAGGATGCCTCTTGCTCTCATTCTTTGCCAATCTCCTGATAGTGTTTTTCTACACCTTCCTGTCAGTGCTAGCAGAGGCCTACATAATCATCCCAGCAGATGTTTCCTCAAAAAGGAAGCGCAGTCTTGCCTTGGCCTTGTGATGACGAAAATATAGGAGTAGGAGTAAGCGTTACGTCAGTGAATACACACTTCTGTAGACATACCTTTTTAATATGTTTTTATATGTGTATATCTTTTTTGTATGCTAACTATTATTGGATGTAGTGCACCAACCTCATAGCATGAAAAATTGTCTGGTTTTCTCCATCTGAGAAGCAAGTTATTCGATGAAAATATTGATTGTAGTTTCATTTAGTTTTATTCAGTAGACATTTTCTTCCAACATGCTTTGGTGATCAAGGACATTGGTATCTTCACAAAGTGTTCCTATTCTTTTTTTTGTCCACTGCCTGAACTGACTCAGGAAATGTGTTATGCATATGTGGTCATTTCAGAAGTGGGTGATATCTCACTTCATTTTACAGGGTGCCATCTACTTGTCTTGACTTGTTTACATGAGAAAGAATAAAACTTGAAAACGTGAGATTTTGTTCTGATTTCGAACTGAATTCAAGACTAGTAAATATTCTTTTATAAAATCATCGGAAGATGAATTTCCATATAAATCTATGCAGAACATTGGCACTTGGCTTTCTTCCTAGCTACAGATTAGAGTGAGAGTCAGTGGCAAAAGATTAACATTAGTGCAGTGGGAAATTCTCCAGACTAAGTGGATCATTTTCAGCTGACTGCATCAGCTCACCAATCAGAGCTGAAACATCCTTTGCTAATGCTCTCAAGACAGTTTTACTAAGGCTTGGTAGTAAATTCAACATCTTTTTGCTGTTTAACTTTTGGCTATAACAATGTGTCCCACAATGCATATGATTTTTTTTAATTCCTTTAAGTTCCACCATACTATCTTAAGACAGTGAAAAAGATTCTTGTTCTGGCCTCCTTTTGACCTGAGGGCACTTTAGTGTCATTCAAAAGCACAGTAGGGGAAAACTGGAACATTACATTCAAACTAGGTTGAGTGCACTGATGGCTATCCTTCATTCACTGCTGAGAAATGTATTCGGGGGAGTGTGAGAGTATCTTCTGAGTTCCTTTGGTCAACCTACATACTATAGTTCTCTCAATAATGAACAGCATGTTTGTGTTATGCAATTGAACACGTTCCGTATTAAGTCAACTATCGTCAACTATTGTTGCTGACTTAAAGTGGACTTAAAACTGACTTTGGAAGAGAGAAATGTAGGCCCAGATGACATATTGTCATGGGTTTGGTGATTTTATATTTATTATTATTTCACAGTAAAGAAACGTTAGTTGGATTATGCATTCATTTAATTTGAGTTGGACACAATAGTTGGTTTTCTTTCTTTCTTTGCAAGTTAAATACTTATAGCTTAATGAAAGGTAGACTGTTCAGACACTATGAGAACTACCTGTGTATAGTCATTACATGCCTTCTTTAGGGTTCTTGTATGCAGTTAGCTGCTGCTTTGACTATGGTCACACAATGAAGCATCAGGCTTCCTAGATACGATGTGAAACTTTTAGTAGTTGCTGTTGTTGTTGTAACATAGCCATGTTGTCAAACACCTAACAACGGGGGGGCTGTGTTTAAACAGTAGTCATTCAGCCAATCAGTTTCTGTGGCCAGGAAATCTGACAAACATGATAATCTGCTGATGGTGGTTGTGTTTCAAAAGTAATCCCATTTTAGAAAAAGCTGCCAACCAGACTCTCATGAGTTCATTTGCCAAAACGATAGATTGAGTGACACAGTATGTTCTCTGGTACTGTGTGTGTGGTTCTGTGCATATTGCGTCCAAGGTCACAGAAGATGAGCTATTCAGAAGTTCATGATTGCAGCAACACAGACTACATATTAGCAGCCCTGGCCTTTGACAGGGTATTTTAAGGTCTAACTCCACCATGGTGTTTGCTGAGGAGCTTGTTGTCATAACAGAAACAAAATGCCTCCATTAACGGAGTGAATAAGCATGTCTGAAAAGGCATTGCTAAGTAAATCGGGGCTGTCAGCACCACATGCATAACCAGAGCCAGGAGAAGTCAACAAATGGAACATTAATCTAAATAATTAATCAACTTGATTAAATAATCAAATTCATGATTATTTGCCCACCAATGGTACATTAAGTGCTTTGTAAAATATATTTTACCAAGCCTAAAAAGCTAATGTTTCTTTTTCTTTTTGCTCTCCAAACAGGGTCCTTTTTGTGAGCGCCACCTTTTCTCCCGCCTCCCTTTTCCTGGTATTTCTTTTCTTTCTTTCTTTCTTTTTTTTTCTAACAATTATTTATTTGTTTTGATTTTCTTTTTCCTTCTTTAATTGATTATTGGTGCGAAGAAAACATCAGCCTCACAGAGTTGCAACCAATTGTTTTGATGGTCTGCAGTCAGTCTGTACCCACTGACGGACACAATCCTTGTGGGCCTAAGAAGACACAGGAAGAAACATGAGCACGGCAAAGCCCAGTGGGATCAAAGGGCCCAGCAAGATAGCTAGGCCACCTGGAACAGGAGCCCCCAAAACAAACCCCAGCACAGGTAAGTGTCTCCCAATATAGCTCAGCCTGTAGCACGTTGTAGCTAAGTAAAGTTTGTATAAGTTAAGTACAAAAGTTCAACTAGATGGATTTTTTCAGGGGATAAGGAGAAGCGATTAAAAATATTAACAAGCTGCTTTTTTCTCACATCCCAAGAGATCTGTAGCATGCTTTTATAATATTTTTGCATAGTGTAATAATAATAATGTATTTATGTGTTAATGGGGAAAAATAGGAAATACAACAACCCCCCCTCCGACCATTTTTAAATGAGCTGTTTATGTGCAACATAAAATACCACCTGATAAATTCTGACTGATCACAAAATGTCTGTAAAAGCAGTTCATATTAATGTTTAATCAGTGGCTTTTTCTGTGCACTGGGGATGTCATCAAGGACATCTAGTTATCATTGCTTTTATATCAATTACTCACTAAAATGAATGATTTGTGTGAAGAAGAGTGTCAGAGCCAGCTAGATTTCACCAATGTGACAACTGTTATTTCATATTTCCAAGGTTCACCAGCACATCCTTTTCAAGATACCAAGTGAACACATTTAATGGGGAAGCTCAAACTTCAAAATCATTGGAGCAGTCAATTACTGATGAATTTAAATAACTCCATTCCTTTTCTCTCCTTATTTTTACATTTCAGCAGGAGCTAAAGGGGCCACGGCTGACAAATCAGCAGCAAGTGCCAGTGGAGGTGATGCCGAAAATTCTGAGGAGTGCTTCCAGATTGGGGAGCGGGTCTGGGTAAATGGAAATAAGCCAGGCTACATTCAATTTTTGGGAGAGACACAGTTTGCCCCTGGACAGTGGGCAGGGATTGTTCTAGATGAGCCAATTGGAAAGAATGATGGGTCTGTGGCAGGGGTGCGCTACTTCCAGTGTGAAGCCCTGCGAGGTATATTTACTCGCCCATCCAAGTTGTCCCGCACAGAGGGGGAGACTAATGGAGTTCAGACGGCACCCCCCTCCCGTGCTGCATCACCCACTCCTTCAGTTGATAGTGTAGCCTCTCATACACCTGCCACAAAATCAACATTACCCTCGACTACCACAGCAACCAAGAAGGCCACTGCACCAGCTACAACATCCTCCAATCTGGCACGCACCAACAGCGAATCTGTTTCCAACCTCTCAGAGACCGGATCAGTCAAGAAAGGGGAAAGGGAACTGAAGATGGGAGACCGTGTGTTGGTAAAAAATGTTGCATTATTTAAAATAGACAATATGACTTCTTTAGTTCAATTCAGCTGAGTGCCCATAGCAAAACATTGTACTTCTGTTTTTTTGTTGTTTTTTTTTTTTTTTTTGCAGCCTGTCATTAGCGAAAGCTTTTTTTTTTTTTAAGTCAGGTGATTCACAGAACCATTTCATCCTCAAGTGTAGTATTTACAGAGAAATGGACCACACTTTCACCACTTGGTCAATGAACACACTATTGAGTGCATTTACCGTTTTTGTGCTCAGTCCTCTAGGTTTGATTATATCTTGATGAGCACCTTCTTTCCTCCTTACAGATTCCCTTGCCCCCTCCCTTTCCTCAGGCAGAAGGCTATGTAGCAAATTAAAAAAAGAGGAAGTGTCACTCATTGCTATTAGGCTGCAAAGGATATGTGCTTACCACAGGCAAAATTCAAATTCATATGTACTGTTTAGTTTAACAGCTTGTCTTTTTTTTTTTTTTTTTAAGCTGGCACATGTTTGTTTCTGTTGCTTTGAAGGAATTATCTCACTCAGGATTTATTAAGAGGCAAAGCTGATTACTCTTAAGACCTCTTTATCTGTTGAGGGGATTAAATGATTGCTAATGTTTAGTATTTTGCTTGTAGGTTGGTGGTACAAAGGCAGGAGTGGTACGTTTCCTTGGAGAAACTGATTTTGCCAAAGGCGAGTGGTGCGGTGTGGAATTGGATGAACCCTTAGGAAAGAATGATGGGGCAGTTGCAGGCACGAGGTACGAAAGCCACTATGTCTGTTTAAAAAAAAAAAAAAAAAAAAGCTCTAGTGCCTGTCATCTGCACGTTAGCCATGACTTTCATTATCATGATTGTATTAAATTATCTGTCCCCAGATATTTTCAGTGCCAACCCAAATATGGTTTATTTGCACCAGTGCACAAAGTTACACGCATTGGATTCCCTTCAACCACCCCGGCCAAAGCAAAAACTACAGTTCGGAAAGTAGTAGCCACACCATCAGGGCTGAAGAGGAGCCCTAGTGCTTCCTCCATCAGTACCATGAGCTCTGTGGCATCCTCTGTCAGCGCCAAGCCCAGCCGCACAGGCCTGGTAAGACAAACATACACTCAGTAACAACAATGTTTTACCTCTATACATTCTTATACATTTTTTATGCTTCACGTACTCATCATTCTAACACACTTCTCTTCTGTCTCTCCATAGCTAACAGAGACATCATCACGGTATAATCGAAAGATATCTGGCACTACAGCCCTGCAGGAGGCACTGAAGGAGAAGCAGCAGCATATTGAACAGTTAATGGCTGAGAGGGACATGGAGAAAGCTGAGGTTGCCAAGGCCACTAGCCATGTTGGAGAGATGGAACAAGAAATTAACCTGCTCAGGGATGATCAGGAGCAGGTGAGGTCACAGAGGTTGTTTAGTCTCAGTTTGCATGATGCTGCTATCAATACAAAATTGCTCTCATAATTAGAGATACTATTTGTTGCTTGTCATTTATGTAAACTTTGTCAAATCTTTTTGTGAAAGATGGAAGCTAAAATGGATCAGTTGCGTGCCTTGGTAGAAGCTGCAGACAAAGACAAAGTGGAACTGCTGAATCAGCTGGAGGAGGAGCGTAGGTAAGGACTCGGAGAGGTATTATAAGTAAAACGCAAACAGTTGTCGGTGAGAGTTTGAACATACTGTTTGTGTACTACTTGTGTACTTGTTGCCTGAGTTGGGTTCATCTTTTTCTAAATCATTCAGCTTAGAGACTGTTAGTTGCCAAGTTAACAAGATCGAGTAAGATAATTTCTTCTGTTAAACAGGAAAGTGGAGGACCTTCAGTTCCGCGTAGAGGAAGCTTGTATTACCAAAGGAGACTTGGAGGTAAATACACAACACAGATCAACAACATTACAAATGACAGAAGTTATTGAATTTATGTTTAAAAGACAAAATAATTCCTGCAAAGATATTAAATCAGACATTTGTAATAAAATTTAAATACATAACAAAGTGTCAGGAATTTGAACTACATAATGGGCTGATTATCTTATTCTTGTGTAAATAGATTGTTACAGTGTTCTTCAGCCACTGTAAAGAATATGAAAAGTGCTTTAGAGTTGCAACAGAATACAGAAAAAAGTGAGCAACAATAAAAATACATGTGGGTGATGGTGTCGTTTAAGGGACAAGCTGGCATAAAGTTCAGTGGTGCCTGATCTTCAGGCTCTCAGATTATTCTGTGGAACTGATCTGCTTCAGATGATGGACAGAGTTGATGTGTTACCACTGCTGGTTGGCTCTTCTCCAGCACATTTAGCAGCAAGCTGAAACCTGAAGTTTATCCAATCTTAGATAGTTAAACCATTTCCACACCACTGATTTAATCTTTTGTTTCTTATTAACTATTTTGTGGCCTTGTTGAGGGCCATTCAGTCACATTTGTATTGCAGTCAGTTTCACACTGAGCAGCCAACACTTTCCACATTGAAGCCGAGCCTACTACTGCTGAGCGCTGGCTGTGTGCCAGTGGCCTCTGGTGAGGTCATGACGCACCAACATAGCCTATTGTGTTCTGCTCATTTTGCTCAGCTTGAATGGGCTGACAGCAGCACCCTGTGATGGGCCGCAGCCAGTGACAGATGCTTTAAATTATGTATAAAAACCATATCACTGTTTTTGAGTCATTTTCTATCACAATTTCATAAATAAATATAGAATTATAGTCCAGCTGCAGACCTAATATGGGGAAAATAACCTCTGCGCCAGTGAATGTTATGAATGCTTGCTTGTAATGTAGAGACAAAAGATTTTATTGTCCTGTTGTTCTCAAGAGTGATGAAATTTAATTTATTACAGTAGGCTTTGATTATTCATATCCTTTTTGGTTAAGTTAGGATATTCAGGCCAATGGAGCCCAGTGCTATCTCTGTTCATATCTGATCAAAGGATTTGTTATTTATTCCACAGTGCTACACAAGGGATCATCTCAATTACCTCGAAGGCATCCGAGCTCAAAATAGATCTTTTAAAATGAGGGCTACAGGGTTAGAATACGCCTTTATCTTCTTTTTTTAAATACGTATACTAACATTTTATTATATACTCACAGCTGTGGATATATTAAAAACCTGCATGCAGCTTCAAATACACCAACAAAAAATACTCAAAACAGGCAAAACTCAGACATGCTGTGTCAACTTCAAGTTGAAGGTGTACTAATGTTGTGCTATAACCCTCAGTGCCTCCCTGTTCAGTGATGTGATGTTATTGCTTCTTCTTCCTTCTTGTCCTTGTCTTTCATGTTGGTCCAGTGCTTAGCATGGAACCACTGGAGATGCTCCCTTATCATTCCACTGCCCAGTCACACACTCAAATCCAGTCTGCCCACCTCAGGGAAAAGGGGAATAAAGTTTTCCTTCAGTAAATTTTAGATAAAGATAAAATTTAAAATTTTCCAGGCTACATTACTGCTCACAGCTATTCCATTGATACAAAAGCCAGAGTTCCCAGAAAATGATATGAATGTACAATGAGTCACATCCTTCCTTGCTTCATTCATTACCTTTGAGCGTGGTATATCATTTAGATGGACATGACAATACATTGTTTCAGACCACGGAAGACCTAGTATCACAAACACACTTAACAATGGTGCTACTCCCTTTTTAATCTTTAAATTGACATAAATTGGAAATGGTATGAGTAGAAGCATAGAATTGTGTCAGGATATGCTTCATTAATTTGCCATAAAGCCTGTATTCATGGAACCCAATACCAAGAAGCCAAAAGGGAATCCTTTGTTTCTTGAGCTCCACATGCTTGTTACTGATCGATTTTTTTTTTTTTTTTTTTTTTTTTTTTGAGCTTGTCACAAGTCTGCACATGGTGGTCTAATAACTGTCGGTTTTTCATACAGTACTTACAGTGTGGGCAATGGCCTTATCACAAAGGAGAGAAAGCAGTGATACTACTGATGATCCCTTAAGGTTTGTACTTATGAAATCAATCCAAGATAAGATGAGTGTGCAAAACACAATTTTTGGCTCATCAAATAAATATTTTTGGATTTATTGTATTTTAAACTACACCCCCTTTGTCTTTTTATTGACATTCTACTGTTAAAACAGTATAACAATTCTACAGTGTTAAATATCTTGTGTAAGATGCAGTTCGTTAAACTCATGTAAGAATAAACCATAGGGGTCAGAAGGTATCCCTGCTTTCTCTTAAAAACATGGTGAAGTCATTTTTATCTACTTGCTGGCTTGAAACACATAAAATTTTCTATATATAATAACAATCAGCGTGCTTTGTTCAGCAGGTGTCTATTTTGCATGGTTTCTACCTCCATCAACAAACTCACCCTGAACATCCATAACACATGCCCCCTCTCCTTTTGCTGCCTGTTTTCTCCCTTCCCTCATTTTTTCACAAAACTCCTGACATGAAGCTCTTTATGGCACAAACTGAAAGTTCTGCTTTTGGATTTTTCACATTTCCACTCATACCCCACTGCTCACCTCCACCCGATACCCTTTCCCCAACCTCCCAAATACTGAAACATATGCACACACACACACATGTAAACACACATGCACACATACCATCACCATCATCATTATCATTGATCAAACCCTTCTATCCTGTCTCCTTCCCTCTCTGTCTATGTTGGGCTGGCATGTGATGGTGGCACTGGTGTGTTCTCTTCCTCTCCCCCTTGTTTACTAACAGACGCAGACCAGACTGGAGCATGCCCACATTAAGGAACTTGAACAGAGCCTGCTCTTTGAAAAGACCAAAGCTGAGAAACTCCAAAGAGAGTTAGAAGACACTAGGGTAAAGAATTCTGCTCTGCAGCGTGCTGCGTTGGAAAAGAGGGCCTGGCCTGGGGATAGTGGCCAAAACATTTGCAAGGGGTCCAGAGAGGTGCCAAACAATAACTGGAGCTTTGCTTTGTATGGGCTTTGTGTGGTGATTGAACCCCTCATGCATTTGTCTAGCTTTAAATAAGAAAACCAGTACACCTACTTTTACTTGCAAATTTTATAACACATTTTGGAATTAACCGTACATTGATTTGGTAAAATTTTCAAAAAATTTACCTTGCATCACATTTAAATTGAGCTATTTACTATTCTTTTATATTGAAAAGTATATGTTTATCTCAACTGTCAAACGGCGACATGCTTCATTAAGCATGTTGGGTTGTTTCAATGCGTTTGGTTTACTATTTTCCCATAGGTTACTTAAAATGAATTCACTCTTGCTTTACTGATATCACTTCTTAACCAGTGAGACAAACCTCTTCCTTTTCCCCTGCTAATCAGTACTTATTGATTAGCTGGTTATCCCATGTTGTACTCCCCGTAGCCCTTCCCAGCATCTGCTCGTCTTGCTTCTCTGGTGTCCCTGCATTAGGCCAGTCTAAAACCTGCTTCAACTCCCAGACTATACATTATGTTCCCCCTAATGTTATTAGAAGAATATGTAAAAGGATTACTTTTGTGTAAAGATCCTGATCCTTATGACAAAATGAGCACAGAAATGAACCAGTTTTCACAGGATCTTACTTGCACCTTATTTAATGCAGAAAATCAGTTTTCACCAACCTCTTGAACATTATGTTCAAGCAGCTAAAAGAAACGCTTGTTAAAAATGTTAGAAGGTGGATTCATGAAAAATTATGTCAATGGATAAAAAAATATAGTTTTTAAATTCTCCTAATAATAGCATAAATTCAGTAAAGAGTTTTAATTGAAAGAATGCTTTGCACAATGCTGTAGCTCCATCCATGCTTTCAATGTTCACTTCCATTATTTGTACTCTTTATGGCCAGAAGAGGTCAGTATAACACCTTGTTTATGGCATAAATGGTTTTACACCATTCTCATTAAGAGAGCAAACTGAACAACTTGTCTTTCACTCAACTTTGTTTCAACAAATATTTTCTTATATACTATTTAAGATAACCAATCATGTATTATGTAGTTGAGTAACAGTAAAATATTAATACACTTTGTTGCACGCTAGTCTAGTATGTTGGATTCTGACACATTTCTAAATACAAGATTTATGCTTTTAAAGGTTGCTACTGTCTCGGAAAGATCCCGTATAATGGAGCTTGAAAAAGACCTTACACTGCGTGCAAGAGAGGTAGCTGACCTGCAGCTGCGTCTTGGGACCCAAGAAGGCTCTGCGGACTCTAACTCTGCTCTTTCTCCCCTTCTGGAAGAGATTAATTCTCTTAGGGATCAATTCACTTCCCAAGAAGCTAAGCAGCAAGAGGAACTTTTGAATTACAAGGAGAAGCTAGAAGCTAAAGAAAAGAGTCACAGTGAAGCAGTTGCCCAGCTTCAGGCTACATCTGTAAGGCTGTCTGGGGACAATGAGCAGCTGCAGATTCGCTTGAGTCAAGCTGAGAAGGAGAAAGGTGATGTTGCTGACCTCTGGCGTTCCAAGTTGGAGTCTGCCATCGCCTCTCACCAACAAGCAATGGAGGAGCTAAAGGTGTCCTTCAGCAAAGGTGCCGGTGCCCAGACAGAAGAGCTTGTGGAAACCAAAAGTGCACTAGAGAAGCTGAAAGTAGAGCATAAGTTGGCTCTAGACGAAGCTAGAGCTAAACATGAAGCTGACGCCACAGCTTGGACTCTGGAGACTCAGGCACTGAAGGCACAGCTGTTGTCTTTGACTGAAGAAAAGGAGCGCCTAGAGGAGTCACTGCGGTCCAGTGTTGAGAAGGTAGAAGAACAGCACCTTGTGGAGATGGAGGATGTTCTTGGAAAGCTTCATACTGCTGAGCTTAGGCTGAAAGAGCTTGAGGAGAAAGAAGCAGTGCTGGCACAACAGGCCCAAGACAAGGACAAAGAAACCAAAGAGCAAATGGCAGAGATGGTGGCTCTGCGCAGCCAAGTAGCACAAAGTAACCAGGAGGTTGTGACCTTGAAGAGTCAGTTAGAGGAGGTTCAGAACCAAGGAAACAATCAAGATGCTAAGGTGGGATTTTATTCACACCATTACTATTTAATGAAATGTGTTTTTGTTTATTTCAGTTATTTATTTAAGCCCAGAAGGTTTCGCTAATATGATACACTGAAATGGATAATATTCGATGAAAACAATTGCACACCTGGGTGGTGGAGATGCACTGTATGCCATTGTTTTCGCAAAATGGCATTATACTGCTTCTCTCAAGTTAGTATGGTAATGCCAATGATTGTTTGATGTTTTATTTTTCTTTAATGTATTGATTTCTTGGCTGTCACTTTTTTTTACTTCATGTTTGCTACAGGTTAGTGAATTGATATCTCAGTTGGACGGCCAGAAGAAGGAAGTCCTTTCTTTACAACAGACCCTAGCTACTGAAAAACAGCAGAAGGAAACTCTGGATCAGGAATTGGGAGGCTTGGTGAGGCTGATGACTTAATTTTCGATATTCATACAGTGTCTATTTTACCCTTATGACTTAAGTAACTGCTTTTTTATTTATTTATTTATTTTTTACATTGAAAGTGTATCAATAGTGTACTTAAGGAACCTTAGTCAAGGCTCTTTTTTTTTTTTTTTTTTTACTCCCCAATGGAATTACCTGTTACTTATAGGCTGATAAGGATCATTGAGAAAAATAATTTTTCCCCACAGAAACAAAAGTTGGCTGAAATTACAGAGGAGCAGATAAAATCAGCAAAAGCTATGCAAGGTAAATTATATTGGGGTTTTTTGTTTTGTTTTTTTTTCCCAGATAATGTAATGTTTTTCCTCCCACCTTATCTTACTACCTGCTACCTTTGGACTTGTTAACAGCAGTTTATGGAATTAAAATATTTCTCTTTATTTGTGTGTTACCATCAGAAACACATGAGAAGCTCAGCCGGAAGGAAGAGCAGTGCACATCCATGACCACAGAATTGGAGTCTCTAAGAAGTCAACTTGCCGGTGAGATTTTTTTATTTGTACACTTTTGTGTCTTATTGCTGTAGCATGTTTTTAGAATCTATAAACCAAACAACCAAACTCATCTTGTCTTTAATCAGGGCTTGAAAGGAAGCTGAAGACTGCAGACGAAAAGCTTGAGCAGTTTTCAAAGGACAAAAACAAATTGGAGAATGATATTTCAGACATGATGAAGGCATCTGGTGATAGTTCAGTACAGCTGACCAAAATGAATGAAGACCTCATACAAAAAGAAAGGTACCACCTTTCATTCTTCCCTCTTGCACTACTTCATTACCCCACTTAAAGCAAATATCAGTTGTAAGAAAGTAATAAATATTGTCATCAACAAATCTTGCTTTCTGTCAAAGCCATGCTTTAGGATTTGTTTTGAATGTGCTTTTCAATCCTAACACTGACCTTTAGATCACATTTTGTTTCCTGCACATCATTTTCCTTCCTTTCTCAGGAGACTTGAGGAGTTGCAAAGTCAAGTTGCAGAGGAGAAGGAAAAGGTGGCACATGTCACTGAACAACTCCAGCAAGAGCAGTCCAGCAAAGAGCAGGAACTGAAAGACACCAGAGATGCACATCAGTCTCAAATCAGAAGCTTAGAAGAAAAGATGGCTACTTTGGTTAGTATTGTCGGGCGCTCACAAGATCTGTTTCAGAATTGCATGTCAGACCCTTAAAGGTTTAATTTTATACTTCTTTACATTTGAAATGCTCTGACCGAATTACACACTCAAGTAGGGTTTTATTATCATTTTCTGAAGTGAAACAACTAAAGAAATTCTGTATTGTGATTTCTGCTTTTCTCATTTTCCATTTCCAAGGAGAAAGCTGTTAAACAGGGTGAGGCTCTGGTTGAGGAGCTCAAGGCCTCTCAAGAGAAATCCCTGTCTCAGGCCTCAGAGCTCCATGTGAAGGAATGTGAGTTGCTGCAGAGTCAGGTTGACAAGTTAAACCAAGAGGTCTCTTCCTTCAAAGACAAAAACCAGGAGCTGGAGAAGACAGTATCTGAGCTACAGCCATACAAGGAACAGGCTCAGGTAAAAACAAGGCCAGATTGGTACCGACACTTTGGTTCAATCAGTGTGATTTCAGTTCTCTGTGTGGTTTTATCGTAGAAATTATGCTTTGTATATTTTACTAATGTTTTTTCATCGAAATTATTAGGTAAAAATATGATTTATCATACTTGTAGATAAAAATGTCATTTTAAAGATGTTTAAACGATCAAACAGAATGTCACAACAAAGTTGTGGGAGACTATGTATCCATGTTACACGTTTTGCTTCATTTAACATCAGTGATTAATGTACATGATCAACGTTTTCATTATATCATCATACGGAATATTTTAGTGAAATAACATTAAGGCTAATGACCTCCTTTTTCTTTTCATCTTAGATGTATATTGGTTGCTGCTATGAGCTATATGCTTGCAGAGGGTACATTTTATTAAATTATGTCTTTAATACATTTATGTTTATAAAAAAAGCACAACAAACAGATTTCAGTAAAAAACAATTACATATTTGTTCTGATTGCTAAATGTTTTTGCAGTAGGTAGGATCACAAACTACCATGAAATATTGTATGTTTATCTATCTTTTGAAATATTGTTCTTCAAATTACAATAGCAGATAAGTATTTAGTTTGTAAACCCCTGCTAGCATGGTTTATTATCCTGATATTGCAGTTAAGAAGAACATTTTCACTTTTGAAAATTGTAGTAAATCAGGTTAACAATTCAAGTACTGTATAGGATACTATACACACACACAAACCCGACAACCTGCAGACCTTTTTTGTTTTTCTGCCAGGAAATAATATTTATTCAAAGTAAGACAGGGCTGAAGTGACAGTGCTATGCTTTTAATGATTGTGGTGTAAGCTGTGTGGTGCTTTGTTTTGTTTGGGTTTTTTTTTTTTTTTTGGTTTGTTTTGGGGGGTTTTTTTTACCATTTTTGGTGCTTCTGCCGCTTGACCTTTCCAAATACGCATCACTTATGTCCATATTTTCTTGGTTTATTTTTGGATTCATCTTTTCCCTGCACATATATATATATATATATATATCTCCCCTATTTTTTTCCTTTCATCTTTATTTTCCCAGTGTCTTTCTGCTGAGCTTGATTCCTACAAGCATGACGTTGAACAAATGTCCAAAAACCTGGAAAAACAGAATCTAGCTCTGGAAAACATGTATAAAGAATGTGGGGATGTTAAGGCTGAGAAAGGCAAACTCGAGAAACAGCTTTCAGATGTGCTGACTAAGCTTTCTGCTCTTGAGACTAGTCACAAGGAGCTTTCAATTCAGAATGAAGAACTGCTAACAGCAAGAGATAAGCTTGTAAAACTTCAAGAGGAATTGCTAACCAACAACAAGCGTTCAAACGAAGAAAGGAGTTCTTTGAACACGGAGTTGGAAAGGTTCAAAGCTCTTCTTCAGGAAGTGCAGACTGAAAATAAGAAGCTGAAGAATATTAAAGATGACCTCCAGGCCCAAATTGACAAGCTTCAAAAACAATATGCAGAGAAGAGTGACTTGCTCCAAAAGCATCAACAAGACATCCAGGAAATTCAAGCTAAAAGGAAGCAACTACTGGAGGATTATGAAAATGTCTGCAAAGAGAGAAACCACCTTGAAGAAGACCTTAATGAAAGCAGGTCAAAACTCACATTTGAGAAGGACAATCTAATTTTAGAAAGAGATACTGCTAGAAATGCCAAAAAATTTCTTGATGCTAAGAATGCTGAATTGCAGGAAAAACTTAAATCTTTGAGTTTAGAAAAAGAAGATCTGACAATGAAAAACACCCAACTGCAGGCACTCACAGAAACACTGATGAAAGAGAAGGTGGAAATGTCCACTGAAATCAGTGCCTCTCTGTCAGATAAAAAGAGCCTTGAGACAGTGAAGGAGGAGCTCCAGAATAAACTCACTGTTGCAAAGAAAGACTTGGAGAGCTCCATCCGTGAATGTGAAGAACTTAAAGCCTCAAAAACAAGCCTTTCCCAGATGCTGGAAGAATCAAAGAAAAGCAGTCAGGTGACTGACTCTGAGAGACTTAACCTTCTGCAGGAGAAAGATGACTTACTTTCAATCCAAAGAAAAGTCTTTAATGAGAAGGAAGAGCTTGTAAAAGAGATAGAGGAATTAAAGGAGAATCTTAAAATCGCAACAGAACAATTGTCTCAGTCCAATGAGAAAATCAAAGAGGTATTATCATCTTCAGAGCAAGAGAGGCAAGCATCTCACCTTCACAATTCTGAAATTGAGATGGCTCTACACGCTATTCGAAAGGAAAAGATGAGCCTGGATTCAGCACTAGAGCAGCAGAAAATGGATTATGAGCGTTTAGCAGGAGAGAAGGGCGAGTTAGAGGAGAAGCATGCAAAAGCAATATCTGAGAAAAATATTCTTTCTCTTGAGCGTGATAAGTTAGTTAGTGATATTCGAACAACTAAGGATCAGTTGGACAGTCACTCTAGAGCTAATGCTGAACTTATTCAAGAGAAGTCTCATCTGACAGCAATGTTGGAGGAGAACAAACGACAAAGAGAGGCACTTGAAGCAGATGTGACCTCTTTGAAACAAGAAAAGACTGACCTACAAAATGCATTGCAGAAACATTACTCTGATATTCAACTTCTTGAAAGGGCCAAAACAGAACTTGTTCAAGAGCATAATAAGCTAAAAATTAATTTTGAGATGGCTAATTTAGAACTTGCCCAAAAGGTGGATAACCTTAAAAGAGACTGTCACCGTCTACAGTCGTTGCAAGCTGAGGCTGATAAAAAAGTGCTGTCTTTCCAGGAAGAGAACTGCAGTCTGATTCAGGAGGTCCAGAAGTTTAAAAGTCAGGCTGAGTCAATGTCAGAGGCAAGGTGCCTTCTCAAGACTGAACTTGAGGCTAAATCAAATGAGTGCAAAAAAGTTGTATCTGACAGAGATGCTCTCTTTGAACAAATTGATCAGGTGCAGAAAACATTGTCCAAAATTACACAAGAGAATAAAGAGATTTCCTCGAACCTTAAAAATGCTAATGAGCTAAACCAATCCACTATTGTAGATATGGAGGTTTTGAAAACACAACTAAAGCAGCAAGAGAAAGAAGCCAATCAGTTGACAGAAGATAAGAAGCACCTATTGTCTAAGCTCGAGGAAATGGGAAAACAGTTGGCCTCCTTGACCACAGAGAAAGAGGACCTTCTATCTGGACAGAGTAAATTGCAGCGGGATGTTTCTTCCCTCCATGAAAGCCAAGTGAAATGGCTTGCGGAACGGTCAATGCTCCGGGGAGAATTGGAAAAGCTGCAGAATAGCCAGAAGCAATTTGAGATAGATGTCAAGACCCTACAAAGTGACAAGGATAATATGGAAAAACAATACAAGGATGCTCTTTCAGAAATGTCAGTGTCTGCCATTATAAAAGAAGAGAATTCTTCCATCATCTCGAACCTCACGGCTCAGAAGAATCTCCTGCAGGCAGAGAGGGATGAAGCCTCCCAGCAAGTCAAGGATCTCGAGTCCCAACTAAAAAATGCCATTTCTAAGCAGCTTGAGGTATTCCTCCTCCAGTAGTAATCACTGACACACACAGCTTAGAGTGGCTGGGGCTACACACCTTCTCACTGCATGGATGCTGGTTTGTCTCACCTTTCCTCGATCCCTTAATCTTCATGTGTAACTTTCATCTTTCATTTACTAACCCGCTACTTATTACCCCTAGCTCCCAGCCTTTGCCTGTGGGCTCATAACGCGATCCGATGTTAGGTGAAATTCTCCTCAAGTACATGATTGTGTAGGTGCAAGGTCATACTCTCTGACTACATTTTGTAAAATTTTATAATTGATGTAAATATGTTTTAATATTAATGCACAAAGGAGTAGGTGGGTATTGCTGAGATTAGTTTTTATTAGTTTTTACCTGTAGAAATAATAGCGTTATATATAGACAGGCAGCTTCAAGCATAGACAGATATTTATCTGCCATCATTTAGGATTTGAGAAAATCCTTCAGAAAATCTTTAAAAGACCATCAATTAATTTTATTTTTATTATTTCCATTTCTTTTTTTTTTTTTTTTTTTAGTTAATGAGTTCTTAGGGTCCGTTCTGAGGCCACAGGCTGTAGAGTATTTTAGAGTATATACTAATTATTTTCTTCAGTGTAATATTTATGTTGTCAATTCTCACCTTCTGGTTTGTCTCGACAAGTTCCAATGAACTGAGATTTGGATGAGTGATTTCAAATCAGTTATTAAGATAGCTAACCTTTAAGCATGTAGTATGTAGTTAATTTATTAATGATACCAAAATGAGATAATTGGTCAAAATTGGTTAAAGTTAAACAATGTGTAATGAATATATTCATCAAATAACATAATACAACATGATTATAATTTTATTTTATTCTGGTTGGTTGAGGTCTTTTTTATTGTTTGTTTTTTAAATGATATTCTCATTTAATATTCTGTCTGGTCACATTTTAGGCTATAGAAGCCTCTGGCAAAACTGCTGAGGCTCTTGAACAGTTGACAAAAGAGAAAGCTAGTTTGATTCAGGAGAAAAATGAAGGCCAGTCTTTGTTGGAAAAGCTCCAGAGTGCCAAGCAGGAGATAGAGGCCCAGGTAAGAGCTGAGTCCTTTTAAAGGGACAATGCCAATGTGATCACATCCCATGAGATGATGTTAATGCCAGGTGTGAATACTGTGTTATCAATAATTTTTATTGCAAATATATTTGCCATTATTTCTTTAGCTGGAAACATTGAGGAAAGAAAACTCCAAATACAAAGAAGATTTGAATGTATCCAATAATCAGCTTTGCAAAGAAACTGAGAGGACAAAGAGTCTGTCTGAGGAAATGTGAGTATATGAAATTCAGCAGTCGACATATAAAAAAAATGGGATTAATATGTCATAATATGATGGAATGAATGAATTGGAGTAAAATGAGAAATCTGACAAGGTTTGTACAAGGCAGTGTATTGTCTACGTGTGTTGTCTTTTTTTACATTAATCTATATATATATATATTTATTTATATTTTTTATTTATTTATTTATTTATTTTTTTCATGATTCTAAAATTTGTATTTGTCAGTGGGGAGCTTAAAGAAGCGTTTTCTGTGAAGTCACAGTCCCTCCAGATGCTACAAGAGGAAAAGAACAAGCTGACTCAGGATCTTGAGAACAATCACAAAGAACAGAATGATCTTGTGAAGGTGCGCTTTAATTTCTTATTTTTCAAAATTATTATTTCAGTAAATCTACAATGATCTGCCAATTTGAACAATGTTTGTTTGTTTGTTTTTTTTCCTAGCTCAAAGATGAGCACTCAAAACTCAAAAAACAGTTGGAGGAGTTGAAGCAAAGGTAAGACATTTTGATATTCAGGCAGTTTCAGATGTCTGTATCGACATCAGTATTATGTGAAGCTTTCATCAAAAACTGTTGCCAAATTAAGTACAAATGTTTTCATCTGTGTGGCACTTGCCACACATGTATTACATTTGTGATTAAGCATTTTGTATGTTATGCTGTTCTTTGCCTCCGAAGCCTGCTAAATAATGCCTACAGGTACTTTATGCTCTTACTCAGATGTCATGTCAGTCATCATCATGTAATAGTATTATTAGCATGCATGTAGGAAGACAAGTAGAAATATCAGGATGATACATCCTGTCCCATGAGTTTGTGCGTATTATGTTTTTTCTTTTTCCTTCCATTAGTTAGATAAATGCAGTCTGTCAAAAAAATCTTTCAGATGTCATTGTACCCTTTGCCAAAAGAACTGCAATAGAAAAAAAATAGTTTTCTTGTTTATTTTCTATGTGACTTCTTGCATTTTTATCACTACTGGCGCAGTAACTTGTAATTCGAACCAGTTTTTCTTTGCCAAGAAATAATGAACATTCACCCTGTGAAATGAAATTGTGGTTTTGTGGAATTTTGATAGTGAGAGCACCTTGAAAGGAAAGTTGGAAAAGGAGAAAGCTACCTACCAACAGTCCATCCACAAAAACAGTGCCTTAATCTCAGAGAAGGACCAGCAGGTGGAGAACCTGAGGAGCGAGGTAAGAGCCTAATGCCAAATTGAATTTTATTGTTGTCAGGTCATATGAGCAATTACTGTTGAGCGTGCACAAAATTCGATTCAAACCACGTCAATATACTCTGCCACTCTACCACTTCACTCACTTCCAGGCAGTTTCTGATCACACGGGGTGGGATGGTTCTAGGTCACAGATGTTTTTCAGATCTCAGATGACACAATGCACACCAAAGTAAAAGGATTTAAAGCATAACAGATGTCAGTTAGAGTTCAGTGCCATTTCTTTGACCTGAGGACTGAAATATGTAGAAGTTAACAGGATGTCACTTCTAGGTCAAAAACCCCAACCATGTCCTGCTTTCATTTTGAGTTCTCATAAAACATCGTAAGGACAGTTTAACTGGAAACTGCACTGTACTCCCTTGGATCTTGGCGTGTGAATTACATTACTTGTCATATTGTGCGTGTGATTGTTGTTAATGAATTGTCATTCATTAATTCTCTTGTCATAACAACAATATGCAGCTGTCTGTGCTGCGTGGGGAAAGTGCCTCAGTTAAGACACTGCAAAGTACAATTCAGGCCTTGGAGCAGGACAAGGCTAATCTACAGGAGCGTGTTAAGAGACTGGAGAAGGACCTGGCTGCGGGGCCTGAAGCCATCAACAAGTCCACAGGTAATACTGGACTGAACTCATGCCTCCAGCAAAGATTTCTAGCACCACTGTGAGGTCGTGACCTCAAAAAGAAAAGGTGATTATCTGGTCAATGTGTCTTATTCTGGATGTTTCTAGGTGATGAAGTGTTGGAACAGCTAATGGAGGATAAGGAGACTGCAGAGCGTCAGGTGTGTGTCCTGCTGCGCTTTTCCGGAATAATCATTAGCTTGGAATTGTGGGGTGGTTTTTTTTTTTTTTTGTTGTTTTTTTTTTCCCCCTTCCTGCTCATAAACTTATTGTAAAGATCCTTTCCAACCCTGCCCAGACATTTTTTTTCTGCTTTGGTAATAAACCAGTCTGTCATTTACATTTCATGATCTTATCTATGAATTTATTATTCATTATCGTTTTTGGGGCAGGTATATGGAAAGAGTCTTTCTGAATGCTGTTTGTGTTGCATAAGAAGATATTTACTAACTAACACTGTTCCTGATGTAGCTGCAGACTGAATGTTAGAGTCCACTGTTGATCCATGTAGTCATTACAGTATAATGTTTTACAGAGGTGAAATAGATATATCATTGAAAGCATATTAAACTTCTGACATGACCTCAGCTCTTTACAGAGATGCTTGATATGACCAGTGAATCAGCATCACAGTTGTAGTACAACAGTTCACCTGCAGCGATGGGGTGACTTCAGGTCATCAGTTTCACAACTTCACAGCTTCTCATCGCCAGCCTCTGTTGATGATAAAATGTTATACTGTATTATCTGTGTCAGTGAAGACTTGAGTGTGTTGTCTGGCATTAGGTGGGTCCTAATTTGATTCTTTTTTTTTTTTCCCTTCTCCCTCTCCTTCTCTTTCTTAAATCCCAACTCCTTTCCTCTGCCCTGTCTCTGATGTTGGCAATGCTACACCACCATCAGGCAGCGGTTTGTTAATGTTTTTCATCAGCTTCACTTGTGCATGTTTGTTTGTCACTGTGTTTCGTCCAATGGATCACATTATAGTCGGTGTCAAAACTTATAAACCGCCTTCCAAAGAAAAATCTAATTTGATTTCTCAATAGCTATATAGAATTCCCAGGCAAAGTTTCCATTATCATAAATACTTTGCAGACATCAGATCACTTTTGCTCAGTAAGAAACACTAAGAAAGGGGTATTTTACAGACACTCCCAGTGACTCATTCTGAACTTCATTTTTCCTTGGGCTGACAACTCGCTTTGATGTAATCAAGAATGACTTGTTTACTTTGGTGACGGAGCAAAGTTTAGTTACTGTTATCTACAGTCTTTAATGTAGAATTAAAAATAAACCTTGGCACCTAATACAATGAATATAGTTCACAGGGAGACCTTGTTCCAATTTAAATATACACTTTATGTAAGAATTAGTTGATGGATATTAGCTCATCATGCACCAGCAGCAACATTGATACTACTCTTCTCTATTTCCCTTATAGATAGAGTTTCTCAATTCAGTCATTGTTGACCTCCAAAGGAAGAATGAGGAACTTAAAGACAAATTAGAGAAAATGGCAGCTGCTGCTCTCAATGGGAATAATGCAAGTGAGCTGGATAACTATGATGGGTAAGTCTCACTCTGAGCTGACTTACACACACTCCCATTAAAAACAAAATTACGGGTGTGAAAACACAACTTGCTTTTTTTTTAAATATATATATATCACTGGTAAGCTCTTATACACGAACCTGCGTTCTTTTCCCCTGCAGCCATGAACAGCAGCCCGTGAAGAAGAAGCCTCCCCCGAGGGTGTTCTGTGACATCTGTGACTGCTTCGACCTCCATGACACAGAGGACTGTCCCACACAGATGCAGATGACCGACTCACCCCCACACACCACCTACCATGGCAATAAGGGTGAAGAGCGGCCCTACTGTGACATCTGTGAGGTCTTTGGCCACTGGACCGACTCCTGTAATGATGACCAGACCTTTTAAAGCCTTTTATACCTTCATCCGCACAATCACGATATTTGCACATCATGTTAGATAATGCAGAGCTTATGGGGTTTTAGTTTGTACATGTGTGTGCATTTCGTGTGCTTGTTTTTGCCAAGCGTTTTTATTGTACACACCAGCCCTTAAGCGCTCTTAAAGGAGATCAGCTTCCTCAGAATCTTTTTCCAAAACTTCAGGCAAACTGATATAATAAACAATAGTTAACAGTCTGTATGTGTAATGGTAAACGACTTTGGAGGAGATGTGTTAAATATCCTGGGTTTGTGTGTGGGGATACTCTCGGTGGACATATCGGTGTGGAAGAAGCAGCAGTCTTCTTCAGATCATTTAATTTAAGGTTATCTGAACATTGCACAGTTGATCTGGGGGTTCCACAGATAATATAGTATCATAAAAGGTCTTCATTTGAACTGTAATTTACTTGATTGAAAAACAAATGTCAATTTGCGCAAAAATTGGTGAGCTATAGTTTATTTTTTTATGCCTGGAAATACTATGTGCTCTTTAAAGGTTTGATAATATGTGTGTCATTTTGTGAAAGTGGGGGGGGTTTGCTCACTCTTGTCGGGAGTCGAAAAGTGAAACCCAATGTTGTTTTTGGCTTTAATGGAAACTTTTTTTATGGTCTTCATGAAGGGTTTGCTGGACAATTGGCAGCAGTTAAACTTAAATCTATTATCCCTCAGCTCCAGTGAAATGGCCCCTCCAAAAGGTTTCCTTACAATTTAAAGATTTCTGTTTGAAACAATGAAATAGTTCAGCATTTCTTCAAAAATGTTTTGAATATCTGTATAAAAATAAATTAAATTTATGAATAAATGATAAATCAAGCATATCTTAATTGTTCAATGGAAGCATAACACACAGTCTGCATCACAATTGTGCTGCCTGGTCTTGTCAAGAGCAATGATTACACCACACTACATATTTCATCGACATAATGTTTTAACAAAACCTAAAGAACAATTCATTTTCATAATGAGCAGTATTTTCTATATTCATACACAGAATTCATGTACGTAAATCACACTGAACTAAACCTTTGCTCTGTATAGTCACATAATTGCAGTTCCTCCCTGATTATGTGTCCCAGGGCTTTATTAATTTAGTTTTTAGGTTATCTGAACATCAAGCGCAGACAACACCAAGTTACAATCTACACAGAAATATAGGTCAAAGGGTGATGCAACAAACAAATCAAAAGTAACAAGTAAAACTTATAATCATGTAGGATTCGAAGGCCCTAGGACATCTAATAAAGGATTTTTAAGATATAACATGGTAGTCACGTATTAAACACAACTTTAGCTACTTCTGTGTAGACACAGTTTCAATACAGTGAATTATGAGTCACTAACACTTTAACCTCCTTTTAGTTTCACATTACTACTCATTTTTTGTATATCGCTTATTAGTACTAAATTGTGGCATGAAGTCATTACTACAAGTTTGTGCCACACTTTCATTTTAGTTTTGGTTTCAAATAACAAATTGTCCATCAATTGGACCATTTGAACCGGGGACATTTGTGTCCACATAATGGAAACTAATATTCAGGTTACTCTAGTTATACATCAACTGTATCAGTAGAGCCAAATATTGTGAACCTTTATTCATATCTGTTTTACCTTCAGGTTCTGTGCTGAACATTTTGCTTAGATGAAATTGAAATGCTACTTTCCAGTAGGTTAAAAAACATTTTAGCTGGAATGTTGTAAAGATACTAAGATGAAAATGTGCACATACCACATTTTGGGAGGAAACACCTGCAGCCCGCATCAAATCACTTTATATTTAATGTGCAGCTTGGCTCTATAGCAGTGAGCGGTAATGAGGGGAGCGCAGGCAGGCAACCATCGTTTGTGTCTTGTGTCTTAGAATTGGATCTCTGCTTCAGGAGGCTTGGCCTGGGAGCAGGAGCTGGCGAGCTTCAGATGCAAACCGCCATTTCTCCAGCTCCACTCTGACCTCCACAGTCGGCGGCTCCTGTTGGGTCAACACGGTGTGCGCATCCACTTCTCTTTTTCCTTTCCCTTTGCCTACAGACACAACACCCAGCAAGATTCAGGAGGTCAGAATGAAAAGGCTGGCTGATCAATCAAAACACAAAATGAGTTTGTTCATTTCAGTGTGACCCTTACTTTTGGCCTTCTTCATGAATACCCCCTACTAAATATTACGTATATACACATATGTACAGTACCAGTCAAAAGTTTGGACACACTTTCCTTTTCATTTAAACAGGAAAGTGATTTCCAAAGCAGTGACGTGGAGCTTTTATCAGACAGATTCCGTGTTTTTTATTCATGTGTCTAATGAACCTCTTGAAAAGGTGATACCCTTCTGCTTTGGCCCGCTGCTTCCTCTCCGCTTTGACTTCTTGTTTCCCATATCCTACAGATGGGTGGAAAATCATAAACCACATGAAATAATTTCATTAGAGCATTTATCACCCACATGTTTGTAGTTCCTGTTCCTTTCATAGTCTGGATCATTCTTTTGTACATCAAACATCCTGTTTGACACCATTGTAAACTTGGGTGGTTTTTCGTAACTTGAGAGAAATTATACAGATATTAATCATATTATCTCAATAATGTGTCGATCACGTAAACTCCTGTTCAGTGTGTAAACCTGCCTTTTCAGATAATAGCATAGTCTCCATTTCACACTGTGTGCGCAGGGCGCCAAGGTCACAGAGGACATCAACCGTCTGACCTCCTCTGACCAGGCTTTGCAGGGGGATCCTGGCAGAGCCAAGTCTTCTCCTGATGGGAGCGTCCTGGACAAGCTCTGGGACAGATTTCTTCTTTTTGTCTTTAGACTCGTCTTTGGTGGAATCAGATTTGATTGGAGACTGAGAAAAGCAACAAAGACAGTCAAATGTAAAACACCAACATCAGGGGCTAAGTAACATAGCACAGAGGTAATAAGTTCAATCAGAGCAATAAATCTAACGACTGTGGGTTATTGACAATTTTTCATTTTCAATGATCCTCAGCTCTTTCCATGCCACCATGGGTAAAGAAATGGGGAGCTCACTTCCTTCCCTTTCCCGCCCCTCTTGTCTTTGACAGTCCGACTGAGTTTGGCCACTGGGATCTCCTCAGAAGCTGCCGGCCATGAGAGGACCTAAAATTTAAATGCAGAAATATGAGTCCTGACAGATTTTGCATCTAAGCAATCTCCTCCACAAACATTATTTCCTTTACTTTTTCCTCCTCGATCATCAAATAAAGTCCTTGATTAAGGAATTTCTTTAAAGCTCCCAGATCACTAATGACGTACGTCCGAGTGTCATTGAAGTCCATGTTCTCAGACCAAATTAGCTTTGTCGTGCTGTGTCTTGACACTGTAGAAAGGGAAATCGTCAGTTGTTAAATTTTGCAGACATAAGGTACCACCTTGAGCAAAAACACAAAAATAATTGCAAAGTCAGAAACACACAGATAAAAGAATATACAACAAACAACAGAATAAGTGTTAAATTAAGGAAAGTGTTGACACATAAAAAAGTTTTGATGATGATCATTCTACTCATTTAGTTTCCATTTAGTGTGTAAAATACTCTGACTCTATATTCCTCTGAGGACAGATATGTAAATTCTGTAGAAACTGATAACAAAAAGTTTTACCCCATTTGTACAGGATAAATTACTAAGTGGAATCAACCCAAACTATAAAAAATTAATCATAATGACATGATATCTAAACTTCCTAATGCTCACTCACTTGATACCATCCACCTGCAGATTTTACCCTTCAGCTCTATCAGTGGGGGTGTCCATCAGTCAGGACACTGATTACCTGTAGGCCTGAGAGCTGTGCATGTCACATTATGTGATTACCATCTGCCGCAGCATGACCAATGCCACCATCTGCTTTGGATCTTTCCATTTTACAGGAGCCATCCTTTGTGATCTGCCCTGTGTCAAATCTAGGCTCACTGTCATTGTCTGATTTCTGTGAATGAAGCAAAAAAAATAAATAAATAAATGAAAAGATCATTTTTAATTTCTTTTTTTTATTTTTATTTAATCTCAAAATTATTATTTTTTGTAATTTGTTCAATCGGCCCTCAATCTGTGCAGTGACAATAAAATTGTAATCTAATGTAATCTAATCTACAAATCTAGTATTCTGCCTTGCGGTTACAATCTAACTACCTAACCCCTTCCTGCTCTGCAGCTTTGAATTATGAAGAAATATTCCTGCAGAACATTGAAATGTGACTGTGACTTTAACCTTCAGACATTTGGCTATAACATGTTATTTCACTCCATTTTATCCTCATGAAATCTTTAGCTCAAATGTGTCCATCTGCGAGATGTGATTATCAATGTGTTTTGTGAGGTCATGGCACTTGACCTTTCACCATGTGCCTCCAACGTCTTCTCAGTTTCACTGAGTATTATGAATGTTAAGTTAATGAGCAGTCGCATTCACAAATGTTCATGATACTTCCCATGGGACACGTTACAGTTTAGGCATTGATTTCAATTCTGCTCATTTTGTGGTTTGGAATTGTTTTTGCCCGACAAACATTTTATGGACAAAAAAAAAAAATCCATCGCCGTCTACATCCCTGTTGAATATTTTTTCCATGTAGTAATTTGTGATGGGTTTTTTTTTGTTTTGTTTTTTTTTATTGTGACTTTGCTTTTGGGATGTCATTTATAAAAGACATAGTTGAGACTTACACTGTCATTCTTTAGGTGTGCTTTACTGCATATATATAACTGTGTATATATGAATAGTGTTTGAAGGATACCTCACCAGGTTAATAGGTGTGCGGTGTGTGAGGAACTCGTATGTTATGTAATAACTGTGAGTGATAACAGGGAAGTCAGGAGCATTTTGGTCCGCACTCATCACTGGGTACGGGATTCCCCTCAGTCTGCTCACATTCACTGTGGTTGATGCACAACTCACTATCAGATCTGCACAAAGGAAAAGCATCCCAACAGAAAGTGTAAACAGCCTGCGGAACAACATCACCACAAATGCAAAATCAAACAGTCATAGGACAGCCCCATCTTACCACTCATCTTGGACAAGCCCCTGTAACGATGTCTTTCCTCAGGGGAGATACGAAAGGTGTCCAAGTAAGAGAGCCGTGGGAGAGAGTCCACAGTGAGACCTGGGTAGGAAGCCGTCATGGTGAAGGGGTTTCCCTCCAGTACTAAAGTCTTGAGGCAGGGAAGTGTGCTCAAGGCGCTGAGCAAAGCCTGCTGGTCCAGAAACTCGCAGTCACCCAAGTCCAAACACACCAGCTGTGGCCTGAGGTCAGAGACAGGTAGTGTGTACACAGGGCAGCAGTGTGCGTGTGTGTGAGTCTACAGGTTTGTATGTGTGTGAATGTGTGTGTGGGCCAGATATTTGTTCAGATCTGTGGAAACACTGAGCTCAAGTAGAGCAGGATTAACCACCTATGGGCTGTTTGGTAATTTGTTCCATAGTATCAGCATTTCCTCAAACTCCAGAAAAGCCCCAGAGCTTCTGACTGAAAAAACCTTCTCCAGTTTGAATGATATGGAGTTCCTATACATCTGTAATGAGAGATAAGACTGAATATTTGTTTCTTAGACTTTGTGGAAATCTTATAAGCATTTTTCCCCCTTTTTTTCAAAATTAATCATAAATGATGAAGGGAATAATTGGCAAATTTATAAAATCCTAGGTAATCATTTGCAGCCCTGATTTGTCCCGAAAGTGTATGCAGGATGTACAAGTGGATTTCACTTTTGTTTGTTTGTTTGTTTAAGTGATGATGAGGAGGCTGAAGGTAAAGAAACTTTCTGGTGTGACAACTGTGTGAAATATAATAATCTAGTGGAGTGTTTCCAAGTTTTACCTTAATACAAATACTTTTGTCCTCACTGATATAAAAAGGAGTTCCTTGAACTAAAACATTTTAGAGGGAATAAATTAATATTTTAGTGTTATGTGAACATTTAAGTTTAGTTCATTTAATTTGAATATTTGAATTTATATTTGAAACCACTTTGAAACAAGTAAACATCGAATTGTTCTAACTTGAGAACCTTTGACCTCAAGTTTAATTAATAAACTTCTAATAATTCACTCAACTTATTAGATTGATACCATTAACATATTTTCAGGCTTCCCAGCATGCATTGCTTGTTGCTTAGTGAAATGATTCAGGATTCATTGGTTGAAATTTGCTGTGTCTTTGGTATTTCATTTTTTCACGGTAATCTTTTACAGAAATTACAGACTTCCTCTGTGTGTGTGTACTAACCAGTATCTTCCATTAAGATTACAGATGTCATCATGATGACCAAGAGGGTTTGACCCGAGGCTGAGGGACAGTAGATGAGGAGGCGGACAGCTGGTGAGACTGCTGAGAGTCGACAACCGGTTGGCACGTAGATCCAAAATCTTCAAAGAAAAAAAAAAACCATCATCATCTGAACATTCTACAACCGTAAATCTTTCTTTATTATTCAGCTGTGAATCACAGTTGAATGACATCAGCAAAAACGTCATTTCATATGATTAGAGTTGTTTACGTCATTCTTGTACTGTGTAGTAACGATGGTGACTCACCTTCAAAGTGCTGGGAAGGTTTTCTGCAGGGACTTCTGGGATTTTGTTCGCACTCAGCACCAATTCCTCCAGCTTTGAGAACTTTAACAGGCCACAGTCGATCACTGACACCTGACACAATCCAGACAAGACAAAGAATTGTGTGTTTTTTAATCGTCTTAAAACATTAATTGCTTTTATTCTCAAAGGGTTGAATAAGGTCAAGATGCGTTATAGACAAAACCTAGAATTATCTTTTTTTTTAGATCCTGTATACATTTGTGTCATCATATATTTTTTTAGAATTAAAATTTAAGATTCAGGAATTTCTAAAACTTGTTTTTCTTTGTTGCAAACTCCCCAGCATGGGAGGTGTTTATGGATAACAGTGTCTTCTTTTGTACATTTCTGTAACATTATGTTTGATCTTGTGTTCTACAGTTTCCCCCTTGTTCCTACCAGTCTGTGTTTATTTCTTTCATTCTCAGGAGCACACAGTTGGGAGGTTTTCATGAACACCTTGTTACAAATCGGACTAACACCCAGAGGGTGTTTGATGCTGTGTGGCAGCTCTGCTCTGATCAGTTGATCCCTTTGCAGAAAAGTCCTATTGCGAGAGAAACTTGAAGTTTTCATAAAATTATGTTTTTAGGAATGGTTTAAAAACCTGTGCAGAGTCTAAGGGCCTGGCCAGGGAGAAGAGACAACATTTAAGTTAATTAAAAAGTCTGTTTATACTCACATGTTTGTCTATGATGCGTAGTGTGGTAAAGTAACTGTATATGAAGTCGGGGTGCAGACTTCCAGGAGAGAGCACAGCCAGCTTTCTCAGGGCCGGAGCTTCAGGGCTCCATGATACATCCTGCCACCACGGGGAGTGAGGGCAGCTCAGCAGATCCAGGAGGCTGTCCGTCCCCTCGCCCCCCTCTGCATCTGTCCCGTCTTTGGTCTCGCTCTGATAACGTAATGATGCTGTTCATTGATCTGGTGTCTAATACACACCATGCAGAAAATAAAGTGCTTTAAACCACACAGCTATCCTTTTGGAAGATAATTACAAAACACCGCAAGCAGTTCAAAGCTGTAACAACTCACCCAGCTGCCGGATCCACAAGGAAAGTCAATCAGACACAACCTGCAAATCAGCTTTTCCAACAGAGCAGAGAGTTTTTTTGAGCTCATTCCTCTCAGCAGAATTGGCCCTTTAACTCCGGCAACATGGAGAAACAGGAGCTATAGATAAAGGTTCAGTGAATAACGGCTGGGTGTTCACAAAGAAAGGCCCCTGGGGTTTGTTTACAAATGGTTGCTGGTTGCCTGGCAACAGATGAAGCTGTTTCCAGGAACACTGGATCCAGTTTAAGTCCTTATAGGCTCTTTGATGATGTTTCTGATCTAGTGGTGACTTCGGGGCTGAAATCTTTGTCTGTATTACATTACATAAAGAGTATAATCTTAAATATGTGCTTAGCAGCTATGTGATTTGAAGGCTGGATTCACCTTTAAAGAAGGACATCTATATGGTGCCTGCTTTTTACTCAGTTTCAGACAGGACAATCTTTGCATAAAGCATTGACATTTATCTTCCTGACAAAACACACCTGTTATTCCTGCAATGGCAAAATGTTTGGGGATAACAAAAGTAATGAACCAGATCCATCCCAAAATTTCCTCTACATGATTATTGTGGCCAAAATAATTTATTCAAACCCCTCTTTAACTTTGTGGGTTCAGTAAGTAAGATATATAATTTCTCGTAGGGGTTTGTGAAAACTAACCAGATAAACCCTATGACATCAATTCGCCATAATAATGTGGGCCTGGGTCCTTTCTGTGCAGAGTTTGCATGTTCTCCCCATGCTTGCGTGGGTTTCCTCCCAGACTTCCAAAGACATCATGTGACATCATGACATCTAAATTGTCCGTAGGTCTGAGTATGAGTGTGAGTGGTTGTTGGTCTCTGTCTGTCTGTGTGTTGGCCCTGTGATGGACTGCTGACCTGTCCAGGGTCTAACCCTAACCTTAACCCCTATCCCTCACCCAGTGTTAGCTGGGATTGGCTCCAGCATGCCCTGCGACCTGGTAGAAGACAAATGAGAAAGCCCAAATGTCTCCCTGTTGGTAGTAGGATTGCTACAAAGAAAATACAAAAAGCTGAAAAGCTGGTCTAGACCTGATTTATGTGTAAAGTGTCTTGTTGTAACTTTGTTATGACTTAGTGCTATATAAATAAATTAGATTTGATTTATAATATCAATAAGTGTGAATGCCTATGAAACCCTCTGATTTTCTTGGTGAGAGTTTTATCTTTTTTTCTCATTGAAACAACAAAAACCACCTAGATATTTAGATTAGACAAAGCAGTCTGCATTGCTTTCCCACATTTAAGCCCTGTGGTGAACTATGCCCTACCAGTGCAAACGAGAAACAATTATGACATGATTTTTCTGGGTGATAATGTCACACAGGCGTCATCCACTGACTGGCAGCATGCTACAAAAAAACCCAGGTTTTCATATATAAGCTCAGTGTGAGCCAGTTGATGGGCATGAAGCCAAAGACAAAAATCACATCATGCCTTCTGACAAAAGTAAGCTGTATAGTGAACTACTTTCATATTAATGTTTTGCTCTTTGGGACATATCAAATATTTATTGGAAAAAATGAAAACATTGACTGAAGTTGCCTAAAATCTGAAATGAGCTTTAGACTTAGTTTGTTTTTCTCTTTCAGTATTGAATTTGAGCTTTGACGTTAGCTCCGGTAAGATGCAGGAAAGTTTGACTGACTGACAGCGTCATGTATTTTGTGTGCCTCTTGCAGAGCTCCAGCTTTCCTGCATTGTTATGATGCACATCATCTTTGTTGCCTCGACTCAACTTGATCCAAGGAAGCTTCACAACTACATGGAGGATATAGCGTTGTCTTTTTGTAATCTACTGAAGGCAGAACAGCTTTATGTAAGTAATCACATCACATGTTAAATTCATACAATTTACAAAAGAGACAAATCTATTTAATGGAAAAAAAAAACAATTAATGTGACATAAGAGGAAGGTATCACAAAGTCAGGCTGCCTCTGGACATCTCTGAGCTCTGTACTCCATTATTAACATGTCAGCTCTCACTTCCTCCACAGGTCAAATACATATTGAAGGGACATCCATCACTGACAGACAGTTTAAAGCCCCCTGGGGGAATAACTGTTCCTGTGGGAAACACCACTGAGGAAATCGAGGCCTCTGTCTGTGCAATCATCCACTACCTGGACAACCACCTGGACAAAATTGTCAAGCCCCTCATTTCTCGGAAACACAGCAACAATCTGATAGACAACATCAGAGTTTTTAATAATCAGTTCAAAGAAGCTGTTGCATCATCAAGCTTTGGTTCAGCTGTTGTCACACAGCAATGTCACAGAAATATAACAACTACACACCTTTATGAAAGTAAAGTTATTGGTTTCCGACTCATCTACTTCACCAGGTTGTGGGTGGAGGGTTTCACAAACATGACTCTCTCCTGTGACCTTAACTGAAAACACTTTGGAGTTTTTATCTGTGTATTTATTTATTGGTTTCTTATCCAAGGTTTTCTAAATATCCATTTTATTTATATTGGAGGACACTTTCTGTCAGCTCTCTGTTTTGCTCTACTCTGACCAGACTTGATGATTTTTTAAAATGTAAACTGCCAAAAAATAGCAATAATAAAATATTTTATTCAAAGTGCTTGGAATTATAATTTCACTGCAACAATCGGAGTTTGTCATCAATCATCAGATGGGAGAGTAAAAAACCGCACATACTCACTATAAGAACATTAATATTTTAGGAACTCCTTTTACAAACATGGCTTTGAAATTTTGTATCAAGCTAAGTTTTGAAGATTTAATCAGACTGTTGGTTGACATGTTATGGGATGTGTAGGTTTAAAGGGAACTCCCAGAGAATGAAAGTCATTGCTGAACCTTAATGACTTTTTCTGGAATAGCCATACCAAAAACACGTAGGGGAAAATATTAATATGATCAAATTTGATCTTTATCTAAGGAGTCCTAATAAAAGTGTTCTTCTAAAGATGGATTTGAGAAAGTTACACATCAGACATTCAGCTGATAACTGAAGCCTCCTGCTGTCATGGATTTCCGTGCTGGTAAGTAACCTATCTTGAACTGCGGCTCACAGTCCTGCTGAGATTATTTTTTAACCAGGCAGTCACAAAACTTGAACCTCTGTGGGCAAACTTGCACAACACTGAAACTCTGCAGTGGTGCAGATTGTGTCTATGATTCTCGCTTCGTATGAATTGAATCTCCATTGCCTGCTCTCTCCTGTCACTGCTGTAGTCCTCACCGTCCTGGTCCTGCTTGTTCGACAAGGAGCCTCTTTCAAACTGGTTACAGTTGGAGCAAAGAGCGACGCTGTGAAAGAAACCATCCCCATGATTCAGGAGAGGATCTGGACTGCTCTAGGCCACCTTGTAAGCTCACTCATTGGTGCATTAGTTACTTTCTTATTACTTTCTTGATCAGAATCAGAATACTTTTTTCATCCCCAAAGGAAATGTTTTGTTATTACTGAAACTTAACATGCATGAAAATAGCTGTTACTGATTTATTGTGAAATATGCTTATAGCTGTTTGTTTTAGGAAAAATCGGAGGGGTAATGGCTCCATATTATACATTTTAGTCCTATGATTGGATTTATTGAAACGATTAAGCATAAAAAAGCAAAACCCACTCTAACTCTATGGCTGAAGAGAAGGGAGATTAGACATGGGTGTATTCATACTGAACTGGTTACAGTAATCAAGAGAAGTGATTTCATTTTCAGATTCAGTCACTGACGTTGACAATTAGAGAAGTAGAGCGTTAAGTTAAAAGTAGTGTAGCAATGTTTTCTCCCAGACTTAATTTTGAACTTAAATCAACCTTCATTTTTTGTTTGTAAAACAACATGGACACAGCTTCATTAGTCTGACTTCACACTTTTATTTTATTTTTTTTTTTATTGTTGCATCATTGTCTCAACAATAACCTGGGAATGACTCCCAACCAGGTTACACTGCTTGACTGAGTGTTAGCCTTTTAGTTCAGGCTCTGATGTGAACACATACTGATCATGTCCACCTCCTGCAGAACAATCCCTCACTGTTCCCCAACGACACCTGCCAGTCCCTAAACGCCACGAAGCTGGCCAGTGTGCTGGAGCAGCCCTTCACAGCTCAGAACCTGTTCACCTTCCTCTGGTACGTGTCAGAGATGGCCAAGCATACCCCGGTGCTGAAGAAGGACCTGCTGGATATCAGCGAGCACCTAAAGGGCATGAGCGTCAACTCCACAGGCTGTCAGGACTGCAAGCTGCCCACATTCCAGGAGGACATGCACAGCCACATGTTTGTCAAGTGTCTGCTGAAGCTCCTGGCCGATTATCTTAAGAAAGCAATGCTTTGATTCCATCGTTTAGTATGAATGATATGTTTATTTATTTTACAAAACCTTAAATTGTTGAAAAAAAGTTTTAACTTATTTATATGCCACTTTGTGATAAGCATGAAATATTTATTTTTAAGTGATATTTATTGCAAATAAAAGAATGACTGCGACTTTTCAAACTTTTCATTTTCGTTGCATTTTATTGCCATTCAGATTACTTAAGGCCTTTTAAAACCTGGTTTGAAATATTGGGGGGAAAAACATGTGCACCATAGGAAAATATCATACTTATTAAAAACAAATAAAATACTAAATTTGGAGATAACCAGTAATCAAGCACAAAATCACCTCACAGAAACTGTTGCAAATCCAAACTGGTATGACAAAACATTTTGCAATAATTGGATGGTTTGAAATAAACGATACACTGAGCTGCTGTGGAAGCTTGTTGGTTTTTCTCAGATAATAAAATAAATCTTCAGTATTAGTGTAGAGGGGAGAAAACAATCACAAAAAAAGTCAATAAAGCAAATATTTTCATTTTGAATCATAACAAACTGCTGCAATCAGGCCCATTTTTATTTTTCTTACAATAGTAATAAATAGATTTGGGTAATTGTTGGCTAACATTTGGTTCGTATCTCTGTGAGAAGGCTGCAGTGTTGTGCATTATTAAGGTGTTGAATTTCGATGACATCAACAGGTAAAGTTTACACTATAGAAAAGTTAAAAATATCCGGTCTATAAAAGACACTTACAATCCACAATAAAAGACTGCACACAAAAAGCAAAACAAAAAGCTGCAAATTCAACAATAAAATAAAAACACAAATCAGAAAACCTAGAGCCTGAGGAGTGCTGAACAACAAGTTTAAAAAAAGACTGATCGTCCTGCAGTGATCACAGGTAAGGGCACTTTGACCTGAAGGCAGATGTAAGTTACACATGCCAACTGAACCTGCGCTCTGACCAACACAGCAAAGTGCTGTCAAACAGGATGTTCACAACACAATACATGAACCGAGAGGATGAGTAAACTACATTTTGATATGGCTTGTTTTTCTTCTCCCTCATTCTTAATGTGACAGATGAACTTTGTTGTTTATTGAAAACACATGATGCAACCTGTACAGAAATATGGGACCTCCTGCTGAGGAAGATCCTGACTTGACTTGTTCATAGCTGAATGGAAAATTATCACATTCACCAGCTCAGCCCTGAGTGACCAACAAAGAACAGAAAAAAACAAAAAACAAAAAACAAACAAACAGATACTGTGAATTCAGGTAAAATCCTGAAACACTTATAGGCCGTACTGCTATTTCAGGTATGCTCCCTATAAGGGCTGTAACTTATATTGCTCTGTTATGCTGTGACCTGCCCAGTATATAAAGTGACAGCTCTCTTGTGTAATTTGCACTACAGATGGGCAGAGCAAGAAACGTATAAAAGAGTAGCTCAGCAAGGACGGCAAACCACCAGGAGACCGCCATCTTTAAGAATGAATGAGATGAATGAAACTCTGATGTCTTTGGTATTGATTATGTTTAGAGAAGTGGTCGTGTTTCAGGTGATCCCCTGCATTCTGGTGTGAAGCCTTTTTGGGAGGTTTCCAAGCCTCCAAAGGACAAAACCTATTCTACTTACTTTTTCCTATTCAAATAAATGATAAAAAGCCATATTTATACAGTTGTTTTACTGTCAAAAGCAGGGCTCCATGTCTTCATCATCTTCAAACATCAATATACAAAAGAAAAAAACATATGACTATTGTACATACTCAGTAAATGTGAAGCTGCATTTATTTCTTCTTTTTTTTTTTTCATGGAAGCCCAGGACCAGCAGAAGACCAGGTAGCCTTGCTGAATGGCTTTAAGGTTAAATAGTGATGTGCCACTTTGGAGATTGCTGGCATAAAGTTGAGGCGGTTTTAAGTCACCTCACCACCACCGAGAGCAGGATACACGTCTGCGTGTGCCACTGCATGGATGGCTTCTTCAGGCAGCAGGGATGGATCACTCAGAATGGACGTGGTTGTGCTCAGCTGGCGAAGGGTACTCAGCACCACTGAAAGAAAACAAGTCACAATTTAATACCTGACCGGCAAGTGTTTTGTGTTGTTTTGAAGTCAACTGTCTTTATATGTATCCTTATAGAATGCAACACAGTAAACATGCACTTCGATTCACAATTTTCTGAGTTGCTTCCTTGAAATTGGTATGATCAAGATATAAAACAGGCCCTGAAAGAAAATGGCTGTTAAAATTGTGTCACTGTATTGTTTATTTTCTTGTGTATTCTTTAGTGCATTCAGCCACTTGGGGGCAGCCAATAGGCTAAAAACAATACTTGTCACCTGGTATTTTTGATACAATGAAAAGTGGCCCAGTTAAGATGCAGCAAAGCTTATTTGGATTTGTCTGCAGTCGTGTCCCTGGTATTGTGTAGTTTATCATAAGTTTGATTTTTTTTTTTTTTTTTGGTTGTTGTTGTTTAGCTGGAGAAGCCTTAATAACAGTCACACTAAAGCGTGTTTTCACAAAACTAATCAGTCTAAAATATTCACACGGGCACATCAATGTCTCCACTGGTAAGAAACCAAAACAAAAACAATCTTACCGTCCTTGAAATAAGTATTACGTTTAGCGGATTCCTGCTGCAGGAAAAGCAAAATGTAGTGGGACCTCTGAGACTGCTGACAAAGTGCTAAAGGCCAACGTTTCATGTTCAGTGTTTTTAAGGGACAATGTGCTCTCTTAAAAACAGCTTCATTTAACAAGTTTCTCAGGATTTATAAAAGCCTTGAACCATTAAATGTGAAGAGACTATCCTGCAAGACATGCAATCAAAAACTGTCTAAATGCTTTCAAATTTTATGCAGTGACACACCCCCAACCTCCTGTAAGCAGCTAAAATGTTGACTGAATAAGAAATCTTTAGACGTCACGTTCAACGGTCCACCTGGTCTAACTGCTTTAGTCGGACTTAGTCAGGAACAAAAGCATATTATCTTGCGTGGGAGGTCAGAAAACTGAATGGCCTGAAAACATCATCATCACTGTTGGAGTGAGTTGGAGTTGAGTAAATTTGCTGCTGCTGCTAAATTTCCTGTCATGTCATGGTTGCTTGATAAGAGAGGGCAGGAAAAGACAGATAGTGACAGATAATTAGGTGAAACTAAACTATGAAACATAATGCTCTAACACTGTGCAACTGGAAGGAAGTCCCCTCTGGGCTGTGAATGATCCACAACTACCAATCCTTTTCAATGCAACCAGTGCGCTGTCAGTCAGGGGGCTGATGACATACACCGCTTTTGTGTGTCTCTGTGCTTGCAAGTGTGTGTTTGTGCCAGACGTGTATGAATTGTAGTCATTTACTCACTAGGTCTGAGCATTGGAAGGGAACAGTGACGATCAAGCCATTGCAGCGTGGTCTGACAAAGCTCTGCTCTGCTTGTAGTTGACACCATCTCATTGAATGACTCAAAGAGAGGCTTGATAACGATGCTGAACTAGAATTGATGATGGTCAAGAATCAGACAATACAATGAAGCCAAATCAACGGTAAGACCGCTGACATTTGACATGTAAACCGTGACGAGGAGCTTTTGATTCATCTGTCAAACTTAATTTTGTGTGTTTGTTTAACTGAAAAGCGTTTAATTAACATCTTCTTTTCTTGTCAAGGCTCGGAGATTCATTTGAAACATCTCATAGGAATAATTGTAAATACTTAAAACACATTTCCAAGGAAGTATGCTTTCCTGGACTGTAGACAACCATAAAAATATCATCATCATCCTCAAAGATACAGTGTGAATTTTCTGGTTATTTGTTTTAAAATTACTTTCTTGGAGATTTTAAAATGATTCCATTGGGTTTATTTTCATTTGCTTTAGTATGTATGACAGAAGATATAATCATACTGATATGTATCAGCCTGCCATGAAAGAATATTAAAGCCACATGTTGACATCTCATAAGCAGAAAGCCATGTAAGACTAATGATCAACTGGGTAAAGGATACAATCCAGAATTTCCAGTCTTGAAGAGTGCGGTTCTTTACATATTCATTGAATTTCTCTTGAATGTGGTTGAAGTGATGTCGCCTAATGGGCACCCCTGTCGCAGGCAGCTGTTCCTGACACAGGCTGCGATGAAACAATAACAGGGGATAGAAAGAGTTCAGAGCTTTGTATGTCACAGGAGGGGTGAAATAGAATAAATTTTTTTAACATACTTAATGGATGTATTGAGTTCTTCTATCTCTTCTCGTAGTCTCTTAACCTCTTCCTGTAACTGCTGCCTCTCCTGCTGCAGCTTCCCAATGTGATCCACTGTCTTCTGCAGTGTGACGGCATTACTGCTCTGAATGCACAAAGTAAATAAAGATGGTATTAAGTGTGAAAGCAAAAAAAATCTACAACAACTTTTCAAAATAGATGCTGTGCACAAATATGGCCAACAAATATTGATGCATTGAAACTACAGTTTATGTTTTTTAAGAGCAAACAGACTTACATTTGACTGTGACTTTAGAGTGGGCACAAGGTTGCAGAGTGTTTTAAAGCCGATTTTTATGTTTGATCGTCTCTTTTGCTCAGCAGATATGTGTGTTGTCCTCCGGCTCTGTCACACAACAGCAGAGGCAATATTACAATCAGAGTTACTGAAAGTGTGACATACCATTTATTACACAGGAAAAGGGGTGACGCTGCTGATGTAGCATGAAAAGGGAAATACAGGCTGTTGTGGCATTGACATAAAATACAAGTTAATTTTAATTCAAAACATTTTCAACCATTGAAAATAAAGCACCCAAAAGTCCTTTTATGAAGAAACATAAAGAGCACATACCTGATTCTGTTCATTCTTTACCAGAGATGTGCTGCTGTTGATGAGCGACTGGGGACTGGGAACTTGATCTAACACACACGGTGACCCTTGACCTGAACCTGTCTGACTGTGAACTGGGATGAAAAACAAAAACAGGCCATTTAAGATTTAAGACTGAGAATTTTGAGATATTTTGCTTTGCTCAGTAGAGTGGATTCTCACCAATACTTGAAGAGGCTTTCTGACTTTTACGGCTGGAAGAACAAGATTTTTCTTTAGGGATGATTGGCTGGGGAGACTTCTGAGACATAACATGAAATCGTGGAGCCTAAGATTAATGAAAGCCCAAAAGGAAAAAAAAGGGTTAAAAGTTTAAAACAAAAATTATAAAAAAAAAAAGACCTCTCTTTAGTTTGTCTTTGATGTAATACAATCAAAGTTTAATTTCACAATTACGGGTTTTTATACATCAGAGCAATAAAATGTAAATGGCCCAGTTTTCTACTGGCCACTCAATTATTTCAAGGCCCACAGTGTTGTCAGGAGAAAATGAGCTGAAAACATACCCCTGTAAGGGTGGATGAAGTGATGACCACTCCAGTGTTAGGGACCACATCTTTCAGAGGGGCTGGTGTCACAATCACAGCATTAGCATGACCTGGGAAGGGGGCTGAAGATGAACAGTGCAACAAGTGTTACTTTGGAAGGTATTCATTCTGACTGATTTCTCTGTCCCTTTTCCAATATGCAGAAAACATTAGTTAGTTGAGGACAAACGACAAACCCACAGTTAAATATATTGGATTCTGATACTGACCATGGATCACAGCCTTAAATTTGTTTGCTCATAGAGATAACTTTTTCACTCTAGCTATACAGTTAAACTTACAATCACCATCACTGTAAATAAATCTTTGAATAAGAAAAGTTATAGCGCCATCTTATGGTAATTCAGTGAGGGTGGCACACCTCAACTACCTGACAAATTCACAATTCTTTCAAATACAGAATCATGTTTTGATCTTGGCAAACAACACACCTAGTATGAGATGAGATGGGGGGATAGCGTTTGCGGGAGCAATCCTTTGCACTGGACGGGTTTTGTTGGCACTGGATGACAGGAAAGGACGAGGCATGGCAAAAGTCTGAGGTTGCTGTACAGGAGTGGCAGGCAATGAAGCCATGGGTTGTAGTTGGGATGGAGGAGGTGGATGTTGTGTGGATATGGAGCCATACTCTGAGCCATGGCTGAATGTGGTGGCTGCGTCGCTGGCTGTGACTGTAGAGGAAGCTGTGTGTGTGATCACAGATGGCCCTACAGTCTCATCTAGTGTTGACCTGTTGTCCAAAGCTGAGGGAACCATGGGTGCTCCTGAGCCCATGTCCTGACCTGGTAGGCACTGGACCAGAGGTTCATGGGATAATGTTTGAGAGACTGAGGAAACCACTGCTTGATCAGTGGGTGCCACCTGCCCAGGAAACAGATTCATGTAGTTTTGAACATAGGCAGCACCATCACCATCACCACCAGCATCACCTGTACGATTGGTTTGACTGACGATGGAAGAGATGATAGGCAGGGATCCAGGAGGGGAGATGTGGTTGGTTGTCAGTTGCATAGTGGACATTAACTGGCCCTGACAAGGAATAACAAACGAAAAGGGAACAAAGACATTTAGTTATTTTCTTATAGGTCAAAAAATAAGCCGAAGACATGCAGGTCAGTGTGAGCAAATATTAGGAGTTAGCTGTAGGATCATGACAGCAAAAGGGCTGTCATAATCTCCAGTCTAAACCCATATATAACTTTAAATATTGTTTATACGTATATAAAGTCATTAGCTGTATACCATAGTTTATTATAACTACAACTAAAACTTTATAATGTAGTATATTTACTATAATTAGTAAATACTTGACTTAGCTGGCTGTGTAAAGACATGTCAGTTTGATTTTGTCATAAGGACAGCCTGTTTGTTTTGAGAGATATTTTGTAGTACACACATCAAGCAATGTTTTTTTTTTTTTTTTTTTTTTTTTAGTTCAAGTCAAGTCAGTTTTTAGTATCCAGTTCATTGCATTGGCTTTCAGTGGATTGAAGAATAGATCATCAGATCCATTTAATTCTTTTAATGTCTTTACATAACCAATTGCTGTTATATTTCTGTACCTGAAGGTCACACAAGGACCTGATGTAATGCTGCATTCATGTGCACACCAAAAACTCTGAAACAAATTTTTATACTCGAACAAAAGTATGACTGCAAAGATTACTTTAAAAGCTTCAAAAAGACAGCATGAAAGAGAACCTGACATATTTAGTCTTTTTGAGTGAGCGTTTTAAACTCACAAAAATCTTCCTTTGATGTTAAGCAGTTCTGAGAAGCAAGTCATGTATTAAAGTGCCATGTAAATAAAGTTTAGTAATATTATTATGTTACATTGATTTCTGGTAACTACATTGAGGCAGAAAGATGGTGGCACATGTGGTAGAAATCCTCATAATTTGACAAAATATCAAAATCCCTTAATTTTAAATCTAGGAAATCTGACACAGTCGTTGCACAAACTTTTGTCAAAGTGGTGTGTGTTAAGGACTGTGCCATGGGGTGGTGTTTACCTGTGACTGAGAGCTGCTGCTGGATAGAGGGGTGACAGGTGATGCAGTAGGGGAAACAGAGGGGAAGACGGGCTGACGGAGGCTGTGAAATAAGTCTGCAACAAGAGTCTCTATGTTAGCAAGAGGTTAGTAAAATCACACTACTTTTTGGGTTAGGCTAAGCCAACTGTTGTAGCTGAGTTATGAGAACTGTGCTTGATTCCTGGAAAGTGTGCACCATTAGTGTGTGTGAAGTACTAGTTCAGCTATAGGTGGGGCTACCTTGCAGTGGATCAAATGAGTCCATGAAGTCTAGGTTTGGCTGTAAGGGGATAAGTCCTGGTTGGATCATGTCGGCATTCCCTGCATGAGCTGACAGGCAAACAGAGAGGTAGGGAGAGCAGCGGCGAGACATGCCAATATTTTTGACAGATTTATATTATATTGTTGCTATCAAGCGTGTTCATACTCATATTCCACAATTTAAAAGGTTTGTCAAAAAACTCATGGAGAGAAAACAAATAAAAGACAAAAGTAAGATATTACATGCAACATTTAGTACATAACAAGTCTGTACTGATTACATAAAACACACAACTCGTGATTTTCTCACCAATCTCTCTTGGATTAGGCCAGGGTATGGGCTGGTGCGAGGACAGTGTAGAGAACAACGTGTCTGAAAACTCAGACATCAGAACATCCATGTCAAAGAGGGTGTCCATCTCCATAGGTGCGGGTGGTTCATTATGCTTACGGGGCGCACGGCGTGCAGCAGTCTCTTCATCCTGATAAAAGGAGACACGGAGCATGTCTGGAGAGACTTCCCCAAACAACGATAACTGCTCCTCTGGCCCCTTTGAGTGTTAAAAATCCAACCAGCAAGGCAGTTAGCAACACAAAAATATGTGGTGTAAAGCAGAGCATGCAGTAACAGAACTAATTCCATCACTTCAAAAACAGATTACTTACACACATGCGCATGCCCACATATGTGTAGAGTTAGCTGAATTAGGTGCAAGCTGTCAGAAGAACTTAGTTTGCATGGTTCAAAAGTTAATCAGTAACCTTAAGGTGACTGGGTTAGTAAGGGGTGGCTGACCAGATATCAGTCCTTATGTTGATAGTAGCAGTACTAAGATTGAGCATAATGCAGTTTTGCATACCTTGAGCAAGCTTGACAGGTCATCATCCTTGTGCTTCTGCAACTATAAGAGTTACAAGTGGCACATTAGATAAAATATTAATTATTAATGTTGCACAAAAACTCAAGCAAACAGACCAAATCTACAAAAAGCCCAGTATTCCCCTGTATAAACCATGATCGCATATTTATTACAAAAGTCAGCAATACATTACCCTTTTTTTGAAGTATGTTCTCCACTTGTGATATTCTCTAATGACAATTTCAATTCTTCTTTTCCAGCATTTCCCCTCTGTGGCAATGGCCTGTGGAAGAAAGAGGGATATGGAAACTAAAAGTCCAACAACACTCAGCATAAAGAGAGGAAGTGGCAAAGGATGTATCAAACAAAATGACAAGCAAGGGCTTGTGGGTCTAAACAGATGTTTAACAGGAGGATTTTGATGACAAGAAAAAAAAAACAAAACACTGTTGTTGTTGTTGTTGTTATTTGTTACGCCACTTTTTCCTTTCTTTACCTCTGCAGGACGATGAACATCCAGGTCCATACTACCATCAAGGGGTGTCACAAAGTGACAAACAGGATTCTCCCGTTTTTCTACATCTGTGGGTTGACAAAAAAATAACACAGGTCACTGCTGAACTGCTGAACAACTGAAAATGCGGTTTCATATTTCACAGGTCACACGGTTTTAAAAAAAGATATCTTGTAGCAATGATCACATCATGCTTAGAAAGTGCAGCTTCACTGGGTCCTGTCAACATGAACAGCATTAGGTGAACAGTCATACAGTGGAAATCATTTGAATGAACTCTTACACTGCATATACCAGGCTCTCCATATGGCGTTGTTTAGGCGGATCTTGTCTCTCCAAAGTAGCTTTAGACCTTTGAAGTTCTTCCATTTGGGAGATACCAACTTACCACTGAAGAAACAAGAAAATAACAATGAACTAACTTCACAAATAAGACGTTACATTCTATAAAGTGAATGTCATGGCTTAACCATATCACAAATGATTGAACAAGTGAACAGTAATGAATACATAAGAGCGAATACATACATACATACATAAGAGTATAAAAAGCTAGTTCCACAGAGATAAAAAAGTTCAACCATATCTTTATTTTGCTCAATTTTAATAACTTTTCCCCAGCCAGAAGAAATGCCAGAATCATAATTTGTTATCTAACAACCATGATTTAGACATTAATACATCCCAAGCCTTAAAACCTGAAAGGGATTTTTGATCACTCTGGTACTGGGCTAATAGTGGCTTATTAAAAAGTAATGCAAGAATTACACACATGATCTTAGATTCTCTGGCTGAGTGTATATATTGTTTGTATGTCTTTTAGGCAAAGAAAAAGGGATAGGTCACCTTGGCACCTTGCCAAAAAAAGCAAACATTAGGCAATTTGACAAGGTCACACCCAAAACTGCGTTAAACAGTCACAACTTGTCCAGATAAATAACCTGAAAAAGATCATAATACACCTTTGCTTCCAAACATGGGGTACAGTGTATAATGGTGAGCACTTGTATGGTATCAGTATGTGAAATTCATGACAATACAGAGATGTTTACACAGTAATCAGCCAACATAAGCAATCTTGGTCTCACAGGACGGTGAAACAAGCAGGAAAAATGGCTGAGTTGATCCATCACGGACTGAAACTTTGTGAATGAATACCGGAATGTATTTTAACCTTTATTGTGCCAATGCAGCAAATTTTTGAAAGCCAAATGACACGAGAAAAGTCTATGTTTATCACAATCCGCAAGGGTAAGCTCACAGCTTCCAGGTTCATCCTTCCTGTCTGCTTCACTTCTCCTGTTATGAATTGAGTCCTTACTTTCTGTAAAAGCAGGGCGTGAGCGGAAAAACCTGTTCTTTAAATAAGTAGATATCGAAGCACGGTGCAATGAGAATAGGCAGTGTCGTAGAGGAAACTCTGCAGTCACTATAATGTTCTTACTCTGAATAAAAGCTTTCTTGTGTATACAAATACCAGCCCCTTCTCCTTTCTGGATAAATGACACCAACAGAATGGGAACTGGTAGTTGTGCTTTCCTGGTCTATTAATAGTCTTCCTGGTCAGAACAAGTTGATGCCATTTGCAAAGTTAGAGGGAATCCTCTAGACAGCTGGCTCTGCACCAACACTTCAGCTGTAAACAGAGCACTATGGCTAACATGAGCCTACAACTTCTGTTGCCACTTGCTTTTTAATATCTTCTGGAATCAACTGTGTTGAAATGCAACTATTTGTTTATATTATGATACTGCTTTTAAATTGTCTTAAAGATGATACCCCTAACAATAGTCATTGTCCCAGTTGTATTTGTCCCTTCAGGTTCACAGGCAGTGATTTAACAGACATCAATTGAATTATTTATTTTAGAGGATGGCACAACCTAGAGAAGTTCAGCAAACATCTGTGGGAATGATATGAGAATATTGTCACAGTTGTTCCAGTGTTGTTATTATAGCTGCAATGTCTGTTCAATTAAATGATTAGTTAACTGACATGTCATCACATTTTCATATTCAATTAAGATATTTCAAATATCATCAACTAAAATTGCTAAATCTTCCATATTACAGGATTTTCCACTTTTCTCACTTTTTTTAACTCTGAGTCAAGTATCTTTTGGTTATGGACTGCTGGAGGGACAATGTGTTTAAAGGTGTGACCTTGGATTGTAGTGAATTGAGATGCAAATGTTTTCCTTTATTTTTTGACATATTTTTGGCACAGGAATTAATTTGCTAAAAAAGAAAACAATACCTGGATTGAGTAATCAGTAATGAAGAAATTAGCAAAAAAACAGGCAGTCCTAGGTATAAAATCAAATGATAAGCAATAAATCTATATTTACCTTCTGTAAATGTTAGGCTATGTGTAGTACTACAACTATTTCTAGGAATTTATTCAAGGTCTTTTTTCTATTGTTCAAACATTTGATAGGCTCCACTTCATTGAATCCAACGTGCTGCTGACTTATTACACATAAAATATATTTTTTTGTTGCTGATCAAACTAAGAATGACATATAAAATAGAAAAAATTTAAATTAATTAAGTGAACTGCAGGCAACCAGAGTCTCTAAAATAATGAAGTAAAGAAAAACCTCACTTTTTCCAGAATTCAGTTGAACCCATAACTCTAAATTCTCAAAATACACAGTGAGAGAGTCACCATACATACTGTAACTAGGTTATCCTTCAAAAAGCAATGACACTTATTGAATATTATTATACATTGGACAACGAGAAAAATTTGGTATGATTTACTTAGATTTAAATCAATAAATCAAACCCTTGCTCAGCCCTGCAAGTAATGTCTGATCTGCACCAAGATTATTATATAATCTAAAAATCATATTCACAGTCCTATTTAAAGGTGATTTATGTTAGGTGTGTCAAGAAAGGATCCACCATCTGAGTTACATTTTTCTTCACATTATTAGGACTTTGCGCGTAGTATTTTTTTTTTTTTTTTTACTAAAGTGTAATTTTGACTGCAGACCCTTTAGCTGAGAAGAGATTTTTTTGGTATTGCTTAACACGGTGTTGTTGGTACTTTTACTTTGAAAGCTCTCACCAATACAATAAACAATTTTCGGTCAAAGGGGAAGTTACATGATCAGGAGACTCGTGACTGTAATTTGACAGCAGGATATAAACTGTATCCTGAGAGAATGGGACGTTGATGGTCTATGATCGTTAACATTGACATCCGCCCAGTCTTTGGGTGTGGGGCGGGGGGTATACTTCACCTGTAGGCCAAAGTCATGCACTCAAACAGTTTGGTGAGCGAGGCGTCTATGGACAGGTGAGACGTGCTCGCCTTGCCGAAGTGGTACGTCTGACAGGTCTGTTTGTTGACAGTATCGAAGTCGTAGCCTTTCTTCGGGGGGTGCTCGCTGTGGGGCGACGACACCATGAAGTGCCCGCTGTGGATGATCTGGGTCTCCAAGCCAAGGTGAGTCTCGTCGGCGTCCGAGTCATCATCCTGTTCCTGCTTTATGGCCGGCGGTCGACGGTATTTGTACCGTGAGGACATCTCTCTAGCAGCCATGCCTGTGGCTGACCAGACAAATAGCTAACGTTAGCCAGCTAGCTAGGACAACAAATCTCCGATTCATGGGGCTCGGCGACGACCCCAGACGCTCACTGCTCCACAACGTCCGTCCTCTGGGCACCGCGGACTCCCGGTCCGTTCCGGTCCGGTCGTCTCATCTTAAACTTGGCAGCCGGGAATTAGTGGCAGTAAATGTTGCTGACTTGTTGCTGTCCTGGAGGGTTAGTTGACGTAGCGAGAGACCAGCTGACAAAAAAAAAAAAAGAAAGGAAACTGCTCCCCCTGTCCGGAGCAGGAAGTTCCTGTGCAGGAGCGTCTGTGATTGGTCGGTGTCAGCGCCCCGCCCACTGACTGAAAATAAACCCAGAGCTGCGGAGCTGCGGCTGCAGATCGACTGACTGAGAAATCCAGGTGTCTACAGTCATCACAGCAGCAACTGGCCTCCGATGCAGGACGAATTCCCATCTTTAAACTGGTAAATAAGTTCCAGCCAAGGTTCATTTCATGCATTCGTATTTTGGATGTAGAAAACTTGATGCAACTCTACTCCTTCCTGTTGGTGGCCTCATATTAGGATGAGCGGGCTCAGTGCGTGAAACTCACCTTTAGCAAGAAATCCGTATTTTTAAGTAAGACTCCTGATTTTTTATGCAGCTTTCCTTTTTTCGGGAGTCGTAGGCTCTTCTCTTTCTGTCTCTCATTGGGACCTACCCTCCTTTCCAAAGAAGCTCTCCAAAGACTCATTTTGCTACCTTGTGGGCTTAATTTTTGACGTACGGTATCACGTTTCTGAGGCGAGCGTCTTGACACGTGTCCAGAGCACAGACGGATGTATCGGCTCATCTTTTTTAAATTAAACATCTTACAGACTCTGATAATCAATAAACTATTTAAAAAAACAAAACAAAACAAAAAAAAAAAAAAAACCCTCTCAATAAAATAATCTTTTTTATTAAGTCTTTCTGTGTGGCTCGGGACCAAATGTCCCGGTGGTTGGGGACCACTGCTTTAAAAAGCTCACATCCTTAGTGTATCACCACTCTTGGTTGTTAGTTTGTTTTATTTTTGTACACAATCATTTTCCCTTATCCATGCTTTACAATTAACTATTTCTATTGATTTACATTAATAAATTACTTGTGCTATTAGATTTTAAGCCCCAATAAAACACATCAGTATTAAAATGAATCAAAAATGCTTTTATTTGATACTTAAAAAGTATGTGGAGCTGTGAAATTGTTAATAAAATAGGAAAGAAGGGAAACATGTTTCCTTCAAAATATTTAATAATTCAAAAACCTTGGGGCTAAAACTCTTCTTTAGATGAGACAATATGTTGACACATGACAAACAGTTATGGAACCACTGGTTTTATTTTTAACAATGTAATTATGTTTTTCTTCAGCTTGTCATGTTTGCACTGTTAGATGTAAAATCAAAAACTACAAAGTAATGAATGACCATAACATAAATGTAGTTCAGTAAAAAGAACATGACCTCCAACTTAAACTTCTAATTTTGAGTAAAGACTAAAACTAGAGGTTCACAAAAAGTAAAAATTAAACCAAAGGTACCTTAAAATCCATCTACATATAAGTACAGCTCATGAGTAAATATGCATACCTATTCTTTTCCTATTCGTTTCCTTTGTTGAATTATTTCTTCTATACAAAACACATTTTTTCCTATTCGTTTCCTTTGTTGAATTATTTCTTCTATACAAAACACATTTTATATGCAATGTGTCACTAAGCTGAGGATCTAACCTAATATTGATATTCGTCATATTTTAAAATCAAATCTATAAACATGCCATTATCTGTGTAAAGGCCTGTTATGGAATAAAACTTTGAAAAGAGCCTGAGTCTGAGCCTCATCATCAACACAACTTTTTCTGGACAAGCAGACAATTTGCTGCTTTCATCACTCTGGTGGGGAGGGGCTGCTGCTTTCCCGTACTGAGGATGGAAAGCCCAGGATGTAGCTTTTAAATGTGGCTACTGATATCTCATCTGGGATTGCACACTCCAGAGAATAATCTGGATCTTCACCTGGACACGCACACATGAAAGAGCTGTGATGTTATATACATTCTTAACTTGTGGGTAAGTTTTTCTTTTACCCACCATCATATTTGGAACTGTCATGCTCAGAGTGTTCGCATCCTCTTCCATCGCCTCCCTCTTCCTCCTCATTGAGACCTAAGAGTGTAGTGAAACACGCTGCCAACTCTTCCTCTGTCATGTGTTCTCCTATCAAAGATCAGAATTATGGCTATGTTGGGTGTGACAAAAAACATAAGCTTTGTGTACAGAAACTGTAATAGATGATTAAGATTTTTCTCAGTAATTTCATAGCCAAAGCCAGAAAGACCAATCCTATTTGGGCTGAACAGCTTGCGGCATACCTCGAGCCTGTAGGAGTTCCAGCAATTCATGTCTCCTCAGAACAGGGTGTCCTGTACTGTCATGTTTACCAAGGACATGAAAAGCTTGAATGAGCTCATCTCTACAAATACCGAATGCTGGCCGGTGGTTGACATACAGCTTGATAAACTCCTCCAGGTCGATATCAGTCACATAATTTCCTGTTTCAGCATACTTGCTGAACTTGACCTCATTTTGCATGTCTTCTATCTGGTGAAAATAAATAGCACACAGGTCTGAGTTATAAAGCTTTTTTTTTTTTTGCTGCATTTGTGATGTCGATGCAATTACATTGATTGTACCTCTTGCTCGGAAGGGAAGTAAGCCAGCGCTCTCATCAGAGAGGGAACATCTGACAGAGGGATTTTGGTAGACACTTCACATTTCTCCATTGAGTCAGTGCCTCGATGACGGATTTGGCAGTAATAGAAAAAGTCCTCAATCTCCTAAAAGGAGAGAAGGTCACAAAACCGAATGATGTCCGAAATTCCATCCAAAGTTACATAATTGTATCTTTAGAGCACACGAGCTGCAGCTGGTTGCACACAAAGGAGCCCCACAAGGAAATAGAAATAATTAGTAATTGTGTTATTATGAGCAATGTTCTCCAAACGCATGTACACAGCAGTTTGTATGTTATATTTTACCACAGTGGTATCTGGTGTCCAAAATGGTCAGGCTACTCAATTTCCATTTTTTCTAGTGCTTCTAATACTATGAAAACTTATAAATAATCCAAGAAAATCTAAATGAAATATTAAAAAATTACATGTGTTTACGATCAACTCGTCTTCTTCATAGTTAACACAAACTGAACTGAAATTGTTTGTGGAAGAATCAGATAAACTCATAGATATTACATCCAGGTATTATTCACAGGCACAACTGAAATAGCTCCAGCAGCACACTGGATTCAAATGAACACAATGATGTAAATAAAATCTTTGGTCATTCGCCAAGAAAAAAAATTTGTAAGGTCAGTAAGTCGTCAAAAAAATTCTAAAATTATATAATGCCTCATTGTAGTACATAATTCTAATGCATAACTGATCACAACACACATACTTCTCCTTTCAAGCTAATTAAATAATCAGTGGTGGTTCACTCAGCAATTGTCGGGAAAAGGAAAACTTTTAACTCACCCTGAAGAACATGCCATCTCTCCCGCCCTCCAAAAGAGAGTAAAAAGGTGTCACGCCCTTTCCTCCCAGAGAGACTGCTGCCTCCAATGCACTTCATTAACAGCAAGGGATGAGTGCAATTTCAAGATACAATATTCAACTGCTCATACATTTCCTGTGGTTCCTAGACTGGTACTGTTAAAACCTACTTGATGTTTGTCTCCCATGACAGTATAGTGCAGTCAGCCCCTCCTGCAGTAAAAACAAACCGGCCCTCATAGGAACAGGCAAAAGCAGACACCCCTGTCGAATGGCAGATCAAAGCATTGGACTTGTAGGGGTTCCCATCCACAGGCAAAATCTGGAGGCCCACCTTAACAAAATACAACACAATATTAGTGCAAATATCAAAATATATATCATATATATTAGTGGGTTAAAAAAAGGACACCAGAACTATTCAGGATCCAAGAGTGTGTCTCACAAAAGAGAATTGCTAAATATGATAAATATGTTCTGGTGCAATTTTTTGCATCACCCGATAATGTGTTAACATTTGTGTGAACAAAACAGTAAAAACAAAATCTTGTTTTTCCGGACACAGAGCTTCATTTAAATTTTTTATAACATAGTTCACTTGATTTAAAAAAAAAAAAAAAAAAAAACACAACCAGAAGTACTTAATACATTTTTATAATATAATTCCAGAGCTGACCTTGTCCTCTGTGATGTATGCCAGGTAAAACGATTTTGTCTCAGCTTCTTTACACGTGGGAACAACCACTACTTGCTTAATGGGAGAGCCGTATGTTGGGCCCAGGAGAGTTTTTCTGTTATTGTGAAACATCTTTTCTGTTAATTTTTAGTGACAACAGTCACAAAATCTGATTTTATTGCAGTATTTCTCAAACCTGCACATCATGGTCGTGCTGTTGAAGAGCTTCATCTTGTACTGGTCTGAGACGATGAGGAGAAACTCCTCTGCTGTCAGGGGAGGATACCAAGTCATGCACATTGGCACAGCACTTTGCTCAATGCGCTCTGACCTTAAGATGAGGAGCTGGTTCGCATCACTTTTTTTCAAGTCATACTCGACCTGTTTTTCAGTTCCAAACAAACATATTGAGGTATCTTACATAAATATAGCATTACAATACACGAAACCAATTTGCACACTTTAACAAAGGTGACAAAGCTAACTAACCAGACAGCGGTCCATTCCTAGAGAAAACAGCCTGGGTTGAGTGCTGTCCAGGTGAACCCCAAAAAGAAGCTCTTTAATAGGTTTGTAGTGGGAGCAGTACCTGCCCAGGTACGTCCAATGCCCTAAAGAGCCTTTACTAGTCTGCAAGTGGAACACTGTAACTGCATTTCCAGCATCCTAACAGTGGACAAAGATATAAAATGTTCATATCATACTTGAAGTTATGGAAAATGTTTTTTCGATTTGTAATTTGAAATCATGGCCACAGAACTATTTTCTATGCATCACAAAACACAACTACAGTTGCCAATATGATATGTTTGGACATGTTACGCTTAAAAAATGACATGCTCACCGCTGTGGCAAGATACTTTGAGTCTGAGGAGAAAGTGATGTGATGGATGCTATGTTCAGTATAATGGAAACAGTCCATGGGATCACTTTGTAAAGTGCTGGGATTTAGTATGTGAACAGCACCATTGCCAAAGCCAACTGCCAGGTATAATCCTGTTCACAGAACAATAAACAATACATTAAAAATTTAAGAGAACTCAGGGGGCTTCACAGGTTATACACAACACTCCCTTGTTGCAAAAACATCAATGAAGCATGCTGGCTCACCTTGAGGGTCAAAAGTGATACACTGAATCTGCTTCTCTGTCTCAAAGACCCTTTTGTCAGTAATCACTTTGCTGTTGTAGTCCCACACCTTTAAAATGCCAGCATGGTTGCCCATAGCCACAGCTGGCTGTTTGGGGTGGCAGGCTACTGCATGTAGAGGGCCACAGTTCTCGTGTAGCAGGATCTGAGGGATGCATTTCTGTGCGTTCACGTGTACTACTGTAGAACTAACTGTGGACACAACAAAGTTCCTGCAGAAAAAAAAATGCATGTCCGTTTTGGAAAGATGCACAAACCAGCATAAACCGAGGGCATAATACACAGTTTTTCTGAAACCTGATAATGAATGGTTTGGCATCCAGAGTGGGGTCCTCCAGATATCCCTCTGTGTACTCTTTGGAAAAGGAGACAGACATAATAGCATCCAGGTTGAAGTCACTGTACCAAGTGAGAAGCGTGAATTTTTCATCATAAAAATTGATATGGCCTTGAGTGTCACCAGTCACGAAGCAGCTGTGATGTCAAACGGCAAAGAAACAGAGATTAGAGACCATTAAATACAATCAACAATTATAGGCAAAAACTGTGAACATGCTTGTCTCTGGCTACCTGTCAGTTATTGTTAGAAAGGTAAATGGAGCTTTCTGAAGGTGAATATAGTTGATTGTTTCTTGTGACAAGCGTTGGTTCACAGCTAAATCTTCCATTAACTCCCACACCACAATGCTGCCTGCTGCAGTGGCTGTTAAGACCTGAGGCTCTCTCCAGTGAAACACAGACCGACTGAGGGGCCTGCCATCCAGGCAGTTTGAGACAGTTTGAAAAGGCTCAGGAGAAGAGTGAGTGAGCATTAAAGTTTCTGTTCCACTGGTGGCTTCATTGCAGGACTGTAAGGCAAACAAATGGAGTTGTAAAAATATTGTCAAAATACCAATTGCCATACAAGACAGACCAATATACTTTCTTGAGCCTGAGAGGAAAACATTGCAGGCTTATATGGCCCTGAAAAAGGTCTCAACTTATTAATGTCATAAATTTCACATGCATGGCATGTGTAATATGCATTTTGTTATGTACTTAATGAAAAGCTGGACTTACCCTTCTGTAAACTAACACATGGCTTTCACTGCTGCTCAGCAACTGAGTGTTGTCATTTGGATTAAAAATTATGTACTCCTGAAAAACAAGCAAACATTTGTTTTTATGAATGTCTCATCTGTTAAGTCAGGTGGTGTTGTAATGTTGGAGGAAGGCAAAACTTACTTGAAAACCATGTATAGGGTCAATTTCAATAAAGCACAAAGGCCTTTCTGTTTCATTCGTCCAATCCCAAACACACACAGACTGTAAAAAGATGGCCATATGCTTAGTAGTTTGTTAAAAGATTTAAATTTATTGTATTTGATGTGAATTTACTATAGAAATGCATGTGTTTAGGAAGAGTCTAGTTGTAAGACATTGACCACTTGATAAAAGAACACACCCTTTCTAATTATTTCAATTTTTATTACAAAATGGTCTTAAAAGACTAAGCATTATAGCAATAAAGCAATCCCATAAGATTTAAAGAATTAAATAATTGAATGATGTGGATAAATATTGTATCATCAAGTTTTTTAAATTCTTACATTCAAGACAGATGTCATCTCCACAAGTGTTGGGTTGTGTCATACTCTTCACCTTAAAAGTGCATGTATCACTATTTCAAAATTAAATTGAGTGCTGTGAGTGTTTTTCTTCATCATTCTTCTTCTGTCAAACTAAGACCAGGAGGTATTGCTTTCTCAATTAGTGGCTTTTTGGAGTCAAGATTTACTAACACTCTGGATTTTCTTTTGAAATATGTAACTGAGTCAGTCAAATCACACTCTCCTACTCACCTGAATTTCTTCAGCCCCAACAGTTACCAGATACTTTGTGTCTCTTGAAAATGCCATAGCAATGGTACCCTCATTAGAGTGGCAATCAAACAATGTATGTACAGGAATACTGAAACGAATACCACACATATGATTACCACCAAAAGAACTGGTTAACACAGAGAAATGCCTTGATGTGTGAAGAATTAAGAGCTACCCAGAGTAGGAGTCCCATATAATCACTGTGCTTTTTGGTCCCCTGTCTGCGGTAGCAACCCAGCGTTTGTCTCCACTCACACACATGCATGAGATGGGGTGACAGTGGCCCTGCCAAAATGTATGTGCATATACAATTAGCGGTTACTCCAAGGACAGACCTACTTATAGCTGTCCAAATTACATACATCACTCTTAAATGATACTGTATCTTTCCCAACCTGAAGTACGTGCTGGGAGTTTGAGGTGTGGTTGTATATGATCCCAATATGTGCTCCAGCATAGAACACCACCAGCTGGTCATGGTCTTGCAGACTGAAGACTGGAAGAGCAGGATTCATCCCAAATACCCAGTGCAGTGACTGTTGGGAAAAGGAGAAAGTTCTCATATTGGCGCTTCATTATGAGGTCAACATGTTTCATGAAACTATTTTTAATGCCTGGTACATGATCACTTTTCAAATAGAGTTTATTTAATTCAAAGACAGACTTACAAGTGCATGTGTATTGATGTGAGATATCTTCTTTGGGAAAAGTGTGTCTCTGCTTGCAGTGTGGACTTCAGACTGCCGCTCGGTCTCTGTTTGCTGTTGTCCGACTTCTGCTTTTTCTTCGGCCTTATCACTGATCGCCTTACTCTCATTGCTAGCTGAAAGATCGTCCTGTACTTGATGGTTTTCCACGTTGAAGCCTATTAGAGGCTCGGATTCATTAGTATCTGACATGATGTCTAATCACACACTTCAGGTTTCGGCCGATTCAGCCCCTCTTCTTAGAGTTTTTCTTTCTTATCCTGTTGAGTTGACGGCGCTAAATTGCAGCTAAAACAAATAATTTTAATCGCTACTAAATGTGGCAGTTAAACATTGACTCACAGTAAAACGATTCGTGTATAATCTGTCACCTTTAGATGTAAGAGCAGTAAACTAAAAAACGGCCTTCTGGATCAATTAAAGTATATAAACAACACGTTGCCTAGTAACCGCTGGAAAACGAAGGACGAGTGGCTTGGCCTTTCAAATTAAAAGCACAATTTTACGTGCATGATTTACGGGATGGATTATTTAGGAAAGTAGACATACTGCTGAAATCTACTCTCCTCCATTAAAATAAAATGGGCAAAATAATACAAGCACAAACAGCAGTTACCCCTCGTGCGCTCTGTGCTAGAGTGAAAGAAGATAAACACTAGAGGGCGATGGAACATAAACACTAAGAGCGTTAAGGTGGCGTATAGAAGACGCACCGACTTCCGGTAGGTGCATTCAAAATACAATTACCAAAGTCGGCATAAGTGAGGACACTCAGGGTCGCCGCTAGGGATTTTGGGCCCCATGAAAATCATCTTTACAATTTATAATTTATATGAATTATAATTTTATATGGGGCATCTCTGGGCCCCTCTCAATCATGGGCCCCTGGAATCCTTCTCCTTTTTCCCCCATTTTCGGCGCCCCAGAGGACACTCACCATACAAAAGGGCGTTTGACCGGCTACGAATGAAGCAGACGCTATACCAACTCGTTTATGTTGACTTGTACGAGTAATTTTGGTGTTACTGAAGCGGTTAATTGGTGCATATTTTAGTGATACTCTTACTTTGAAAGGTGAGTACCGTGTCGACACGTAGCTTGACATTTTAAGTTTTATTTTTGACACCGTCCTTATTGTAACCATCTGTTGTTGTTGTTTTGTTTTGTTTTTTCTACGAGCTAGGATTGCAACACACTGTTTTATCGTGAATTTTAGCAGCCACTGTGCCTCGGCTGTCCTTCTCGGTGTCTCGTTTGTTGAGCTCTGAAGGATAACTGTAGTCCGGAGTTTGAGATGGCTCAGGCGCCATAAGTCAGAGAGGAGGCGGCTGATTAAGCTCATTTCTCCAGCGGACGGGTGAGGACACGGTCGATGTTAGTGTCTTATCTCTCTGTGCGTTTGCTTTGTCACCGGCAGGTGAGTTGAATGAGTTGAACAGGTGGTTGAAACCTACTGTCGGCTTTAGCTCCTTGATGCTAGCTAACGTTAGCCTGATCTCAGCTGACAGTCAGGAAAAAAAGGTTTTATTCTGCTCTTTAATACTTTAATAGTGACTTTCATGTGAGGCTCAACTAAAGAGTTTGTGCTGAGTCACTATCACGCTGTGAAAAATTTCCCAGCCGACAGAAAAACCCCTTTACCTGGTCACATACAAAGATCCTTTAACTACAGCAATCAGCATGTTTGAATCGATTACAGAAGTCTTTCATTTTTGAGAGCTAGTTAATGAAAATTCTTCAATTTAAGTTACTGAATATAAAGTCAAAGTTAAGTTTACAAACTTTTTTCTCTTAGAGGAACAAACAAACATTTTCAAGTCGTTTTATGAAACTAGCTTTAGATTTCATAACAGCACTGTCAGTGTTACAACATCTCAAATTAGTTTGACTGGGAAATACATACCTACACACACGAAAATACCTCTTTTTAGACCAGATTTCATTAGTTTTGACAAGGCAGGTGATTACATACATTAGGACATTTGTATATATTATCAGTTGCTAGTTTGTGAGACTTAACAACTTGTAACTAGGAGTCTATTTTAATATTCCCTTCATGAAGGTTGTGTTCAGCGAGGTATTGATGATTGTAGGATGTAGTGTGGGGTTCAGTTGAACTATTGAAGTATTCCTCTTATTTACCCTCTAATATATAAATTGAGAACAAAATAATAGAAACTCGTCAATGTGAAGTAATACATAAGCTGTTTAAACAGAATCCAAAATACTTTAATGGTCTGAATGAAGGTGGATTTTATTGCAGGACTGCCACATATGACTGCGTAGGGATTAGCGCTGTTCTTCCCAACAAGAAGGTTGCGGGTTTGATTCCCGGGCCCGGGGCCTTTCTGTGTGGAGTTTCTATGTTCTCCCCCTGCCTGTGTGGATTTCCTCCGGGTACTCCGGTTTCCTCCCACCGTCCATAGACATCATGTTTAGGTTAATTGGTAACTCTAAATTGTCTGTAGGTGTGAGTGTGAGTGGTTGTTGGTCTCTGTTTGTCTCTGTGTGTTGGCCCTGTGATGGACTGGTGACCTGTCCAGGGTGTACCCGCCCTCACCCAGTGTGAGCTGGGAGCACCCCCTGGAACGGATAAGCGGTAGAAGATGAATGAATGCCTTTGCCTCAGTGTAACTAACTAATGTGTCATATGAGTGATATAAACCATGGGGTTTTATGAAAGTAGGAGAAAAGTCACTGGAGATCCTGTCTTTAGGCGGCCCACATGCTTGATCTGTCTCATTAGTGCTTTGAACATGATATTACCAGAATGTAAGAAAAAAAAAAAGAGGAAAAGGAAGAAAAACCACACAGTCTTTTTGAAATAATTGTCTTCGAGAGCAGTGGCTAATACATATTAAATTTTTCTGTATTACAACATTGAGTCTCCCATTGTTGAATGTCCACACCAAGTTAAAATGCTGGAGGTTATTTGCTAGTTTTTTACAGATATGTAATCTATCACTAAGCTAGTGAAACTTAAAATCTCTGCTTTCACCCAAACTGGGTGCCCCAACAGTACATTGAAACACTTTTTTCTCTCTTACAGGTGGGAGTAGTATATGATTGAGCTCTACAATGTGGATGGATAAGCAAAGAGGAATCAGAGTTTCTAAGGGGGAGCTTCTCTGCAAGAATGCCTGTGGGTATTATGGAAACCCTGCATGGCAAGGCTTCTGCTCTAAGTGCTGGAGAGAGAGAGCACGTTCAGCTGAAGCCCCGAGACAAGACACAAGGTAAAAACCTAATGTAGCAACTTCACAGGCACAAAGACTTCAGGCTAATGGTGCCATTGCGTGGAATTATTTTTGTCACATCTCTAAAGCTTATTGCTTTGGAACAAGCAACAGAGAAACTTCTGGACTAGCACCAGGCTACATCCCAGAATTATTCACCTCCAATTCTACCTTCTTCCCCTCAGATCTACTGACAAATCATAGCTTTGTATTCCACAGACACAGTTTGAAACAGAGGTGACAGAACATTTTTTGTTTTTGGTCCCAAACTGTGGAATAGTTTGCCTCAAAATGTCAGATCATCACCCTCCATTGATACATCCAAAGCCCAGCCAAAAGGTCATAAAGTGACTATTAATGGACTCATCAGCTCAACTGCTTTGTTAATATAACACATTTCTGTTGTAATTGTAATCTTGGGGCAACTAAAATGCTTTTGGCTAAACTGAGTTTAGGTTTGGATCTTTAAAACTGTTGTTCTTCATAGGCCAAGAAATGATGGAACACCTCCCACCTTCTCCAAATTTGAGGAGAAGAAAAACATTGAGAAAAGTCATCGCATTAACACAATGAGGAGACTCTTCTGGGGCACCCCATCACCTCCAAAACGCCAAGGTAGTCCTGTTTGTTGTGTTTCATTTTGCACCATCAAGTCCATGTCAGGTTATATTCCTTCAAGGTATAAATTCTTACATGAAGTGCTTTATCACATTTAGCTCACAGGCCAGTTGCACTGCCTGAGGATCAAGAGGAGCATAAAAATATGATGAAAAGCCTGATTGTCAAAATAACTAAGAGACTTGGCTACAGGAAGAGGAAAAGTGTAAAGTTTTATGGTCTGAACTAGAGTTTGGTGGTATATCAACTCTTAAAGCTATTTGCATATTATTAGAAATTATCACAAGGCAGCGCTTTCAATTTTACCGGTCATTCTGCATTCCATTCCTCACCCACTGTCTTGTGCTTAGCAGTGTGACTAAGAAAATTAGACTGTCAAGACAAATGGCTGAAATTAGTTTGCTCTCTAGCATGGTTGGCTCACCCTTATAGAAATGGTAAAGAGTTTCCACCATCAACTGGGAGTGAAGAGTGGAGGTATAGTCCCTCCACATTGAAAAGAGCTAGTTGAGGAACATGACGAAGATACCTCCCAGGTGCCCTCCATTGGCATGTTAAACTGGTTGAGGGACAGAGCAGACTCGGAACATGCTAAAAAGACTATATATATCTCATTTGGCCAAAAGCAAGTGTGTTGACTAGCTGATTTATTTATGTATTTGTATTCGGAATTTGCAAAAAAAAATGTTTACCTGATGCACAGATAGGTCACCACATATATATGAGGGTTGTTACCCTGTAGGTACTACTTCCTGGGTCCATGTATCATTTAAAACATGCATATTTATTCATCTTAACTGGCATACTCTTTTCATCTCTCTAGAGTCCTCTGAAAGCCAAAGAAATGCACTAAAAGCGTACCAGAGCCTTGAGCCTGGGGATTTCACCGGCTTCCTAAAAATACTGAAGAGCCCTTCTTCTCAGCGCATGCAGTCCCAATGTACAGCTTTCATGAAAACAATGGAGGCTTACCATGTAATTATTGATTAACATTACACTTTTTGTTCTCTTTGAAATGTCATTGCTCATCTTATCATAACTTCTCATCACCTTTACAGGAACTGCCAGTACAGAAACAGTCGGATCACGTGCAGGACTTTTACCAGTCTTTTGCTGAACATTTTAGCAGTCAGTACACATCAGTTCAACAGCTTTTGAATTTGTCATTCTGAAATTGCTGTATTAAAATACATTTCTGAGTTGTTGGTTTTTGTTTTCAGGTTTTACTGAAGCTCAGGCCACTCAGATAATGGAGCATGTAGAGAAGCTGGTAATGACACGGTTGCATAAATGGGTTTTCTGCCATGACAGCTGTGATGATGAACAGAAGGACCTGGCTCTCCAGAGAAGAATACGGTAACCCTTACATACATATCACTTGTGCTGTATTTGATCAACTAAACTAAACAAAGATCAGTGGTGATTTTTACAATACTATAGAAGAAAAATATTTGAGAATCACCTCTGTTAATCTTTAAAATGTTTACTAGTACCTGACAATAAATTAGTCCTATTAAAATGTAGGTTCCTGTATTTTATAGCCCTCATGATGTTCACTTTTCCTGGCTGAGTTATTCCTGTAAAGATAGTCTGTCACTGCAGGTTTTGCACAGTAATGATAAATTTGTCATTTGCTCTTTCATGTACTGCTGTCACCTTTTGACCGCAGAATGGTAGAAGCTGAGTTTAACAACAGCTTGCCAAACATATTTTAACTGGAGTTGATTGCTAGTCAAAGTTCCTCAGTGTGCATTTTCAAAACTCTATACTTTGTCAATGGGACCGGGCCACACGCATGAAAATGACATAAACTCTAGATATATTGGCTGGTAGGTATGCTCACTCCCAGGGACAGTGACATGATAAATTGAAAAAGGCATCAGATCCTTCATGAGACGCAACACTGTTCCAAGATCAGATGTAAGGGGAGATATCACTTCTACTCCACTATCTTTTTCTAAATTAAATCTATTTTAGCTTTAAATGGGCAACCGTTGCACACCACTCCCAAAGACAACTGTTGGACACTTATGTCTTTACTTTTCAGATCCTTAAACTGGGTTACTCCACAGATGCTTGGCGTACCTTTTCCTGAGAAACAGACAACAGTCACAAGCGACCCCTTTCTGTCTGCTATAACGGGTGATTTGAGTACTTTTTATTTTATTTTTTACATTTTTGGACATGCGCTTTTTGTTTTCGGTTGGAAAGTTTGACAATAACTTCTGTGTCACTCTCAAATGTGTTTATTAAATATATAAAAATCCTATGCAACCCACTGTAAGGCCTTGCTGTTTTCCTTTGCTTTCTACAGTCTTTTTGCCAAGCCAGCTAAGTATAAAGTTTCACACATGTGAGGAATGGTGTGAAATCTGACCCTTGTCATTTTGCCTTGCCCTGTATTTTTTTCAACAGCCATAATTGAAATGGATGCCAAACGAGCTCCACAAGACAAACTTGCCTGTGTGTCCAAATGCAGTCAGCATGTCTTCGAGGTGCTTTCTACCTCAAACAGTGTGCCTGCTAATGCTGATGATTTCCTATCTGGGCTGATTTATGTGGTACTGAAGGCCAATCCACCCCGCCTACACTCCAACATGCAATATGTGATTCGGTTTGGTCTACCTCACAGTCTCATGGCAGGAGAGAGTGGCTACTATTTCACAAATTTGGTAAGTCAAGTGCAAAATTATTTCCTCCATCATACACCCCAGGATGCTGGGTAACAAGCCAGTTGATGACTCATGCCTGTGGCCTTGACCTTTATTTTAGTCTTGCGCTGTGGCCTTCATTGAAAAGCTGGATGGTGCAGCACTGAACCTGAGTCCAGATGAGTTTGAAGGTTACATGCTCCATCAGCGTCCTACCTCTGCAGCAAAGAAGAGGCAGCAGTTGGCCAGTGACACACAGCACCTGTTAGAAGAGCTAAAAGACAGACAAGAGAGGCTAGACCAGGGGATGGACACTCTCAACACACAGCTACAGAAGTGGGTGACAGAAGTTTATTCACAACTGGATGAGGCAACAGCACAGTTTGCTCTGGTACAGAACGAGATCACAGCTCAGCCTGAGATCTCACAGGTTTTCTTATCCTCATCTGGTGAAGCATCACCACAAGAGGATAGCAAAGATCAGCTGTTATTGGTTTTTGCAGATCAACATGCTGTTCCAAAGGATTCAGACTGTTAGGGATACTAATAAAAAAAACATTTTATTTATCAGCACTAACTTATGTAGGATGCAGAACACTGCCATATTTGCACAGGTGTCAACAGGAAGCTGAAATTTATGGATGAAGTTGTACATGAAGGAAACTTTGCAATAGCTACCACAGAGCACACAGGTGTTTTTATTGACTGTCTGAGAATGAACACCGTTAAAATACATTTCAGTGTCGATTAACAGGTGTGATCTGAAGGAATATATAAGCTCTCAGGGGACACAGCACTTAGAGGTATCACAGACACTTGAGGGTGATTTATTATTTTTTTATTTTTTTCCCTTGTTGAGTACACCAATGTGCCTATGTGTAAACTGCTGTGAAACTAAAAAATATGCTATTGGCAAATGGTCAGGTGTATTAGGATCAAGCATATTTTTCAGAGCTATCTTTGCCTTCACATTTTGTTCAAAGATGAAAAAAGAAATGCAAAACACATCCTCTGTATGTAACTGAATAAATATGATGGGTTTGTCTTATGATCAATGAGTGTTTCCAATAATTAAATTAAAGCTGATGCAGAAAAAATTATGTGGTTTTGTGTTTCTTGTCATTCCAATTTGTACACCTGTAGTCAGACTTTAGAGCTTGTAGCAGCAAGACATCACAATATCGCAACTAGTGTGTAATAGGTAGCTTGCCCAAGTGAAGAATGTGAAAATAAATGTTCACTGACGTCTTGAATCCTGTAGTTGAACTTTTGATAGTGGAAAAAATATCTATTTATAGATAGTCATATATTATTTAGACCTACTTTTTACAGTGAAACTTCCTTATTTTATTTTAAGGGTGAAACAATTTGTACTATGTGTTCGTCACTATAATTGACCACTTGGAGGCAGTAAACCAGTAAACCTTTAACCAGCCAGGGACGTACTGGACATAAGGAGTAGAAGAAGAATCCCCGAGCGGCGCAGCCATGAAGATGACGGGGGTAAACTGTTCGGGCAATTCGGAAGTAACGATGGATGATGTGAAGAACCTCATTAAAAAGAAAGATGACATCGAGGAGCAGATTAAAGCTTATTACGACGTCTTAGAAGACGTAAGTCCGAAAATCAGACGCTTAGGGCAGCACAAAGTGAACCCGGAAGCAGCACTGCTTCAGGTCGTGGTTGTCTGTTTATTTGTTTGTTAACGTGTTTGTGTCTCTTCCCCCTGTGTTTACAGCAAGGGGTCGGGGTTGAGGGTCCTCTGGTTGACGCTGAAGGTTTCCCCCGAGCTGATGTTAATTTATACCAGATCCGGCAAGCAAGACACAACATCTCATGTATGCTGCCTGTTATTTCTGCTGTTTTCCGTTTAACGGGACTTTCGGGCTTCACGTGAAGCAGCACATCAACATGGAGTTGTTGTGATGTTGGACGTGACGAATTGAGAGGCCTTCACGGTCATTTAGGCAAAGGTGTCACAATTACCACAGAACAACGGCTGTACTGTTGTCTCTCTGTCACAGCAGCCAACGCTTTGTGTGTCGTTTCTGAACAACATTCATTATGTCAGTGGATCAGTGTGTGTCCCCAACAAATACATGACGCCAAGTACAGCAGAAGTAAATCTACGTTAGTTTTATCTTCGAGTGAATGGAAAAGACATATTGTCAGAAAATAACAAAATGGTGGTGACAGTGTGAGGCTGCACCCAACTTATTATTTTCATTTGATCCAATATTAATTTTATCTTTTTTTTTTTTCCACAATGTGGGAAATGCCCATCAGGGCTCAAAAAAAAAAAAAAAAAAAAAAAAAGTTTTTACCAGTCAAATGTACAAAAGCCAATAGGAGAGGAATATTCAAGTTAATATAAATGGAACAACTTTCTCACCAGGATGCCGGGTAAACATCAGAATACTTGTAAATAATATTTCTGTGAATCACTGAATTGTTGGCACCTGTATATAGACATTTTTTTTTTTCTTCGATTTTTCTTTTCAATCTACTGTCATTTTCCTTTTAAGGGTAATATCTTGACTGTGTCTTCCAGGCCTGCAGAATGATCACAAAGCCATCATGGCGGAGATAGAAGAAGCGCTACACAAGCTGCATGCTCGTGATAAGGCCAAGCGGGAACAGGATGAGGCCGAGGGCCTGGCGGTGGCAATGGAGCAGCAGGTCAGCCTGCTGCCTCCATTTGCACGAGTGGATGCAGTGACACAAGGCTCACCTGCATCTGGAGCGGTGAGTCATGTGAATCGTATTTTTATGTCACTATCATTAATTGTTACTTGTTTGGGCTAAACCCTAACAAATCTTTGAAGTTAAGACTCAACAAGTAGATGTTTTGCTGCTGTGATTTTAGTAATTGCTTGTTTCCTTCCAAAGGGGCTCCGCGTTGGTGATGAAGTTACTGAGTTTGGTTCTGTGAACACAGCAAACTTTCAGAACCTCCAGAATATTGCTGCTGTGGTACAACACAGTGAAGGGGTGAGTGGTAGAAGTTTGTTGGACAGTGAAACGGATTATATTGTATATTATTCAATGTTTTTTTCCTGTTTGGCAAGTGCTGTAAGATAAATAGGTAAATAAATTATGTTTAGCTGAGCGCTTATTGTCTAGAGTGTAAACTGCAATGTCATATGCCCTTATACAGAAGCCACTGCGGGTCACAGTGATCCGGGATGGACAGAACGTTCAGATGAGCTTGACTCCACAGCGATGGTCAGGCAGAGGTCTGCTGGGGTGAGTGTTATGGATATTTGGGCAAAGTTTACGAATCCATACTCCATTTTTTCCTTCTATTTTTCTTTTCAATGCAAGTTATTGGTGAAACACAATTTTACAACTATTAACATGTCTGATTCATGATATAAATAATTGTAATAGATATTAAGTGGTTCACATTAGCCTCCTTGTTCTTTTTCAGATGCAACATTGTTCCAATCCAGCGGTGATCATTATCAACCTACCTGTTATCTCTGGATTGCTTCTAACTGAATTTGTACATAGAGCAGAAATTTCCATCTGTTTAATTTTTCAGTATCTTAATAAAATTTGAAAGTTTTCATTCATAGGAGGAAAGCTTTTGGAAACATAAACTAAGATGTCAGAGTGCTTTTGTTTACCAACTGTTAGAGTTAAAGATTGTTTTTCTTTTATTATTTTGATCCCATATATTCAAACTGGAGTAGTTTTTGAAATATCTTCCTCTACTTCACGTGACGTTCTATTCAGTTCTCAGGAAGGATAGCACCCATTAGATGTTGAATGAGGCCAAAGCGAATAAAAATTCTTGTGAAGATAAATAATCACCAAAATGTATGCTCCACATTTAAAGATTTTGCTTTTAGTGAACCAGTTTCAAAGCTTAATGCAATTCACTGTACTCATGAAGTAAAATTGTTTAAACACATTATGATTGATTGAGCTAAAAAGAACTGAAGAATCTGTACTATGATACATTAAACAAGACTACACATAAGGAGAAGAACATAATGCAAATTTTTTTATTTTATTAAAAAAAATGCACAAAGTGGCTTTTCTTTCCAAAGCATTAACTCAATTTGCACATAAGCTTATTAAAGTATCTTTACTAAACATCAACTGTTAAAACTTGTGTACCAGTTTTTTATGAAAATAATGAATATAAACACATATTAGAGACTGGTGAAAAATTATCAGACCAAATATACAACTGCATGTTTTATGAGGGGAAACAATCATTTCAATAAAGAAATATTTGTCACTGTGAAATGAATTTGAGAAGCAACCAGAGTGATCAAGTCTTACTTGAACAGCCTCCATGTATGTGTGAGGAGTTAATGTTCGACAACTAAATATGTTCATATACCTCAAGTGCATCTCAAAGATGGTACATAAACCTACAAATCTAAACCAAACAAATTGCTATCATCTTGATGTAAAAAAAAAAAAGAGGACTGTTTCGTATAATCATGTAGGTTGTTTTAGTTTCTTCTTCTTGGGCTTGACCATCTGTGGTAGTTGGATTTTGAAGGCAGTCCTGAAAACGAAAAATAGTTTTGATCAGTCAAAGTGAGAATTAAATTACATTGTATAATTCAAATGTAGTCATGATTTGTGCTGAGGAAAATAATTTTGCTTCAACATACTGTATAGTAAACAAAAACGAGACTTACTCGCAAGTTGTACAGATGGGACTGAAGTTGCAGAATACTTTGAAGAAGACAAGAGGAATTTCTCAAAATAAATTACCAGTGTAACAGAGTATCTTTTTGGAATATAGTAATTTTTTTCTTTTAGCTGTGAGCTAAACTTACTTGACAGACAAACTGAGCACACATAACCAATCTCAATGAGGTTTCGATGGCAGAAACACGCAGCTCTGTAGTCAACGTGTGCTGGTGGTGGCAACACCAGCTGTGAACGCTGCTCCAAGTCAGGCAGGAACACCCACTGATCAGAGAACATCCAACACCACAAAGTATTATGTTTTTACATTTAAGCAAGACAACCCATAATCTTAGAAATGTGTAAAAAAAACAAAACAAAACACGATATTGCTCACTTACTAAAAGGTATTGTCCCAGGGCAACTTTCTGTGGTATCTTGAGATACAACCCTCCAGTTATGTCACAAGCCTAAAAAGGGTAAAAAAAAAAATAAAAAATACTCAGTGTGTAGACTAAAGTACGATACAATACAGTCAAGAGTATCACATTATCATCACACCAAAGTGGTGTCAGAGACACTTAGCATGGACGGCTCTGAATAAATGTTGCTTGAATCGTTTTGTGCAAGCTATTTCGAATCAAAGCATGAATAATTCTATATTGTTTGCTACAGTAGATGATCTCATGATGCAGAGTGTTGTGCTGTCAATCTGCAATCCTTTCTATGTCATGGCAAGTCTATAAAAGAAAATATACCTGCTGAAGAAGACCCGAGTCTGAGTCCAACACACAGGCATCAATCAGGATGTTCTGTTTCAAAATACATAAAAAATTAGTTTTTAAAAAGATGGAATAAAGGAAAAACATACAGATATGGGTGGAAAGTAAAGAAATATATACATTTCACCTGCTTTTGGGCAGCAAAAATCACATTCATGAAGTTCATGTACTGCCGGGCACAGTCTTCTGCTGCTTTGATCACCTACATCCAGTAAATTAGAATAGAGAGTTTACAGTCTGGGAAAAAAAAGCACTCATGAAATCAGAGTGTTGGGGCTTACCAATATTCTCGATTTCATCTCTTGTCCAACTAAAAAACAAAGAGAAAAAGCCATTATAAGATTGATTTAAAAAAAACCAAACAGCATCCCATGAGGAGCACCATCAAATTTGAGCTTGAAAAAATACCTTCGAGCTCTTTTGAGACTTTGTGAATAACTGAATTTTAAAAGTTTAAGGAAACTATAGAAAACAGGTCAACCATTCTCAACACAGAAAAAGAAGGAGGAAACTAGTCATTTCTTTTATCTTGACATGCAAAGCAAAGAAACATCATCAGTTATAAAACTATCTCCATCCTCCGAACACCTAAAATATTAACACATTTCAATCAAAACAAACAACATTTCCCAGGAACGACATTAAATAAACATCACTGAGAAGATAGGAAACTTACAACAAACAATAAAAAAATTATTGACACCAATATATTGCTGTTTTAACACAAACATTAATTCTGTCATGTAACGTCATGTAATCAAGAGAATTGAACTTGGCCATGTTAAAACATCCAACGCACAAAATGGTATTTTGTTTCTCTGTTTCTCATTTCATTAAAAGGATACAGCAGAGAGCTTTAGCGAGAGATCCAGCCAGCAGAGTTTCTGTTGAATTCCCCCTCACTTCAGCTATAAACAAATAAGATGGCCATGAATTTTCAGGAGTAACTAATACTTCACAGATAACAACAATTCACACAAAATAACAACATCAAAGGCAGCGGGGGGTCACTTTCACATTTTCTAGTAACAATAAAAGGTGGGGTCAAAAGGCGGTTGTCTATCAAGGCAGTGAAGTATATCTTATATTAATATAACCCAGTCAAAAGGAGCTTGTAGTTACTTTTGGACATGACATTCCTGATCTCTTCTGCAATAAGACTGTTGGCGACTGACAGGAGTTCATATTTTCCATCCCCACTGGAAGAAGCATCATCTCCACCATTGTCCCCACCTCTCCAGCTCTTGCTCGGAAACAGGAAGTGACTGAAATAAAAAAATGTGAGAGTTCAAACTATTTTACATACAGTTGGGTAGGATGGGTTTCCAAAGAAATTAATTCATTATCAATAACACGACATGCAGGTATTGCAGTAGCCTACAGGGCAAGTAACTTGAAATTGTACTGAACCATTACAGGTTAGTTAATCTCCCTCCACTGGTAACTATGCTGGGAAGTTACCTGTCTTGACAGTGACTTGCGATGACAGCCAGCTTGTTTGTTCTGGCCATGGCCATATGGGAGTTCCCCACAACCATGACTGCATCCAGACACTTGGACAGGGTGAACTGGACAGACAGGACGAGAGAAGGCATCAGGAGTCAGAGTGTGGGCCTGTTTCTGGTTTGATAAGAGGTTAAAGGTAGTACCAACCTCTGGCTCACGCTGTGCCTGCTGACCCCACCAGATGGGATTAACATCCACCACGATGACCAGCAGACTTACTTCATCTTCTGCACACAATACACAAACGTTTCAGCAACAAAACGCAGTGCATCTGTGTACAACAATAACAACGACACACAGCACGCAGCCCATTACCTGATGCCATCACAGCTGGTTATCTGTTTGAAGAAGAGACAACAAAAAGAGAAAAAGATTTTCCAGCAGCTTTATCCTCTGTTAGCGTACATCTTTGGTTCGAAAATAATCACAACATCCCCCTTTTTAAATCTGGATAGCGTCACAATCTACGGCTTCATAAAAACTGTTACATTTATGAACATATGCCTAGTTTAACTCCAGATATTTCCCAGCTCTGCCGACTGCATAGTGTCTACGTCACTAGACTGCGACCGTCCGTCTAATTCCGCTCTGACGACACCACCCAGCAGCTGCTGCTGCCACCTGGCGCCTGCTCGGCTCCAAAGCCTCATTTCTACTTCATGGAAAGATTTGTTGGGGGGTGGACGATGTATGTTACAGGATTATTTATTTATAATTTCACGAAAAAATTTTGCTAATTAAAGTATATTAACTATCCTTATGTCTAAATATTAACAATCAGTGCTACCCCTGAAATGTCCATGACCTAAGCTGCAGGTGCTGGATTTTTAATATTCAAAGTTAAAGGTAGCCCTTATACTACATTTAAATTGTAAAGGTAGACTTTTGTTCTTTAATTTAGCAGTTAGTGTTGCTGACATTTTATATCATGTCATTATCTGTAATGAGATGAGACATATCCGTCAGGGTGGTGGTGAGAGCTGAAGCCAATCCCAGCTGACACTAAACGAGGATGGAGTGCACATATGGGGGCACAGAGAGACATACAACCATTGATACTCACATTTGGACAATTTAGTCTCCAGTTAACCTAATCAACCTAACCGTGCATCTGTTTGGGCTGTGGTCAGCCCCAGGCCTGAGCATCGAGTCAAGAATCCTCTTGTTGTGAGGCAACACTTTTAATACCTTATGATTTAATCTATTAGATCTAGCCTTTTAACACCTGAGAGGTACTAACTAAAGTTAGCCCTTTGATTTTTAGAGTGTTAGGAAGAGCTAAAGCTGGCTTTGTAAGAAGAAGATGAAAAATAAGCTCCTGCTTATTTCATGTCCACAGGTTAGTTGTTTAGACTAATATTCTTTATATTTAGGAGATTTAATAGCTAATGCTAACTTTACAAGGTGAAAGCCTTAGAAGTTTAGCAGCTAATATCATTGGCTTGAGGCTGAGAGACTGTGTCACACCAGAAACGTGAGAATTGGCAACCCTGGCTTTCAGTACCATCTTTGTTTGTTCTATTGGTCTGGGATTGGCACTCAGAAAGTAACAACTAAATCTGATCAAGCTATGTACAGGGGAAACTTTTGCTCACATAAAATAATCAGGAATAATTTCTACCAAATGGAAACAGTTTATTTAAAAAACATATACTGCCCTTTCTGTAGCAAAACAAAACGTTCTTTCAAAACATTTTTTATTGTCATACATGAAACTATACACATTATCCACAACCTCCTCTTTAGGTTTTTAATGTAATGTAAAACAAAATCCCAAAATACTCCTTGAAGTAGTCTGTATAATCAACAAATTCTTGAATATCAAGCTACTTATTGGGCTTTGGATTTGTTGAGGCCTTGTGTGAGACAGCCCTGTATTTCTCAGTCTGGTAGACATCTGACTCAATGGTCTCTGTGGACGTGTTCAGGGATACATAGACATCCCCGTTGAGCTCAGTGACCTTGTGAATCCTCTGTTTGACACCTTTAGAGCGCCAATGAGTTCTCAGGGGTTTGGCTGTAGGATCATCCACAGCTTGGTAAAGCCCTTCCCCTTCTGCTAGTGTGATCTTGTACTTGTGCCACGGACACACAATGCACAGCCGTCCATTGAATTCCTAATGGTGAAGGGGGTGAAATTAAAATTGTAGTAGCAGTTTTATAAAAAGCCATGGTATTAATTGGCTATTTTATATACAAGAAAAGCAAAAGAATTTTTACCAACCAACATAAAGCGATTGTACATATTAAGATAAATGGGTTAAGTATTTACAGTGACTGTGTATCAAAACATTTTTTTCCATCATTGAGACCCCCCAAAAAAAAAAAAAAAAAAAATGAACCCACCTCAATGTCTCCATATTGTAATGCACCACCTGAGTCTGACAGGAGAAAACATAATACACAGCTGTTTCAAATATATGCAGTAAAACTGCAATTTTATGTATTCTGTGAACACCAATAACACTCTTATACTCTGAGCTTACGGTAGCAGCGCATGTCCAGTGCATGAAGCTGCCCCTGGTGGTGTAGAACCAGTACATCTCTGCATCCGTTCACCAGTTTGGTCACGCGTCCTGCCTTGACAATGTCCTCCTTCTTCCCAATGAAGTCCGAGGCAGAGGAAGGTGAAGAAGAAATCTCCTCTTCAGAGGACATGTTGATCACCTCTTACTGCAAGTTTCCTGATTACTGACATTATGGTGTGAAAGAATTTTTATGTTTTAGAAAATTAATAATTGCAAAAAAGATGGCGTAAATAAAACATGGCACAAACTGTTAATCCAAAAAAGTCTGACTCTGCCTATGGTCTGAAAATAAAATTTGGTTTTTGCTAACGGTATCTCACCAATAGTCTAGATTTACTCAAACTTTATTGGGATAACATCGAACTATCTCTGTGTTCCAGCACTGCCTCTTCTTAATCAAAGTGTTTTCCTTTACATAACTTGAGGTGTTTTTCATACAGAACAAAGTAAAAATGTCACATAATTCTGCACAGCCATCACCAAATACAGACATGGACGGAAACATATATACTGTACTTTCTGTTTATTTCAACGCCTACATCTGACAGCCCAGTCTGATCATTAGATGAACTCACCTTTGATGCAGCTCTGTCACATCTCTGACCGGTGTGGGAGCACAAACACATGCCAATGTATTTTCACTAGATATGGCACTTTATCTCGCAGAAGTTACTCACCCATGCGCTCCTGCCTTATCGGACCTTCTACAGAGATCTGGACATACGTCAAATTCAGAAATACAAACCCAAATATGCCAGCGCGTCAATAAAATTAACCCCGATAAGTTTAAAAGCAAGTAGAAATGTTGTGTGTCGCGTCTAATGATGTCCCCGGTGAAACACGGACTGATGAACGACATTTCCTGGTCTCCTTCCCCTTTGCGACTAAATGGAATTTTTCTTCATTGCGAACAGGGAATAAATAAACACAAATTAAGCATGTAAAATAAATAATATTCATCTTATAATACACTCCATGATTAATGTAGGTGTAGAAAAATATTATAGGATTAGACAATAGGTACAGATTGTTTAAAAATCTAATTAATAAGAATAACGATAACAATTAAATAGTCTCACCATTATGCTAGTGTCGAGTTTATCATTTCTCCATACATCATTTAAAGCCAGTAGGACAAATGTCTAATGGGGTTAGTCTGAGAGGGCTTTCTGTCTGAGCAGGTCTGTTGGGGGGCGTTAAGCCCTCAGGGGGATTACCTTGGTTTTTTATGCTGACCTGAGCTCTGAAAGTCTCCACTAAAAAGTCTCCACTAAAAAGTCTCACCAAATTATTTTCCGTGTCCACGCGCAACGCGGAACCGATCTTGTCGTTATGGTGACCCGCTGTGTACGGAAGTGTTGAAACAGCGAGTAACTTTATAAAAAATTGATGCTTTTTTGTCATTTCAATTTGCTCCCTCAAAGAAACCCTCACTGTTCATTCGCGTTTTTGTTGCTAAAAAAGCGAAAAAGCTCTGCAATGAATCTGGTAAGTTTCCTGTTCATTTTAACCTACTAGAAAAATGTTTCAAGTAGTCAATTCATCTGTAAAAATTATTTGCTAAGCAAAACCACTTCACTCTTTAACACGGTATATTTTCAGTGTTTTAGTTATTTAAAAAGTATTTTTATTTCAGAGTGTGAACCCTTTTGGCAACACACTCGGTGCTATTCACAACCTAGTTGCTGTTCCTTTTCCTGCTCTGTAGCTAATAATGTAACTTGAACTCTAATTCCTGTGATCCAGTTTGTATTGAATTTCTTTAACAGAGTCAGTGAAGGAAATTCCAGCTGGGAATCCTTGTAGGGGAAATACGGGTTTGATACTCGTCCTTGCACTGAGTGACATAATTTGACACATTACACTTTTCTGTAATGGACAGCAGTCTCTCTCTGTGTATGCATATGAAAAGGGTCTTAGCCAAGTGCCATATGGCAGGAATATTATGGCTGTAAAAACCAAAGAAGCAACCATCGCCTTCCTGCGCCTGCTATATTTATCATATTTGCTATGATACAGAAATATGTGACATGACTGCACTGTGCTATCCTGGCTTCATCCTAACCAAGTGTCAAATTTCAGCATCATACCACTGTCCTCTGCTTTGCTTAACCCCACAACAGGCACTGTGGTAGTAATGACACAGTGACCAACTGTTGGTGATCATTCTCTGACAGAAATCACTGAGGGAGTCATAACAAGAGGGACACTGTCTTCAAAAAAAGTGTGTCTGCTTGAGAGCTTTTGTAGTGTATATTTTGTAGTTGTTTTCTTTGTGAATTTAGACCATTATCATAGAATTATGTCACTTGTTGCAAACCTTTGCTTTTTTGATGAACAGATTGAGAGACTACACTGAAATAAGTAACATTTCAGAGTAGGTGGCATAAATTAAGAGGAGGAAATGACACTTGGCTTGAAGGAGTTTCTAAGAGCGGTCGGCCTGCAGCATCACTATGCAAGGTAAGCACATTCACCAATGGGTTATCCTCATTCACGCTTGGTACTTGCAGTGTCTTCTGTTGGTCTAATGTTTGTCATTTCAGGTTTACCTCTATGGGAGTTCATCATGTAGCCCACCTTTCAGGAATGACCATGGAGGATTATCCAATCCTTGGAATCCACACTATGGAAGAGAGGACTCAACTCTTTCATCTGGTCCAAATGGTCAAATCTCTTGACTTTGATAGTCTCCGAAGTGAAGATGGTGATGATTATGGAGCTGATGATGGTGATAAATACTATGCTGTATTGGATAGTTCTACGTATGATGGCGTTGGAGCTCCTCATGATGATGGATATGATGATGAAGATGAGAAGAATGGTGGAATAAATAAGTCAAATGCCAGCCCATCGAGTGTTTGCAGACGGCTTGACTTTAGTTGTGAAACCTTGGACTATCATCCAAAGCTGCGCTCTGATCCAACCAGAAATGATCAAAAAGTCCAGAGGAAAGGGTCAGTCACACATATGAGGCTTGGTCTTGACAGTGAAGGTCCTCTGGCATTTGGCTACAATGGGAACCACAAAGACAGGACAGCTACCCATGGACGCCCATCCAATTGTCACATGAGCAGAAACACCAAGTCAGACATCATAAGAGGAACAACCATGGGCAACACCCATGCCAGATTATCACCTAAATTAGTCTCATCCCACAAACAAAAACCCAGGCCTGCAACAGTGACACCAAAGAGGTTTGAGAAGAAACCAGGGGGGCACAAAGATAGAAGAAAAATCTCTATGAAAGAACAACTCAATACAAACATGGGCTGTAAGGGGGCCTCTGGTTGCAGGGCTTTGCCAACACCTGTTTATGAATCAAAGAGGACGACTGGCTACACTTATGGGCTACCACAGAGCTCCCTTCCTGCTTCAAAGAAAAAGTGAGTGACAGCTACAATACAACAGCAAAACACCAACAACAATAATAATAATACAATCAATCAATATGAAAGACATTCAGACATTCAGAAAGTAACTTGCCTCCAACACAGTGAGGAGAGATTTCTTATAAATCTGTTTTTTTTTTTACATACACTATACCAATATGTCTTTTTGTATAATGAAATTTGCAAAAAGTTTCCATATGAGCCATGTTTCTTTTTGCTCTGATTATTTAAATTTGGACTGATTGTTGTGTATCAGGGAAGAAGGAGAGCAGCGAATCAGTGTGTGTGTGAGGAAAAGGCCTCTGACACGAGCAGAGAGCCAGAGAGGAGAAGCGGATGTTGTGACAACTTTGGGCGGAGAGTGTGTGATTGTCCATGAAGGAAAAGAAGCTGTGGATCTCACACAATACACATTACAGGTAGGCGTCCAGAGAAGAGGCAAAGACAAAGAAATATTTTGTTTGAAACTTTGATTTGCCATCTGCTGAATCTAACGATAGCAATGTGTCCTACAGCACACATATTGTGAAACTGTGACAATATAGTAAAAAGCAGAAGAGAATGTATATTTATCTTTAGATTAACTTGCTTTTTTCTTCTTTCAGCATAGGTTCTACTTTGACAAGGTGTTTGGGGAGGAGAGCTCTAATGAGAAAGTGTATCAAAGAACAGCATACCCCCTTGTGCAGCACATGCTTAGTGGGTAGGTTACTACCGATTTAGTGGTACTTCAAGTTATGTACATTGTGTATGTATGTGCCTCAAAACATTTTTTTTCACTTTCTATGAATCTGTGCTTAAATAATATATTTGTACTGTGTGCATCCTTAGAGGCAAGGCCACCTGCTTTGCATATGGCCAGACAGGTGCAGGGAAGACACACACCATGTTGGGTTCTTCCTGCAGGAGTCCAGGGTTGTATGTACTTGCAGCCCGGGATATTTTTGCTCATCTGTCCACCACACACATTTACTCTCCCCTGCTGGTGTATGTCAGTTTCTTTGAGATTTACTGCGGTCAGCTGTATGACCTGCTGGACCACAGGAAAAGGTGTGTTGTTATCTTAAAATAATTCCACACTGATCAATCATGCATTTATTTGAATGATGAAAATATATAATATTGTCGGTAACTTATCAGTGAAATCGGGAACATTTGCTACATTTGTCGATACTGATTATGATAAATTGTACATTGTTTTTTAATTACAATTTGTGGCCTTTCTATCCCATTTCATTTATGGAGTTTTTTCTTTTGTAGGTTATTTGCCAGGGAGGATGGACAAAAGGTGGTCCACATTGCAGGGCTACGTGATGTCAGGGTGGACTCAGTCAGCTCACTCCTGGAGGTTCACACCTTTCTTTAAAGCTGCTTCATGTCTGTGTTGTCCAGAGCTGGTGATTTGATCACCACTACAATTTTTTTAACACATTTATTCAAATTTTGGTTTAAAGGATAAATTTTCAAAGTTGATAGTCTTGGTGGTTGGTTGACTGTTTAAATTATATTTCAAATTATTTTTAATGATGACTTTGTACCATAATAGAAGTAAATTTGTAGTGTCTTTTTGTTGACACAAGAAACACTCAATAGTTTTTTTTGTGTGTGTATTTGGTAGAGGGCAACAGTAAATATGCAGATACCTCACAGATGCACCATGAGCCTTTTACTATAGTAAAATATGTTAATAATCTCCCAGTAGGGAACAAAGAATGTTCCCTACTAGGAGATACCATTTTCTTTGTTTGAAGTAGTGATTACCACAATACCACAATCTCTTTCAGCTCTTAATCTCAACCTCCCTTGCTTGTTGCTGTTATTAAGGTAATTTCACAGGGAACAGAGGTGCGCACGCAGGGGGTAAGTGGAGTGAATCCACTGTCTTCTCGTTCTCACGCATTGCTTCAAATTCAGCTAAGAGATCCAAACCAGCAAATAGCTGGTAGGTGAGTGACAACAGTCAATGTATTAAATTGTATCTTGATCTTATTATGCCTGATGTACATTGTTTGTGATGGTTTCGGATTTTCTCCCTAAAATTAGCCCATTAGTATTGATGTAAAATCATTAAAAGATGTGTGTGTTTGTGTCCCTGTAGAATGTGGTTTGTGGACCTGGCAGGAAGTGAGAGAGCATCAGATACCAAAGAACCAGACAGGCAGAGTCGTATGGAGGGAGCCGAAATCAACCAAAGTCTGTTGGCTGTAAGCTATAAATACACACCCCAAATTTGTGAATGCACTTTGGGATTTCACATACCTTCTAATCTGTCCATTTGTTTTTCCTTCTAGCTTAAAGAATGTATTCGGTCCCTTGATCAAGAACAATTGCACACACCTTTCAGACAAAGCAAACTTACTCAGGTAGTAAGATGTGTAAATCTTTTGTGAGTTTTCATAATTTGCCTGATTTTCTTTACTTGTCTACTTTTATCAATAAACTCCCTCATGTTTTCATATTATTATTCTCCTCTAGGTTTTGAAAGACTCATTTGTTGGTGACTCAATGACATGCATGATTGCTAATATTTCACCTGGTGACTTAGCAACTGAACACACTCTGAACACACTGAGATATGCTGATAGGTAAGTGTTGTGTGTGTGTGTGTGTATTGATGATGTGTTGAACACTATGTACTAATTGAATTTCTGCTTAATTTTTCATAGGGTGAAGGAGTTGAGGGGACAAAGAGAGTTTAAGGGAGGAAGAAGAGGCAAGTATAACCTGTCCAAGAGCAACAGCAGCAGTGGTAGCAGTCTTGGCACTAAAAGGAAAAGTCCCTGTAAAAAGCAGAAGTTAGAGAGACAAAGAGAGACTCTTGGTCCCATCACACCTAACACAAGGTTGCCCACAGGCAGTGCAGTTCTATGTTCCACACCCAAGAACATCAGATGGGAAGCAAAAACAAACGTAAAACACAGAAAAGAGATTGGACTTGAAGATTTTACAAAATTAAGTGAATGGCTAGAAATGAGTGTTAAGAGGCGTGGGAGGGAAGGAACAGGTGAAAGAAAAGAGAAAGAGAAAAGTGAGAGAAGAGAAAATGAAATGTATGGAAGAAGTAACAGTCACTCTGTTAGTGACCAGAATGCCAGGCTAGGTCTAGTGTTGGGACAACCAACAGATCATCCGATTCATTTACAAAACACTTTAATTCAAATGCAACCTGAAATGTACCATGGAGAAAAAAAGAACCAGCACTGTGCTGTGAAAGGGTGGAGAGAGGTAGAAAGAAGGCAGATAAAGCAGCAAAGACAAGAGGAAAACAGTAGAGACAAATGTGGTGAAGTACAAAGCGTCAAGGACAGAGATTTTAAAAAGGTTGATGAAAGGGATATGGAGAGGCAGAGGCATCTCAGGCAATATCACCAGCAGTTGCAGCGGTTTATGCCCTCTTCTGCTTGCTCATCTGTCAGTTTCTCCTCACCTTCTACATGTCCACCTGTCTATTCCTCCTCTCAGGCACCTCTCTCGTTCTCTGTCTCTCCATCTTCCTCTCTGAGACAGTCTTCCCATTTTTCAGCTTCTGCCTTGATTGGTCTGGAAGGGGTTTTGGATGCATACAAGGCTGAGGTTAAGGTTACGACTAAGGGTAGAGGACAGTTGCCTTTTCCCAGTTGTGATATTCTTTTCCATAATAAAAAAAAAAATGAAGCTGCCCATGGAGCTTCTGGTGATGTTGGTGAAGACTGGATGGTATCTTCGCCAGGAAAAGACAATGGTGAGAGTGGTAGGAGGAGGTCAAGAGAAGGAAGAGAAAGGAAGGCATGCTGGAGGCCAGCTGGGATGGAGGGAGATGAGAGGAAGTCTGCCTGGGTGACAACAATAGGGACAGCACAAGCAGATAGGATGACAGGTGCAATGCCAACTAAAGTATTGGCGCAAGTGTCTTACAGCTGTCATTCAGAGGACAGAAGACAAATGGGCGAGGATGGTCTGGATTCCTCAGATGTCCAATCTAATGGAATGTGGAGTACTGAAGAGGAAGGAGGTGCTAACTACAATTTCATGTCCACCCCCAACAACAATGACAGCAACAGCCTCTTTAACCGACCCCCCTTTGAATCACGCAGTCGGCAACTTCCAGCAGAACAACCCCTCTCTCCAGCCTGTGAGCACATTGGTTCACTCCTGATGCCAAACAACCTCAGTGATCTTGCTTTTGATTCAGTACATACTGGATGCACCTCCAACCTTCTGCCTTTATCGTTGCAAAATACCACATTTTTACATTCTCAGCCAGCAACGCAAGTTCTGTCTACTTCCATCACACAGACAGAAAATATGATGCTGACTGGGGCTTTTATCAAACTACCTGAAGATCCAGCTTGTCTTCAGATACACAATCATCCAGAAGTCAAAGCCAAGATACCGAGTTTACCTCAAGATGAGACCTGTGCAGATTGTCTAAGCTACATCATGGACCCCCTCAGTATCTCCATGCTTGAAGTGGACCAACAGGTCGCCACAGAGTCATTCCTGCAAGGGGCACAGAACACCACCTCACTCTGTGTGCTTGAAAATAAAAAGGGAGGCAGAAACAGTAGAGTGGTGGAAAAAGAGCAAAGCAAATGTACAGGGATGGCAGGGAAATTTGTAGAAGATGTAGAATTTCCTCTTTTGGAGCTGCCACAACCAAAAACCAACTGCCCTCCTAACTCTAAGACCATGGCAGCTGTTAATCACACCGAACAAGCAAAAGGCCAGTATTGTGCCACATATGAGCATAATGGAATAGGTAAGTGTAAGTTCTCTGATTGTATTATCAGTATTAACTACTGCTTACAATGTTTTTCTGAACAAATTTTGATCTTGTTCAGGCATGAAGAAAACTACTGTGCCAGAAGTTATGCTGATCTCTCTGCAGGACCAAGAGAGCACTGACACACCTCACACTATGCCAGCTCTTCGTACCAAAGCCTGTGTATCCCCACTTAAACCTACACGTGCTTCTGGGACTTTTGACATGGAGTCAACCTCAACCCTTTTTCAGTACTCAGGGAAGACTGAATTATTCAGTTCAATCTCAAGTTGTGCCACACAAACACCAAGAGAATATACACATAAGATGCAAAACAAAGCTTCCCCACAGTCAGAAAGTGTATTGGGCCAATGCAGAACAGTACATTCAAATCATTTAAGTGCCCCAAACAACTCACCCCAACCAAACAGTCCTATTGAGTCAAATGGTCAAGAAAGAACAATACCTCTGTCTACTTTTGAAGACTTGGATCATACCAAGTAAGTAACACAATCCTGGCAATTCCATTCACTGGGAAAAAAAAAGATAGTGAAAATCTTGTTCCCACATGTTAACCCAACAGAAATGTTAGTGTAATGGGGCTTATTAGGTTGAGTAAAAATTGCTCTCTTTTCTTATCCAATCCAATTTCAGGTGGTGTGTTGTCCAGGCCCATTGGACACAGCTAGAGGAGATGGAAGCTCTATTTCACAAAGAAGGGACACTTCTTTGCCAGCAACCCGACATGGTCAGAATACATCAAACCCATTATTAGCTAAATTGTTAGGATTTCCTCCATTATATCTATCATACACACTTAAGTCTCCCCTCACTCTCTGTCTTCCAGGCATTTGGGGAATATGTCCATAAACTGGATGAGATCATGGAGAGGAAGGCTAAGTGTGTGCACAGCATGAGAGCTCAGCTGCAGCCATATCTTAAGTCCAGTGATTTGAACCATCAATACAACTAAAGAGAAGAGAATAACAATGACTTTATTTAGAAAGGTTAATAGACAGGAATGTTTCCATTTTAATGTGTAATCCATACACAAAATGAATGAAATTTAATGCTGTTATGATGTTCATGACTGCACAATATATTTGAGGAGACTAAATACAACAAGAGTCAAATAAATTATCTGTTTTTTTAAATATTGTGTTATAAATGCTCAGAAGAATTAAGACTTCGTTGGACATGGTACAAATATCACTTGAGGTGTGTGACAAGAAATGTAAGGTTTCTGAAGGTGAGACTTACTAAGGCATATTTTCCCATGGAGGAAGACTGTAATATATTGTAGGTATTAAAAGAGTAAAAAGTGTGTGTGTGTGTGTGTGTGTGCGCGCGTGCATGGGTGTATTTTGGTTTGTTTTTTGTGTTCTGATGTGAGACTCTTGTATTTCCTCTCTTCCCCTTTAAATGCTGATGCAAATATTGCTATTTAATATTCATGCATAGTTAGTTCTTCAAATAATTATTTTACAAATTAATCTTAAAATGGAAATCTACTGCAGATGCTTGAACGACAGCTATCTAGAAAGATAATTATTTTAATAGATGCTATTTATGTACTGCGTACTGCATCTTTTCATTTCAGATAAAGGCTTGTACCTTTTACAGTCTTAGTCCACTTATCTTCATTAGACTGATAATTTCTCCTCAGCTTTGGTCTTGTTTTTTCTTAGTCTTAAAAACTACATATCTTGTTTTGCTTGTTTGTTTTTTTTTCATGAAAACCAAATGGATATAATCCACTGATTGTTCTAAAACAGGATCATAGTATCGGGCTTAATCTCTGCTTTCAGCCTGCCAAATTTGTGTTTTAAATGCTGTCTACCACGCCTGCACAAGACTGCCTGCCTAGACAGAGACCGGTACATTCTACGTAGGCTGTATCTGTGATATGGTGACACACTGAGTACACGATTCAAGACAATGAACGGTTTAAATGGCAGTACTTAATTCATGTTTTTTGATGACATAAAAGAGTTATAGTGGGGTTTTTTTTCTTATTGACCAGAAAAGTTATTGCAGCTACTTGGTTTTTGGAACACAGTTCTGTGAGTTTAGGATTGAATAAAATGTTCTTGATGACAATATAATGTTTAAAGTGGTGGTTATCATTGAGTGGGATAGTGTCATACTCTAAATGTGAATTTTGGAGAAGCGTTGATTAGTATTACGCAGCAATCATAAAAAGTCCTGTTGATAAAAGACAATCAGAGCATAACAATTTCCATTTATGTTTCATGTTATTTCATGAAATCAATCTGTGCCAACATGGTCTGAAATGGTTCAGCCGTCACTTAAGCTCTTTCAACAAATTGGACTTTCGCGTTACGACAGGCTGCAAACCTGCTCCGCACGAAAGCCGAGGCGAACTCCCGGGCGAGAACTCGTACGTCTGGGCACGCCGTCGTACCACCTGACCCACTCTGTGTGTTTTGATTGGCCGGTTACCCCTCACAACGTTGAACAACGGCGCGGAGGGTCACATGACAGCATCTGCTGCTGCTGGCTGAGCGAAGCGTGTTAGCAGGTAAAAGAAAGAACAAAAAAGGTGGAGCTGTAACAGTGAATAGCCTCTAAGAACCGCTCAGTTGTTTTATTGTATCATTTTAGACAGGTTTAAGGAAGCCTTTCGGTCCCTCTAGGGAAACTGTTTGGTTTGTGCGTCGGTTAGCTAACTAAGTAACTCGCTAGCTAACCAGCGTTGTAACCGCACTGTAGCGCTGCATTGTACGCGGACGGCCCGTTCACATGCCGGGTGAGTTAGCATGCCGTTGATGTCTGTCCTACCATTGACGGACCACGCGTTGTCGTCTGTTTTCCTACAGCTGCTCATCCGAAATCCTTAGAGTCTCGGGACTAAAATCCGGGACAGCGAGCGTTGAATAGCTCGACGACGACTTTTCGTTTCGTTTCACATGACGCTAACATTAGCTAAGTCTGCCACTCGGGTTAAGCGACTAACGCTAGCTTTTCTTTTGGTGTACACAAAAGGGTAAATCTCCGCACTTGTTCCGTTTGTTTATTGTATTATTTGTTGCTGATTTGGTGGGGCTGTAGTGACAGCAGTCACATCGGCAGTCAGGTTGACTTTTGTGCGCCTACATTGAAATTACATGTCCGGTAGAATAACTGCTTTTTAACGGCCGGAATCGCACACGGAACAAAGAGGAGCAGTTAGCCAGGCTAAAGCTAACATGAGCTAGTCGACCTAAAGCTAATGAGCCTTAGCCGATGCGGTTCATGTTTCCGCTTGGGCTTCTTGCAACCTTCAATAAAATGAGATTACAAATCAATCTCCGCTTGGAAAACAACGTAGACAATTTAACACCACTGACGGGCAGATTTACTTTACAGTCTGTTAATGACTCGCTGTCAGACATTAGTAATGAAAAAACACAGTGGATTGCGTTTGTTTTGTTTCCATGCTGATAAATTGTCAGTTGTTGGTAATATTAGCTACCAGTTCATTTTTATGTTTCATGTAACCCAGGGCAGGAATTTGCTTTCGATTTCCCCGAAACATCGGTGCCCTGGCAGGAAAAATCCCCTTTGCGATTATATGTCACGTTAAATCAAATGCCAGCTGGTTGATGTTATCCCGACGTCGTTGGTAGAAGAGGAAAATGTAAAAAATTATACTACTCATAACAGATGCGGGCGGATATTTGCAGTGTTTTTGTGTGGGAGACTGTGGAAGGGTTGTAAGTTGACACCCGGACAGTCCCCTCTTGGCTTGCTAAATTTAACCAGGGAGATGGGGAGCGGCAGATGGGGTTATAGTCTTACATGGTATAGTTGACAACAGTGAACCATGATCTGCTTATATTCAGAATACTGCATTGGAACTTCAATCATCTTCATATTTTACCCAGAATTGTGAATATAATTAAGCAATCTTACAGTTGCCTGTTATTTGACCATGCCTCTATACCATCCTGTCTTTTCTCCAGATTTTTCTATTTTGTACATACATTGTTTTGTATATACTGTATATGATGACTTCATTGGTCAGCAATCAAGCCCGGGGTACTCGAGACAGAACCTTACCCACCACCACACAAACAACCCAGCCACAGAAACAGATACAGGTGCGTTATCAAAATAAGATGACCAGACATCAGGTAATGATTTGTAAATTTAAAATTGGCTCATTTGGTATTGAATTGTGAGGTATGTGAATAGTGAATGTAAAATTTTATTTCACACTTTATTGGTATTTTTAAACAATATCTTACATGTTGTACTTTCAGCAGCCATGTTGAATAGTTTCTGACGAATTTGCTTGTTTACCAGGCCACAGCAGAACAGATTCGTTTAGCCCAAATGATATATGACAAAAATGATGCTGATTTTGAAGACAAGGTCAAACAGGTAATGTTTGTGCATACAAACATATATGTAGATCATTTACTGGGTTAACGCCATGTTGTACTTGAAGGCTTAGTCATTACTGTTGTCATGTTTCTGTTTTGCATGCTCACAGCTGATTGAAGTAACTGGGAAGACTCAAGATGAGTGCATGGTAGCCCTCCATGATTGCAATGAAGATGTAAACAGAGCTATCAATTTTCTGCTGGAGAGCAACTCTGACACAGTGAGTGTACAAACCATGATTTGAGTATAGTGGGTGTGTGTCTGCATGTTACATGGATTTTTGCAGAGACTAACGCATAATATAATTCTGTTTTAATGCATGAAACTCATTCTATTTTGTCATCTGTCAGAACTCCTGGGAGACTGTTGGGAAGAAGCGGAACATTGGGAAAGAAGGAGGACCCTCTGAGATAAAGGAGAGCAGGGAGAAGAAAGGAGGAGAGAGGGAGGCCAGTCGTGGACGTGGGGGCTCCAACAGGAGGGGCAGAGGGATCAGCAGAGGGCGTGAAGGTAAAAAAGGGACAAAAGACATTGATAGGTTACTTTCAGGCACATTCTGCTGAATGAATAGTGGAATCTTGAATTTGTGTCTGCTTTGGAATCTCTGTGGCATAAAGCTCAGCTTTGTCAGTTTTGTATTAACATGTAAGTTAAGGGCTGCAGCTGTAGATAAATTTTGTATTCTATCGATTATTTCATTGATAAATTGAGTAGTCAATTAAAATCTTTTTTGCCTCATTTATTAGCAATGGTAAAATTGGGACAAAAAAGACATTTGTAAAAGTGAACAATCAATTGGCATTTCTTTGTTAGGGGGTGCATTCCATTTAAAACTAAACCCCTTTTTATTGCATTGAACTTCAGTGCGTTCTGAAGCCTATATATGGAAATACTAACTATAGTCATACAGGAGCAGTAGCTTTTTGCTTTTATTTCCTTGAGCTACAGTTAGGAACATCATAACTAGCCTTCAGTATCAACTAATGTTCCTAACTAGCCATTACAAATAATCACTTTTGCCATACATTTTTAATAGCTTTCATCGCAATTAGTAATTACATGAAAATAACACATTTACTTGATGTTATTTTGAATTGCCTTGTGTTGGCTCTGCTGTGTGGACTTGAGTGCTTTTGGTTTAATTGCTGCATCATTGAAGATGCACTGTTACAGTTAGCAAGTTTAATTTTACAGTGGATGCACTGCAATGTTGTTTTCTGCAACTTGAAATGGTCCCATACCTTTGACATTTTCCACCCTTTCTTGTTTCCTGTCATTTCTTGGTGATCCTCCAGCTTAACTATGATCATGCCACTGAATTTGGTAATGTTGTGAGTCAATTATGATGGCCCATGTAAAAAAGCGGCTGATCATATTGTATAATGCATGTGAAACGAATTAAACAAAGGTTTGACTCAAGGAAAATTGCCTCAATCACTTTTTATAATTGAATTACTTGAGTAATTGTTTCAGCCCAGTACGTTTTCAGTGTCCTAACCCCATGTCCATATGGCTCATTTGGATTCTAGGTCGGCTCGAGGAGAATGGGTTTGAGATGGCTCCTGGAGAGAGAGGGGGTGACCGTGGACGCAGAGGGCGTGGCAGAGGTGAGCAAAGCAGAAAATTAAACATTGCTTTGTTAGCAATTACTTCCAAAAAATGGTACCTTTAGGTAATAGAAAGGTTGCAAAAACTTCCAAAAACATAAACTCCAGTGTTTGTTTGTTATTTATGAGCTTTAATAGGAAATTTGCTCCGATGATAGTGTGCATGTTTTGGTGATGTAGCTGGAAACATATCTATTTGTGTCTACAGGCATTTAGAGTATTGCAGCAGTGAACATGTATGGAATGTGCTTAATCCTAAAAGTCACTGGTATGTGCGGTGGGGTCAGATAGATAACGAAATGAGGGAAGAATATTATTAGATATGTAGATTTTCTTTCTAGTAACAAATTGTCTTTGGATACTGAGGTTAACCAAGGTGTGATTTGGAATAAAAGATGTCAGATGGGCAGTTGTAAATCAACTGGGAGGAATGACAATCTGCTGTGACTGAAATGTTGCTCACCCAGTAAATGTGTTGATGATACTGTGTGGGACTATGATGCCCTCCTTTTTAAAAAAAAAAAAAAAAAAAAGCTCAATTAGGGGTTGAGGCTGAAAGGACTGGTCAGCCATAGGTTATCTGTTTATTTTGTTTGTGTCCTCAGGGGCAGGAGCTCGAGGTAGAGGAAGAGCAGCTGCTGGCAACCGGTTTTCCTCCCAAGGAATGGGGTGAGTGCGTGGTTTGTTTAATCCTGAATTAGAATGAGGAGGATATGATGGTGATTTCAAGCACACATCTTAAAATTATGTGTTGACAAAAAAAAGTTTCTGAATTTCCTCCTTTTTAAAAAATAGGAATTATTCTCCTCTTTCATGCTTCAGTAACAATAACAGCTTCAACTTCTTTCAGCACCTTCAATCCTGCTGACTACATGGCTAACTCTGGAGCTCGCCAGGAGACATGGGAAGGAGATGGTAACGAGCCTGCTGAGGGAACTGGTAAGAGAAAACAAACAAACTGTCATATTTTGTAATCGTTTCATGTGTTTGCAGGGTTTAGTATCGGCTTTGTCAACTGTTCACTTACCCAAATTAGCAAGAATTTATTAAAAGTATTAGGCCCCACATAAAAGCTATTATAGCTGAAATAATAATGTGAATTTACACAATAGAGTTGTTGGTTTATAATTTAAATAAAAATGTAAAATTTCAAGCTTTTTTGTGGTATATGTTCCAGGTTGTTTTTGGGAGATTTATTTATTTATTTATTATTTTCTTAAAGGAACATGGGGAGGCAATCTGGAAGACTGGAATTCAGAAGACTGGAATGAAGATGTAAGCAGCAAGCAGCACTTTTTAATGATTTGCTAAGGCATTTTAGTATTTTTTCTTTCTGGTGTTAACTTCTAAGTACCATTTATAGAGAATTAGTGAATTTAATGTAGTATTATATTGATCTGGTTTTGAATGGTTGCTAACGTTTGTCTTGTTTTTCAGTTATCTGAGACCAAAGTATTCACTGCCTCTTCTGCTCCAGCAAACCACGTCACACCTGGACACAAGTAAGCCATCCTGTCAGAAGTCTAGTCAGCTTAGAACACAGAAATCTGTTTTATTTTTTGGTTTTTAATATGTGCAGTTATCACCACTTTGTCTTCTCAAAATCTGTTATTTCTCCTGCTCTCACTTTACTCTGCCTGATCCTCCTGCTCTCCTCTGCCTCTCCTTAGTGTGGACCTGGCTACCCTACTGCCGAAAGCTGGAGTGGCTGTAGGGGGTTCCATGGATTCTGACTTGGGGGTGATAGTTGATGGCCCCTCGGCTGAGGATTTAGGCCAAAGCCTAGTCTTCACCAATTCCCACCACAATGGACGCACTGCAACACACAGCTATGCTCACGCCACAGCCAACAGCTATGCCCATGCTGCTTCTGCTAGTACCACCTACGCACATGCTGCATTGGTACAGATAGCGATTCATCCACACATAAACATTTGCAAATACAAGCAAAGACTTAAATATGTTATACTCCTACACAAAGAGAGATGGTTTCAGTGTATTCATTTCTTTTTTTCCCCGATTTCATCCTCCCAGTCTTCAGTCCTGGGTTCTGGTTTTGGCTCTCTGAATGCATCTAAGCCGTCACCTGCCACCGACATCAGAACTTCAGAACAGCTCAATGGGCCTCGGCTTGGTCAGAGAACCAATCAGACGTTATCCACTGCAACCAGCAGCAGTAGTGTTTCCAAAGATGCAGGTCCACCACCAATGCAAAGTCCTGCTCCCTCTCCCTCTGTTGACATCAAGGCTCAGCGAGTGGAGAATGGCCCTATTACTTCCCAACACTGTAAGTTCAATCCAAAAATCCAGCCCAGAAATCCAAAATGTAAGAATAAAATTTTAATTGTTGATTATAGCAATGCAAGATGTACTTAATGCAGCTGTAAAACAGTTAAGTCAGTATTTGCATTTATTCTTTTTCTCTTCAGTGGAGATAAAGCTTCAGCCAGAGCCATCAGCAGTACTCAGCCAATTGACTCAGAGGCAACAGCAGTCTACCATCCATCCAACCACAGAGTCACTGGGCCTGTCTCAGCTGCATGCACCACAGGTCCCAACACCACCAGGTAGAAAGGCAGAATTGTATTGTGCTATTAAGGTTGTGAAAGCCTTCATAGCATATCAAATGAGAATAGTGCTTCAACTAAGTTAACTCTTATTATAGTATTGATGATTAACTGGATAAGACCAACAGCAGATAATGTTGGCATATGCCATTTAGCTGTTTAAGCACCAGAAGAATAGAAATGAGAACAAATGATTGACTGAGTGCTTTGTTTGGACTGTAATCACACATGGAAAAATAATGCCACATGGTTACAGAGCTAGTATTCAAGACTTATCAGATACATAGTCACAGAAGGTAGTGATTTATCTGCAACTGAAATGGACACCAACAGTGTGATAACATTATGATTAAAGCGCTGTATTTTGAAAGATCTTTTAAATGGACCTGGCATCCTCATTCTCCTACAGGTCATGAGTCCTCCGTCCTTCCCGTAAGAGATGGAGCTTCTCCGGGGATGAAGTTGCCAGGCATGGAGCCTCCCATCACAGAGCCCCCTCAGCGCCAGCTAAAGACACAGAGACGCAGAGTACCTCCTCCTTCAAAGGTATGATCTTATGACTAAACCTTTTCATTAAGAAAAAAAAAATAATAATAATAATAACAACAATAATTACTCTATAAATAAAGAAATAAAAAAAACAAAACCTTCAGGCTAATGACATTTTGTATCTGTGTCAACCTCAGATCCCTTCATCAGCAGTGGAGATGCCAGGCTCAGCAGACATATCTGGCCTGAATGTTCAGTTTGGAGCTCTTGACTTTGGATCGGAGAGTGGTAGCGGAACTGTAGACATTACACAGATGGAGATGGCCAGGGAACAAGCTCCTGCTCAGGCTCCAGCTCCAATAGCTCCATCACCTATGTCTGCCCCAACTGCTATTCCCACTCAGCAGCCACAAAGCAGCTTGTTCTCCAAGACAGGATCCGTGAGGTATGTGGGAATTGTTTTAAGTTGGTGTTTGCAACATACTGTTTTTGAGGAATATGATTGGTTCTGTTTACGTACTTGGACACTTTGGTTTTTTTGGGCTCAATTACTGCGATAAACTATTATGTGTATTATCTGTGTATATTTATGTCTACCTTTCTTATGTTTTTATGAATAGTGACCACATGAGCAGCTTACCCAGCTTACCTCCATCGGTATCAGATCCCAGCTTTCCTTCACCATCATTGGGCTTGCCCAGTGCAACAGTGTCACCCTCTCTGGGTCTTCCCAGTGCAGCCGCTCAACAGTCTGCACCCACTACCACAGTCAGCCGTGCAGAAAATAGTGGCCCAAGGTCCCTGCCACCACATCTCGGCTTTTCCCAGACCAAAGATGTCACATCAGCAGCTGGTGGACCTCTCACAGTTAGGATAAACCTTTTCACTTTACACAAACATCTAGAAGCTGCCTTAAGTTATTACTTAAAGATGGTGTCTGACAAAAGCTGAATGAAAAAAGCTAAGACTTTAAACATTTCTTCTCATAGAATGGGTACAGTGGGATGAAGACACAGAGCACACAGGACAGTAAGTATTCTCAGCTTTGCTGATGGCCAATAAAATCTAATATAGTGAATATTGATTGTTAAATGCATCTGGTAGGAAGTGGAAAGAGTTCTCTCGGTGGAAGCTGAGGTTTGACACAGACCAGAACCCATTCAGTGTTTGTTTTATTTGTTTGCTTTGCGTTCATTCAATTTCATCATAGTCTTTCTCAACAATCGGTTCTAAATATCAAGAAGTACACTTTTCTTTCTTTTAACCCAGCTACAACAACGTCTAGGACAGTGAAGACCGAGTCTCCTGTTATGACCAGTGACGGTGGCTCTGGTCATCACATGCCTTCCCCTGCAGTCACACCTTCCCACTCAACCCCCATTCCTTCGCTCAGCAGGTAAGGGATTTTCAACCCTGCCCCCCACCCTTATGAGTCTTTCTGCTATCTGGAGATTTGCTTGGCTACAAGCACATATCTTAAGAAGGTTGACAGAATCACTTTACTTTTCTAGTCATGTGACCAGTGCTCACTCATCTGGATCAGGCTTGACCACAAGTTCCTCCCTAACAGTAAGTGTGTACACAAAGAGAAAACTCTTATGATCCTGTTCTGCTGTTTTAACTACACAAACAAAGAATAATTAATGTAAATTGAAGGCTCTCATGCATGGATTTTCTTGGCCACAAAGAGTGGCCAAGAAAATATTTGAAATAAAATATTTTAGAACACTTTGAAAAAAATACACTTTAATTTTTTTCATGAAGATTTGCATGCAATGTGCTACAAAACAGAAGCTGGTTCTTATATCACAAACCCACTCTGTTGTCCTGCCTCATCAGAGTAATGAGGACACTAGTAGCAGCAGCGGCAACCTCCATGGCTTTTCTTCGTCATCCAGCCAAGTTGTCAATCCAAGTCCTTCAGCCCCACTGGCTGTCAGCAGCTCAACCACGAACGGTCTTCACCCATCTGGAGCACCGGGACTAACACCTAATGGAACCAACACCCCACACTCAGCTTCAGGGAGTCGCACAGCACCCCTACTCACCACCACGTCTGGTAGGTTCTGAATCTCATTGACACAGGAGCATACAAAAGATTTTTACATTGAAAAATTCTTATATAATTCCTAGTTCATTTGAAACCACATTAAATATGTTATGGTTATTTTCACACTTTACAAAGAATGCCATAATCCCCCAAATATACATTACAGGAAAAACCATTACTAATCAAAAACAACATTATTCTCACTCACGTAAGTCAGTTCCTTCTGTTTACCCAGGTAAAGCTCCTCCCAACTTGGCCCAAGGAGTGCCACCTCTCCTGGCAAACCAGTACATCATGGGTCCTGGTGGCTTGCTCCCTGCTTACCCGGTAACTGCACAAAAATTATGTATTTACTTATTAGTGTATTAACTAGTCCCCAGCATTTTCTAGGAAAGAAAGGTTGTATTGCTAGAAGTGATTGTTGGTGCCAGACTCAAGTGACTAACCATACCCAAGTTTATTATATTTATAAATCCTTCATTTACTTTGTGTGGATACACTGAATCACATTTTTATAGCGTACAATCATTGTTCTATAGAGCTTTTCGGTGTTGATGATGACTGTGTTTTAGTAGGTTCTGATCAAACATGATATCTGTGAAACGCACTGAGACACTGAAAAAAGCTGAGTTGAACCTGAAATCAGGCTATGCAAAAAGTGAGTTTACCGTGAGATTGAATAGTGACTCCAATATTGTACTATATAATGACCTGGCATCTCCATCGTTTCAATTTGCACAGCAGATTTATGGATACGAAGACTTGCAAATGCTACAGTCCCGCCTTCCAATGGTGAGTCTCTACCTGTATTTTATTGTGCTGCTTATATTCATATCCTACAGCCTTAGAAAAGAAATCACTTTTTTTCTTTTAGGACTATTACGGAGTAACCTTTCCTGGTACTACCGCTGCAATGCCTGGAAGAGATGGCCTGGCCAATAATCCATATTCTGGTTAGTACAAATTTATGTTTCATTGAAGTTTCTGACTTATGCCTGGTTTATGTTCCTGCGTTAAATCAACGCCGTACCCACGCTGTTGTCGTGATGCCGTCATGAACTCTTCAAACTTCTCCATCATTCCATTTTGTTACGGTGCAATTCACCGCCACAGCAGTAGGGGGCTGTGCTCCTTTCCTGAATGGTTATCGTCATCTCTAGTTGATTCTTTGTTTAGCTTCCAGCTTGAGGAATTGTAAAAGTGCTCATATTTTCTGACTTCCTCGATGAGTCGCTCCTCGACTTGATCCGTGATCTGTCCATGTACAACAACAAAATGTTTAAAAATGGCAGGGATGGCGCAATCTGGAAATTGATGTAACGCAGGACCATAAACCAGGCTTCAATATCTATTGTTGTTCCAGGATGTGTGTTTTAACTCACTCTCAATCCTTTTACACCTGCATTGCACTTTGAATGTCCATAATTTTTGCTTTTGAGTATATTGATTTGATTTATGGCATCTTTGTAATTTTTTTTACATTTTATATTTTTGATCATGACTTTTTTCTTGAATTCAATGGCATATTAATGAATTCATCCCAATTCATGTTGGCTAGTTGGTTATCTGATTTTTAGATGTCATTTGGATTTAACTTTTTACTCAGTTTTTTTTTTTTTGTTTTCTCTCTCAGGTGAAGCAACAAAGTTTGGTCGGAATGACTCTTCATCTCCAGCTCCACCAACCAGTTTGTCAACAGCTGGAGTGCAGTCTCAGCCCCAGCAGGCACCGCAAGCAGGCACACAGGGCCAGGGCACAGGACAGAGCCAGGGTCAGCAGACACAAAACCAGGCCTTCCTAAACCCTCCTTTGCCCCCTGGCTACGGATACACTAGTAAGGAAACAAGACATTGTGTTTAACGATAAGGATTTGTGCATATTGATTCACTTTTGGCATATTGTTAAGATGTTGACAGAACACTTGAAACTAATAAAGATTTGTTTCTGCCAATAAAGCCCAAACTTTTAGAAAACTATTATTTAAAAATGTTGAGAAAATAGAATTTCATTTTAAATTTGTGTACATACAACGTATAGAAACATAAAAAAATTGATGTTTAACTGAACAACTTACAGGTCTGCCATACTATGCTGGTGTACCTGGGGTTCCTTCAGCCTTCCAGTATGGCCCAACCGTCTTTGTGCCTCCTGCTTCAGCCAAACAACCTGCAATGGGCCTAGCCAACCCTTCTAATCAGTATCACCAACAGCATCAGCCCAGTTACGGCCAACATGCATATGGCACAGGTAAAATGGGGATTAAATAAGAGACCTGTGTCTGTCACTGTTCGGATTGGAGTTTTAAGAGCACATTCCATTTTGAGTCCAGTGATTTGTTTGGAATTTGTAAAGGTTGTATCCAGCAGTTTTAGTCCAACTTTTGACTTGATTTTAAATGGGTTTCTCTGTGTGATGAGAACTGAACTGAAAGGTACTGATCAATTTCTGCAGATAGAGTAGTTTTCTGGGTCATCAAGCCAGTCACTTCTATCAAGTGTGTTTTTGCTGTTGAAGATTAGAAAGTTCTACCTCTATAAAAGCTTTAGTAGGTATAGGGTGTCTGAAGACACTCTGGCAAAATTAGCTATGAAGAATTTAGGAGAAACCTACTTCCAACCCCTTATTTGTACACAAAATGCTGCATGTGCGTGTGGAGTTGGGCCTGTTTTTCGCTTGTGCTGCATGCATAGCTCAAACCCCCTGCTGAAGTTGGTCATGGCTCAATATAGACACAGCTGCCATTTTAGTCAGGTTTACCTTACTGCCTCTCTCTCCCATGCCCCTTCTCTCTTCTCTTTCATCTTCTTTCCTCTTCCTTTTCTTCTCTTCAACCTCATCTGTTCCCCATCTTTCTTTTCCTACCCCCTCCTTCTCCTTTGCTCGCTCTGTCTCCTTTCTTCTTCTCTGCTCTTCCTCCTCCACCTCCTTCAGCCTTTGATGACCTGTCTCAAGCCCACGCTGGGGAGTACAGTAAGGGAGGGTACGGAGGCTCTGCCCAGTCACAGGCCAAGTCAGCAGGCAGCGGCCCAGGGAAAGGTACACACACAACACGTGCGCACAATCTAACAACACAGTCAGTGGGCCTTTTCCTTTGGGAAAAACAGATGTACTCACAATTGCAGATGATTCTACAGTCAAGAGTGTTCTGGAGAAAGGTGTGTATGTGCACGTGTGTGATTGCAGTTTGATGGGTACATAAATGGATTCATGGTGAAAAGTGAGAAACATGCCTCTGCACCTCCTCACTAAATATGCTTCTTCCTACTGGCCGGCCCCCCCTTCTACTAACAATGGAAATGAACATTTAGTAGTAACGATTCACTCAACAGTGAAGTGATCCAATTGTTGTTCTTCCCAATTAACCCTTTGATTTTCCCCTCTTACTTTTTTTGTCCACTTTTTGCTTTCCTTCCTTTCTTCCTAAATTCCACTTTTTCTTTCTTTCCTTCTCCCTCCCTTCATTCCACTCTCAGCACCAGGATTGTCAGGGTCAGGTACCGGTGGAGGAGTACCTGATATGGGAGGGTCAATCTACAGTAAAACACAGGTGAGGTTTTTATTTATTTATTTTTTTACTTCAGATAAATTTAAAGTTGCAGTCTGACATTTTCTACATTCTTGTACGCAGTGTACACATCAATAACACATCCTCTTGCGTAACCCGCTATTTCACATTGGCAAGAGATGATTATGATTTATATTTGAATTATGCCACTAACTGAAATCACTTATTCTTTTTGTCCTTAGTCATTTGACAAGCAGGGCTTCCACACAGGGACACCGCCTCCCTTCAGCTTACCCTCAGCACTCGGCGGAACAGGGCCATTGAACCCTGGGGGTGCTCCTGGCTACGCCCCTGCTCCCTTCCTGCACATCCTGCCACCACACCAACAGCCCCACTCCCAGCTGCTGCACCATCACCTCACACAGGACGGACAGGTAAAGGTTCATACATCACAAGCTAACCATGGCCTAACTGGAATTTTTGTACCTGTGTATAAAAAAAACAACAACAACAAAAAAAAAACCCACTACAAAATGCAACCTTTATTTGTATACAAGACAGGTGATCTTTCTAATTAACTGTGGTTGTTTTTTGTTACTTTTGCATAAAAAAATGTGTATATATATTTTTTTATCTTACCCCTATCACACAAATAGAAAAATTAACATGATTTAAAGTTTTGTTGTTTTTTTTTTTCCTGTCTTAGATGTCATGAATTGAAAATAAGTTTCTATCCCTATTTAATAAATGCCCGTGAGTAATTTTTTTCAGTGGTCGTTTGCACCTTAATGAAGGTTGTATCAAAATTGCTGCAGCTCAGCACATTAGAGTGCTACCTTGAGATATTTGTTGGGAACATCGACCGAAACTGGCTTGCTAACCTCTGCTATCAGTGTGATAGGTACATTTATTCACTTCCTGGAAAGGGCTTATAGTTGGAAATGGCAAGTTAACCTTATCGAACTAGAACCTGTTGGGTAGTTACTTGATCTTAAATATAAAAATAAAAAATTGACTTGTTCCTCTCTGCAGGGTGGCCCTGGACAGCGCAGTCAGTCCAGTAGCATGCAGCAGAAAACCCAAGGCAGCAAGTCCAGCTATGGCAGCTCTCCCTACTGGGCCAACTGAGAAATGCTTCCCTCTCCCTGTTCCCCAAAAGGGTGCGTGTCTGTGTGTGTGTGGATGGGTTTGTGTGTGTGTGTGTGTGTGTGAAGCTAAAACAAACCGAAAGACACACTACCATCACAATGAGCAACCTTGGGCCTCTTTGCCCTGCTCCCCCCACCTCCACAAGTCCTCATAAGTCTTTTGGGTTCTCTCTTTCCCCCCTTTTCAAAATTGGTTGTACATGTAAGATATTTATGTATGTATTTATATATATATACTGTATATGTAATAGTAGATCATGAAATGTGGTTGCTGCATTTTATTTTTGAAGGACTTTTTGTTTACTTTTTTCAAAACTGCAGGAAAAGATGTTACATTAAGACAGAATAAGATGATGGTGAAAGTGAGTGACGAAGAAAAATGATCAAAAACTTCCTGGAAGAAATCAGAAAAAGGAAAAGGAGAGAGCTATAGCACTGATTGCATATGAGGACATTTCAGATGGGGGTGGGGTTTATAATTACTAACTGCATACATTTTTTTTCCCCCTTCCTTTTTTTTTTATTTTTTTTTTTTTATATACCTTCCGAATGGCCGGTCATCCTTGAACTTCATTTTGTAGCTTCCCATCTTTCCCCTCCTGCCTCAACTCCCTTCTGGAGGGCTGCCTACTCTCCTATGTCAGCGCCTCCCCCTTTAAACCCAGATCTGTCCATCTAAATTTTATATTTTAATTTAATTTTAACCCTTATTTCCCGCGAAATAAAAGTTCTGAGCAGTTGGAACTCTGACTCTTAATTCTTTTTGTGCTTGAGTGTGCTCATGTTTTCGTGACTGACTTGGAAGTCATTTAAGCTTATTGTGCCGTGTGATGGCAAACGATCTTATTTAGCAAAACCTGTCCATTTCATGAAAGGATACTGGTCAAAATGTTCACATTTCATACTTTTAACAGCAGTTTAAAACAACCAATTCTGGAAATATGAAAAAAGATGTGAAAGATATTGTCAAGTGTTTAAGATTACATTGGAAATTAAGCCTTTGCAAACTGATATGGGAAACATTCATGCATACATGATTCTATGTATGCATGAAGTATCCATAATACACTAAGCCATTGTATATTACTAAACAGAAAACCAATCACCAGCAGAAATTTAAGGGCAATGCTGTGCAAAAAGCAAACACTTTGTTTCATTTGTGCTTATTGATTGCAATAATTTGAGTAAAATGAAAAAAATATTCCAAGCAGTTGTAGAGTGACTGATAGACTTGTGTTGATTGCCCATTTCTTATTGGTTCATTTTGTGTGAAAGTAGATCTGCTACCTTTTATTCAAATGTGGCAGCCCCAACTTTGTTCTGAAGCAAATCTGATAGATGTGACTGCCATGATTTTTTTTTACGTAAACACAATCGGTGCAAACAGGATGATCATTTAGCTATTACTTTTTACAACTTGTGAACTGAATTATATTACTTCCTCACTCTTGCCTGTATATCTGTATATCAAATGTGTTAAAGATTCTGACACTGATTTGCAACAATTAGTGAAATGAAGCAGCTTATTTTCCACAATTTCCACTGTTCATTTTGCTTCATTCAAAGTGTTAGTCAGTAATCTGGTTTCCATGCCTGCTCCCTCTAAGAGGTGTTAAAGCCAGTTGGCCATATGGTGGCCCAGCTTGAGCGAGACACTGGTGGCTCTCTGATTACACTGATTCCATCATAACATAATGATAATTTTTCCTCATTAAATACGTGTTCTGTGATGCTGATGATAAAAACTTTTATTCATGAAATAATGTGCAATGAAAAGTAGCATTATCTTTCAGTATAAAAAATGAAAAGGAGGAAAAATTTGCGCTTTTAATGACATGCAGTTGCACAGGAATGAATTCCTACAGTAACTATCCCATTCATTAAGATGGGACAAATATGCATTCATGCAGAACAATTGTGAATGGATGTGGAAAGACAATGGTATGTTTTTGAAGTTACACCATGATGTCACCCCATGTTTTGGTTTGCCATAGCCCCATTTGCCATTTTGAAAGAAATAATGCAAATGGAGGTGGGGTAAATTAACAGTTGCACGGCATCACTGCCTTTGAATGTAGTTCAGTCGTTGGTCTTTGGTTATTGAGATAGAATTTTTAGTTTGACCCCATTCTGAGTTTTGGAAATTATTTTTATATCATTTTAGTTCATCAGGTGAATTTCCTACATTTAGATGTTACATGTTGAAATATTGGATTCATCTTCAGAATGTTTCAAGATCCATGAAGCTTATATCAGCGAAAGAAACCCAAAATGAATGCGGTGTAGTTGGACAATGTTTCAGGTACTTTGCTTTAAAATACAAAAGAGTTTATGAATATTGTACAATATAGTAATCTTGCTTGTTAAAGCTAATGTGATGTGTGAATGAACAGATAACTGGGAGTTCTCCGACTGAAAGTTTGAATGGACTTGAATGTAAAAGAAACAATGTCTTGTGTGTATTTTTATCAGTCACCGCCAGATGGCAATATATAACCATATGTCTTATGAAGTCATTTACTGAGTCTGTACTCCACTGAAGATTACTCAGATATGGGGGATCAGGTATACTGTAAAAAGTCTAAAACACATTGAATATTTAGACTCAGGCATTTTCCATTAAACCTGATAGGCTAAACTACCATAAAGATGAGAATTCACATTACTCACAAATGTGTATAGTGTGTAGCACTATTTATACCTTTGTCTTTATCTCCCCCTCTTACATCTCTTTCCATTGAATGTAGTGTGAGGCTGGAGTCTAGTGAATATAACCTTGTTATGTGGCTGACAAAGGAGGGAAGGGGGGGTGCAGAGGAGAGAGGATGGAAAGTTGGTGAGTGGCAGGTGCTATTGTTGCGTACGTGTTGGAGCTTACAGCAACAAGGTCATAGGTCAAAGTGAAGTTGAAAGGTCAACCCTAACTCCCAGGAAGCCCACCCAGTGAGAGGCAGTCATGAAGAGTGATGGGCCTAAGTAAGTAACTGAAGTTGCAGAAAGGTGCAAGGAGGAGAGACAGGGGAGTAAATGGTGGCCAAAACACACCAAAAAATACAGACTTTAAGCAAAATAATGGATTTAAACTCTTTATTTAAAAATATGACATGAAGTTGCGACAAATAAGGATCTGGAAATTAAAGTGATGTGTAGGGGAGAACATAAAGGGAAGGCCCTGATCACTAAACACAGTGGTATAAAAGAAGCGAGGAAATGCAATTGCAGATGGGTAATTGCAAGATACATTTAAATGCAAGAGGGGTGCACATGTTTGATAACACCCCTGTCTTGATGGGATAGAAAAATCATGTAGGAGGTTCCCTCTGGAAGTGTTGGGTTGGATTTTAAATGAACAAATTAGCTGTGCCCTTGGTGAATAAAGCTACTTGGATGCGGTTTCCTACTGTGGCCTTCCATTGTTGTGTATCATGTGTGCAGTTTTCCAAGCTGTGTTTGGCCTAAATACATGATGCACCCTGTTATTTCATTGAAAAGGGATAGGAATGCACACAGGAATGCCCCTCGGCGTGTTTGTTGACACTCGTGACTGCTCTGCTCTCAGATGTTGACAAAGGCGTTTTGTTGGGGTTCACTCGGTTCGCTCCCTGGAGAAACTTGGGAAGCTATGGGGCTGTGACACAAGATATCGCGACAATTTGAATCTGAATGGAAATTGGGGGCCGTGATGCTCAAGACGGTCCCGTGACCTGGGTACTTGATTTGGACCCTCAAATCAATTTCTCCTGTTTTTAGTCTCTTAGTTTTTTTTTTTTTTGTTTCTTTGTTTGTTTTTTTGTTTTGTTTTTTTCGTTGAATTACAAACCCTTCCATTCAGCTGAATAGAGAACGATCCCTTGGTGCGTTTTTTTTCTTTTTCCTCTCTTTCATTTCCATCTGGGGGACCATAAGATGTTCTTGTCCCTTGCTTGTTGTGAGATGTGACAGCAGGGCCCATTCAGTGAGAAATTGGCTGCAATTAGTGAAATTATGCTGATCTTCACTTGTGTCCCATGTAGAACAGAGTTTTGGCTGTGCACAGAGACACCCCCAGGAAAGTGCTGCAAAACAAAAACCTATCAATCAACAAAAGCTTAGAATGAAAGACTCAACTGCAGATAATACCAGGCACGTTCCAAAATGACAGCGAATAGTCAGCTCTGACCTGTGTTGCGATGGGAGGCATGACATCTAAAGATTCATTGATGAAGGCAAAACATGCAGTACTGCCTGTATGAATGGCAGAAGGCCTAATTGGCAGTGATTGATGCCCAAACGAGCCATACAGTAAGATTATCTGTGAGGTTGGTGACGATATAACAGAGTTTAACACCTGAGTTCCACTCATAGCCAGGATTTACCATTTAATCAAATTTACCCACCGTTTTCCCCAAAAATCTATTTAAAGCAGATAAATTGACAGAGAGATAGGTTTATACTTTATTTATCCAGAGAGAAATTCAGCAATATGTTGCTCACATACGTACATCATTCACACAATAAACTAAAAGACATAAAGACATAAATGCGCAGTGAAGAAAAAACTGTGTAAGAAGAAATCTAATCTACCCTGTTAAGTTTAAATAACAACAGTCACATTAACAAAATAATAAAACTGATAAAGTTGAAAGAGATTTATGTGTTTTATATATTGTTTTCATGTCTGGGGAAGTTTCTCACTGTATGATAACTTAAGTAGAAGTCATAGTTTGCACAACTTTATATTGGTATGTTTATGTCAATATTGCCCAAGAGTCTTACAAGGCTCGCATTCAACAGCAGATTTCAAGGTGTGGGAAGGGGGAGCAGTATCCAAAATGTCATCCATCCACTTGTTAACCGGTGGACTATTTAAAGTGAATTTCGGGGTATAATCTCTACTGCCATTCCTGTGTAGCAATTTGTAGCAATGTTTCAAATTCCATTATTCATCTGGCTTTTACCTTGAATTCACTGGTTTGTTATTTCAGTGCAAAAACATTGACACATCTGTTGGATACCATCACAGAACATATCTCCTCTAAGCAACACATATGCCAATACAGTCTTAAAAGAACTGAAAGATGCTGTTATCAGTTAGATTTTCAGGATATTTTTTTCTTTAACCCAGTATATGCTTTCTTAAATGTGTAACACCTATTAAAACTAACTTAATCTACTTCAGTGTGTCTTTCTAAATATTTTGCCTACTTGTTTTCTGGACATCATGTCTCATTAACACTGGGGCCAAAAAAAGAGAGAGAAAAAAAATCTGTTTAAAGATGAATATAATGTCATTTGTTGGACGTGAATTTAATAATAAATGATATTTATCCACATGAGTAATGTGGATTAAAGAGGGTGCGTTTCTAAAATACACCACTTTGGGGTCCCGGTTGTGTAGTAGAAATGTCGGAAATTGTGACACAAACACTGACATTTGGGCGTTAATTTGAAATAATTTAATGGAGGACACCTTTGAACCCCCCACCGGAGAGAGGGGCCTGCCGGGCCGGCGGAGTGTCTTTAAGACCCAGCGGAGCTCGGCGCGGAAACCCCGCGGCTTTAGTTGTTTCTACTCCTCACAGTGTCAGCTAGTTATTTGCGGGGAGGCGCTGTAGCCATTTCGCCACATGAAAGCCCGATGAGCTGAACAACCAACATCCGAGTTTTACACGGAGACGAGGAATCAGCCTGAAGGAGCTCCCCCTCCCGCCCCCGCGCGCGCACGAACACACGCACACACGAAGTCGCACGCTAAGACGCGCGGCGCACAGACAAGAGCACTTCCTCCTCCTCCTCCTCCTGGAAAAGAGAGAGAGAGAGAGAGAGAGAGAGGGCACACGAAACGCAAACTCTTCCAACTCTCCCATGTGGAAAGCAGCGGTTTGAGGATAAGGGACATTTTTCCTTCTCGGGGCCACGCTCCCGCCCCCTCTCTCCCTCTCTTCCTCCCTCTCCCCGTGTGTGTGTGTTGGTATTTTTTTTTCCTTGCCCGCAGAGTTGTGTTTCTATGAGAGTCCGGCTCGGGTGAGAAGAGAAGTTTGGTTGTTTGGCCGGTCGGCTGAGGAGGAGGAGAAGAGTCGGGTGAACAAAGTAGGGGGAAGATGGTCCGCACCGCCGCCTGGAGAAGGAGCTTGTTGTGCGTCCTGGTGCTCAGTCTCGGCTTTGCGTCCCCGCCGTGCAAAGCTCGGATTTACACCAACCACTGGGCGGTCAGGATAGCCGGGGGACCCGAGGTGGCCGAGCGGATAGCGGAAAAATATGGCTATAGGAACATGGGACAGGTAGGTTTCCTCTCGCTCCATCCAAAGTTGCCTCTTGATTGTGTGTCACTGTGATTTATCGCTGGCGTCAGCTGGTGAAAGCGGGTCAAACCGTGTTATTTTATTTTGTTGTTGTTTTCCCTGACCCGGCGGGCAAACCAGACGGGGCGGTGGGGGTCAAACGCCAAAGGTCTAAGGTCCAGACCCGGGCCGTTGAGCTCATGTGTGACTGTCTGAGTCGGGGGAACAAAGGAGGAGACCGGAGCAGGATGGCACAACAGGTGCCTGCTCGCTGTGTTTCCGCCGGGTAGGCTCCGAGCCGGAGCCACAGGGAGCTCCTGTGCTCGGCAGCGTTGACGCACTCAGAGACTTGGCGCTGTTTGCTTCATGTTGTTGGAAATTACTCCAAAAAAGTCCACAAAGTGATCCTAGTTTTCTTTTGTCTCCATTCTGTAGTACCGTGTTTGTGCCATATCTTGTAATGATTAGACTCTACCCCCCCCCAGACTGCTCCTCTTATTTAATTGAGAACTTGGCAATGGTTTTTTTTTTGTTATTATTTTTTACACAAGCAAGTCAAATTGGGGTTTTCATTTTACGCTTTTCTGTTCATATTCCACAGTTTTCTCCCTGTGAGTCTAATCTTGTCTTGGTCCATAACCAGGTCTGCTGGGTCAGCTGCTAGAAAGCAGCTCAGTTGAGCTCTGTTTACACAGTGGCTCAAATCTTCAGTAGATGCTGCCTTAGTTTTTGTCAGTATTCACCAATTGATGGCTTTATATTTCACTACCCCTCAATATTCACCGCATCTGACAGTTAAAAGGCCAATTGCAGGGGCTGGCGCTTAGCAAAGCTTCAAATGAATCAAAGTCACAGCTGTAACAAATATGCAGCAATGTGAGATGTGTCTGTCTGTCATACAGTCTCTCTTCATCTGATGCCTTTTAAGTAAACTGCACAAGTCTACACTGGTTGAGAAAGAGCAGCTCATATGGTCACATGGGGAAATGAGTTTAGAGGCAAGTCCTGTGCTCTTTGTGGATCCACAAACGTGGACCCCACACATGCTCCAGAGTATCGCCACCAAAATATGTGGATAGTTCAAGCCTGCACTTGCCAGTGCTCGATACGAAGACAGCGTGGAACAGAGCAGGGCATTCTGACAGGTTGTTGTGGGGTAGCCTAGTCAACAGCTATTGAACCCCCCTCCTTCCTCGCCTTATCCAGCCCGCCCACCCACTATATTCCCCAGAGAGCAGGCCTTAATGGCCTCGTTTATCCCCTCTCTTTGACAGGAACTAATGTGTGGAGTCCTCCCCCCTTACCATAGGAATTCCCCTGTGGAGTGTAGTGTCGCCCCCAACCCCCACCATTCGCCCTAATTTCCATCTCAATATGGGGCGTTCATTGGACTTTGACACCTCATAGACATGATTTTTACTTCACTTCCTGGTTTTGGGGTCAGCTCAAAGCTGCTCCCGTGGGAGCGATAACAGCACACTCTGGTTTCCTAATGTGAACTTTGACATCACCCCCCTCCCCTTCCTCCTATTCATATCAGTCAGTCAGCACTGGTGTATATAATAAAAGGATATTAAACTCATAAAGGGAGATGAATGGCTGCACTTTTTTTTGAAGTTAGGTTGTATTGCAAACAGTGATTGCACATAGTATAAGGGGTTTCCAATTTTATATCAAGATTGAATTTTAATAGACTGTTGGGGATATGAATTCTAGGTAAGAAGAGGTTTTAAGTTGTGAAGGGAAGCAAAGTACATGAGAGAAAATGGGTGGGGAAAGCGGGACAGAGGGAAAATATAGTCTTCTTAACAGGGATGGAAAGAGGAGAACAGACAAAGATAAGCACACAGTGAGAGATGGAGGGAGGAGGGAGTGAAAGAAGGGGCAATAGATGGACGGATGGATGAAAAGACTTGGCATGGACTGAGAGAGCACCTTGTTGGAGAATTCTGGGTAATCCTCTTAACCACGGAGCCCCATTCCCAGACTAAGATACCGGCCCAAATTGAGTCTAAATCAGCTGACAAGGCCTCGGATGTGGAGATCATACTGTTGTTTTGAAGAGATGGGAGAAGACTTGGATGTGCTGGAAAGGAACACAGTACTCTGAAGCCAGACATGGACAGGAAGTGGTTGCATCAGTAAGAAGTTATTAGATTTTTTTTGTACAGGTTGTACAGTTCTCGCAGGCATCAGGCCAACAGGGTGTTGTTATTGGAGACTGCCATGCAAAGTACAGTGTCAAGATTAATATTTATCTGGGTTTCAACAAATGCCTCATGCGTGCTGACAATTTTTATCCAAGAAAATTTACCAAATGTCTCTGACTCATAATCTGTAGTTCATGGCATTTTGTGATGTTTTGCTTTGTTGACATTAATTCACTTCTTATTCTGCGTCATTTGGGGTTTTGGTTATTGGGGTTAGAAGGATGGAGAAAAAAGCTAGTGAAAATTGTTCTTGACTGTGACACTGTCAAACAAAATAAAGACAATCTTATCAACAGCTTGCCTTGATCTGCCCACATTTGTATACAACTCCAAATAAGGGCAATAAATATTTTATCAGTATTGTCCTTGATGTCACTGCAACCATACTGCTGTAATAAGACTGCAGGCTGTGTAACATCTAACAATAAGTTTGTCAACAAGGGTTTTTAAATTATATTCACATTTTTGAAGACATTAGCTCTTTTGATTGTGCAATGGCAGAATCCCGCAGTGTATGATCTCTTCATGCACCATCGCTTGTGTCTTGCTTGTCTTTGTCCTGTAGTTAAATGTGTAAATGCAGGACTTGGCTAAACCATGCTTGTTCAGTCACCTGTAGCTTGCTTGTCTGACCCACCATAGAGAATAATTTCCACAGAGAAAATTTTATAAGATACTGTATCAAGTGACTCTGAAGTTTACTGCTTTTGATAAAGAAAAAAAAAAGAACTGTGTGAATCACTGAAGTGCAAGTGGTTTCACCTCACAAATTTGTTACAACATAATTTCCAGCAACTGAAGATTACATTGAATCTATGATTCACTGCCTGGGTTTTTTGCGTCAGTATTAAATTTCAGTTGACTGAACCCTGCATGACCATCAAAACACTTGTTGTCATAACTACAAGAGTAACATCTGAAGTCCTATTTGTAGACTTCTGTTGAGGACAAAAATAGGTGCAGAAGATGCACATCAACTGTATACACATGGTACAACCTGAAGAAGTGTTGAATCTATGATAAAGGTTGTAAAGTGTTTCAGTTTAATTGGTCTAAATGGGTAAGTTCAGAGAAGTGCAGCAGTGAAGACCTTGACTAGGTTTTTAACTCTGTGTAGAGCTTCTTTATTTACAGACACTCCTAGAGGGAAGGGTGGCTGCTAATGGTAGTGCAGATGTTGGGCAGATTAAATAGACAATGGCGGCATGATATGTTGAGACCTGTTTACACTATGAGAAGCATCTATAGTGCTAACTGCTTATTATAGAAGAACATTTTGTTGATATGTTGAATGCTTTATAATCTGATTGCCCAAGACCTCTATCATCTGCTACGTTTGTTGTAGCAGATGATAGATGATATCGTCCTAGAGTTTGAGGATCCAGCTAACAAAGCCGTTGGTGCTTTGTTATATCTCATTTCACCAGTTTGTAAATGTGTGTGAGTTGAAAGCTGATCTAATGGACACTGTAGTGGTGACGCTCAGCCACGGATCAGTGACACACCACAGGACCCTTGGCAGCCATGACAGTTTGATCATCTGAGGGATTGTATGGTCTTTATCAATTATTAAAGGTAATCACAGTCCAGCAGCTTGCCGTCTGTCTATCATTATATGTCTGCCAATTCGCTCGCTTTGACAGTTATGTTATTCAAAGTTTTTTTGCTCTTTGTTTTTGTTTGACTTGTTTTGCTGTTTTAGGTCATGTTCATCTTTCTTTTCTCTGACAGTTTTTAAAAGCACAACTAAACTTTATCTTTTACTTTTGAAAGAACATGTATGCCAGCAACAAACAAAACAGTTTAGGAGTACTTTGGCAGTTGGCAGTTATGACAGTTGTTGTTCACAACAGTTTACCCTGCACAATAATTACTCTAGTATCATATATACACATGACAATGTGTTTTATCTGTATTTTTTTAAATGCTAATTGCAGAGGGATAAAAAACTTAATTTCTTAACTACACTAAAAATGTATGGTGAGGCAAGAGGAATGGGTTTTGAACTGAGTAGCTACATATTCCCTAAGTCTATGTATGTGTTTTGCAGATTGGGGACCTGAAAGACCACTATCACTTCTTCCACAGTCGAACCATCAAGCGGTCGACTTTGTCCAGCCGTGGACGCCATAGTTTCATTTCTATGGAGCCCAAGGTAAGCCTGTTGTACTGTTTTATGAATTACGGGTTTAAAATCAAAGATGTTTTGGATATGCACACTTGAAATGGTTTGACAAGGTAATCAGTTATTTGATTTAATTTCATGAATATGACTCAGCTCTCATCATGTGACTTAAGTGTGGAACTTGGGTAATTACATGCTGTTATGTGGCCAAAAGGAAACAAAACCTGTTGATGAATATCCTGAGCTACAGGCAAAAAATTTGGGGAAGCAAACGGACCTGTCAAAATTAAAATCAGGCACATAATAACTATAGTGTTAAAAGTGTTTTTGCTACCACTTTTTTTAAGCTTAGTAGAGGAATGGCTCACTTATTTTATCAGTATGATGCGGTCAACTCAATTATGACATGATTAGGACAGACACATGTCTGTGTTTATAGGCTTCACTGTTTGTGCACATTAGAGCCAAAAGGCCAGGCCATGACCACTCAGACACAGGCTTGTGTTGAGGCACAGATCTGGTGGAAGTATACAAAAATAATCTGCTCCTCTGATAGTTCCCAAGAGCACAAAGGCCTCTATAATTCACAAATGCAAGAAGTTTGGACTAACTTCAGGACTCCTCCTAGAATTGACCGTGTGGCCAAACTCAACAATTGACAAGAAAGGCCTTGGTAAGTGAGGTGAACAAGACTACGAGGGTCACCCTGGCTGACCTTCAAAGATTCCAAGGGCTAGGGTGTTTCTATGGTACAAGGACATAAAACCTGGTCAGGGTTAAGGGGAAAGCTTTACAGCAGAGATGTACTTAATGAAAATCTGATCCAGACTGCTGAGGGACAGGGCCTAGGGTTCGCCTCCCAATAGGACAATAGCCCAATGAACACAGCCAAGAGAAACCATGAGTGACTGAGGGAGGACAGAGCACTGACTTGAAACAAATCAAACATCTTTTGAGAAACCGGAAAATGGCTGTCCACTTATGATCTCCATCCTATCTGACAGAGCTTGAGCAGACCCTCAGACTACCTTCACTTATCAGAGATTTGCATGATACACAAGATGGATGGGTAGCGTTGCAGAAAAAAGGTCTGACCAGTTAATTGGATCTGATAAATGAAATATGTAGCTCAGAGAAATGCCATGTTCCCCAAACACAAGTTTATAGAAACCATATTTCTGTTGCTACAGTAGCTGATATCCTGAAACTAACCTGTGTGGCAGGTTAACTGGATCCTAACTAAAATTGTATTTTCTTGTCATGTTTTGCCTTATTGCATCAGGGACAAGGACTAAATGAGAAAATGATTTATTTCTTAGAACTTTCCATTGTCTCTTTTTCAGGAAGGTCAGGAAATGGCTTCTGAAATATAGGCTCTAAGCTTGGAAAGTGTCTTAGTCAACTGAACAATGTTTTCTTTTTGGTTGCCATGAAATGGCTTTTGCACTACGAGTGTGACCTAAGGTAAACTTGCTCTTGTCTAAGAGTGCCCCTCTCGTCAGTGCACCAAATCATGAAACCCATGGTTGATGAAGCCTGAACACAACAAACATCAAAATACAGAGGATGGCTTGCTAAATCAAACTTCTTCCTTTGTGTGCGGAAAACTGAAGTGGACAAGTTGGTCATAATAGGAAACACAAAACACGACAAGACTATCCTTTCCTTTACAGTGGAACTTAACATTTCCAATTAATGTCAGTTTTAAAAAGTTAAGTCTTGGACTGACCCTGTTCTACTCACTCACCCTTGGCTGAGTGAGTAGAACATTCAGAGGATGCAATTCCCCGGTTTGACACCTGGCTGATTAGACTCTTTCCTGCATTTCACTCCCCTTCTCTCTGTCCTCTCATTTCCTGTCTATCCACACTGTCCTGTCTAATAATGCCATAAAATGCCCCCCAACATAATAACAATAAAAATAAAGACTTTTCTGAGATTTGGAGTTTCATCCAGCATCACTGGTATATGTGTATGCGGTCTGAAGAATGGATTTAAACACGTCAGTCTGTTTGTATCTGTGCATGCACATGAATGCATGCTGACTGCTGAGGAATGATAATGATGTATCAAAGTGATTATATGGAGAAGGAATGGAAAGACAAGTGAGCAAAATAAAGATAGATAAGACAGTGCCTGTCACCTTCTGTTATGCACTTATCTTGTCCTCTAGCTCACTGTTCTTTTCAATTTTCTCCCCTTTCTGCCTGCCTTTTTTTTTTGCCATACTCAGCTTTTTTGTCCGTCTGCTGTCCTTACCTGCCATCCCATTTCTTTTCTCCTCCTTGGACTTGCTCTCCTATCGTCTTCTTTTAGTGTTGCTTTCAGTGTACTCATCCCCCTCCCTCTGTCTTTGGTTCTCTTGCTCTCTCAGGCCTGACACTGTGCCATGGTGGTGGAAGGTTTGTGTCATGATGCCAGCTGGCTGAGAGACTGAGATTTTCGAAGACTAGATCAGAGGGGAGAGGTTAAATGAGAGAAAAGGGAAAGGGAGCTATTAAAACTGAAGGGGAGTGAAGAGGAGGGGATGAGAGAAAGGCAGAGGGAAAAGATGGATTAGAGAAACCATATAGAGGGAAAACAGAGTGGAAAGGAATGGAGCTGTCAGTGTTTCACTACCTTAGTTTCTATCTTGTCAATGCAATCTGTGGACCTTTCTGTGGGTCGGTAAGCAACATGACGGCTGGCCTACCACTTTGGCGGTCTGGCATTCTGCTAATGATGTTTTGCAATCAGTTTTTGTAATAATGACAACCGTGTGTGTGTGTGTGTGTGTGTGTGCGTGCGTGCGTGTGTGTGCGTGTGTGTGCGCGTGTGTGCGCGCGTGTGCGCGCGCACACGCAAGTGAGTCAGATGGGTGTAGCGGTGCCATGAAAGATGCATCCTGCCATCCACAGTACTCATTGGCACACCTGTTACCATGGTGATGGAGCACAGCACAGATTACTGCTTTATGGCATCCTCCTAACCACAATGTCACTTGCTACTTTGGTCAAAGATTTTTTTTCAAGGCTGGTAAAGGACTCAAGTGAAGGCCGTTGATTCCTTCATAAAAGTGCTCTTTTAAAAGACTTTCATAAATTAAATTCCAAATGATTACCCTGTAATGGGCTTATTATTGACCAGTATTTCTTATGCCCTTGATCAAACAATGAGGACTAACTCACTTTATAATATGAAGTTGCATATACCCAATAATGAAGTCATTTTAAGTCTTCACGGCTTCACAAGCTGTGAGGAAGAAGTTATAGGAAAATCTGTGTACTTTTCACTTATTGTTATGTTACTGTAAAAGATCGGAAAAGATCTCTATAACAATCCTGTTAAATCAATCAATCAATGAGATAGACAAAGTAATAAAATATCTCGAGGCGTAGACAGACCTGTTAGTAAGCAGATCTCCTCTCTGTCTGAAACAGCACTCAGCTTGCACCTTGTACAGCTATGCTGACGTCAAACTGTGACTTATTCATACTGGGAGTTCCGAACAGCATGAACAGCCGCAGCCTTTTTTTTTTTTTTTTTTTTTTTGTAGCTCTGCACTGTTATTAGTTTTTTGTGTAACCCAAGTTCTAGTATCCACAGCCGGCTTTGCCTGAAATCTATTTTCAGTCATTTTAGGTTTACTGTAAACAACAATTACAGAGGTTGTTTCTCCTTTTTGGAGTGCCCATTTGAAGCCTGGGCAGAGATTAGTGGAGACAGAAAAGACTGCTGAAGTCCTTTTGTGGCTGCATATCCATGCCGTTCTGTTGCAGAAGCATGGCTTCCAGTCACTCGCACTTAGCAAGACTCATGTTTACTTGAAGTCATTTATCCACACATGTGCAAAAAAACTGCGAGCCAGGGGTTGGCCATAGCTGAGTCCTCACTGGGATAGCCTGAAATGAAAAATGGTTGTGATGACAAAAGGAAAGTTCTGTGTCAGCGTTTTGATATTTATGAGTTGCAAGCTTTTAGAAATCAAGCCCCATAATTAATTATCTAAATAGTGAATCAGTCCATAAACAATTATATTAATGAGATGAATTTGTAAGAATTGCTAATATTGATATTTTATGATGAGATGAGCTTGTATTTAATTACTTAACAAAGCAGGCAAAGCCACGGTAATTCAGAATTGTTTATATGAGTCAGCTTTATCCATGAGGTGGAAACAAGGACCCCCAAAGCATCGAAGTAGAAACAATACCAATGGAGCTTATGCACCTGTCAGGTCCTTTGGGGTAATATGCACAAGCACTGATATTATGAAATTCTTGTTAGTTTCAGGCACAAATTTCCATGGAGCCTGGATGTGTGTGATATTTCACTATAGATTCCTCAATAATATTTTGCCTTAAATCAGTTATTATATGAACTGTTAAGAGTTGACGCCCTGAGGCGAGCACCTACAGCTGGTCAGCACAGCACCCCAGGGCTCAAGCCGTCTGCGAGACTGTGTGCTGTGTTTGGGCTGAGTCTGTGAATTGCTCTTTAGAGAGCAGAGGAACTGGCTGCTTTTGTCAGTCTGAAGGTCGTTATGGGAGTTCTGCTACACCAGCCTTTGACCTTTTTTTAAAATCTCTTCTTTCGCCTGTGACTCAAAAAGGGTCTCAAAAACAGCAGTTAAGGTGGATCAATTTGTTCCCATTTGTTCTATTTAAGTGAACTCTTCCCCACTTCTCCGTGGTTACTGACCCAGCCAGCAAGAGCCACCTGCAAACCCTTACACAGAGAGCAAATGGGAGAGAGGGAGGGAGGGAGAGAGAGAGAGGTTGGAGTGGGAACAGGAGAGAAAGACAAGCAATTTTAGAAAAAAATGGGCATCTGCTGAGAATGTGAAATGCAGAGAGAACGAGGCAGATGAAGGAGTGAGACAAGAATAGTGAAGGAGTAAGAGGAGAGAGAAACAGGAAGACGAAGATGTAGGTACAGGTGCTAGAAAATTCCTCTGCTCCATCAAGCTGGAGTTAAATGGATGGAGCAGTTCCATTGTCACGCCTCAGAGCCTGTCGGTGTATTGGCACTGGAACAGTGCCAGAGATACATAGGCAAGTTTTAGGAACAATAAAAGAATGCAATTTTGTCTTTGTTTGGATAGGAATTGGCAAATGTGTCACAATGGATGTTGGCAACTGCAGACTGTTATCAGTGAGTGATTGTTTTTTTTTTTTCTTTTTCTTTTTTATTTAGCAGCAACAACGAAGAAAGTCATTGAATTTAGAGATTAGATAGAAAAACACTTGAATACCATCTATTTGCCTCGAGTCATCCTGCAACTAGAGGACAAAAGTGTATTTTCAAAAATTAATCCATGTGTTCCATGTTGGTGAACACAGTAGCAATATGAAGATAAAAGATTGTGAACCTCTTTTAAGACAACAAGAAATCAATCTTTTACCCTTATAGAGACGAAAATAAAATATTTAACATTATAGGGATGCTAAATGATAAAGCACACTGTACCCACTATATTAATTTTGTTTTTAAAGTCGTCCTCAGTTAGCAGAGTTAAAGCATGTATCTGTATATTTCATACATATTCATTAACTATGGGGCATATGCTGTTTGATGCTAGAAAAAGCAATATAAGTAAATTTTCAACCCTGCTGACAGTGAAGCAGGAGTTATTTATGTATATACACACCAGAAAAATGGATTAGTTATGATATTAACGTTAACAATCCCCACATTTCCTCTGGGTTTATTTACTTTTTACTCTGCCTGTACTTACGTTGATGCTACTGCTGCACACTTACAATTTCAAACTATTGCTAATGTACTGTTGAGACTGATAATCGCACACAGCACCTCTGCCAACACTGCAAATATCAACCTTTTGTAATGGAATAATATTTTTGAGTCCTGAGTTGTTGAACCATGGTTAAGTTCACGTAACAATCCAGTCTGATCGAACTGCTGATGAAAAAATTAGTGTTTCAAAGTTATTTTTTAAGCTGTGGAAATCACTAAATAGAGTTTGAAAATCTAACGCCTGATACTTCAACCACCCAATATCTACCCACTTGCCGCTTCCTCAAGAAAGTTAGTACTTTGAGTCTGCTACAGAGCAGCACCAAGTAGAGGTGGTAAGCATTTAGCGCCTTGCTCAAAAACACTTGCCAGCACGTACATGTATTAGGCCGCTTCAGTCAAATGTTTGGAGATGCCTGACATTCTTGGGTCATGTAAAAAATTGGCTTGTGGTTGTTGGCTTGTCCAAAAAGCTTCTGCAATGATCCTAGAATGAAGACCAGAGAAGGAGGTTTCACCAGTTCATTCTCCCTGACAAAGAATTTCTACTTAGGCAGGTGGTTTGAATTTAAATTCAATGGCTTAAAAGCAAAAAATCTATTGTCAGTAAACCATTGTAATTAATCTACTCAGGGCTACTTATTAACTATTGAAGAACAACATAGTTTATCTAAACAAATAAAATAGCAGTAACTAACACAATATCATTAACTTACTCCTGATTCACGGTCGACGGGAAACAACTTAAATTGGTAACAGCTTAACATGCTGCAGCAAAGGAGAGGCTGAGCAAATCTGATCCTGACTCTAATCATGACTCTAATCATTTCAGGTGTGTCTTAATATATTGACTGATAAGTCCTACCTACCTGAGATTGGGCAGGAGACAGTTTCTGGGAAAATTTTATCCAAGACATCTGATGTTACAAAGACACTAACTGGGATCCAACTTGTTTGAAATCCTTGCCCAGTCTTGTACTCTGAAGAAAAAATAAGGCCATTTGGGGAAGAATGGTGACATGACAGACTGTGATGGAACTCTGGAATCACCAAGTCATGGACAAGAGCGGTTAAGAGTTACTTAGCAGATCAAAGATTGTGGATGATTCTATGATTCTATAATATTCTATAATATATGCAAATTGTAATGATACACCAGTGGTTTTGTGCAGATACTTTCATGCACAATTCCTGATTACAGTGGTGTTTTGAAGCTAATGATGTGTGCAAAAAGCTGCTTTGAAGCTGATGGTCCTGACAAAACTTGGAGTGAAATGAGGTGAGACCTCAGCAGATGGAGGAGCATCAGGCCAAAGAATATCTTACAGTTTTTATATCTAATTTTTCATTGTTTATCTCTTTCTGCTCTGCTTTGCCATTTAGAATTTCTCTTCTCCCATGGCCTCTTTTTCTTTTAAAGGGGAGGTCCACACACTTGGCTTATAGATCATGAGTAAAAAAAATTTGTAGCTCACATAATTAAATAAGGAGCTTCATACTTCAGTTATGAAATCAGTGTTAAGTATAAAATCAATTATCCTTCCTTCACACACAGCCTTTCAGTTCTTTTCTATTTGTTTTCATTTGCCTCCTCTCCCAGATCAGTCTTTTTTTTATTGACTCTCCTGGGACTCATTCTCTTCAGCTCTTTATCGCCTCTCCTTCTTTCGTCTTATCTTGCCTCGTTGCCTCGCTCTCCAACTCTCTGGAGAGCCTGGCAGATTGTTTCAGAGCATGAGAGCAGATAATCACTCTGCAGTCATTATGTCAGCTATTCTATCCTGTCTGCTGGAACTGTATTGATGCCGTATCTTTGCAGTCGGACATTGTTCACTAAAGCTTCAGATTTCTGACAAACGGCAGCAAAACAAATGCAGTTTTTCCATTGATTATCATTTATAAGTCGAGTTTAATTGTCTGTACATCATCTACTATTTTATGTTCACAGTGGATGGTGCAGCAGTCAGTGCACACTCTGAAAATCTTGTATCAATAAGCAGAAACTCCTCAACTAAACAGTCACTATTCCTAAAATAAATGAATAAGATCCTAATGTAGTCTGTCACACAATCGTGTGCTGTGCCAGTCTTATGCCTGCTAAAATTTTAGCACTTGTGTTGCTCTCATTGCTGGCACATGTAAACGTTTCGTAAAGTCTTTTTTGAAAGATGAAGTCTGCAGGACTTCAGATAGACTAAACACAAGATTTCAGGGTTTTAAAGAGTTGACCAGGGCCAACATGTGTGTCCAGCCATCTTGTTCAGTTCCAACAATGCTGATTTTGAAATCGGAAAATTCTGCCTGAAAGTGTAGCAAGATTCCTGCCAAGGAATGCCTTGCGCCTTGAAGCAAGTACATAACATTTGAGAGACATTTATGTCTTTGCTTCACATGCCTCTTTGTGTGCGTGTATGTGTGTGTGAGAGACAGAGAGATAATATCCAGGAGAAATTACCTTATTTTTGTCTACAAGAAAAGCACCGAAAGTGAAACATTTAGATGGCTAAAATGATTCCCTCTTAGAAGTATATCCAGTTCCTGGTGATTTTAAATGTACGCTTCAACATATTTTATAGGTTCTAATCTGTCCCAGTGGATTAAGAAGTAGTCCTCATTGAGAAACCACATGTTAAATACTTTTCAGTTATTTACAGATCATCTGCAAATCTGAAATCGGCATTGAACACTTTCACTTGAAAACAGTTGTCTGAATCTTTGTTTGAGCTCATGACAAATGGAAAAGAAGCATGAATAAATCCTCTCTGTTTTCACTTATCAAAGATGCAGAAGCCACTATTTAAGTTTTTCCAGCAAATTGTATTTTCCAGAAGATTGTTATTTTGAACGTGTCTTTTCATAGGAATGAAATTCCTTATGCGTACTGACTGCAATTTTACTACTTCGTGTTATTATTTGATAACTTTTCAAACTCTCCCATGTCATGCTTGTGTTTCTATGTTTCAGGTGGAGTGGATACAGCAGCAGGTGGTGAAGAGGAGGATCAAGAGGGATTACAAACCATCCCCACCCCTTTCTCTGTCAAGCCCCGCCCACAGCAGCCTGGCCCAGAACAACATATTCTATAATGATGCCAAGTGGAGCAGCATGTGGTACATTGTGAGTACACAACTCCCTTTGTGTGTCTGCACCACCCAAACTTCCAAACAAATGGAGCCCAGTATAATTTGGTTGAGTCTATGATGTGCTCGTCTATGCTCTTATTTGCCCACATTTGTCCAATTTGTGGGGCAAAAGTCAGCTGAGGGCTTGCCATGGTCCTGATAGCTTCAGCGTCAGCGCAGCTGGATTTTACTGAGTGAAACAGTTAAAAAGCCTAGTTATGAAATACTTGTGCCCATTCTCTATTTGAAAACGGACCATTTGGGGCCAAGGTATCTTATTTGCAGTTGCCCGCAGGTAAAATCCAGGTTTCAGCTTCTCCATTTCGAAACTGTTTGTCAGATATTGGTGGTTTCATTTGTGTCCACATTCCCTCCCTCTCTCTCTTCCACACACACACACACACACACACACACAAACACTCACTTTCAAATTCACTTTGCAGAGATTTGCAGGCTTATCAAAGTGTTTGCAAACACCCTCAGATCATTGCTCTTTTGCTTATGTATTTGTGTGTATGTGGTTGGAAGTCCTCTTCTCCATTAATTGTTAACTTAGTACAGATAACTGTGGTCAAAGTATTATGGTTTAACATATTTTTGTTGCTTTAGAAAAGAACTCTTTGAACTTGGTGTGTGTGTGTGTGTGTGTGTGTGTGTGTGTGTGTGTGTTCAGGTTTAATCAGGAAAAGAATCACTGGTTATTTCCAAAAGTTATCTGACATTTATAGGTTTTTGTTATTAATCAAGCTGTATATTCTGTTCTGTTTCTGATTTAATTTAGAGACTTTGTCAGGAACACTGACTCTTTGCAATACTTTGCTCCTCTGTAAAATAACTTTTAAGTGAGAGAAGTGATTTAATTTGGGCATATCTAATGTCACTTTGGCATTTCAATCTAATAACAGCTTATACACATACACTGTCCTTTAACACTACAAGTAAATCCTGTATTGTCACCATTACACCTAATCAGATGTCAGATACTACAGCTTGATAATTTGGCTGCAGGACAATAATTCCATTAGTGCAAGAAATCTTTACAACTGCTGTGACTAACTCCAATGAATCTGTGAGGAGAAGCTATCCTCTCTCTGATCTTATGTACTTTCTGCCTTTCAGTTTTTTGACGCATTCAACAATTTCTCATTTTGCACAAATATTTTATTTGAAGAGTGAAATAAGACATATTGTCTTTAGTTTGAGGCCTTTTCCCCTAGCGATACGAGTGTTATTGATGGATCAAGCTATCTTAGATTCAGATAGAATTTCTTCAAAAACAGTCCTTAAACTTGTTCGGACTTGTTTGTGTGAGATTGTGCCTCTGTATGCAAGCTGGGAATGCTTTTTCATGTGTAGATTAAGTGAAATTGTTTAATCATGCGGTTACACTCGTACATCTTGCACATCTACAAGATTGTGATTGCTTTTGGCTCTTTCCTTTCCTTCTCACCTTCTCCTATATCACCTCCTCCAGCACTGTAACGATGACATTCATAACTGCCAGTCGGACATGAACATCATGGGGGCTTGGAAGAGGGGCTACACAGGAAAAGACGTGGTGGTGACCATACTAGATGACGGCATCGAGAGGAACCACCCAGACCTCTCTCAGAACTACGTGAGTGTGTATGTATGAGCGTGTAGGGTGGCAATGAGTGAGTGAGTGTGTTTTTGTGTGTTAGAAGGTGGGAGTGCATGTTGGGTGCTTGATTCTTCAACCGCTTATCGGTTTCCGGGTCGTGGGGGTGCTGGAACCAATCCCAGCTCACACTAGGTGAGGGCGGGTTACACCCTGGACAGGTCGCCAGTCCATTGCAGGGCCAACATACAGAGACAGACAAGTAAAAACAACCACTCACACTCACACCTACGGACAATTTAGAGTCACCAGTTAACCTAAACATGATGTCTTTGGACGGTGGGAGGAAACCATAGTACCTGGAGGAAACCCACGAAGGTACTGGGAGAACATGCAGACCCCGCACAGAAAGGCCTCAGGCTGGGAACTGAACCTGCGACCTTCTTATAGTGGGGCAACAGCGCTAACCACTATGCCGCCGTGCTGCCCCTTGATTATTCACTTGTTAATGAAATGTTAATATGTTTAAATGTTAGTGCATGTTACAGCTGCAACTTTCAAATATTTTCTACAGTTAAAAATCTACTGATCATTTGATCCGTTAAGTTAATTTTTATATCTATGATGCACCAGACAAGAGTGACAAATGTCAATCACAGGCTGCTACAGTTCCTTGTGGTCTCATTAAATGTCTTCTTCTGTTTGAATAAAATACCAAACATATTTCATTAGGAAGAGAATAGTTTCAGAAAGATTTTCTGTGATAATACCTGATGAATAGACTGATTGTTGTAGCTCATCTCCCTGTAATGTCTCAGGAAATTTAGCAATTTATATGTAGCCTACTTGATTAAGTTAGTATCTGTGCATTTGTGTGTGTGTGGCTATAAGTGTGATTGATTCAGGATTAACTATTCAGATGTGACAATATCAGTCTGATTTTAAATATATCAACAATGGTGGTTTTTGTGGGAAAATATACTTAGATTGTAAGACATATTTAAATCAATGATTAGATAAAAATTATATTTTGTATACAGAAATACAGAAGTCAAATGATCTCACTTTAATAGATCAACCAATCCTCATTACATTTTGAAGGGAGCTTCCTGAAAGCTGTTGGTGTGCTGGTATGTTGTGTGTACATGTTTATCTATCTGGCCTTGGTCTGAGGTAGATGAGTATGGCAAGAAGTATACAGCCACAGAAAAATAGAGTAACTTCATGGCCTCAGGAACCAGGTAAGACCATCAATCATCCGTGCAGATAAAACGATTCACACCCTGTTTGGTAGTGCCTGTGCTGCTGTTATTAGCTACTCTTAATGCCTGGATTTGTTTATGCCGAAGGGTAAGCAGTGTGGCAGATTGAGTTAGCTCTGATTGCATTCGATTTACAAAACTGTTGTGGGTGATGCTAATGTGAACTGTTTGATTGCGTTAGAGAAGCTCCTTGGCTTTCTACAAGTCTATTACACACGCACACACATAAACGGAGATATTATTGGACCTACGTTTGGGGTGAATTTTCTTGTTTACCTGATGTTTTCTTCTGAACATTTTGGTTTTTGATATATCTGTTGGACCTCCATGTTTCCTCCAGGATCCTCAAGCAAGCTTTGATGTCAATGGCAACGATATGGATCCCATGCCTCGATATGATGCAACCAATGAAAACAAGTAAGAAAAAATAATTTTAGTACAAGAGACAAACTTCATTTTAAAGGGTTACAATGGTGTTAAGGTAAAATATGGCATGGGGCTTCTGTGTTTAGGTGTTAGAACCAGCCAAATACTTTTTTCAGTATTTGTCTAATTGATTTTTACCAGAAGCAAAGGACATTGATATGTTTGTATTTGCGGAGTTCTGACCTTTTGTGGGTGTGATGAGTGACATTAGTGCATTTGATTGTGACATTTGTTGGTGGGTTGTCGTATCTCTGTTTGGAAGAATCGGTGTGTATGTGTGTGTGCGTGTGTGTATGTGTGTGTGTTTTTAAAGAGGGAAAAAGAGGCTCACTTGTCCAGGCACCTATCTTGTGCCAGTTTGGCTTACTGAGTGATTATTGGTGTGTGTTTGGATGCAGCAGCACAAGTGACTTGGCAGTGGCTTGGTCCCTGCTGGAAATGCATTGTCTTAAAGAGACATGAGGCTTACAGATGCAGTTTAGTTGGTTGCCTTTTTTAAGCCGTTTTTATTTTTTTCTACTATTCTGTATCTATGGACAGAAATCTGGTTTGCCCTCTTTACTTAATATATGCTATACAATATACTCTACATTTCACAACAAATGCTGATAGGTTTTTCAGACTAGAGATTATATCAGTTTAGTGAAGATATGGTAGTCATATGTCTCATCAGAGATGAATTAATGTGAAAGGTTTATGTGAGGTGGCTGGCAAGTTGAAACTGGTCATCATGCCTGATAGGTGAGAAGTACATACTCTGTGGAATAACACAAATTTAAATTATTTCATCTGGCAAACTGCAGATTGTTGACAAACTTTGTTGTATGGCAACAAGAATGACATAGTGCTTGTGGATTTTAAGCTGGTGTTGTCTGTGTGTATAAGCAGCCCCAACAGCTGTGCTTTTGGTTTGAACAAGAGGGGAAAAACAATTTTGTTATCTCTACATCAACCTCTCATACAATTCTCTGAAGTAACACATTTGGGTGAATCAGCATCTATTGCTATACCAGTGCAGTTCTGTGGGTCTGCTGATTATACATCCTACCCACTACAAAAGGACATTATGACAAAGGAAATTGTGAAAATTCCTCCAGTGTCTGAGTCAGTTGTGCACTTAAAAGAAAGATGAGGAAAAAGTGAAAGAAGGTGGTTCGATTTTCACCAGTGGGGATCAATAAAGTATTATTATCTTACAGTTTTTGGACATATTCTACATAGTTTGGCTTTTTGAAACAAACGTATTTACTGTCTTTATCTATAGATGGTGTGTGAGCATGCTTGTTTGTTTCTATGCTTGTAAAAAGAATTAAGGAAATCCCCCCATCTCTCTAAGGAAAGACTGCAAATTGATGTTTTCTATAATCCTGTTTTAATTGCCACCATTAACACTCTGTACTACAGAGTGACTTTAATTAATTTTAAATGCCTATCTCCAAAAAGTGGACAACATCCACCACTGGCTTTTCATTAGTTGTAAATGTAACTCTTTTCAAAAACATACTATCAGGTTCGCTCTGAAAACCATATAGACTACACTGAAACTGGATTTTAAACATCTAGAATTATACTAAGGGCAATTAAAAAAAGAACCAAGAAATGCAAGACTGCTTGTTGAAACAGAGAAAAAATGTTCATCTGTGAGATGTGAATTCAAGTGGCTGCATATTCAGAATGAAATGTATGTGTTTGCATTTGATTCATTTGTAAAATTTGAGTATTGATCCCGCTGGCTCATATATTGCACAAACATTGTATGGCTCTGGCTGAAACAAAGTGACTGTGACACAAATGTGTAGAAAATGGAAAAACCAGGCAAACACAAAGAATGGAAAGACGGCCGGACAGACAATTTTATGGATTAGTGGCGTGAAGTGAAGTGAGTTAAGACTGTTGAAGCATTTTAAAGGATGGGAGTCAGCAGTTTGGCTCATTAACTGTGATAAAGGGGCCTATCATGGATTTGCAGGCATTATGCGCTGTACGCAATTTTGTTTATTTTAGCTTTTCTGTGAACTTGTGAGGTCATTCCAACTCCAGAGAAGATAAAATGAAATTTCCCACACCTATACAGTTGGTGTCTACACATCTAAAATATAAACTGAATGTGAATTTATTAAAAAGAAACGGGAAGGAAGCTGCTTTTTGACTAGGGTTTCAAAGCACAACTGTTTGTGTATACACCTCTGCTGAGTGATGCCTCTATCTTTTTAAACCTTTGATCGTGCCGTTAAATAAATGTTGACCAGAAATCATCAAGTTACTGTGAAATGGATTTTCCTCTGTCTGAGTGCTTCCTTTGACTTAAAAACTTCCCTGTGTCTTCCCCAGGAGGTTTCGATAGCTAGATGCTAGGTTTCCATGGCAGCAGTCAGAGCTGTTTCCGGGGGGTGTTGTGATGCAGATGTCCTCTGCAGGTGGTGCGTGTGCATGTGAGTGTGTTTGTGCAGATCCAGAAAGTGGTGTTTTTGAGGAGGTGGAGGACACAAACATACTTATGTTTGTTTACGCTGGTCACTGACCTGGGCCGATTGTCACCACTGCAGTTACTGGTGGAATGTTACCCTGGTGTGTGTGTGTGTGTGTGTGTGTGTGTGTGTGTGTGTGTGTGTGTTTGGGCACTTGATCAGCTTTCCTTGTTTTTGTGTGTCAATGTTTGTGTGTGTGTTCATAACATTTGAAACACTTTCAGCACTTAACCTGTTTTGTTTCGGATAGTTTCAACAGATATGTTCACATTTATCTGTAGAAATGTGTGTTTACGTGCCCTTGCTTTCCACTTAAAAAGCTGTATATCTATCTGGTAGTTTGTGTTCTCCACTGCTTGTGTATACATTTGTGTGTGTCAACCTTGTCCATGACATCCTCTTATATGGGCACATGTGCCGTTGTGCCTTTGTGCATTTGCATGATCATGTGTTTGTTAAGATCGGTGCAATAAGCTGTTCCTTCCCGCTCTTTGCTCAGGCATGGGACACGTTGTGCAGGTGAAGTTGCTGCGGCTGCAAACAACTCCCACTGTATTGTGGGAATTGCTTACAATGCCAGAATAGGAGGTGAGTAACTGGTTATATATTTTTCTGTCTTTTTGAGATAGTATTTATACAGTTCTTAAAATATTTTTACAGAACTTGGTCACAGATTGTATTATAACTATGTGTATGTCAGCAGGACTATGGCTTGGTGACCACTAATGTATGTCATTTGAAAGGAAACTAACACAGTCTGAGACGATACAGAAAATTACCACTTATTTGTCAGTTCTTGGTCTTAATGCAATGACATTAAATTTTTGTGAGCTTGGGGGTTCTATCATTAAAAAATGCCAGAAGCTTCGATGATATGAACCTCACTGGCTTTTGATGGACTTTGTTAAAATTCAGATTTATTAAAGTAACAACATTGTTATTCAAACATAACTCCCACATACTCATATGAGCCAATGAATGACTTCTCTGTCTATTCTTTATGGCTGCCTTTTAAATGTTCTGTTAGTTCTATAGAAATGTGTAGGAGATAGATTTTTTAGATTATGCATGTATCATTTTCTTTTACTGTACCAGGTGTGAGAATGCTGGATGGAGATGTAACAGACATGGTAGAGGCCAAGTCTCTGAGCCTCCAGCCACAGCACATTGACATCTACAGTGCCAGTTGGGGACCTGATGATGACGGAAAGACTGTGGATGGACCAGCGTCTCTGGCCAGGCAGGCTTTTGAAAATGGCATCCGAATGGTGGGCACATTTATGCATTGCATGCACCTTTATGTACAGAAATATGTACGAGTAAACAAGTGCTTGAGTGTTTTGCCAGAACATTTGCATTGGTTTTCATATGGTGGGACAAGATGCAAACACATTCAAAGTAGATGTGCGTGTTTCATCCTCACATATTCATTTCCCAAAACCCTTCTCTGGCTATCTCTACCTGTGAAAGTCTTCCAGACATCACAAACATCTACACATTAAGGTTACTGAATGTAAAAGATGTCAAATTTTGCTACAACTGGATTTCTTTTGTTTGTTTTCAGCAGATGTAGACCTTGAAGGAGGAGGTAGAGAGATGGCGACAGGGAAAGGAGTCAGTGTTGGGGCATATGTGGGCCTCAGCTTTCAGACAGAACACTTTGACAGGGAGGCTTAGAGCCTGTGGCATGTTACAAAAAGAGGAAAGAGAGAGGGGGAAAAGGGAGTGACAGGTAGCGTGAGTAGAAGAGAGTCCCTGTTGCTCCTGACAGGGTGGCCTTTTGAAATGAGAGGTGAGGGAGATATCTGTCCAGCTGGCGCGAGCTGGGCTTGTGTATGTGCTTGCATGCCCTCATGCTGTTGTGTTTGTGATGCTGAGTGGAAAGAGCATGCTTGTGTGTGTAACGTGTATCTATATGACACTCTGAAGAGACAGTTTATCACAAGGAGCTGAGGTGTTATAGATACCACTGACAGCAGTGGAGATGGTTGCACTCTGGCTTGTGGTGCTTTATGTGTGAACTATTCAAGCTGAATTTTTTGTATGCATGACATGTGTTCTGTGTGTCTTCAATACACAAAAGACATGTCATACAAACGCATAATTTCTATATATGTATATGATATGATTGAGAAATACTCATGTAGTTCTAATACTTTGACTTGCAGGTGTCAATTAAAATGAATTGAGATTTAATACAGTGTATTAATCACCGTTTTTATATATACTCTGAGTCAATGCAAAGCTCACTCGTAATTAGCCCTGGCCTCTTCATAAGCAAAATGGTCCAAATATAGCCTGAAAAAGAATTTTTCACTTCACTGCATAACTTTCTGGAGACCTACATATAAAAATATTAAACGGCTGCCCAGCTGCACATGTAATAACCATCAGTTATAACAAATATCCATATTTACAACCAAAACTTCGTTATAAAAACTCTTCATGGGTTAACCTGCTGTTAAAAGTGCCTAAAATGTAGTTCCTGTATATGTAGGTTTCTTAAAACACTTTGCTTCCTTTCATGAATGTGCACACTTAAGTAAAGCTGACTGTCTGTGGTCTTGTAGTGCTTTTATTTCATTCCTCATATTCATGTACCGAACTGTTTAATAAACATAATGAAAAACAATAAAGTTTAGGCAATAGAGGATACCAACCGCAAGGATACAACACAATGTAAATGTTGAATGAATAAAGGTAAAAGTAAATAAATTGCAAAAGTTCAAGACAAACTCTGTAGAACAAAACACATTCATGTTAATTAAGATAGTCATCCATGATTACAATGATATTTTGTGAGATTAAATATTTAAGTGATCTGCTGTAGTCAGTGAGTCTGAACCTAATTTGAAAAAGTCTTTGTACTGTTGAGATTTTCTCAAATGTGTTTAAGGAAAAAGCAGGAATGGATTTTGTGCTGTCTGCTGTGTTAATTAATGTCTTGCAGCTGACTTAATCTATGATGGAAACAAATGCATGCTGTCATATCAAATAGAAGTAAGTCTGATGTCAATCAGTAAATCAACTGCTCCTTTGCTGCAGTGGTATGAGGAGTGACAGGAATTCACCTCAGTCTGTTTGACATGGAAAAATAACTCAATAACACAGCATGGCACTCACCAATGGCAACATCTCAAAGCTGTGCTTAGCTGTGTTTTGGCCAGCTAAAACATGATTACTATACTTGGATCAGATCTCATCAGATCTGTTGCCAGACACACTCAGGACTGCTCAGGCACTGCACTGTCTTGCAGCCTACTGATCTTTTTTTTTGGCACTTGTGCTGTTGCTGGTATTGATCTGTTATTCTTGATGCAGTGATTTTTGGCACATTGAACATAGAACCTGTTTAGCCCCCCTCCGGTGGATTTTAACAATGAGACTAAAGCAAAGTTGGTGAGCATTAATTGCCTCTAAGTATTAAAACAAATGTGTTAATGTATCCTCTTTCCACTTTCTCTTGGCAGGGGAGGAAGGGCCGTGGATCCATCTTTGTGTGGGCTTCAGGCAATGGTGGCCGCAGCAGAGATCACTGCTCCTGTGATGGCTACACCAACTCCATCTACACCATCTCAATCTCCAGCACAGCTGAGAGTGGGAGAAAACCCTGGTACCTGGAGGAATGCTCATCCACACTGACCACCACCTACAGCAGTGGGGAAAACTACGACCGAAAGATTGTAAGGATGAATGGGGGTGTGTGTGTTTTGAGAAACCCTGCTTATTGCATTAACACATGAAAGCGCATTAGAGCTTGAAAGTACTAATGGCCTGATTTTTATGTCAGAGCCAGAATGTTTTTGTTCCTTGCTGCTGGTATATCTGTGGTGTTTTGTACTTAATTGAATTTCTATACGAAAGATGAATTGGGGCATGTGCACGTGAATGTGTGTGTGTGTGTGCGCTTGTGGGCCCAGTGGTTTGACCTGGAATGACCCAGAATGACCAAAGCTCTCTCATGTTCCACTGGGACGGACAGTGATAGTTGGGCACTGTCCGCTGGCTTGTCTGACAGTATTTTGCCACATTCCTCGTAACGATGGTGTCTCACACACTTTAACACACACAAACACACACACACACACTCTCTCTCACTTTATAGTTTCCCTCTAGCTTCATACACACAGTAGAACCTCATACATCTGAAAGTAAGTCTAATCTACATGAGGACATACTGTCCTGTCTCCTCAAATGCTATTGGACGACTTTAACTTCTTTCTGAACCATTTCAGATTCTGTCTGTGTGTGTGTGTGTGTGTGTGTGTGTGTGTGTGTGTGTGTGTGTGTGTTCAGATCAGATCCCTCATAGTCTCTGGTCCTGGAAAGTCCTTAAATGTGGGGTCAGACTGGAATTTAGCTAAGCTTCAGTTTGCTGACTGACTGTCAAGCTGTTTGACTAGTTGGCTGACTAAAGTCCATATGATCAAAGTAAACATAGAGCTCTTTAAAACACCTTTTACTACCTCTTATTGCTTTTTACACTTTGTCCTCTCTTTCTCCTTGTGCATTGATTCCCCCTAAGAAACAAGTGCTGGGGAAACTGTTGATTTGTGCACTTGTGTGTGTCTGTGTGTGTGTGTGTGTGTGTGTGTGTGTGTATGTTATCTGTAGTGAGGCAGTGTATCAAGGCTTGAATGTGAGTTTTATGTGTGTCTAAGTCCTCCTGATCCTCATGACTTCAATCTCTCTTTGTCCTGTCTCTTTCTCTTTCCCTCTCTCCTCCTGTCATTATTAAGACTTACTTCCATTTGCTTATGTCTTTCTTATTTATGAAATTTCTCCACTCTCATATTTGACTTTGGACCCCCTCCCAACCTCATTTTAATTATTTCTTTTTATTTCCTCCTCAACTCTCTCTCATCCTTGTCTGATTTTCTCCCCTTCTCCTCTATTTGCAGATCACTACAGACCTGAGACATCGGTGTACAGACAGTCACACAGGGACATCAGCTTCGGCTCCTATGGCTGCTGCCATCATTGCCCTGGCCCTTGAGGCTAAGTAAGATCCATTTAACCTCATCTCGCCACTTCCTCCCTTTGTCCCCTTGTTTACCTTCTAATGCTGTCTTGTCCTCTGGCTTCATTGATCTATAAGGACAACAAGGGTTTGGTGGTGATGCATTTAACCACTCGAAAAAGCTCTTTTGTTTTAATTAGTTAATCTCTTCTTAGGTCTCTTCAGAGACATACTGATGTACAGAGGTACATTAGGTTTAAAGATCTGAGAGGTGTATACAATACATAGACACTACGGAAAGACAGATGTTCACAGATCAACCTCAGTTGGGGCAGTATACAGTTTAGAAGCAGTTCTGGATTGCGGGTTAGATAGGATAATAATAAAGACATCATCTTGGTACAATACAAGATATCCATTCAGTTCAGTGTTTTGGCACTCATGCAATCAACCTTTCTCAATGTGGTGATATTTAGATTTTTAGCTTTATATCTGACACTCATGTCTTCATGAAGCAGTTCTTCCAAAGCAGATATGAGTGATATTACAGTTGACATTTTCCTTGATCCCAGTACAAGGGTGGGGTTTTTGTTGGGTTTTTTTTTTTTTTGTTTGTTTGTTTGTTTTTAGGACAGTTTCAAATGTGTTGGACAAATTTTGCAGTAGAGTAGACTTCACTAGTCAGGACTTGTACTTTCCAGGTACTTCCCTGTCTATTATCATCACACTCCTTCAAAGGTGAACTGTGAAGTTTTCCAGGATTTAAACCTCCTCCAACCAAGTTTAGCTGCCAAGTGTGAAAATTATCAGCTATGTTGCCTGAGATTGTACCAGCTAATTTTGACATCACAATACACAGTGAGACAGCTCCTTGTGATCCATTATGACGATACGGGCACAAAGATTATGATCATATTCTGTTGAAATCTTCAGGCAGGAGGGTTCATCTGCTTTACTGCAGGCATTTGACCTCTGAGCTCCCATACTATGTGGCAGTTCAGCCTTCAGTCCATTTATGGCTATTTTAGAATTTGAATTATCACATAGGTTGCTGAGAAAAGGATATTTCATGCACTTCGGTACACAGTGTTCCAGCTCAACTGTCCGTAAAACTGAAGGCAATTCATAATGTAGTAAGAATATGTAGAACATGAATGATTTCAGAGACTATTAGACTATTAAGGTACAAGCATTTAGATTTGAGTTTAAAGATGCTCTCAGTAGGAGGATACATGTTGAGTGACTTGATCTTAAATTCTCTGCACCAACCAAAATTACATACAGACTTTCCTGAACCCGATAGAAGGGAGTGGAGTGCCAATATGTCAAGAAGATGAGAGAAGTAGGAAAGAGAGATACAAAAAAGTTTTTCTCACTTAGTTTCAGTGTCCTCTCTTGGCGTTATGCCTTTTATAAATCCTGATGGCTTTCTGTGTAAGGTACAGCAAATACCTGCCTGTTCCACTTTGAAACCTGTTGAGGTGCTGAATTCGTGATGAATTACTCCAGTAGAAACAGTGCAGTGGAGGTGCAGAGTCTCTGAATTGGGCTTTACCTCATCATCACATGTTGAGCAGCTCAGTTAGCTGAGGTCACTTCATTTAACCTGGATAATCCAATCCAAATCCACCCAGTAGAAAATATTCTCGGTTTCCAGGCAGTGCTGGGCACATAAGCCTGTTTCCTCAACAAGATTATCACAAACTGCTTTTTCCCTGCCTTCTTTCTTCTCTTCTGCTGGCTCTCACTTCCTCTCTGGCATGCTTGCTGTGCCTCCACTACTGTCACGATGGGCCTTTGTTCCCTTCTCCAAGCGAAGCTCTCTTGATTTCTCTCTGTCCTCTCATTCAGTTTCTTACATGGATAAACATGCATGTATGCACATGCAGATGAAGATGGGGAAGGATCAAAGAAGGACAGGGAAACAATTTAGACAAACTGTGCATTGCTGATGATATCTGCTCTTATCTGGTAAATGAAAGCGAGCAAACTTTCTGTGATAAACATGTCAAGATGCCATTACCCTAGGCTTCGCTGAACCTGTGAGGTCTTTTCCCTTGAAATGAGAGTAGTTTGGAACATGTTACTACAGAAAAGTCCCCCATGCTCTGTTGGCTGTAAATTTTGCCAAGTTTTAAGTCGGCACATGATTTATCTCTTTATGAGCCAGAGTCTAGCGCGGCAGGGAGCAACATTATAGAGATTTACAAACTTTTCTTTCCCCTCCTTTTTCATTGAAGTGAAGAAATGGAAAATTGAGTGAACATGGAGACAGGAGGCATTAGTGAGGAAATTAGGAGGGGTAAGCAAGAAATTAGCAAGGATCACCTACCACACGAACCTCATCTAGTGACGGACAACAGTTAACAGACCAAAGCAAGCACAAGCAAGTGAATTACATTAATTATTTTTTTTCACCATTCATATGGTTTAAAATTAATACTAGAATGGTAGATTTTGATGTGAAAAAGCAAGATTAGGTTTCTGATTAATTTTCCATCACTAAATTAAGGAAAGTTCAACATGGATTATTGAAGCCTTTTTAAATGTTCTTTTTATTTCCATCCTTCCCTCACTGTGCTTTCTTCCTGCAGATTACCTATATGTTTTCATCATAATTACACTTGAGAGTAACAGTGAGAAACCTATATTAGACACTCTGATTTGATGGTGGTTTTCCCCAGTATGTGAGCTACTCCATTAATTAGCATTGGCTTGTTTATGGGAAGGCTGTCATGGCCTAGATAACGATGCCAAAGTCACTTTTAATTAATGACCATAAAACATTTATGGAACCATAATTACAAAGTGAAAGCTGAGCCTATTAATATTGATCTGAAGATTAATTATTCTGAGTTTTCATAGCTCTTTATTTTTTCCTCTGTCATTATGTTTTATCCTCATATTTTTATTTTTCTTCAGTTGGATTTAAAAAGTCTGGGCTCAGAACATGTGTAACAGCAATATCTTAGCTACTGTTGTAGTTCATCATGGGGTTGTGATATTTTGGGTGCAGCACACGCAGGGTTTCCTATAAAAAGATTAAATCCTTCCACCTAAAATTTTCCTCTTTCATGGTTTTGCCTAGAATACACTCTGATAAGTGTAAAGCTCTGTCAGGCCAATTGATTACTCTCCTTTAAAAACCAATGAATAATGGAAAGTCATTGTGAAAAGTTCAGCTCTTCCAACATCTCACTGCTGTAAGAGAGTGATGGTTTTCAATATAACTGAAATGTTTTAGCTGGATCTTTCCCAGACAAAGAGGGGAGGTCAACAAGGACAGCTGGCACACAATATCCTACAAGATGCCGTACTTCAGGAATCAAAAACTCCCAAATATGTTTTGCTGTGTCTCTACAAACATGTTTGTTGGACAAATCTGAATCTGAAAGAAAGAAAATCCCACCAAACCTCTTTATTGCTGGCCTTAAATGTGCTAATGTATAGTGCTGGAACTGCACACAGGTGATCAGCATATTAAACATCTTGGTTCAAGAGATCACAAGAAGCTCCGAAGAACCTGGTCTTATGCAGGCAGCTCCGCAGGCAAAGCATAGTTTGTTCAGATCAGACTCATTTGCTGCCTGATACTCCCTCTCACACCACTCTTGGTATCATCTTAAATGAGGTTTGAAACCCAACATTTAGATTTAAACAAACATTAGTATTAGGTTGCCTGATACAGAGTAGTTGTGTATTATGGAGGTCTCAGATGGTGAGGCAGTGACATGACGGCAGGGAATGGAGCATCTGGCCTGCATATGAGATGGAAGGGAATCCCAGGAAACTTGGTGACCCACTTCTTCCTGGTTTTTCCCTTTAATGCAGCGTTTGGACATCAAAGGAGTTGAGACACATGGCTGCCATCTCATAATGGATCTCACATGAGATCTGAAGAACTAGGGACAGATGAACGGGCATTCATGCTCCCCATCTGTGCCTCTCTGTAATTTTTCTCAGTAATTAATCTTCTACCTACTCTACATTACTGTTTTCTTTAGTTGTGTTGTGTATTTAATCCTCTTTCTCTTTTTCTCTTTCTCATGCTTTGTTTTAATCTCTTCCCCATTTATTCCTAACCTTTTTATGTTGTCCTTTCTTCCACCTATTTTGCCCCAATCCCATAATTACTCCAATGAGAAATATTTGATTTTCATATCACCTGCTTATTTACTTTGTGCGATGTGTGTTCAGTTATATCTCCATGATATTACAATAAATACATTTACTTTTTGCCTTTGTTTTTCTTCTGCTAGTCCTCTTCTAACATGGAGAGATGTACAGCACATCATTGTTAAGACCTCTAGAGCTGGACATCTCAGTGCCCCTGACTGGAAGACCAATGCTGCTGGTTACAATGGTACAAGCACAGTACACATACATGCACACAGTACTAGTTACGAAAATATTTTGAGGCTTTTTGAGTCAATTCTGACCACTTACTCCAGTTTTTTCCTCAATCAGTGATCAGATTGGTACTGACTATTTTTCAGCAATTGTACTCAAAGGCACAGTTTTGCACAGAGGTTAGAAATACTAGTACTGGTAAACAATCCAGATTTATTCTGATCATAATTTTCAGCTAAATGATGAAATTTCATTAGTTTTGTTTTATATTTGAGCTTCAATCATGGCTTCCCAAAATATCTTAGTTTTTAGTTGTGTGTTTTTTAATGATTGGTGGAGCTGATAGTAACTGTCACAGGCAGCTGGTAAAACAAAGGCTAAATCTCTTCAGACTAGTTTGAATGCAGAGCCACAATGTAGATGCTGACACACATCAGCTAAGCAACAACTGCGTTTACTATTCATCCTGGAGTAGACTGCGTCTGAAAGAAAAATACAAAACAGTCATGGAGAAATTAATAGGCATTATTTTGATTCCTGGGCCTGTTTTCTCCAATCAGAAGACAGGAGCTGAGCAGTTTCCAAAAATTTTTCCTTCTTGCTAAACTAATGCGCCAGCTGCCATCTGTCAGGGTCCATGTGGTGGTTGCTGTTTGGTAATGTTGTGAGTGCGTGTTTAAGTGTGTATGCATACCTGCGTGTTTGTATATGTGTGCGCATGTGTACGAGGGAGAGAAACCAAGAAAGTGAGAACTAAGGGTCAGCCAGGCTGCAGGCCCAGTGTGCCTGGAGAGTTTCCAAGTGACTGGCTTTTTCAAAGAGAAACTAAAGAGAAACAGGACTGGGAAGGGGGGATGGGGGATGTTAGAAATATGGAAGGAATTTATATTAGAATAATACTACCCATAAACTCAGTTGCTTCAAAACTTTCTCTAAATATTTTATACAACTATCAGACAATAACTTGGGTGCAATTTGACATGAAAATGGCAAAAATAAAAAAACAGAAGCACTTTCCTTTTTGGATTTCCTATTAAAGGTATGAGAGACTGTAGAGTCAGTGAAGAACTTTTCAATGTTTCCTACAGTCAGCCACTTGTATGGCTTTGGTCTGATGGACGCTGAGGCAATGGTGAAGGAGGCAGAGCGATGGAAGCAAGTCCCTTCTCAGCATATCTGTGTGGAGAGCGCCGACCGACAGATCAGGTAAAACACACCCACCATTTCTCAATGACAAGACCTGTACCAGAAATATGTCACTCACTTGAAAACACTACGTTGTCAAAAAAGTCACGTTTCTCCTAACATGTTGGGCCTAGCTGCAGTGTAGTGTAGTGAAGTCAAACACTGATGTTAAGTTATGAGGTAAGGCACAGAATTTCTTCATTGTCATCACTTAATGCTAAATTGCAAGTATTGTGTTGTAAATAATATGATAATTTACCAGAAAATATTGAGCTTTCCATTAATTAGATGAAAGATTGGTTGGAGTTTTTGCTAAAGAAGTATATCATTTCTAATAGACTTTGCTGCTTTCACATAAAGGAATCTCATACCAGTGTTCATACACATTCCAAGGATTTTAGTGGTTCTCGTGTGCTTCTCACAACCTAGAGCCCACGTTTCTGTCTCAGCCGGCTGTACTCTCCCTCGATTGTACTTTTCTTTCTCATTTTTTCCCCCCTTCTCCCTTGTGTTTTATGCAGCGGCATGTGTTTGAGAGTGCGGTTGTGCAAGCTGTACCTTGATAGGGGCCAAGCATTAGTTCTGGCAGAGTGGTTCTCACATAAGACCTTTACCACACACACACACACACACACACACATACACACACATACACACACATACACACACAAGCAGAGAGAGAGCGCCAGGGCTTCACAGCTTGTTATTCTTGATGCAGCTGGAAGCCTGAACACTGTTCTGTGTTAGGCTGGCTGGCTAAACTCGGGCCCTCAACTGGTTTGCTTTCAGTCGAAGGTTTGGTGTCAATCGACTGCAGCATTATCAGTGTCATATTGTCTGTTCGGCTCCACTGCACTAGTCAGTCTATATGAGGCTTATGTAAAGTCGAGGTAGCGGCAGGGGTAGTTGTGCTCAAGCCTCCATACTCATGTAATGTTAGCTGGATTATGGAGAGAGTCCCAATGTTGTTTCCTGAACAAAATAAAAGCAATTTTGTAATATGAGCCTTCTTTTTCCATTTGCGCTATGTTTATGAGTTTGCTCAGAGATTATTGGAATGGTTAGCTGCACGTTTGTTAAGTAACTGTGAGCATAAACCTTGTTCATAAAGAAAATCTAATCCATCCAGCCATAACAGACACTTTCTAAGAAGTGAGAGTTGGCAGCACCTATGAAAGTAAATGCTTGCCTTTGGTTTGGTTTTGGATGAAAATCCAAAAGTAATGATATTTTTATGTGTGCCACCATATTTCCAGGCTGCCCTAAAATATCTGAAACATTCTTTCCTTAAACTAAGCACTTAGTAGAGCATTAATTTATGTATAATTGCACCTGAGTTTACTTGCGTCACAAACGTGCTTGCGCCTATAAGATGGTGGGTGGGAAGGCGAAAGGCAAGAAGCGTGCCTGTGCTTTTACATAAATGGTCTGAGTGTATCTTGGAAACAAGCCCACATGTGTCTCCTCTCCTTTGTTGGTACATCGCCATGGGCGTGTGTTTAACACTTCTGCTGTAACTTGCTATATAAGTGCAGCCATCACCTCATTGCTGTGTTCCCACACACCCTCTGGCTGGCCCCTCTGCCTGCGTTCGGTAATGTCTGTCTGAAATCGCTCGCCTCACTCCACTTGGAGCACACACCAGGAAAACTGCCTGATCTGTGAGCAATCAGGCTGGTGGTAATCGGCTGCACATCTGCTCTGCTCCGTCCCCTGCGTATGGATCAATCATCTGCATTGTGTCATAGAGAAGCCAGAGCTGTGATATCAACCTGACTCCCTAGACATTACGCCTGTCCACTTTCCCAACAGTCATTGACTGCTTACGAAAGAGATAATCAGTGTTTTCGCTTTGGTATCCATTCCATCAAGTCTTCTCAATCTCATGCACCCTTTTTTTTGTGTGTGTGTGTGTGTGTGTGTGTGTGTGTGTGTGTGTGTGTAGTTTATATTGACTATTAGTCTCTTGAGAATTGGCAAGTCAACCCTCTGCCTCCATCATGGAAATGATCAGAAACTGAGTCAAAAGAAAATGTAATTACTGGCATTGATTGTTTACCTGTCTGTATTTTGGGAAAAAAAAAAACTAATCATAAAACTACTTTGAAATACAAACCAGTTTCATGTTGATCACTGCTCTGCTTGATATGAGATGGGTGGATCTAGTGCACCAGTGTTGGTAATTTAACACCACTTTCATCTTGATGGACAATTGAATTCTTTCACAAACAGATTGTTATGCCAATTATGAGGAATATTTCCAGGAAAAGATTTTCTTTACCACCTGGTAATTGTCTTTGGGATGATGAACTTCTGTGTTGTATTACTTGATCCTTAAATATGTCATCACTGTGACAATAACCCTGACAACAGGGAATCAAATAAAACGGTTCCAATGCTGGATCAACTGCACATGTCTCTGGCACTATTTATCTTTCACCTCTCCGCCCTGCAAAAAATAAAGTACCACAAGCCTTTTATGTGTTATTTTTCCAGCAAGTATAATTCGCCAGCTCTGTTTTAGTTTTCAGTAACAAACTCTGTATGTAATTCAGTGGATTAATGTGCTGGGTTGGCTCAGATGCTCCAAGTCCAACTGCTGCACAGCAGCAAAGCTTGACTCTTTTTCTCCAAAGCCTCACTCTGGCAAGATAGTATTCATTTGTCCCCCACACTGTACCTGTCAATATTTTTACTTGTTTTGGTATTGTATCACTATTATGTTAGATCATACCACAGATGTTATTCAAGGGGTCATTAGATGTTTGTGTTGGCCCTTGATGGCTGATCTTTCTGCTGCTGAGCTGTGCATAGCAGACAGAACAAATAATGTTCTTTGCCTTATCATTCTCATGCCTCTTGGTTTCTTTGGCTGGCTGAGGTTTAATGGAAAAGCCTGATATAAACTTTTTGTTAGCTCTATGATTTTTTTGGAGTAGGTTAAATCAAAAATACATCACAATTGCTTTGATGCATGCCTCTATTTTTGAAACTTGATATTTACTGTTATTTTAGAGACCAACAGTATTTTTGCCAAATGTTGACTGCAAAATGTCCCATCATGGAGAAATAGCCGGGGTCACCAGCATCCCAGAAGAGCAAACTGACTAATCTGACATTATGGCTGAAGACACAAGGATATTCAGCTATTAAATCCTAAATTGTGATGAAGATGATGGCCAGTTTTCAAGTGACAACTGGCAAAGTGGTATTAATGCTGGTGCCGCTGTTGAAACGATTGATGGATAGCATATAACAAATGAGTTGTAGTAAGTTTGACCACTGCTCGTTTTAGAATGTAGTCATTGTTTATACTTTCAAATGGACAAGATTTATTTGATAAGCAACATCGACATGGCCACCATTATCAGTTTAGCTGTCTGTTTGCTGCTTTTTTGATAGCCTAGCTGATGGGATGTTTTGGTTGATTTTTACCACCTTTGTCAAGGTGACTGTGAGTGCATGTTGTAGTTTCCATCAGTGAACTGATGGTCTTTCAGGAATTGGTTTTTTGTTAAAGGTAAAGACACGTTTTTTGCCAATCTGGTAAATTAACTGTTAAAATATGATTATTATTATCTTTACTGATGCATCCATTTGTTGATGCATCCATCAACAGTTAACTGTGGTTAGGTGCAGCTGTTGTACTTTTTATTAATGTCCATTTTTTTCACTGGTTCCCATCTTGCCCACTAGAACCATTCGTCCAGAGCATGTGGTCCGGTCAGTGTACAAGGCGACAGGATGCACTGACAACCCCAACCACCATGTGATTTACCTGGAGCATGTGGTTGTACGTATTACAATCACACACCCTCGCCGTGGTGACCTGTCAATCAACCTGACCTCACCCTCAGGGACCAAGTCTCAGCTGCTTGCCAACAGGTAAGACTTATCGTTATCTGCTATGTCATATCACATCACTAGATGACAAATTAGATATTTACATTTTTCTTTTGTGTAGGGAATATTTAAGGGGACATCTGTAATGGTACTGTTTGGAAATTAATCTCTAAACAAAAGTTGAAAACGGGACAAGAAAAGTAAGAGAGTCAAATCATTTGCAGTGACTTCAAATAAGAGCTGATGTACTTCTAAATTACAGTGAGGTAAAATGTGACTTTTGGGGTGAATTACTTACTTTACATGTTGTTAATATATAAAGTGCGAAATGTGTATATTACATTGAACTCAATTTAGGTAATTATCTGTTAAAATGTGGATTCACTTTTCTATGGTTGTTTTGTTAACAATAATAATTTTAATGAGGACTGGCTTGGCACCTCCAGGGGATTAGATACTGGATATAGTCTTAGTACTACAAGTTCCCTGGCCACATTCACCTCAAGTAAACCAGTCCTCCTCAATGCTTGCCCACAGTCCATTAGAGGCTGTGATTGTACTTGGTTGAGTGGTTGGAATTGTTTGATTTGGCATCTCTGATACTTGAGTTGTTTCCTCATCTGATATCATTGTATGATTGTTGTGTGTTTGTATGGGGTGTGTGTGTGTGTGTGTGTGTGTACATGATTATGTATCGCTGATATACAGGTTGTTTGATCACTCTATGGAGGGTTTTAAGAACTGGGAGTTTATGACCACCCACTGTTGGGGAGAGAAGGCAGCAGGCGACTGGGTCCTAGAGATCTACGACTCACCCTCTCAACTCCGGAGCCAGAAAGTACCTGGTATGACAGTTGCTTTAATAAAAAAATAAATAAATGAATAAAAATCTATTTTTACTTTGGAAAGGCAGTTAATACTTTAGAGACAACAGTGGTAGAAGAGATTAAGGTTTGGGTTTTTTTTTATGAAGGAGTGTAGGACCAGCACACACACACATTGCTGTGTTACACTGTGAACTTAATTGCTGAAATGACCCACTAATTTAACAACATAATAAAGCCTCAAATTGAAAGTACCAGTTTCTAAAAGGCTGTTGTGTGAGTCACTGCAGTCCCACGTATTTTATGCCTAGTTGTAATGGTTATGATTAGAGTTGTCATGCAATGTAAAACACACGTGCTTCACTAACCTGAAAATATAGAACTTAAAACTTTCCACTCAGTTCCTGCTCTCTCAGTGGATCTCAGTCAGGTTTAAATGCTATTCCAAATAAAAATGTGAAAAAAGAAAAACCTGCTCAACTGCATGATAATATGACCCGATCATATTGGTATTTATCAAGTATACAGGAAAGGATGCTAATCTTTGTTGCCCTGTCAGTAAGATGACCCTCATGGCGTTAATGTTTCATCAGGCAAGCTGAAGGAGTGGTCACTGGTGCTGTATGGCACCTCTGTGCACCCATACTCATCTCTGCGCAATGATAAGCCTCGCTCTACAGACACGCTGATGCCCGCCGATGATGAGACAGAGGAATACAATGGTGAGTGATAAATCCTGAGGCGTATATTAGCCACAGCAGTAACCATGTTGTCATGTGTTGCAAATTAACATAATTCTTTTACAAGCCTTTTTTACTGCCCTGTGACGTTGGCAAATCGGGGTATTGGAACATAGTTTAATAGTACTATGAAAGAGCATAATGAATGAAAATTATTGCTTCCATGAAGTCAGTTGATTTGGTGAAGCTCTTAAACTGCAGTACCTTTTCTTCTTGGCCCTACCACCCAAAGTCTAAAATCTATAATTCTGTATGTGTCTCCAGGCCCCTGTGACTCTGAGTGCAATGAGAATGGCTGTGAGGGTCCTGGACCACACCACTGCATTAACTGCCTCCACTACTTCCTCAAGTTCAAGAACAACACCAGGTCACACTTTTTTTTTTTTTTTTTTTGCTTATTTGTATGTTTTTAACATATCAATGTTGTTTTTGTGCCGTTTACTTTGTTCATCCATTACAGATCATATATAATGAAAATTGGTGAAATAATTTCTGTCTTTAGAGAACATAGACAGTTTATCTGAAGATGTAAGCAGTAGTTTGATCAGTGGACTCCACTAGAGCCAGTTCATTTATTTATTTTACTTTAAAAGGTGCATTGCTGCTAGAGCGCCTCGGATAGAAAATGCATCTGGATTGTATGTTCTATGAACAACATCTGTTCTGATTGTTTTGGCATATGTAGAGTCCACGGCAAATCTCGAAACACAAATTAAGGCAGATCAATACTAGCTGATGGAAGGTTAATGCATACTGACCCACCAATAACTGGATTTAATTAGCTGAAGGCAAGATGTCAACTGTTTTACATGCTGTCAAAAAACAAAAAGATTTTACAGCACACTTTGCATGAATGAATCAGCACATCAGCAGGAATTTACTGTTCCTGTTTGTGATCTATGAACACAAAAAATAAATTTTAAAACTGAGAAATAAAAGGAAGAGATGTAACTATGTAACGATTTACTTTAAAAACTTGAGGAATTCTAGATGTTTCTCTTTTCCACATGTAAAGTCATAGGTCACTGCCCATTCTTGTCATTTGATGACCTTATAATGTGAACAATGTGAAGAAACTGTACAGGATGGTGACCTGATTAATGTCATCCTGCTGTTAGTCATAATATGTTGAGTGTGTCAACCTCCCCTGTTAAATGTGTGTGTATGGCACTGAATTTGTGCATATGTGCACATTTCTGTGTGCCCTTAAGATCCCATTAGGATCAAAGTCTGTGTAATTGCCTTTGTGTCAGCGGGTCTCTGCACTAATAAAAGGCAAACCAATGCAGGTGCATCAGAATGTGTGAGCTTAGGTGCTGCCTTATCATTAGCCCACTTAAGAGGTGCGCTGCCCTTTTCTGCCACCACAGGGAGCAATTGATGAATGGCGATTGAGGGAGTGGTGGGAAATAGGAGTGGTAGTGGTGCTGTTTAATGTTAGGATAATTACATCCCTACGTATGTGTTTGATGGTCTAAACTCAAAGGCTGAGCAGGGTGATTTTGAAGTAACATTTTTTTGCACTTCTTTGAGCTTCTACTTAAAAAGCATTATGTAATTTTTATATTACGTATGTGAAAGTTTCCTGTCTAAGAAACTGACCATTTAAACACTGAAGTCAAATATAACCAACATTATTGGTGACATGTTCTAAATGGAAACATTTGTCCCCAATTGTACTATACAGCAGAGTAAAGGGTAAAGGTGTTGCGTATACATTACATGCAATTGGAAATCAGTGACATTCGAACTTGTTTACATTATTAGGGGAGAGTAATTGAAAGTCTGGGTGAACTCTCCTTTTCTCCTCTGCCAAAAATATAATCGTAACTGATAGGAATTATGGCCATTAATACTAAAATAAGAGTAATTTGGAAGAAAAATTATGTTGTGCTTGAAAAGACTCTTACCGCAATTTCAGGGCTAGATGATTTCAAGGACTCAATCACTGACATCTGGTTGCACTGATAGTTTGGTCAGGAAGCTCTGTTTAAACTTTTTCCCATATACACCAGTGTCCTTTCTTTTTGCTGTATTTATTCTTTAAATAATCATTTCAGCAGACCATAGAAATGGCATTGAAGTTGGAGCTCATGTGCATGGCAGTGTGTTCTGCACATGTGGATTGTGTGTGCCATATGTGTTTCTTGGCTGAAAATGGCACCGTGTGAATAGAGCTTAAAAGGTGGGGGGTACTGTCCTTGTTGTCTTTTGTGTTTGCTACCATTAAGTTCCCATTTCTATACAACTATATTTTGCTTCACTTCATATTTAAATTTCACAGACTATATTATACTTACAACACTCAATTACCATTGCATTTTGAGCTGTTAACATTGTGTGATAGATGCTGTTAATTTTGGAGCAATGAGGTAGATGTGGTCTTTATGATAATGTTGTTCAAACAGGTGACAGTCTGTAAATGAGTACGGATTGTCCCATTCTTGTTTTCCACTTTTGGCTTGTGTGACACTCTCTTGTACCCTGTGTCTCCCTCCTCTGTCCCTTCAATTACCACCCTACAGGATGTGTGTGTCGGAGTGTCCCAGTGGTTTTTTCCGTGATGATAGGAAGCGATGTAAGAAGTGCTCCTCATTGTGTGAGACCTGTGTCGGTAGCCGTAGCGACCAGTGCACCACATGCAGGACTGGTTTCCACCTCAATGAGGGCTCCAACACATGTGTTGCCAACTGTGCCGATGGCTTCTACCTCGACTATGGTACGTTTCACTCCTTTCTAAAGTAACTGACTTTTATCTAGAGTATTCTTATGACAGCACAACATGCAGTCAAGACTTGTTCTTCTATTTCTTTCACCATTGTTTCTCTTGATCAATCCATTTTGAGGTTCTGACATGGATGGCTGTTTATCCTTTTTATCTATTATTAGTTCTCTGTTTGCTGTCCATTGATCAGATTCTCAAGGTCTGAAGGCCCTCAGATTAGCATACAGTGAAATGTATTTTTCTCCGTGTTGAAAGTTTTCAAAAATTAGGACAGTGTCAATTCTTTTTGTCACTTGTATCACAAAAAATCACAATAACCAACAGAAGCTTCAGTTCGCCACCGCAGAATGAAGCCATTGTATCCTTGATGTAATGTCTGGCCACTCCTACAGATCTTTCTGATAAGTCTTGGATTACGTTTCGGTGAAGTCACCTTGTTTTCCCCCGTCAACCACTGGTTCATATTAAACAGACTGCCCTCAACTTAGTGTAAATTCTACAGGAGAGGAGTAAATGTATATATTAACTGGTTTTCCTTGTATGCCAGCCTGGATGAAAGTTAACTGGGGCGTAAGAGACTGAATATATATATATAAAATTTGGTTTGCAGCCAAGGCAGCATGAGCCCTGGCAGCTGTGAGAGTCTCTGGCAACAGGTCTAATGTGAGCTGATCCAAGTTCAGTCATAACATTTAAGCAGCTATATTGAGTCTGGTTTATCTTTGTCAGTCTGACAGCAAGTTGAGTTGAATTTCTGCTTTCATCCACACGCGGGCACGAGTCTGTCACATGTGGTATCAACTAACTAAATTGTTCAGTTTCACTGTTCAAGTTCATGGCACAATGTTGAGAGTTTCCAACATTTTTCCAACTCTAACCCCTGAGCAATTACTATTTTCCTTATTGATTAATCTTTTTTTTAATTTATTATTATTAACTGTGCCATCTTTTTGTGTTGAAAATAGCAAATATACCCATCGCAGTTTTCAAAAAACTAAAAGTGCCGTCCTTGATTATGACTATGCCTGTTTTGTAAAAACAATAATCTAAAACATAATGTATGATGATATTAAGTGGCATATTTTTGCATTTTGGAAGCTGGAACCAACAAATGGATAGCATTTCTGCTTGGATCATCAATCAACTAATTCAAACAAATATATTCCTTCTGCACTAATGCCAATGTTTGAACTTTAACTAAAACAGGAAAGTAAATCTTTGGAGGCAAAACTGTCTATGACCTTTCCAGATCTTCACTCGCTAATGATTTTCATTTCCAAACACTCACTAACTCTGTCTCGTCCTCTTAACTCATTTGACTTCTCCAAATAAGACCATAAAAGTTGTATTATCTGTGCACAATGCTTTTCAGCTTTGTAAAAATAACAGTTTTGATTAATAGTCATGTGTACTTTTCAATAGTCTTCTGTTTGCCCCTGAATAATAAAATGTTATTTATGCATCCTTTTGGCATCCCTGCTTAAGACAAGTCAGAAGTCTCCATGTGCATTGTGTCAAAGCATGTCATTGCCTTTAGTCTGCCTTTTGAAATATTCATCTCCGTTCCTATCCTCCCTCAACAACACTACAATCTTCTTTTTCTTCCCTGTAGCTCTAGCCTTTTGACATTTCCGTTCTGCCCCCTCCTCTCTCCTGCCAACCCCCCCTTTTGTCCCCCTGTTTTGTTCATCTGCCCCTTATTCAACTTATCCCCTCTTTTCCTCCTCCACTAATCTCACTTTTTCACTTTTACCTTCATCCTCTTCATCATTGCCTACCTCCTCTGCTCCCTGTCTTCATTTCAAATTTCAAACAGACTTATGGTTTATATTAGCCAATGTGCATGACTGACTCACCCTTTGTCTTTCAGATTCCAACATTTGCAGAAGATGTCCAGATAACTGTAAGAGGTGCAATGCCTCCAATCTCTGCACAGAGTGTAAACCTGGAATGAGGTAAGATTGAAGTAAAGCTCAAAAATGTCTAAAAACTTAAAAATGTTGCTGATTTTACTGTCATAACTTCATCTAATTTCAGTCTTGCTGTGTCTGTCAGAATATCTTTTGTGACTATATACTTAGTGAGTCACAACTGGGTGGAACTGAGTCTGTCCCAAACTATCTAGGGGACAGCTGAGGGGCTCCTTATTGGCCTTTGTTCTTTCAAAATGAATTGGTCCAAACTGTTTCTGTTTGATGAGGGTATTACATGCTGAAGTGTTGCCAACTTATTGAATTTTTGCTAGATACAGAGACCTTTTAAAAGTAGAGATGGTTTGGTTTGGTTTGAAAAAACAACTAACCCTCACACTAACCTCGTTATAAAACCAGACAATATGTATGTCTTAATGAAATATGTTTAAGTTACAATTTCAAACTTGTTCCATTATCTGTCAACAGAAACAACAAAAACAAAAAACATTGGAAATAAGAACAACTTTGTTGGGCTTTGAGTATCATTGTAATATCATATATTTTAGTGCAGAGTGGGAGAGAAATAAACCGATAAAACTGACTCACACTACGCAGGATGCGAATATAATGCAATGACGTCAGCCGTTTACAACGGTTCTAGTTTTCAGTTTTCAAGTCCTCCATTTTGCACATTGACAATAAGCGATCCAGAGACATACTAGATTTTGACTGACTTGTTGCCACAATTAGATTTTACTTAGAAGACAAGCAAAACCCTAAGCATCACTCTGCATAGCCTCTTAACTGCCAGGGAATAGGTATGAAGGATTTGCGCAAGCACAATTTTGCATTTAAGTTTCAAGGTGGCCCTATTTCAGCTACTTAATCACTTGACTTCTAAAGATGTCAGTGAGTTCAAAATGAAGTACTATATGGTTGTTGAGGGCCTGGAACCCTCAGGCCTCTCTTACTTTACAATTGGAGGTTGCTATTTCCAGTAATTTTGCAACTTAGTGAGAGATTTGCAGCCTCTTTATGCAGGAAAGTTGCCTGGTGTGTGGAGGTGAGACAGTAAGTTGAAACTGGGTCTCTCAAGCTTTAACACTATTCAGTGTCACACTCTGTCTGTACAAACAAGCACAATTTGAATGCCCTTGAGAGAAGATTGGTCGAAAGTGTCAAAATCTCACCGCTCACCATGAAAGAGAACAATATTTTGACAACAGACACTTTGTCAAACTTGTAAATAATATATATATATATATACACACACACACACACACGGCTGTGTGCTTGAAAAAACATCTGAACCTTTAACATACATTTGGTGAGATGGTCTGGCGGCAAACTGCCATCAGACCTGCTGGTATAAATCACAGTTTGCTCTGTGTAGGCTTAACATTACAGTCAGCTGTTCAGCTGCATCTCTGTACATCATCTTTACTTGAATATCATTGTTGTGGTTTCAGGATAAAAGCAGCACATAAACTCTGCAGGAATAGTATTGCTAATGTAGACCAGTACATCATGTTAAATTGTGGTTTGGGTTTGCAGCATGAACCAGTGAAACTTCAGGCCCCCAACTGTTTTCCACTTGGGAAACCAAATTGAGTAAAAGCTGAGTTTCACCCTGAACAAAGTTTATTAAAGACCACATATACTTGTGTCACACACAGCCACAGGAAGTGGAGCTGTCCATTTTGGATTGTGATTGTTGCTTATCCAAACCATTGAGTTATCCATGCATCCATGCAGTGTTCCAGGTTATTTTCTGGCCACATCTGCAGGGGCCTTTTTAAACTGTCCCCCAACTACGTTTCACCAGACTGAGGAGAGGGAGTTTCAAAGTGCTGAAATCCCTAATAGGTCATGAAGGAAACACTTGTGAAGCATTTAAAATGTATTGTGGTCTTGAACCTGGTTTCCAGTGTAACCAGAAGTTGAGGTGGGGACACTTGTAAGCCATAATTTCCTCTGAGCACTGGTGAGACCACAGTACTTACACACATGCACACACACTCACATGCAGCTCTCCCTTCTCCTATTCAGTTCACCATTCACGGTTAGTTATGAGCAGAGGAGGAAGAGAGGACCCGGTGAGATCGTTTCTGGGAAACTTTTGCTAACAGACACCAGCTGTTTTTCAGTTCAGAGCAGCAAGCTCACCAACCTGTCCTCACTGTCCTCACAAACCCGACTGTATAACCTCTAAACATACGTCTTAACTGTCCTCCACCCCTGACATCTGGTGCTTCCAAAATAAGTTGCATATTTTGGCAAAAACAACCAATTCCCTTTGTTTTCTCTTGAATTTTGAAGAGACCGCATTGCTGTAAATCAATCAAAAAGTGGACTATAGCTGTTGATGTGTGCACCAACACATTAAGGTGCTACAAGTGCTGCAGGAGCTGGCTTTTAATTGCCAGAATTGGTTTGCTGTGCTTTTTTTTTTTTTCTGTTTTTCTTAATCACTCTGTGTTGGCTTTTTGTTGTTAATTAAAGCAATTCTATACTTCCGCATTTGTTAGTGTGCCTTCTCATCTTTTTATAGTCTTCAAGGAAACAAGTGTCAGATGACTTGTGCAGCAGGGACTTATTACAATGGCCACAGAAGGAATTGTGAGCCCTGCCATCGGGCCTGTGCCACTTGTGCAGGTAGGAAGTCGTAAGCCATTTAACTGAAGAGGCACCAACTCTATTGGAATTTCAGTTATTATTGGGGGCGGTGTGTACTTTTGTATTACAGCCAAAATGAACATTTAAACAACACTTTTGTTTGATTTTTAATTACATATCCCTGAAGTGCAAGTTCATGTCTTTTTCAGGCACAGGTGTAGAGGCTTGCACTAAGTGTGCAGATGGCTACCTACTTGAAGACTGGCGGTGTGTGTCAACCTGCAGCACTGGCTACTACCTGTCAGAGCAGACCTCAGACAACAGACAGGTGCAGAGGTCCTGTAAGAAGTAAGTCAGTCAGCATATCTGCTAACACCTCAAACCACAAAGTGAAACTTTTGTTATTGTTCCAACTATAGCCTTGGGTTATCATTTCCTAGAACTACTTGTTCTCTATGTAATACACCTGAATTTCCCAGTTATCTGCATTCTCATTTAACATTAAAGAGGAACATGGGTTCTGACCTACAGATGATTCAGACACATCTTCTCTGAAACAGACATTTTGCGGCACCACATCCGTGATCCATCCATGATTTTAGTCTTGGACCAAGGAAGACTTTTCTGCCATTTGAATTTTACTAGAACAGCACTGTATCAACTAATATCTTTTATTATTATATAAATGTATTTTAAAGTAATATTTAGACAACATCATTAAGAACTGCCCATTTATACAGTCATTATTTCTGTCTAATAGTTGTGTACAGTTTTTCTGCTCTAACCTTCACTAATGTTAACCAGCATTATTAGAACAGGGGACACTTGTAAACTCATATTCCAAAGTTTGAAGTCTACTTTGCCTGCTATCACGTTCAGAGTTAAACTTCTCCACACACTCAGACATCTTGCACACTTTCATCTATTCTTGTGTTTGGCTTGTCTTGCTTTTATTTTTCAATTTTCCTACCTTCAAATTTTTTATTGTTCACTTGACCTTATTTGATTGCTTCATCCTCTTTCAGAACCTCCCTCATCTCAGAAACTGGCAGATCATTTCTGACAAATGTTATGATTCATTTTTTTACTACATGGATGAAAACCAGGTTTTCCTGTTGCCTAATTTTGGTCCTTTGTTCCTCTAGGTTAAGTTCAGATATTTGCTTATCACATTTTTCTTGTGATGTTTGTGATCACCAACACGTTCTGAAACAGCCAAAGCAATAACACATGGTCACTGAAAGATGAATTATCCTTAAAGAACCATTTTAACTTTGATAGAGGATATGTGAAGAAAGCTCAGCGCTTTAGGGATTTTTGTACCTAATTCTTCCTACAAACATTGACAGGTGTGACCAGAGCTGCTATGAATGCTTGGGGCCTGGTGACAGGAACTGCAGCAGCTGTGTCAGTGGTTACAATCTGGAGGCAGGAGCCTGTGTGGTCAGCACCATCTGCAAAGATGGTGAGTTGTCAGCTTTCTTATCCACAATAAAGTATTGATGCCTTTCTTTTATACTTGTTGCACTGCATTGCAATGGATTTTGTAAATACATACCACTATGGTCTGCAGAGAAATTTCTGTAAAGACTTGGATTCCCAAAGAGCTCTTAAATGGATACAGTCACAGAATGAAAATTACACCTTAAAATGTATTCAGTTTTTTTCAAAATGTTAAGAATCCACAAATCGGAGTCTAAACAATCACAACTAATCAAAATACCAAAAGCCTCAGAGGTACAGATTTACATCTTAACTCTCGCTGTGTGTCTGAGCCAATTTTGCATCTCCATTTAAATTAAATTGTGTTATATGCCACGAGCTATAAATTAATGCAATGCAAAACTTCACTTTATTAAGTAAAAGCTAAGGTTTCAACTGTGGCTTTCTTTTTAATATTTTCAGCTTTCTGCTAACTTTTTAAATGAGACTGTTCAGAGTGTCAAAGTGGAAAGGTGGTCCGTCCTTGCTTTTGCCCTTTGTGTTCTTTATCTGAAGTGCTCGTCCATGTTATGCATAGTTCTAATAGGAGGGCTTACATACTCACACATAAATTCATCCTTTTCTTGTCTTTCACTGCACAATGCATTGGCTGCAAAGGTTCCTAAAGCATCAATTCTCTTTGTCCCTTTCTTAATAGCAAGTGTTTCATTTTATGTGATCAACTACAGTAATTTTCAGATTTCCTCTTTGTCTTTACTTGTTCTCACCATTGTTTCTTTGCTTTGCTTTGTCTCATCTTTTCTGAATTGTGCAAGTTTGGCTTTTGAAATTTTTTGGATGTTTTCTCTAACTGGATGGGGTGAACATCTGATTATGAAACTTTGCTCATCTTGACTTGACCTTTTATTCAAAAATTGACCTGTGGCTGAAAAGTCTCTGTGATAAAACTCAGAAGAGAAAAAAAGTCTTGACTGTGTGACCTTTCCATTGATGAACACTTTGATCAAAGTGCTCACTCAGTCTGTTTACAACCTTCCTAAGTGGCTCTCTATTGTTGAGGCTTTGACTGGCAGCTCAAAAGTGTCCAGTACATCTTACTTCCAGTTGATATGTGGAAAGAATATAGGTTTTACAGACTGGTTGTCCACTTTGTTTCCTGTAATACAAAATGGCTTAAAATTTGTGAATTTCAAAAAATTTTCAATTTTCTAATTGTGTGATGTTTGTTTTCTCTCTCTCTGTTTTTTCTCCCAAATCTGTCTTCCCTCTCTCCTGACATGGATCCAATCACTCCACGGGACTACAATCACTTTCCTCATCGATGAACTTCACCTGTGATTGGATCAAAAACACTTTGTGTTACCTGAATCCTCTCCTGACCAATCACATGGCTCTACCTGCCATTCAACCATTTATAATGGTTCGACTCTGTGTGTGTGTGTGTGTGTGTGTGTGTGTGTGTGTGTGTGTGTGTGTGTGTGTGTGTGTGTGCATGTTTCTCCCCCCTCCCCTCCTTCCAAACTCCCCCTGCATCTTTTCTTCCTGGTCTGTGGAAAGCAAATGAAGAATCTTGGGCGGAAGGCAGTTTCTGCGTGCTTGTTAAAAAGAACAATCTTTGCCAGAGAAAAGTGCTGCAGCAACTCTGCTGCAGAACATGCTCGCAAAAGGGGTGACGGGATGTACTCACTGGGCGTAAAGGGAGCGCAGGGGGGATGTGGGGGCACAGGGGGCACCCGTCCTTCTCAAGCCCCCCTGCCCACTCATTCACAGTCACATAATTTATAAGAGAATCTGTGCCTCTTAAAGGGACTGCATCGGAGGTGCGATGACAGGACTACAACAAACCTACCTTTTTTTCTGTACTGGGACACACACATGTGGTCAGGGTGTAAAATGACTGGGACTTATTTCAAGAACAAACGAGCAAATGAAAACACAAGTGAAAACAAATGAGAATAAAAGTGTCGGTATTTTGTGACCAAAGCATCAAAGCCAAAATAATTGAACCTTCTTTTTTGTTGCCAGTGTAGGAAGCATAGCTAAAAACAGGAGCTACTCACCCTGTGAAACTCTGAATACGTCTGTGTGCATTTTTATTTTGGCTCCTCTTCCTCCTCTCTTTGCAGTGTTAATGATAAACAGATGGAAAGTGAACATACAGTAGGAAAGGCCCTGGTTTTCTGCCTGTAAATATATGTCAGAGGGGGAAAAAAAGAAGATCACTCAGTAATGTGAAAATAATGTCTCTCTGGGCTAACGTTGGCTGTTAAGGGGAGGGGAAGACAAATTCACACACAGTTATATGAGGACACACACACACACACGCGCACACACACACACACACGCAGTACATAGGTACATATATAGCACACACATACACTTGAACTCAGACACATCAATCAGCCATCACTTGAAGTGGCAGACACCACCGTGTCACCATAGGCCAAGACCGATGCACGTTACTGACCAAAATCACCTCATTTCATTTATTTAAAAACACAAACCTGCCCTCCAAATAGTGTGTGTTTGTGCGTGTTTGTGCGTTTGTGTGTGTGTCTGTGTGTGTTTGTCTTTATTGGTTTGTGTAGAAGAATGCTATTAATTCTTGATGTAAGCCCAGGCAGCATTGATTCATTCCAGAGGCACTACAAGAAGAGTCGATAGTCTTTGCTTCCAGAGCTTTCTGCAGAGAAGGAAATGCTGCAGTGAGTTAAAATGAATTTGTGGTACTAGGGATGCACCGATGCTCATTTTTCACACATGATGCACATTCTGGATACTAAACCTTTGCCCAAAACTGAGTATTGAATCCATCCATTACTGTGACTGAACAATTTAAAGCTCCAGCATTATTTTGTTGTCAGTGGATTAAGTAATTGAAATATAAATCAGATTTATTACAGGGATCCTCTATTTTTTCATATGTAGGTGTGATTTTCAACATGCCATATGAAGTAATCATGTAATCATGTTTTATCTGGGTTGGTGCATCCCTACATGTACTGTGCTCAAATAAAATAGAATTTTAGAAGTTTCAACTCTTTGTCATTCCATTTCAATGGCGGTGCATATCAACTCAAGCATTGCTCTACACTTTCAACACAGAAGGTCAATGATCGACACAGGAAATATTCTGTCTTGTTTCATCAGCAGGTAGAGGTCTCTGAAAGGCAGACAGACTTCAAATTTTTGTGGTGCAAATCCGAGCTGTGACATTTTTACTATCACTTATTTCAGAAAAGGGAAATTTTCTCCAAAATGTCTGTGTCGAAACACATTCGGTCGCAGAACTTTGTGTTCAGTCAACCCAAGAAAAATTGGAAAACAAACACGCTGAGAATTATTATTTTTTTTTTAAGTACATCACATTGTTAAAAATAAACATGAATGGGCAACATCACAACAGAACCAGGAGTCTGTCAGAAATGTTCATTCATATTGAGTCAAAACTGTACTTGTGTTGAGGCCGGCTCACTTCAGGTGCCTGGTTTCTCCTCCTGTCTGTGTCTGAGTCTTACCTGACAAAAGTCAAAGGTCACTCTGGTGGTGCTGGTTTCTAATAAAGAACGGCAAAATAAAATGTTTAAGATTCTTATTCTGTGTGGGTCTTCGTACCTGCAGCTTGAGCATTTACAGTATTAGATGAATTATTGTATTGTCGACTGGTTATGGTTCTTGATGATTTGTAATAAAGCTTGATGAATCCCCTGTTTTGGTTAACAAAAACTTATTCCTGGTCATTGTTTAAGATGACTTGAATTGATTTTAGACCATGCGGCAGTAGACAAACACACACCCCCCTCATATAAAAGCTGTTTTTATTGTGTACCTGTGACATATCTGTGACAATGCGTTATTAATGTTACTCAAAGTTCTAGTTTTGAAAATCTTTTTTTTTTTATAAGTGTTCTTATTAAAATGTTTAATCTGTTCATGATTTTGTTTTTGTTTTTTCAGTTCTCAGTTATTTTGACAGTAAATGAATCAATATTATTTTATTTCTTAGTATTCTTATTGACTGGTTTCTCACTCCCTTTCCGAAACATCAGTTTTTGTGTTTTCACTCTCCTGTTGTCGATTTTTTTTTTTTTTTTTTCCCTCTTGTTTTTTTTTTTTCCCTCTTGTTTTTACAAATCCATGAAAGAAAATAAGGTAATTGAAATTCAGATTATTGCTTTCGGAAACTTTTACTTTTCAGCACTTGATCACATTGATTAAGTGAAAGTTCCACATGCCGCAGGCAGAGCACTTGAAGGGATACGTGTGCACTCAATGACAATTAGACTCAAGTTAAAAACAGGTCACGAACAAAAGGGTTCACTGCCATATTATAGGCACAAGCTTCATTGTATGTTGATTTAGTTGAAACTATTTTAAGTAAGGTAGCTAAAATGAGCTTGAGATTGATAACTTTCACATTTTCAGGATTTTTCAACAACTAAGTGATAACAGATAATGACAGGCTATGCTACTTGAAAATCTGTTCTGTCGGAGGACAAATGCATAATAAACCTTCTCATTGTTTGCATTTAACCCATATTCATTTTAATCGATAATAGTAGTAATATCAAGTGTTTCTTCAACCACCTTTGTTGAAACATCTGTCTCTAACCTAGCTCTTAGATGTGATGCACCTGTGTGTCTCTTATAGACAATGAAACAGGTATTTTATATCAGCTTACAACAGGTGTATCATCTATCGCATTGACAATGGTCCTAGAGCAGAATCTGTCCTTTCATCGACTCATTCATGTCCGTTTATTCGAGCATTTCATGATGGGTTTTTCACAAACTATACAAAAATATAGTAACACTCACACAGGTGTTGGGTTTCAGCATCCAACTGTACCCAGCGATATTGCAAGACATATTTTGTCTATGAATAATCCTGATACCATTCTGACCTAGCTCATCACAGAGCACAGTATGCTCTGTCTCATTAAATCAGATAATGCAAGATTTTTTTTTGAAGGATGGAATAAAAGTTAGCACATAAATTTCCCAAAGTTCTCACTATAGGTGAATGTCCTGTGTTGGCTTCAGTGGGCTCCCATGCTGATTCTGGCCTAATGCCTCCAGTATTTCGTGTTATCTTTATATTCTTACACTCAGAGCATATAGGGAGACACATAAGACCTCAGTTCATCCTGCTGAGTCACTGGGGTGTAGAGCATTGGGTCAATGATTATCTTTTCATAGGGCACCGCAACTGGAAAACACGCATGTCGGTAACAAACCTTACTGACCTTCAACAAGGTATTGGCATAATAAGTAGGATATATACTGAAGGCAAATTATGTCCACTTTAAAACAGGTCAAGGAACGCCTCCCCATGGAAATAATTCCACAATATTAAATAAACAGCATGGTTGAGTGAATATGTTTCGACTACTATCTGGGACCAAGCATGTGGAGGTATTAGGGCGTTGGAGGGGGAAGGAGGCATTAAAATTCAGTGCTAGGGGCAGTGGATGTCAGTGTGATATCGGTAAACAGAGCTGGCTCTCCTGACACAGTAGACTGTCCGTGTCCTCACAAGGTCAGCCGAGTCCATAACAGCAGAAAACTTTTACTTCCTTGACTGACAAGCCCTCTTTCTTCCAGGCTCTATTCTTCTCCCATCTGGCAGTGGGAGTCCAGAGTGTCTGCTTTTGCTGAGTGGAGTTGTGCGTCTTTCCATCCCTTGAGAACTTGGCTCCCTGTTTGTTTGTGTGAGTGAGTGAGGAGGACAACAAACAGATAGACAGGGAGACAGTTTGTGTGCATGTGTGTGAAGGAGAGTGACGGCGTTTATTAGGGGGCTGTTTGAATGATTTCAGCAGAGCTCTGTTGAATGGGAAGCCACCGCCTGTTGTGTTTGTACACAAAGAAGCTCTTTTGTTTTGAAAGGAACAATTGAGCTTTTCAGAAAGCCAGAGCACAGACAACCTCGCCGCTGCCTTGAAGGACGCTCACTCTCTCTCTCTCTCTCTCTCTCTCTCTCGTGCACACACACAGCCCCATCCTCATGCCTGAGCCAGTGTCTGTCACCTTTGTCTAATACAAAGGTAGGATAGGGGACAATGTTTAGGCCTCCTTTGTTATGGCTCTTTTCAGCGGTGCCAAGTGCAAAGCTGAAGGATTTTGTTCTCAGCCCTATAGTAAGACTGGACACAATAGCCTCCATACATATTATGAGTGTCCCAAGTGAATGTCAACAAAGTTTATCTAACACCGACTCAGACAAGTGAAAAGATAACTCAACAACTGCATTGCCAGGTGCTGAGATTTTCCAGACTGTATGTGACAAAAACTTTCCAACCCGCCAAAACCTACGCACATTGTCGGCATTTTCAACAGTGGGGGATGTGACCATGAGGTCGCAGGAGGGCATTTCATCTCAAAGTGAAAAATTAGGCAATGGCTTCTTGAAATTATTACAGAGCACTTTTTCATGTAACTAAGCCACAGATCTGCTGATGTTTCCGACACCTGGTCACTAATACAGGCCATTAAAAGGATTCACTTTAACAATGTTCCTTTTAAAGTATTTTCAACCACCACCTTTCCCCACATTTTCCTATCCAAGGTATGCTGATCTCCTTATACTAAGCTTTAATGAAAGGGTTTAATACTTAATACATACTTCAAGGACTCCTGCTCCCCTACTTGTAAAAAGCTTAAAAGTAAATTTAATGTGAGATTGAAAATGCTCCAGTCACTTACTGAGTCACCAGGTGTGAACCAGGCAATTTAAGGATTTATGGATAACTGGCAGGATGGCACATAAACCTGGAGAGAACAAACAAACAGTACACACAAAGGGACCAAAAATGTATTTTTTAACTGAATTTTTATGGTAAGATTTGCTTTGTACAGGTGAAAGTTATAACCACTGTTTCAAAGGGCTGTTGTGAGTACAGTCAATGTCTTTAAGCTTCCAGAGAGCCAAATGAAAATCTAATTTCCAAATGGACTCTGTTTTATGTAAAAGCACTTAGGAAGTAGAAAGTATGCCTGAAAGTAACATCATCAAAATTATATTTTAGCATAATATTAAAACTGGACAGAGAAGAGAGCCCCCACCCCAAAAAAAAGGAAAAGAAGGCATTGTTATTGTGAGTGGGGATGTCAGAAATCAGAAGATAATGAGCTGGATCTTCACTGGAAAGAAACAGTAACAGCGGGTTGTTATAATTGGTGTAAAAGGAACATGATATCAACTCATGACACAAAAGCAAAGACAAAAGTAGATAGCACCCACAAAGCAAAAATGGTGAACAGAGGAGAGAGCCACAGTGGAGGATTGTCGAGGAGAAGTAGTTTAAGAGAGAAGTAAGGCAGCAGGTGTGAGGTCGTGTTGCTCACTCCTGCTCTCTGTCTGCAGGAGAGTACCTGAGCACACATGGAAACTGCCACCTGTGTGATGTGACCTGTATGAAGTGCACAGGTCCAGAAAGAGACGACTGCACCAGCTGTCCTGAGCCACGGTGAGGAGTCAGTCTCACTGTTCGGACACAGAAACTAAGGAGAAGCACTGAATTTACATTTTAAAAAGCATCACTGGAGATGTCTGCTTATTATTAATAATGATAACTTATAGTAGTTTTGTATATCTTTCTTTTTAAAGGAGCAACGATATGTTACCCTATTAATAAGTAGAATGTTGATCGTGACTAAGGTTGGATTTGCACATTCATCGTTAACTTTACCTCCTTTGCAGTTTATTTGATGATGGAAGCTGTGTCATTCGATGCCAGACAGGACGCTACACAGCAGGGAGGCAATGCTATCCTTGCCACTACACCTGCCACCAGTGTACTGATGGGGGACCAGACAACTGCACCAGCTGTGACAGAGGTACACAAACCTGGGTTAGGCTATGAAAAATCTTTTGGCAGCACAAACATAACCAAACCAAATAATTAGCATTATGTCACTTTCACTGAGAGGAAAAACAGCAGGAGTGAAAACATTCTTGACTCTAACATTTTTGAACAATCACCTCTTCTCTCCACCATATAAAGCCTGAATGCTCTGAGCCGTCCCACTTACCCAGGCAGCCATAAGGTAGATTGACTTAGATACACTTGGAAGCCCATCTCTCTAGCTGTGCCTGGAAAGTAAGTGAAATCATGTTTTTTTGTAAGATCCCATGAATAAAGCTAAGGCTCAGACTCCACCAAACAATACTCTTAAAGTAAATTAACGTCACTAAACCTGTTATTCATCCATGGTCTTCTGATAGATGCATTAAAAGGGGAAATCATTTGTTTGATTGAGGGAACCTTAAGTATAAGTCAGCACAAATCTCTCAGGTTTTACCTCCGTTAAAGAAAAAAATGTGTCTGGATTTTGTGATTGAGAAAAAAAAAATTCCACTGGGGCAAGCTTTATGATCTTAGGATCTGCAGCCAATCCAAAGTCCATGAAAAAGAAACTGGACACTTTTTCTTCAGTGTAAAAACAATCGTTATGATAGAACCCCGATGTCATTAGAGGCTCACAGCTGAAGAAATATCAGTGTGAAGGTGGGAGTAATAACTGTGTTTATCACTGTGTCACAGCCAGTATTATGGCTGTCAGAACCAATGTATTTACACTGGGGAGATTGTGTTACACACACACCCACCTACACACACTACACACCAGACAGCCAAGGAGAAGATTAACACCATATTTCCCCGTCACACACACACACACTCAATTAGCCCGCAAGTTTGTCAGACTGTGTTTGCAAATGTGGTTCCATTTAATTGCAGGTCTGTCTGAGGCTCAATGAGACATAACAATAATAACATGAAGAGACCTTCCATCTGTCTCTGCCTGTGTCATTTATCTCTCAAAACAACCTCTTATCTTGGTCAGTCAGTCACACACACACTTGCATACTGGCACATACTGAGCAGACAGTTCTTGATAGCGACTTTGTCATTTCTAGTTTGGGAAGGTTGGTGGTAAAAAAAAAAAAAAATGCAGATAGGAGCATAACAGGGAACAAAGGATGAGACGAATGTTAATAAATCTTATGGAACTGTCCATTTCACAATACTAATACGCACATGTCCAGATGTGCATGAAGTCACAGACACTAAGATTTGTTATCTGTGAAAGTAAAGAGACTGTGAGGTGCTGAACCTTTTAAGCAGCTAAATACCTAACTCGTAAATGTCACCACTATGAAACAATAATGCTGAATATAAAATATAAATATTGAACATTTTATTCAGTTGTCCTCTTTTAAATTTCAATGAGGAATTTCAAGCTGTCGAATATAAACTTTCAAACTGAAAAAAATTAGATTCAAGCTCCACCTCAAAGTTCAAGTTGAGTCAAACTAAATAATGTTAGAACCAAGCGCATGGCTCAACTGTCTTTGGCCAAATCCAGATTTTGTAACTGCAGCATTGAGAAAAAATCCCCCGAAACACATAAACCAAAAACAACTGTTATGATTTCATCTGAATTTACTTGTAAACAGAAAGATCATGTTTTATCTCATACAATGCAGCTGTTGTCTGGGATCCACATTAATTTATCCTTCCTTCACCTCAGCTGATCCATATAAAGGCAGGTCTTTATTTCTAACTCCCTTTGTGTAATATTTTTAATCAGTTATAACAAATTCGACACTCCTGTTTGCGTTATGTGTTCATACTTCCTCTAATCAAATTAAAAGCCCTGTTTGATGAGACAGAATCTCTTACTCTTGGTGCCAAAACTGTACTTTCCTTTTTCTAGTTGCCATTTTCTGTCAGATCAGTTAGCAATGAATCCTCTCTCTCCCCCCACTTCCCTGTGCTCTCTGCTCCGGATGTTTTATGTTTATTTACTCTTCAGTCTCCTTTTGTAATGATGATGAAGTAGTGTATGGCTGCACTGAAGTTTAGAGAGTATATATTGGAATATATTGGAAGCACTCTTCTTTGGCTTCCTTAATTTCCTGAGCAGCGAAGGAACCAGAGAGACTCTGTATGCTGCACTTATAACAAGAGATGCAGCCCTAAGCATTTGGCGCCCATGTGCAGTCCAGCCATGTGTTGGGTTTATTACCCAGGCCGATTTAAAAAAAAAAAAGAAAAGAAAACTCTAAATCTAGTGAGTGTGCTAAATTGCCCGGACTGAAGGCTGTAATCTCCCCGTATTAGAGCCTGTTTGAGCCAGAACCTGACCAAAGCTGGAAATGTGCACTCAGTGAATGAGTGAGTGAGTGAGTGAGTGAGTCAGTCGGTCAGTCGGTCGGTCAGTCAGTCAGTCAGCTTTCCAAATGTCTGAGTATGGAGTATCATTTTTTTGTGTCCATGCAACAACTCCATGTAATGACTTACAGACAAACCAACTACACTGTTTAACATCTCTCTTCTAGACACGCTTGGTGTGGTCAGGTACCTGTTCCAGGGTCAGTGTCGGGATGTGTGTCCGGAAGGGTTTTTCCACTCAGACGGACAGTGCGAACCCTGTCCTGCACAGTGTGTTATCTGTACAGCAGCAAATCTCTGCCTCCACTGCAACAAGGGACATAAGCTGAGAAATGGCCAGTGTGTCCCACTGGAGTGCAGCGCAGGTGAGATGGAGACGTATATATACTAAACTTTGCTCTTTTCATTGATATCACAAAGGAAGCTCTGTTGATTCCAGAGAAGCTAGATATTCTCATGGGAAAGGACGCTATTCTGCCATAGAAAGTCCATAAACATAAATAATATGATCTTTTCTGAAATTCTGAAAGAATTATTGTTTAATTCAAGAAGAGTTTGTGGAGGATTTTATACTAGTGGCAGCAGAGTAACATAGCCAGCCAGAATTGTCACCTTTGGGAACATATATGTTGCACACTGACCTCAATTTAAAGCAAATATTAAAAGTGGAATACACCCACACACAGGGCTCTCAGCCAAAGTTTAAAAGGATCATGTACAATCTCACCGAAGAGTTTTAAACTGTTCTTTGGACCAGCTTCCTCTAGTTTGTACACTATGGTACCTAAAGCATTTAGATTTCTGTGTCAGGTGTGAAACGTACATTTCACTGGAGGAATTTTAAGCTTCTGAGATAACAGTAAGATTGTTTAAGGCAATCAAGTTGCTTTTGAAAGTTCAACATATGACAATAATGCTGTGTGTCCATGAGGTCTTCAACTAATCTGTAGGCTATATGAAGAATAAAAACATATGGCATTTTAACAAAGCAAAGTCATGAAAACAGGAATACAGAAATGCTACATTTATGCACTGAAAATACATGAAGTCTATGAGTTTTCCCAGAAGAAACAATGAAAGATGCAATCATAAAAACTGGCAAATACAGAGCATGAATTGACTTCATTTATCCAGAACTGCATGATGATGATCTTAAACTCAGCAAAGGAATGTTTGCTAAATACATTTTTATCATCAGAGAGAACATGAAAGAGAAACACATTTCACTTTATCAAAGTGGGATTGAGGGGGAAAAAAAAGCTTGAATGTTCGGAGTGAGATGTTCACTGAGATCAGATGGAGAGATGTGGAGGTGGGGAGTTACACCTTCACAGCACTGAATGTGACACGGAGGTAAGGAGAAGAATGATGAGAGTTTGCATGTGAGGATATAAACTGCAGTGTGGGAGGAGGAGAGGAAATGTTTATCATATGTGGTAGGCAGGTCTCAACAGGCCCCACACACTCATTTCTGTATGACTTTTAATTGGTTCATTTAATTCTACTAATACTTCTTTTTTTGTCTTCCTGTAACACCTTTTCACTGAGTTCGGTTTTGCAGACGCACAGCATGGGGACTGTCTCCACTGTGATGAGGGATGCAAGCAGTGCAAACGCAGTGAGTGGACATATATTTCTCTCTTCTTTCTTTCTCTCTTCCTGCCTCTTTCACCTCCCTCACTGATCAGATTACAACAATAAAAGCAGGTCAATAATAGCTTCAGCAGCATCTATATACTGAAGCTCTGTGGCACTTAATACTACAAGTAAAACATAGATTGTGCCGCATTTGCTGTTGTCACAATAGCTTTATTGTTTTAGATATACAGTCTGATTCTTGAGAAGCGTCCGACTGACACATGACTCCTGTCGGCATGTTCCACTGATGTTGCCACTGATTTGCAGAAAACTCATCAGAATTTTATTGAAATGAGTGAAAGTTTTGTTTGTTAGTGTGGCCAAGCGGTCCAAGGCGCTGGATTAAGGCTCCAGTCTCTTCGGAGGTGTGGGTTCGGATCCCACCACTGCCAGTTCCCTAAACTGAGCATTCTGCGGTTCCTCTGGATCCAATCTGCTGGGCAGCACGGCGGCATAGTGGTTAGTGCCCCACAGTAAGAAGGTTGTGGGTTCGGTTGACGAGTTTGCATGTTCTCCCCATGCCTGCATGGGTTTCCTCTGGGAACTCCGGAGGAAACAGGCATGTTTGGGTTCATGGGTGACTGTAAATTGTCCATAGGTCTGAATGTGAGTGTGAGTGGTTGTTGGTCTCTGTCTGTCTCTGTGTGTTGGCCCTGTGATGGACTGGTGACCTGTCCAGGGTGACCCCACCCTCTCCCAGTGTGAGCTGGGATTGGCTCCAGCACCCACCGTGACCTGGAAATGGATAAGTGGTAGAAGATGAATGAAAGTTATTAAAATGCAACTGCAATGTTTTCTCCAATAATCTTCCTGTTTGTTAAGTAATTAGGACATCTTGAAGAACTAACCTGCAGATATCTCCCTCAATAAACTTATCACTGTTTGGATGCACATAGGTGCAGAAAATCTTTCTGTCTTTTGCTGAAGGAAGGTTTATGATGTTCTCCACAGGAAAAAAATGCCTGACATTTCTGAGATGGCAGACTCAGACATAATTCACAGGGTTACAAATGAGGTTTTCCTCTCCTGGGTTAATTCTGTCAGTAACTATATGTCTGCTGCCGCCCTCCAAACTTCTCAGTGACATTTTTAGCAGTATTTGTTACTTTTTTTCATCAGAACTGTGAAAAAAGTCCTGTCTAAATCTCACTTTGTGTGCTCTTCCAGCTCACCTTGTCAGTACAAGTCACATAAAGACAAAAGCACTTCCCTCTCCCAGAGATGATTACCGGCACCATAGTAAGATGTTATTGTACTGAACCCGTCTGAGGTGGAGACGGGCTGTTATTATATGATTACGCATTCTGGGTGGAATATCGTTCTTCACTCTCACTCTCACCACAGCCTCCCCGTCAGCCGCCAGGTCTCACTGATCACAATTCTCCAACCTAAACAAGTCAGGCAGCAGATTAGAATTGTCCCTTTGACGCAACACTTCGGGCAAAAGTGAAGCTGAAACAGCATGTGGTGTCTGTGAGCGGGATCTGATATGTTTGTTTGCATGCTTACACTCTGTGTCATGCATTTCAAACACCATGAAAGCCAGTTGTAGACACTTACAGTAGTATGAGATCATAGTGAGGTTGTTTTTGGTGTAGATCTTAAATCAGAATCAGGATTTACATAAGAAGAGTTTACAGTGAAATTCTGTCATCTTTTATAAAGTGTATGAAAATGCTAACAGGGAAATGACAGACACACTACTTACCCAAGAGAGAGCCAAACAATCCTTCTGAGGTCTTGAGTTTTATTTCCATTTTGGGTAAACTATACCTTTAAGATTGGATTTAACAGTTAGAAATTGTGCGCATATTAGCATGTTAGTTTGTGTGAGCTCGATCACTTTGCTCACCAGCCTGTATGTGATAAGACACAGCAGCATAGCCCTGTCTTCTCCTTTAAATTACTTCTTCCTCTTTTAAAATCATCAGTTTAGTCTTTCCTATAACTACACCTATTAATCATTAAATGGAAGTTTGTACATTTCAAACTATCCTCACGAACAAGGGTTTGAAAATATTTCATATTTGGATGAATCATGTTTTGGTCTTGGTCCTGGAGATGGTGCTGACACGTCTTGTGTAGCTCTTTCAGGCTGATGAAATGACCAGAAGTTAAGTTTTAGCTGAGCTGAAAAACTTCATTATGTATGCCCTCTTTGACACATGGCTTCCTCTGTTCCATCACTGGACTCTGCTGTTGTCACATCTCAGCTCTCCCTTAAGGTTTTCTGTGAACGCCACCAGTTCTGGCTTTGGTGTCATTGAAGAGGGTTGTTAAATGTCTTTTTCTTTTTACCATCTCTGTCCACGATAACTTTTCTTCATTAATCATCCAAGGCTTCAGGAGAGCAGTAATCCTACAGCTCCTTCACTGTGGAGCTGGACTCCTTCTGCTCAGACACTCTTGGCACATTAAAGTTCCTCTTATCCTCAGTGCTCAGCTGTTTTTATGCTCTACAATCCAGCTCCTAAGCCCATCTTGATAAATGCACTATATCGCTTTCTTTCCCCAAAGTGATTGTTCGATCTGATAGCAAAAATGTATCCGTACGTACTCTTTTCCAGATATCAGATGTATTTTTTGTACTGAGATTAAGTGCTAATCATATTTGTATGTGATTTCATACACGTGCACATGTCTGATATGTAATCTGTAGCTTGTGAGTGCATGTAGGCTGTAAATGTGTGTGTGTTTGCACATTCCACAAGTGCATACTTTAGGATATGTATGCCAGTTTAAATTCTGTTGAAATCCCCCCCCTCCCTTCTTTCACAGTTAATATTTATGCGGGCGCTATTTTCTCTCCTCACATAGACACAGCCTCAGGGCATGATTTCCGGCTCCTCACTCCCTCTGTCTTGTTCTATACCTCTGTCCCTCCCACCTCCCCTTTCTCCCAGTCTCACTCTGTATGAGTAATTGCTTTCACAGGTAGTGGCTTGTCGACAGCATTGAAGTGCAAACCAGTGCAGTGTTAAGTTGTGGGATGGAGGGAGGAATGGGGTTGTGGGGGTCGATGGAGGCTTTTTTGGAGAGGATGTATGTCCCAGGGGAGAGTCTGCAGAAGGGGCTTTTTTAGAAGTTATTTTCCTCTCTGTGTCTCCGCTACAACCACCCCTCCCTCCTTCTTTCCCCTTCTCTCTCTCTCCCCCTCTCTCCCTCTTTTTATGCTTCCTGTCTGACCCCCTCTCTCCTTGCTCCCTCTGTCCTCTTTTGACACGGTTAGTCCAGGGGATGACAGCGTGGCTCTTCCTCAGTCACCAGTTGGATTGACAGCAGGAAATAATTTGCCAAAAAATCAAAAACAAGACTTCTCCTTTTCCTCTGTATACAACAACTTTCTATCACACACATCTGAATTGCTTATTAATACAATGCATATATTCTCCAGCCTCCAACAACGAAAAAGATCCATTAAAAAAAAACAACAACATGTAAACAGAAAATATGGTATAAATTATGTTTCATAGAATGTGTCACTCATTGTTAGTTTTTTGGTCATTCAGCAAAAGCACACCTGCAGCACAAACACACACATGCATACACAACACCAACACAGGACACCACAACATCAGCAGCATCTGGCCTCTGACGTCTTTAAGATGAGTCAAACCAACAGCCAGAAATAACTGCCTCAGAGTCTTTGACTTTGCCATCTGTTTGATGGCCGGTGTGTTATTGGATTTGTTTGTTACCTGGCTGATTACACTCATATGAGTAATCTGAAGGCTCCATTCAGCTCCACACTGACCTGGACACAGTTGTTGTGTGTTGCCAGAGTGCCTCCTGCTGGTGTTCAAAGAAACTGTTAGTTGAAATCTACTGCCTTTGGGAGCACACAGTGTTTGGCTGTAAAATGTGATTTTAATCATGCATAAACTCTTGTGCTATAAGTTACATTATCGTATGTATGTAGCTCACAAAAAGTATGAAAGCTACAACCTCAAGATTTCTTTTGCCTCCTGCTCTTTCCAACAGAACATCCAGAAGAGCAGAACCAGGAAACTGTCTGCCTCAAATGTGAAGACGGTTTCTACCAGTACGTTTCCTCAGTTGAGACTTTTTCCCTGAGTGGCATCCCCTCAGTCATTGGTCCAAATATTGACACTATCCGTCCTTCTGTTTGTCTGGCAGGTTGGGCTCAGACTGTCATCAGTCCTGTCCAGATCGGACCTATAGTTCAGACGACACCATGGTGTGTGCTCCGTGTGAAGACAAACATTGTGGAATCTGTGACCAGTCCCAGTGCTATTGGTGTCAAGATGGATTCTTTGTCTTTGGTAAAACTTGATTCTTTTATCATACTGGACTGAGTCATGGGACATTCTTCCATCTAACACTCATATTTTTTAATGCCTGCACACAATCTGTTCATCCCTTATGATCACAAGCCTCCATCTAGGATGGCAAATCATTTCTGTCATTAGATATATTTGATGTTATGCTGTCCAGATGGAGAGTGCGTGGATCACTGTAAAGAAGGTTTCTTTGTGGATGAGGAGAGCCGGGAATGTGAGCCATGTAACCAAGCCTGTCGCACCTGCGGAGGTCCACAATATGATGATTGCGATTCTTGTGAGGATGGATTCCTTCTGGACCATGGAAAGTGTTTGGAGGGAGGAAAAATGGCTCTCTGCCCTGAAAAACACTTCAGAAACAGTATGAAAAATGTTCATTTTATCACAATGCTAAATGTTGTTGACACATAATGAAGCTGCAGTACTGCTGCAGATGTCTGCCTGTGAAGTGTGAAGTGTGTTTGCAGCAAGATATATTTTTCTGTTGTTAGTTACTTGAAATACACTATTCATTATTTTTCATCCCATCTTACTTCCTTTGAGTTTGTTTGATAATTTAATCTGCTCTTTTATATCATTCAACCCTTTCTATTTTGTCCTGGTTTCTGTTTTCTTTCTGTCGTCAGGTAATAATGAATGTGAGCTGTGCCATTCCTCCTGTAGAACTTGCTCTGCGGCAGGGAAGGAGGGTTGCAGGAGCTGCCACTCAGGTGAACATATTCTGTCTGTGTGTAGCAATAGAATTACTCCTGAAAGGCTCTGAAACTGTGAAATGTTAGAACTGGTCCTCGATGGTTTACACAGTGTGATGAATCTCTTCATTCTTTTCTGTAATCAGCGGTTTGATGTATCTGTTTATCTTCAGGTCGGTTTTTGACTGCTCAACAGACGTGCATGTCTCATTGTCCGTTTGGTACGTTTGCCAACAAGGCGTCGAGCCAGTGTGACGACTGCTCCAAAGGCTGTGTCTTGTGCCTGGACGCCCAGACATGCCACAGCTGTAGCAGGGAGCTTTACCTGCAGGATGGAGTGTGTGTGGTGGAGTGTCAGAGGTGCTGTCATCTTTCCTCTTTTCTTGCACATGAACACACATCTTCATAACATATCATATTCACCTTGTTCTCTCCTCTCGCTGCCTCTTTTCCAGAGGGTTTCCTGAAGGTGGCAAATGCCAGCCGTGTGCCTCAGAGTGTGCATCCTGCCAGGGAAACGCCTCCCACTGTCTGAGCTGTCGGAGTCATTACTTCCTAATGGAGCGCTCCTGCAGGTCACACTGTCCAGACGGTTATCATACCTCAGAGACAGAATGCCGCCAATGTCCAGCGTACTGCAGCAAATGCAACCAGGACGGCCTCTGTGAAAGTGAGAGCTCTCTGTGGAGCACTGTTAGACGTTGTATGACACAATTTACACTTTTTGTGTTAAACTTTATGTTGCTGTCAAAGTGAAAAGAGGATAAAAGGAGAAATGGGAAATTAGTGCTGACCAAGAGAAACCCCAGTTTTTATTCATGTCTTTCACTCATCATGCGAGTGTCACAGCCAGAACAAGAAAAAAGACTTTAAATATTTATACAAATCCATTTTTTTAAGTCAATTGATAAAAAAGTTATATTTTAAATTATACATATAGTATAACAATAATTAGAAAAACTTTTCTTTTTTTTCCTAACTGGCCTAGATTTCCCTACTTTCAATTTGCTCTTCTGCAAAAGATGTACACACACAATAGTGTGTTTCTTTTCTTATCTTGCTCTGCTGTTCATGTTTCTCTTTCCCAGAGTGTGCCGTTTCATACTTCCTCCATCAGGATAAATGTGTGGATGACTGTCCTGACGGCTACTTTGCTAATGAGTTGCAACAGGAGTGTGTGCGTTGCCATGCCGACTGTGCCTCATGTGATGGACCACACTTTGATGACTGTGAAGGCTGTCACAACCACAAAGCTATCCTTCATAATGGCGAGTGTCTGGCTGAGTGTCCCGTTCGCACTTACTATGATAAAACGAACAAAGAATGTAAAGGTAAGTGAGTTGGGAACCTGGAGTGATGTGACACAACTATAAAAAGTTGGAACCATTACAGGATTGATCTTCTACTTTTCCCACCATTTTAGTTGGCTGTGTAAACGCTTCTTATGTTCCCAGATTGTTCCAGGTCGTGTTTGACCTGCTCGGGCCCAGAGCCTTCATCCTGTATCAGCTGTGAACCCAGCAAGCGTAAAAATGCAAACGGACATTGTGAGTGGATCAGTCGCTGCTCTCTGCACTCTTATGTGGACCAGAATGGGGAGTGCCAACAGTGTCAAAGACTCTGTGATCAGTGTTCTGGGCCGGACAGAGACGACTGCCTCAGCTGCAAAGAGCCACTTCTCCTGCTGAGTAAATAATCAAACCAAACCACAGTGAATAGAACATGTTTCAGACGAAGCTATATCATATGCAGCGCTTCTTGTTTCATGTTTGGTTTTTTTTTTGGTTTTTTTACTTTGTTCATCAGACAGCACGTGTGTTCAGGAGTGTCCTTTGGGCTACTATCCTGAAGGCAAGGATGAGCGTGTGTGTGAGCCGTGTCACTTCAGCTGTCAGTCGTGTGTTGGCCGTCACAGTGTGCAGTGCGTCACCTGCCAGCCTGGATTCTTCAAACAGGGCAAGAGCTGTGTGGAAACCTGTCCAGAGAGGTGAGAAGACAGACGCCTTTTTAGAGATATCATCCTCGCCTTTTTTCATCACCATAAACCAAACCAATGTCCCCTCTTCTTTTCAGTCACTTCAGCAACACTGCCACCATGGTTTGTGAGCACTGTGACCCGTCCTGCAGACGGTGTGCAGGCCGGGGCAACAGAAACTGTCTGAGCTGTCGGGGAGGCTATGTGTATCTGAAACAAAGAGGGCAATGTCTGCAGAGTTGTCCCCCAAACTACTATGAAGACAGTTTGTCCAAGAGCTGTCGCATGTGTCACCCAACGTGCAAGACATGCAGCGGTAATGACATCTTGGCTTTAGTTTATTTATCTGTCCTATATGTTTGTTGTTTTTGTCCATTTTTTGGGAGGGTCTTTGTTTTACTTGTTTATTAGTGAGTACAGATGAAAGCTGACAAGAGGTAAGGGGGAAAAAAAAGCAGAGTGACTTTGTGAAGGTCTATACAAACTGAGCTGAAGTCAAGTCACTGATGTTGTAGTTACATGATCAGAAATGTAAAAATATTCATGTCAAATCTGCACAAATATCCTGAAATAACAGGTGTCACCAATAAAATATGTTATTTATATATTTTTGCCTTTCGAGCGCAGACACAATTGTGCTGTCTTTTGATATGCCATTGATCTGTCTGTCGGCAGGAAAGGAAATCTTTTACATTTGGATTGAACACATTCAATTAGACTTCAGGATGAACTCACTCAATTTTGGTGGAAAAGAGTTTTCATTTCATTGTTGTTGAATTCATAAACACAAACACACACTTCACACAGACAGGATGCACAATGTAATTTGACTGGTTGGCTTTGCAGCCCAACACTCAGCTGTAACTGAAACGTCCCGTTTCTGTGTCTCCTCCTCCAGGTGATGGTGCTCTGCTCTGTCAGTCCTGTTATGAAGGCTTCATTTTTATGAATGGTTTCTGTGAATCTAAGTGTCATGTCGGCTTCTATGCTACTTCACAGGTAACAGGCAGACACACAGACACTGTGTTACATCATTTACAATAAAAACAAACAAAGAAACATGTGATACCCAAAACTAATGAAAGCTGAAGCTGCTGTTTATTACGGTCATGTTGAGGTACATGTGTAAGACTGTTGTGTACTGTTGTGCCACTTGTGTTGCTGCAGGCCTCTGATTCCAAGAGCGATGAACCAAACTGCCGGCCATGTGACTCATCCTGCGTGGACTGCCGAGGTCCCAGCCAGTGGAACTGTACCGTGTGTCCGGCCACCCGGATCCTGTCCGATGATGGCCGCTGCCTGAGCTGCTGTGGAATTGAGGCACACCGCAATAAGCCCATACCATGGGAGTGCTGTGACTGCAATGCATCTGAAGGTAAAATCAGTGTTTGTATGTATGTGATTCATCGGTCACAGTCTTCAGGGCATCTGACATTTAGAATGGCTGTCCTGAATTGAGCTACTTAACAGTGTTCCTGTTTTGTATACATGAATTTTTTCTTCCTGCCAAACAAAGTTTTCAGTGATTTAGAATAATCCTTTTACTGGGAAGCACCCAAGACGTTTACCCTGCAGTCCTCACAGACAAGCCTGTGTTTCATTCAAAGTGGCATTCTGTAAAAGGCACATTAATCAGGAACAAACCCAGTATACAGATGGCGTTGGTCCGATCTAATTGTGCTGTATCTCCTCAGATGAATGCATCATGGGTGTAAACTTTGTGTTGGGAGAAGCTAAGGATTTAGAGGCTCAAGGCCACACCGCCAAACTCTTCGTCACTACTTGTGTTCTACTTGTTCTCTTTGTGGGCGGAGGCGTGTTCGTTTTCCTCAGTGCCCGATCTAAAACCCTTGCCATCACACCTCAAATCAAAGCTGGAGGCTACGAGAAGGTGGAAACCAATGGCAGCATCACTTCACGGCCCAACACCTCCTCATATAGCGAGTACAGCGACCGGATCATTGGAGGAGAGGATGATGAAGATGAAGATGATGATGTTGTCATCATCATGGGACAAGATGGGACAATGTATCACAAGTTTAAGTACGGACTTTTGGACGAGGAAGACATTGAATTAGAGTATGATGATGAGAGCTACTCATACAGGTGAATAGGAAGCGTTAGATATCACTCAAGAAGAAATACAAATGTAACATTTGGCCATTTGGTATTTGATTTGGTTTGATTTGTCTAAAACACAACGGTTGGAGGATCAGAACAGGGACTGATCATGTTCTGATCATGTTTGTGCTGGCTGTTTCTTATATTTACAATATTATATCCTCTTTTTTCAGGGTTGTATTTCATCATGATATCTGATTATAAAGCAGCCCAACCTCCTCACCTGCCACGGTTTTATCACAATATTATTTGTATTCTCATTATTATTAATACATGTCCGATGTTTGTAAAGCACTGAGAGGGTCTGGTCCAAGCCTCAGAAGAAGGTCCCAGAAATTGATTTGGACTTATACATATATACATACACATATTGGACATATACAATTGATCAAATTCCTGCACAGATTGGTCAGATTCTGATGGTGTAGTAAATTAATCTATTTTTTTTCGCTCTACATCAAACATTTTGGATAATGTAGAATTTTTTTTTGGTTTGGTTTTTTTTTGATCAGGTTTGTGTGAATAATATAAGAACAGTTGGATTATTTAAGTCACAAACCTCAGGGGAAGTGGTACACGTGTTGTTTTTATATGTTTTCAAAATAAATGGATAGTGTGCAGTATCTGATGATATTTCTTGAAGACAATCTTAAGCATTGATAAAATCATAGTAGTTAGAATTTATGCCCACTGACAACAGGACAGAAGTCTGGGGGAGAAGTGAAGCTTTCCTTAGAATATCTTCTTCTAGTTCACCTTAATGTTTTGACTTCACTGACTCACAGAGATAATAGCAGCATGTTTGAAGAGCTGGTTTATTTGGTATTTTTCTTGTCTGACTCATTGTTTCACAATAAAATTGGATTTTGATCTATTTGTTAATGTGTTATGAACTAATCTGCAGACGTGCTGTTGTGACTACTAATGAGTAATGTGGACAAATTGGAAATGTTTTTTGACAGATTTGTTCTGAATTTAACTTGTTCGTGATCCACAGGTCAATTTAATATTCAGTATTCTCTCAGGCTATGAGGACACCGCTCGTCCTCTGAAACGATAACCTTTACACTGAAACCCCAACAGAACTGGTTCAGTCCAGTCTCTTATCTCAGGCTGTACTGAACAAATAGACATCTGCCTGTGTCCTTCCTTCACATGTGCTGGCTAGACATCAGCTTGATGTCTGTAAATGTGATTTCCATACCAGAAATATTATATTTATCAAAAAAATAAATAAAATAAAAAATTCAGCCCTCCGAGAGATTTACTTCACTTTTAGTATTTGTGTTTTTGCATTTGTTGAGTTAGTATTTGATGACAAAATTGTTTTGAGGAGTTAATAATAGAATTTTAGTTGTGATATTAATATATTGATTTTTTGTTTTAATCTGACAGTAACATTTGTATCTGTGTGCAGTTTCAGAAGCCGATACAGGAGTAAAGTTTCCTATATACAGATGAATCCTTCATCGTTCTGACGATGTAACACGGTGTAACTCAAACCTACAGTGAGATTTCTTCTTTAGAATAAGTGCTTTAGCTGATGATCATCATGACTTATATTTTATAGCACACAATATCAACAAAACTTCATGTAACTGGGAATCTGTCAACATTATACAGTGAAACATTGCTTACAGAATTTAGGTTCTTTTTGGTGACAGTTTAAGTAAAGAGACTAAACTGATTCAAAATCAAACATACAAGATGATCAGACTGAGCACGGGGGAGGGTCTGGAATAACAGCTACACTGACACAAGGTCACAGCAACTTGTTGCATGATTAATGTCGACATTAATTTCTTATCTTTCACTCCTAAATACCAATTTTAATAAACTAAATAATAAAATACAGAATCAAAAACCAGAAAAACAAAGCTGGACTCATACTAGTCATTCATTTAGAACAATCATTTCCAAATAACAGTATAGAATTAATAGTCAAATGTTTGAAGTAGTTTTTGGTTTTTTTGTTAAAATCCAACAGTTGCAGGCACAGGGCACATTTTCCAAGATTTGTCAACAGTTTTTGAATATATTTCCTAATATATTCCTAATAATATATTTCCATTCAAAAAATATAAGGTTTGTATATGCCTATATAGATATGAAGAATTGTAAGCATTTGTAGGTCTTTCAGTTCAGACTTCTGCATGATTATTCCGTCACATTAGTATAGTCTAAATCTGTAAATAACAGAGGACATTGTTGTTCATTTTATCCCACCCAGTGTTGTACTATCTGTAACAAACCCATGGAGAATACTGGACGAAAGGACTGCTAAAACATTTTGTACACATTTCATTAATTTAATAGCTCCTGCTTCTTATTCAGTGATTCCAGTTAACAAGCATTCAGATTTTTTCTGCTTTATGCATCAAAAAGCCCAAATCCAGAATCTGGTTCAGTATAAGAGTCACTCATTTTCAGGGCAGTGATAAATAGAACAAGACATGGGTCATACTGGAAATACACTTTCTCCCAGAGAAAATTAAAGAACAAAGAGGGGATACTTATTAAATTATTTAGATGATTTCATTATTTAATTCCAGGTTTTTCACCCTGATGCCTGCATTTAGTCACATTGTTGCATAAGGTCATCAACAGTGTCTCTCTTCTTTTTGTTACAGATAATAATGCCCAGACTGTCCCTCTAACCATCTGACGGAGAAACAAATCTCAACAGAAAAAGGATTAAAGAGATGATATAGTTACAAAGTTGTCTAGACAGCGTTCACAGAGCTGAGTTTATGGTTTATATTTGTGCCATTTCTAATTTTCACACAAAGCTATTTTAAGTTGTGTTTTCTGGTTACCCTCATCCTGAGATATATATCTAAATGTAATCACGTTCTCCCCTTAATGACAAAATATACAGCAGGAGTACTGGTATTCAGGAGCTGCATTCAGCCGACTGCCACTGAACCAATAGAGGAAGTAAAAGTAAAAAAAAGTAACAAACAAAAAACTCTTTAGTACAGTAACGCTAACAGAATTTTAAAAAAAGATGAATTTTTATAGTTATGTCAATCTGCAGCCATAGTGACAGCTGAGAGATCTCAAATTGAGGCTGTGCATTTTAATGAGTACAAATACGCAAACCTGTGTGTATGCAGAGTTGTGTGTGTCTGCTTGAAATGAAGGGGTCACAGCGAGCCGTCAGTGACCATTCATAATAGTCTGTGAGGAAGATGCTGTGGTGGAGGGCAGGTCCGAAGACGAGCTGGGACAGCTGGTGAAGAAGTTATCGTCTCTCAGTTTGAGATGCTCTGGCAGCTCCAGCTTGACCTTGGACTCCTCAATGTCATTGTTGATGGCAGCAATAAGGGCTTCTGTTCAAACAGAGAGGAGGACGTGGAAGAAGTAGAATCAAGAATATAAAGGTTTTAGGAAAAAAGGAAACAGGACAAAGAGGAAAAATAATGTGATCAAATGGTGGGTGTGAAAGCAAGAGAGAAAAGTGTCATACCAAGTGAGGTGTAGCTCCTCTCTGGTCGGATGTAGCCGACCATTACAACACTGAGGATCTCCCCATAAAAGTCCTCTTTGAAAGTGTGAATCACATGGGTCTCCTAGAAGCAAAAAATATATTTACAGTTTTTTCAAACTAATTAAACAAATGCCATCTTCAATGCCATCTCAATGTTGTTCTCTTTTTTCCTGCTTATTATTCCTGAAAACTGAGAAACCATGTTATAGGGAAACCAGGAACATTTCCTTTTCCAGTAAAATATAGTATCAATTGAGCTAAACCATGAATCTGGCAATTATCCAATGCCACTCTCTTAAATGGATTTACCACTACATTTATTTTAATTAATGACCAAGTAGATCGGAGTCAATGGCACGTTTCTTGTCCTTACCATGGACTTCTTGGTATTTTTGTAGTAAGGGTTCCAGCCAATGCTCATCACCATCTTGTGGACATCCCCATTACCTACGCAGGCCCAGCCATAGTAGATCCCTGTGCTGATATCTGAAGGGAGATTGTCCACCACAGAGTCAGGGAAGTTGGCTGGGGATGGGACAGAGACAGGAAGAAGGAAAAGAAAATGATCTGCATGTAAAATCGAGAAATTAATTTAGTTTCTCAGTGGCACCTTCAAACTTTGATCTGAGTGAAGATTACCAACACTCCAAATCCACACAAAAATTTCCCATTACATTGTGAAAAATGAACTTCTCCAAGTTCTCACTTTTCACAAAGAAAACATCTTCACCGTCTGAAGCTATGCATGGTTAGACACAAATCTTTCTGTAAAACTGACACTTGTGGTTAAAAATGTTTGGATTTATTCTAATCATATTCGGGAGACCTCTCCGCTCACCTTTTTGGGGGTAAATCAGCTGATCTGTACCTGTTTAACATGGATAACTAGAACGGTTGTAAATTATGTGTCAGTCAGATTAATTAAGGTCGGACTGCCGATTTCAGGCACTTGTGTTGAGCTTCCACCTCCCAAACACCAAATGTCTTAGTGTATGACCCACTATGATATTATTTATCAGAACAGGTTTATGCTTTGGTGGTGCCGAGGGCAGATCTGATGTATATCATGTGTAAACATCAACGCTTCCTCTGTCAAGTTCAATTACACATCTTCCTTAGAAACTGCGACGTTCAGTGTCTTGCGTAAAAACAGAAACTGACTAATTAAACTAACTGACGGTTGCACCTGTTCACATCAGGTCAGAGCCGAAGGCACACTCATACAGATTAATAGCGGAGAGTGAGCTCACCCGTGGGGATCCCCAGCTCTTTGCTGCCTCTCCCGAAGCCTCTGATCACCTCTCCCCGGCAGAAAAACGGGAGACTTCTCATGGTTTTTCGGTAACGATCAGCCGTCCGACAGAGTGACCTCGACCCACACAGGAAGTCTGAGCGGCTAACTGAGCACCTCTGTGACAGCTAGCTGAACTGAAGCAGCTCAAAGTCCGTCCTGGTTTTTGATCCGTAGCTTCACTCGTGTGAACAGTTTGTCGGAGTTGAATAAAGTTCAATTTGAATCAATAAACTGCGTTCGTAACAATTCAACCGACTGTGCTAGCTAGGCTAACGACTATTAGCTTCAAACGCAGCCTGTCCCTGGAAAGATCTAGACCGGATCAGTTGGTGGTTCGGGACTTGAGGACTCTGGACCCGGGCTCTGCTGGGTCCAAAGTCTCGGTGTGACGGTGTGAATGGACGCTGGTTGTCGGCGACAGTCACTGATGTTACATGCGTTTCTGCTCTGTGTCCCAAACGCCGCAGCTGACGTCATTGACCACGTGGCTAAGGCCGGTGTGTCAACCGATTTGGTTCCCCGTTGGAATTCCTGCTCCCCCGTCGAAAAGCCATGTTAACTGACGCCACCCACAGGACCAACCCAGAACAACTGGTTCTATGGACAGCGAAGTGGTACAAAATGATTGAGGATTTGCGTGAGATTGCAGCAAAAACAAAATTTCCCTATTGGTTTGATCATCTGTTTTTTCATTCGGTACTGCCAGTCATTGTTTTTAATGGAAAAGAATTAATTGCATATTTGTGATTTCTTAGCTCCGAGTTCACGCCTATTGATTTGTTTATAATTTTTACTTAATAAATAAATACCATGCTTTGTTGTGGAATTGTTATTGTGTCTATGCAACAGTTTAATTTGTTGATCATCACAATGACAATTATGTAGGCCTATAGCCTATTTTATGGGCACGTCGTGCAAGAGATAACAGATAATGGGTAGGCTTTCAGGAAAAAATAGTTTAAGTGTTCAGTGAATGGATAATTGATTTTCGTATAAATCATGCTCGTACTTCGAACGAACCTATGGCATAACCTAATTCCCAACCCAGTTTCCCAAGGGCGCAAAGTTGAAAAATTCGGGTGGCCAGGATGCGCGTTTGTCATGTGAATGTATGTTCATGCTGGTAAAATGGACAAACTTATGTTCAACGAGCTCGTGAATTATAAAAAATATGGACGCTATCCGGTGGGTATTTCCGAGGAGCAGAAATATTTCATTCGCAGGCGCTCCGCCCGTTTCCAAATGAATAGTGAGCAATAGTAACGTTATACGTCAAAAATAATGTCATCAATTCGTCAGTCGAGCACGCTAACCAGTAAGCCAGCAGCCCATTTCGCACAGCTAGGCTAGCTGGCATCCATTTACACAAAAATTGACAATGAATGGTCTAACAAATGCATTCTCCATTTATTGTTTTAACGTAATAAATTACATATCAGTAACCTACATATTGTTTGTCCCATTTCGCTTTCCGTACACCCAGCTGTGTTTCTTCCTTAAGTACGTACGGTAACATAGCAACTACGCACGGCTCAGCAGTAAATCAGCGTAAAGGGGAACAGGAACTTGGGGGGAACCAAATCGACCGGTGTGTCAACCGATTTGGTTTTCGAAGTCAACTTTATTGTCAATTCTTCTGTACATAGAAGATACACAGAACAATCGAAATTACGTTTTGCTCTTTTGCCCTTTGTCCTTAACATAATACCAATAAATAAAAGTGTAGAATATACAAGAAGAAGAACAACTAACAAAAAAGAAGCCGACCTTTTGCCCCACGCAATATTATTTCATTTCATTTATTTTTCAATTAAATATGAGTGAATTCTTTATCAGTCTACAAGTGATCATATTTTACCTTTATATATTGCCTTTTTTCTTTTGAGCCCGTTATCCGTTATTTTAGTGGTTTATTGGCAGCAGCCATTGATGTTTGACTCCGACCACCAGAGGGTGACATAACTTTACCCAAGAAAATGTAGGGAGCCTCCACCACCGCTGGAAAACTGAGACCTTAGCTGCCATCCATCCATCATCCAGTGCCACAGTGGCTCCAAGGACTACAGCTACAAACCTGCAGCAGACCCACATCATGAAGTCCCTACAGACACTTGCTCTGATGCAAGTCAGGCCTGTGGTCAGGACACTCATGGACCCCCTTCAGTTTACCTACCTGACTGGGAAATGGGGACGCCATCATCTACAATGTGAGAGAGAATTTAGAGTCACCAATTAACCCAAACATGATGTCTTTGGAAGGTGGGAGGAAACCAACACCGACAAGGGGAGAACATGCAGACTCCGCAGAAGAAGGCCCCAGCGCCGACCTAGAAAAGTTTCAATGAAAGCTAAAATCTGTCAGATAAAAAGCTTTTTATAGATTCAATATCATAATAGTATAATTTTGTATTTTGTACAAATTATATACAAATCCAATTGAATGAAGTACAAAAGTGTAAACGAGGAAAAGAAATTTCCAGAAAAATAACGCAACCTTACAGTACAGATGTTTTTCAAAAATATATAATATAAAAAATATATATTTCATATATAATATATATTTTATACAAGATGGATAAACTTTTGTTTGTCGGTGTAGCATACAACGAAACTTCTTTTGAGCAGTCCAATTTATCCATTGAAAATAAATCGATATACTGTAAATACATATACACAAGCCAAACACATGTCGCCCTTATCCATGCACTGAGTTCTGTGTGTCTCTTAATGGATGGTTGTTTGTGTACGTTTGTCTCTTCGGATGAATGGATGGTTGGTTGTCTCGGTTTCTCTGCATGGGTGAAGCGCATCTGTTTGTGTTTGACTCAAACCACAAGAGGGTGACACCTTCCTTTCCAAAAGGACCAAACCATATCGCAGGAGACGTCAGAAGCACGGTAGAAGAAACAATTAGGAAAAAATGAGATCAGATTGAAAAATAAATAAATTAAAATCAATGCCAGGTAAAACCAAAAAAATAGAAATAGAATTTTGTCATATATTGTATATAATAAGAGTAGATACAGAGAAAGAGATCAAGTGAAAAGGAAGTGATATGAATCTGATCTGACGCTTGTAAATTACAGGTTTGAGGGCTTCACCTATCCAGCTGTTTGTGAGAAAAAATATTTACTCCTTCATAGTTAAGTGTTTTATTGAATACCTGTTATGTTATACTTTTCAAATATGCAGAGAGGGATAAAATACATAACTCCCTTACTTCCTTCAGAGTGAAAATTATGTTGTTTAAGTATTTCCTTTACATTAAATGTATTGTAATCTAACTTGGGATCCAAATGAATGCACTGACTTATTTGCAGAAAAAGAAAAGAAATTACACACTCCGTATTCTTGGAAATACTTGCGTATAGTACTCAAGTAAACATAAATACAGCTCTTAATACATGTATGCTTCATAGGAGTATGCAAATATGTCTTTCTTTTACTTATTGTTATTATTACTATTACTTTTTTGTAAGGCGATTTGATTTAAAAATCTAAAATGACCCATGTGGTGAAATACCGTGGAGTTCAAAGTAAAAATGTGAATTTGTAACACTCCTGTCAGTATTGTTTTTTCCTCCGGTCTAAATTTGCATACACAAATGTTGTTGGGTCTCTTTAACAACTCCATAAAGAGTTTGGTCTAGAACTGCTCTGTGTGTACAGTGCCTTGATGTATATAAATAAATTTGATTTGATACAAATACATTTAATAAACACAGTATCATGATATCATGATTTCCAAATCTGTGCAGATTTCTTTAGGGTTGGTCAATGACTTTACTTTGAAACAATGCAGACAGGAAATCTTGCCTATTTTATCTCTGCTTGATATTCCAGGAAAAGCACTCCCAGCAGGCGCAGACAGTAAAGAGGATACATACAGAGAAAGAAACCAGGCAAAAAGACTTGAGCTTGGTCTGCTGCTTGTAAATTCACAGGTAGGAAGAATCTATCTATTTTGCTGTTTAGGTGAAAAAGAAATCTGTAAATTACACAGTTTATACTTAAATAATGTTATGGTTATTAGATGCCTATCATTTCATCTCCCAGATTCCAGAGTCTTGTTTGATTAAAATAAGAGGAATTTTATTTTCTACATACCAAAGGTGGAAAATTTCAGATATTCAGAAGTAAGTATTTCATGTCTACTCATTATTGTATTGCCCTAAAGTGTATTGACAGAACCTATTAACCAAAATAATTCACTGATTTAATGTTTTCAAATCCCGACCTGACTGACAGAGTAGGAGGTAACTGTGATTGATTTTGTTCTGTTAATAATTCAGTCGAGAAAGAAATGTTTATTAATGAAGGATAAAATCTTTCAGATAAAAAGTTTTCTTGAATAAGTATTATAAAAGTACAACGTTTGCATTTTTAGTGTAGCAGAAAAACTGTGAGTTTCCAGAAAAACAACACTTGTGTAAAGTGCTGATTCTTAAAAAATATATATTTCATGATTGTACTTAGGTAAATGTATGTACGATCTGTCAATCATGTGCAAGCAGTGCAGTGTGTAAGATGCCCATACATCTCAGGAGCTTCAGTTGTTGTTCATATATAAAATCAGAATAAGAATAAATATGATCCCACTGGTAACAGTGGTGACATAGGTGTTGGTTTAACTCCTGTCTTTTAATTATGAAATCAGACGGATGGACATGTTTCAGTTGAAAGTTGCATATCCATGATTCACCAGGGTACATGTTTTATAAACGTGTGGCAATTGTGTCATTGTTCCATTGGCTGTCAAATGTAATAGTTTGCCTAGTATCACAAGTCTGAAACCTGCAGTTTTATGCTGGCATAAAACCACAGAGAGTGAGATTGATGTGACGTAAGGGTGTGTGAGGCAAGGCGTAGTATCACTTTCTTTTCAATTGAGCTAAACCATGAATCTGGCAATTATCCAATGCCACTCTCTTAAATGGATTTACCACTACATTTATTTTAATTAATGACCAAGTAGATCGGAGTCAATGGCACGTTTCTTGTCCTTACCATGGACTTCTTGGTATTTTTGTAGTAAGGGTTCCAGCCAATGCTCATCACCATCTTGTGGACATCCCCATTACCTACGCAGGCCCAGCCATAGTAGATCCCTGTGCTGATATCTGAAGGGAGATTGTCCACCACAGAGTCAGGGAAGTTGGCTGGGGATGGGACAGAGACAGGAAGAAGGAAAAGAAAATGATCTGCATGTAAAATCGAGAAATTAATTTAGTTTCTCAGTGGCACCTTCAAACTTTGATCTGAGTGAAGATTACCAACACTCCAAATCCACACAAAAATTTCCCATTACATTGTGAAAAATGAACTTCTCCAAGTTCTCACTTTTCACAAAGAAAACATCTTCACCGTCTGAAGCTATGCATGGTTAGACACAAATCTTTCTGTAAAACTGACACTTGTGGTTAAAAATGTTTGGATTTATTCTAATCATATTCGGGAGACCTCTCCGCTCACCTTTTTGGGGGTAAATCAGCTGATCTGTACCTGTTTAACATGGATAACTAGAACGGTTGTAAATTATGTGTCAGTCAGATTAATTAAGGTCGGACTGCAGATTTCAGGCACTTGTGTTGAGCTTCCACCTCCCAAACACCAAATGTCTTAGTGTATGACCCACTATGATATTATTTATCAGAACAGGTTTATGCTTTGGTGGTGCCGAGGGCAGATCTGATGTATATCATGTGTAAACATCAACGCTTCCTCTGTCAAGTTCAATTACACATCTTCTTTAGAAACTGCGACGTTCAGTGTCTTGCGTAAAAACAGAAACCGACTAATTAAACTAACTGACGGTTGCACCTGTTCACATCAGGTCAGAGCCGAAGGCACACTCATACAGATTAATAGCGGCATAAAACCAAAGAGTTATGAGAGTGATGTGACGTAAGGGTGTGTGAGGCAAGGCGTAGTATCACTTTCTTTTCCTGTACTGAGTAAACTGTTTACTCCTCTTGGTATGGTAGGGATGATATTCTGACATTTAATGGAAAACTTATTTTATGTAGCATACATGCAAAAATCTTTCTGGAAACTATATATGTCAACATTATGCCAATCTCAACATCAGGCCAGAAATACAGTTGTGCCCCTCTGATGAAATTCTTACAACAGAAGATGAAAAATGTCAGTTAGATCACTTTAACTTTGAAAAATAACCAATAAAAATGTATTTGCAGCCAAACTTTCATCACCATCTTTAATCAAACATTATCAATGTATAAATATGAACTTTGACTTATTGTATCTCCTTTGATATCTTGTTGTTTTGCAGGAGCAATTAAAAACCTGCCTGGATCTGGAACGGAAGGCCCTTATATATGCACTGTTAACCATTACTCCATAGAAGTCACATGCACATAGCAGTGATTCAGACACACCTTTACAAATTCTGACACATCAGGTTACATTTGTAGGCAGGCGTAAATAGTTAGTTAAGATAGTTAAGATCCTCCTGTCAAATAATGAATTTCCTGAAAAGGCGCTGGAGATCGTTGCTGAAGCTCAGTCTTGTATTGGGATCACTAGGGATGCTTTCCCTACTTAGTCTCACAAAGGCAAAATGGGATCCTACCTATATTATCAGCTACAGCTGGTTGGCATACACAGATTCAGACGGCATCCCAGAGACAGTGTGCAACTGTTCAGCAATCCTGCGGGGAGAGAGAGAGGCAGTGGAGCAAGCCAAATTACTGGGTGTCACTAGAGACTTCCGCAAAAGTATTCACATCCCTGATGAATATTACATTAATGCAACCATGGACTGCAGGTGTGTTGCTTTGAACTACACATTCGAGTAATTGCTTGACTTTAAAGTGATAGTTCACTTTGTGTTCAGTTAGGTGTCATGGGGTTGTGCGAGCCGGGGGTTTGGATCAGACAGAGAAGGCTAGAATCTATACTGGGCCACAAGAAGTGCTCAAACTATTTGAAATAAAGAGCACATTTAAACAGCTATAGGATTGTTTTTAATGAACATCTTTTAAAACTATTGAAAACATGTTTGTTATGCTGGCCTGCCACACAGCAGCACGTAGTTCGGGTAGTATGTTGATCCAAATTGTGGGCAGGTAATACACTGACTATATGCATGACTAACTTGCACAACCACATGACATTTAACCCAAACTGTCACGTTAGTCCATGTTTGAATTTAAATGATACCAATTTCCAGTGTTATTTAGTTAGTATTATGTATTTACAGTGAATTCAGGTTTAAAAGGAAATACTTAACCATCTCGTTAAGTCAAGAAGAGGAGGACTTCCCTCTAGCTTACTCTATAGTTGTGCATCATAAGGTAAGCTAATTCTGAAGCCTGTATATAATTTCAGATACATGATAATAGTTTAGAAGGTACAAACAAGAGGATTATTTGTATTTCCATGCTCTAGGTGCAGAACTTTGAGCGACTGCTGCGGGCTATCTATGCACCTCACAACATTTATTGTGTCCACGTGGACAAAAAGTCTGAGCCCACAGTCTTCTCTTCTATCATGGCCATCACTTCCTGTTTCCCAAATGTCTTCATGGTCAGCCATCCTGTTAGTGTGGTCTATGCTGCCTGGCCACGCGTCCAGGCTGACCTGAACTGTATGGCTGACCTCTACAATGCAAACACAAAATGGAAATACTTCCTCAACCTTTGTGGCCAAGATTTTCCTCTGAAAACCAACTTAGAGATTGTGAGAGTGCTGCGCTCATTGAAAGGGATGAACAGTTTAGAATCAGAAAAAATGCCCGATGGAAAGAAATGGCGAGTGACAAATTCTCACAAGATAGTTGATGGAAGTATTCAGGTATTTCTTTTGAATTTTTACTCACAAATGATTTAAAAAATAACTTTGTTAAAAGTTCAAAATTCAGACTGACCATAATTAACATAACCTAATTATTTCATATGCCTCAGGGGACAGGGAAGGCAAAGGACCCATCTCCTTTCAACCTGCCCATTTTGTCAGGAAATGCCTACATGGTGGTTTCTCGGGGTTATGTCCGCAGTGTACTGGAGGACAAGCGAGTATTGGCACTGATTGAGTGGGCCAAAGACACCTACAGTCCTGATGAATTTCTCTGGGCAACCATTCAGCGAATCCCAGGAGTTCCTGGTTCAAGTTGGCCCAGCATCAAATTTGACATGTCAGACATGAACGCCATTGCTCGGCTGGTGAAATGGGAATGGCATGAGGGCTCAGAGGGGATTCGGGATGCTGTGTACCCCAAGTGTCAAGGGCACCACATCAGGTCCATATGTGTATATGGCGCCGGAGACTTAAAATGGATGCTTCAGCAGCATCACCTCTTTGCCAACAAGTTTGACACAGACACAGATCCCATTGCTGTGTACTGCTTGGAAAAGTATCTGCGACAAATGGTGCTGGCAGAGTTGCTCTAGACATTTCAGAGGGTTGGAAATGAAGAAGGAAATTATCTGTAGAAAATAATTTAATTAACAGATAGTTAATAAAATGATCTGCAGCGATATCTAATTTAAAATGATTTATATTTCTAGTGTGGTTAGAAAAACAAATACATTTCTATGAGAAACAACAGATTGATATAGATCCAACAATATGCTCCTCTCATTGGTGGTGTGACTTTATTACGCTACGTGTACACTGTGGTGTGTATTTTTTATGCAAAACGATGACGACGAGGAACACATCTTTAATGATGTAAAACATTTTACATACTGAACAACACATGAATACCTTTCAAGCAACAAACAAATGTATGTAAATATAGTAAAAAGGAGACAAATGAAACATAAACGCATCCCAACTTAGAGAATGGGCAGTCTTTGTACTGTACCTATCTAACCATTACTGAACATAGTGTACTTCCTCATTACCCCCCAGCAGTTCTCTCTCTGTCTCAAACATGTGCAGCAATCGGAAAAACGATGACTAAAATAACACCGGTACACAATTGATCACTTGGTTGAGTAATCCGACCAGAAAAATCTGAAATAGTTGCAACTCACAGCATGCAACACATTACTGCAGCTACTGATAAGTGCTACTTTGCTACATCTCAAGTATTTGCAGCATCATTTACAATGTTAGTAGAATTGCCAACTTGTAGCCTTTTTCAAGAGTGGATGATATTTTGGGTGAGATAAGGTGTGTATGGCAACAGGCGCCTCCACTGCTGTGAACAATTCAAAACCCAGCTCAGCTATTACAAACCACAGGCTTGAATAAAACAAAGATTTCTTTCACATGTGGATCACAACTTTGTAAACATTCTCTATCCAACACTAGAGTCTACATAGAGTATCTCTTAATGTTACAGTCTGTTGGCAAAGCTGCAGTCACATCCGATTTGTCGGATGTGACTGCAGCTCATAAGGAAATATATTTATGAACAGTTGGGCAGTTATAAAACGTGTTTGTATGTAAGGCTTTACTGTGACTTCAGAGAATCCCCATTTAATATTACATTAGGTGTCACAAAAGTTAAAGCTAGCAACTCATAGCTAAGATTAATTAAGCTTGTTAGTAATTCCTCCAAAGTGAAAGAAATAGGAATCATTGTTCAAAGATAAAATCAAAGAAAACAAAAGCTGTCAAATGGGAACACAATCAACTTGCTGTGTAAAATCCGGTAGTGCAGGATAAAGCATTTTCTCAGTCACAGTAAATACAGTTTTGTGTTTACCCTCAGGTTAATCCAGCTGAACTGAACAAGCAACTACCTTGCACTTTGTACAGTGGCATAATCTTTTCTGACACGTTGTTGGTGCAGGAAATATTTTATTGCAGGCTTCCTTTTTCAGACATGCTGTGGTAGTATACAGCAAACTGCAGAGAGGAGATAGGCAGGAGCCAGACAGCTCGTAATCTTCAAACAGCTGAGTTCCCCTTCTTGTCAGCTCTGAGTAAGAGAGAGAATGACAGGGAGACAATTGTATTACACTTCTGTCATTGAGACATTAGAACCTAATGTTTAAACCAAAGGACCCCCCCCCCCCCAAAAAGAACAAAAACTATATGAGAGAACTAAAAACGATAGATCATTAAGTTGTCATAATTACCATGCCAATGAAAATGTTTGCAATGGTCAAATGACAATAGCACATGGATGTATTTATATGACTGTAACTGAGATGGGATATGATATATACCTTTGGACATTCTACCTATAATAACTCTGTACTGTATTACACTTTTTTCCCTGTTCACTGTAATACTGCGGAATCAGCAACTGTTCAGTGGCTACTTTTCCTGCTTTCCTGCTTTCCTGCTCCAAATTCATTGGGAACATTTTCTGTGGCACGACGTGCTGTAATGATCTATAGATAATACAATACTCTGAAAACCAGCCAACGATTTACTTCTTACCAAAGTCACTGTTAGTCAGCATTGGGTGCCATCTCCGATGACATTTTAGCATTGTTTGGAAAAAGTAAAAATATTTTAAGTGAAGTGATGCCATTTCAGGGTTGTAGTTTATAATACACAGTGAAATAGCATTGATGTGTCCATGTCTTGCATTGTCAGTATTTCATCACCAATAAAGCTGGTCTCAGGTTTAGAAACAGCATAGTAACCAGATAAGATAAGGCTGGGTGGGTTAAAGCTTAGGGTTAGTCCTTCTTCAGTCACAGAGCAACTAATGTGTAACTAAGGAACTTTGTGTCAAAAGTGTACTACTTACTTAGCTGCTGCGTTCTGCAAATCTGTATCCAGTCTGGCTTTGCAATTGGTTTGAGAATAAAGAAAAATGATTAAAGAAGGTGTCAAGCTATTCATAAATGTGACCATAATGTCAGTATACATGCAACTAAGAGAGTACTTCAACAGTGCCACTGGAATTTAAATGACAGGAAGGAAAACAAGCATCAGTTCTCAGAAAAGGGAGAGTTCAAGACAAAAAGAAGTGAGGCAAAGATGCACTGACTAACAGGGTGTAATAATTAACACTGTTACCTGAGTTAAAATTTTACTACTAAACGAAAGCAGTTTAACACTGGACTTTGATGCTGGGAGTATTCACAGCTAAGCATGTTCAGGCAAGGCAAGACATAAAGCTGTGAGATATGGCTCCTGGATTGGGTTAAATTTAAGATGAAATAGCTATAATTTATTAAATTCCACTATTTCTACTAAAGCACCAGACTTTGTGTGAGTCTTGAGTCTAAAGTGCTTTCTTTTGCACATTGTATAGCTTTAGAAAATGCAAAATACTGCAAAGACACTGTTACAGGGTAGCATGGACAGCAGTAGGGGTGGATGTCGACATTTTGAGGTCCATCTTGTACAGGTGGTCAGTTGTTGCTTTCATTTCCCCCTGAAGGGTGAAAGCCTAATATGAGATAAAGCTATCAGCATCGTCACTATTATACTACATGCTTTCTTCAAAATTATTGTTATGTACAGGCAGTTGCTTGGGATTAAGAGCCTACTTCAACAATGCCACTGGTATTTCAATAACAGGAAGAAAAACAAGTGTTAGTTCTCAGGGAAGGGAGAGTTCAAGATAGAAAATAATTGACGAAAAGATGCACTGAAGGGTGGAACCTTAACCTGAGATAAAGCTGACAGAATCCTTATTACTAAATCCTTTCTTCAAACTTAATGTTGCTGACTTGCTTTTATATAGAATTTTTTTGCTATCTTGTCCTTCAATTCATTTCTTTGTTATATTGTGGCAGACACATGGGGATATGCCTCTCACCCAGCAGGGCTGTGAGCTGGGGGCGTGGTTTACCTTTCCAGGCTCTCTGGTGCAAGGTTGTTTCTTTTTCAGTTTTGGTTTTGAAGCTGAGGAATAAATAAGTTTAAACTCGCCTTCGTCTCCTGTGTTTTTCCTCATCCTGCCACAATATCATAGATTTATTTATTGTTAAACTTATTGTTTTTAATTAGTCTGCATTTGTCTCTTTTAGGTCCTGTTCTGATTTCCATGTCAAAGCACTTTGTTTACTTTGTTTTTAATGATGCTATGCAAATAAGGGTGAGCTTTCACAAAGAATTAAAACAAACCAGTTTACGTGAAAAGCCAACCACATACACGAATTGAGAAACTCAATACTGAGTTTGCTTTATAGTGTAGAAGGAAACAGCCTGAGGTCGGTCAGGTTAGTCAGGTTCAGGTTAGTCAGAATTCACAGAAGCTTTAAGGGATTTTACAGAGACTCTTTCACATATCCAACTGATAAATACAGGCAGGTTAAGTGATTTACCTGATGCATGCAAATCTGTGCATAGACCTCTCCTCGTCAAACCTTTGGGCAGAGATGGATAAGCATGCCTAATTTTAGTGCTTCAAATAAAAACTGGCACTGTGTTTGTTTCCTTTTTCCATAGAATAGATTAGTCTTTATTTTTTGAGTAGGTCTGCTAAAAAAACATATGATCACCAGATAAACTGTGTTCATTTTTGGAAGATGGTATATATTTTACTCTATGTAACCAAGTATTTCGATTAAATACATGAAAAACTTCTCAGATATAATACAGCTAATACAATTAACTGTTGGCATAAGGGGAAAATGTCACAGAGCAGATAGTGTTACGACCTGGTTTGACTACCAAAAATTGAGGTGCAGATTCATGCATTAAATAATGATACATGTTGACTCACTTGATGATGCTGGGTGGAATGTGCACATAGTCCATTGGGATGATTTCTCCAAGATCCTGCAGAGTATTTACATACTTGATCTTACTGCTGAACTTGGAGCTGTAGGGTTCAGGTGAAAACAGAAATCACAAAGGTTTGTTTCACCATCAAATGAACTCATTCAACTATCGTGATGGTTTAAGTTTGCTCATGGCTTTCCAGTGTAATCAGTCTAATTAGAAATAATCAGAGCCTTATTTTAACTTGTAATAAATAGGCCCCTGGATGGAGAAAGTGAAATGAAATGCAATAATGTTCCTCTATTTATTTCAAATACTGGACTGTATTACAGATATAATTGTTGGGATAAAGGAGTAAAGAGTGTGTGCATTGTTATGTAGTGATGTATATCCTGTGTTAAGTGTCTAAATTGTACAACATTGAGACCTTATGAAAGGTCTGGTGATTCCGAGCAAGGTCCTTATGAACCAGGATGGATGGACAATGATGAACATCTTAAGGTTTTTCTTCAGTCTGTGGGCCAAGAAGAGAGATAGAAGAGGTGTAAAAAGATTGGCAAGGGCTCCATTCATATCAATAGAAATTGTCAGCAGAGCTCAAGATTTTCCACAATAAAGAAAAAGACGAACTAAGAACAACATATCTATGTGTTATTTAATCAACTACTGCAGCATGTGATTGTGGAAGTACTGGTCAGCGAGCAGAACAGTGAGTTCTTTGTGGTAGAAGACTAAGGCCTGTTATTATACATGCATGTGTTTCTGTGAATATTACCTTCTGTCTATCATCTGGTAACACTTTTTTATCCAACTGAAACCAGGCATCCTTCTACGAGGTGTGGCACCATTCAGATAAACAATCATATAATCCTCTGCCACCATAAGTTCCAAGGTACTTATGACATACCTACACACATTCAACAGAAAATGCTGTTAGACCTGTTCCCACACAACATAAAAGACAAATAAATCGGTTCGTTGATTTGCATAATGTAATCCTGCTTTTACATTTGGGAAATACTATTGCATCATCATAGTTTTTAGGCTCTAGGTATTGTGGAAAGCCTCTTTAGAAGAGCAGAAACTGTTAATGCGCTGGTTTTGGGATGAGGTGTTTAACGATCCCATACAGTTGTAATGTCAGATAGTTAAGATACTTTGTTTTCATACCCATATATTTGGGTATGGATGTAGTGAACCACGACTCACAGAAATAGGTTTTCCATCACATAATTGTAATTGTCACAGTCGCTGTCCGGTAGGAAACATGCTGCAAACACAATGATGGCGTTCTGTTCAGCATAGTAACCTGAGAGCATAAAACACAAGGACAATGTCAGCAGCTCCCACTAGCAATGTATATGTGACAACCTGAGCTCCCAGTACGAAAAGTTATTTGAATAAATTTTTTCAATATCTCTTATTTATCTTATTAGTAGTTTAACCCATCAATATAAGGCTAGCAAGAGTCCACGGCATGCAACACATGAAGTCACTACAACATATTGAACAGAATCTTCTGAGCTAAATAAAACCACTTTTGGTATAAAACACTGAATGTCTTATTCAAGTAGAGGTTGTAACATTTAGCTGAAATGGATTTTTGCCAACATTCAAACATTCAAATGCTTGTTTAGATGAGAACTGCTCTGGCAAACCTCTTCCCCCCTTGTTACTGCAAGTTTAGTCATGTAGGCTCTTCAAATTTCTGAGCCCATTCCAATTCCATCAGCCACATATGAATTTTGAAAGACAAAGGTAGTCATGGCAGCCTTTGTTCAACAATGATCAGAATTACTTGGAATATAGTAGCATTAATAAAACATTTTGAAACTTAAACTATTTAGTATTTTTTTAAACCAAAAAAGTGAAAAAAAAAAAAGTATCCAAGCATAAAATCTTCACATAAATACTTGATTTTCCTAAGATGAGAAAAAAGTACAGGTGAAGATAGCAGAACTGAATGTTTAGCATTTGTGCTTGTGTACCTCCATGAGAAATTACTCTTTTGTATGGCTCAATGCACTTCATATCAATGCGATGCTCCTGCTCTCCAATCACCACGCTCCGCCACAGCCTGCTTTGCCTATCGTCAGCTGATCTGCGTCCTGTTTTGGCATCACTTGAAGCTGCTCCTGCACCCAGGGGAGACTCTTCTGAATCTCCTGTGTTGACATGAGTTAAAATTTTAAAAGACAATATGACAACAAACAAAAAATTTATATCAGCATTTTGATTTTTATTTCTTGGCAGTTTAAAGAGCTACTAACAAATCCAGACCCAAATATGTAGTGTTAGGAAAGTACACATCTGAACCTCAAAGTTCAATTCACACGTTTTAAAATGAACTAGCTCAAGTTATTAGTTCAAAATAAACTAGTTCACAGTTCAATTTTTAATGCTGCTGTGAGCTATTGTTTTTCAACAGAACCCAGCCACAGAGAAATGGATTGCCTCAGAACAATGTGTCAGTAGTTTCCTATTAAACAGAAACAAAACCAGAGGTGACGCAATGTCATACTGCAATGATCATTTTATTTATCCTGAGATGTAAAAATAATGTAAATAAATACATATATTAATCAAGAGGACCATTTTAACCTGAGTAACACAATATGAACACCAGAGTCCAGAAAACATCATGTACCACCAGGACAGCAACACAAACACAGACAGGAACAGAAGGCTGGATGTGAGGATCCAGGCTGAAGGACTAGCGTCATGGGGTTGTCAGATTGGGTTTTTTTTCCGCCAAACATTTCGGGGATTGTTGTTTGGGAGTTTTCGTGCTTGATTTCACCAGGAAAATGCCATGGTATCTGGCAACACTTGTGAGCGAAGTATGTATAGAAAGAGCGCCGTTCAGCGGAGAGGACGGCAATCCTGTTACCGATCAGGCAGCCGGAGATCAGCTCGAGCACCGATCCCGTCATTCGTGCGCGCGCTAATGAAAGTCTGCTCTTTGAACGGTGTGATAAGAAAATGATGGATGACTTCAGATCTCCACACTGCAGGTGGACACTTTCAGGCACATATGCATGACACGGCGTGCGCTAAGTGTGAGCCTGTGCGTGTGTCTGTCCGTCACCTGCTGGGAATGTTTAGATTGCAGCTGCAGGTATTCGCCTCACCGTGTCTGTTAAAGTCCAGAGAGTCGGCCTCATCAGGTGTGTCCAGGTCATCGATGTTCACATCCAGGTCGTCTCCGGTGTCCAACGCCTCGTCCTCGGTGTCCGAGAGCAGAGACCCCTCACCGCGCTCCAGGGACACATTCATCGGGGGAGCCACCAACTTCTTCCTCTGATTGGAGCCGCCTGATAAATCTGCTGAGAGAGATGGTTACTTCTTCTTGTAGCTTTTTTTTTCTTTTGTAGACAAAGGTTGCTGATCTAAAATGTCTTAATCCTGTTGCCAAAGATTAGGCTGCATTTATGTCTTATTCATATATTTGACTATGGAGGCCCCTAACCGATCCAGGAAACGAAAAAAAAAAAAAAAAGGTTGTTGACAGAAGTTCATGAATTAAAAGTTGGCGTTTATATTCTTTTACAGTTCATAGTGAGAGAGCTTTTAATAAGAAAAACAGGCCGCACACCTCAACTAGTCATGACAATTCTTTCCTTTAGACTGCTATGTCATGCCTTTTACACATTAAAATTGAAATCTTGAAATTAATCTTAAAATATCACTTATGATTTTCAAGTTACAAGAAAAATATAAGTTCAGTTCCTTTTTTTTTTTATTTACCTGGTTTGTCCACTTCCTCATCTGCTTCCTCACTGGGGGCCATCGTCATCATCGTCCCTGTTGCACCATCTCTCTGTTGGGACTGTCTGCTCAGAGGCACAGAAAGACAATAATAAGCCACTACATAAATAACCATTGCCATTACTACAGCCACCATAGGCACAGCTACACATAGTATTGGGCCAAATAAGCCAAAGATTATCATCTACAGAGAACAAGGATCTAACTTTTCCCATGACATGGACCAGAAGAACTCAAAATCATTTCGTTAAAGATTACAGAAGTGACAGAGCAGATAGACAGAAAACAACTCACTGCCTCATTCCCAGGCTGCATGTGTAGGCTGAGGAAACAATACTGAGCAGTGTTGCTACCTCCCCCCAACCAAAGCCCCTCTAAAAGACTCTGATTAGCATAATGCTGGCTAACAATAAAAGCCAGTGCAGCGAAACCAGTACATATGCACATACAAGCTTTTATATTTAAAAAAGAACCAAAATAAAACCTGTCTTCAGACATGGACCTTTCCCTGGCCATGCTTTACCTACAATGACTGACTCAACCACTCTTTCCACAATCAAATCACATGACTACTTCATTATGGAAATTGATTTTGAGTATGTGCGTACTCACACAAAGCAAAAGACAGAGGAGGGTTGTCTGTCCCAAAGAGGGGGCAAGTCATCAGAATCAGAAAAGCCAGTACAATGCTGAAATTGCTAATGAGGTCCAATTAAACTTCAGTAAATGTAAAAATGTTTCAGCTGTTTAGAAAGACAAATTAAAAGAAACCTTTCCAAAATAAAATAGCTTTCCTGATGCAAGCATGCAAAATTTCCCTTCGGCTGACATTTATTAGATGTATCAGAGCTAAGAAAAAGTGCTGAACCCTTTGAAATGACTCAAAGACAGGGCTGAGTTTGTTCACCTGGAGAGGAGAAAGTGAACATATCCCTCAGGAACATAACGCGCATGATCTTCCCTCTCGGTGTGGACGTCTGATTGGTAGCATGGCTGTCCATCACACTGGTAATATGCATGTTCTGTCTCATGCTTAGACTGGGCTTCAGCTTGATACTGAGAGTACTGAGGTTCAGCTGCACACATGAGGTTGGAGTCCTCTCCATAGTCAGCAATGTACTGAAACTTGGAATCTGGATCATGAAAGCCATAATCAGCATGAACTCCGGCTTCATAGTAGCTGTCAGCCTGGTCGGACCTGTACTGAGTAGCTGTGGCATTAGTAGTAAACTCAGCATAGACATCTGCAATGTTTACTTGACTGTGGGATTTGGTATCTACGCAGGCCAAGTGCGTGCTCTGGTGTTCAGTTCTTTGGTCGATGTGGTGGTAGTTGTAGCCATACTGAGTTTGACCCTGAGTTACATTCTCCACCCCTGTCCACTGATATGCATTATCTTCATTCGTTGGCAATGATGGTATCTGGGATGTCCCATCTTCGTGTCTATTTCCAGGGAACAAGGGATCAGGGGTCAGAGCCAAGAGAACAAGAAATTCAGTAATACTTGAGGATACAAATGGAATAATGCAAACTCTATCCATCTGTACCTGAGCTATACATTTTTTTTATATCACAAAACTTACACTTAAATCAGTATAAACACCCAAACCCTTTGAAACACCAAGTATACCCACAATTTGCTGGCAAAGGCAGAGAAGACTGGTACCAAGGAACACCTGGACAAAGCAAGTTTCAAAAGCTAAAAATGTATCTGTTATAACTGAATAAGGAAATGTATTAAACACACTTGTTAGGCTTGAAGGATCCAAACCAAATAACTCTGTGAGTAATGGAAACAACAAGTATGTTTAAGTACAAGAAAGCCTGAAAGGGTCCTTTAAATAAGATACTGCTTTACAACTCAATATAAACTATTCATTCATAAAAAAACATACTTTGTAATATTTGTCTGCAGTAGTAGATAATCTGTAGTAGTAGTAGCCAGTATATTAAAAATAATTACACAAGAACAAACCACAAACATAAATATATTACGTTCTCTTTGCTCAGGTAATGTTGAAGCTACATGGACAAACTTTTATAATCTGATGCACTGGGCATTACCTATACACACACTCACACATGGGCCTGCATCCATGCACACACACCCACACCTTGTAAGAGAGCTAGGGGATAGGTTCCCACTAGATGTGGTGGGGCTCCAGCTGCAATGAGGCAGGTAATACATATTTAATGAGGCATAAACAGATTTATAAACACACACACACACACACACACACACACACACACACACACACACTCTGAAACAGAGCAGCAGATGATGGCTGGCTGCCGATCACAGGAAAGAGACTTGCATACACAAGCACTGTTTGTTTATTACTTTTAGACACACATCTTTCTTTACTCGTGACGCCACTCATTGATATGAAGCATTCACTCGGCCTTACCCTAACATTACCACTAACATTGACATTAACCATTACAAATAAATCCTTAGCCCTAACAATTAGCTGTGCCCTACTATCCTAATCTAACATGTATCATAAAACAATTTCTTGACCAATAAACATGTCTCTGTCAGAGTAGACAAAAGTCCTCACAATGATGGTTTTAAATTAAAATTTGTCCACACAACTCTGGACGGTTTTCAAGGTTGATTTCTACGGTCTGAAAAATTTGTGAATGTGTATGCATGACAGACAAGCATGTGCACATGCAGATTAGGGTTAGGCAAAAAAGGCAGAAAGCAGTAATCTCAGTCTTAAAATCTTAATGAAACAAATAGAAATTTCCTGCATGGTAAGATTTACTAAAAACTAGATGTAGCATTAGAAAACATTAGAAAGAGTTTCCAACTGTAGGTAACGCAACCTTTCAAGACAAGTAGGCTACATAGTGTGATAACATCATACTGTCTCGTTCTACAAAAAGCTAATCAATTAGCATTTTGAATTTCTGTATCTGTAGTCTATTTTTGATAAAGTAAATGTGACAAAGACAACTCAAGACTAAGAATATAATTTGAGGGGCATAGCTTACCTTAACACAAAAGAATAGCTGTCTTGAGAAGCTTTGTGGTTTCCAACTGGTTGGTCAGAGGACCATTTATCATGATCAACTGTCCTTGTTAGATGTCCATCAAAGTAATGCCGCTCATGATCTGGTGGTTGTTGAAGTGATGACCCAAAACTTTGCTCCACATTGAAACTTAGCAGATCAGAAGACTCTAGCTGTTGTCTTTCTTCCCTCTCGCTTTGTATTTCTGTGGTCCATTTTGTCGGAGCAGTGTGTTTTGTATGAGCTTCTTCCTCCTGCTCTTCGTTTTCGTTCTCCTCTTCCATTAAATCTCCAGAAAATGGTAATCCAAGTGCTATGTCAGTAGAAACACCCAAATCACTTAGAGGGGTGCCAGCTGAAGAGCTGGTGTGGGAGACTGAACTGTTGGTTAGCACAGGGGAGTGAATATCCGATGTAGTTTGAGGTGTGTCCTGTCTGACTAACTGATCTCCCCAGTCCTGAATGTCACCCAAAGAAGCAGGGCATGGTGGAGGTGCAGAGGGTGACTGCCCACCCTCATCTGAATCTTCCATTGAGATCTGTGAATGGACATATATTTCCTGTCTGGTTTTCAGGAGGTGATCGGATGGATATCTTAGTGATGGAGAAACACTTCTGGTAACAACAGTTGATTTATCATCATGGTTTTCTTCTTCTCCTGACTGATGAAAAGCTTCCGAGGTATTTTTTGATTGGCTTGGACTGGTCATTTCTCGCATCATCCCTCCCTCAGCGGCATTATCCAGGTTTGTCTGGTAATGAGGGATTAAAGCAGCTCGACTTTGCTCATCATCTACTCTAAGTTGACTGTTGGAATCTTCCTTGATTGGGCTTTGCCAACTTTTTCTTGTATTCTCCTGGTGCCCCCCATGTGCAGCTTGGGCATGGCTTTGAAGCACCGAGGCAGCATAGAAAAGTGTGCTAAATGTTTCCATGGACTTTCTTTTTTCTTTTGATTGCCTGCCATCCTGTTTAGGCCTATCATGTCTCTCTCTCTCAGCTTCCTTTACTGTTCCAGACACAACTATGTATTCCATTTCAAGGCCCGAAGATGAATCTCCATCAGAATTGGACCTGAGTTCGTCTCGACTCTGTGGTTGTAGACCATCAGGGCTACATTTCAGTGCGTCTCTCATACCCCCAGAGCTGGAGCCCAGGGGCATAGTTTGATATATTTTGCCCTCTGTATTTCCATTGCTCTCTTTCTTACCCCCCTGTTGGGTTTCAGTGGCAGTCCTGTCTTCATTGCAGGCCGTTTTGTTTGGAATATCATGTGATAATATAGCTGATTCCAATCTTCCCCAGTTCACATGGCTTTGGGATAATGATTGGTCAGTCTGGATTTGAGTCTCAGTAGCTTCTGCTGGACTTGAGAGATCATTTTCTAAACTTTGCTGAATGACAGCGGAACAGTCTACCATTACAAATGGAGAATAATCACTGGGATGCTCTGTCCAGTCAGTCTCCTCTGATACATCTGGGCTTTTGTTGTCATACTTGCTGTCAGGTGAACTTCCCCTACTCCTGGTCATGTGACCCAACTCAGCAGTTCCTTCAAAGAAGAACACCTGATTGGCTGACTGACTGACTGGCAAAGAAGTAGCCAACTGGTACTTATCGTGCCCCTGATTCATCTGAATGGGTTTGGTCATAGTTATGAAAGGGCTAGACTGCTCCTCCAGCTGTATCATGTCCACCACAGGGCTGGCAAAGGTCTCAGGGGAAGATGGCACACTCCAGCCACCGGCTCCTACATTGTCATATTCAGAGGTGGAGGTGACCATTCCAGGTACGGGTAAGTCACACATGTTAGTGCCTTGGCACTGGGATATCTCATCTTCTGAATGTTCAGATTCCAAGTTCTTTACACCAGACTTTTGGCTCTGAACAGTCTGCATATCACCATCCCATGTTTCTTCTGGTACTCTACCTTCAGGAGCCTCTATGACTATCTTCACATTGTGTTCAGTCCCTATCCAACTAACTTCAGGTGTGTGGCTACTTACTGCAGTCACATCTCTCTCCTCCTCTATAGAATCTTCTTCTGCGGTTTGGTTCATTACATATGTCCCCAGAGAATCACCAGCATCCAGTGATCCCGGGTGACTGAAGTCCTTTACATTTTCGGGCCCTTCTGGGCTTGTTACAGTGGAAGAGCTGTCTTCCTGTATGGTGGTGTTCCACATCTCCATTCCCCCATCAGTGTAGCCTAATGGACTTTCCACAGATGTGGCACCTACAACATTTGGGTTCACCCCACAGAAAGAACCTGAGTTTTCAGACATATTATCAGGGGTTGTTAGTGGTGATAGACTGTCATCTCGGATTGTCATATTCCACATATCTAGTGATTCAGGGTAAGATGTGGTGGTTCCGCTTTCAGATTTTGATTTATTGAGGAATCCCTTTTGAGCAGAATACGTCCAGAAGTCAAGGAGCTCCATCTGTTGCACTCCTTTTTTTCCTTGGGCCCCTTCCTCCTCTTCTTTTGATGTGTCTGGTGTTAAAGTGTTTAAAACGCCTTTCTTTCTTAAGAAACCCTGTGTTTTTTCTGTCACTCCGATTAAACCAGCTTTGCCTTCTCCAGTTACTTCCTTGGGTGGTGTCAATTGAAGATCAGCCAAAGTAACAGGGTTCCACTGATCCTTCAATACAGCATCTGGGACCCATTCTCCGTATGATTCAGTCTGCTCAGTGACCAGACTAAGCTGAGGTTCAAGGTTCTTTCCTCTCTTCCGGGCGCTTACTGACTTAGAAATCTCCTCCCAGCTTTCTTTTTCTGTCATATCACTGATTAACTGTTTGCTTGCAAGATCCTCTACAATATTTTGTGGGCTCTCAGATTCTTTGGTTCTACTCCAAAGATTACTATCACTTGAAGACATTGCTCCTTGGTTGTCAAAGCCAAGATCATCCCAGGTCTCTGACAAGGATGAAGACACACTGTCCTTGTGCTGTAGGCCATTGATCCTTTCAGCTACATCTTCTGGGAAGAACCTGACCCCACAACTGCTTGGTGGGCGGCTACCTACCAGGCTGTTGACTGGGGTTGGAGGAACTACAGTGTCAACACTTTCACGTCCATGGATTCGACCATGGTGGTCAGCTGAAGAATCTCTTCTTCCAAACTCATCCAATGAATCTGGAGCAGAGAAATCCAGCAAGCTCAGTTCTTCAAGCTCTGATAAGTTGGAGCTCCTTCTTTTGCTCCTCTTTTCACCTCCTCTTCCTTCAGAATTTGCCCATTCTCCTGTGGGCAAAGAATGGTCACTACTATGTAGTGGGTCAAAACTGAACAGGTCAAAGTTATCACTCCTATTTCTGCTTGAGCGTTGCTTCCTCCTCTCAGGTGGGACAGGAGGGGAGAGGGATAACAGAGGAGAGGGGTTTCTAAGGAAGAGCCCTCCTGGTCCTGCTGCTGGAACTTCTCCTGCTGCAACTTCACCGATTGGACTGTCATCACTCAGGAACACTGAACTCTCCTTGTAGGATTGGCTGCTGCAAATGGTGGTCATGCCGCTGTCAGGGCTCACTAACTCCCCGCCAGCATTGACTCCTACCCCTCCTGTGTCTTCTTCGCCATCTGCCATCACCCTATTTGCAGAGATAAAAGAACACTTTCATAGAATTTTTTTCAGCGCCTAAAATTGTGCATATATATTTAACATAAATTATCTGTATATGACAACACTCATTGTATGAAAAAACTCAGAAATGTCTTTAATACCTTCCTATTGCCACCACATCTCCGTTGCCTCCGTCTGCCCTCTCTATGTCAGAACCATCCATGTCATTGATACCAGATGATCCCTGGGAGAACTCCACACTGCCTGCTACTCCCTCAGTAGAAGAGGTCCGACTGCTTGGGTGGCAGGCTAAAACAGAGGTCCGTCGGTCCACAAAGTCCTCAAGGAGGCCCTGGATTTCTTCTTCCAGCAGAGATGGGGTACCAGAAGATGAGGGAGTGTTTAATGGGATGTGGTAAACCTGGAAATTCGCTTTTGCTTTCAGTTCTCCAGAAAGAGACCAGCTAGAAGACTCTTCCAACTCACAGCAGATCTGAAAAAAAACAAACAAACAAAAAAAAAACAGCCACCTCATCTTAATATCCTACATTTATCCATATAAAATGATATTTCTGAAATGACAAAAGCAAGAATTGTGAATTTAGATTTCTGCCAACCTTTCTGGCTTATGGCCATCATCGCCTGAGCAGCATAATTACGGGCTTAATCCCATTTAACATGCCACACCACTCAGGAAGCTTGCTATTCTTGGTAATATAGTGAATTAAATACATTTGCAAAGGATTAATGACAACCCTTTAAATTGGCAGAGAGGTTAATAGGAAACAGGGAGAGAGAGACAAGGGAATGACCTGCAGTATAGGTCCCAGGCCAGATTTGAACCAAGAACACTGCGATCACATGGCACAAACTCTTAACCACTCAACCAACAGCTCTCCAACTGTGTGTCATCCCTAACATAGATGGCTGGTAGTGGCCTTGAAGCTGATTACCTTACTTAAGATGTCCATGTTGTTTGAATAGACAACAACTTGCTGGCGGGGATGATGAACTGTATCACTGATTGACAAGAGAACCACCAGACCATCAAGGCCGTGGCGGTGACTGAATGCCTTTAGCCCATCCACATTGCCATGCCAGTCCTGAGGGAGAGAAAGAGAAATGGGACAAATCAACATCTGATATGTGTACAGCATGCTGTCAGATTTTGAAAAGTTTCAACTTTTTTTGAACTTGTGTTATTAATGAATAAAAAAAATGCTAAAGAAAACAATGAGCCTATTACATTATATCATAATAGCCTAAAATGATTATTTTGCTTACAGCTGTGTGGGAAACTTTGTTAGCCCCCTGCCTTTTATTGTACATATGATTTTTTTAGGGGGGACTGAAGTGAGCCTTCATCTGTAGCAATGAGAGACGAATCTGTCAAAGTGCACAGAGGGGTAGAGAGACACTTTGTGATTTATTGTTTGGAAATTAACTGTTTGCTCTTAAAACAGCCAACATGCACAGATTATGGTAATTCAGTGACACACACTATGATTGATGGATGGAAAGTTGCATTAATTAATTGTTTTGTTTGTCAAGGGAACTTTTTTTTTTCTTTTTCTCTGAAATGATTAACGTTAATGTTATTGCAGCCATAATTTGCAATGCAGGGCTGCACATAAAGTCTGCAACGTGACAATTTTGAAAACATATTTGCTTGATTAATCTAAATTTGTTGTACAACTGTTTGTTTTGTAAAGTTCTTAAAATTGTTGTTGTGCTTATTTAAGACAAACTTTCAAACAAAAGAAGTAGTTGAAGTAAAACTAACAAAGGAAGTTTGATGTGCATGTCTGTGCCTGCTATTCATGAAAACAGATTTCTCTATACTTCACATAGTCCAATGATGTAGTTGGCTTGACCATTTTCCCTTTTTTTATGAGCTATTTGGTCCTTATCTCTGCTTGAGCCTGTGTGTGAATGTGTGCTTTTGTGTGGGTCCACTGAATATGATTGATGAGCACTTCAGGCACTGTATCCGCCCAGGCTGTGTCAATATTAACCTGTGTGGATGAGGGGGTTACAATACCCCTCCCCCTGTACCCCCCCACCATCCTTTTCCCTCTCCACAATATGGCTGCTGTCATCCACAGGGCCATCAATCTTCACACACACACACGCCCATACAGTCACTTCACTGACACTGCCATTTTTCAACACTGATATCCTGATGAGTGCAATGAAGCTTCCCAAGATTCGTTAAAACACACATATTCACTCACTTAAGTACAAACGCACAAGTGAAGGCACATGCAACTCTCACCCATAAAGATACACACATAAATTCACCACGACGGTAATCTCAAGTGCATTAGCAAATATGCACCAGTATGTACATGAGTTCTGTTATCGCAATAAAGTCTTTGTGATTTACAGTACAGTATAAACAGAAATGCTCAAATGATGCTGGTACTCTAAAGCTACCACCCAGTTGCGTTCATATATGGGTGTGTGCGGACACACACACACACAAGCAGAGAAATGTAGTCAGAAAACGAGCAAAGTGCAAATCTCTGTGATAACATGCAGGGCGACAGTCTGGCTGCCATTTGGCTTTTAACTGAGTAAATTACTACTCATATTGCCCCCCCCCCTTTCTGCCAACCCCAGATACACAGATTGCCTTCTCTTATAAATTACCAACATGTTAGCTATAAAAATACACTTCCTAACCTTCTCCAAGAACATAAGGATCTGGACACCCCAACCTACACCTCATTTGTTGAGTTTTTAGTAAGATGGAGGTATCATATAGAAAACTGAAAGACTGCTTTAGAAGAAGAAGAAGTTTGAGTCATTCCCCCTCAGTCTAACTTTTTTTTTGGAATATTTCATGTTCAGTTTTGTTTTTAATGCATCCTGCCTTTCCCTCACCTGTGTGCCTCTGTATCTGTCACACTTTGCATCTCCTTGTGTTGCTCCTTGCAGCTTCAGCCCTCTCCCACACTGAAGCCTCACTGGCTCACCCACCCACCCTGTCTCTGCTCCACAGGTAGCAAGTCTTTAGCGGCTGCTTGCAGTTCTCCCAACCTGCCATCATTATGTACAATAGCCTTAGGTACAAAGCTCAGGCCTCATAACTCATGCCCCGCGTGTGTAAATTCCCGTGCAAACACAGTCAAAGCAAAAACACATTTCCTGCTGTCGCCAACATCTCCGGCAAAGAATTAATCAAGCGTTCATCCATTTAGGCTCTTTGCATACCCTTTCCGTCAGAACACTGAACGCTAAGAGAGTTGCGAGTTCTTCTCAGGCGATCGTTTCGCCACCCTGATGAATCCATCAAGCGAGCTTTGATTTATACATCTGTCTGTGATCACAGCGGTGCAGCTACAGCAAATGGGGTGGCAAGGAACGAGCTGACACCACCCTGCTCAAACACACACATGCAAATGTTCGCAGGCAGGCCCGTGCGAGATATATATATATATATACACACACACACCCACACACACACATACACACCATTTACCGCGCTCGTGCGTGCACGTACTCACAGGACAACAGCCGTACCCGATTGTTCACGCTCACAACCACCCGCACATACTTGCTCATGAAGTTTCTTTGGAAAAGGAAGACCAGTGGAGTTGGAAGGGGTGTGTGTGTGTGTGTGTGTGTGTGTGTGTGTGTGTGTGTGTGTAAAAGTTTGCAGAGAAAGAAGCTCAAATGTGTTTCCGTCTATCTCATATGGGCCTTCTTCACATGCTTCGTTCGCTCAGCTCTGATTCGATCAGTTCATTCACTCGGGATTTGGGGGCCAAGATGCAAGCACTGAGTGTATAAATGTTTTGTTTTGTTTATTTGTTTGCCCTCAAAACCCGAGGAAGCCACAGGGGGAGGACTAAAATGGGGTAAGAGAAAGAAGAGAATGAGTGCTTCAGGGAGGGAGAGGAGATGATGGGAAGTTAGGAAAAACACAGTATGATGCGTTTCCTGTGCAGCGGTTTGCCAAACTTATTTAAATCTTACCTTGGTGTTTATGCTACAAATCCTATTATGTGTGTTACAGCCAAAGAAATTTATTGCAAAGTATTTCATATGGAAAAAAAAGTGTAAAAAGGATTGTTCTGCTCTGTTTATTTGTTTGTATACTATGTAAAGAGCTACACCCGCACTGATAAGAGTAAATCATTTGTAGATTTTTTTTTAGAAGTGGAACATTGTAATCCGCTTCTAAATTGAGTTGCCGGCAACAACTTGAATACCTTCACAAAGAAAATCACTGCAGTGCATGAAAGAAAGACAGGAAGTCAGAGAGGAAGGGAAACGTGGAGGGATGGATGGGTGGGGCAGCATGGCTTCCTGGTCTTCAATCTTAGTCCCTGGGAGGCCCACCCTGCACCTGCTGTCTCCTAGTGCCTCTCATCAGAAAGGCATTTAGCGAGTGCTGTGGCTGCGGGCCCCTTCATTAGTGAGCATAATTATTTGTGCAAGTGGCGTAGGGCAACACTGGCCCTGCATAAACAAACAGAAGGGCCAGAGGACTGTGAATAAACAACACATTAGAGACAATCATCGTCACCAACATAAAAAGGGTTAGGGTTCATTTCAGGTAAACCAAAATGTTTTTCCACCGTACCCTTCTTTACTGTCTCAAGAGTGGAAGACAACAGAGAAAATAAGACTAAAACATTGTTTAATAGAAGTCCCTATTAACAAGGGAGTCACACACATTATTCACATATTGATGGCTGTTTGTGTGTGTGTGGCTGCAGGCTCCTGTCCTTCCCACAGTTCATCAACCCCACAGCATGACAGCTCTTCATCCGACCAAAGCTTCATCTGCCAGCACTAATTACTCAGCCATGAAACACACACACTCATCGGTATGAAAATGTGGATAATGTGTTTTTATTATTGTTTGTGTGTTTGTCAATTTGAGCATCATGATGTTTTGAGTGACACAAAAACTTTCATAGCATTAGCAAAAGGCTCCTAACAGGCGATGCTGTTCAATGACTGTGTACCTTTGACTAAGGCAGTCAATCCCCCTTAGCTCCTGTGGTACTGGCCACTTCTAAAAAATGTAATGCCAGTTAGCTTGACCACATAAAAACAAAAAAATAGAAAGTATGAGCTGAATACTTTTCTAAACCGAGATGCTAGAAAACTAAAACAGCCTCTATACAAGCTGATATGAAATGTTTTATCACATAAAAAACTGATACACAAACCGTGGTGAAATCAATACATATTACTACTGCCAGAAATGATAGAAGTCTATTGGTAGTTTGATATTCAAAAATGTACCAAGTACTTTTTTATTCTACTTGAAAGGCTTTAGAAGTGTAGTCTAAAGAGATCTAAGATGACAAATAGCAAACTTATCAGCAATTTCATACTAAGATACAACTACTTCCCTACTACTCATTAAGAATAATAACAATATGGACTGACGGAAGGAAGGAAGGAAGGAAGACGTATTTGCCTTTATTCTTTCCTAAAGTTCCCCCTCTATACAGAACATGCACGCTTGATGTACGGTCTCCTCCAACTAATAAGGACTTCTTTCAAATAATGGCTCATATTATTACTTTGATTAGTCACTAAATGACTGTGACACAAAGCTCCAGAGCAGGCTTCAATTATTCAAAAAAGACAAGAAATTATAATAAATAGCTTGTGTTTTGAATGTAGAAATAAAAGATTCTCACTCACTGAGATTCAGCAACTTCAGATATTGATTATTGGACACATTTTGCTAGAAAAAAGAAAATGGCTTGCTAGCTTATAAGTCTTCTTTTAAACCTTCTGGGTGCTTCACATAAACTCACAGAAAACCTTACAGAATTGTTACTCATGCCAAACATCGTGGAAAACTTTTGTGATAATTTTTGAAAAGTGCTTTGTGTGATTGTAGACAAACAGGAAATTATTGTTTGAGGAGCAGAGACATATTTGTTTTCACAACTTCAGATGCACTATTCTCTTGCATAATAGGGGAGCATACAGACTGACTAATGTGTGTTTGTACAGTATACAAAAGTGCATTAGTCAGTCTACATACGATGTGTCCATATCATTATACCACACACACACACACACTGTAGCTTTTTCTTCTGCTAACTAGGCAGTTGGGGCCAGATTTGTTTTACCCCACAATCTAACTCCGTTCCCCTTAACTGCTATCAAACATATATATATACACACACACACACACACACATACACACAGACCAAAAAAAAAAAAAACCCACACTTTGACAAACACATAAACCATTAAAGACTAATTGAATCTAATTTATTTAGTTTTCTGGAAAGAACTTCCTTAAGCCCCCTCAATAAATGACACTCTGATTTCGTTTTACTCTCTTTTCAAACACAATTAAAAAATAATATATAAATATATACACATTGCAAATGACATGCATATGAGGAGTTCATTTTGGAGCCTGATCTCAGGTCATTAGTAACCCACCATGATGCTGTGGAGTTGGAGGGTCCTCTGGCAACACACAGGCCCCTGGCCATTTATTCTATATTAAGTCTCTAATGGGCCCCCTCTCTCTCTCTCTCTCTCTCTCTCTCGCTCCTGACACGCAGCATGTAGGCACAGCGCTGGTAAAATATGCAGAGAAAGTCCAGTGTGTGCACACAGACAAAGCCATTCAAATGAATGGTTATTTATTCGCTAAACGAGGATCTGGGTGTTTAATGTTCCTTGGACGTTAGGTAGTTTTCTGGGGGAGGCAGAGCCATACCCCTACGGCTACAGACATCATTTATTTTACACATAGCCTAATACTGCACGCTAGGCAGCTGCTGAGAAAAATGGGCTTTGGAAGTGAGAAGGAGATATAAAAAAAATAATGAATGATTTTTTTGGGGGGGGGCGTGGGGGTGATCACATTAGAAGTTGTAGCAGGGAGAAAAGCTAGGGGTAGGCTTTAAGGCTTAAAGCACCCTGTGTGTGTGTGAGAGAGAGAGAGAGAGTGGGTGTGATTGCAAATGTGAAGAAGAAAAAACAGTGATAGATAGCGAACTTAACACAAATGTGTGATAACATTTGTGTATGTTTGAGTGCGTGTGTTGAATTTTTAGGATATCAGTGGGGAGGAAGGTGATTCCTGGTTATGTGTGAGGCTCTCAGGCCTCAATCTACATCTCATCCAAATGCAGAGCATCACAATATCAGAGGGGCTCCTACACTTGCATAAGAACACCACCACCAAATGATGGAGCGCAGGTGTGATGTACCCAAAACATGAAAGCCATCATAAGTAACTTTTTAAAGAGAAGGCACAGTTTTCTTTAGTTATCAAAGTTTTTGTTTTCTCTCATAAGCATATACAAGTTATCACTCACTTCTGTTTAGAACAACAAGCTAAAGAAAGCACATGGAATTACACCCCAGTGTAACACCCATGATACATTAAAAGAAACATTGGACTCGTGAACTTTCATTGAGGCAATAAGTGTATTGAATGGCCATTATTTCTTTGAATCCTGCACTTGTGATGTGAAGATAAAATGTTCTGATAAACACATACAATGACATAATTTATAAAAAAATGTCAAAACTGTATTTAGATTTGATATACTACAAAGTACATCTTTAAACCTGAAGCTCTTTCAGTTGATTCAACCTGATTTATCAGCTGAACTTCGGATAAATAAACTTGATCGTTTCTCGGATTTCGGATATCGGATTTCTGGTCCTACACAGCATGGGCCCAATTTAGACTTAATTAAAAAAGACTGTTTAAACCAGAGAGAGGTCTTTTCATATTAAAAACAAACAAACATGTCCCTGTAATACTGTCTCACCAACTTCACAGAAAATAAAAGGAATCCGCTTTTTAATGATACAAACATACCTCCTTATCCGTGGTCACTGAAGTCAGTGCTATGGTCATCTCTCCATCAGAAAAGTCCTTCAGCTTCATTGTAAGCAGCTGCTCCAAGTCTACATCCAGGCAATACACACAAACAGACTAGCAGTTATGTAAAACATACACAAAATGATACAAAAAAATATCACAACAGACAAGAAGAAACACAAATGTGAATGCCCTACCTTTTACAATCTACCATAATACACCCAAAAGTTATCAGTTAATTTCAACTGATTCAAATCTGTACAGTACAGACGGGTATATAAATTAAACAAAGTCATGTCTTCATTAAAAAGGATTAGTTGTCATTCAGGCAGTCTAATAAATGTCAGTTAACTGTCATTCAGCAGCAGAAGTTTATATGGATGGGACTATGTGGGTGAAGCCAATCGGAAAAACACATTCCCAACCCAATTTATCTCACTAGTTTGAAACTAGCAGGTGGTTGAAAAAAGGCATTCAGGCCACAGCTATCACAACTCAAAATATCAGAAAAAAAACGAACAAATAACAACTTAACTTTACATCACAATTCAGTGCATCCCGTATATGATAACACTGACAATATTGAAAAATTACTTTATCATCAACTTTCAAAAGGGGACACAAAAGTTTTATTTCACAGCTTATCCCACATCTCTCTCTCCTAAGTACAAACTCTCTGTGATCAATAGAAAGCCCAGCTGCTCTACATGCACATGCCATAACTTTGCCTCATCACCTGCAGTGCCGTCAGTCCATTGCTCCAAAGTTCTTATGAGCTCCTCCAGTTTTGCTGACCGATTGCCATTGCCATGCAGCCGCAAAGCCTCTGCAAATATAAACACACAAAGTGACTGCAGTGTAGGTGCAAATATATCATAAACGCAATATGACAGTTTTAACAGTGCTGTTGATAACATCTTGACTGTCAATGACAAGTTGACAAACCTGAACTTCTGGTAGAAGGTAAGAATCACTTTGAGAAGTGTATTCCTACATTACATTTTATATGCACATTCTCGAGTCCCTGCTTTATCTAAGTTTTGAGATGAAATGTGACCTTTATATTTATGACCACTCCAAACCACTAGAAACTGTTTCACAGATCTAACAATGTAAATTGAGCTGAACAGAAACAATATATAATGACCCTGACTTCTTTTGCCACACTTTATTACACATTTATTGACCAAAAAGTCTCCAACAGGGACCAGGAAAAACACAGAAACTGTGATCTCTTTGTGAATTTGTTTCAGGGAGGCCACCAAAGGCTATACCTCATATAGTTTATATACAGCACCATAACGAGGCACCACAGTTGAAAGTATATCATTCACTTTCAAAGGAAGACGAGAAGGAATGTGTTTGATGCTGTTACCTACTTCAAAATTTCAAGCAATTAAATTTTTCTTTCAATTTCCCCAAAAGAAAAAGAAAATAGATACTTTGTAGTAAACATATTGTATAATACTTAGATATAAAATAAATCTATTCTGAAGGAACATTTGATGGGGAAGTGACGCATAGTCTGAATGAGAACCATAATTTTACAACAAAAGTGTAGGTTACAGAGTATTGTAAAGGCTTTATGTTTGCTTTGGACAGGAGAAAGATTTCACAGGATTATGGTTTAATTATTAACCTCTTTATGAGTCAATGGGCCTCAACATCTTTCTCTTTTTCTAATCATCTTCACCTATGTGAGTCTGCACCTAATGTCCCTCTCTTTCCCCCCTTTAACTTCATCCACATTAATTCACTGCTTCTCTATCAGGCCATTCTCTGGCTGTCTGTTTGTATATCACAGTGAGATAGAGCAAAGAAAAGAAGCAGCAGAGCATTATTGAAATGAAAGCAGTCGCATCTTCCGCTCAGCCTTTGCCCAACTGCTTAACGTCGACATCTAGAGCACTTGTTCGGCAGGCTGTTGGCTTTCCTTCACTCAATTTCAAGTGCTTACTGATTTATTTTTTAATTAATTTCTTATTTCCGTGGAAAATTAAACTACTTCAACTGAAAAAACAGGAACAACTCAACAGACTAAACCAACTCCAATAGAAAAAGACCCACATAATGGGATTTATGTGTCTTTCTACACTCTGCCTTACTCACATTCACCAGCCTTTATCTCTCTCTATCCCCATCTCTCCTGGTGGGTGTTAAGCGAGTCATGTCAAGGGATTTGTGTGTGTCCTCCTTCATCGCCCCATTACTCCCCCTGGGGGGGCGCCTGTGCTTCCCTCACCTCCAAGAATCTCCCCCAGCGTTGCTTTGATGTGCTCTGCTGCCTCTTGAAGAATCTCCCTGGCGACTGTCGTCACTGTGGACGATGCCCCATCATCCCCTGCATCCTGCTGCCCATCGTGATGGACTACTCGCAGGATGCTGGACTCCAAAGCGTGGTACTCAGAGCTAGGGGTGAAAAGACAGGCGGGATAAGAAGATATGGATGGCTACAGGGGAAGGAGTGATGATTGTGAGGAATCTGCATAAATACAACTCCCCTTTGGGTCATGACAGATGAACACATGCAGGCCTGAAATACATACCCAAACACTCAATCTCATTGTTTGCATCAACAAACACAGTCTCTTCAGCCAGAACCCACTGTGTCTGGATACATTCCCGATTTGCATGCATATGTGTTTCAACATAACCTGCACACACATTAATCTCTGGCGGTCCAGTGAAACGTAAAACATCCAAAATTCTCTAAACTCACTTCCAGGTAAGATTTTAATAACTTCCCTGGTGGCTCATCCATAAAGCAGCTAAGACTAGCTCCAGCTATTAACAAACTGACCTGGTGTGTGTGTGTGTGTGTGTGTCTGTGTTTGAGTGTTGACATGATTTGCATATGCGAGTGTGTTTACCTATCCAGAAGTCCATCTCTAAGCAGTGTGAGTGAGAGTTTTCTGGTGTGATGAAGCTTCACGAGATCCACTTCCTCCCTCCACAGCAGCAAGCTCTCACAGATTTTCACCCTCTGCAGATACCTCACTGTATCCTCAGGCAACACTGTAGCACATCTCCTTCTGCACAACAGTGGCAGACACACTCCACCTGCTGTTTCCTTCTGGAGTGCACAAACACACAAAGTACGTGACACCAGTTGCAAAGTATAACAACAACAATAATAATGCAGTGAACAGAAGAGGTGAAACATCTGGATGAATCAGTACATTTTTATAGTGGAAAATTTTAAACTTACTAGGGTTTATTTGTTTTGTATAGGATATTGTGCAGAGGCCTACAATGAATGACAGCAACTTTTTTTGTGTTGTTCTGACATAAGGGGGTAGTCAAAACAACTCCCCTTATCAGTGATATAATTAGTCCATTAAGTGAAATTCAAGCACTAGATGTTATTGGAAATAACAATTTGTTAGAAGGAAAAAAGTTTGAAGAAAGTGTAGCTTTTTCTTTTAAAAGACATATTTAATGATGTAGAAATGAACCCAACTGAAAAATGTGAATTCTTTAAATTTAAAGTCAGAGAAGTAGCAATAAATCAAAGTAAAGAGATAAAAAAGCAGAACTCCAACAAAATATATGCCTTAATGAATAAATTGCAGCTGTTAATCTGTAGACATGATTTACCAGAAGATGACTTAAAAACTCTTAACACTCTTGAAGAAGCGCTTGACAAAATTGAGTTTGGCAAAAGGAGCATTCATCAGATCCAGGTATAATTTTTGTTCCTGAGTTATTTGAAGGTAATGGCAATCTTTGTAGGTGTGACAATTTCCTTTAAACAGAATCCTTCCCAGTCAAAAAGTGTTCATGGTTTGTAACTAATCTTGTGTTTTTAATGGACCAAGTTTATATACATAAAATTTTCATTTCCATCTCCCTTCCAAATTCTAAAGTCTTTTTAGTAGATTCTCATTCATACATAAACACTTTAAAACTAACACAAAATAAGGATGAAAACATGCTGAAACGCCTTAAAGAATGGTTGTGAATCAACCCCAAGTGAAGGGGAATTTTTTGTGCCTTGATCCCTTCGGTTCTTTTTTCTTATTATATAGAATATATAGAATTTATATCTTATAAATTTTATTTATGTATGTATTTATTGTATATTATTATGTATTATTTAATTATGTATTTATTATTATTATGTTATGTATATATGATTTCAAAGGTCAGATAACATTAAACTGTGAATATCAGTGTGGTTTATCTGTTTTGCCGCTGTGTGCTGTATGTCTGCATCTCTTGTAATGTATATTTTTTATAATTTCTTATTTTTTAAAAACCTCAATGACAGATCAGATAGCTAGATTTGGATGTTTTCTAATATTCGATAATCACCTGGATCTAATTGACCATTCTTGGATTATTGGAGACACCATGGGTGATGACGACAGCTGATCGCACCATAGCATAATTGTCATAAGATCTGTCCACAAGTCTGCAGACAGAGTCGGTCTGTCCAGGCTGGTTAACGCAGCTAACTCGCATTAGCATCAAATAGTTTTTCCAGTGTTGTGTTCAGGGATGGATTTTCTAGGTTGGACTGTAAACTCAGGCCGATCCTACGACCAAGCTGATGGAAGCATTAAGTCTTTAAATATCGAATTTGTTGGCTCTGCAGGTCTCCCATCTGACTGACTCAGCCTGCTGACAGTCAGATGCCAGCAAAGTTTTCCAGCCCAAAAACCTCATCAAAAACCGCGAGAATGCACAAAAAAATTCTCATTTAAACACACATTGAAATCATTAACAAGCTTTAAATGGATACTCCACCCCCAAATGAAATTGAGTCAGTCACCGTATTCCCCAGTTCGATAAGTGAGAAAAAGCATTTTGTAACCGGTCCAGGCATTGTCCTAATCTGGCAGTGCTGCCGTTAGCTTAGTTTAGCATAGTCGCTGTAATGTCCTGTAGCCAATCAGCATGTCGTTCGCAAAAGTAATTAAAATAACTGAAGAATTTTCCTAATTACTTCCTGTGACCTAACCCTAACCCGGCAGAGCGCCGGCAAAGCACTGCTGCTGTCTGTTGACAGAAGTTGGGGTTTTCAGGTGCTGCGTGGTGTCTTTGCGCCTGGCAGCGGTACTTTGCCGGCACTCTGCCGGAATATAGTCCCAAATCTATATCTGCCTAGGCATTCCCTCTGTGTCAATTTGCATTGTCATTTGTACTCAATGTGAATGTACAGGTCACAGAATTAGGAAAGTTCTAATCACTTTTGCAAACAACATGTACAAAGCACCTGTCTCGTCTTTCAGTATATGGTGTTCGTCAACAGCATCAATGTCCGTGTGGCACGGAATGTACGTTGCTATCCGCAGTTCTCGTCCTTTCTGGACATCGCTGCCAGGTTTACTGGACTCACCCACCCACTCTAAATGGTCTGACTGTTGGCTGGCACTTTGCCTTATGCTTTTTGGTGTGTACATGATTTTTCAGATCTTTTAAATGAGCACGGATGTCAGCGTTGCAGTATTTACAGTGTGCCTTTCCTTCTTCTGCACCCAGTGCAATCCATGACTTTAAGTCTGAATTTCTTTCCCACTCTTTCCTGTAACTTTTTAAAATATTTTGCCCACTTTGGCATATTGTCAGTCAGCCAGCTAAGTTTGAAAACCCCGCGATCTAGTATGTTTGAGGGGTGGGCAGGCACCGGGTGCGTGATGTGAGCTAAAAGTAGTGGGAGTGTCTGTTGTGAGTTCAGGGGGTGAGTCAGCCAGAACGGTAGTGTGTGTGTGAGAGAGAGAGTGAGTGAGTGAGTGAGACTGCTGCCTGCTGAACAGAGGGTCACAGGAAGAAGGATCTGAAGTGCCGGTGATTCGGCCACAAAAACCATCTGAAACCAGTCCAGTTTTTATCGTACCGCCCAAACCCATTTTTGGCAGCAAAATAGACGGCAAAACCACCCAATCTGGCAACCCTGCCTGCTGACTAAGGGAGCTGGTGATCATTGCACTGTGGACAGATTCCCGCCTTCTGTTGAAAGTTTGGCTCCAAAATGGCGGTGGATAGTTGCCATAGACTTGTGGCGTGACAGAGTTTTCGCTGCACCTCAGTTTGGTTTGTTTTTTGTGGAGGAGTTCTGCAGAGACCTCTGGAGTGATCTGCAGTGGTGTTTTGTACAAGGTCACCTGGCCCAGCTCACAGCGCTGGAGCAGATGCTGCACCGCCCCTCTGTGAGAGGTGCCGGTAAGGACACGTTTACCTTTTAAAAACAAAACTAAAAGCCTTTTGATTCTTCATAACTGAATGATTATTCGAATATTCAAAAATCTTCTTATTCAACTACAGAACTGATCACCAAATTAACACTCAAAGCAGACAATATAAGCAATTTAGCAATCACAATTTGGCTTAGTCAGAGTTGCTCACATCTTCTCACTTGACCATTCAACACATCATCTGCTTCCAACACAACAACTTCAGGACAAAATATTCAGTTGTACACTCCTACAGTTGCCTTTGTCAATATTAGCCTATCTACTGAACCTGTCGGTTGTTATATATATGAATGCAACGTGAATAAAATTGGCAGTGCTCGACATCACCTTTAAACACTTAAAATTTAACACTGTCAGTATTTTTGGTTTTCAAGTGTCGTTCTAAGCAGAAAACACACTCAAACAAACAGGAAATCACATGTTACCTGGCTGAGGTGTAGGGCTAAGCACAGTGTTGCAGCCACAGTGTCAACATCTGGCTCTGGTCCACCTAAAACAACATGGATTGGCTCTTCTGAGTCCGCCTGGAAACATACAGACAAGGTTGGTAGGGCCAACAAATGATCTTGGAAACACATGGTTTAGTGACATTCTATCTCTGTTTTCCAACAAGAACGCAAACGCATCATGACTCTGTCAGACGACTATAGAATTTTGAATGAACACCGTACATCAGGAGTCGGCAACCCGTCAATCGCGATATTCGCGATCAGGGATCTTGTTGCCTACCACTGCTATACATTAATAATGCAGTCACGGTGCTGCTGGGTTGTTCCTGGGTTCATGCTTGGAAGAAATCAAATCAAATCAAACCAAATTTATTTAAATAGCACCAAATCATAAAAATGTTACATCAGGCCACTTTACACATAGAGCAGGTCCAGACAAAACTCTTTATGGAGTTGTTAAAAAGACCCAATATATCCCTCAAAGAGCAAGCGCTTGGTGAGAGTGGCTAGGAAAAACTTCCTTTAAGAGGCAGAAACCTCAGGCAGAACCGGGCTCAGGGAGGACAGCCATCTGCCTTGACTGGTTGGTTGAAAGAGGGAGAGATGGGGGGGTGGGGGGGCAGAAAGAGACAGAGGCAGTGAGGGAGACACAGTTGGAGTGAGCGTGAAATAGACAAGGGGAGGGACTCAATAGAGGGATGGAGAGAGAACAAGAACAAGAGAAGATGCCATGGAAAATACAAACAAAATACGTAATACAGTGATTGAAACCTGGTAGTTCAAAATTTGCACAAGTAAATATTAGCAGTAGGGGAGAAGAAGAGGTTACAATGGGAAGTGAGTATTAGTTTGTAATGATAACTAAAGGTAACTATTGCAGGAGCAGGTACTGAGTGGGAACATGGAGCAGAGATGATTCAGTACCTGTAGGACAGGAGGGACAAAACACAGACTACAGGAAGAGACAAAGTCAGAGACATGTAATGTCATAATCTACATGCATGGTGGAGAGGGAGAGAGAGACAGAGCGAGGGAGAGACAGAGAGAGGGAGACAGGGAGGGAGAGGGAAGGAGACAGAGAGAGAGGTGCTTAGTGCAATCCCCAGCAGTCTAGGCCTATAGCAGCACAACTAAAGAAAAGAGTAATTAAACCTCACATTTTTAACCGTAGGCTTGTCATAAAGGAAGGCTTTAAGCCTGATCTTGAAAGCTGTGACAGAGTCTGACCCCCGGACTGATACTGGGAGTTGGTTGCATAGAAGAGCTGAAAGATCTGCCTCCCGATTTACTCTTGGAGACTCTAGGAACCACAAGTACACCTACATCCAGAGAGCAAAGTGACCTACTGGGACAGTAAGGAACTCTGAGCTCTGTGAGATATGATGGAGCTTGGGCATTCAGAGCTTTGTACGTTAGGAGAAGGATTTAAAATTTTATTCTGAATTTTACTGGGAACCATTGAAGAGAAGCTAGCACAGGAGAAATGTGATCTCTTTTTCTAGTTCCTGTTTATATTTGTGCAGCAGCAAGAAGAATATTCTACTTGCAATGCGCTGGAAGCACAATCGGTCGTAAAAGTGTAGCATTAGTAAGAGAAACATTTTCACTTAACTCAGATTAACATATCTTTATTAGAGAAATGATGACTTCCATTAAATCTATTTAATAATGCAGATAAACACAACCATTTATGCTAAGTGGACATTAATGACAGCTCCATTACTGAGGTTAAACATTGATCTATGAGTGAAAAAAGGCAAAAAATTTAATTTCCTCCTTCATTTGTTGACTGAGACTTTTGGCTGGGAGTTTAATGAGGCAGACATTCTATAAAACAATTTCTGAATTTTATAGCCCGATTCCAGCACTGGTCTTTAAAATACAGGTATTGGACTCTGGACAGCCACCTTTGTCTCTGAGAATCAACAACGTAACTAATAAAATGTTACAGAAATTCAGAATATTACGATAGAAATGAACAAAGGCTTCTTTTTAAGGAGTCCTCATGAATAACACTTACAGAAAGTATAAGGAAATGGAGTAATAATTTATGGGAATCCGAAACAAAATTAACAAAAATCATCCTCAGCCTGGTCTGTGTGAGCTTCTGTGTCTATTTGTTTTATCTTTAAAAGATAAGCTGACTCACCACTAGTACAAACCTGCCCTGCAGCATGCACCGTTAATCAAGAACCAAAATGCGGATACAATGAATTTAATGTTAATCTGTGGCTGATCTTAATGGGTTTGTAAGAAGAAGGCAAGGATAGAGCAGTGGGGGAGGAAGAAAAAAATACAGAAACAATGACATGCCTTAACTATTCATGTTTCCTGGCTAGATTCTTTCTGGTAGCCCAGAGTGGCAAACATGAGATCAGAAGTTCATGTTTTCACGTTTAAACTTTCCTGAACTTTTCTAAAGATAACACAGGATATACTGGAATATACTTGAAAATAATGTTTTGTTTTTGTCAGTGAAAGTAGATTATTATTGTGAGGAAAACAGGAGCTGCATTAAAAAGGAGCCAAAGACTGGCAGTGCAATAGTCAGTGCCAGTAGCAACCAAAGCTATGCTCATGCTCAAGTAACGTTACTGTTACATGAAAAATGGAAATCAAAAAGCTATCATAGTTAGTAGTAGTGCAAATATCAGAATAATTTAAACCACAGTTGTCTGACCAGTGTAGACTGGACGACTTTCAATTTTATTTCATTTGTTTATCCTGCCTTGGCTGAGTTTGTTTTCAAATACCAAAAAGAGACTTTTTATCTAAGGGAGCTTTATGTCAAGGTGAGATTAATCATTTGTAATAATGTAGCAAAATGGAGTTGTCTCTTGCTTGTATATGTTGGGTCAGATGGATGGATGAATGAAATGGGGAAGAGAAAGTGGGATAGGGAGGGAGGGGAGGAGAGATACTGGAGGCTGACGGTTAAGCTGAAGATGAAAAGGTGAAGTGAGGTGAGTGTGGAGGAAGGAGGGCAATGAGCTCATGAAAAACGGGGCAAAATAGCATGGCATATGGACAGCAGAATCATAAGTCGGGCATGTTGAAAACGCAGGGAGAGGGGAACAGGCAAAAAGAAGGAAGACAGGTGAAAAAATGTGATAGTGAAGCGAGAGAAAAAAGGACGAAGAGACTAGATATGAGGGAGTGAAAAAGGTGAGTGAGGAAGAGGGAGGTCTGCAATCACTTCCTTCGAAGGATGGAGAGAGGGGGAATAAATCAATATAAGATGGCTAGAAAAAGGAAGTGATGCATTAGCAGGAGAAAATGCCACTTAGTATCTGTGCCCCTGCAGAGGGAGAACACTGGTGGGTGAGTGTATGTGTGTGAGAGCATATATTGGCCATCTGATATCTTTCAAGCTGAGTACCCTGCCTTTGAGCTCCATCTCCTCTCTTCTGCTCTCCTCTCCATGTGTGAAGTATTTTATGAATCTTCTTTCAATACCTGTAACTTCCTGAAAGGCTACAGAAAAAAAATGGAGATGAAAAGATTTACAAGCTTACAGTAATTACTCCCCTGGGAGGTTATACCCTAAGTGTATAAGGTGGAAGTCAAAAAAACACTTAGTGAATCAGCCTATCTCACAGGCAAAATCATAACTCTGGGAGTCTGAATTTCTAAATAAGGAAGATGATAAAAAAAATTCACACAGAAAGGAGCTGGGCTGAGAGAATAATTCATGAGCTGTAATACCATTATTCTCATTATTTAGATCCATACATCCACGACCCAACTTCAGATAAGCGGTTGAAGACAGATGTATGGATGGACATCCATACATTAATATATACAGTTATTGTGAAGGTGTCACTTTCATGACTGTAATTAAAGCACATTTTGCAGGACAATTTATGCAAGAAAAAAAATTACTATTTAACATGAACTACTTTGAAGAAACACAAACAATGGTAATTAGACCAAACCTATAACTAAATGGGATAGTTGGGATAGGTACCCTTTGAAAGACCCTACTGATGCAAACAAGCTTCCTTTTTAAAACTTTTGGTTCAGTCATGCTAATAAACACTTTTAAGTTATTGCAATTTTCAAGCCAACCTTTCTATTAAGATTATGACAGCCTACAAAACCTTGAAAATGAAGCCAGTAGGGACCCTTTTTTCATCAAGAGAAAATTTATGTCTCAACAATTAGGCAATGTTGTTAAACTTTGACTGGGAGGAAAAGTAATGAACTTTAGCACCCTGACACACATAAATTTTAAAAATGGCCTTAGATTTTGTAATGACTAAATTTTGGTTCAAAGCACGATGTGAAACACAAAGTAGTCCTAAAAACCTATTTTGTGTGTGAGTGTCTGTGTAAATGTAGATGTATGTGTGTAGTAGTGTGTAGATTTAAAAGGACAGATGCAGGAAGTCCACTCAGCACGTTGTTCAGATCCATGCCAAATGACGTGTGAGTCAGGGATCGGAGCTATGGAGGTAGAGAAAAACTGAGTGAGAAAGAAAGACAGGATCAGGAAGCAGTAAGAGCCAGACCAATTACAAGTATGGGTGTTTTGGATGATAGCCATCCAGAGAGAGAGAGAGAAAGGCAAAAAAAGAGCAAAAGGGTGGGGATGAGGGGGTGACAGACTGTAGAGGGTGTCCGAAAAAAGAGCAAGTCATCAAAGTTTATGTGGGAGATCTGGAAAAGTGAGATAAAGTGTCTGCATGCCTGTGTGGTTGCTTAAGAGGTAAATAGCTGACAATCATGACGTGTTAGACTGTATCTGCGACCTCGACGATACCCATCAGATAATCTCTTTGCCAGCCACAGTGCTCTGATCTGCACATTTCCTTCTTTGAGCGTTCTTGTCCACAGGTTTCCATGTGTTTATGTAAAGTGTGGTAGAAGTTCCTGTCCTCTTATTCCACACAGGCTAATCATTCGCATGTTTGTATCGTACTGATAAGACACTGCATTACATATATGAAGTGATTCCTCTGAATGTGGTAGTATGGCTGAAAATATAATTCACCAAGAGAATAAAACAAATAAAAGCATGTATCCTCAGAAATTACATATTGGTTTTTCTCACATCCATTTCAACTAAAAAATGTTTTAAGTTCATGATAACGTTCTTTTGGCAAAGTTATTAGAAAAGGTTTGAACTTCACAACCATGTTTTATTATAACTTATGTCTAAATCAGTTCATGTACAAACATGAACCATCATGTTTATCTTATTACTTTATCTGTCAGGAAATAAGGGCTTACACTTTGTGTTAAATATTTGACATGTTCAAATTAAATATATAGGCTACTGTACTCTGTCAGTGACTAACTCACTGAGACAAACACAGTTGTATCTGTTGATGAAGATCATGTGATAAGATTAAAAGCCCCAGAACAGGTACAGGTAACAGGTAAATGAACTTAAAGTAGTCAAGTATTTTCAGGTGCAAATGTTATCTGTTAAAAAAGGGGAAATATTACCAGTAGACTGTGTAAAATGTATAATTCTATAACGATTTGTAAATTATTGCAACATATTGGAACAGTTTGTATGAATGTAGAGTACAGGACATGTTCATGTGTGTGGATGCATGGTGATTGTGTTTATGAGTTCCCATCTTTTTGTAATCTATAAAAAAACATGAGCAGGTTAATTCAATTAGGAAGAAGTGCAGAATCATAACTATAAGAAACTCTTACTGCTACAAAGAGGCAGCCTTGGTATGGCACTGGCAGAGAAACGAAATGAAAAACAAGATGCAGCCAGCATACCAGTACCAATGCAATGAAGTGCAACTGGGAACTGAGTCATCTCTTTGGATGGGCTTAAAAATATCCATGTTTACAGCTCCTTAACCCTTTGAAATGCACTATGGCCAACTGATGATACAACAATGCCATTTAAACAAGCACATGCATAAAGAGCAGATTTAGGGGCCCCATGGCCTTAAGGTATGTGCATGATGCATGCAAGGCTCCCTACTGTGAACATCTGTGCAACTGTTGCACTCCTGGCAGGCTAAATGTGTACAACCAAAGACTGTGTGTAAAAAGAAAAAAAAAAAGAATACAGTATATTGACAAATCTGGAACAATATACAAGTATGTGTGGCCCAAAGATACAAAATACTATGGCACAGGGGCTGCTCAGTCATTTGGCCTGTGAAAATTACAGTTTATTATTTGCATGATATCTTTTTTTTTATGTGAGGACAGATATTCAGCTGTGGATCGCATGGAGATTATGAGTCACTTATCTGCAGAGCAGCCAGATAACAGGGAAGGACAGCCTCAGGCTAAACTTGTTGATGTTAGGCCTCTTCCTCTTTAGAAATCAGCTCCTCATTCAAATTCACACACTGATGTTCCTGAAGACACAACGAGTTTATTATCCGGAGACAAAAGCACGCCTTCCCGTCGCCTACACTGTCATTATTGTCGATCTACAGGTGCTTGGGGAACCGAAGGGACGTGAGAGGCTTTATACCATGCGCCTTTTTTTTATCCAGCAACAGGAACGCAGCCTGTAGCAGATCAGTAGCAGCCTTTCATTCATTATACCCGCAACCTGGTGTGATCGACGCCGAAGGCTCTTAACTCACCCCGAGTCTCCCCTGGAGCCTCCGCAAATACGCCTCCATGTCGGCCTGCATCGTTACGGTGCCACTGCAGATCTCTCCATAGACCCAAGTCTCGGCAATAAAGCTGCTGATGTGTGTGTGTATGTATGCGTGTGTGTGCCTGTGTGTGTGTGTGTTTTTCTCTCCGCTTCCGAGTGTCCCCGCTGCGCTCGCACTGCAGCACTGTCTGCCGCTGCGTGTGAGCCGTCGGACCTCCCCCTCTCCACGGAGCGGACCCGCGACACCGAGCGGTGGGTGTGACGGCAGGAAGAGTAGATCCGACGGAGGCGCGCTCGGTGATTCTACCGCGCTCCCTGCGGTACGGACACCCCCACCCGTGTACGACTGTACACACAGAAGTAAACACACCCACACACACCTATCCTATCCCACACACAGCCTCGACGTCCACCAATGGAAAAAAGGGGTGAAAAAAACAACCCAGTGTGGTGAATGATAAGCAAGCGTTCAGGACCACGGACAGCACGTTCTCTGTGGACGGCTTTTTCTGCCGCAATATGATCAAAATCAGAATCAAAGTGCACTGCATTGCCCTTCTCTCTCTCTGTCTCTCTCTGTGTGTGTGTGTATGTATGTGTGTGTTTGTGTGTGTGCGACAGGAAGCACTTCCCTTAATAGGCAAGATGACCGAGGGAGGGAAAGCAGAGCACATCCGTTGGTGGAGGTACACTCTCTCTTTCCTTCTTCCTTCTCTCTGTTCTCTCCCTTACAGACACACACAAACATGAAGGTGGCCAATTCTGAACTAAAATATTTGAAATTGGCAAGGCATTTAATATTTGGTCAGGGTTTATATGTCACTTAGTGTCCCATTAGGAGCCCCTGGGTTAAAACGCATTCCTCTCTGTACTGTTTGTGTATTGTACTACTAAGCAGTGTTTCTATCTTGGATTTGGCCCTGAGGTTGCCATGCAGCAGTTGGTTTGTGATAATCAGACAGAGCTTCATTTAGGAGCTGCTTCATGCAACCACAATATAAGCCAAAATGATGGAATTTGATTTTGGTGCAGGATCTTTCACAAGATACACCTATAACAACGGATGGGGAATCAGCATTTTCTTTTTATTATTCCCATACCCAACTGTGAACCTTTGTGGGACCTGGGATTGTGTGGCAACTGGAGAATCACCCACTTTGCTTTATATACTTTGGAAAAAACTACTCTACATAGTGAAAGCAAAGCAGTAATATAAGTGGGATCTAGATTAGCATGGTGGTAAAAGTGAAAACTGCTGTGTGTGTGTGTGTGCATGCATTCTTGCACCTCTGATTGTATTTCTTTTCCATATAGCTTCTGGTTTTTCTTCAATTCCACTTTTGCCAAAATCCAGCGTAGCCCTGTTTGTACTGCAGTAGACTATGCCCGCATCTCTAAGAGATGTTGTGGTGAAGGCAGGGGTACTCTGGCCTTAATGGAAGCTGTGTTAGTGCGCTGTCACTGTGGAGAGCCAAATGGCCATTACAGTGTCAGACCAAAGTCAAGTCAGACATAATCAATATGACTTCCAGTTGGTCTTCAAAATAAAACCCTCAGTGATGACTTTAAATGAATGGCAGTATTTTATATCTAAGAGATATACAGTACCCACCAAAAATTTGGACACACTTTTGACTGGTACTGTATGTCTCCACATTTACAGAAAAGTCAATGTAACAAATTATTGTTTTTAATGAATTATATTTATAGGTTTTCAATAATTTAAATGTACAAACAAACCAAAAACAAGATTACGTGCATAAATTCAACAAAGAAAGAATTATACATATACACATACATACATTGTATATACCTGTTAAGTCCCATAGTTAAAAAAAAAAAAAAAAAAAAAAAAGTCCAGACATGTAGTTAGGGTCAGTATAGAGTCAGATATTGGATAATCTAGTAGGGTGTGGGCAGGTCCAGTGCAACTTGAGGAAGCAAATCTTTTTTCTCTTTTTTCTGTGTGATCATTGGGTGTTGACATAATGTAGAAACTCATGTAGAAATGTCCTGTGACACAAAAATTCAAGTTTGATTTGATTCATGATGATACTAACAACTTAAAGCAGTAACTAGTTTAGTTCTGATAATACGTGATGTGTCTTCATCATCTGTTAGTCAGCTATTGAAGAAAAGTTTTCAGGGAATTAAGTTTGAGGTCCATCCAAACCTGACATGAAATTTTGTATGAAGTCACATCTTGATGAATGATCACTTTGAAAAGCAGGACTGTCATTACAGTCACCATTCAGCACATTGTACGATTATCAGGACTATGTTCTCCTTTAATACTAATATAATATAAAGGGTAGGCTGATGATGTGACAGCAGAGGTCAGATTGCCTCTCCTGACTATCATCAGAAGAGGCATGCCAGAGCATGTTGGTGAGAATGCGTGGACAGTCTGTGGTTATATCATGAATAACATCGGCAGATGCTTCAAATAAATTGGGGCTGTATGAGAACGCAGGCAATGTAAAAAAAAAATAAAAATAAATTCGAAACACAAGTAAGTGGGCCACTCAGTAAAGGGAAGGAAGGAGACACCTACATCTCCCCTGAGAGCCCAATAAATCAAGTCCCAAAGAGGGAGAATGTTATAATTATGGTGAGTGGTGTGAGGGCCTAAAGCCTTCAGTTCTTTCTTAATGAAGGTTATCAACGGATTATGGGGAACAATGGTGGGTGGCGTGTATTACCTGCATCAAACTGCTCTTAATTTTTCAATGGTAACATGACATTTTACTATTCCCAGATTACGAAGGTTTGTATGGTTGGATCTAACCTAGCTACATTTTTGCGCATGTAGGAGATTTGAGCACAGCTATAGTTTAACATAGAACAGTACAGTACTATAAGACAGTACAGCTCATATACAACAGCATCACATACAGTCTTTGTGTATCAACTTCTCTTTCACAGACTTCAATTGAAAACATTACTTAGTAGATTATACTGTATTCCTTCCCATGTACATTTCCATTCATGGCCACATATTATTCAAAATGATGCTGTAAAATTGAACTTTTACTTGCTCATAGGTAGATATGAAATGATTCAATATATTTGTCCAAGGGAGAACATGAACAAAAATCTTTTGCGATGCTTTTGTAATGCATTTTCTTAATGTTGGCATCTTGAGATCAAAAACTGAGGGGAGAATTCATGACTGACATCTCTTTATGCAGTAGACTAAGTTTGCTGCTGTGATGAATATCGATGAGATAGCTTTACCTGGTTTGACTCTTGCAGGCAACAGGCAGACACACTGCAGCTTTGATCCATTTATGTCCATGCCTGCTCGCTCTTTTATGGGAGAAAAACGAAAAAAAAAAAAAAATCTGTCGTGTTTTGCCTCTTCATAATTTCCAATGACACAATTGAGCCTTACAGCGTCGGCAGCGCAATCCTAAACTGGTTTAATTTTCCATTGAAAACAATAGGCCTCGCTAATTGATTTTAATGGCTCTCTCCGCGACGATGCTCCCCTTATGACTTGGAGAGAGGTCTTTAAGATTATTATTATTAGTATAATTGCCATTACCCCCACACTTTCCCTTTGCGAATGGGAGACAGAAGAAAGAATATCTTTGCCCTTAAGCTGAACAAATAATTATTAGAAACAGGAAACAAACAGACGACCGCCACTTGCACGCGTGCATACGTGTGCGCGCCCACGTACGCACGCACGCACACACACACACACACACACACACACACACACAGACATGCTTCACCTTAGTAGACCCCCTTCTGGCGACCCTCATTCCCTCCGCCGCCCTCTTAGTGCAGCGTGCCGCTTGTAATTTATGCAAAATTAATTGATACATCTTTTATAATTGATGTGCTGTAAACTTAATGAGTAATTTATGTAATTAGTCAATTAAGGATAATTTCAGCATATGTTCCGTATGCCCAGAAGGTGTGCTTTACAACTAGTTATTTGTCCAGGAGTTGGGAGCGGGTGAAGACTGCACTAGACTACCTAATTAATTTTGTTATGCAGATCAGCCTCGGTGTCTATTTAACGGTCCCCTTTGTGAAAACAGATTTAATATTGATCTTTCTCGGGCATTTAAAGAGCATGCTTATACCGGCGTTGGCCTCAGTGGGCCTCCGAGTTTCAAAACTAATTTTTCAGGCTCCAGGAAAAAAATGTGGGGGAAAAAAGAAGAAGAAAGAAAAAAGGAAAAGAAAAAGAAAACAGAAAAAATAAATAGAAGATGAAAAAGGAAACAAGAGCGACTCTCTTTGTGTGGCAGTGAATACATGAATGTTCACACTTTGTGAACTGAAGTGGCGCAAAAGCACCGGTGTTGCCCGCAGTTGCCTGATGTCTTTAAAATATGCTCTCCGTCGACACAGTTGACCTTTTGAGTGGGTTTGAAGGACTGAGACGTAACGGGAGAGAAACAGCGGCTAATTAATTGACACAGTTTTGAATATTCATATCTAATACAGTGAGCTAGCCCTTAATTACATTGTTGGACTTCTCTCCTAGGAGGCTAAATCACCGAGGACTTAATTATTGTAATGTATTCGGGGCTCGTCGGGGCACCGGGGAAGACAGGAGCCGTCAAGGACCCCGTCATGACACCTGGCCAGAGAAAAGATTCTGCGGGCAGGGGAGCAGTTTCTGTTGTTCTCCGCTCAACACAACTCAGAGCAGGGGAGGAAGTTTGTTTACATCCTTGTAGGATTCACCGGAGAGTGTTTGAACAGACAGACAGCCGCCAGACTCCCCTCTCAGCAATTAATCAACAACAGAGTCTCTCCCTCTCTCTCACACACACACAGTGCTCGCGTGCTCGTGCAGTCGAGAGCAGAGAAAGAAGCGCACTGATGATTGTGCGCAAAGGAAGACATGATTTATTGTTTGCAAAGTCTGAAAGTGCAGTCGGGCAGATTTAACAAAGAGCTTGTATTTATATATTACATTCTTTACTACTTATTTCCCCTCGTGGCATTCCAGATCCACATCCACCGTCATGCTTCCATTTCAATCATACTCAGGCACAAGCCAGTGGCACCTACGGCACATTTACAAAACGGGAGCTCCATTTTACTGAAAGATTTGTTGGCTTCAGCCGATTTAAGCCAACACCTTCGGTTCACCGTATGCCATTCAGAGTTTTGTCCAACAGCAGAGGTCAAAGGTCAGGGTCAGCTACTGATAAACAGTTAACCAGCTCTTTATATTCGGTGCTTAAAATCAAACTCGGTCCCAAGTTTGCGCTTCTTTCGCGGGGCTTTTTCATTGGAAACAGGAGATTTGAAGCCAACGCATGTGCGGATCGCACCACCCACCCCCTAATTTTTATTCATTTCTTTACCCCCCCACCCTCTCTCTTTCTCACTCACACACACACGCGCGGGCGTGCCCACATACGCACAGCCCTCTGCGCTCCCTTGACGTGTCCCCTAAGTGTCTGGATAATGGATAATAGATAATAGAGCCGGCGACCTGCGGGGGTCTTACAAAAACGGCGCTCGGCGAGTGGGTGCATCGCACAAGAGGAGAGGAGCACACACCGCACACATGCTGGAGAGCAGGCTGGAGCCTCTCATCCTTCAGCCAACGTGGAAACAAATCAGAAGACACCTTAACTTTTAGGCAGAGACACCGACTTTTACGCACAGCGCGTCGGTTGGCGAAGAGACAGAGAAGTCCTCTTTCTTCGGATGCAGGAGCCTCTAAAGGATCTTATGTGACAGCACAGGCCTTCAGGCTATACTGTGATCAGCATAACGCAGGTGATCCTCTACCTGCTGTAGGGAAATCAACTTCTAATGTAATGCCTCAGAATTTTGGAACAGATCCGTCAGATGGCGACTGATGTAAAGACTCGGTAAAGACAGCATTTAGATTACATTTGACTTTAGAGGCTGTTTGATTGAACAACTCAATCTTAAAGAAAACAGAAACCAGCCATGCCCCGTCCTGGGAAAAACTCTTACAGCGACCAGAAGCCCCCATACTCATACATATCACTGACAGCCATGGCTATCCAGAACTCAGCTGAGAAGATGCTCCCTCTGAGTGACATTTATAAGTTCATCATGGACCGATTTCCTTACTATCGGGAGAACACCCAGAGGTGGCAGAATTCCCTGCGACACAACTTATCGTTCAACGACTGCTTCATCAAGATCCCCCGGCGGCCCGATCAGCCGGGAAAGGGCAGCTTTTGGGCTCTGCACCCGGACTGCGGTGACATGTTTGAGAACGGCAGCTTCCTGAGGAGACGGAAGCGCTTCAAGGTGCTGCGAGCCGAGCACATGGCCTGCAAGAGCTCCCCGATGATGCATTACTTCCACCACCACCACCACCACCATCCGGGGAGCAAGCTGGGCTCAGCGTCCGGCCACCACGACCACTCGGCCGGCCCGGCCAGCACCGTGGGCCGGCTGCCTCACTTTCAGGGTTACGGTGGGATAACCTGCTCGCAGCCCGGCGGGTTCAAACACCCGTTCGCCATCGAGAACATCATCGGACGGGACTATAAGGGCGTGATGGCCAGCGGGCTGCCCCTCTCCTCCGTCATGCACCACCTGGGTTACCCGGTGCCCCCGCAGCTCAGCAGCGTGGTCAACTCCATGTGGCCTCACGTCGGGATGCTGTCGGAGTCCATGAGCGGAGTGCCCATGGCCGCCACGTCCGAGTACGCGCCCTTCAGCGTGTCGGCCAAAGGTCTGTACCACAACGCCAACGGACAAACGCTGCCCGCCGTCCCGCTCCCGATCAAACCCACCCCGTCTCTGGGGCCTGTACCCGGGCTGACGGGGTTGCAGTCCGGCCCGGGACAGCTCTGCTCCCCGGCCTCAGTGATGGAGAAAAGCGACCTGCTGGAGGGGAAAGGCAACCCTTTACACCCGGCTCTCCTGCTGTCCTAACCGGGTACATTTTTTTTTGTTGAAAAGAAACGCAAACAAGATGATGCAATTTGTTTTTTTGTTTTGTTTTTGCATTAAACACGACAGACTGGCACCTGAACTTAAGTTGGCGCAGCTGCAGGAAGGTTGTAAAAACTAAGGTAAACATTGTGATGTGCGATGAATTTTTCATTAGACCCATGTTGATTGAAATCATAATTTATTTGCACAATTTGTGAGGGCATTTATCACATACTGTAATGTGGCATTGACAAATACAATCAGAGTAGATAGCCTAAACCCAAAGAAAGCTCTGATTTATGGAACAAACGGCGTAAAGTTCTTTCTGAATATAAACCAACTATGTTTATATTTTTGCTCCTATTGCTCTATTTATTTTATTTTAATCTATTACAGGCCTCTTCACTAAAGACATGCAGGCCTTCATGTTTTTAAATTAGGCCTGTTGCACTTTTTTTCTCTGTTATTTATCAGTGTCTTGAAAATGTTATGCTTGTATTATAACACTATTTATCTGAAGATATTTATAAAGAATTTAAAACCGATTTTTTTTCTTGTCTTGTAGTTATTTAAATGATCCTTTTAATTACAGTTCCACATACTTCCAATGTCTTCATGTAGCAAAATGAATGGAAAAAAAAACAAGATAAATTCCATTAGACTCCAATATTGTTCTTTAATGTAAAATTTCCATGAGATCCAGTTAAATTGAGGGGGAATTCAATGGTAATTCTCATGTGTGTAATAATTATCCTGCCTCCTCAGACATTTATTAAAGAACCAATTCAGATTCCACTGTTAGCAACAGAATGAAAGAATGACAGCACAGGTTATTGTATACATTTGCCTGGAAGAAATGAATCTTATATAATTAAGTTTATTTCACCTATGTCATGTGAGCATTTCTCAAATGCAGCAGCTCTAAACTCAATTGAGATATTTTAATTGAAACTCCATATTGCCTGGAACATACAGTAATAATGTTAACTTTAATTAGGCTGTTTTTAACTGATTCAATACATGTGGTCATTTGAGTCCTCTCAATCACGTAATTCTGATCAGGTATTAATCATCAAAAATTGCAGCAGGACATTGAGGATATGCTCAAGTTCATTATTTTAATATGACATAGAATTCCCTAAATTGAAGAGAAATTATTGTAAAAAAGCTAAACTTTCTCTGAAACAAACCAAACTCAGTAACATGTTGAAAGCAAAAAATCCCGCCATAATTTTCCACTGATCCATATCATGTGCACACAAATGGGAATTATGACATGAATCACACCTGGAATAGGCTAATGCACGTTGTGTCCAGGACAGGTGTGTCAGGCTGTCATGAGATGGATATGAGCCAACACTCTAGGCTGCAGCTTCAAAACTTCAAAAGCAGGCAGGGGGATCAGATCAAGTTTTGCTCTTTTGTTTGCTCTGTTTAAACATAGCTTTGAAGCTTCCCCTCTCCAGAAGCACAAAGAGCCAGGTTCAGCCCACTGAAAATGACTTATATTCAACCTCCTGTCCTCCGTTTAGCATCCCAAAGGCTCCCACAGCTGACACTATTGTCACACCAGCTTCTGAACAAATAATTGAGATGCACCAGCAGAGGAGAGGCGTGGGAGTGAAGAATTAAAACCTATTTGGGCGTCATTGGTAACGAGCAGAATACATATAATGGTGATTACCCTTATCTTTTCCTTCCTCATCCAATTCTGCGTCTCTTGTTTTCTACAGATTCCCTCTGATGACTTTCTGTATCACACACACACACACACACACACACACACACACTTACTCTCTCTGCAGGGTGTCTGTAATTCCTAGTTAAAGGGAACTAAAATTTCTCTCGCACACCGAAAGTGTTTAAAAATGGTGTGCCTGTGACTGTAAGTGTAGGTGTGTGTGTGTGTGTGTGTGTGTGTGTGTGTTTGTGCACGTGTGCGTGCGCTGCTTTACTTCCCCGATCAGCAGGCCCCAATATCTTTAATAGCACTCACTGCATTAGTGTATAATTAAATGCTACTAATTAAGACACAATAAGAGGAGTAATAATGCAGTCATTATTACCCTCCATGAGCCTGTCTCCTCAACATCAGAGTTAGATGCCTCTGGAATCATATTATCACACGAGATCTCCTCATATGCACACGTGTTTATTCACAAGTGAAAAGAAGGTATGTATATGCTGTTTATATTTTTAAGGGGAGACGATGTCTCCGTTGTGTCGGAGCATTGAAGAAACAATGTACAATGATTTTCAGTACATTGTCTGGAGTTATTTTGAAAAAAAGTCATAACCATCTTAGGACTTTAAGAGTTTTTCTTTTTTGACATTTTCAGGTATTAAAGCCCATCGTGTCAACACGAACACTTAGTTTTATTTGTTGATAAGAAACATATTTGGCATGGCAGATAAGGTGGTTTACCTGTGCCAATATCACAGCCATAGATGACACCGTTGTAAGTTAGTTTTTAACATTCCTTGGATAAACTCTGAGGAAGAAGTTTTTAACACTTTTTCTTCAGAGTTTATTGCAGATATGATTTTGACAGGAGAATCATTATGAAACATCTTGAGGTAATTTAAAAGGAAATACATTTAAAAAGATTACTTGAAGAGAAAACTGTAAGCCCTCTATCTAAAGCAAGTCATACTTAAAATAAAGGTACGGTTAATGAAGAGCTAATACATAAACACTATTAATGTCACAACTAAAGTTCTTAGACCTCACTGTTAATATCAACACAGCAGCTTATGTTAGAATCTGCTCTTATATAACACAATGTTTCCCAAAAAATCCAAAGCAGAGGCAGAAAAAACTTGTTTTGTGATACTAACTACAAAGTTAATATGAATCACACCAAAAACAAAGACTATTTAAAGCTAGGCATTGTTCAGTCACTTAGCAGTCTGTGTAGGATTTGCTTTGGTTTAAGTACTTTTTAAACTTATTCATTAGCATTAGACTATGATGATATTTCATTTGAACTACACAAATATATTACGCCATATGAAAAACTATTGGTACTGATGAAAGCGTGCGGGACTTTAATAGGAGAGAACTCATTATTCATGGAAAAACTGTTCATCCTGCAAAATATGAGCTTAAAATGAATAATGGGATTCTTATGAATGAATAAAACATTCAGGTCAAAGGTGTTTTACTGTCAGCCCCCAGAAACGCAACGTTACAGTCCTGAATAGACGATGATACATTAGAGGTAATTACCCACACTTCATAAGGGCCAGGGTGGCAAATTCTACATGCGTTTTTCTTAATGACCAGCAAGAGCAGGCCATCATAATGAGCAGCTTAATTCATTGATCTGATCTGCCTTTTGCATTAACTCAAGCACAGCAGCATACAATACACATTCACACACACGAACGGGAACAAGCTTAAATATTATTTTTTTGTTCCGCACAGGAGCCTTTTATATGCTGTACTGGCAACATCAGATAACAGAAATTTCTTCTAATTATTTAAACATATACTTGTCTCACAACTAGTCCCTCCTCTGTCACAGCCTGAAATATCATTCAAAATGCAGGTTTAGTTCAAAGTGCAGTACAGCAATTATTCATATCGTCCAACAATTTCACAAGACAGAAATCTGTCTATTACAGTTAATTAACTTCATAAAATCACTATCAAAAGGTTAAAATGGATAAAATTGCTTCATAAATTGTAAACTCAGAATACAATCTTGGGGAAGCACATTAGGAAAGAGTCTTATTATTGGAAATCAGATCAGTCTTCTCCACTTCTAACCACAACTACGTAAGGGAAGGAAGGAAGGAAGGAAGAAAGAAAGAAAGGAAGGAAAAAAAGAAAGAAAGACATACAACCATAAAGTCTTGAGGGCTTCATACCCTTATAGAACTGACAGCTTACAGGATGACCTTTGACTTCCTGCTGCAGTCTGACACACTCTTCGTACTGTACTTAAGTTAAATGGGAACCACAAGTGTAGAGCCATCCATTTCCTCCATATTTCTTTGCTGCCCTGATCTCATCTTTGTAACTGAATTTTATAATCGTATGAGATTTTCTAATGAGCTCTGATTGTTGTAGTATGAAAAATTACAATCTATCTTCCCATTATTTTTATTATTAGATACTTCACTACTTTATAAGGAATTGATATACAGACATACAAAAAAAAAGTAAATAATTCGATAAGCCAATAAGTATGGCTTTAAAAAAAAGGACAACATAAGAGTTGGCCAACAATAACTAAATTATATAAATGAATATTCCTATTATTAAATTATCAGTAAGTAAACCAGATTGTCTGCACCTAATATAAAAAAACATTACTCCATGTAAATCAATTTTCTTGATTTAGAAAATCTATCTTATCAAACAATTAATTTGTCTAGTGTATGAAAAAGTACTACATTCAGTTTAACCCACATCACTTTAAACTACAGTGTGTTTATTTAAAGATGTGTCGCCTATTGTCCTGCACACAGTAATGACAGCTATCATTGTTCAGGTAGTGAGCGTCTTTTCTTGCTCACAGCATTAGAAATTATGCTAATTGATGAGAATGAAGTTAACGTTTAGATCTTAACTCACTGGAAAAATATGAATTTTGCACACATTACGGCCACCACTTAGGCATAGGTGTTTCACTGAGTGCAATGCTCATCTTCACAAAAGCTCTGATCGCACACACAGTTACTGACATGTACACATTGAAGCTGCCTTGATCTGCTGGCCATTCAGCAGCTCCACTGGAGAAGCTGCGGGGTTAAGCGCTTTGCTCAAGGGTGCCTCAGTGGTGGTAATGAGGGTAGGGCAATAGATTTATATGGCTGATCCAATGGCAACCCCACTCCTCACAAAAATTGTTTTGTCAAAAATTTATTCACTGTACCATAAGTACAAACACCATATGCACTGTAAAGTACAAATGGTGTTCGTCCACACACTGCACTGTTTGTCATGGTAAAGTTCAGACTGTACATGTGATAATATTTTATCTTTGTATGTGATTCACTGCTTGCAGGCACATGACATATGGCTACATCTGCTCTTATCTCAGTAATGGTCGCCTCGCCATATTCATTGCTGTGGTCTTTAATAGTGGGACAAGGGGATAGTCGTCTGGCACATGTCGTCAGGAGTCAGCATCAGCGAATGAAGAGACCATCTGAGGAGGATTAGCATATTGGCATCAGGCCTGGAGACAGAGAGGAACTGTCCGGGGAGAGTCCTAATGACAGGTCACTCTGGACCACTGCACATTACTATAACTCTTCCTCTTTGCACTTTAATGTTTCCCAGTCTGTTTCTCCAATGTAACTTTTCCTTCTCACACTATCTATCACTCTGCATACTCTTCCAAACTCCTTGTAGCCATTGCTCTGACTCTTCTTCTCATTCTGTTTTTGTCACATATCCTCAGCCCTTTCTCCAAAATTCCTCTTTCCCTTTCCTTTGTTCATCCATTTTCCATTTCTCTCTCATGCAGTCTTCATATCTCTTTCTCTCTTTCTTTCCGCGTTGTCTTCATAGTTATACAATGATTCACTGATCTCTGGTCAGTGAATTATAGCCCCCCCAGGAGCTAAAATGTATTGTCTCTGCTCCTTCCTCAAAGTAAGGTCCTCTGACGCAGCTCATCTTCCTACCATCTTCAATCTGCCATCTATCTTTATTGGCCCAAATTATTACACCTTATTAGCCATTATTACATTTTATCATTGATTCAAAATAGGTCAGCGGTTCAGCCATCCTGGCCCCCTTCCCACCATTTCTCCTCTCTGACGTCCCCACTTTCTTTATGGAGTCCGGACAAAGAAGTTCTCCGGCCAAAAAACTTCAGCAATTTCATAAGAGGTTAAGTGCTTCGCGAGAGAATAAGTGCCCATATAGGCTCATTTGCCTCCTCAATATTAGAGATTAAAGTGAAATGGAAATTAACAAAGTGTTTCATCAGCCTTCCCACTGCTGAGAGTTTGTACTTTCGGAAATTTAAATCTCACACAATGTCAAAACATAATAGTTGGCAGCGCTACAGGGAAAGTCTTATAACAAAGGTTTGGCTTAGTAAAACTGCCTTGGATCTATACAGGTACATGGTAGCAAAATATGTTCAGACCTTTTCTTTTAGAGTTAATATCAAATTGTTTCAGCCAAAAATGTGATTGTTCTGACACAGTATCTGTAAGTCTATGTGTAATCTCGGCATTTAAATATATACTTTTTTACTGTAGGCTACCTAATTAATTTCTCTTTATTTGTACATAATATTTTGCACTAAAATGTTACACCATAATCATTATAAGTCAATGGTTTTACATCAACCTACACAATGATAATTTCACAAATCATTGGGAAGTGAACCTGGCAGTATAGACAGTACAACACTGACTTCTCCTTTAATAGTTAGAGAGAAGCGAACAAACAAACACAGAGTTTTTGATTAATCAGCAACTCAATAATATCAGCAAGAGTACACTGATGACTGATTTCTCCTACTGAGCAAACTGAAAGTGTCAGCTTCTGTGAAAACAGAGTTGAAGTTTGCATCGTACCTTGTCTGTGACAAAGGAAGGGGAAGGGGTCACATTTAGCCCTGGGCAGGTTGTAAACGGGATGAAGTTACAGCTTCCAGTGGAGAGAGATATTGTACATCAATCAAATTGTATACTAATGAAGAGGCAGCGCCTGAGTTATTGGAAAGTGGCTTGTTTACTTTAGGTTGCAATTGATCTAAATATCAGATGATAGTCCAAGCATGAGTCATTTTATAAGAGGAAATAAAGGTTCTGAATACACAGAATTCACATGAAAGAGCACCAGTTAAAAATCAAAGGCTTTTGAATGAACATGGTATTTAACACAATGAAGCCTGCAAAATAAAAGGCAATGAATTATTATTTTAAACAGGCAGAGCTCCAGAACCAAAAGGTTTTAACATTAATGCACTCAACAGCAGCAGAGCATTTGGCAACAATGCACCATTCTCCCGTTAGTGTTAATTGCAGCTGTGACAGCAGTTAAAGGCAAGGTCCTCCTCTGACTTCCAATCATTTATCTCTCCATTATTGAGAGCACTCTGCGTTTTTATTGGCGTAATAAAGGCGATCTTCACTAGTACAAAAAGCCTCCTGACCCCTGGGTGCTCCAGAGGCTCTTGACTCCTCCAAAACATATTCATCTTCATATTCTCACACACACACACACACACACACACACACGAACACACAGACTACAATAAGTGGGGATCATTTTGATCAAGCGGAAGACGTGTTTTTTTTTTTGTGTGTGAGATTGTCCAAAGTTGAGGTTGTCCAATTTAACTTGACTCTTGTGTAATACTTGGACTTTTCATTTCTTGTGTAATAATTGTAACGCTCCTAATGCTAAATACAAACAATCTCCAATGTTAGACATGGCAAAGAGAGGTTGACCAACAGTAAATGTGATCCATGCACGCCCTCTTGTGGTTGCAAAATTCAGATGGCTCAAAAGAGCCTTCTGGCCCCAATCCGAGCACACAAGTATGTTTGGTGACATGGAAGTTGTAGTTTCTTCACATTATATAGTTTAGAACACCACACTGGATGACTGGATTTATTTAATTTTGATTAATTAATAAAAACTTTTGATATTAACTTAAGAAGATGATCTATTGTTAAGTGAAGGGGAATGAATGGGGAATGAACTTCCCCTTTAAACAGTAGTTTAAATTTGCAAAATTTATTAATCTAGTGAGCATCTGTTAAATGCAGAGAAAACAGAATTTCCCTGGACTAGTTTTGTCATCAGACTGTGCCGGCAGTAGTTTTAAAGGCTTAGCTACCATATTTTGTTTTATTCATATCTGCTATTACCTGTGAAACCCAATAATTTGGTTTTACAGCCAGAACCAAAAACATTTTGATTGGTCATAGTTCCCTTTCCGAAGGTTAAATGAGCAATGCCTGTATGTATAAGTACCATAAACAGTATTTGACTGTTGACAAAAATTCACAACAGCTCAACATCAAAATAAGTATAAAATTGTCCTTTTAAAGTAATGTATTTTAATCTGCAGTTAGTTGAGCTCAACACATCTAAGGGAACATACTGACTCAGAGCTGCTTCCTACTCATCAGGACAGTTGTATGTCCGGACTGCCAGCTGTTAAAAGGTCAGTGGGTCTCTGATGAGTGGGTGCTGTCTGTAGGCCTGGTGTGCCCCAGTCTTTGAACTGTCTTTGAACAAGAGGTCAGCTTTCTTGAAAGCAGTTTACATTTGTGCCATTGTGACACAACACACAAATCCTTCTATCACTCTATTTAACAGTTGGTCTTAAAGATAAAGCTTATTTTTTTATATGGGATATCATTGCATTTAATTAGGTATCAAAATTAACTTCTTTTTTTTTCATTTAATTTTCAACTGCTTATCTGTCAGAGTCACAAGGGGTTGCTGGAGCCAATCCAAGCTCAAACTGGGCGAGGGCGGGGTATACCTTGGACATGTCGCAAGTCTATTGCAGGGCGCACACAGAGACACACAAGGATACACAATGACTGACACTCACATTCACATCTACGGGAAAGTAACCAATTAACCTAGAAGTGCATGTTTTTGGACTGTGAGTACCCATAGAAAATCCATGCATGCACAGAGTAAAGTTATCATTTGTATATACTGAAATGTACTTCTATATTCAAATTATATTTTTGTTTGTAATTCTTTGTAATCGTGGTTTTCCTTTACCGCACATTAAAAAAAGGCACATTTCAGTGCTGAAGTAAATTGTCTCAACTTCCTGATAAACTGACATCATTCCCATTTGGCACAACTAAATGCACATGAATTCACCTGATTCTCTTTGACACTCACCCAACATAAACCCAGTGCACTGAGCCTGTTATGTGTTTTCTAGTCGTGTGTATGTGTGTGTACGACCTGCTTACTGACGTAAGCGGAGGCGTCAAGGCCAGTGATGTGGAGCTTGGCACTCACCTTTAAAATCTGTCGCAGGCACATCAATGACATACACGCAGATCCTCCTTTGGGGACGAATGCATCACAACCTTACAGGTGAGAGAAAAATATTAATCTATTAGATCTCTGGTAATTGTGTTATTCAGTTTTCTGTTCCATTTACCTGACTCTTAAGTAATGTGTTTCATTCTTTTTGATAAAAGGAAAAACTTTGGATTTGTAAGTAAGGATTTTACACTCTAATCAGGTTACATCGTCGGAAATAACTATGTGGGTTCTTGGGAAGATCAGGGCAAGCATTGAGAGCATTCCTCTTGAGCTGAGTCGCTACATGGGGAAAGGCGAGGAAGATATCTTTCTCTCCTGTAAGACCAGCCTCTCTCACAATCTGCACAACAACATCCTCACCCCAGACAAGATCCCAGATTTCTGCCTTCCCCCACGGCTCTGCAAAAAAAGCCCTACAATGGAGACAGGAACAATCCCACCATCCCAGACACCCAAGAACAGTCCTTCTTCAAAACCTACACATGTAAACATGAGGGATGTGAAGATAAAGGGTGGGAAGGCTATAAAGAAACCTTTGCCATTCTCTGCGGAGGGTTATGGGCTGGCTGGGATATATGAAAGCCCTAACACTCGAAGGAAGGAGTCTTTGTTCCACTCAAAGCGTCCTGTTTATCTTCTTGAAAGAAGTATTCCTACTGCACCACCTAGGCCGACAAAGGACAAAAGCCTGGCCAAGAAAACTTTATCTGGGGTTTTCCCCGTGTTTCCATTCAAGAGCCTGTCAGAGACAGGAAGCACAGAGAGTGAAACGCCATCATCCAGTGATTCCTCACCCCTCACTTCTCCTTATAATGCTAAATCCTCCCTCTACATCCCATCAGGCAGTGGCCGTCTCAAAAGCGCAACATCTTGTCCTTCGTTAAGCGACAGCAGGGAGGATAGAGGCAGGGTGAGGAGGTGGGATTTACGTTCTCCCAGTAGCCCACCAAGCTCACAGGGAAAGTCAGTCACTCTCGCCCCACCTGTCCTATTCCCACTGGATGTTCTGCAGTGCCAGGAGAGACTCCAGCGCGAGCATGTCCTCCCTTTGCTGGGCCATGGTAAAGTGCGCCTCTCTGCTGAGCGTACCACAATCTGTACCAACACCTTATCATCTCTTTCCACAGTCAGAGTTCGCGTTGTGTCTGTGGAAGGCCTACGACATAATACTGACCGTCGAAACCTGAACTGTGCAGTGAATCTCTGTCTAACACCAGGAAAGCTGCAGCAACAAGAGAGCGCCACCATCAAAAACTGCCGCAACCCTGTGTTCAATGAAGATTTTTTTTTCACTGAGCTGAGTCAGCTGGATCTGCTTGATCTGCAGCTAAGGTTAAAAGTGATGGATAAACCTGCAGCTGGAACCCTAAGGAGGGGTACAGTGATCGGAGTGATCACCAAACCACTGTGTCAGTTACTCCCTCTTAAATGGGGAGAGGAATAGACATTTAGAAAATACAACTTCTATAACCTTACTCTGTAGTACGCTTAATAGAAACCACGGATGTAATATAAAAACACTATGTCTTAAAATAACTACTTAAATATGCATAAAGAAGTGGTTAAAAGAGAGTGTGGATTTAATAACTGCTACTGTATGTACAATCCTGTGTCACTGATTGCCATCAACATTTGTTTGTGATGTGAAAACGTCAGGTGTTGTGTTTGTCTCCTACACTCAAATTGCTAAATTGTGACCAATATAGTTGATATTGATATCTGTTAATCCATCTTCTGATATGTCTGCTAGTTGCTGATTCAGTTGAGTCATGTGTGGCTGAATGTCTCCAATATTTCTTTCAACGCTACCATCCAGATAGGCAGTGCTCTCCCAGTGGTCAACCTGGCGCAAGCAGCAGCATGAGGTTTGATCTAGAATCTATTACTAGCCCCTATTCAAAGTATAGTATTTTTATTGTTTGTGTTGACCAACCATATTATAAGAAAATGAAAAATAAGAAAAATCAAACATGTTTCGAAAAAGAAATTTTCTTGACCTTAAACATCATTTTCTAACACAATAAAAAAAACAAACAAAAAAAACAATTATGTTGGAAGTAAGCCAAAATTTGAAATCAGTGTTTTTTATGCTGCTCAGTTTTGGTTTTTTTTAAGAATCTTTCCTTAAAATCTAAATTTGTATTAGTAAATCAAATCTCGCCAGTCATAAACCAGTTCTGATTTCCTACTTTCTGTTCTTGGACTCACTACCACTAACTTTTTGGTTTGCAACTTGTGTCTCACCTGTTAAATGCCTCCTCTTGAGCTCACAAATTTTAAAAATGACATAAAAACCTGTTATGGTACTTAGTTACTACAGAAAGATATATTCAGGTTTTATTCTATTTTACAAAACATGTCAATAAATACCGCAGTGACTTACGGCCCTGTGTGTTATTAGTATTGAGTACAAACGCCGGTTGCTAACGGGTGGCTCTTTAAAATGACTACAGAAACAGCCGGAGACGTTAAACGTCATCAAACCGACCAAGAAAACAGATCCACTCACCTCTTCACTTTGACTGTTCCGTTGTGTTTATATTCCATCATATATACTTATGTAAATTTAAACAAACTTTGTAAGGTGACGGGTTTTATTAGAGGAGGTAAGCCCGCTAATCAAGCTACTAGTTAGGCCTATTTGGATGGTGACGTCAAAGTCATGCGACCCTACTGTAGTTCCATTTAGTCTTAACTTTATCTTCTCACATATGGCGTTTCTATTTAAGCTTAAAATTATCTAATAGTAGCGTTAATATTATATTCCCAGGTAACACATGTCAATATCATAATATTTTGTTGTTCACAGATCTAATTCTATGCAATAATCCAAAAGCCTGTGGAAAAGTCAGGTTTTGTTTTTTGTTTTCTTATCTGACTGGCTTCTTCTTGAGCCAGGATGAATTCAACTAACCAGTTTAAGGTTGCTTAAATTTCTGACGACAAACTAGAATATTTTTAGATAGCAGAAATAAAAAACATGAAACAACGGACATTTAACTTGATTTCATACAACGTCTCAAAAACAGTTGTAATGTAAACTGGGCCAAATAGCCTACTATTTGATTTTATCAGTTATTAAAAAAGGTGTGTGTTATGTTTTTTTCTGTTTGTTATTTAAAGTATTAGGATTTTTTATTATTACATTCATCCATTCATTCACTCATTTTCTACCGTTTATCCGTTTTGGGGTGGGGGGTGCTGGAGCCAATCCCAGCTCACATTGGGTGAGGGCAGGGTACACCCTGGCCCGGTGGCCAGTCCATCACAGGGCTTTATTATTACAATAGAAAACTATTTAAAAATACGGTGAATATGATCATTAATTGTTATTATTAGGCTTATAACAATAACAATAACAATAACAATAACAATACTACTACTACTAATAATAATAATAGGTTGGCTCATCATTTACTCACCTTCTGCCCCAGCGGTGCAGTATTGATTTAACTTTGCATTGCGGTTACGGCATGACGTCAAGCCCCGCCCAGCGGAGGACGGTGTAATCTGACGTTGGGCTAAGAAGGTCCCCAGAATGTAAACATGGTGACATTTAGATGAAAGAAACGACAAAATGGTCTTCGAAAGCTTGGTGGTAGATGTCCTGAACCGGTTTTTAGGAGACTACGTTGTCAATCTTGACAGCTCACAGCTGCAGCTCGGCATATGGGGAGGTAACTGAACTTGTGTGTTATTTCATTGGACCAGCTCGTCCGCCAAGCTAGCTAGCTAAAGCTAACAGGAGCTAGCAACCAGGCGTGTGACAGAAACTCTGTCAGCTGTCAGTGTCAGTTTGTCTGTCCCAAGAGCTGGTTTAGCTGTCTGACGTCGAGCAAGACGGCGCAGTCAATGCTCAAATCAATCAGAAATGTTCATGACTTGATTAATTTTTATTATTACTTGTTACTGGTGCTGACAGGCTGTTTGCTCGGTACACACATGCGAAGTTCAGAGAAGCGAGCAATTTGGGGTCACACCCAGTTTCCCAGCCAGGCTATGACTCGCCACTGTTTTTCATGCAGAGTCTTTTTTTACTCAAGCACAACCACAAAAGTCTGACAACGACAGCATTTAACACTACTGGGGCGAATGCAAGGATCATGGGAGAAGGCTCAGAGCGAATGTTACACAATTATCAACTTAAAAGTCACTCAGCGAGTGATTTCCTCGGGCTTACTCAGTGTATATTATCTCAGTTTACTCTCTGTTTTACTCGCATGTCTTTAGACTTGTAATAATCTGTGTGTCATGAATGGCTTTTATAATAAATGAGCTCCATTGCCCTCAGTGTTAAATTAAGTCAGTAAATTAAGGTCAAAGAGCTTTTGCTTTGATTGGTCTATGTTTCCATTAGCCTCTTAACACAACACTATTCTATTTCGTTAATCGTCCTGCACATGATAGTAACAATCAGTGAACACTTATCCTTGTCATCAGGTGATGCTGTTCTTACAAATCTTGAAATAAAGGAAAATGCCTTGGTAAGTTGCACCAAAAAAAGCATATTTCATCATCTGTCATGGCTCTCCGTCATTCATCGTGATTATGATTTTTTTTTTTTTTTTTTTTGGCAGAGTCAGCTTGACATTCCATTTAAAGTCAGAGCTGGTCATATTGGTAAGATTGTATTTCCTTTCTTCATCTGACACTTTTCTTTGTTATAGAAGAACATTTTCACATCTTGTGTTTCTGTTCAAAGGGCGACTGGAGCTCAAGATACCATGGAAGAACCTCTACACCCAGTCAGTGGAGGCCACACTGGATGGTGTCTTTCTACTCATAGTCCCCACTGCGAGTAAGAGAAGCACTTTTGTCAAGTTAGAGTGTTATTAGAGTATTAATTTCCACTATTAGAAAATAGTGGGAATTAAGTCCTCATAGTAGAAATCATGTGTAGAGTACTGTTGATTCTTAGCATTTCAGTAGAGTACCAGAATGTTGAAATGATTAAACTCCTAATTTAACATAGACATTGTCAAGGTTTTAATAAATCAAAAACACATTAAAACATCCTTGCAATTTAATGACATATGTTATAGTGAAAAAAGTAAGCCTTCTAAAGTTAAATCAGGATAAGTCCAATGAAAAACCCTAATGAGAAGCAGACACAACACAGTGTAGAAGAGTAGTCAGATTGACAGATGGCTTTCACTTATTCATGATCCTAAAGTGCTTGCCAATACAAATTTTGAAATTTAAGCTTAACTTTCTTTGTACTCATTGTTTTTATCGGTCTGCAGACAAATAATAACCACTACTAATTCCTTTCTCTTCAGGCATAAAGTATGATGCAGAAAAGGAGGAGAAACAGCTACAAGAGGCCCGTCAGAGGGAGCTACAGCGGATAGAGGAGACAAAGCTGAAGGCTGCTGAACAAGGTCAGGGTTCAACTTTGATTTTAGGGATGTGTGCATGTGTGCATGTGTAAGGCTAGCAGATATTCTGTCTGGAACTATCAATATCGGCATTTTTCTTGCAAGTAACTTTTTTCCTCTTAGCCATGGTGAGAGAGAGGATAGGCAACAGAGACAGCTGTAGCAAGCTGTGTCACTGTTGCGTGGAAATGACAGAAAAAGAGCTGCAGAGACTGAAAGGCAGAAAAGGTGTGGTTATCTGGAGTAGATGCAGCAAGGAGTCTGAAAGGAGTCTTAAAGAAATGTGATAGTAGTTTTATCGGATGCTTAGTTCCTGTCTTCTTTATGGAAGACTGCTGCTGTCTAACATAACATCATTCTGTGGTTTAACTCTGATGCAGTCAACATATTTCCCTGAATACTGGGCAAAATGCTGCAGCAGTCATTCGATCAATAGATGTTACATTACAGTGAAACATTTCTATGTTTATTTATCCAATTAAAAAACTGTTGACTGTAAGTCACTAGCATGTACAGTTCTAAGATACTTAAATTGATGCATTGTTTGACAAGTTAAAATAAGGAATACTTGATTATCTTCAAATATAAATCATAATAAAAGCTGCTGGTGGAAATAATATAAAATATTTTAAGTTGTTGCCAACTTCAATTAATAAATCAAAACATAGACTGTAAATTAGCATAGTGAGTATATATATTAGGGGTGGGAATCTTTTACTATCTCACGATACGATTCGATTCCGATTTTTGGGGCTACGATTCGATTCAAAATCGATTTTTGATTCAAAACGATTTGATTCATAATGATTTCTGCTTCAATCTATATGTGTGCAAAGGATCCTCATGATCTATTCCAGTCTGCTTTGCAAGACAGAATGACAAAAGGAGACATTAAAGTGTCTTTTTCACATTTATTATGTTTTAAACATTTATCCATGCTTAGAGGGAATTGTTGCAACTGTTGCATAAAAGCAATATCACATATTGCTTAAGTAACAAAAATAAAAGTGTCTCTTTATAAAAGAAATTGTGCAGTTAAACATGGGTTCCCAAAGTGCTTAATGCTCATTTTGCAAACCTTGCACACTGTGAAGCTCATGTCAAGCTTGGTCTTCCTGGGCATTCAGTAAATAGGGCCCTATAAAATCCGCAATCACGGAATCCCGGACGGAATCACTGAATTAGACATTCAATAAATGAATGAATGAATGAATGAAGTGACTTGAGCGTAGTGGGCGCGGTTTGATTCCCAATGGGGGCACCTGAACATGTCTAGGTTAATTGGTGACTTGATGTAAATGTATGTGGTAACCTGAGCAGCACAGTAGCGTAGTGGTTAACACTGTTGCCCCGCAATAAGAAGGGTGCGGTTCGATTCCCGGTGGGGGCACCGGTTAGACCAGATCAGACTAGACAAGACATCGGACCCCCCTCCAGAGACCCCCCCCCCCCCCCCCCCCCCAAACACTAGAACTGACCCCTCCAGAGACTAGAGACCAGACTGGACCAGAGACCAGAGACTAGAGAGTAGAACAGACCAGAGACCGGACCCTTCCAGAGACTAGATTAGACGAGACACCGGATCCCCCCTCCAGAGACCCCTCCCCCAAAGACTAGAACTGACCCCTCCAGAGACTAGAGACCGGACCAGACCAGACTAGACCCCGGTCTTTTTTTCAGAATAAAAAGGAACGTATCTGTCAGGAAAATTCTCCGAGGGGGTCACGCCCCCCACCAGTGAAGCGGCCGTCTGAGTGCTAAGTGCTAGGTCAAACAAAAGTCACTCACTGAGCTCAACACAAAGAGGTTGACTATCATGTACTTCAATGGAGATGTCAGTAATTGGTGGAAAACCAAAGAGCATGGGGATAGAAGAAATGAAAAAGTTTACAGTGGATTTGATATTTCCACCAAAGTTGTGGGACGTATGTTTCATTGTTTTATTTCATTGTTATGTTTTTACTTAAATGTGTGGAAGCATTAAAGTTTTCAGTTATAACTGAAGAAATTGTCTATATTTCATTACTTAAAACGGGGTTTAAGATGGGGTCTCGGGGTTAAATTTGTGTAAAATGCTAAAAACAATTCTCAAAAATTAAATACCCCCCCAAAAAAAAAAAAAAAAAACAAATTTGAGAAAAAATAAAACTGAATTTATAGGGCTCAAAGTTAAAACCAAAATGAGTCCAAATCGTTGCCTTCGACGAGGAAGGGGTTGAATCTCTCTTTCTTCCATTATTGTAGTTTCCTCCTTGTTTTGGTGCTTACCGTGCATGCGTATGTCCCAGAACAAAATGGAGGCAGACAGCCTGTGGATTTGTTTTATTTTTTTTTTATTGATTTTGGGACATTTTAAATCGATTCTGAATCATAGTAAATGAGAATCGCGATTCTTATATGAATCGATTTTATGGCACACCCCTAATATATATATCTATACATATATATATATCTATATATATATATATAGATATATATATATATAGTTTGTTTATTTGTGTATATTGATTGATTGATTGATGTTTTTGCTTACAGAGAACCCCAAATTAGAGAAGCAGGACACCTTTGTGGAAAAACTTGTCACTCAGGTCATCAAAAACCTACAGGTCAAGATCTCTAACATCCATGTACGGTATGAAGATGATGTGAGTATTCAAGCAGACTCACCTTACTATGCATGTGCATTACCTACATCACATTTACTCATTCGTCAGATACTTTTTTCCAGAGCGATTTACAAGTGAATGACAACACTGAATCTTTGGAGTAGCATGAATCATTTTGAAAAAATATACTCTTAACTTGCCCAACAGTGTATTTCTTATTTTTCTTCCTCAGGTCACCAATCCAAACTGTCCTTTGTCTTTTGGAGTGTCGCTTAAAAACCTCAGCCTTCAGGTAATGTGGTTTAATATCCCTGATTTGAGATTTTAGTCAATAATACAATAATACTCTGAAGCACCTTTAATTTACTGCTTGTTTGGTCTTACAGACGGCTGATGAAAACTGGAATCCCAGTCTCTTAGATGAGAATTCCAGGCTCTTCTTCAAGGTAAGAAATTCAACGAGCAATGAGCAATGAGCAATGAGCAATATTTGTACTTTATAGCCTACATGTTTATATCTATAACTACAGCCTATCTGACACCCATTTTATTTGATTTCTTTGACCCTTTGGGGAAACTGAAAGTTCATTTACTTCTTCTTCAATTTCAACAAGTTGGTTTGGTTTTATGACGTGTTTGTCAGTAGTTGTTAGTGAAATTTTGTGTCCTTCTATCCAGTATTTGGGCAATTATCCAAACTTCAGAAATGATTGTGCACTGTCAGCTGTTTTGTCACCATGGTTAGCAGCTACTCTAGTCTACTCTAATTCCTTTGTGTTTTGCCTCTAAGTTGGTTCAACTCGACAGCTTATTTTTCTACTGGAATGTCAACTCAACACTGTACTCTAATCACACTGCAGATGAGGCTTTGGTGAGTTCCCCTGTTATTATGTGTTGGTGCCTGGATACACAGAATCCATGCCATGTCATGTTCTCTCTATATTAAGACATAACCTCAGTGTAGGCACACAGAATGATCTCAGCCACTTTGCAGTATATGACCTTTTTGTCAAATTCCATTAATGCCTCTGCCTTCATTTTATTGGGTTCTGCAAATGCTTTTGAGGTTAATGGAAATGTAACTGATTGTTTACTTGTGTATAATTTTTAATGCACTAAGAAAAAGGGGCAGGAAATATAAAAAGGTTTTAAAATACCAAGTAACACAAACGGGCAGAATATTAATGAAAATTCTTTTACTGTGTCTTTATAGCAATGTCTTCAGAGCAGCATGGAAATCCATACCTCTCTTCATGTCAGCCATGACTTCAGTGAGCGTCCTTCTGACACCCTTTACTCACATTTCTACTCTGATTTAACATTTTCACTTAAATGTTTATCCAACCAAATGAAATTCCCCTAGAGTGAGAAGCATGAATTAGTATTTTGCAGTAAATTGGCACTTATGTAATGTTTTTTAGTGCCGCGTCAGTGCCTGAAAAGTATGTGTGAATCACACAGCTGGAATCACCACTGCCAACTCATTCTACCAGATAGTGTTTCAATTGTGGGCACAAGATCACAGGATTTTTGAATGGTCAACCTTAATATAAAAAAAATTTTTATACACAAGCATAAAACCACATGGATTATACCTATGGTTACGGCTGTTGAATAATGAGTTAGTTGTTGCTTGTCCACAGTTTTCCGTCCCATCTCAGCGGACGCAAAACTCCGGATGAATCCCAGGTCAGATGTGGACTTCTCCTCTCCTAAAGTGGACCTCATGGTCAATCTCAGTGAGGTGGCCATTGAACTCAACAGACCCCAGGTGTTTGTGTTTGTTCATAAAATAGAAAGAAGTTAAAAACATAGCTGAAAATAAATTAAATCATATTTTAGAAGGCAGAAAAAGTAAAATAAGGAGATATTCCAACCACCTCTGTCCTGTTTGGTGCCCCTGAGTAATTGCTGACTTCCTCTATTTACAGTACATTAGCATCTTGGAGTTGCTGGGCTCAGTGGACATGATGTCCAGGAACCTGCCATACAGGAAGTACAGACCCGAGATTCACGTTCATAGGAATGCTAGCATATGGTAAGAATAATACCACCGTTCATGTTGACTTTTGAACCCCATTTGACATTTTATCAACATTTCATTTGTATGCATTTGCATATCGTGAACTTATAAGTATAAGTTTGTATCTTGCTGCTTTCTAGGTGGAGGTATGTGATAACAGGCATCCTGGAGGTAAATGTGAAGCCACGTCTCCATATGTGGTCATGGCAGCACATTCGCTGCCACCGGCAGATGGTCAAACGATACAGAGAGCTCTACAAGACTAAGATCACCAGCAAGAAACCCAGTGAGGAGCTGCTCAAGCAACTAGAGGTGGGACAGGGCTTAACTGAACACAACTGAAGAGGGGGAGGGGAAGGAGGAAGGTAAGAGGACATGCATGGACAAAGCAGTAGTCAGTAATTCTGCAGCTGCAAACCAATAGCGCAGAGAGACTGTGCTAGCTAGACACAGTACATCTCCTTCAATTGTCCAATTAGACATGATGTCCCTCTCAGCCAATTTAATTTCCTGTATTATGATGCATTAATTTTCATATATATTATGTTGTGTATATAAATTTTATTAAAATGAAGATTTTGTCATGTGCATAAAAGTTCAAGGGGTTCAAGCTATTGCTCTCTGTATTTATTCTTTCTGATTAGCTGACACATTGTTGCTAGCCTGTCTTCAGTATAAGTGTTATTTGGCTTTAAGTGTTTGGCTGACTTCTGTTTATATATATTTGGCCAACCTTTGCCTCATAAATTATTCCTGATGGCATATAACTGCCAGTGCAAGTTATTTCTGCTTGATTATATGCTTCCAAACATCTACTTTACCACCATTTTTATAAATCATCAGGGTCCATCATTATGGACATAAGTCATAATGGTCACTGTATTATATGAAAAGTAATATGTCATGAAAGTACTTAATTCTAACCATATTACCCTCTCAGTATTGCAGACTCTTTCTCAAATATTAATTTTAATTCTATAAAGTTATTGATTGTATTAGAGATGAATGCTGTAAATCAAAGAGCACTAGCTCTAATGCTTCCTTTAGTATGTTAGATTAAGTCTTTTCCACTGTCTTGTCTCTGCTGGATTAACATCATCTTTTCCTTCAAAAATTGACATTTTGTAATTAATGCAGTCCTCCAAGAAGCACCTAAAAGTTCTAATCGATTTATGTGGTGTCTTTATTCTTAGGAGCCCGAGAAGACCTTGGATATTTTTAACATCACATTGGCCAGACAACAGGCTGAAGTGGAGGTAAGCTCCTTGTCTCACCTGTGACAGGAATCTTTGCTTTTTAGACTTGCTATTTATTTGTAGTATGAGTTGTAGTGTAAAATCTGCTGTAGATGTTATGCTCTATTGTAGCTCAGTTGTTAGTATCCTTCCAACATGAATCCTCCCAAAATCAGATTTTGCAAGATTATAGGAAAAAATGTCAATATTTTTTCCATTTATAACCCCATTGAATATAAAACAAGACATTTAAATTACAGCTGGCTTCACTTTTTGCTTGAACTTAAATGTTCCGTTTTCATATATGCTATCATATATTGGTGCCCTGAAAAGTATTCTGCTTTGGATGATTTCAAAAGACATGTAAGATGTTGTATGTATATGCTTCTATGATTCATGGTCTCTCTACTGACCCAAATTAAATAGAGAAACCTGTTCAGGCCTAATTCTCAGATGGAAATATAACTGTGGAAAATTTATATAGTCAAAGCTTATTTGAGTTTGTAACCATCCTGAGTGCCAGATGCTGCATTTACTGCAAGTATATGATTTTATTTTATTTTTTTTCTTCCCCAGGCAAGCAAGGCAGGTCTGCGTATTTATCGTCCTGGGATCAAAATGGAGGAAGAAGAATCTCAGGGTTGGTTCGGCTGGATGTGGAATTGGGGAGGAGAGGCTGACACACAAACAAAGGAGGTCAAGACTGGAGGTAGGACGCAAACAAGATAGTCAGCAAGAAATGAAAATAAAAGATGGTATGCACAGGACAGAAACAAGTAATTCAGTATATAAATCACTGTTTATGCTATTATTTAGTGCTTTTCATACTTCTCATATTTTTTCTGTTTTCTCTTTATAAACTTTTGCCTGGTCTGCCAGGTTTTGATGAGCTGCTAACCCCTGCTGAGAAATCCAAACTCTACACTGCCATTGGATATAGTGAGACTGCTGCTAACCACAATTTACCTAAGAACGTGCGTCATTTTCCAGTTGACACCCACCAACATCTAATAATACACTTTATTTACCACACAAATGCAAATACTGCATTGGGTACTTTGATTATCCACTCTCATTTGCCATTTCCCCATAGTTTGAGGACATGAAGGTCAACTTCCACATGGAGAAGCTGTCTGTATCCATCAAAGACAACAAGGACAGAAATGAGATCATCAGGCTAACTGTGGGAGAGCTCAAGTCTACACTCGCACAGAGACCTGGAGCGCAGGCTATAAAGTTTGTTATAATTTTTTGTTTGTTTGGAGTAACAGTTTAATACTTATAGATTACACTTTAATGCAAATATTTCATTATTCATTAAAAAAATGATTTTGGTTTTTGTCAGTCTATAAGCAACACTCCTCAGTAGCATAAAATCCTGTTGTAGTAAACTACATATTGTACTACAAAAAAGCAGCTTTGTAGCTGATCTTTTATTTGTTCAGCTGGGTTGTTCCTTGATGACATAGTGCTACTGTTTACCTACAGTTTGTCTCCTTCTCAGACACATGACATGGAAATCACTGACATTTTTTTTCCTTTCCTCATTTTATCAGACTCACTGCACAGCTTAGTTTGTTTGAGGTCACAGGCCTGGCCAGTAACAGGCCTGCACCAATCCTCCTTTCATCAAGGAAAGCAGCCACTGGGGCAGGAACCCCGCTGCTGTGCATCCTCTTTGAGACCAATCCACTGGATGAGAAAGCTAACCAGCGGCTTCATGTGGAATCACAACCGCTGGAAATCATCTATGATGCAGTGAGTATCTGTCAGTGTGCAAGTGAAGGGAAAAATGGAAAAACATAACATGGATACATATCAAAGTTTTCTTTGTTTTGTGTTTGCGCAGATAACTGTGAACAGCATGTCAATGTTCTTCATGCCTCCTGATGACCTGCAACTGGATGAGCTCACCAACGTGACACTGATGAAATTAGAGCAGTTTAGGGACCGCACAGCCACTGGTTAGTTGCACATACACTTGTTAACATGCACTCTGCTATCAGGGTTTGATTTCAAAAGCCTGGTCTCAACTCTCTGAGGGGAAAATGTTTGTATTCCTGAGTATTTTCACTATCATTTCCAGCTTTCCAAGTGCTCACACACAGCTTGCCTGGCTCTTCCACTGAGTTAGTTGGATTGTGGTGTTTGTGTTTATTTTCCTGAGGCTGATTGCTTCCTGAGATTGTCCAGTGAAATTTCAAGTTTAAATTTTTTTTCTTTCATTTTAGCTTATCTGGATGCATTCAGCAAAGGTCCATGCTAATGATAGCATATCATTCTTCACTTTAAGGAATGAATATTTGAACACCATCTCTGGCTTTTAAATAAATAAATAAATAAATAAAGAGGGCAATTACAATGAGAAAGCATTATTTACTGATTATTATCACAGTACAAATTTTACAAAGCAAAATTTGATCTTATAACATTTTCACAACAATGTTTTTGCAACCACAAAGTTGATTTTGTTCTTCATTCCTGTGGCTGAATTTGATATGTTCTTGACACCGTTTTTTAGGTCTGATGTATGTGATTGAAACGCAGAAAATTCTCGACCTGAAGGTGAACTTGATGGCGTCTTACGTCATCATTCCACAGACTGGCTTTTACAATGGCACCCAGAACATCCTGCTGCTGGATCTTGGACACTTTAAGGTCAGATGGTGCAAAGGTTGACAATGAGTTTAAAATTCCACCCTCAAAAAGTTGTGTCAAAATCCTGTGGATACACTGAAAAGAAAAACTCCCTATAAAAAATCATCCTTCATTATACTTCAATGGCCTCACCTGGAGGTTTAAGAATTAAGTTCTGAGAATTTAAATGAAACTTTTAATTTATAAAGATATAAATCTTGTTGACTTTTCAGATGTCCAGTCAAAGCAGGAAAGATTTGCCTCAGCTATCAGCTTGCTCCAGCAACATTGAGGACATCATGTCTAGAGCATACGACAGCTTTGACATCCAGCTCAGTAGCCTGCAGTTCCTTTATAGCAAACCAGGTAAACCTGCAAGTTTATGTTATTCTTATGATTAAAAGTTCTTAACTCAGAGGTCCTGCATGGGTTGAGAGTTAAGTGAATCTACTGTTTGGAAATGGTATTGTTTTTCTTTTCCTGTAGAAAACTGTGTTGACCCTTGAGACATCTCAAACCTTGATATTTGGTGTAAATGGAAGGATTTTATCCTACATTTGTAATGCATTTACAGTGTGTGATTGTAAAATATTGTCTGTGTTTCAAAGATGGTGACTGGAAAATGGCTCGCAAGCAGAAACGGTCACCGCTTCACATCCTAGAGCCAGTGGATCTAAAAATGGATTTCAGCCGCGCGATGGTGGTCAAAGACTCACGCATGGCAAAGTGTGTAGATTTTTTCACACATTTGCAATAAATTTTGGTATTGAATTACTAATGTTTTAGTCAGCTTTTTTTAAATTAGAAACAGAATGAGACAAACCAGGCAAAAGTAAAAAATACAACAATCCTGCAAAATTGAGTAAATTAATCCTAATCCCTAATTTGTAAGGACCACGATTGAGGATTGCTTGTTGAAAATTCAGTTCCATAGGTTCGTTTGTATATCTTTGTTTCCATGTTTCCATGTACTTTCCAGGTACAAGATGTCTGGAGAGCTTCCTCTGTTGTCTCTACGCATTTCTGACGATAAACTTCGAAGTGTTCTGGAGCTGGTAGAAAGTATCCCACTGCCTGAGAGCAGACCTGCTGCTCGCAGTTCTGGTCAATCCTCCACTTCAAAGGCAAGAACAGCACAACTTTCTCTTAATGATGCTGTCCACATTTTTTGGGGATAAGATAAATTTGTGAAAGGGATTGTCTACAGTTTAATGTTGTCTTCACACCATTAAATTATCATCTGATGAAGGCACTTTCTTTAATAACAACACTGGCAGATTTATATACATTCAGTCAGTCAAAAATGTCATGTTTCTGTGTAATTTTTTCCTCAGCCAAAGCAGTCATTCACGCCCCAGCTCACTCCCAGAAGACCTCCAAACTTTGCTGATCAGCGCTCATCACTAATTTTTGAATCATGTGAGACCATCAGCATCACATCTTTGGGTGAGAAAACCCATGTTCATGCTGCACTTATGTCTTGTTATGTCCCTCAAGTCATGCATTCCTCATGTTGCCACATACAAAGAATCATTGCACTAAATACCCTGTAACAGTCTGTGTTCTTGCTATATGATGGATAGAAAATTGTGTGTTTTCTGTTTGTTACCCCTCAGGGTCAGAGGAAGATTTGTTCTACGATGCTCCCAGCTCTCCCATTGGTGACCAGCCGTTCTTCCCAGACAATCCCATGCCACTGCGCTATGGAGACATGCACAAAAGAAAAAGTCTGATCAAGGAAGAGTCTCAAAAGAACATGACTGACTTCATCATGAAGTTTGAAATCAGTGAGGTACGGAGAGATTTTGCTGGGCAACATGACAAACTCATGTCACATGTTATTGAATTCCTTTGTCACTTCAAAATCTAGTGGCACCTCCAATTTTGTGTTAGTGTTATTTAAATTCTGTTTAAATGTAGTCATAGAGCATAAATTAAATGCAGAATATAATATAGGGTGATGCTGGTGTCCCAACTTTTAAATGATCATATTGATATGTTTCCTCTTGTACTCTCTTTATGTCCTCTTTTAGTTTTCCATTCAGTTGTGTCGTTTGTCTGGGGATCAGGAGGTCATAGTGCTCCACTTGGACATAGAAGGTCTGGGCACAGAGCTGAAACTAAGCACCTTTGACATGACATCAAATACATACCTTCGAGAGATCTGCCTCAAGTGTCCTGAATACATGGGTGGGTAGATGTTTGCAAGATAGTCTGACATCTCACTTCAAGAGGCTGCTTTCATTATTCAAATTTTAGATACATTTTGTATTTATAAGCAGTAGTAGTTAATGTGAGACAAGCCAAGGTTGCAGTTTTAATTCATGTTCTGTCATTTTTCCTTTTTCTGTAGATTCTGAAGACAAGCAGGTTCAGCTGATAACCACTCTGGACAACACAGAGGCCGACTTGCTCACCCTGGAGTACATCAAAGTATGCGTGACACATGTAGACTGATTTTAGATTGATTGATTGATTTAGTTAGAGTAAATCCACACATTTCCAATACCCTTAACAATTATTCTAAGGATTGCATATCTTTTGTAGGCTGATAAAAATGGCCCTGAGTTCAAGTCTCAACACAACAATACAGAGCAGCTCATCAAGGTGAGGGGAATGTTAATGTTGTAGTGATTCTTATATGCTTTGTTTTTTTTCTTTGATGTTTAGATAGTTGTCAAAGTGCATGTTTACATAGGTTTCACTGTCAACAATTTCAACTATTGGAGTTTGTTGATTAAAGTACACCTTTACTGTCACCTCACAAAAGTGCTGAATAATATATATGTGACTTTGAAGGATTTTCATATTTCGCACAAACTTTCTCTTGGTCTCAAAAATTCAATTTGACTCCAGAAATGTCCTTTTTATAACATTTGAATTCATATACAATTTTGAAAAAATTAACACCTGGAATGTTAAACAGACATATATTTCATATCCAAATGGCCAGAGGTCAGCTGTGATAATGTTACAGTATTATAACTTGTTCTGAACAAGACAGAACACTTCTGGCTATTATTAAATGCTACAACTAAGGAAGGGGAGATTGTGATATTTCTTGCAATTTTACAAGTTGTTGGAGGAAAACAACCTCGGGCTGGTATTTTGACTATTATTCTATTCCACGTTATTTTAAGATTTTAACATTATATTTCTCATTAGGTGACCTTTTCATCCCTGGATGTCCATCTCCATACGGAGGCTCTCCTCAATGCCATGAACTTCCTGAACAAACTCCTTCCCGAATCCAGTAAGAAGGAAGGAAGGCAGGAGGAACTCCCTACTATCCCTGAGGAGGAGGAGGCAGAGAGGGAGGAAGATAAGAAGGAGGAAACTTCTCTAACCAAGAAGAGAAGTAAAAGAACTTAATAAACCCTTTTGGAGTTTCATTGAATTTTAGTCTCCAAAGCCTTTATTCTTCAGTAATAATGTTTGTTGTACTGTATTATTCATCTTCTCCACTACTCCCCTCTTGTCACCTCTGTGTTCACAGGTTCAAGGAGCACAAAGTTTGCAGATGTGGTGAATCTACATATCAGAGCTGATCTCCGATGTCTGAAGGTTTTCATTCGAGGACAGAAAGTCAGGATTTCTGAGATTAGTATAGAGGGTATGTGAGCGTTCTGAAATCTCCAAGAATGTTAAATTCAGTCCTCCATTGCATCTTTGTGGGTATTGCTTGTTTTGACACTGTTTCATCAATTGTATTTGTTGCACATTGTGTCCAACTGATGCTCCCTGTGACAAGTTCTGTATTTACAGTGGTCTTATGATGAAAGTATCTCATAAAGTGGGAAATATAAACTGTTCACTGGATGTTTCACCTTATCAACCATCCAGGTCTGGTCTCTGAGGTTCTGATGAGGAAAAAAGACATGGAGATTCTGGCAAAGCTGAAGAATATTGTGATTTTAGACTGCGACAAAGATGCCTTTTACAAGAAGGTACAATCAGCAAGTCACGTTTTCTCCAAAAACAAGAATATTAATGAGTATATATAAGGTATATTGTGCATAGTTCATAGCAACAAACTTAATGAAATGCGGGTCTAATATTTAGTTATATTCTGTGCCTTTAAAGTTCAATTAATATTTTATTACACCTGTGCCCATTTCATTCTCCTACGTTATGTCTCATTTCTTAGCTTGTATCTATAGCAGATAAGGAAGTGTTTGACTTCCACATGGTGAACTACACAGATGCAACAGAAGGAGATGCCTATCTGGATATGTCTAAAGTTGACACCTCAGTCTCCCTGACTGTAGGATGTATCCAATTCATCTTCCTCAATAAGTTTGTCTCTTCCATGTTGGTAAGAATCCTATACCCTGACAGTTTGGGAATACATTTTGTTCATCTTTCAGGGATTATTGTGGTTTTTCTAGTTCTTTCATGTGGTGAATGGAATTAAATGGAATGGAATTGATTAATTCTTACATGGTCTTATTATATATTTATATTATATTATATATTATATTATATATATTTCCCCCTTATTTTTCCTAGGCATTTGTCAATAACTTTCAAGAGGCCAAAGAGGCCCTGGCTGAGGCGACTGTCCACGCTGCAGAAAAGGCAGCATCAGGTGTGAAGGAGCTGGCAGAGCGAAGTACTCGAATTGCTCTGAACATCCACTTCAATGCCCCTGTCGTCTTCCTCCCACAGTCCTCTTCTTCCTCCAATGTCATTGTAGCAGACCTTGGTCTTCTGTCTGTCAAGAACCGTTTTTCCAAGCAGCCTTGCAAAAGTGATGCTAAGATCCCACCTGTTGTGGATATAATGACTGTGAGACTGACTGACCTAAAGATGTACAGGTCAGAGTTCACTCCCATTTAGGATTTATAGTTACAAAGTCAACATAATTAAATATGTACCTGCTTGTAATAGTAATTATGATTTTCAGTAATCAGATATTCTTTTAAAAATTTATGTAATGACTGTTGTGCTGTCACTGGTTCCAGGACGTCATACATAAATGATGGGTTTCAAGGAGAGACCCAACTACTGAAGCCAGTCAGCCTTGACTTGGAAGTCCTGAGAAATCTTTCATCCAACTGGTACCATAGCATACCTGACATAGAGATCACTGCTCATCTAAAGCCCATGGCTGTAAGTGGTACCGTAAGAAGAGCAATAGAAAGGAAGGCTAGACTTGTAACAGTGGTGCTCTTTTTATATCGTATACATTTTTCTGTATATTTTATCATCATTCCATCTCTGTTGTTTCATAAAAGACTCTTATTGGATTATTAATTAACAGACTTGTGAAATTGACCAGATTATGATTCTATTATTTGTTTTTCATTCATCCTAGTTTTGTAATATTCTGTCTCTTCTTCCAACAGCTAATCCTCAGCCAGGATGACATGATAGTGGTCCTGAGGACACTGAGTGAGAACCTGACAGAGAAATCTGATGCCGTTCTGCCTCCAGCTTCTTTACCTATCACGGCTCAGTCCTCTGACTCTGTATCCAACAAAGAGTCCCAAGGCTCTGGAACCACTGGACCACCCAGCAGTAAGAAGTTGTGGTCATAGTTGTTTGTGTTCATGTGTTCTAAAATTAAATCCCAGAAAGCTGATGAAATCTAGTAATGTGTTCCCCATGATGGGAGATATCTGGACCATTATAACTAAAATGCAGTTAATGTTTTTAAAATAATAACAATAAATGTTTTAAGTGTTCTGTGTTGTCATAATTCTAAAGGTAACACAGTGGTGATCGCTGCAGTGGTGGAGACGCAAAAAGACAGCAAGCTGAAGAGCACACTCAAATTAAACTTCACGTTTGACTCCATGACATTGGTTGTGTACAGCCCTAATGAGAATGAGGTAATGCATAAACGGACACAAATGGACATGAACTATGTCAAGAATAATCGATAACTGCATTAAATAAAAAGAGGCTTGACCATCTTTACTTTTTACAGGATTTGTGTATTTAAGAGAAGCTTTATGTTGTTTCACAGATAGAGCTGGTGGACTCGCATGATGAACAGTTTAAACTGGCTGAGTTTACTCTGGGCACCATATCCACCTCCGTCCATATGTTCTCCGACAGCTCCATGAAGGCCTCAGTGCAACTCGCTGCTTGCCTTCTTGATGACAAGAGACCCAGAATCAAGATGGTCACTCCAAGGTACAAACGCACACTTGGCACTACAACTCTTGCTGTGATCCAAATCTGTCAGCAGGACTTTCTTTGTGTGCCATCAAATGTTGTAGCTTTTGTAATACACTGTGAGACTGGTCTTACTGCTAGAAATCTGCAGCTCAGTAATTCATTATGCTCATATGATGAAAATAATATTAATAAAAATATACAGGGTAATTATTTAGCCATATGAGCTTAGCAGGGGTTAGTATAGTTGTATGTTGCCCTGCTGATGAACAGCACCTTTGATTTCTCTCACAGGATGATGGCCATGCGTCCAGGTGCAGAACAGAACATGATGGTGGAGGTGAATTATCGTCAGAACCGTGAAGGCACAGTGTTGGACACAGTGGTGCAGGATGTGTACTTGTGTGCCAGCATGGAGTTCCTGCTCACTGTGGCAGATGTCTTTCTCAAGGCCACCCGGCAGGGCTTTGCTCAAGCTCCACAACATAAGAGCAGTACTAGAGCTGGCGATAAAAGGAATATGAACTCCTCTGTCACATCCAAAGAATCCAGTAAGTTATCTATAATTAGTTTTAATCTAGTTCAATGACAAAATATTCCAGAGGAAATTTTGATGCGGGTTCTTAAAATCTTAAAGTATGTCTTTGTTTTCCTTTTTGGATTAGAGATATTTTGACTTTTGTAGAATAATATACTGTGGATGTAAGTGAATATTATAATTGTCTGTAAAGTTAAATTACAAATGAATTAAGATGCTATAATTTCCAACCTGTTTTCATGCGCCCTCAGCTGATGTTCGCCTCTGACTCTCTCTGCTGCTTTCAGCCGCACCTCCAGCTGTGGTGTCGAAAACAGAGATGAACGTTCTGGTGCGTAACCCAGAGATTGTGTTTGTGGCTGACCTGACTCGTGCTGACGCCCCGACCCTGGTGATGACCACAGAGTGTGAATTAGTAATGAAAAGTGGGGCAGAGGGATCAGAGATGACTGCTGTTATCAACGATCTTACGGTTTGTATAATCATTATTGTATGACGTTAAAAGAAGCACACTATTCTATTTTATTGAATGATTGAATGTCCAAAATGTCCACAATGTCCAAAAAGGATCAGGAAGAAGCATAAACTTCTTAAATCCTAATCATTCTCCACTCAACAATCCTCAGTTGACTTCAATAATAGTGTCTTTCCTGCCTGATATCAGTAGATCAGTAGATCCTATAAATTCCCCCAAAACAAAAAATATTAGTGTCATTTGCAAGTAGTACTATTTTCACTATATTTGATACCTTACAAATATAATTTATTTAAAGAATAATAAGTTTTGGACCCGGGCAGCACGGCGGCATAGTGGTTAGTGCTGTTGCCCCACAATAAGAAGGTCGCATGTCGAAGGTCGCTGAGTTTGCATGTTCTCCCTGTGTCTGTGTGGGTTTCCTCCAGGTACTCCAGTTTCCTCCCACTGTCCAAAGACATCATGTTTAGGTTAACTGGTGACTCTAAATTGTCCTTAGGTCTGAGTGTGACTGTGAGTGTGAGTGGTTGTTGGTCTCTGTCTGTCTCTGTGTATTGGCCCTGTGATGGACTGGCAACTTGTCCAGGGTGTACCCCGCCTTCACCCAGTGTGAGCTGGGATTGGCTCCAGCACCCCCCGTGACCCAGAAACGGATAAGCGGTTTAAGATGAATGAATGAATGAATAAATGAATAAAATCTTTATTTTGTTAATGGTTGTTGTTATTTTAGGTTGTGGCATGTCCCTTTTTGAGAGAGAAGAGGAAGAACAATGTGACCACAGTTCTGCAGCCATGTCAGGTGTTCTTTCACAGTACTCAATCCCTTACAGCAACTCAGACTGTGGAAGTATCCATCAATTTTCTCAAGTTGAAGGTACCCTTTTTTTTTTCTTCTTCTTCTTTTTTTTTTTTTTTTTTTTTTTAGAAAAATGTATTATGATGGAGTTTCATTAATGCGTCTAAAAATGAGCCAGAAAGTCAGTATGTGTATTAATATAGAATACACAAGAATGTTGCTTAATCTTCTTTTATGAGACAAAATAAATTATTCAATTGAAATTGAATTAAATTAATTGAATGTAATTGTTCAAGCAAATACAGTTAGACTTTTCATAACTGAATATTGAAATTTAGCTTTGAAATCAGTGTTTGGTATCAAACTGCTTTTTTGTGCTTCTTTTTCTCTGCCCAGGTATCTCCAATCATCATTAACACAGTAATCACCATCCAGTCGGCACTAACTCCCACAGCAGAGACCCCTGAGGAGCTGGAGAGTCCTGTTCCCATTGACCTCTGGGAAAAACAGGGCTGGAAAGAGCTCAAATTCTGGTTCCTAGAAGAGGAGGGGGATGAAGACACAAGGCCACAGATCCCACTGATTCCACAGGGAGAGTCATTACGGGTATTTAGCTAGATTGTTGCTCAAATGATGTCTGCTGGTGCATTTAATGTCACAAACTTGAAACTTAAGAGGTATTCCAGACTAATGTGTAAGGACTTTGGCTATCCATCCCTGCAGGTTACCGTCAAATCAATCTGTCTGACTCTGGAAGCTGGTGTGGGACATCGCACTATACCCATGCTTTTGGCCAAATCATCCTTCCACGGAGATGTTACAAACTGGTCAACACTTATTAATTTACACAGTGAGCTCAAGCTGGAGGTAATACAGATAAAAACCGATACAGTACCTGATTTATTCCCAAGCTAAGCTATTTAGGATGAGCTGATGGGCCATGATCTTCCTCACTGCCATCATCAGCTTGATCTTCAATCACTTATGCCTTTGCCAATGTCAAGACAATAGTTGGCTTGCTTTCCTATTCATGTATTAACATATTATTATTATTATTTATAGTGTATTTAAGTTGTCTTCCACATAGTTTTCACTGTATGTAAAACCATATAATGCCAATGCTTATACCCCCAATGCACATACACACAATTTTTATCCTACTGTCATCACACTGGGAATCTGAGAGTGGTGAGAAAGTCACTGTTTTTCCCCCACTTAAGGTAATGTAACCTTCACACCCAGCCCTTGAATATATTAGCCATTGGCAAATTTATTGAGTAACAATAGGACGATCGTCTTATGCACAACAGTACACAACTGTATGCCCAACCTCGATCCAATATTTAAGCTTATGCTCTTGATTCAATGCGTTTTATATTATGTGTATAATGTACCTTTTAGTGTTACTTGTATTTTACTTTTACTTATTTTATTCAGTTGTTACTTGTTAATCCTCTTTTGTGGTTTGAATTGTGTCTTTTCTTTAGGTTCACTATCACAATGAGATGATGGGAGTGTGGGAACCGCTGCTGGAGCCATTAGAAGATGAGACTAAGGATGGTTTCAGACCATGGACACTTGAACTGAAGGTACTGATATATGCTTAAATATAAAATCAGAGACCCACATCTTAGTGTGTGTGTTTGTATATACGTATATGTGTTTACCTAACCTTAATCTTTACACACACCCATAAATAGTGTTCCTGACTGTTTACTATCCTATAACCAGATGAAGAAGAAGCCAGTGAAGCATGACATATGTTTATCAGATGAAGTGGATTGCAATATCCCAGACTACAAGACAGTCATCTCCATCACCAGTAAAGACCAGCTCAATATCACCCTCTCCAAATGTGGACTGGCCATGCTGAGTAACCTCGGCACGGTAAGAAATGTGCCAATTTTGACAGAATGTCCGAGGTTGAGCCGTCATCCATGATGCGCATGCACTTTCGGTTTCCCCAGGCGTTTGCAGAGGCTGCCAAACAGATAGCCGATTGCTTCCAGAAGGACGAAGCTCCATTTGTGGTGAAAAACCGGCTTGGCCTGCCAGTGTCCGTCCGCCACAGTGAGATGTTTTCTCCCATCAATCGGCAGAGCAATAATTACTCTGTGGAGCTGCAGGATGGGGAAACCCTTGGAATGGACTATACAACCACAACAGAGTCCGACCAGTTCTCAGCCATGATCTCCTTGAGTGGAAAGGACTACTACATACAACCAAGTGAGTTAGGCATGTGCATATACAGTACAACTGTGTACACAAGCTAAGTCAATAGTAAATTATTTCAATATTACCAAATACCCGTTACCTGTTAGCGGTAGTAACTAACACATACAGGTGAAATGAAACCACAATGAAAAAAAAAATAGGTGCAAAATGGATTTTTAAACAGTTACCTGGTTGATGTTGTTTGTTTCATATTCGGAAAAAAATGTATAAAGTTAGTAGGTATCCTCACTGATAAATGCTGTTATATACCCTCCCCTCTATCTACTCTATTTCTTGTTAGTGTCATCGTAAAAACCCAAATGTCAAAGTAATTCGAAGTGCTCTAATTTTCTCTCCTCTCTCTAGCTCCAGTGGGCCACACCTCTACCAGTGTGATCCCCCTGATCAAGGTGGGCAGAGGAATGTACAGTGTAATGCATAAAGACTCCGGAGTCACTCGTTTCCTGGTCTGTCAGATTTACTCCATGGAGGGCAGCAAGTACATCAAGATCCGTTCTCCTTTCCAGGTATCTCACGCATTGTCATACATGTGAAATAGCTGGGCTGTTCCTGTATATATACTGTAGAGGTTCCTTCATGGCTACATCAAAATCTAAATGAAATTTTAGTTCTTTTCAAAATATATGATAATAAGCAGCAGCAGAGGGCGACGTCTTTATATGCTATTTAAAATATAATAAGATTACAAACTTAATTGGAATGAAGAAGTTATTAACAATTATTTCTGTTATGCAGATCATCAATCATTTCACAATACCATTCAAAGTTTTTGAAGACTCAGCATGTCTGGGCACAGCGCTCCCCACCGAGGAGTTCTGTGTGCCCTTGGACTCATACAGGTGAGGGCAAATAACATCTCCTGTCCAAAGCTGTACAAATATATTAATACACCCTGCGTTATTTTAGTTTCTCTGTTTTTCCTTTCCTTTTTTTAGTTTTATTCAATCACATTGTTTCCTGTCCAGTTTACCCACTTGTTGTTTGCTGCCCCTCTCAGGTCAGAGTTGAGCCTTCAGCCAGTAATGGAGGATGACATTGACAGTGAGGCTGCAGAGTTTGAGTGCTCAGAGGGCTTCAGTTATGAAGACTTCAGCAACCAGCAGCCTGAGACATGTCTCCAGCAGACGTGTCGTCGCCGTGGAAACCAGATTGGTGTGATGATGATCAACATTGTGCCATTAAGGGATGCTGTGACATTCAAACACACTGGGGGTATTGGGGAGAACTTTGATGTACCCTTTGTGCTTCACCTGTGGCCTTCATTCTTACTACGCAACCTGCTGCCTTACCCTATCGCCTACAGCGTCGAGGTAGAATCTGATTCCTCTGACCATTTTAGTGTTTGACCATCCAGTTGGTGTCGCAGGTTAAGCCAAATCCCAAGTACAAAGTATGCTTACTTTACCACTGTTTTCCAGTATTCAGGTAATAGACGATTGCAAGTAATTAATAGTATAAAAATCCAATCTCAGTCTTGGTCTACTATGTTGAGGTGCCGTTGGTATTTCATGTGGTAATGCATTTGGAATAGGGACTTAATACATTCAAGGGCATTTGAGACCTGAGACTAACAAGTTGCAACTAAAGTAATTTCAAAGTATCTGCATTTTATTATTGTAGGTTTTCTGGGTTATATGTGAACAATACAGCTGGTGAATGCAGAACATTTTCAGAAAATATGAGCATCAGTGACTGAACCAACAAGAAATGTTTTTAAAGCAGAGCTTGGTCTAGTTAATTTGTATCAGCTGACAGCAGTGGAAATGGATATTTACCAGTCTACATGAATATTTTTACAGGAGCAGTTACTCTGATTAATCAGCATTATGTTTCAATATTCTTCATGATAATGTTTTGGCAAGACAATTGTTGCTTAAATCAGGTGTCAGATGCTGTTTTTTCTCAGTAAAGCTACTTGCCTCCTGGTCAACAGGACAGTGGAGTCTCTGCCCCTCGGGCCACTCTGGACCCAGGTCACTCTGCCCAGCTTCACACCGCAGTCATGAACCAGTCAAAACTCAGTCTCAATCTGCTGGACTATTTGACTCAGGACTGGTCTTCTGAGTACAGGTCTGACTTCAGTCTCTTTCACTTTCCTGTTGTTAGCCATTGTGTTATCTATTGCTGATAGTTAGCTCATAATCCTCATTGCTCCAGATAGTAAATCACCATTCCTTGTTACCCTATGGAATAAAATTTCTTATCAGAAAAAACAATCTTGTCATACAGGCTCCAGAGTGACCAGGAAGAGATCACCTTCATCGTGTTTCAGGCTTTACAAGTGGATGAAGAGGATGAAGTTGAAGGGGCAGAGAGGAAGAGAGCTCAGTTAGATATAGCAGTGCATGTTAAATATGACCTGGGACAGACAGTGATTGCTATCCACTCTCCATATTGGATGCTGAATAAGACAGGCAGGTTGCTTCAGTACAAGGCTGATGATATCCACCGCAAGCATCCCATGGACTGTGACAAGCCCCTGCTCTTCTCCTTCAAACCTCATTACTTCTGCAAAAACAATAAGGTAAGGGAAAGTAATGTTTTACTTAAAGTCAAGTTATTTAACTGACAAACAGATGTAGGTAGATGATCTAATTTGATAGATTTTTCAATTAAATGATATAAAAGCGAAATTCAATTCCCCATTATTCAATGAAGATATCTTTAGGTCTGGGACACTTTTAGTTGGACCAAACTTAAACATTGCATTGAAGCTGATATAATGGTTTGCACGTTTGAATACTCCAATTTGTATACAGTAAACAATGATTTACTTGTGTAATTATGTATTCTATCTGTCTGTCTCTTTCTCTTTTCATCCAACAGGTCCGCCTTATGATTTCAGACAGTGAACACTCTGATGAGTTCTCCCTGGATACAGTTGGTAGCCATGGAGAAGTGAAATGTAAAGGCAGATACAAAGATTACCTGGTAAGATTTCTCCTCAGAAAATCATACACATTAACGCTATCAGACTTAGTGTCACTATTTTTATCTAAAGAGATTTTGGATGCAATTCTATGTAACTTTTGTATGCTACTAGGGCAAGTTGGGTTTTTGAACAAATAGATGATTGTAATAATTTGTGCGATATCTGTCTGACCTCAGGTTGGTGTGAAGATTGATGCGAGCAGTTTCAGTCTGACCCGCATGGTGACTTTTGTGCCCTTTTACATGCTGGTCAACAGAACCAAGCACAGCGTCTTCGTATGTGAGGAGGGGCAGGAAAATTGGACCGAGGCTAAACCCCAACAGGTCAGAGCCAAAACTTTTGTCAGGCCTGTGAATTTGAGAGAGAGAGAGAGAGAGAGAGAGAGAGAGAGAGAGAGAGAGAGAGAGAGAGAGAGAGAGAGAGAGAGAGAGAGAGAGAGAGAGAGAGAGAGATAAAAATAAAAAAACTCTCCTGGAGTTTGGTTTGGAAAGTACTTATTGATTTAGCATCTAATAATTATTAGGAGAAACCATTATCATATTTCGTTCTATTCTACATTTAGTCAGGGGTTCCTTTCTGGCCTGAAAATGCCACCAAGCGGCTAAACATCAAAGTAGATGGTTGTTTATCACCTCCTCGGACTATTGACTTCACACGGCCAGAGAACTGCCTGTTGCTGCACCTGGACAACTCTGTGAGTCGATGCACTCAGAGATAATATTCATGCGTGCATAGTCATTTCTTGCACATTGACAATCAGAGCATTAAAAAGATATTATATATTTCTGTATATTCGTTTCTGTTCTCCAGGTGGGCGGGATCACTGTAGACGTGAACCTATCAGAACATTCAGCCACAATCCGATTCTCAGAGTACCACGATGGTGCAGCCCCCTTCCTTATCATCAACCATACCAAAGACCACACTCTTCAGTTTTATCAGAGGTGGGAAGCATAACATAAGGAAAAGATTATTTTAAACCATACCCTTCTGTGTCAGCACTAATAGTGTTTTAAATTTTCTTTCCAAGCATCCAAGTTTCATTTAAAGTATTTTGTCAATGTGCCACATTCTTGTGAAAATGAAGAAATACAGAATCAAGTTAACAGAATATCTGTCAAAACTCAGTGGAGGATGTTTTGCTATTTTGTGTCTGCACAACATTTTTTTTTAATTATTATTATTATATATTGAAGGTTTCTTATCTTCTGCTTATCTCCCTTCGAAGTTCCATATTTCTACCTTTGTAAACAGCAGGTTTAAGTAGCACAACATTTACAGTAACATTTGACAGATTTTACTTATCTTTTGAATGACAATACACTTTTCTCTTATTGCAGCAACCTTCAACTTTTTAGTTAATGATAACTAACAATATTTGTTTTTTGCTGACAACGATTTATATTTGTGTGTTATGGGTCATGCAGTGCCTGGACAGAAACCATGTGGGTGGCTGACGAGCTGCTCGACCTCTCCTTCTTAATGGAGGAGGACAGGTAGTAAAATATGAAAAGGGCAAACTCTTTTGACACACTCTGAACTCAAGAGAGAAAAAGCTGGGGAATAAGGAATGGGAGGGAAGGATAAAAATAACTAACTAAGAAATAACTCAAACTAAGTTTGAGCTCAACAGTGGGCCATTTTTATTGAACAAACTATTTTGAAACTGAAAATTATGTTGAACAGAAAAATTGATCAAAGTAATTACGGACCAGAAAAAAAATGAAGTTCGTAAAATTCACCAAAATAATCAATTCAATAAACTGACGCTAAATGAAAATGAAAAGATTAACTATACAACAGATTTCCCAACAATAAATTAGGCATTTTATTATAATGAAAGACTCACAGGCCTCATCAAAATGAAAATGTGTAACACTTTCTGCTTTTGCTTAAGCAAAATGAGGGAAACTGTCACAGATGACACCAGGTGGAAGAACGAAATATAGCATGAAAACAAGGTAGAAACACTTCAATATGAAATATGAATTTTTGTTTAGTGAAAGGACCAATGTCAGGTTCACTTGAGTGCAGTGTGGTCAGACAGAGTACAGGTACAGAAGATCGATTCCATTCCGACTGTAACCTGCTCCTCCTCTGGCAATGAGAAATAAACACTGTACAGGCCAAAATACTATGTATTAATATTGTCATGATTCTGCTAAAAATATACTCAGATCCAAAACAGGAATCATTGCCATCAAGGAGAATGAGCAGATTATACATCTTAAGTCATTTACTCAATTATTACTGTGTTCTTTTGCTCTCTTATGAAGTGTGACATCTTTACTTGGAGAAATATTACTTTTAATGCTGCTGACTGGATGGGATTCTGTGACATGAATCACACCTCTTGCTTCTTGAAGTAGTTTTGTGTTGGCTAGTGTTCTCTTACTTTTCATGTCCATGCATAGATTGTGGCTCTCTTTCTTTATTTCCTTAACTAATGTCTGCTTTGCCTTGTCTGTGTCAAGATCAGCAGTAGTGCATTTGACACGTGCATAAACAAGCCTTATCTCTCCAGGAGAGGTATTGGGGACTTCTGGGTGTTTTGCCATGGTACTGTTATATGCTGTCATATTTTTGTCTTTTCATGGGATTTGTTTGTGTTCTTCGTCGAACAGGAATTTTGGACTGGATGGTTGTCTTGGTGGCGGGGCTCTGTTATAATGTCCTCAATTTTTCCCTTATTCTTATATCCATTTTCATGATTTTGATGATCTGTGTGTCTGGGTGGGTATCATGTGCATGCAGCTCTCAGAAGATGGCAGAGCAGGAGGAGCTAGAAGCTGGGAAAGCTGTGTATTACACCTGGAGTGAACCCACTGGGTCCCGAGAGCTTTGCTGGGCTTGCGGTCCATACAGTGGAAAGCTGAAGAGTGAGGAGGTATTGTACCTGAGTCAAAATAATAATATTAAACAATTTACCTATGAGAAAAACTTTAAATTTATCTTCAGTTCTTACCTTTTCAATAGTAAAACTGCTTCTCTCTCTATCTGCTTTTAGCAATGAAAGCAATATTCTACCTTGCACATAGATCATACATAGCTGTAGCATGTACTAATTTTATCATGCTTAAGAATTTGCATTGAAAAATTTGAAACATTAAAGTGCTTTTCATAAATTAAGCCATCAAGTAAATCAAAGCAATTTACTTTGCTAAATACATTCATCCTGAGGATTGAATTATTTGTGCTACATGTTATCTGTAGATTATGATCTATGAGATAATTGTGTAGCAAATAAATAAGAATTATTTTTAAGTGCACTATAATATATGTTTTTTAGTATTAAATTATTGTCATATTGCAACGTTGTGTTGGTGGTATGTCCATTAAAGCTGTTCCACTACCAAATGACCAAATCATAGTCTTACAACTTAGCCATTTTGCTTTTAGATAAAATGCTAAATTGTTGTCTGAGTTCCTGTGATGTTTGTATAAATAATGTGTGTGGTCATCTGTTTTCCCTACATCAGGACTTGCGCGTGGACATGAACAACGAGGGAAAACTGTTTGTGATCTCTTTTTATGAAGGTAAAGTACAAGGAAATAAACCACCCACACCGTTTTAATGCACCTGGTTTCTGCTTTAAACAACCTCACATGCATTTAAAGTTCACTCGCTGTCTGCTGAGAGCACAATTTCTAAAACTGTTCAAGATGAAAGAATTTTCCTCGGGGGATAAATTAAGTGTTAAAGCTGCATGGTTTGGGTCTGCTGTTGATTCATAGGTCTCCAGCGTGTTGTGCTGTTCACTGAGGAACAGCATATCTACAGGCTGATTTGTGAAAGTGAGAAGGCAACTCTGGCTGAACAGGAAATCATTCTGTCGCTGAAGAACATGGGTGTGTCTCTGGTCAACAACAGCAGCAGCCAGGAGGTCTCCTTTATTGGCATCACAAGGTAGATAACTACCAACATACATATTTTAACATCAGCACATATATAACAAGAATCACAAAATTTGGCATGTTTGTGTCACAACTAGGCCTGTAACAATTATTTTATTGTCTAACCGCGATTTTTTTTACCTAATCGCGGTTTCTGTGTTTAACCGCAATTAAAGCAATTTTTTGGGGGGGTGGGGGGGTTTATTTTCATGAGATGGGTCAAAGCATCGTAACACTTTTGTTTGCATCCGTCAAACGCGTTTCCAGTGTCCGTGTGCATCCTGCAATGCGACAGAACAGTAACTGTCCCATCAGAGGACACTTCACGCACATTGATTTACAATTGCGAAATCAAATCGTCTTTCTAATGTTAACAATCCAAAGACAATTGGATTTCGTGAGAGACGGTATTGAGAAATGGCCATAACGTTAAGCTGGTACACGTTTGGATTTCACTGGAGTTTTTGTTTAGTGTTGGTAATAAAGAAAGAAGGAAAAAGTGTCTCTTGACACTGTCCCGCTGGTCCTGTCATAATGTAGGGAGTCTGCAAGCCCAGCTGGTTTCAGCTAAATTATGATTGGACGATTGGTCATTTTGGGAGGGACTAGACTGCCATCCTGCTTTCAGCTATTGCATCATTTTGAAACTGAATTTGGAAAACGAGACACGAGATGGAGAATGTTTCTAAATGTAGTACAACTTCTCCGTTGTGGGATTAATTTGGTTTCAAGCCAAATCAGAGGAGAGAGCCCGCAAATCTGGAAGAGGCGATTTACCGGCTATGTAAGAAAACGGTCGTGGTAAAAAAAATGATAGCACAACCAATTTGAGGCAACATCTCAAAAAACACCATCCGTCACAGTTTGCACAATTAAACAAATCGATCAGTGCCCCTGCATCAGTGGAGGCCCTTCCCGGCAGCTGGGCATAGCGGAGTCGTTCAGCCGGCAGACAAAATATAAATGTGATAGCAAATGTTCAGCACAGTGAGGTCCAGCCTCAAGCAAGAGAAACTGAACATGCTTGTGTTTCTGGCCCAAAATCTGCCCGACAAATAACCTTTTATATATATTTATTTGTATTATTATTATTATGATTTAAACAGTTAGTTTTTGGCACTTGTCCATATACACGTTCATATCAACTAAAATGACAAGGGAGATACAGTTGGGAAAAAATGGAAGTCAAGAAGCGGTGATGACTATTTTGACACATAGTTTTACAAATAGTGATGACTACAGGACTTGGATAATGGAAAAAGTATTTTTAAAAATTGGACCGAAAGAGACAATTGTATTGTTAATTGAAATTATTTCTGAGACAATTAATTGTGTAGCAACAATTGGAATTGTTTCAGCTCTTGTTACAACCACAACTTACTGACAATACATCAAAATAGTGTTAGTGTACAGTTTTGTTTTGTTTTTTTGGAGGGGGGGTTTCACTTCAGGATGTGGTTTTCTGATTTACAGTTGAGCTTTTGTTTAACAGCATCCCTTATCAGACTTTCTAATTTCAGATTAAATTTGAAAGTTGGTAAAAAAATTTTGATTGAAATTGTAGATGCAATATGTATCAATGACTTTTTTGTGTCTTGAGTTTAATTTTATTTACTGATTAAGTGTCACAGGTTGATTTTAAAACTATATGTTCAAATAAAATGAACTATGAAATAACATTGTAGCAGTAACACTTTCTCTCTATAAACCATGTAATGATACAAGTATTATGCAGTTTGATGTGATTTTACAAATGATACTCATCCATGTTCCTCTTGCTGTAGCTCTGATGTGGTGTGGGAATTAAAGCCCAAGAAAAAGAATCGGTGGAAGAGTCTGAGCACTAAAGAAGCTGAGCTTTTGGAGGACCGTTACAAAGAGTACATTGAATCTGCACCTGTAGAGAATGGCCTCTTCGATCTGGAAAACAACTTACAGGTTACACTCTAAATATTGAATGTTAAATGTACATGATCTAGTATGTACTTGCTGAAATTTGATGCAAAAAGTTTCATCTGGATGTTGTCTATTGAAAATGAAAATAATATGTAGTTGCTGACAAAATAAGTTAAAGATTGAGGTGTTAATAAATGTTCCCCAGGTGAGTTTTACTCCCAGTGGCGTGGATATGAGGATGCTGCAGCCATGTGACGCTCCTCTCAGAAGGCACTTCCTACCTGGGGTGAAGGTGGAATACAGTGTCTCACCACGACAGAGATCCTACCGTATCCAAATCCATCGCATTCAGGTGAATGAAGTGAACAAATATATTTTGTTCAATGTTGAGCTTATTTGTTTCCTCCACTAAGATGCAACATTTTCTCTTTTATTATCCATAGACAACTTTCACATATACATCCTTTCCTTCCATAGATCCAGAATCAGCTGCCAGGAGCAATCTTCCCCTACGTCTTTTACCCAGTAAAATTACCAAAGTCTATCACCACGGACTCAGGTCTACTCATCTGTCTCATCATGTTTGATTTGGCATTGTGTGTTTTGGTCTTTACCATAATTTTTTGGTTTTCTTACAGAACCCAAACCTCTGATGGATATCAGCATTGTTACAAGAGCAGCAGGGCACTCTGATATCTCTCGCATTAAGTAATTGTTTTTCCCTTGATTCTTTCTTCATTCCTCATCACAATGCACTTGATTTGTTTTTCATCTGATGCTACATTTTCATGTGGTATTTAGTACTTGTCACCTGTAGCAAAAAGATCCGCTTTGTACAATCTCAGTTATGACATTAATTTGCCTTTATTTATTTATTTATTTATTTATTTATTTAAAAAGCTTACACAAACCATGTCTTTCATGCTTTTTTTTTCTTTATTCAGTTTGACTCCTACATGTCTATTGAAATATTTGTCTGTCTTAGGTATTTCAAGGTGTTGATTCAAGAAATGAATTTGAAGCTTGATCTGGGCTTCCTGTATGCCATCCTGGACCTGTTCACACCTGAAAATGCCAACACTACTAGCTATGAGCAGGAGGTCAGATTAATGCATTCATGCGGATACAGTTAACAATTCCTGGTTTTTGCTGTGAGTCATCTTCCTCCTTATCTGTGTTTGTTGTATTCCTTTAGGTGGAACTGTTTGAGAAGGACATTGAGTATATAAAGACAGAACTAAACTATGTCTCAGCTGCTGACACCTCACCCACCAGTCTCTATGAGTACTTCCATATTTCCCCCATTAAGGTATGTGAAATTTGTTGTTTCAAAATTGTTGGAATACAGTTCTTAATCAGGCACAATACTACCATCAACAACTCCCTAAGAAAAATAGATTTTTGATCATTATACAGTTGAAACAAAATGAAACATGAATCAGTCAAAAAACAAAAATATCCATTCACGTTATATTTCTGCAGTGAGTTTAATATCAGAAACTGTCATGCAGAATAATATTTTTGTGTTTGCAGCTGCATCTGAGTTTTTCTCTGAGCACAGGAGGTGATGATGGCCTGAAGGAGAAGAGAGATACAGAACTCATTCCTGTCCAGTCCCTCAACCTGCTGCTGAAGAGTATCGGAGCAACTCTCACTGATGTGCAGGATGTTGTTTTTAAGTATGAACGCACAAGAAGGCCCAGGACAACACGTGAACCACAAACAGTGGCAATGCTTTATTTTTGTTTGATTCGGTTTCTTGTTGTTTATTCCAGGTTGGCCTTCTTTGAGTTAACCTTCCAGTTTTGCACCCATCAGCAGCTCCAATGGGAGGTTATCAGGCATTATTCCAAGCAGGTATTTACTATGCAGCTATTTTTTTTTTTTTTTTTTCCTTTTGTACAGCATGAAAGCAAAGAAAACCAGGCGCTGGCACTCAGACTTCTGTGTGTGTTTATTTCAGGCTATTAAACAGATGTATGTGCTGGTGTTGGGTCTGGATGTGCTTGGGAACCCCTTTGGTCTGATCAGAGGTCTGTCAGAGGGAGTAGAGGCCTTTTTCTATGAGCCCTATCAGGTAGGAATTTGATGCAAATAGTTATGAGCAGAAAACAATGTTGCACTGAAAAAGGTTTATGTTTAGTGCTCATTATTACAGGTGAACATTTTAAACTTGTACACATTATACTTCAGCAATCATGCAATCTTTTTCTGCTCCCTCAATATAGCAATATGTACCAATAATATGCCTGACAACTCCATTTTAACACACACATGGGTGCCCAGGTGTATTTGCAGCAAATAACGAGCACAAGACGGCAAAATGGAGACTACATCAGTCTGACACTAGCGAAGACACTTGTGTTGCATTTTGTGCCACTTTGCAATGGGTATATGATAGTGTTTGTGAGCAACTAAAAAGTTTAGTAAGTAAGTGTTGTCTTGGGTTTTCCAGGGAGCCATCCATGGGCCAGAGGAGTTTGTTGAAGGAATGGCCCTCGGGGTGAAAGCTCTGGTGGGAGGAGCTGTAGGTGAGAACAAATTATTATTCTGTTCATTGGGGTGTTGGCCCAAGCCCAGGGTTTCTGTGGATCTTTAAATAAACTGTAGCTACACTTACACTTTGCATTTGTCCTATTTTGAGGGTTTAGTTTAGGTTGAATGAAATTAAAGGTAACATAGCAGCAGTTTTTCTTTGGGAGAACAAATAAATATTTTGTGCTGTCTGTTAACTTTTTGTTTCTCATGTCTGTGGTCCAGGGGGTATTGCAGGGGCAGCCTCCAGGATAACAGGTGCCATGGCAAAGGGCGTTGCTGCCATAACGATGGACGAGGAATACCAGCAGAAGAGACGTGAAGCTATGAACAAACAACCCAGTGGCCTGAAGGAGGGGCTGACAAGGGGTGGAAAAGGCCTGGTGTCTGTATGTACAGTATATCATGTTAGCACTGTCTTATGCACTTAGCAACACATATCAGCAGAAAACACATCTTTTATATGAGATGCTAATATGAACATAATGACATTAATGACTATTGATGATACATAATGATTTACTGCTGTTTAGTAACCATGTTATGTTCTCTCTTCAGGGATTTGTCAGTGGCATCACAGGGATTGTGACCAAACCTATTAAAGGTTGTTTTTTTTTTTTTGTTTTTTTGTGTTTTTTAATTTCATGGTACAATTACTTTGAGCAAGTGAAAGGAAGGGAATACTATCAAATATTAAATAAGTGGCTGTCCAGGCTTTCAGAGTATTCTTATTATTTGACATAAATGTGATGTGTTATTCTGCAGGAGCCCAGAAGGAAGGGGCTGCAGGCTTCTTCAAAGGCATTGGAAAAGGTCTGGTTGGTGCAGTAGCCAGACCTACAGGAGGCATTATTGACATGGCGAGTAGTGCCTTCCAAGGGATCAAAGGGTACTGGTTGTTTCTGTGTTTTCACATGTCTGTAGTGCAGAGATACTTGTGTTAATGTGTTAAGAGCACCAGTGTGTTTATAGATGTGTGGTGTATATGTATGAAGTTGTTTGGACACTTAATTCCTTTAGCTGGTCATCAGCAGAAGCACTTTATATTTATGTTCATGCATTTATTAGCTCTGCGTGAGCCTTCAGAAACCCTGTCCCAAAATGCTTTTCTGTGTATCATCTTGTTTGAAGGGCAGCAGAGACGTCACAAGATGTGGAGTCTCTACGTCCGCCTCGCTTCATTCATGAGGATGGTGTCATACGACCGTATAAGGAGAGGGAAGGCATCGGCAGTCAGATGCTCCAGGTAGGACAAAAATCTTTGCATCGACAGCACGAATGAAAAAGCTTATAGTGTGCATGCATGCGTGCATACACAGAATTCAAACCCATTTTTGATGGCACCTAGGTGTGCTAGTGAAGTTATGTGTCTGGGTGTTCATATATAATGCTCACAGATATTTGACAGATTATCTGTAAATACTGGACGTGTTTAAGAGCTTTTTTTTGGGCCTTTCCTGTTGATGTTCCTGATGTTATGTGATGTACTGTGGAACCATGTGGTCCCCCCTCACTGTTTTTGTTCTCTGCTATTATTCAGATAACATGATTTAACATTTTTGAAAATTGAGCTATATCTGGAAGCAAGTGTTGTCCTTGAGGTTTTAACAAAAATAATTATCGCAGCCATTTCACTGAATATATTGTCGTCAGCACATTGAGCTGAACTTGGCGCTGAGCCAGTGTGTCAGCAGCATAGGACTTTCATATTTGTAGGTATTAGTTCTGTTTAGAAGTCTAAAACCCTTTTCTTGCTTCATTTCAAGCTTTGGCTCATGATTTTGTGTTGATGTTCACAGTCCATCTGGATGGAGTGGGTTAAAGTTTCTGCTTACGAGCATCAGGTCAGAGCTATCCTCTCTAGCTAACAGGCAGATCCCAGTGACAATTTAAAGTGACACTGAGTTTCAGCCCTTTACAAAAATTCTACACTCCAGTTGTTATCATACTTGGTTTCATTTAATTTGTCACTTATCTGTATTGACAGCTTTAGATTTGTGTGTATGTTATTGTATTAGTGACACATTATTCCCTTCATGCCAAAGTAGGTCTGATGGCAACAACTATAGATCCACTACAAATCATAGCTGATTCCATTTTGTGTTTGTGTGTTTTATTTCCCTTATCCTTGCTCATATAGCCTTGTGGCTGAATACAGTTTTTACTTTGTGGGAAACTATTTACAGCAGAGAAAATGGACAAAAGCAAACTTCACATATTTTCAGTCAAAATGAGGAGGAACATTTTTAAAAAGGAAATGAAAAATACAGAAGAAATGTAATATCTAAGTAGACAGAGCTAGTCATGTTCTCTCCTTGGTGTGAGTGGGTTTGTCTCAGTAACAGTGTGACAGACTTTAACTTTAAACTCTACTGATGCAAGTTCCTTCACTACTCCACACATACACGATTTAACTATGCCGAAACATTACATTAGAGTGCTGAGCTTCGTTGAGTGGTGAATTTGGAAATTTGGAGGATTCAATTATTGTAGGTCTGAGGAAAATCTCAGAGGGTCATTGAACAGATCCAAACAGATCAGTGTCTGGGTAGAAACAGACTTTGGTTCTCTCTGCTCTGCTCTGACCTGACTCTTCTCTCTTGTCGTGTCCACAGACGAGGTTGGTGTTCAGTGAGAGGCGTAGATCTGACTCAGAGGATGAGGGCGATGAAGCAAATATCTAGTGTCTAGAAGTGACGGCTGTATTTTTTGTCTGTAGTTGTGTGCCTGATGTCAGTCAGTTTGATGTTCACTTTTGGAGGATTTAAGCAGACCAAAGAAAGGCCTTTGAGTGATTTAAATAATGTGTTTCTGTGTATTTCATATGTTTAGTTTTTTATTAATTTGGTGTTTATTTAATTTTTTCTGGCGTGTCTATCATTCTTTCATCTTACCTACTTTGTACCTTTAGTTTTTTCATCATATTTTCACAACCACCAAAAAAAAAAGAAGACTTTCCTGTCATTGTTTAAACATTCATTAGTTCCTCATAATTATTTGTCTGTTTTCTGTTTTGTTGGCTCATTCTGTCAGTCACCATCCTTCTGCTCTCAATAAAATGTTTTGAACTTTGACCTCCCTCCCTCTTTGTTTCAGCTTATCTTTCCGCATCACCTCACAACACTTTCCATTTCTGACGGAGTAAAGTTTTGTGCTAGCATTTTTCAGATGCCGTGGTAGCTCGTACTTATTTACTATAGGCAGTTGGAACAAAAACATCCTGGTAGAGTTCGTTATTTGAATATTCAGCTCAGATTTTTTCTGTCTCCTTCAGAAAATTGAGAACGGACGTTTTGCCAAGTACAGATACTTTGCTCATGCCAAGGTCAATGAATCCGACTTCCTCATGATCACCAAGAGGTGAGTACTTTTAGAGTGACAACTGGAGGAAACTTTACTGTGTAAAAACAAAAACTGTTAAAACAAACAGTGAACAGGGGCAAGATATCTGATCTGACCACTCCTATACAACATGGCTCATTTTAACACTTTTTTTTTTTTTTTTTTTATTTCTCTTCCAGGGGCATATTTTTTGTGACCAAAGGGACATTTGGCCAGCCGACCTGTGAGTGGCAGTATCTGTTTGAAGAGTTCACCAAGGAGCCAATGATTGTAGAGGATCGCCGACTTCGCATTGAGGCAAAGGTACCAAAACTAATGAAGCTCCCACTGAATCCAATTTGATTCAACATTTTTATGCCGAATTAAAGCTTTTTTTGTGCACTGCAGGAGCGAGTGAAGTCTGTTTTTCACGCCAAAGAGTTTGGGAAAATCATAAACTTCAAAACCCCCGAGATAGCAAAGGTAAATTTTTAGATTTGTTCTCTAAAATAGACACACAGTACCAGTCAAAGGTTTTGAGATGTATATACATATATAGATATACTTTGTATGTATGTACGGTCTTGGTCTTCCTTACCTTGACTGGTCCTTACAAGATCCTGTGTGTATGCATTCAGAGTTCTTGCAATTTTCTGGACTGATTGACAATTTGTCTATCAAAGTAAAGATTGGCTGAGCTGCTCTCAGCATAATATGGATCAGTACAGTTGTCTGATAAAAATGACTGCATATAAACAAAACACAACTCAAACACAATACGAGTAGAAACTCCTGTTCATTGAAAACCACCATTTAATTATTTCTCGGTCCAAACGTTTTGGACAGGTATTGTCAGCGAGTTAGGATGTGACATCATGGATCCAAACTGAATGATTCTGCTCAAACTTGTCATAACTTTGTTTCTTCAACTTCAGTGGGTTCTTGCCAAACTGGAGGATGCAAGAGAGAGTTTACCCAAGTACTGAATCATCAAGAAGACCAACAAGTGACGCCAAAAGCTAAAAAGAGGAAACACACACAGAGTCTGAGTGTGTGTCAGTGCCTTTGTTCTTTACCGCATGCTACTTTTGTTAACTTCCATGTGTGAGTAGTGCTAAAAACACACAGAAGAGGCTGTATATTGACCGTTAGTGTGTGTGCCTCAGGTGAAAGGCTGAGTGCCGAGGTCGTACGTGTGCATGCTAACAGAAGTGCTATAAATGGATAGATAAAGGACGGCTGACTCACATTCATTCACTCAGAACACATTGAACCAAACACTCCCTCTCTCCCTTTACTCTGATAACACTCACCCTTTTTGCACAGATAAAACTGATTTTTATTGACTTATTTAATAATATTGGGAATAATAATTAATATAATGAATAATGGAATTACTGCAAAGTCTTAAGTTTACAAGCACATTTTAGAGTTTCTTTTCTAAAATGCCTCTAAATTTAGTTTTGCTTGTTGCACACCAGTCATATAGATCCTTCACTTTCACTGCACATATTCAAATTGGGTATAGAAATGTCCGTCAGCCAGCAGTAGAAAACAGCTTGATTGATATTAAGGCCAAATTAACTCTAGTTGCTGTGCCACATTTAAAAGAGACTGTTTCTCATACTGGATTATAATAAAGGGATACTAATTAAAATTTCATATTACACGTCATTTTAAATGAGTCACGTATTACCAGTTTCTTTTTATTGCTCTATATCTGTCCTTTGTTTTGTTTTTTATTTCTGCAAGATAAAGACTGTTGTGTGTTGTCCAGAGACGCATGCTATTTTTATACTGTACCTACAGGTATCAATCTGCTGTATGTTGACCTCACAATATAGTATCCATTCTCACACAGTAGTCTGTATTATGGTGTTGCAGATTGTAATTTTGTTATTTTTATGTTTTTATACCACACATATGCAATGTCAACTATATTGATGTCTTATGCAGAGAAAAGGATATTTAAATGATAGGAATGCTGATGATAATCCACTGCTGATTACTCTTACGTGTATTTTAAAGGTTTGGTTTTGGGGGATGCTTCGCTGTTTAATATGACTTGCCATTGATTTTTGTCCTATATGTTTTTTTTGGGGAAAAAAATGTTCACTGCAGTGGCTTAATTCTTTTCCCTGCTGTTTTCAACAAAAATAAAACAAAAAACAAAAAAACAAACAAATTAAAATTGAAATTAAAATGTGTTTCAAATTTCAGTGCACTTCATTTCCTTTATTGCATGTAGCCTTCACATATGATCTCAAACATACAAATTATATTTTTATTCCATAACTATAAGTTCTTAATAAAAACAACATTACATAAATATAAGTTCCACGTCACCTGAGAAGAGACAGTGATGTAAAGTTTTTTTTAAAGCACAATTCAGATAATTTACACCTAAAAACAACCAAAACAAACAAACAAACAGCGCTGTGGCTCTGCTGGCTGTCCTGAGTAAATAAGGCATTTAGACTAAAGCCAACACAGACAGCTCAGTGCTAGAAGAAAGGTCAAACACAAAAACGTCTTCAAAAAACTAAATCAAAGCTAAAGGGGATTCTTACCGATTATTGCACCATCTATGAAGCAGTCAGAAATATGTAGGAAATAGCCATAAATAATCCACACAATAAATCACTGGTGTAACTTTCCACTAATTTCCACATACAGGAAAATGTATGTGGAAATATATACAGTATATATACAGTAAAGACTAGTAGTTTGGTTATATCATGTTCATATTCTCTTAAACTTTTTTTTTTTTACCCTTCCCGTGTCTTTCCTTATGTGTCCTCCTGCATCCCTTCCATTCCTCCACTCTCCTGTCCTCCTCCTTACACCAGATTGAACTCCTTCAGGTTGTGTCTCAGGATGGTGTCTTTGACGGCCACAAAGACAAAGCGGATGTTTTCTGTGTCCGTGGCACAGGTGAAGTGAGGGTACAGTGTCTTGTCCTTGTCTGGGTTTTGTTCTTGGTACATTTTCAGGATGAATTCTTGGGCGGCTACAGGATCCTGCTGAGGTCCTGCAATTCACGGTCATGGTGAGTCACAATAAAATCAATATACACATGATTTCTAACATTTGTTTTAGGAAAAAGAAAACAGCGACGCCTGCTCTTTTGACTTTTAAAAGCACCATGAGAGACAGAGGAAAATGAAGTATTGTCAGGAGAATGTTTGTCCAGTGAGCATTGGAGGACAGCTGATTCCCAAATATACATTTCTAATGTTTAATGTGTTCCATTTCATACTTGATGGTCCACATAGATCACAGGTTAAAAATGTAAAATCCCTCCGATCTCTGCTTCTATCAACACAAATCCCAGAGTGCAACATTAAGAGTTGTGACATGCTGAAATCGGACACAATCCAAAATAATTCTGCTGCCATAAATGTATATTCTTCTTTCCTTTTAGACCTAAATGTAAAGACAATTTCCCAGCTGCATGCTAGTGTGTGTATTAAAGCGCCCCACAGTATCTACACACAAACTGACAACAGTCCAAAGAAACTCACTGACCTGTGAATTCAGGAAAGTAGGTGGATATGTGAGAGTACATGATCTTCTCCTGCAGGATGTCAGTCTTGTTGAGAAAAAGGATGATGGAGGAGCGCTGGAACCAGGAGTAGGTGATGATGGTCTTGAACAGAGCTTTGCTCTCCTCCATACGGTTCTGAGGAAATACGTCAGCAGAGAAAGACGCAGTGATGACCATGAACATGAACAGTATGAAGGTCTGGAGCAATATCTGCCCGTCAACGGAAATCTTACCTCGTTGTCGCATTCAGCCAGGACCTGGTCATACTCACTGAGCGCCACCAGGAAGATGATGGAGGTGACGTTCTCGAAGCAGTGGATCCACTTCCTTCGCTCTGACCTCTGACCTCCCACATCCACCATCCTGCCAGAACAACAGTCCTGGTGTTACGACCCTGTGGCCTGTGTGTGTGTGTGTGTGTTGTGGTCAGTTTCCCTTTCAGGTAACACCCTCTTCATCCTGCTCATTGAGGGCACCTGTGTTCAATGAGGGGCGGCTGGGATATAGTGAGAGAGCTACAGTCGGGGCCAGTGGGCCAGTTTTGCAGCGTGTGGGGCTGCGCGTGTGTGTGGCTGACTCGCCTACTACCCGTGAAGTAGGCCACGATCGGCAGACTGGTGAACACCTGGGAGGCCAGTGTGTGTGTAAGAAAGATAAATTATTGTTAGTGCGTTGCGTCTCACCTGAAAATGACATTCTCCATGTCAAACGGATACTCGATGATGCCTGTGGTTGGCACGCGGACTCTGAGGATGTCCTGAAGGTCGGGTACATAAGAGGCCTGTGAAATTCGGTCCAGGTCAGTGAGATAGCTGAAAAAAAAGAAAAAAATGAGCAGAGAATTTGAAAAATAACTGATATGTGTGGCTGTCAGAAAAGGCATGTGGGCAGACAGAATGGAAGTGAAAGCTCAGTTACATTAGGAAAGTAAAATTACAATGCATTGAGGTTTATACTGCCAGAAACAGTAACTGCAACCTTTTATCTGGATCATCGGCGGCGGGCCAAAAAGCAGCTTTGTTATGTAGGTTTTCATTCCACTATTGAGAGAAACACTCGTGTGTGTGGAAGGACGAGCCTGTGCTCACTGAATTGCCCTTTGTATTTGCAAAATGTTGAAACATGATCAGAGCTACAGCCAGAAATAACTGAGGGCAAGTCAACAGTCCATTCATGTAAAGCCACTTATGCACCAAAAACAGCCTACAGTTTAATCCAAAGCTTTTTTTTTTTTTTGTTGGGGTTTTTTTTTGGGGGGTGGGTTTTCAAATTTTTATTTGAGTGTGCGTTCCATCTTCAAAGCTTCCTCCCCACAGCCAGGGGAATTCTTCCTTCCTTTATTTCTTTTTTTTTTTAAATACTTGTTTCTGTTGAGTTTAACATCCTCAGATTTGAATTGTCTGAGTGTAAAAATGCAGAAATCTAAACATCAAACACTAACAAAGTGTTTTTGACTGGAGAAGGTCCATTCACTGCAAAACCTCCAAACTGACAGGAAAAAGCAGATCAATGTTATCAGCGTTAGCTGGAGCTTTTCTTCATCTACTGCAGCTTCAGTGCTCAAAGCACGAAACACTGATTTGGTGAGAGACACCTTGAACTAACATGATATTTTCAGATAGATTTTGCAGTGCTGAGACACTACGCAGCATCACACAGTGAGCTGAGGGGTGTGGCCATAAATGATATTGATAACTATCATATTTATATCCTCTTAGTAGAGCCGCAGGGAGCAGCATCATGCTTAACTCACTATTTGGTGGAGTCTGACAGTTGATACTCTCTGCGGCGGTCATAGCACTCCTGGATTCCTCCGTCCTCCCACAGACACTTGATTGCCATCGCGAAGCCTTGATCAAATTCTTCCACCTTGTCCACCTCCACATCCAAGACTGAGCTTGCATGGCTCTGCAAACAGTGAGAGGGAAAACAGTCCATCCCATGTGTGTCCAAATCACAGAGAGGAGAAGCTACAACAATCAAGTTTGGGTTTTCTTTCATTTTCTCTTAGAAATCCCATTTATATCCCATTTCAGGCACAACAGGATGGATAAAAGGGTGCTCGGGAAAGCAAATGTATTAAGAACATAATCAAAAATGAGGCTAATGACAGAGGACAGTGGAGTGGGAGCACACCTGGTTCTCAGGATTAGAGAAAGAGATGCTGAGGGCCTCCATGGCCCGGATCATGGTCTGCATGGACGTGAAGATGTTTTGGTAGACCAGTTTAGCGTAGCTCCGCTTGTCCTCAGCTGTGTATCCTCCTCCGTGGATAATTCTCATCTGTTTGATGAAGGTGCTCTTCCCGCTCTCTCCAGTGCCTGTTGGATACAGTGATTTCATATTTGTGCAATCCTTTTTGCATAGTTACATTTTGACATGTGGACCAATGTTATCGCATCATTAGATGGTGTGTTATTTGTGAGTTATTATGTTATACTGTCAAAATGAAAAATCGTCAGCACTATTAGCAGTGCAGAAATTCAATTGTTTCTTTCTGTGAAAGAAAATAGTGTTGAGATAAACTTCTTTATTAAGTCAGAAAAAAAGTGTAAATTCAGTAAAACTGCTCATGTATCATCATCAGAATTGATTAAGCATAAAAAAATGAACCATCATGTTTGAAATGATGTAAACATCGACTCAATATGGAGACGACACATTTAGTACAAAAGATCCTGTTTTCAGAGTGTTTATTTGGAGTGAATATCAAACTGATTTCTAACTCAGTGCAGGAAAAAACAGGGAAGCGGAACGATTTGAATATATTTTTGACTGCAAAGGCCTGGAGGTATTTTTACTGTCCTTATTTCCACGTGGGTTGCACTTAGTGAGGCACCACAACACTGAACATCCATAAATTTCAGTTTCAGTTGGAACTTCCATCAAACGTGACCTCAACACACGGCAGCGTGAAGACGTTTGAGTCAGTCACGGTGCTCAGAGTCCAGATGTGTTTTTGGCCGGCCACTGGCAGACCGTCAGTCACAGACCGGCTCGTCAACTGATCCCCATTCAGCCAAACAAACACCTAAAACGGCTTTGTCCTGGTTCCCATTTAAGGTCCATAAAGCCTAAAAGCAATAATCCACTTGTTCCAGCGGTTTTATTTGACCCTCTGACCACGAGTTCAATAATTATAACAGCTGATATTTCCCACACAAACACGCTTCACCAAAACACACACGTGATTTTGCCAAGTTCCTCTTCAATCCTTCCAGCTGAGCTATTAATTTTTTTAATGTGACTACGTGACGCTGGTTCTATTTGTTTAACAAATGTGTGTTTGTTAACAGGCCTGAATATGTGAAGTTGCAGTGTTTTGCGTGTGGGGAGTGGGAGTGTCTTTACATGTTAACAAACAAAGATTAGACAAATGGACCGCATTTGAATGCACCTTCTTTACAAGTCAAGTTTCTTCAAGGTTTGGATAAGACGGACGAAATCAGATGTAGGCAAATCAGGATCCTGCACGTCTCAGTCTGTCTCACTCTACAATCACCGATTCATGTAACATTATTAAAAAATATAGATTTTTACTGTGGCATGTGTGTTTTTAATGTAGCAGCTCCTTAAATTCAAGGCAATAATCATAACTTTGGCCTTTGACCTTAACAAGGAAGCTACTGAATCTCAATAAAAATACAGATTATCAGGTCATATTCTGTTCTTCTCTTATGTGGCTGACTGATAGAAAAGCAGCTCTCTTAGTGAACCCCCCTGCACACCCCACAGAGAAGGAAACATCACTGAGCCAACTTGTTCATGTCCAAACACAGTAAGAGTTGGAAGGTTTCCAGTGGAGACATCAAACATACATGCTGTTGTGATGTGAAATGAATGAGTGGAGTTATTGTTGCTGAGATAAGAACCACTACCACCTGACCTGTGTCACGCTGAACTCATGACGTAACACAAAAGAAGAACCACAACAAGCAGCCACCCCCCCTTATACAAATCAATTACACACACATTTTGTTAGTGTAGTCAGAATTGACTCCATATGCAGACAATGTGACTCCATGAATATTAAACACTCTAATGCATACAAACAGGTGGAGAACATAATAAAACTGATTCAACATTAGTTTTGAAAACAGGTTTTTGAAAAAAATTATCTTCATAAATCTCAATCCAGTTCACATTTAATTCCCAAAGTTTTGTCCTCCTCTGTTATTAAAACTGATAATGACATTGTTCTATTTTCCTCTTCATGAACATGACTATTATTGATGTTTGTTATCTTTGTGTGTTTTGTTCTCATGTCAGTTTATTAATATGTAATCCTGGTAACTGCCTCCATGTAAATATAAATGTCTAAAGGTTGACTGCTGGTAAAAATGCTTGATTCATACTTTTGTTGAGGTTCTATATACTTTTATTCACTCACTTATATTTTTCCCATAATTACTTGCAGTCGTCACTGAATGGTGTAAATGGTCAGTACTGGTATAATGTAGCGTGTGGAGCAGAGCTGACATGTTCATGTTGGAAGTCAGTTTGAAGGCGGCTGATCTCTGCCTCTCCACCTCTCTAAGGATCAAAGTGTCAATTCACTGAGTCACTCTGGTCAGGTAAATAAAAACACTTCCTATTTATTTTACACCGACTATCTTACATCTTGCAGTTTTGATAAGATAGACCTGTTAGACCTGTTCCTGCTCTGTGCTGTGATCCATGTCTAGATCAGTGTTAATCCTGTCATCTTTCTCACCTGTCAGTCATGTGTTTGGACGTTTTGTGTCACACACTGAGGCAAGAAAAGAATTTCCAAAACAAATGAAACAGGAATTATGGCGTGTGTTGGCTTAGAAGCCACCTGATGATCTCCTTTGCAAGAAAGTTGCCCCTAAAAGCAGCAGAGGCGAAGCTGCAGCTCACATGCTGCTCAGGGATGGATTTGCATGACTTTTGCATGAGGCACAGCCGCAGCAGCTAGTTATGGCTTTCCAACACACCACTGACCGAGCTGATGAGGCCTCTGACATTCCTCTGAAGTGCTCCCTTGCGTCTGAGATGGGTGTTGGCCAGGGCACGAATGGGGGCTCTTTGGAGTTCATGTGGCCTTCACTTGTTGTGACGCTCATTCCCAAAACTACACAGGATCATTTCAAACCATCATGCTGGCGTTGAACATAGAGGACTCAGGCCTCAGTCATGTGAGCTATGACCATTAGAAGCTTCACATTAAAATGACAGAGTGCCACACTGTTTAAACAATGAAGTGGCCACACACATATCATGACTGATGCTGTCATCACACATAGGAATTATTTGCACACTGACAGCTATATTACTTGTTTTCCTATCACGGTTCATCCAAACAGACGCCCACATTTCTCTAGTCTGTAAGCAAACACAAAAACCTCCTCTGACTGGAAATGGAGGAGGCAAGTTTCAGTCCTACACCGAGGCTGACATACAATGGCATCATGCACCGATATTGGCTCTATTTCAGGTGGCACAGACCTGAAGAGATCTGGAATCAAACCCAGGAAACAGAGAGCCAGATATCAAACTATCCAGCTTATAATATAGCAGCAATGGCATTAAAACCCATTTTCCTTTTAATATATTGCATTAAATACAGTGAATCCCGTCCCCCCTGCCCTGATACCTGCAGGTCCAGGTGGGATCAGGAAGCAGCTGAATCACAGAACCTCAGGATGGACCCAACCCCAGCAGCAAGTGAAATAAAGGCAACTATCATTCAATCCATTAGTGGCACAGTAAAGATCTTTATGGCATTTGTTTCACCCCATGAGGAGAAAATCCTCCTCATAGGTGGGACCTCATGGGCCTGCTTACACCCAGGGGCCCCTGAAAGGACCCTGAGGACATGGTTCTTGGGTGATGCTCACCTAACAGCAGCAGCTTCAGCTCCCGGCGGGAGTCCTTCTTGTCCCTCCGGAGCTGCTTCTCGATCTCCTCGTTGATCCTCTGGTTCTCCTTCTCCTCCGCCGACACGCAGCATCCGGCCATCACTCCGGACCGAGCAGCCCTCTCCCACTGAGACCCCCTGCTGTGTACACGGCCAAGAGGCCAAAAGGTGAGGAGGAGTCCGTCACACTTCACAGGTTCAGCAGGAAAAGGCTCAAAGCATCTTTAACTGGCCTCAGTTCCTTCTTTTCTCTTCTTCTTAAATGGAAACTCAGGTAGATTGATGGGAATAGTCCTAATGAACCAAAAGGCTCCTCCAGCTTTGGAAAGAGGAAAGTCCAGTGAGCTGTTCAGGAGTCACAGGTTTTGACCCTCTCTAGTTAAAGTGGCTGCTGGTGTGAAGCTGCAGGACTCTGGTCGGACTTTATCTTGCCAGCTGCTGAGGGCGGAGCACCAGTTGCAAATAGAGGAGGATAAACTAGGAGGCTGTCTGGTCTGCAGCCCACAGAGAGATACCTGTGGTCAGGCGGATGATCAAACTGACTGGGTGCTGCAGACCACAGGAATATAGATATGAAGCTGTTTTACAGGTGCCTGCGTGAACCACCTGCCACGTTTATATATATGATACATGTGATGGGACGAGAGTTCAGGATATGAACAATCCTCCACAGCCTCAGGGACAGGGGGCAGTGAAGTGGGTGGATTTCATTTACAGTACCAGTGTTCAGTATCATTTAGGGGAAAACAAAACAAAAAACAAAGTAATAAGTTGAAGATGAAATGAAAATATAAACCCAGAAATACCAAAATGGTAAGAGATGAGACGTAGCTACATCCATCATCTGAGCTGAATAACAGAGCACGACCCTGCAGGAATACAAAGGTCTCTTTCCTTTTGGGATGTGAACCTGGTCGAGAAAAGAAAACCTGAATTTATGGCTGTATCTTACCAAATAAATGGATCTGGGAGACATTTCTCACCCACACCTGGGATAAACTCTATGAGAGCAGTCTTTGCCATTCACACTTGCAAAATGTAAATGAATGCAAATGGTTAGATGTTTTTTTTTTAATCTCAATTCATAAATGCTACATCAGAGAGGAGCTGCTGTGTTCATGTCGATGCAAAGGTCAAATCCTTAAACCACAATTTTAAATGGAGAATGTGTCTTATTGGAGATTTAGACCAAATTATATGAAATCATTTAATTTCTAAAATGTAATGAATTGTTGCCAGAATTTATATTGTGCAAATCATCAAATGAATTTCTGTGACAGGTTTTAAACCAGCCGAGACAGACGTGTTTTCGTGTCTCCTTTTCATCATCTGTTCTTTCTCTATTCCTTTTGAGGGAGTTTTTGCACATGTAAAGAGACATAAATGACCCAAGATAAAAATGGAAAAAAGAATTCAAATGAACCTCTAAGGGACAACTTCAGCCTGCATGCTTCTATTAAACTTAATGACTCTACTTCAGATCTGTGTTCACTTGAACTTTTCAGAGCTTGAGTCAATTTTGCTGTACAAATGAATATCTCAAATACAACAATACTTGGGTCATATTACCTTCACGTATAAGTCACAGACGTGAACTGTGATGCAGAGAAAAGACCAAGATTTTAACGCAGTAAATGAACAACGTCACACAAATCAAAGCTGTGCTGAAATGACAGAAAATAAAGTTCAAGCCGACGTGTTTTTGAAAAGAAACATGTTGCTTCATTCAGAAACATGTTGGAGGAGTGACTTTTATGGATACATGAAACATTTTACACAAGTATGATTGGAGATCATCATAGTAACACTATTTCAGAATGAGTCATTAAACGTCATATCATCAGGATCTGGAGGCAAAGAAACCTGACAGGCAAGCTGAAAGCACCCAGACGTGATGTGTCTGAGATGTTGAGTTAAACAGCAGCTTATGGAGAGTTTTCTCCAGTTCCTCGATATACTGCATGGCTCTTGAACATACTGCATTAAGTGTGAACAGCAGCAGAGCTTTCCAACAACGTGTCAGCGAGTCAACACCAGCTGGAATCTGTGCTCTCTTAAAGGGAAATCCAGCTCCAGTGTAACTCACGTGTGCTCTCACAGTAATGATGTGAACAGCAACAAAGCCTGGAAACAGTCCTTTGTGGCTCACATTGATCAGATAAAGGCCAAATAGGATTTGCTTTTATTTGCTAGTATAGTTTGAATAATTTTAGGTTTGTTTTGTACTGTTCAATGACTTTTTGAGGCTCATAAACATGAACAGCCTCTGTTCGGTGGGGTGGATACAGTATTTAAACAAGGATTTCCCCTAGAAGTAACAGGGACAGTGTTAATAGCCACTTTACAACAGCCTGGACACATGTCACTAATCACTGCAAGTCTACAACGAGTGGTCATCAACACTGTTAAGTTGAAACTATAGTCCAGCTTCAAAACATCTCCCCTGCCAACAAGCAGAATCACTGTTTTAAGATCCAGTAAAAAAAAAAAAAAGTGAGCTAGGACCCCAATTGTTCTTTTTAGAACCCGCTGTTGATAAGTGGTTATCATAACATCTTAATTTAATCCAAGTTTACTTTGAACTGAACTGGAAATATACTTGGTCAAGTGATTGTTGCTTTCCAAAAAAAATCAACCATCCTTGTAAGCAAGTAGAGCAGCCAGCTGAAATATCTGAGAGCAGCAGGAGCTCAGAGTGAGGGCTGGTTATCGGCCAGAGTGCCTGGTTCATGCCAAACCACCGCCAAATACGGCCAAAACTACTCGGCAGGTGTTTTTGTGTTAGTTTTTTGGGTCTGGATTGTTACACTTTGTGAGCACATTCTTCACATTCTGTCTAAGTACTGCTGCTTAATCCTTGTTCACTAGATCAACACATTATAATGCACCGTGGTGAGGCGTGGGCTTTAAGACATGACTCGGATGTGACAGTGTTATGAGATCAATTAGGAAGTATGTTATGATAACTGATAACAGTTCGGTTATGATGTGCTTATAATGTCCAGTAGTGATGTCATATTAGCTACATGAGCTACACCTCAGAAGCTGTTCACAGGGCTTCTTCTAGCACACAATAACAAAACCAAACAATCCTCCAGCTGCACAACGGGACGTTACTGGACTCACTAGCTTCACTTCCGCTAAAAACACAGGTGCCTTGCATGGGACTTAAGAGGCACAGCTTATTCAATAAGGCAATATGTACATGTGAAGTGTGGTGAATTCTCTCCTATGAATAAAGTCTAAAATAATAGTGTACATTCTAATGAACTGGTAGCAGTCAAGATGGAACTGAAGTGAGAAAATTGTAAAGAGCACCTGTAAATGTACCATCCTCAAAGGGATGAGTGTTTGCTGTTTTTGTTTTTTTTGCATGTTTGTCAGTCACCAACTCCATAATTCTCTGTTTCTATCAGGGGGCCGGTTCCTTGGAGTAGTATTAGTGGGGGTGGTATAGTAGGCAATGTTGTTCCCATCTATAAGCACAAACGTTTGGATGATAACATCTCAAAAGTTATACACAAAACTGAGCCAATGCAACACATCATCTGCCTGCTACCCATCTGGTTCTATCTATTTATTCTGGCCCTCAAGGATGGTTAGTGTTGGATGGGGGGGGGGTCATCAATATTAAGCAGTGTGATGAAGTCAATTTTAAATGTAAAGGAATCAATGAATTGTGTGATGACACCTATATGACGAGTGTTCTGATCCTGATGCCAGGTAAGAACTAAACTATTACAATTAGCCCTGTAGATTGGATTCAGTCTGCAGTGTTTCATATAAAAGTCAATTTCACAAAACGACTACTGTAAGTACTGCCATACCAATCGCGATCTGTTGTTGGATAAGAATATTCCTCATTATGAAGTTCTGAAGCTGAACAATGTTTCTTTGCTCAGAAATAAAACTGGCAAAACACAAAATTTACATTCTCTTCTTAAAAAAAGGAAACAAAAACAAACATGTAAAGAAAATTTTTTTCTTCCAAAAAAAATGAATTATCTATTAGACGTACAATACAATTACATAGATACATATTTCCAATACCACACATTCAATCTGCCAAAAAAGTAATGATTACAAAGCCAACAAAGATGCTGCCATATATATAGAGAGATGTATGTACAATGATTATAGCATTCATAATTGCACTATGCCTCAATAAATGTAAATTACAGGCTTATGTTCGAGGGAACTGTTACAAAAATACTCAAAGTAATTTGGGAATGAGGAGTTGAAAATGAGAGGTGCCAATCAGAAACAAGAAAGTCTCACTTTGGTACAAACGGAATATCGACACTCTGCCCTTTGACATAGAAAATTGCCAGATTTATTCTCCACTGCTACTGAACTACAACAGTCAAGAAAGCCGGGCTGTGATTGGAGGACAGAGCTGACATGTGACCAAGAGTCTGCAGGTCTCTGGGTTGGGGGAGGGGGGTGTTTTTGGCATGTGTAAGGTTCGGATTTGACAGTTTGAGTAGTTCAGTGCGCACGGTGGCCTTAAATATATGTGGCTTAAGTCAGTTCAAGCTCAGGGGTCTGTGTGTGTGTGTGTGTGTGTGTGTGTGTGTGTGTGCTAATGTGGGGCAGGGGGGGAGAATAACTTTACATTTGTGGAATACCTCAGAAACTGCAAAAAGCAGTTGATCAATAATCTGTCGGTCTGCTCTCAACACTTTTCATCGAGTTAAAGTAGTCAACAGCGGAGTCGGGCGCTCCAGTTGTTTTGGCATTGGCAATAAATACGCATATTTCCATAGTAAAAAAAATGTTAATCTGGCACATTGGAAATGAAAATAATGGTTTAACAGCATTGTCTCATGAATGATCACCTCCTCCTGTTCAGGCTGCGTGAAGGGACCGTCGCCTTCATGATTCTTCAGGACATGACAGAGCCGAGGCCCCATGTGCCTCCGCATCTTTTCGCTCAAAGCCAAGAGAGCATTTTTTTAAAGCCAATCTCCCTCACGCTGCTTAACCACATGGTTACGGCGAGGGTGTAGAGGTGTCATGTGACCATATTTCTCCAGAGCGGAGCTCTGCGCCTCCGTGGCCACACATGTCCTACTACATCAGATGATACCAAAGTCAATGCAGTGTAAGAATAATATTATAACAATAACATAGAATAGCAATATAGGTGAAGTTGATCAATATGAAATCACTATGAAATAATTTAAAAATCACAGTTTATGCCAACTCATCTTGCCAATTAGTGATTTGAAGGAAAAATGTAGATGTTAATTAGAGATCTGTCATCATTTCCTGTCGGGCAAACAGGTAAACAGCCATGAGAAGTCTCAGGTGGGAGGGGAAAAAAAAACAACAAAAAAAAGGAAACACAACTATGAAAACCCTTTTTTGTTTATAAAAAGGCAGAAGGGAAGAAGCACATTGCTTTCATTCCAGCACTGATGTATCAGCCTGGCAGACAAAGCAAGCCTCCGAACCTCCGGTGCACAAAGTAGATTCTTTCTTTCTGTCAAAAGCAAAACAAAGACACAAACAGAAAAAACAAACAAACAAAAAAAAAAAAACATCACAAAGCCTTAAACGAGGACGGCTGCAGTACAGCATACCCCCCCGCCCCTCCCCTCTACATTTCATCCATTCCTTAAATAGCAAGAGAACATTTACTTTGCTCACCTCTTGGGGACCAAGAGATCAACAAATGGCAAATAAATTAGTATTACGCAACCATTAGAATTTTTTTTTCCTCTTAGATTTTTCTTTTTTCATGTGTGTGTATATGATCTATGTTTTCACAGATTGCGTCAGTCAGTGTGTGTTCAGGGCCTCTGGTTTGGTGGCCATGTCTGCTCTGCTCTACACCAGGTTGTACTCCTTTAGGTTGAGCTGCAGGATGGTGTCTTTAACAGCTGCGAAGACAAAGCGGATGTTCTCTGTGTCAGTGGCACAGGTGAAGTGAGAGTAGATGATCTTGTCGCTGTCTGGGTTCAGGTCCACAAACATCTTCAGGATGAACTCACGCCCTGCCTGGGCGTCCCTCTGCGGACCTGCAGAGAGGAGATGATGAACTGTCAATACACTCAATGGACGTGAGCAGCTTTTCCATTAGCTTTGTTGTTGAGCGGCCTGTAATTAAATCAATCATCATGATGTTTATCTATCCTTCAAATAAAAGATGATTCCACTTTTTACTAATGGAAAACAACTAACCCTTCTGTCCTGTACTTAGATACAGAGCACAACGTGTTCTCTTCTACATGACGAAATTACACATTATATTTTGATTGAGGTGCATATACAAACATCCAGAAATCCATTTTTTTAGGACCTTTCAAAACTTTACAAATACCGTAGATACAAGGATACAAGGATCACAGGCTTATGATTAAGACCTTAGAGAAGAATAGACAATGTTATCACAGCATGTGGGCATGTAGGAGACTATTGGGATTCTGTCTTTTCCTGGGTGTGAACTCAAAACTGATACTGTCCCACTGTTTTGTTGAAATTCAGCCTTCCTGTTGGACACTGTGCTCCTCTTACTCACCGTCATACTCTGGGAAGTAGTCAACCAGATGAGAGTACATGATCTTCTCCTCCAACAAATCCTTTTTGTTAAGGAACAGAATGACTGAGGAGTTTTGGAACCACGGGTACGTGATTATCGTCCTAAACAGAGCTTTACTCTCCTCCATCCGGTTCTACAGAGAGAAAGAGAGAGAGAGAGAGAGAGAGAGAGAGAGAGAGAGAGAGAGAGAGAGAGAGAGAGAGAGAGAGAGAGAGAGAGTGAGAGAGAGAGAGAGAGGGAGTGAGAAAGAGAGAGGGAGGGAAAGAGAAAAGTGAGGGGAGGTAAAGTGAGAAGAAAGACATGCAGGGAGAGCGGGAGCAAGAGAAAGAAAGAGAGGGAGTTAATCACTTAATTAAATCACAGTCTTTCACAGTCATTAAGTACAGATTTTAATAAATGTTTGACTGCACCAGAAGGAGAGCAGCAAAGACGGGGGCGGTTACGTCACCTTCCATGGTTTAATTTCTCCCCCTTGCACTTGATTTCAGTGTTTAATTGAACTAAACAAGCAGCTTGAAAACAAGTTTTAGACATTGTCTGAGCCGCCTGTATTTCATTTAAGAAGAAAAACATAGGGCCCAACGTAGCGGACGTGCAACTGGCCAGTCTTCTTTTTTCTTCAACAAGTTAAAAAAGAAGGAAAACATGTAGACACAAAACCAGACTGACAGACACACAAAGACACACCCGCTCATTAATAAACTCTAACAAACTGACATGCTATATTCTTTTAAGGAGATGTAGCTCGAGGGTGTATTCAAAACAGCTGGCTGATCATTTACAAATGCTTTCCAAGGGAACTGGAGGTGGAGCATTGTCAGGCAGGAAGGGAAACTGATTTCCATTGTTTTAAATAGGGAGTAGCTTTCATTTTCAGACCTGAATTATTGATGTGATGGACATGCTTTACAAAAAAAAAAAAAAAAAAAAATTGTGTAGATGCATCAATCAATCACCTCATTGTCTGATTCCACCAGAACTTGGTCGTACTCGCTGAGAGCTACCAGAAACATGATGGATGTGACGTTCTCAAAGCAGTGGATCCACTTCCTCCTCTCCGACCTCTGGCCGCCCACATCTACCATCCTGTCATGGCAGGAGCAGTGGAAGAGAGAAAACTGTAAATATAAGCATCAAAAATTTTCTTCGAATCTGTTTGCCTCTCTTCTTGCTTTGGGGATCTGTACATTTCGATGGGTGAAGTCTGAATCAAACATGAGAACACCACGGATCCTCTAACACCCTGATATTCAGGTGTCCAAAAGCAGAATATTATCAATATGACTCCAAGCAGCATAATCCTCCATTTATGAGACTTAATGGAAGGAAAAATGCTGTAAAATACCAAAGAATCTAAACTGAAAGAACATGCTCAGTGAAGCTGTAAACAGAACAATCTGTGTGTAAATCAGGAAGATTGCAGTTCAATATGAAGCACTGCTTTGAAAACTTAACTCTTAAAGTTCAAACCTCAACAAAGAATCATGTTTATTTTTCTATTTGCTTTCTTTGCTATTTTATTTTTGGGTCCTGATGGATATTTGATGTCACCTGAATATGACACTCTGCAGGTCAAACGGGTATTCAATGATGCCTGTAGTCGGGACTCGAACCCTCAATACATCCTGCTGGGTGGGAAGATAGGATGGCTCGGCGATCCGGTCCAACGCGTTCAGGTAACTACAGATGTGGAGAAATCAAATGATGTTTATCACAAAACAGAGCTGGAATTGTGCTTCGTTGAATTCATTCAGCTCTCAGTCTGAGTGTCCACTGTGTTGTTTCACATTCCACTCACTATTTAGTTGAGTCTGAGAGCTGATATTCCCTCCTTCGATCATAACACTCCTGGATGCCTGGGTCATTCCATAAGCTCTTGATTGCATCTACATAAGGATTCTCGAACATGGTGACTTTTTCAACATCCACCTCTCTCACGATGTTGGCGTTGCCCTGGTGGAAAAACACGAGCGAGAAAAAGTGCTGTGATTTACTCAGACTCATAACTTTACTCTGCTGCAGTGAACACAGAAAAACTTTCATCCAAACTTTAATCAAAACCTCATCAAGTACATTTGAAACACAATTAAAACACAGGTATACTGTAGGGGATGCAGTTCTAATTATCCCTGGTGCATTTTCTCACACAAGCTCATATTCTACATCCAAAAATTTCTTTGCAGCCGCAGGCTCAACGTGGACCAAATATCTGAGCTCCAATCCCACTGGGCCTATTAAAGGGGAAAGTTTTGCTGCCCCAGATCCCATTAAAACTCTCCTGTGGCCATCCACAGGAGAGTTTGCTGTACGACAGCATGTTAACACAGTTTCCCATAACACATTAGGATTAATACTTCATTTACATGCTCAACAGTCTTCATTTGATCTTTAAAGTTCTCCCACCCAGCTATTAGGTCTACAACTACCAAAACAAATTTGGATAAGCCAGATTTGTGAGGAAGCTGAACTTCTCAGTACATTCAAATGTCTGTTTAATTTGAATTTCCACACTCAGTTGAACAGATCACTACAAGTACAGTAGCAGACAACTGAATTTTGACAGGCTAGTAAAGGAACACTTTTGTTTCAGTAAGTAAAACCGTGTTGCATAACTCCATGACTGCAGAACTGGCTGACTGTAGTTAACAAGGAAGCTTAGGAAAACAAGCCCATTTCCCTGAACCAGTGTGGTCCCAGGTCTCTGCAGACCATAGAACCCAACACCACAAATGACAAAATATTGTCCCTATTTTCAGTGCAGGCCATGTGGTGGCTGCATGACCTGGACTGGAATGAGAAGTTTGGAAACATAATTATATGGTCCCAACATGATTTAGACATAAAGACAAAGTCCGGGATGGTTGTTGCGGTCTGGACACAGGAGATTTTATGTAAAAGAAAAATTATCCTCATTCATAACCCCATGGTCAAAGGATGAGATAAAAAAAAAAAGGCATTCAGCTGTGCCATGTTTTAATGATTGATAGGCGTAAGAGTGATTGGGTAATCCACTTGAAATGAAAGAAAGACAGTTTCATTTTCACTTCACTATGACCCTTTTGTAAAATACTTCCTATTTTAGCTTTATGCATATGAGAACCGAGGATGTTGGGTAGAACGTATTTAGAAGTTTCACACATAACACAGAGTCCCTGTATGTGACAATACAAAGTTCTTCTTTACTGGCAGACACAGTAACATGACTATAGCCCGTCTCCAAATAGAGTGCAGTTATTATGAGGCAGGAGGGCACTGGGGGTAAACTGGAACTAGTGTAGAGTGACATAAGGATACCAAAAAACCTTCAGCTACACAGTGTGTTTTTACCAGCTTACTCTTTTAATGAAAAATGACCGCAGTAACATTATTTTTACTCAGCACATTAAAGGCCTGGCTGTACTTGAAATGGGTGAAACGGTGGTGGTATTGCTGGGCTGAAATAACATATTCAGTTTCAACTTATTGGACGGGAAGCGAAACCAAACAGGGAACAATTGTACCACGATAGCAAAGATTCAAAAGCACAAAACCAAGTTCAATCCAAGTTGTGGTGCCATTTTAAGTCTCACAGTTTCACAAAGTGTTGTGTAAGACCCAGCTGGTACACAGGTGACACAAATTTGGCTCCCATTTTGATTGGTTGTTACAGACAGGATCTACGATATAAATATGTGGTGTTTTATATTATCATGATGACATATTCCAGTGAAAAAACAGCTGGACTGTGGGCCGAAGCAGCTCAGTCCACCTGAAATGTTTTGCAGAAAGAGTTGTCGAGGCGATACACACCTGTGCAACCCTTCTTTTCATTTGTTAATCTCACTGGATACTAGTGAGAGTAACTGTAGTTACTGTAGTGACTAGTGCCTACAAGGGTAACTCCTGCAAATGAAAATGTAGGAAAAAAAAAAGGCCCGGCTGAAGTGATAGTTCCAGGAAGTGAGGTCAGATGTGGATAAGTAGTATATGGCAGTCTTCGAATATTTGCATATGTGTATTTCTGTGTATGTACACATAGATTTGAGTGCATAGAAACACAAATACACAAAGAGTGTGATGGCTTTCTGGAGCGCTTTAAGGACACAGGAAGTGCCAAAAAGGACAGGAAACGATTATGGATGGCTGTTCCAAATAAGATAGACAGCCCTCTAAAAATACACAAACATGCTGTGCAGGGTGTCTCTGCACCCTTCACGACAGTTGTCATTTCAGTTGGGGAATTTAAATGGGTTGAGTTAGAAGAGGTCACTTACCTTGTTGTGCTCATATTTGTAGGGGATCTTGAGCGTCTCCATGGCTCGGATCATAGCCTGCATGGCTGTGAAGATGTTCTGGTAGACCAGTTTGGTGAAACCCCTTTTGTCCTCATCAGAGTAGCCGGCACCATGGATAATCCTCATCTGTTTGATGAATGTGCTCTTCCCACTCTCCCCAGTGCCTGAGAAAGTAGATTGGGAAAAAGGGAGAAATGAGCCAAGTTTATTTATTTTGTAGGTTTGTTCAAGGTTTCATTTAGCCAGATGATACATTTAACCTCCTGTGTCAGCACCCCGCACTCCCTTAAATGGACATTTTGTCATTCATGACTTTCCTTGACCTCTATGGTCAAAAAAAGAACTGCAGCAACATAACGAGTCTCACAATAACAAGAATAAAACAGTCAAGTCAATCTGAGTTGGGCAGCTACACGACAGCCACAAGAATCTTCCAACATGTTTCTATTCTTGCTGTTAAAAGTCAAAGCACTGGCCCAGTCCCACAGACTGGTGGCTGTAACTCAAAAAAATGCCCCCAAAAAAGAATATAGTTTTTTATATTTATCAAAAGTATCGGTGCTTATCTCCATGTGACCAGTCAGAGTTGTTAGGGATTACTTGTGATTTAGGTTGGACGTACCAGTGAGAAAAGGGTTAGGAGTTAAGGATTTCTAATAGTAGGGTGAACAAGCCAGGCAGAAACACATTAGCAAACCATTTGGCTATTTACACAGCCAGCAGTCACAGAGAAGCATTGGCTTTAATAGGTATGTTTCTGGCTGCCTGACAAATGGACATCCAGTAGTCTCCATTCGTTGAGCTCTGTTTTTATATCTTCCAACTGTGGAGGAAGAATTTGTCCCTTCAGCAGTGAAGCTGCTCCACAGCGCTCACATGCCAGTCCCTCATCTTTTCTGCTGTTTGCTGCTGAGCAGGTAGCAGCTAGTGGATGTGGAAGAGATTTGTCTGTCCTCCCGCTGCATCTGAATTTATAAAGGTTTATGAGATGCTCCCCCTCTGATGGTAGTCTAACATGGAAGTTTAATGTCAGGTCATTTTTACACCAAAGTCACCACATCAATGTTTGTAGACCAGACTCCCGCTCACACTCCAGGAGTAAAAGAACACTCAGCTCTTCGTGCAATTGTTCTTTCATGGCTGAAATAAGCCACAATGAACATGAAAGCACAAGTCACCTTGGCCTGGGGGGGCAGAAATGTAAAACAATGTTGTGTTAAAAGGCTCCATAGAACTGAAGAAGTCTGTTAGAGTTAAGACTCACATTCTTTTTCACATTAAAGTTGAGACAAACGAGGTAAAATTTTCTAAAAACATTAAAATCTAAGTGTATGAGAAGGGAATGAAGCTGAATAATTTTTGCAAGATAACATCTCTGTCTTTGAAAAAGCATGCACAAACATTTGCAAACATGAATGCACAGCACATGCACACAGACAGAATGTACTGTGTACAGTGGCTCGTGCACTTGGTCGGTCACACACATAACAATATGGGCTGGCTACTTTCCTCTCAGCCTGTTTGCTTGGTCTGGTGATAGACCAAAAACAACAACTCTCTCCTTGCAGTGGTGACAGGAACTATTTGGGTGTGAAGAACTGGGGCTGTAGTTACTCTTTGGTTCACTTAAGATCTTAGCAGACCAACTGAACAGTCTGACTTTACCTCACCGCAAATCTTGAGTATGTTTAGCAGGAAGGAGCCTATCTGTGCATTTTGCATGTCAGTGCCCAGGAGACATGTGCTGCATTCCTCTATAAATGTCTGTTATAAGAGCTTGGATGTGGTGCGACAGTCTTTCGCACTGCATTAAGTAAACACTATTTTACTGAAGCCAAAGAAGCCTCACCACTGTGGGTCCATAACGTAGACTGGACATGCTAAAAAAACAAGCCAAGCTAAACTGCTGCTGAAATAAATAAATAAATAAATAAAAAACTGACCCAAAACCCAAAACTTTTTATTGTTGGGTCGCCCATTTAGAAATGTGAAATAAGGATAAATGTAGCAATGAAAAAAAAAAAAACTGTAGAGTTAACACACTTATCCCCTTAAATCTTAAAAAAAAAAAAAAATGCAAAAATCAATGAGGGATCGCTAACGTATATAAAAAGAATATGTCAGAAAAACAAGAAAAAAAACTAACCCCTGACTCGGAGTTGTTCCCCCTCTTGTGTTTAATATTCAACTACTTGTTAGTGTATGTGCATTTGCTACACAAACACAGTCATGTTATGCTTTACTACACTTTGAGACATTCACTGTGTTGCACCAATGGACCTATTGGACTTTTCACCACCTGGTTTAGACTCACACTCATGCAAATACACACAGTCAACCTACAAATAACTACTGCATTAAGATCAATGACAAGTTGTAGCTGTTTCAGGCCACAAACAGAGTTGAACAAGAGTTAATACCTTTCAGCATTAATTCTAAAAATACAGATAATCGATTCTTTTTTAAACAAGTGGAAGAGTGAGTAACGCGAAAACCTAACAACTGCACCGGTTGGTTTAGTGTTTGCACAGGCACAAAGGATCTGGGTTCTGGCACAATCCGGATCCCTTCATAACTATTCAAAGGGGAGCCCAAAGTCATCTGCTGTCGTCAAAATAAGGAAATAAAGTTCAGTCACAGATAAAACTTTTCATTCAAAGGTCTGGAATGAACTGAGTTTCAAGATAGCTGAATTACTTCTATGAGTTGACTGTGTGGAGTAAATGTTTCCTCAGCTGATCCATCCATTCAAGAAAATGCTGCTCACAGGTAATCTTTGTATGCTGGTTATAGACAGAAGAGGGTTATACAACTTTGTGGAACCTAGCAACCTGTATGTATCATAAAGAAAAATGAAAGCCTTCAAATGTTGCAGACAGTAGCTTCTTCCAAATAAATCAGGGTCCTAATGGATGTACTTTACCAGGAGACGCTGGAAAAGACGGTGTGACTGTGAGTGTGCTGCATTTCAGTGTGTGCTGACCATTAGAAGCTGCTGAGTCATTTTTCAGACCCATGCAGTGACCTTGGATTAACCTATGTGTGAAGTTGGTGTTACTGGTCCAACAGAAGATGTTAGTACCTCTGCTCCTGCTTCTTCTGTGGTGCCCAGGCCTCAGGACTTATAGCCAGAAAGAAGTCAGGCTGCTCTGAGCCTAAAATGCTTTAGTGTAAACTGTAATGCATGTCTCAGGTTACAGTCTACAGCAGCAGTAACACTGGTTTATAGCTGGTTTACTGCTTCTTAGTAACATTGAACAAGGGTCAGACGCTGCTGGGTTCAGACTTTAAATGGAAAAGTACACAACAGTTATGGAATCACTTTTGTTTGTACTTGGAAGGAATTTTGAGGAAACCTTTAACTTCTATTTATGTGATCAAATAAAGAAACCAATCCAATGTGTAAATACAATAGTAGTCAGCACTTAACAGACTTGAGTGCTGACTGTTTAAGGTCAGGTATAAACCTCTATGAACGACAGATGCAGACTGGGGTTAGGCGCCAACTGAACTTACTGTTTTACTGAGCAGTTGAAACTATTAAAATCTCTTTGGAGCTTGTTTTGTTTTTATTTTCAGAGGCCATCCTATAGCTGTCAGATGTGTTTCTCTGTGTATGTGAATATGCACATGTAAGTGTGTAAAAGGGGGGCAGGCAACATAATCTAGGTCCAACGCTCTATTGAGGTTTCAGTGTTGGGCTGTGCCACTTTTTTTAATTGAACATTTAAATTAATAGCATTTGGGGACAAGACTGATAATTATTCGTTTAACCCTTTTGGCTGTGAACAGATGTGTGAGACTTCAACGCTCAATAAACACAGTTCAATACATGAGAAAATATTAGGAGTGTAACGGTTTTGAACCGAACCGGAAAACCGCGGCTCAAAGGACTTTGGTTCAACTACTCGTTCTGTCATCCTGAACCGCGGTTTAGCCGCGCACGTCGTAATTCCGAGGAGCACTTGAATGCATCATGACCTCACACGTGTATTGATGGCGATGGCGGACAAACATGAACTAGCAGCACCCCCAGCCGCATTCCGGTCGCCCGCGTGGAGATATGTTGGATTTCCAATTGAGACTACGGAGGATGGAGGTCGCGTCGTTATCCGAACGCAAGTTATTTGTCGTTTGTGTTCAATGAAACTGTCTGTGGGAGCGAACGGTGACAAGTCAAACATGCTAGCGCATATGAGGACACGTCACGCCGGCACCGAGCTCACTCAGCCCGGCGGAGCAGCGAAACCACAACAGCAGCCAAATATTCACTTCAAACTGAGACTTGGTCCGAAATCAGAGCGAGCAAAAGCAAATGCTAATGCTATCGGGGTTTTCATGGCATTGGACATGCTTCTACCTCAGACCAGTGTAAGATTTTTATTTTACTTCAGACAATATAGACTGGTCTTTAAAGAATTTCATTTTTATTTAGCCTTTTTCTACCTCAGATCAGTGTAAGAAGTTTTTCATTTATATTTTATTTATTCAAACAATGTTGGCTGGTCTTAAGAGAAGTGCTTTTTTTTATTTCTTTTTGTTATACTTGAGAGTGGTTTAAGAACAGTTTCACTTATTTTATTATGACAAAGTAGACTGATCATAATACAAATGTTTATTTTAGTATTCTTGGATAATTGAGATTAATAGAAGTTACCTTATTATTGAGGACTGGTCTAAAGAGATGTTATTATAACATATATAATTGAGTCATGTACATGTTCTTAATATTGCAATAAAATTAAGACATTTTGTCTGGAAGTTTTCAACAACAAAAAATATCAGTGTTTTTTTTTTTTTTTTTAATGTTTAAACCGAACCGAAGTTTGAACCGAACCATGACTAAAAAACCGAAAGTTGAACCGAGCCGTGGGTATGGTGAACTGTTACACCTAGAAAATATAAAACACGCATGAAACTTGCTCTCAATTTTGTGCCCAATGAAGGAACATTCTCAGGTACTGACTACAAATATTTTCATTTCTTATCTGCCCATTCATTAAAAACCAATTAATCAAAATTGATCAGGTGGTGGCAGCATGGCGGCGTAGTGGTTAGAGCTGTTGCCCCACAACAAGAAGGTCACAGGTTCGGTTCCTGTGCCTGGGTCCTTTCTGTGCAGAGTTTACATGTTCTCCTCGTGTCTGTGTGGGTTTCCTCCCACCATCCAAAGACATCATGTTTAGGTTAACTGGTGACTCTAAATAGGTCTGAATGTGAGTGTGAGTGGTTGTTTGTCTCTGTATGTTGGCCCTGTGATGGATTGGCGACCTGTCCAGGGTGTACCCGCCCTCACCCAGTGTGAGCTGGGATTGGCTCCAATACCTACCCGTGACCTGGAAACGGATAAGCGGTAGAAGATGACTGAATGAATGAATGACAGATGGTGACAGATTCCCATTGCTTCTCTTAACCAGTTAAAAACCAAAACCCAGAAGATATGCAGTTTGTTGTGACAAAGAAAGCTTGAATTTCAGATACTGAATACAACTTGTAGATTATCAAAGTAGTTGCTGATTATTGTTATCTATTGGTGGACTAACAGTTCCAGCTCTAATAACAATAAAAATGTGATTAAATCTGAGAAAGGAGATAATTAAAGCTGTTACTGTTGCTCTTTGTCTTTATCCTGCCAAAACAGGTCTGGCCTCAGTGAGCAGAAAAATCTGTCAACATTGTGAGATTACATTCAAATAAATTGTTGGGCTTCATTAAAATAATAACCTCTAAAATACACGGCAATCTAAGACATAATCCCCTGTGCTTGTGCTCCCTCAGTAGTTTCAGTAAACAACTTAATGAGGTAAAACAGCTGTAGCCACATTCATCATATTCTGAATCCACACACTGTGAAAAAACAGGAGTGTCAGAAAGTCGGTGAGCTCAAGTCAGATCATCCTGCTAACTTTTACTGTTATTTTATGTAGTTTGGAATATTGTCCACCAAAATATCAGCACTTACTTCTATTAAAACAACAAATAAAATGTAGCTACTGTGACAAAACAATACTGTACTTTCAGAGGTTTATTTCAATAATTATCCTAATTGTCCAACACAAACCAAGACTATTTCCTGTTGACTGTCTTCAACAAGACACATTCACTCCGGTCACCGTCACCATTCCCGTGCTTCGTTTCTGCTCCTCTTTGCCACAATTAATCCTGAACTTCCTATGACTGGACACATTTTGGAATCTAAGATAATGTTTTGGTGTGCCGGCTTATAACTTTCTTTAGCTTTACATTTCTTCAGACCCAATGGCATGCTTTGAGACAAAATGTTAAGATAAAAGAGAGCCAAGAGGGGAGTCTGGGTGTTAGGAAATTCATAATTTTTTTTTTTTTTTTAACCAACATTTAACATGTAATTCTCCTAAAACAGCTTACCAGTCTGTCGATTGGCCCTTTTTGCATTTTGGGGGGTTTGTAAGCAACTATCGTACAACTACGACCATACTATCCTGTCATGCTTTCTTTCAGAGCTGATCAATCTGAATCTCCTGGACCTTTCAGAAAGTAGGAGCAGAGTGAGATGTGCTTTTATTTATGTCAGCAACTAGTTAAGTGCACTCTAAGCATCACCCTCTTCTGCCATGCCTGCATTTTATTCTAAGAGACAAAACTTTGGAAATACTTCTTGCCAACTTCAATCTTGCAGCTTTGATAGAATTGGAGTCTTATTTCATCTTGTTTGATTTTTCCCTGATTCATGAGCATGTTTGACATTTTTCACCAAAGACATTGAGACTTTTGACAGAAAAGCAAAGCAAAGATGGAACTAATATATTTAAAAGCTTGTCTGTTTTTTTTTTTGTTGTTGTTGTTGTTTTTGCAAAGAGGATCGGCTCAGCAAATACTGTGTTATCAGTTACACCTGAGTTTGATAATTCAAGACATTTGCTCAACATACATGTAACTCAACATGTTTCACATCGGCCACTTTGGTAACCAAAGAGGTTTTGCAAAGTGGGAAAAATATCCAAAGTTGATGATGCAGCAGCTCTGTTTTCTTACCTACTGAACAAACTGTTCTGATGGAAAATGACAGTGACTTAGTATTGAAGGCATGTGTTTGTGTTGATGTATTGCTGAAGAGGATCAGTTTCAGTGGGCTCTTGCTAAGATGCACTGTGCCTTGTAGTTCTTCTGTTTTAACATAGTCACCCGCCTCAGTGAGGCCTTCAGCGTCTCTGACTCATTAGTTCGCATTAAACTGACTGACAGCTCCTAAGTACAAGACTATCACCCCACCGCTTCAACTTCTCTTCCACATTTAGCTGGTAAAATATTCCTGGTCATTTTCAGTGTTAATCCCAGTTTTACAGATCAGTAAAGGATATCGTATGAACAGGAGAGTGGTACATGTTTGCAGTGTTCTCTAAACTTGTTCATATATTACACTGTTTTTTTTTACAAAAAGACAAGCCTTGTGCACATGATAGACTTCGTGAGTTTGAAAAATTCTGATCAACATTTAAAAGCCATGACAATGAGTGAATAACTGAGCAACTGACATTTTGAACAAATGGAAAACTAAACTGAAGAGTTGTACCCAAGTCCCATGGGACACAAAGCAATTAGTGAGTTTAAATACCCACTCTATACAGATAGCATGTGGGTTAATGGAGCCATACAGAGCACACACACAACTTCCTCCAGTTAACACAACCCCTGGTAGTGGGTGTGGTTCTGTCAATGTGGAATATGCACAAAAAACAAAAACACAGCTCACTGAATTCAGAGCCCCGTGTACAAGCTGATATATTCATCTCTGACATTCCTTTAGCCATAATTGTTTTAGGACAATTCCAACATTTGCATGTTTCTGGTTATGTGAGTTTCCTCTGCAAACAAGGGTGAGCTCATCCTGTTTAGCCCCGATTATGTTCCTATTGCATTTCTGATTCCTAAAAAGCACCTCAGGCCAAAATCATACAGCTGACAACTATCCATACCTCCATGGTTGTGAATGCTGAACAGAGTGGCCTCACATCCTGCAGAGTACACTGCCTTCTATGTGTAACATAAAACCTTATCATTGCAGATGATTTATTTCTCATTGCAGAGAAAGCACATGTGTGTTTAACCATCACAGGAAACTTTTCTACAACGTAATGGATATTGCTGTAGCTTCTGTAAAGACAAATACTGTACATTAACTGTATACATTCTGTCGTTAGAAGCGTACTATGAAACCACTCTGAAACATTATAGCCCAGACTGATGAAACCCAATGATTAAACAAAATTCTTGACAGTTGAGAGTGAATCATAATCATGAATTGTTTAGTTTGAGCCACCAACTAATCTCTGCCACATGAGAACAGCGACTAATCACTGAATACATGCACATTAGATATACCCTTCTGAAGAGAAATATAGTTATGTTGTCAGTATTACATATTACGATTTTTTCAGTTTGGGTCATTGGCTTTTGTGCCTTTACATAATGAGCAAATTGTTGGGTATTAGGGAGCAATTAAGGGATAACAACGCCACAATTATGTGCCACAAAAGAGGCAGCTGTCAGCTTCTTCAACCCCTGTTAGGGCTGGGCCATTTCATCATTTTATGTTAACATGAGGGCAAAGAGGAAACTTTCCTCATTGAAAACTCCTTTAACATCCCTCAGGTAGCAAAACAGGGACTTAAATATCTAAGTATCCAGTCTACTTTACACCTTCTCCTTCATCCATTCTCTGTAGTTAGTGAGGAGAGCACTTGATCGGGAGAAGAGGTTTCTACCTCCACTCTCCACCACAACAGTCATCACATCTAATGGGCTTCTTGTTGAAAACCTAATCAAAAATGGGACGGTGAGTCATTGAGTTGATTTCTTCATATTTATTCAGAATGAGTAATACTCCTCAAACAGGATTTAGCTCCCCAAACAATACTACAATTTCACAATCCAACACTAGAAATGCACAGGTACCAACCTTATTACTGTAGTTAAATATCATGGGGCTGTGATTGTATGACTAAACCTTGAGACTTAAAAAAAATGGACATGAATTTATTTCAACGCATTGTCTCTCTACTTGGAGCATTACAGCTGTGTTGTGTGTCAGTCTGATCAAAAATGAATGAAAACTGCATATATATGACAAACCATAACATACCAGCACACAGTGGGGACACACAGCCTTTCTCTATAGCCTCACACCTGTGATATATAATCATTGCCAGGGTGAGGTGATGAACTGCAATACTCGTCTTGATTACGCTCAATAAAAGTCTAGACTTTGGTCCAGCCAATGCTTAACACGGGCACATTTATCGGTGCTGGGGGCTGCTGTCAGGTCGGTGGAAGCGTGGAAAAAGAGCGGAGAGGTGAAGAGTTAAGGCCCACAGAGAGCCTGGTGTACACTTGTTTCATCGACACTAACCAGCCGCAGTTATTCAAATCAGGTGGTTTGGATACCGGGAGCCGTGCAGGCCTGGCCGGGCTGCACCTCCACAATCTGTGCACTCGACTCCCAACACGGAGATATTTCAAACAGCCACTAACTTCACTCAGGTGGGATCCCCTTCTTCAACGCCTTCACCCCCCCCAAACAAATGCATTATTTTTCTCAGACAGGAATCAGCCCCTCCCCCTCTCCAGATCTTACCGAGAAGCAACAGTTTCAGCTCCCGGCGTGCGTCCCTCTTATCCCGGCGGAGCTGCCTCTCGATCTCGTCGTTGATCCGCCTCGCTTCTTTCGCCTCCTCGCTGAGGCAACACGCCATTATGGATTCCAGGGTCATTCTCTCCTCTCCTCTCTCTTTCCTTTTTTGTCCTCCTCCCCAGCAAACACGCGCTTTTCCGCTTTTCCCCCTCTCACTGCTTCATCTAGATATCAGAGCAGAATAACACGGAGGCCGAACACCGTCCTCACACAGACGCGTGGACGCCCCTTAAAAACGAGCCCGACGGAGCACACAGATTGTGGTGGAAAGAAAAAATGTGATGTTTGAGAAATTATTGACCCCCCTCCCTCTCCTCTCCTCCCCGCCGTTTCGTTTCGCTTTCCAGGGCCTGTCGACAGCTCCCAAAGCGGTCCGAGCTGAATATCTTAATTGGAGTGATCTTCTTTTCCTTCTCGATATGATCAACAGATCCTTTTAAGACTCATCCTCCGTCTGATCTGCCTCAGCTCTGCCATCCGCGTCCCCTTCAAAAGTCTTCAATTAAATTATTTATTTGGTGTTTTTCAATCCCCCCACCCCCCCTAAAAAAAATCCTCCCCCGTGTTTGAACTTCTCGTCACTGATGAAGGCGGCGGGGGGAAAACAGTATGAATAAAGCCGTCCGTTTATTTTTCCAATGGCTCCACTCCCGGGCGTGGTAAGGCAGAATATGGCGGACTTTCACTCCAATCCGCTAGGCTGGGATACAGTACACTTATCTCTCTCGGTCTGTCTGCTCAGAAAAAATAAAAACAAAGAAAAGCCACACATAAGACAGCAGCCCTCCGGTGGGAGCCGTCCACACCCGCGGCGACTACAACCTTTTCCCAGTCGGTCTCAGGAGGCGCTCCGGTCCATTTCTGCGGCAGCGGGGTGAGGAAAAGAAACGCACATGAAAAAGCCGTGTTGTCGATATGTAACCCCCCCCACCCCGGCCGATCTTCTCCTTTTCCTCAATTCTCTTCATGTATTTTTATTACAGAGGCCATATACTCCTCTGCTGGCAGGGTGACGTCGGCCTCCCATCGACTTGGGGCGGGTGGTTGGGGGTATCACGTCAGACAAACGCCATATAAGTATTTATACCGCCCCCCACAACCTGTGGAATAGAAAATATGTATGAATGAACGAGCTGAGCTCATACCTCCATTGACGTGCGGCGGGGGGTAAATAACAGAAGTTAGGTCAATTTACAGCCTGCTTTTTGCTCTGAATTTGGTGGGAAAAGGCCTCATGAATTGTAAACATTATCATGGATTCACACCAGCACAGAATCAAAAGTCATTTCTTCTATTGTGAAGTGTGTGCTATATTAGAGACAGGGGGTCAACTCCAAGTAAAAGTACAAAGGCAGTCACAGTACTGTCGGGTGCTGGAGCCAATCCCAGCTCACACTGGGTGAGGGCAGGGTCACCCTGGACATGTCGCCAGGCCATCGCAGGGCCAACACACAGAGACAAACAACCTAAATTGTTTACATACATTGTAATAGTTGTAGGTAGAAAACTGTTTTGTTGCCTTTAAGCAAGTTCCTCTCAACCCAGAGAGAAGGACAATGAGCTTGGGTCCCAACACAACAGAATAATTCTGAAGCGATGGCCATAGAATAAGTGTTTAGCAGCTTCATTGGCCAGTTTTGATTTAAAACCTGTTTTTGTGTTTAAGGCCTGCCTGAGAACGTGCCATCTTTGTTTCTTGGTGGGTCACATGTTGTGCTTCAGCTGCAAAACTGATTCAATTACAAATTATTTCTCTTCACTGCTTTGCTTCTCATTGTGGGAAGTAGCTCCATACAACTACCATTATCAAAACATATAAAGTGGAGGCACGATGAGCAGATGTGCATTTGAATGGTTCATGAAATTTGACATTATAAAACATCTGCTGATCTACAACTTTGTCAGACTGCAGATAGTAAAGACATAAGTTCACTGGGTGGCACAAATGGATCTTGCATCATTAAATCTGAAATAGCAATTATAATGTATTAAAGACTGAGTGTAGCAATGTAGACGAAATATGGGTAAAAAAAAAAACTTTTGGGTTGGCAATACACAACGGGAATGACCATGCCAGAGCCAGAGCATCCAAATGTTTTGTTCATAATATAATTATAGGTCAATGTCACTTCTCCATTAAATGCCCAACAAATTAAATAGACATTTTTAGTGAATGATTTTCATCATTTAAATGATCTGCTGCACATGAAACGTTAGAATTGAGGACATCTCAGACTGTTGATTGTAACCCAACTAAGTGACCTATTTAGACTAGTTAAATGGGGACATCCACCATCACTCTCTGCTTAAATGCATATAATGCTTTTGTTTAAAACAAGTTCATGAAATCAAACCTGCTAATACATTTTCTGACAGCATCTAATAAGCTATGATCAAATACATGAAAACGTGTTACTGGAAGAAAAAATGTAAAATTGTTCCAGCTGTCCAGGGACCAGGCTCAGCTGTCCCAGATTTGTAGCTTGGGGAGCCATTCAACCTGTGTCTGTAATGAAGGTCACCCCGGTTGGCTCTCTAGAGCGACACTTAGCCACAGGTCGGTAACATTTTAACCTGTCATCTGTTGTTCAGATTAACCTTCTTAAAGTACAAATTTCATCTTCCAACAAATGCTTCATACTGGAAGCTGAAAATTCTTTGTTATGGATACATGTGTTTTACCTGTACTATAAAATATCCTATTTTTGGACTCACATTTCAACCGAATTAAAGAACACAAGAAAACTACAGGCTTCCAGACACAAAATGTGTATCGTTTTTCTACTTCTTGTTGTGATCTATGATAAGGAATGCACATTCCTACAGCACAGTAGATAATAATAATGATGGTGGTGGTGGCTCTAAGGTAGGTTATGCTAGATGACATGATTTTGAAGCCCTGGTGTGAAAGAGGTCCCTGTCAAAAGAAGGCCCTCTATCAAAATGATTTCAGATGATTTTGGTTTTACATTTGGTTTGGTTGGTTTCAATTACTAATACCAGAAACAATAGAGATTAGGAACGGGCCAATAGAGGGCTGGTATTTCATGTTCCACTAGTCCAGCAGTAGGCTATCCAACCATGGCTGTTACTGTGTAAATTATTGTGTGAAAGAGGAAAAAACACAGTGAAATCCTGTGAACGTGTACTGTTTACAAGTGTGCTCCAGATGTAGAAAGCAAACACCACAGCAGGCGGAGTGAATCATCAATTGTAAATCAGACTTTTACTTTGTAAGGACAGAGCGCTACCCATCATTTCCTTCTCCTGCCGTCACGTGACTCCGCCCTCGCCTAGATACGAGAAAGCGTCGTTCCGCGGTCGCTACGGAGACGGAGATGGCGCCTATGCACTTAAGAAGATACTTTTGCGGACTTTTCCCACGTAGTTGGAACATTTTTCCGTCATGGCAGGCTGTTGGAAACGCTTCTCAGCCGTTTGGGAAACGACTAAACTAAGTTTAAACGTTTGTCTGTTCCCGTTTTGTTGCCTCTAACGCATCGATCCGTCTTGACATGACCGATAGAGATTAGTTAGCATGCAAGCGAGCTAGCTTTCCTCCAGCCTCGGCGTCTCACAGCGACCCCGCCCTCCCCTGACAGGTAAGAAGTCCAGCTCCACTTCTCCACAGGAGTCTGTGTGAGCCACAAACGATCGACCATTAAAAAAAAAGAAAGCTATCAGTAACTCCAATTCAAAATCCCTGGCCATCGTTGCATAATGACTGGCATTACAGTTCATAGCAGGTGTTTTGTGCTGACTAATTCCCTGTGACAGTAATGATGCGGCTCTAATAGGATTGGAGCCGTCTCCTTCCTGTCCCCTGTTAAAGCACCAGGCCAGTCTAACGAGGGACCAGCTCAGCTCTGACTGTCCCACAGAAAGTGCTCTTAGCGTGGGAACCTGAAGTTTTAATCCCTCCACATGCTGGTCGGTCTTGTGCAACATAGTAGTAAGTAGTAGTAAGATGACTTAACTTGGTTTTCAGTGCTATAATGGATTTAATCGTCTTAAGAGAAAACTCATTCAGTCTTAGGACACTGAAAATGAATCAATCTGAACAAAGAACTCCAAGCATTGATATTTCCGTTTAAAGTAGTCCTTGTTTAATTCTAAAACCAAGCGTATTGGGGGCCAAATATATTCTTTTCAGCCGAAGTGAAGCAGCAAATTTCATAATAGAATTTGTCTTATTGACCTTTCCATTATCCCCCATTAATAACAGATAGTGATGGGTAATAAGCTGCCTTGGGGCCCCACACACGATTTTTGTCCTAGTTTGTTACCATTTCTCTCTTTGTCTATGTATTATTGTGGCTGCAGGTTTCTATTCAGTCATGGGAAAGCTTCAGAGCAAGTTTCGCAAGAGGTCTGAGCTCTACAGGTGAGAGATGTGTACCACGGAATCATTTTCTGTATCCTTGGTTGTGCTAAATTCGGGATTTCTGCACAGAGACCTGTGTAGAGTTTCATTTAAAAATTGAGATAGGCTTATCAGTACCAGTGGCAGAACATGATATGTGGATTAACTGGAAAAAACAAACAAGCAAATAATAAAAACAAAAACCTAAATTTAAGGCTGAAAAGAGTTACTTTGACTGGCATTGATATTGAGCAAAAGAAGAGAAATTTAACTCAAACATTATATCTATAAAGTTTTAGCAAACCCTTTCTTAGGGATGATATTATTAAGAAAATATGTTTGTAATGTCTAAGATCAGTATTATTTTTCTTTCTGTTCAGGGCGTCTCAGGGGGAGAAGGCAGATAATACCTTAGACAGTCAGGTGGTGCAGTATGAACCTGCCCATCAAGGATCTATCAACACTGTCACAAATCTCAGCCCAGAGCTGTGTGTTTCTGGTGGGAGTGACCAGGTAAATGATCATTCTAAGTACAATATTACAAAATTGTAAACCTTAATCACAGTAGTATTGATTATTAAGTAGCCAATAATTTCTGTCCAACCACCACATATTGGACAAGAGCACCCTTAAGTGGTTGATTTCAGGATGTACAGTTTGTAAAAATCTTTTAACATGTAGGAGTTAGTTTGAATGGATGTCTATCAGTTGATGTTTGTGTGTGCCCACCCCTAAAGGCTGTGGTGGTGTATGACTGGAAACAAGGCCAGATGTGTCAGTCTTTCCAGGGTCACAATCGAGAGGTTACTAAGGTAACATCAATACTGTGTGCACAAACTGATAAAAGTGTGCTGCTCTTCAGAGCTGTTAGAATTCTCACATATACATTTCCTGCTAATTCTGCATCTGTCCATCTGCCAGGTGTTGTGTTATCCAGGAAGTACATGGATCTTTAGTGCCTCACGGGACAAAACTGTTCTGATGTGGGACCTTAACCAGGGTGATGAACCTATTCAGGAATTTTGTGGTCACGAGTTGGTGGTCAATGGAATAGCAATTAGCCCTGGTAAGAACACACATACATGCACATGTATGTATTTTAGCTGCTATCTTAAATTGAAGTTGCCATTCTGCAATTTATGGTGTGCCAGAGAAAGCTCAAGGTTATTTTACTAAATGTACTCTGTTAAATATCTGTACAAAATGCATCTTATTTTTCCCAAAATACAGCTTACTATCACAATCACATTCGAGTTAACCACTCTTATCACTTCCTTGTATTAGAGCTGGTTTGGGAACAGATAACTATCAGAGAATAGTTCGTTCATACTAAAGATAAAAATCAGAACAAGTCATCAACAGCCCAGAAGACAGAATCACACATTTGTTTGGTCTAGATACACCTCTAGTTCTAATTACTGATTGCCTTAGTTTTGTTAGAAGTAAAACATGTACACAGTGAATGAGTTATAGTAATTTAATGCACACCACCAGATGTTACAGATTACAAATCGCTTGAGTTGCACTGAATGAATGGAATTGTTTTATTTTTGGTTTGCAGATGGGAGAAAGCTGTGCACTGGTTCTCGTGATAACTGGATGTGTCTGTGGGATATTGAATCTGCAAAATGTGAACAGAGACGCAACATCTCTAGAAACCTGGTGAGGACAATATTTTGTGCTTTTATGTGCACACATCATTTTGCTATGAGTTGTTTTGAAGCTTGCTGGATCGACTTTGTGTCTGCCTCAACTCAAAATGGCTTTTAGGTCATGAGTTGTTGCCCTGCAGGGTTTCAACTCTTCCACTTGCCTCTCCTCTTTGTCCAGGTGACCCATGTGTGTTGGGTGCCAGGCAGCTCCTCTATAGTTCAGACCTCTGAGGATAAGACCATAAGGTACAGAAAGATTTGCTACTATATCACACAATTAGTTTACTATAGCACTATTACTGTAGATGCTTGTGGCAGGAAAATTGATATTCAGTGGGAACTCAAAATGTTAAGTAATCGTTTCATCTTCATAGTTTAAAATGCGTAAACATTGTAGGTTTGGATTATGATTCCAGTGCTACATTACAGCTAGAAACAGGCATGTAACGGCAATCATTTGGTAACAGTGCAGTGTTAAAACAATAAATGTTATATAAAAGCATCACTAAGGCTGAGATGCTAGTCTCAGTCAAAGCTTCTAATACCTGCTGAAGGTACAGTAGAGTCTCGAGCATCCTTCCATTTCTTGTGTTTTGGAGAGTGGCAGGACAAATCTTTGCCAGCTCTGATTGTTAATCATTTAAAGTTGACTGAAGGCTCATTTGGACCAAGAAGTTGTCCCTTAGTTTATGAGTGTATGAAACTCTTTATGAGAGGATTATTGGATTGTTTCTTTTTATGAATTGAAAACATGTCAGTGCAACTGATATCCAAATGTCACCTTTCTCCACTCAAATATTTGAAAATCAGGTTGTGCTGACATGATGTCTTGATGCAACACTAAAGTGTTGTGTGCAACAAAATGCACATGCTAGCACAACAGTATAAGTATATAGTAATATGTATTTTTACATTAATGACTTGACTGTGTATGGTTGCAGGGTGTGGGACAGCCGTGTATGGCAGGTGACCAATACTTTTCCAGCCAAACAATACATCCAGACACACTGTGACGTCTCACCAAATGGAAACTATCTGGTGTCCAGCAGCAATGGCTTTGGAGGGCAGGGCTGTGAAGCCACGGTGAGGCCATCTGAGGTGTTTCTGTGGTTCTTGGCTGTATAGCTGTAGATATACAGATGGTGGAGTTGGCATTACTGGACATTTCCCTTGTGCAGATGGTGCCTGAATATTTGTCTTGTTGGTTCTATTCACCCAACCTGTCTTCTGAAAGCAGCTGAGACAATATAGAGAAGTTAATCTGGTCAAAATACGCATATTTGACAGTAAGTGGTTCTGTAGTACAGTTTACCCTACTGTTACCCTAATCTTATTCCACAATGTCTCTGCCATGGAAACCAACACAAGTTTAAAAAAGCACACGCATTCTGCTGAATTTGGTTAATGTTTTATTTTATGGCATATCTTTCATACTCAGCTAAATGTATATTTTATTACTTATTATTTAGTATTTTGAAAAATCAATTCTTCTTCCTCATCTTATTATCATTATTGTTATTAATATTACTATAATCATTGGTGAGATCAGATACTCCATTCCAATAAAGTTGACATTGGTAGGTATCCTCTGCCTTAAGCAGATATTTTTTAACTTCTGACAGTCATTTGTTCTCAGTGGAGTTGTGTGTGTGTTACTAGCTGTGGGACCTGCGTCAGCCTGGCTGTAAGGTGGTGGAGTACAGAGGCCATCTGCAGACCACAGCCTGCTGTGTCTTTCTACCTACAGCTCCCGGTGGCACAGCTCAAGTAGCTACATCGTCCCATGACAGCTCCATCAAAATCTGGGATCAAAACACAGCAGGTAATAACAACAAAGGGATGAAAACATTCACCCACAAAGACAAATATGCATACATGTGAGCACAAGTGTAGACACTGTTTGGGTGTTAGGTCTTTGTACACTGACTCTCCTTCAACCCTCCTCCTGCTATCTCCTCTTCAGTTTGTTTAGGGACGTTGTCTCTGGATGGTGCTGGTCCACTAGTTTGTCTGGCTCCAACTGACTCCACCAACATGCTATGTGCCAGCTTCAGCAATGGCCTCAACCATATTCAGGTGGGCCACGGATCAAACTGGGCTCAGGGTTCTGGGGCAGGTGGCCTGGACATAAAGGTTATGGCACGTTTCTGACAGCACAGTAGGACCTGCCTCGTGTGACCTGTAACATTGCCGTTGAAAAGCCAGTGACCTAACAAGCACAACCACTGGACGTGAAGATCATGTCCATTTTTTTCTTATTGGGTCAATTTTGCAGATTTCTTCAGACATTTTTGCTTTACCAGATTGCCACAAATCAGGAGATGAAAGTGACACGAACGGAGGGTGCACCTTTTGTCCACCACTGTCTTCTGGATGCCCATCACATCTGCTCCGCTGGGACACAAAATCATCATGCTTGGACCGTTATATTGTTGAACCAAGTATTCACTCAGTACTCAGTACAGTAAAGGAGGCAGAGGTGACTACAAACTTAATTCACAAACTTTGCTGCTGATAATGATGGTTCGTAACAAAGATTCAGGTGTCTTTATATGGCAGGTGTTGAAAATTTGAAGCGCTCTTACTGCTGTAAAATCACTTACTTGATCAGGACTTTTGAGGAATCTGTCAGAGAAAATGTGAATGGAGAAATGTCATGCTAACAGTATTTAAGTTGTTTTGATGCAGTCAGAAATGTGGTTTTGTTTTTCAAACACTTTGTAGATTTTTTTTAATCACAGAAACTGACTAATGAGGAACACTTATATATCTGTTGATAATAATGTAGCTGTTGGTTACCTTGTACTCCCGTTTTAACTATCAATTGTTAGACCAAATGTATGCGAGTGCGTATGATGCAGGACTGTAACAACATGCTTAGTCTTTAGGTAGATTTCAATCATGAAAAGTTTTATGATAGCCATTTCACTATTTTTTAACTGAGGCTGCTGATGTGCTGTTATATTTGAATTTGAAAATTACCACGCAAAATAGCAGAATAATTACCTTTTTGATAAAGTACTGTTTCAATAAACTAATTGGAATACAAAAAATTAATTTGCCACAGTGAGTGCTACAGAGTAGATGAAACCAAATGTGATCAGATGTAAATTAATATTCAAATTACTTATCACTAGACATTTTGACTGGCTTGGCTCTTCCTGTGTTTTACATAAAAAAAAATCCCTGAGGACTAAAGCTTCTCATGCCAGCTGAGATTTTAACTGGGTAACCACCTTATATTCAATATAGCACTTACATATCCCCTCATGTAGACCTTTTCATAGTGACACAATGATGCAAGGTAGTAAAAGCACATGTTCTTAATGACATTAAAAAAAATTATTTTGTTATAGTCTTAATTAACATAATTGTTTACCTCATATTTAATACCAAAATGGCTGCCGAAATAAGGGATATTAAATGAGTACTTTCTTCATCTCAGTAGAGTATGTGAATTTAATCATCGAAATCCAGAGGACTCTGAGGGATGTCGCACTTTACCAGCTGTATGTTGGCCCTATGTTCTATCTACTGTGAGAAAAAAAGTTGTCTTTTCTCTAACATGTCTGCGCCATGTTTCAGTGAGTTTACACTATAATGTTAATGCAAACAACTCAACATTTTCTATTGCCAGCCAGTCTTCACTGGACCAGATTGCATTTCATTGCTTTGCTCATGGGCACCATGGCAGTTTATGTAAAGCATGAACTTTCCCTTGCCTTTGGTTTATCCAGTGATGTCTAATCTTCAATGGAATAAGAATGTTGTTTGTTGCTTTGTAGTAACAGAAAAAAAGGAACTATTGCAGAACTATCATGAGTGTTAAATGAAGACCAAATATTTCACACTTACTAAGGAATGCTTTAAAGCCTACAAAATCAAACCAAATGGCCTTAATAAGTATAGTTTCACTTGAAATCCTCTGACTGGTGTTCTTGTAAATAGGCTAAGGTCACTTTTCTCACTCAATTCTTAAATTTTCCAAAATTTGAAATGATTTTGATTATTTCCATTTAAAAATACATGGACCCTTTTGAAGGGAAATCACACACAGTCAACACTATTAATCAACCAGAGAGCAGAAGACTTTCAGTCAGACTGTGGTATTTAATTTATTCAAACCTAGACTTCTTTTTCACGCCAACATAAAAAGAATCTCTACGCATCAACAAGTTTTCATAAAGACTCACACAAAGACATCAGCAGGCAGAACAGATTGGCAGTTGCCACATCACTGAACTACACAAATATTCAGATAAAAAAGGTCTATAAATGTTAAATGATGGACAAAAAAAAACAAAAAACCATCTAATCAAATTTCAAGTTACAAACAATGGCCTTAAATTAATGAAAAATAATACTGGCACAGTATGTTATAAAAAGCAGGCTATAAGGAATAATAGAAATACAAAAGATAATGTACATTAAATTATTGGAATTACAAGTCATTCAGATGACAGAATAAACATAATCTGAATGTGGAATTCACTCATGCTGAGATGAGTAGTGACAAGAAGTGGTACATGAGAAGGTCTACAGCTAATGGCAACTTTTACACAGTGTCTCTTTCATGATATCTGAAAGGGAGATTAAAACCTCCCTCCTGGAGCCTTTCAATATTTGTCAAGCTGGTATTGAAAGGACATTTTTGTTGTGCTAGAAAACAGAAAACTGTAAGAGCACATCTGAAGAGAAACCTTCGTTTTTGGTTCTTTTTTCCCCTCAAAATCCTGAATCTTTTGAGAACCTGAACTAAATGAGGAACAGTATCTCACGTTTCCTTTCAAAATATGATACAGTAATACAATCATGGCAGCCTGACCCTGACTGATTCAGTGCCATGCCACTGGAAAAGTGGGTAAAAGCATCCTTCATTTATATACGTGATTCATTCTCATCACTTGAATACCTTCATAAATTACTCATGTTGCCATTATTTAAACACACACAGCTCACTGGCTACAGACTGTTGGTGTAACCACATACTACAAGTCACCAAGCCTAAACTCCTCTAAAGAAACAAACGGATAAACAAACAAACAAAAAAAACCCAACAACTTTCATTTTAAACATAAATAAAAAAAATATAAACATAAATATGAAAGTCAGAGATAATAACACAGACAGCATGGGTCTGATGGTAAAATGAGACTAAAAAATTCAGAGTGTTTATGTCCAGTTTGATCTTTAAATGTGGAATAGCTCTCATAGATGTGACTATTTGGTCTGCACAGTCCAGTTCAGTGCCAGGGCAATGTAAACAGCAATGGTACAGAAAAATAAGACCTGTTATACAAACCCCTAATATAATTAATGTGACTTATGCATCACATTTTGGAAGGCCTCTCTACCTAAGCAGCAGAGGTGGGACTGAGTCACAGGACATGCTCAAGTCTCAAACAAGTACCAAGTTACTGTGTCGAAGTGAGTCAGGTCCCTGCTGGGAAGTCAAGCAAGATGAGTCACAGCTCCAACCAAGCAAATAACCAGTCAACAATACGAACTTGTTAAGATAAACCTCAGTTTCCAGATTTAAATGAGTTAAAAGACAGTGGTCATGAAATAACTTATTTTACGTCAACATTCAGGTTTCGCTATGAGCTAGATCTGCTGCAGCCTGCAAAATCCTTATAGGAATGTAATGACAGTCCACATCTGTGACTGCAAGCCACTCCCTGCTACAGTTGTTATTAATGGTCCTCTTGTTATTACCATGACTACATCATGTTTCTGCCCATGACTGCTCATGTGTCAGATTTGCATCCAACATGGTGGAGGAACAGAGCATATAGACCATTATATTTTAGTGAAAATCCGTTTAATGATATAAATCGCTTTCCTTACTATGTGGTAATTTTTAGACATGTCAGAATTTATATTCTACTGCGAGCCAGACAAGGGAAAAATTATCTGTCCCAAGTGTCCTGTCATGAGTACAACATCCAAAAACATTTCTGACTTAAGTCTGACTTGAATCAAGTCTCCCAGTGGTATGAACCAGTCAACAACATACACAGTGTAACATAACATTATAGGCATAAAAACGTAGCATGCAAGAAAATCCCAGATGACTTTAGCTGTTTGGCAGCTACCTGGGATGGTTTACTGCAGGGGAAAAACCTGCATTGAAATAGTTCATTATTTTGGTGGAATTTAGCTGGCACTTAGGCCAAGATGAAGATGAAAGGCGAGACAAAGGGTGAAATGAGAATCTGAAGTCAGCTGTATAAATGTATGAAAAACCATGTGTAACACATCTGTAATTATCAGAATATACAGAGAAATAGCCCGTGTGTCTGTACCTTGTACTGTATTAAAGTGAAGCAGCACTCTCCATCTCCAGAGAGCTGTGTTAACAGTGCACCGTTATATTTGAGAGAAACATCCCATATAGTACCTGACATGTAGTAATAGTAGGTGGACTTGTTTATCTGTGTAAAGAGTAGATATATTGGGGGGGGGGGGGGTTAGGCCTCAATAGTGTCATGATAACCCTCTGATGACTTCAGCCATCCTGCATTACTGACATTTTCAGCTTTAGTCAATCTTTCACATGAGACAGTGAAAGCAAAAGTTTCCCAAGTAGCACAGCATTAGGGTCATTTGAATAAAATGTATCCAGATTCTATAAATTTGATTTACATTACGTGTTCAAGGGGTAATATAAATATATGATGCCAAAATTAACTTTAATTAACATTAAAGTGATGCATAGTAGGGCAAAACAAACAAACAAAAAACAGTGCTCAACCTGTTTGGACAATACATGATGACAAATATATTTGAAAAAAATTATGGCAGAAATATATTATTAAAAAACAATCAGACTAACAATCAATGACTACAGAAATGCACACCAAGCAACTGTCTAAGGCGCTGTTGTTAACAGAACAATATACTGTGTGAACCAATCAGGCTGGTCAGACAACCTATCATTAAATTATTGATCCTGTACCAACAGGAGAGTAGAGCCGTTTTTAAGACTGCACAATGCAAATCATATTTTGTCACACAGGATCAAATGCATCAAGCAGACTAAAGATATTCCAATCAGACTTGAAGTTAGTGTGAATTTTTTCAACAGCATATTTATGTATTTGCGCATTAAAAAATATTATTACATTATAATATTAAAAATGCCAACAATTATAGTTCAAATCTTTACAGTAATTCTCTGCCATGAAATTATGAATGAATGAAAATCTGCATTTGGTCATAAAATACAGTATGAATCCAATGTTTGACCTGATGCAAAAACACTAGCACTTTAACATACTGAGACCATATCTGAAAAACTGTCAACTCACTCAGAGACCAAGATATCATTTTAATAATTAATATCTCATTTCTAATTTGTATTACGTGTTGGTCAAGTCCCTGAGATATTGCTTTCTGTCTTCATTTTCTCCAAGTCTGATGGTGATTTCTTAATACAATGCACTCATTTGAATACACATTTGAGTGGGATCCTCAGATGTGTTTGCTTATAAACACACATTCACACAAGAAAAGGAGGTCCTGATATCAAACTATTGTCAGTGTAGAACTGTGACATAATGAAATAAACTATTCCTACATAATTTTTAAAGTATGAATGGAAATGGAATAAATAAATCTTACTATGGACAAATATCCAACACCTTGAGAATTTGTAAAAATATTAGAAGTACAGTATTTGTATCTGTACCCAGCATCATACACCTTGCCCTTTCCTTTTCAACATTATTTCAAAAGGATGAGGTGGGGGGTGGGGGCGGATGACCTGTTTAAGAAATGCACCACCAGGTTATTCACAAGGATAAAAATAAACAAGCATACATCATAATTGCTTATTTGTTCAGCACAAGTATTGACAATACTAATCCAAACACTAAAATTCAAACCCCAGCTCAGTAGTTTCTCAAAAATGGCTGAGGTGTATTGGACCAGCATTTAGAAAATCACAGACATCTCTCTGATAACTTCATCCAATATAGCAAAAAACTTTCAAAACCATGAGGCACACAGAAAAACACAAACAAACAAAACAGATCCAAAAAAAAAAAAAAAAGCCAAAAAAACAAACTAAAGAAACAAACAAAAACACAAACAAATTGTGTTGATTTGCATGAGCTCCAAGTTTACTGTCCAAACCTCTGAGGATTGTTAGGTATCTTGTAACTAAAATCAGCTCCCTCCTTTTAAATTCAATTTTCAAGCCTAGTTTTGTCCCCCATATGACAATATAGTTGTAAATACCCAGTAGTTGTGTTGCGGCAGATATGTGCAGGATACAGCATTCTGACATCAAATGCAGCCATTTTAACAATATCCCCCTCCCTCCCTCTCATCCTTACTGCCAACTATGTCTACTGGTCCCCACTGCGTTCAAGGCCATCTATGACACGACTCAGCCTGATGTTCAGCAGCCTTATCTGAGTATCCAAGTGGTCGATTTTCTCTTCCAGTGAACCTGCCCCGCCCCCGCGACGCCAGTATGCTCCCACAGGCCCTGTCATGAAGTACACAGCCATGATGAAGCACAGCGGCAGAACTGCGCGCTCAGGATCGCCCTCAAACTTCTGCAGGATGTAGAGACAGGACAGGGCGAAGAGGGTGACGCGAGCTAGCCAGAAGAAACGGCCAAACACAGCATGCAGCAAATAGAAGAAACCGCCCAGGAACATGGAGAGAAGCCAGTAGGCCAATAGTACAGCAGCAACCAGGAGGAGGGCGCGTGCTGGAGAGTTGGTGAGAGATGTCGGACTGAAGTAGTGGCTGAGGTTTGAGGCTAATAGAGAAAGAGACAACAGGAAGTTAACACAAGTTATGCCCTATGCTGAGAAGTGAGTTTGAGTTTATTTCAAAGCATTTAAGATTACTCTTTGAACTTGTGACATGCTTCACTCTCTAAGTCCATTCGTCAATCTGTGACAACAATACAATGTTATGATTACTTTCAAGGACTTACAGTCAATGCCCATCACATCCAGTAAATCTGACCATATCTTCCAAATGGTGTCCAGAAATGAGTCCACTCCATGAACAAATCTCTCTGTTGTTTTGGAGAAAAACTGAAGACACAGAAAACGAAGACTAATGAGCTAAAGTATTTAATTGCACAATAACATTTTTGTCTGGATCTATTCATTCAAGACATTATAAAAAATAGCATTTGCATGGATACAACAAACACACAACAAAAGGAAGGAAAAGGCACAACTGTATACTTTGGCTGCCACTTTTTCAAAAACTCATGGTCGAACAAATTTGGGATGACCCATTATACGTGTGGAGAAATAAAACAAACAAACAAAAAAAAAACAACAAACACCCCCCCCCCCCCCCCAAAAGAAAACAAACTAAACAAACAAACATAAAAAGCTTAAATGAAATTACAGGTCTTAAGAAAACCATTTTGTACAACAACATACGTGATCATCGTCCACATTGTGTATGCATTTCTCAAAACAAAGATAAGCAATGTTTTAGCTTCTTATTATATCTGCTATGTGTGTTATGTAGCCCGCAGTAAGGATAGTAGAATTGAGTTACAAATTAACTACAATGGATTTGGAGATGTGAAAACTGTTTTATTATAGAAGAAGCAAAAATTAGTCTTTTGAACACTATGCCATCTCTCACCTTCTCTTAGACACCTGATACTGACAACCTACTGCATAGGCTTCCAGTGCAGTGAAGTCAGATATAGGTCACTGATTTCACCTAGAAGTTGGTGATAGATTAATAAAATGAACTGAACATCAGTCCTTTGTTTTACACCCTACCTGATGGCTTTTCTCTATTCTTAACTATAATCTGTCAATCTGAAGTGACATGTTAGCAGTAAAGCAGACAAACTGAGGCTCATAGGCCTCCAGTGTAAACACAGACAGGAGATTTATAAATTTTATTCTTTCTTTATATTTCCTTACTATTTTCTACTACTATCAGATGATCACATACGAAAATTTAACATGTAAGGCCCTGATTTTGGTTTGGCGGCCACACACTGGAGACAATTTGAAAAAGCAGGAAGTGCAGCTGAACCAATGAGAGAGCCCAAACTAACAGGAAGCTGGTATATATGCGGATGTGGAGGTCAAGTCGACTTAAAGAAGCAGCTGTGATAGCCCGGACCCTTAATGCTACATGACATATGGTCTGACATCAGACACCTGGGCTGAGTGAAATGAGCTGCTTACACGGGCACGGTTTAACAATTCAGTAAAACATGCTGATGTCATTTCAGTGTTTACAATGAGGCTGCACCACCTTACACAGGCGGATAAAGAAAACTGCAATAAATGTTATTTTTTCAAAATGGCATCCATTAAACTGTTGGCCAGGCCCGGGCGCACTCGCTTCCTGTTCGCCATTCTCAGACCTCCCATCGGCGGCTCCTGGTGGCCGAACCGACACCCCCACGGTATGTGTGCCCCCCCTCCCCCCTCATCCCCATCCACACTGACCTTGTATAACCCTCGGATGTTGTCCTCCCCGAAAACACTGCTCAGAGTCTGGTAGATGCCGTTAGCTGCCCGTCGGAAGCTGTTCTGGTTGCTAGTCCTGCTCCTGCCCGCTTCGGCGGTGCACAGCAAAGACGAGGAAAGCACCAAGAAAACCACGAAAAACCGGATTCCCTTCATGGCACCGGGGGCTCCGAGATGTTACGCGGGGATGTGTATGACACTGGTTTGGTTCTAGGCGGAGTAAACCGGGTAGCTAGCTGCCTGATGTGACACCTTAATGTGGAGGGAGGGGGGCGACAGACTGGCTGTGATGGTGGCGATAACCCGTGTGGCGTTCAACGGTACCTCGTAATGTCATACTTCCGTAAACCGACTTGACTCCTCGTCGTGTTTTACGGCTAAAGTAAATGAACCAGATCAGATAAATTCATTGTTATTCCACTTGATTGACCAAACCGACTTTAAGCTACATCGCGCTTTATTAGGACAACGAGGACGATACCATCATGATTGCAATATCTTCTTGTATCGACTTTGTTGCTGTTTAATTAAAGTTATGCAATTTAAAAACCCCTTGATTGACAAAACCAGCTAATAAATCAACATAAAGAGTTATCAAATTAATTTAGCATATCATTTGCTTTTTTAAACACATATCCTCTGTAGGCATGACATTTCCCAGTATCATTGGAGGTACCACAATCAATTGGAGTTACTGTAGCTGATTGCTGCCCTCCACTGGTTCATCAGCCTCCATTTTCATTTTGCATTTTCTTCCTGACTTCTCTCAGCCCTCTCATCCCAACGGTGGCATCAAGCGCATGGATCTCTGCTTTTTTCTCTGCACATCCAAAGAAGCTTTACTTCACTTCCAGGTTTTGATGTGTTTGCCTAATTAAGTCACCAACTATCTTCAATGAGGCAGTGGAACCATGCGCGAGTCGAAATTAAAAAATCATTCAGTGGTTGCAATGCTTACAAACTTTGTTTTGCTATAAATCAGTTACATCTGCACTTCTGCATTGTAATACAGTTTTAGAAACAAGGTTGTTCAATTTTAGAAACACAGATAATACCCTGAGCAAAAAAATTACTTAGAGCGATGGTTTATGGCAATATGTCCTCTGAGCGACAATATAGACGGTAATAATTGTTGTTGTTCCTATTTTACTGGGCACCCGGTGTATGTCTTGGGAATTAACCTTTACTAAATAAGTGCAAGACAGACCTCCTGCTTGTCAGACATGCCAGGAATTTACATAAATGTGGAGCAGCTCCAGAAAGACCCTTGTGTCTTGGATGGCTCTCCCCTGAGTTTTCATTACAAAAATCTTTACTACACTATGAGACAGGATAATAGTTTAGGAAGATATAAGCTAAGACTGGTGGCCACATGCTGGAAGAGTTGTTAGCGAAATGGAAATAAGCAAAACATGGTGCTGCTCAGGCGTAGTTTTTCTCTTTAAATGAACAATAATTGGCCCTCTGAGAAAGGCGCCCTAAATGGCTGTTTGGATACTTCCGATCCTATGTCACATTAAATTCACCCACTAGATGGTAGGATTTGACTGTGGTTGCACCCTGACAACGCTGACAATCAAAATATACACCAGATTAATGAATTATATCTTTATTTAAAAAAACGCCGCTGGTGAAAACGACTTTTTAATTAAACGAATAAAGCAGACAGTTTGATGAACGGCACCGATCCTTTGTGGACCATCCTAAATGTTGAGGTGATGCAGCTCACATCCATCCAGCAATTATCTCCGCCGCTGTTGGTCTCTGGAGCCGATCCCAGCTGACATTGGCGTCGTCCATCCTGGACAGGTCACCGGTTTATCGACACAGAGAGATACCTGCGGCAGTTTAGAGTCACCAAACAGCCTAAACCTCCATGTCTTTGTACTGTGATAGAGAGCCAGAGTATCCACAGGTAACCCAGGCAGACTAAGAGAAAGCATGCAAACTCCATAGGGCCCCTGTGAATTGAACCGAGTACCTTCATGCAGACCACCTTTCCGCAGTGCCGCTCCATGCTTAGGCTACAGGCGGTTTAACACTGCAGGCGTGCAAATGAATGACTCATCTTTATTTTCTTCTTTGCATGTGTTTTTTTTCTTTCTGACTCCATCTTGAATCGAACCGCAGAAATGAAGCCATGTGTGGTATCCTAGCAACGGCGCACGCAGACTAACGCACGCTTGGAGAGGACACAAAAAGGAAAACAGCGAAAGAATGTCTTAACCTGTGGGGGAGAACTAGGTTGGAAAACTATGGCTCTACTTTGGGCCAACCTTAGCAAAAAGTGGGTGATTTCTGCACCGTGTCCAATGCTTAATTAAGATGCCCCTTAGTTTTTATTAGGCAGGGGCAGCTAAAAATGTACTTCAAGAGATACCCTCAAGTCAAGAAGCGGCACCTCTTCTACAGTTGGCCTGGGGTCGTATGATGCCAGCCGGTGCAAACAGATGTCAGGTAGGACTTAACCGCTTAAACTTAGTAAGTTTAAATCTAGAAATCCACTACATTCTGTCATACAAGTACATAATAAAATAAACATGTCTTGCTATACATTAAAATGCCACAACTTGGAAACAAGGAGGTATTTTAAGGCCAAGGTACGATTCAACGTTTAATGTGGTTATTCATTTATTGGAAAGATGGCAGAACGTTAAAACTAAATATTGTAAGTCTGTTCAGGTGAAGGGATATGAATAAAATATTTAGTTTGTTTCTGTTGATTTGTCAACAAGTTTTAGTTCAGGGACATCAGTGCAGTTTAATAAGCAAACACAAAGTACAAGATCTTATTTAGACTAAATATTTTTGTTCCTGAATAAACAGCCAGTTTTTCTTTTGTGTGCTTCTTTATTGCCGATGGTTATGCTCCATTCACGTCCATGACCAGGAGAGAGTCAGTATTCACATCTACTGAGAGGATACCAGGACCTGGACAGTACGACTCCTCACCCATGAAGGTACTGTGGGTTAGAGAAAACCATTTTATGTGTATGTAAGTCAAGACTGGAATACACTAGAGCCACAGATTCGATGGGTGGGGTGGCAGATCTGGCTCAAAGCTGAGCCAGTCTGATATTATTCTCAAGAGAGGAATGTATGAAAGAAGCATAAATAGTTTTTCATAAATGTGAAAGCTTTTTCAATAAGGGGGATATGGGTGCTATACTAAGGAGATGTGAGTAGACATTTTGGAGATGTCTTTTGGACCTGGTCATATTAAACATTTATTCATTTGCAGTCTTCTCTCTGTTTGTCTTTCTGTTGTTTCCTCATCTCTTCAGAAAAATATCCATGGTGGCTGCAGTCTTCAGAACCGCTCCAAGCGTTTTGATGAGATAGTGTCATGGGTTCCTGGCCCAGGGGCCTACAACGTGATGCCTGCCTCAGCATATATGCTCAGGGCTATGACAGCAGATGCAGGACAAGCTGGAAAGCTTGGCAGTAAGATGGTAAGTGTATGGATGAAGAGTTAAAACAGTAATTTATTATGGATTTGTGTTTTGGTCTATTTTTGTATGCAAGTTGACTTTTATAGAGTGTGTCTGTCTGTGAAGTTCAGCCTGAAGTTTCTCTTTCTAGTTTCCTGCTATGTCAAATTACTGAGTGTACAAAAAAAGGAAAAGTTTGAGTTTACACTTAGCTCAGGGCTTTTATCTGATTGAAACTGATAATAATGATAAGCTCACTTCAAATGGAGAATGGAAGAACATCACCACCAAAAATTATAGTTTGTAGAGGTTATCCTAGCACTCTTCTCTATCTATGCTATCTGTAAATATCTGAATAGCGCACACACATGCACACTTGACAATGCATGTACACACGCCTACACACATAGATGTACCATACTCTGAGCTATAGGAAGTTAGTAGACTGACTCCCATGTATTTTGGCACAGATGGCTTCATTTCTGTTCCCTTAGAAGCTATCTTTCTAATTCTCATACTTTTTTCTTTCCTTCTTTCTTCATAATTTTTTGTGTACCTCTTTTGTTTCTTATCCTTTGCCTCACTTTACACCTCCTCTCTTTGTCTCAGTCCCTTCTTCAGTCTCAAATTATATTGCCCCTGGGCAGTGCTAAGCTACTTTATAAGTTAGGGCATCCTCTCCATCGCACACCCTGACTTCCCTTCTCATTCTCTCTGTCTTTTCTCCTGCTTTTTTTCCCCTCTGAGCAGTGGCTGCAGGCAAAAAGTCTCCGGCTGATTCGTCAGTCAAATATTCCTTCCATTCCTTCCCCGGGCCAGGCTTATGGCTACAAGAAGGATGTCCTGGGTGTGCTCCATAAGCAACAGCCCCCTCCTAGGGACACAACCCTGGGGCCAGCCTACTACAATCCATTGCTGGTAAAGATAAATACACACATAACATACACATGTACACTCCTGCTGAAGTTTGAATATACATCCATCAGAGAATGTGAAGTGCTCATTTGTGCATGCAAGTGTGTTTTCATTAGTCTGTGTGAGTGTGTACAAGAGTGTACTTACTCTGCCTGCGAGGCAAGTTCCATTAGTGTTAGGCAGATCTAATGCACCGCTGAACCCCCACCTTAGCTCATTCAGTCGGCCCAAAATCCATTTCCATAGCTAATGAATGCAGCTCCACTTAAAAAAAAAAGCCACAGAGCACCAATGCTCATCAATTTTACATGCCAACAAAGAGAGCCATTAGTAATTATTCTTCAAGCTATATTATAATATTCACTTAAAATAATGCACACGCCTGCTGGTCTGGCTCTCAATTTAGTCATTTTTCATCTTTTAATGACCAGAGGAAGTCAACAATGTCCTTGAGTGTTGGCCGAGGTTGTGTCAACACAGCGGAGCAGCCACAGAGGCATGCTGTGATTTAGGGCCATCAGCAGTGCATCCATCCACAGCCCTCTCTTTCCATCACAACTTCTGTTGCTATCCCTTTGAAAGTTCAGGCTCTGTCCCTCCCTGTTTCCATCCCTTTGTCTCTTCATCTGACACAGAAAAGACTGTCTCAGACGAACATCTGTGTTCTTTTCTGTGTCATGTCTGTGTCTTTTCAGGAACATCCTTTGTTTTTCAGTTTGAATGTTTAAAAACATGGTAATCGGTTTTATCCCTTTGTCCTGTACTTAGGAGTCAAGTCTGTATCATTATATTGTCTTGCAACTTAGTACGTGGAACTACAGACAGACCAGTAAGCTTGATTGTGTATAGTCATTGGCTGGTACAGATATTTGACTAAATTAGAACAGTATCACCATAAGATTGTTTGTCAGATTGTGTAATATTGGATTTGGCAGATTTTGATAGCACATTTGGCCAGATGGTGATGTGTAACAGAGACTGTGTACAGTACTGAAGAAATGGGAAACCTGAGGAGCTAAAATTACAGTACTTTCTTACTGGACAATTAATGAGCAACAGCCTTTATTGCAGCATCTGTTTAAAGAATACTTCCATTGTTTACCTGTAAAATAAGATGAACATCAACTCTGGGCTGCTCCCCACAGAATCAATCAGTGTTTGGTGTTAAGATGTGAGCTGGAAGTAGAGATGTGGACAACAGTGTCTTCTCAGCAGAACCTGAATCAGAGTCAGACCCATGCTGGGTTGTGTATATGTTTGGGGAAAGCAACACCAGCAATTTCAACCTGCAGGATCCTACTCACACACTAAGCACGTTTACATGACACCTAAAAAAAAACCGAATTATAGCGTCACACCGACCAAAACTGGACTTTTAAAGTACATGTAAACCCCTTAGCTCGGCTGAAATCTAACTGAAAATTGTCGGACTAAGGCCTGGCTCACACTACAGGATTCTCGGGCCAATTTTACTCCGATTTGGCCCTCCCGACAATCGGAGGCTCCCCGATAATTTTCAAACATGTTTGATTTTTATCGGGGTGATTACGCCACTCATTTTTGCTGACGATGACAATAGCCAATCAGAGAGAGCCGCCTACGACGGACCGGAAATGATCGTCGGAAGTAGAATGGACAACCAATGTTGTCTGCATCTCCCCAACCACCTCTTCATCCAGATTCTTTTAGCCTTTTTCCTTTTTTCACTGTAAATAATGTCTATAGCCAGCAGCACCGCACTAGGCTCCATTTTTGTGCTTTTGTTTACATTAGCTTCCTTGTGAGATAACGCTCTCTGGTCCGATAATCTTGATGAAATCCTGTAGTGTGTGCTGGTCATTATTTTCAAAACTAGTAGTGTGTGCATGTTTAAGATTTAAGAGAAGATAATCTTATAAGAATCTCTTTATGTGTGTGAGACAACCCGATTTCAGAATCTTATAAGATTTTTAAAATCCTGTAGTGTGAGCCAGGCTTAACACACCCAGATAATGTGATTGAAGGTCGATCTACTGCTGCATGTATATGGACAATCGGACTGGAACCGGAGGAGGTGATCTGCGCATGTGCTTAAGTTTCGTGCCAAGCTATGACCCGGAAGCCGAACGGCATTTAAAACGTAAATGCAAACGTAGGAGGTCACACAAAAACAGCCGGCTAACATGGCGAAGTTAGGTACAAATTTACAAGGTGGTTGTCCATCGTCGTGCCAGTTTACCTCTGAGTCGCTAACTTGCTAGCTCACCGGTCTTTGTTTCTTTCCACCTCTGTTGTGGTCTGTGACGTCATAGGTCAATTGGAAGGAAACCATTACCCACAAGTCGAAAGAGTGCATATTGCCACCTATTGTAGCGGAGGCGACATGATTTCAACAAATAAATCGATTTCAATCCCGTGCATGTATACTGGGACAAGGACAGAAGTCCAATGAGATGGCTTTACAGCTCCGTTTAACTGTGCATGTAAACGTGCTTAGTGCCTTACTGTGAAAAACTTTTATTTGTGGTGGAGTTTTTTCATTCTCATTTAATTAATAAATAGCTTGCCATTGCATTTTATCAAAGCTGAATAGATATGTTCATACCCACTAGCTGTGTTTTTGTTTTTCCCCTTAAAAGCTTTCCTTGACATAAATAGTCAATTTGTGCCTTTGAACTCAATGCCAGCTGTGATACCATCATGGTGCTCGTATGTGTCTGTATAAGGCATAACAGTTATGTCTGTCTTTTTAACTTTAAGCATCTGAACATCCTTGTTTCCTCTCTCTTCTGCTCAAAACTGGATTGGGAGATCATGGGAGACAAAACCTCAGATCCTCATCCTCCAGTCACCGCTGAAGTTGAAATAAGTCCAAAGACACCATATGGAGTTAGAAACTTTTTGAGACTCCCTGCCATTCCTCCCATAACCTGCTCACAGAAAAGATGGTTGGGTCAGGGAAAAGGTTAGAAAAAAGCCTGACAAATCTTAGGTGCTTGGATTTTTTTATTCAATCACAGTTGTTTTTCAAACTCTGCCTCTCATTTTAATATGGTTGTTTTAAAAATGAGGGACAAGCAGTAGACTTCTTTCAGCATCAGGAATTTAAAATTAATTGAATTGAATCAAGCCTCACTTGAGGAACTGCTCGGTCTATCTACTTATTTTTCATGAAGACTATGAAAATAATTGAAAACATTTTTCATGGATTATAAGTAAAGGAGTTGGATTTAAATAAAAAAAATTAAAATACATCATAAACAACTACAAATATGTATGTCTGCTCATATGGCTAAAAATGAAGTGCTTAGTTTTTATTTATTTAACACAGTTAAACTGATTTACCAGTAACTATTGCTTGTGTCATGCATTCGACAGGCATATTTAATTTTTACCTCTCTGTGCTGTTTTCAGCCTTGCTAGCAGCGTGGCTCGAGGGTGCTAATGTCAGTTAGTCCATCCTAATAAGAAGGGTTCCTTCTTTGGTGTCATTCATGCACCTTACAGATGGATTTATAAAAGAAATGTAATAAATAAAAAAAGTTGTGTTAAATTATTTTTTGTTTTTGTAGCACTCTGCATTAATTTTGAGAAAATCTAACAAATAGTGCCTTTAATGTGTTTGGCCGCAAACGACCAGCTCATTTCCAAACACAGCCTCTCCCAGTTGTTCAGCAGTGGCTGGAGGCAGATGACGCAGGCTCTAAAACTTGGGGGAGATAAAAAAAGATTGGAGGGGCTCCCCTAGATCTGTGACATACTTTGGCATTTGGTTGAACTTCACATTTCATTCATCCCCAACCTCATGAGCCCTGGCTCGAAGAGAAACCAGATAAGTGTGAACAAGTCATTTCTATTTTCTATGGCTTTGTTCATCCATTTGTCATCTTCTTATCTCCTCTCTCCTTTTCTCACGTCTTCTTTCTGCTTCTTTTTTTCTGACCACCGTTTTCCTTCACCCATTCCTTGTCTCCACTGGGTGTCTTTCTGGTCTCTTCTTTTTCTCCAGTCAGTGATAAGTTCTGCACAGAAGTATAAAGGGGTCCACTTTGGCAACATGACAGGGAAGAGAGCTAATGTGACAGTGGCGGTTGGACCAGGTCCAGGACAATATTACCCCGAGATGTGAGTATCCAATATCATAATAGAAAATTGAATGTCTTCTCAGTACTAATGACTCATTAATAGCAACATTTATTTTCATTATGTATCAGTGTCAAACCGGTAGTTTGATGCTAATTAGATTTTTTTTTCAATAATTCACTTTTTATTTATTTTTTTACTGAGACCCAGATGAAAAAAACAGGAGTAGTTCGTCAGAGAGCTGGCTGCAGTGACTTCCTTTGAAGAGAGCCACGCTAGCTGTTTCTTCGCTTTTCCAGTCTTAACGCTTTAAAGGCTAATAATACAGTATTATTTTGAGTTGGTCAGATCCAGCTGTCAGTGCCACCTTCTTCAAATATTGTTCCTTTTGGTTTGACCACATTACAAACTTGAGGCCTCAAAATGGCAGCTCACAAACCAATGGGTGTTGTCACAGTGGGTTGCCACTTTGTCAGCACTCCCTCAGTTCAGCCTCTCATAAAGCAATTGACTAAGCAATAGAAGCAAAGGTGTACATTTAAGCAAGCATGCCATGTGCACATACACAGCCTTTTCTTCTTTTCTTCCCCACACTCCTCCATTTCTTGTTATTCCCTTCCATCTCTTGTCCTCTTTACATTTCCTTTATAACTCTGTCTTAACCCCATTTCCCCTTCCTTGTTCAACTTTGTGTGATTTTTGAGGACACTACTCTGTCTTGATTCTATTGTATTTTTTTTGTTTGTGTCTTCCATTCTCCAAGACATTGTGATCATCTCTTCTTCTCTCAGAATCCCAGAAACATGCTATGAAAACATAAATCTTAAAAAAGGAATCGAAGGACAGAGCTGAGCTTATCATCCCTCACTACCATGAACTGGTGTCCAAGCAAGAGGAAAAGAAGGTGAGTGTGTGTTTGTATTAGCGAGTGTTTATATCATGTGGTACTATATGCTAGGTTTGGACATATTAAAACTCTGAGATAAAAGCTTTATCAGAGTTTATCATCAATCCCTCCCCCTGTGGGGTGCATAGTCCTTTAATGTGAGCTTATGTAACCTCCTGAACAGGGTCCAATGTGACCACAAGTGGTAATTAAACCTGCATTAATAGATTTTTTGGGCTTTTTTTTTTTTTTTTGGCTCTTGGGACCAGCATTAGTGTTCTAAATACAACATTGGCACATTATTAGCTTAGAGAATAGATATGGTGAATGTGTGAAGACAGGAATGAAGAGGTGTGAAGAAGGAATCATGCTTCTGTTTAACTAAGGAATGTAAGAACTATTCTCAGTCTCCTTTTAGCTCTGTTTTGTGTTTCAACCAACCAAAAATAATAACATCGAGCCCTGTAATTCCTGAATATTCTTTGACCTTTTGTTGTTTCTCTACAACTCTGTCTCTTGACCTGGTTGCTCAAGGTCATGAGATACTAATAGCTGCCATTAAAAACCACAGATCCAACACAAATCCTCTATGACATGCCATCCTGGATGTCCTTGAATTTATCAATTGTAATTCTGAGGTTATTCTACTTGGTGTACCTGATTCCATCAACTCCATGTTGCTGGTTTGTCAAATAATATTACCAAGTTGCTAATGTGTTTATGGCTAATGTTTTATAATAAAGGCTGTATTGATGATCAAGAAAAAGATTGCTCAATGTCATCTCTAAAATCAAACAACAACAATAACAATAATAATAATAATAGTCATTATTATTATTATTATTTTAATCAATCGCTGATTTGTAAAATGTTGTACACGATTTTACCGGTTGTCAGCTTATCTATTTCACAGCAAAATAGCCTTATCTCCCACTGGTTAAAAAAAGAAAAAACAAACAAACAAACAAGCAAACAAAAAAATGCTGCCACTTGACTTAATTCCAGGATAAAGGTTTGCTCTTATCACACCTGTGCTCACTCCCACACACTTGTTGAATTTTAAATTGATTTAAAAATTTTATTGCTCACTTTCATGGTCTTAGACTGCCTCGCTCTTAAATATGGCTCTGATTTCTTGACCTGATATGTTTCTCCACCATTAAGATCTGTGGATGAAGCTTTGCCGGTTATTTCTAGATCACCATTTGTGACAGAGAGTGACGAAGCCTTTTCTTTTAGAGCCTTCTCACAATAGAAGAGGGGTCTCCAACCTTTTTCTTTTCTCTTGAAAAACCATTGAAAGAACTAAACTGAGAGTTACTCAAGTCTTATATATCAGGTTAAATTTATATACCTCAGTATCAAAACTCTGAAGACATTTTTTTTGATCTATTGTGTTTTATTGCTATTTATTTGATCCCATTCATTTACTGTTTTTACTTACTCTGTACTCCTGTTCCCCATAGTGTTCCGTTTATTCTTATTCTTTTTTTATTTGTATTGAACAGATTCTTCTTCTTTTTGTAAAGCTTTTTGTAAAATTGCTGCAAACCGTAATATATAGAGTTTCTACTTCTCATTCTTCTTCTTATTAGTATGGGTTGAAAAACAACATGTTGATCGGCATCATGGCTATTGCACTATATTGTGTAATTTGCATTTAATATTTATTTTAAGACACACTGTGAATAAATGATAGGTTACATGCACTATTTATGCCCACACAGTTACTGAAACCTGATTTTACCTTCAGGTTTTAACACACATTTCTTCTTTTAGTACATCATGATGTTGTTTTAATTACGGTAAAATGCCCATGGTAAAATTTTTATGCCTTGATGTACTGGAGTGGTACTGTTTAAGCTTGTTGATTCAAACTGATACTAAACATAGGACAAATGAATTGAAAACTGTGTCCTAAGAGATCACAGTGATATACAAATGCAAACAAAGTCAGTGTGAGTCCTTTGGATTTATTCAAGTACAGCTGATTTAACACGAAATGCATCAACCCTGCTCCCCCATGACTCTTACTCACTAGTTTATTTGTGTCCCTTTAGAGGGCAGTAGAACATAAGCTTTAAAAACAGACTGGCTAGCACACACGTACAAATTGATTTGAGGGGTGTTACTCACCTGCATATGAACTTGAGTGTACCCAGAGTCTGAAAAATGTGGGAGTGGATTTATGGAGAGGAGTGAACGTACTCCTGGTAGCAAGGACGTGCAACTCCACAAAAATATTTCTAACACAATAATTTATCTTGTGACTTCAATCAACAACTTTGTCTTCAGTGGACTCTTGTATGTGGTCACAATGCTGTATTTGGACACCTTAACACCTTGACCACAACTTTATCTTTCATCATTAGTAACTCAACAAGTATTTACTCCCACACAGAACCACACTGGCCAGATGGGTCATTACCACAGTGGAGACAGGACAAACACCTGTACTTCCTGGAGATCAGCAGACATTCTGCCTCTAATGGCCTGGGGCTGTTGGTGTCATGGCATGTTGGTGTTACCATTATTATACAAAACAGACAGAGTTGTATCACTGTAATGTTTGATATGACCCTGGAAATATCTTCACTGTCACCTTATCCGTTGTGAATGCCAAGTTGACATTGCAGATAATGTTTACATGTTTACCTGTTATTTTTAGAAAGAGTTGCTCCCCTGTGGGGAAAAGAAAGAGGAGACTGTATATCAGTCTAAGATTTATGATTGTGAACCTTAAAAGTCCCCCCATAGTTAAACTAACTCTGGCCCAGAAATCATGTGGGTTTACTATAAATGCAAAAATGTCATGGCTCTCCTCTAGGGAATTTTTCATCGCAAATGAGCTTCCACTAATATACATTCTCTGTTTCCCCAAATATATCTGGCATTGTTTTATTACTCAATTTAATGTTTTTCATTTTGGTAATTTTCTTGACCGTTTTATCTCTTCACCTCACTTTGCCATTCATTAATCTCAAAAACAGAGAGAAATCAAGCTGCTGTCTGTCTTTTCAGTTCTCATCTTCAAATTCCCATCAACATATGAAAAGTATCATCACCAGAGTATGTATATCCCAATACAAATATCACACTTGATTTATTGTACATTTCTCTCTCACTGCTTTCCATCAGGGAGTTCCAGGACCAGGACAGTACCACATCAGAAGTCAGTTTGAGAAGCCTGCGAAGTACAGTTGCATTCCGCCAAAATTTACTTGTCCCTTCCTTTCTCAGACTGAGGTACGGAGTGCAAACAGAATCCTGCACAGTCCACAGTAAAGCCATTTGCTACTCTGTATGTAGCCTTGTGGTTGCATTTTCAGGTGAATCATGTTGTTCTTACTGTGTAGAGCATTTTCTTTATCAAAGAATTTAGCACTTCTTTGTCTGACAGGGTCTATTTAATTTTTTTTGTTTTTATTTTTGCTTTTCTTTTGCATTGATTCAATGCTGGTGTTTACTCAGTGTTGTCTGATTCAAACTTCAATATTTAAAAACAAGAATGTGAGTCAAACTTGATAGGGGAGCTGCTGTGTAATTGATATTTTCCTGGTCATAGTCATACTAGTTTTCATCTTTATTATACATATTTCTATGCTATTTTACATATCTAACATCGGAAATGTTGCAATAAAGTGAAACTACCTATAAACAGAGATCACCTTGTGCAAATATGTGGTCAGGATGTCCCATACTAATTGAAATGTGAACTCCAGGTAGTTTAGTGGATCAGCCCTGCTCCAGATGATGTTTTGGAACAACACCAAGGTGCATGCTTATTAGCTGTTGATTAGCTGCAGTGGCTTTGATCTAGTTAACTTAATATTGTCAACTGTGAAATTAGTGTATATAAAGGTGAAGCCCCTATTTCTTGGCTACACACTTGGACTTTTATCATCCTTCTTGATTTGATTTGTAATTCCAAAACAGTCAGTGGTACAGTATTTTTATGTGAATCAGAAACTTTAACAAATACTGTTTGTGTAGAATTGGCTCTATGCAGGGCGACAGTAAACCCGGCTTCGTCTTTTCCCAAAACAAACACTCCTGACATTACATTCTTGGTCAGCCAATAAAAAGTAATTTAAGTTTTTTAGCTTATACATGACTCCACATAATACACTCAGGCAGAGGAAACAGTCAGACCCTATAGAAAAGATTTCTCTGATATAATTTATAGGATTAAAATGTACAATTTCTCAAAGGAGCCTGGACGTTAATATGGAATATATAATGTTAAGTTACAGATCCAAGACACTGAGTCGAGCTTTGCTTATAATTGATGTGCTGAGAGTGGAGGATTTCTTCAGATCGGGGTGAAGATGAGTTTATTAAGAGGCTCAGAGGAGCGAAGATGAAGGATGTGAAAACGTAGAGTTTTACATCTCAGGAATAGCTAAACTCCTCGATGGCTCTGCCCCACAGTTTCACTCCTGTGAAATGCTCTGACTGATGTTTTAATTATCACTCACGCACACAATGTGACAGTGTATGCACACACGCACACATATTAACAAATTAGAAATACAGTGCAGATTTTAACTGCAGACAGATGTAGACATGTTTGCCAGTATGCATGCAAATTAACAGATGCACACAAGGTTTCCTAGAATTACCTTAATAACATCTAAAACATAAAACATTTCGGTAATTTCCTGGTAGGAACAACAGATGCGAGATTGTCAGGTTTGTTTGATGTTTGAGAGAGTGTGTGTATGTGTGCCATAGTTTGCTCTGACCTAATTTCCCTGGCCACATGCTGTGTTAGTGAGTCGACCCTGTGATGCCATGTGTCAGAAGTCATCTCCAATGCAGAACTAAGAGTGTCACTTTTCTTAGATCTTCATTTCCCTGTGGTTCTGGTTCCATCCAATATTACCCTGTGGAGGGATGGAGAGGAAATAGGGGAAGGAGGGCGTGAATGAAAGAGGGAGGAAGGGGAGGATAGGAACAGCTGGAAATCTTCCAGTTTTTGCCTTTCCTCCTTTCTTTGACTGCCCAATTTCCCTCTATCAAAGCATCACTGCGGCACTTTGTGAAAATGTGACTTTTCCTTGATGCCATTTGCCTTTGCTGCTCCGTTCATTCCTTCATTTCCTTTTTTGTCATTTAAATCCTCTCTTGGCTGGCTATTTTTTAAGTTTGCAGTTATTATGTTTCCCTGATTTACCATCCTGTTGCCCCTTTCCTTCACTTTGGGGTCCATATCCTTCTCCTTTCCCTTCAGATGTGCTTTTTTCTCATCTTTTTCCTTCCTGTTCACGTCTGGTTTCAGCTTTAATGTCCGAATTCGAAGCTATAAAACATTTTACATGAAAAACATAAGAAGACAGTTGTACTTTTTGATATGGGAGCAACATTAAAATGATATGTTAGAAATATCCTTTAAAGAGATTGATGCCCAAAGCTCATGAAGTCTATTCACAAAGCTCATAACCCAGATTCCTGACTGTGCTCTCTGACCTCCTGGGAGTGCAAAGTAATAAAAATAAATATAAGTTATTCATAATTTTTACATTTGGGAAACAGGTGTGACTGAGAGTTATTTCAGTGTAACATGACATTTTATGAGTCATACGCTCTCAAACACGTGGCAGAAATGTTCACAGCCAGTTCCACCAATGACAACCATGATGCTGGTGAGGAAGACATGAAACTGAAGTGTAGTGTCAGGAAAATATGATTATTATACAGTATCGTATACTATGATAAACGATAGCTTGCTGAAAGGACAGAATTGAAATTAAGGTGGTTTTAGGCTGAACAGCAATTTTTTGTCTCTTTATGTGCTTGTCTCATCTATAATTTGATTTGCTGTCAGTCTAAACGTAGTTTTGAATTATAGTTTGGGCTATTTGATGCAGGTTTGAATGAAGTGCCAGGAAACTAAGCAATGTACTGTTCTGGCAGCAGAAAGAATGTGTCTTGGCCAAGCGGCCACCCCCATTTTGTGAACTGACGTTTTGATGCCTTGAGTTTGTAATTTGTTCATCTGCTTTTTTGGGGGGGGTATTTTTTTTAAACCAGAAGAAAACATATTTGCAGGAGATTGAGGAGAAGTGAGGATGGGTCTGACCTGCTCTGACTGTCCAGCAGGTCCTCCTTTTGTGGTTCAATCTCTCAGTAACATGGGAGTCACGCCCTAATGTACACCCAGCTTTATTGTCTATTTTACTCATGTTTAGTATTGAAGAAGACTTGAAAATAGAAGCTGAGACCATAAAGTCATTAGGAAAAGACCTACTCAGCTAATAAATCAAGTGAGAAGTAGGACCATGTTGGCATTGACTTCTCTTTACAACCAGTGGAGTCCCCCCTGATGGTCATTAGAGAAAATGCAGGCATAGGCTCTTCAGCTTTGGCTTCTCTTTTCAGCCCCAGAGCCAATATTGATGAAAATATTGTGCCCCCCCCCCGCCAAAAAAAAGAAAACCTGTTAAAACTGCATTTTTAACATTTCCATTGCTTTATCGCACTGTAGAAATCGAGTACAGTGTCAGGCAAGAATTGTGCTTATGTGTAGGAAGAAGTTCAGCGGTTGGGAAAATGTAGTGTACACTTATACTGAAATTGACTTTTATGTAGTTATTTTTAAGATGGCTAAAACATGTTTTTTTGTTTTTTTCTGCTATCTCCATCTACAGCAGCACGTCGCTTAGCTTCTGTGCCTGTTCTCCTGCGTGCTTCTACAAACCATCAGGACTATGGATAAATGCCCCATCCAACCCCACGTCGAATAACCTTAACTATCATTCTAACATTGAGTGGGGCGGGGAGTTTTGTTTGGTGCCAGAAGAGCACCAGGGCACTTTCAATACTCCTGCTGCTCCATCAGTCTGCTGCCTCATTAATCCACATTAACAGACGTGAAGACATTCTGTCACCGAGGTGCCCACTGAGACACCTTGCGTTGAGAGCACTTTGACTCTGGCAACAATTTTCTAAAACATTTCATTGGCATTTTTTGTGAAATGTGTTTTGAAATGGAACAACAGGAGGTTAAACCAAAAAAAAGAAAAAAAAAATCCACCATCAAAATAGATTCAACATTCATGTGAAATGCCAACAAAGCTCAGTGAGTTTTGGAGAGGAAAAAAATGTGTTCATGTATAAGACTTTATCAAAGCTGGTAGGGTAAAGTTGGACTGACAGATGGTCATAAATCCCAGCTCCACAGCTGACTTTGAGTGAACACAGTTTGTTTTGGCCTTGAATCCACATGTCTTGTCATTCCCGCGCTCACTCCATTTCTAACCCGAGCACTTCCCCTCTAAGTCATTTGCCTCTCCTCTCCTCATTTCCTTCTCCAGTGCCACCTCTTCGCTCATTCTTCTCTTCCTCCCATTTCTCCTTCTCGCCTAAAAGCTCAATAATTCAACTGTGCATTACTAACACAATTTCTATTACCCCACAACTAATTTTCCATAGGCTGCATCCTGTTTAAATGGATAGTGTAAATCAATGATTGGCATGTTTCCAATGAACGGATTACATTTTATATAATTCTTATGTGTGTGTGTGGATTTGTTAGCATGGTCATGCTTTTATTTGAAAGAATTAAGGTCTTTCTATGACTCCTTTGCATTTGAAAACAGCCTTTTGAATGTTTTCTATCGTGAGAAATTTAGAGTTACATTAAAAACACAGTTCACCTTTAGTATTTTGGACAGTAAAGACAGCTTTTTCACTTAAGTCCTGTGCTGTTATGGTAGACCATCAGAAACATTAAAATGTGTACCCTGGAGGTGAAGCTTCCAAGAAGTTACAGCACTAAATCATGTCTGATATCAACGCCAAAGAACATTACATAACTAATTGTATGCATTTTATGTTTGGGTTGAATATGCTGTTGAACCCATCTTGTTTATGTTGTCTTCATCTTACCATTCAGTTCTGTCTGCATGTGTTTTGGTCTTTGTTAGAGTTCTTAATTTTTTTTCTTATTCCTAATTTTTGTCTTGCCTTTTTTTTCCCAAATAGTGAGATTTTTCAGTTTCTGCCTTGGAATTTGTGGAAAAAGAAAAAAACTAGAAGATAGTATGACAAGTTATATGTGTTATGGTGAATGAAGCAGAAGCAGAAGAACTGAGCTTTCACTAATCAAAGTAAGCTGACACGTCCTGAGAGGGTGATATAAGCTAAACACATGATTCTTTTAAAATTAAGCGTTTTCTTTAACGCAAATCAAAATTGTCGCTGCATACATTAGTTTTGTTTTCTGTGATCTGTTGGCGGTGAAGATGGCATGCTTACAGATTTTTAGCCGTGTTGTCTATGATTGGGCTGCAAGCAGTCAGCCTGCCTTTGGTCGAGTTCTCTCTCTGCTTGGCGTCCTTGAAAGTGTGGAGACATGGGGCTCTATCATTTTTTTCTTCCTGTGGATAAATCAGATATTCACAGTTGGATTTGTTGCTATGCTCCAGGTGGGCTTCAGGTAAAGAAAATAAATTGAATAATTTGTTATATTAAATCAGTGTTGATCTCAGTTGGAGCAACAGAAAAAGCTATTAATCATTAAATTGTTCATGTTTATTGTATTCAAGGGATTCTCCTGCCTTCATGTTGTTCCTTCTTTCTCTAATCTTGATCTGTCCCATTCTCTTTCATCTCTTCCTTTAGAGATTCAGTGCTACAAAAGAATTGTCACCCACTGTTGATTCATACAATGACCTGTGCCCTAGAGCTGCTGAAAAGGACAACAGGAGCAAATAAAAGCCCATTTGGTGTCACTGCGGTGCGCTTCACACCTAACCACATAAAATGCTCCACATCAGGTCAGTATGGGTGTTTTGAAGTGGTATTCTTGTCTGATGTCAGTGCTCTTAATGTTATGAATGAAGCGTTTATAGGTAATTACAGAGGCTGGAATTTTAATATCTACACCCTCAAACATCACTGACAGTTCACTGTCATCTTATTCTGTCAAAGGATAGTACTTGTTATGATTTTACAATCCTGTTTTATTTTTATTTAAAACAGCCCATGGTCTTTTAAAGTTCTGCCTTTAATTTGACATGGCCATTGTATTCAATCTAAGAAGTTATAAATGACAAAATAAGCTCTACTTTGGAGTTTGTATTAACATTTTGAAATCAACTGAAAGGGAACTGACTGCTATGGTTAATTCCAATGTTAGTCTTTGCATGCTTGTGTGTCTTTGCTTGTATGAGTGAACAATTCTATTGGAGGGTATTAGTCTCTTGGTTGAACCATGTCACTATTTGCTTTTTATCTAAAAAAGAAAAAAAAGGAATCAATTAAAACTGTAGCCATTGCCATATGGCCATAGTTTTAATGGAACATGGAACACTGAACACCAACCATGTATATGGAGCCACCTTTCAGACCACACTCACATTATGTCTGTTTTTGCAGTCTTTAATCATAGCCTTTGTAAGTTTGACAGGATTTGAGGAAATTCCCAGATTTCTCTGGAAAGGTGAAATGCAGTGTGGTCTCAGTGCAGGTCTGATAAGGTGTTTCATAGGCTGTATGGTTGTAAAATGTTTTTTCAGCAGTTTATTCCTAAAGTCTCATGGCTGGCTTAATGGATATTTTATTGTTTTACATAGTATAGAGGGTATACTTAGATTCTGTTTCTTTGTTTTTTATACAAATAGTCATCAATAAATTTCCATTTGTTCAAAATTATTATTTTCTTCTTGTAAGCACATTAACAAAAAAATTCCATGCTGTTTCATTAATGTGTTTTTATTTTTGGCAACAAGTATTTCTGTTGTCTTTCTCAATGGACTTTACTTAGAAAGCACTTTTCTTATCTCACAGAACACTCAAAGAGCTTTTCAATACTTGCCACCTTAACTGATTCCCTCACATACATAGTATATACATCACTTCTGTAAAAACACTCATACGGTGATGTAACAGCCATCAGATGCAAATCTGGGTTTAGTATCTGGCCCAAGTTGCACCTCAGTGCAATAAGAGTACTGAACACACAGTAGTTTTCAATATGCTGTTTAAGTGTTCAGTCAATGTCCACAGTGCAATATATTTATTTCCACCGTTGTCCGCAGTCATGCTAATTCTCAACTGTACATATATTCTTACTGGCTCCTTTTGTATATATATTTATACTTCTTTTTTAAAATTCTTATTATTTTTATTTATGTATTTATTTTTCTTATTTTATACTTGTATTTTTGCACCACAGAATTGCCTTTTAAATTTCATTGTACATTGTGTATGATGACAATAAAAGCGTTCAATTCAATTCAGTTCAATTCAAGGACACTTGGAATGACAGACTGGAGGTGCAAACAATTGACCTTCTGATACATGGGTGACCTGCTCTACTTTCTGAGCCACAACTGTGCCATATTGCCTGACATATTATTGCATTTCTGCATTGACTTGTGTTTTCTTTATTTGTACCACACTTGTGTATTCTGCACCTTGATTTCTGAAGCAGTGATATTATCAGTAAAGTTGGATCACACTTGGGTGTTTCTGAGTATTGTAGTCTCCAGCTTAGAACAAAGCAGGTATTCACACATGCAGTCATGTGGCTTCACTGCTTTTTTTCCCCCCATGATTTATTTTTGGGCTTTTGGCAGAGAGGCCAACAGGAAAGAGGGAGAGGGAGAGAGAGAGGGGAATGACCAGCAACATATGTCCCTGGTCAGATTCGAACCATGGACACTGCAAAGACGTGGTGCATGCTCTAAACCACTCAATCACCAGTGCTCCATGCTGAGGGGAATTTAGAAAATTGCCAAAACTGAGAACATAAGTCTCCATATATTAGTGTTGTGCAGGTGTAGTACAGGCATCATTTACACCTTAAGCCAAAACAACATAGATCCTGCGCACATGCTGTGAAAATAAAGGCGCAAAGCCAGAGTTACACCTATGCTACATATATCTAATGATTGTTTCAATCAGGTTTAGACAAAACAACATTTATTGGTTCCAGGGATAGTAAATAATCCAGCCGCTGATCCTTTAGGGTGCAATATTTGATCATTTAATCTCATATCAGTGAAAAGAGAACAGTGTAAAAATTGGGCTTGACAAACACACTGAAAAATTCTCCTCTCTGTATTCTGTCCAGGTCCAGGATCCTATAATGTGTCTGATCATGGTTTAGCCCAGAGGAGTTTTAAAGAGGCATTTTTAGAGCAAAGCAGGAAGGGAGGCTTTGGCTCCACCACTCAACACAACTCATTCTTCCACAACAAGGGATCGATAGAGGCTCCTAGTCCAGGACAGTATGAGGTAGGAAGATCCATCAATGTAGTCCTTCATTAACTCCTACTTGAAGAGATATATACCCTGATATTAACTGAGCTGAAATATAAAGCCTTGTTACTTGAGTCCACCATAAAACTTTTCACATCCTTGTCACAGTGTTGTATGTTTGTATTCAGACAGGAAAGAAGACAGAGGAGTGTTACAAATGGCAGCAAACAGCGGTTTTCAAATCAGCCACAGAACGTCTGGCAGTATCACTGCTTGCTAAGGTAAGTCTTTCCTTTTGACTCTCTTGTCTCCCAGTTTTTGCTACATTTCTTTTGTATTACACCTTTTCAACCACTCTCATGCTGTAAATTTGCTCACACCTACTTAGCAGACGCCAAAGAGGAAGTAAGACAGAATTATAGGGCCAAGTTATGACTTTCATAAATAGGCCATCGCAGCTGCAGCACCTGACCCACTATGCAAGGTCTTGTTTTCCCGCAGTTACGTTTCTGTCTGTGTCCTCTTTGTTTGCCTCTTCCCATTAAATTGGTTTCATGTTCCTCTTCCATGTTCTCTTGTTTTTCCTGTGATGTTCCTGTCCCTTGCCCACTTGGCGTACTCTTCTAATGAATTTCAACATTAATGAACAAAACCAACATCTGAAGTCTGACTGATAGAAAATATCTCACTTGTAGTATTAAAATGTGTGTTCAAATTCTATTTAATTCATTTTTAAGTTTTTTCAGTTGAGGACATTTTCTTACAGTGGGAGTTTTTTGATTATGATGCTGATATTTTTCCTGTAAAATTTCTGACACAGTTGTTTGTGAGCAACAGATGAAAAAATTTCACTACTTGTTGCAACTATGAACAGTTGAACTGTTACTCCACAAGCTGGTAAAATAGTGAAATTCCCACCCAGCTGAGTTTTCTGTGTCAAACCTGAAATAGAAAACTTCAGCAGTAAACAGTAAATCTGTTTAATACTGCTTGTCATGAGATAGTAACAGCCCAACACTGTAATTTCAGCGTCATTATTTTAGCTCTATGTGTTTTATAATTGCATCCTTTTTTCAAATGTGATGTTATTGAAGTTATTGCGAAATCTGTGTATGTACAGTTTTGCATTACAACACCATTAGGCATGCAGTGCCTGATGTTAATGTTAATGTCATCAGATGAAAAACAGCAGCAACGGTGCTACATTTGAAAAAGTGGCAATATTTTGATTGTAAAAGCTGTATTTCTTTGCTCTGTATGACACAGGATTGTGTTTACGTGCATATAAATAATGTGAAGCAGCTGGTTGTGAGGGTTAGTGATTGAATCTCACCAACCTTAGCATTGAAAAAATTGTTTAGGAGAAAATTATGTAAATTTCCTGCTAAAGTCTACGCAACAACACTTTAATATTCAAGCTACACAATTTTTATTTTCAAGTTCCCTTCTGGGTACAAGCTGTTGTTTAATCTGATTAAGTCCAAAGGTTATATGTGTTACCTACATCTTGAGGCGAAGGTCGCTACAACTGATCCTACTGTAACACTGCAAACTATGCCAAGTTTAAAGGGTAATTCAGGATATCATTTCCAGAAGGCAGAAAATTTTACATGTAGAGCTAAACTGAGACCCTTAGGACAAAAGTGTGATTTAAAAATTAAATTAAATTAATTTAAAATTATATTGACCACAAAACTGGTCTTAGTTTGTAATGTCATGGCTTGCATGTGGTTCTCTCCCACAGTTTTAAACTCTTAATATAACTAACTTTCTCACAATATCTTATAATAAAAGTAATTAGAAACTGTAATTATTATTTGTCTTTCTCTAGGAGATATCGGAAAGTAGATTTCTCTAATACCTTGCTGAGATGATGGCAATGTAAAAAAAAGAATGCTCAATTTGTAGTTTCTGTCATCCCCTGTGATCCAGAATGGATTGGGCTTCAATTAACTATTACATCCAAGATAATGCTGGTTTTTTTGACAGTAATCTTTAAAATAAATTTAAAAATGTTCACTTGTGAAAGGAGTTTTTCACAACTAAGAAAACAACTGTGTTCTGCTCTCACCCTGTGCAGTAGTTGTCAATCCTCAATGTCGTGCCGGTTTTTGTTCCTGCCCTTTGATCAGGGAGTGTTTTACACCTCAGACACAAAGTGACTGCGCTTAAGTACCTTGTGGGACATGAGACCAGCAGGACTCTGTGTAGAGAGGGGCAGGACTGAGAGCTGCCACTGTGTCTAGGAAATGTCACCATAAAAATATGCTGGGGATGCACATACACATATCAAATACACTTGCATGAGTTACCAGGATGATAATGTTGCACATAATTTTCAATTTTCTCCCCGCAACATGGCGACATCAGAGATCAGTGTCAGCTTCACCTGGTTAATTGAAGATCATTTTAAACCCATGTACACCCTGCTGGGCTCACCATGTTAGAAAACAATGTCACAAGACTAGTTGGATAGCAAGCAATATCATTTTTGCTGTCCTCATGAGTTCTACTGTGTAATACGCTGGTGTAATACACCACTGGGCAGAACCTGGCATGTATTGCAGATTAAGTTTTTGCACTCGAAGTATTTTGTATGGCAATTTAGGTAAACATAGTTAGAGTTATGTGTATTTCAACGGTTACATTATTGCTAGTGTTACATCATCAATCTTTTTTTATTGCATATCACAAATGAACTTAAGCAAGTGTGATGAGACTCATTAGAAAAGTGAAAACGACCCATTAAGAATTCTGCTGCTGATCGCCTCTGTAATAGTCACCACCTCATATATCTGTCCGCTCTGTTTGCCATTTTTCATGACAAATGCACCGTGTAGTTCTCTGTCAGGCTGCAGTATATTGTAATGATGGATGGGCTGGCTCACTCAGATTCCTTGGTGTGCAACATCCTAATGCAGACAGTAGAAAACTTGACAACCATGCTACCCATAGTCCACATAATGTTTGATATAGATCTGATTGTTGGACTTTTGCAAGTTTAAATGATTGGTGGTACATTTTCATTACGTTCCACACACAAACACACACATACCTACACACACACGCACACACACACACGTGCAGGGTGATTAAATATTTAGCAATGGCCTGAACTGGGATCCCAGGTGCTGTACCTCCAGATCAGTTGTGTGTTCCCACAAACATAATTGGCAGTGTTTGCAGGAGGGGAGCCGTCGTGGTTGAGGTGAAAAGAAGTGCTTCTTGGCACCACATAGGATGGAGGGAGCACATGCCTGTCTGCAGTCCTCCTGAGGCAAAAAGCAGGGCAACCCTTTGCAAGGACTGCAGTGCTCTGTGTTTCAAACTGTCTAAACAGAGGGAAAACAGGGAATATTACAAGAGCACAAACACAAATACCCCCAATCACTTATTCAACTGTACTTAAGAGACACACATTGCTTCCATGTTTCCTGCCCTGTCTCATAGCTTTTTTTTTTCTCTCTCTCTCCGAGTGGAGTCTTAGACTGTTTTGTGGAAAAGATCTGAGGCCACATGTAATGGCTCCACGCAGAGTTTCCTTTATGCCCAGTTAATGAAAAATCACCTGGGGACATCTTTGCTGTAACAGTTAGCCACATACTGCGCTGCGGCCTATGCTGTATCCCTGGTAACGGTGCCCCACTGGGAGGGATATTAAAAGAGTCTAATCAGGAAGCAATCATGATTATGAGAAAGGAGTAAGATGAGAAACCAAGAAAAAAGGCAGAAAGTACATTTTTATTATCTGTTTTATGTTAGGGACTTTAGGTCTTCTGTTCTTTGACTTAAAAGCTTAATCTAGTCGAGGAGGTCAACCTTTTGTAGAAGAAATGATTCATAATGCATTGGGTTTAGAAACCAGAAACATAAAAGAGATACCATTTCAGTTGAAATGATAAAAAGAATCTTGTGAAATGCATTAAACACCAAAAGGAGGTAGATGTTTTGTATGAGTTGTTGTGCCCTCATTTAAAGGATGCTTACATTTCTGACAGTCAAAATCAAAAACAGTTCAACTAATTCATAGATTTGAAGCGATATCAGCTCTGCTCTGAAGCCAGAGGTCTGAATCTGATAGGAGTTCATAACCTGCCTGTGGAGAAGACAGATACAAACATTTCTCAACTTTTCTCTCAATCATCGCCCCTCTTTTCCATGTTGTGTTCTGTCGTATTCTGTCCTTTGTTTCTTCCCCCTTTTCTTTCACCTCCTCCCCTTCTCCCTGCCTTCTCCTGCTTCCTCTTGGACAACCCTTCCCGATAATGATCTTTCTGTGGTGGAGGTCGTGGGATACCCTTAGGTAGCGCTGGGAAAGAATAACTAGGAATTTATTTTGGACCTATGTTTCATCCTTAGGCAGTGGAACTCCTCTCTTTTCTATAGATGAGTGAAATATCACCCTGTCCCTTGAAGTGACAGCCCAGAGGTTTGACTGGACATTTTATCAGGCTGTCATTTTTTACAAATACGTTCCTGCCTGTCGTCATCTTTGTCTGTTTTGTTCTGCTGACAATTATGTTAAGATTAATAGAAGTCCTGATGGATGGTTATTGTTTCGCTGAGTGAATGTGAGGGGTTATCAATGGCAAGGTCATTGGTTCAATAACTAACAGTAGGAGATGCACTTTCTCTTACAAGTGCTGGAGATGTCCTGAGGAAATCCTTAATCTCTGCATATTTTAATTGACCGTCACTGCCAATATTAAATCTTCTTTACTATACTCTATATCACTCTCCTAGTTTTGGAGAGTAAAATCTAGTTTGTGAATGATAAAAATATTGTCCCCCCCCCCCCAAGAATTTTCTTCACTTAAGAAACCATTTTTTCACTGAAAAAGACCTCTGACAAAAAATGATGAGATCAGAGCATTGGCCAACTGGAGATGGGGGTTGCTGGCTGACATACCGGTTGGCTGAAGTATTACTTTCTTTTTCAGTGTCATTTGTGCAGCAAATGACATCCAAGGCTGAATTTCTTTCCCAGTCCAACCATGGAGCCAATACTTGTCTGTCTTTACAAAGATGGAGAACCCTGAGGCTTTTAAGGGGCCCCAAATCGAATCAGAATTGTTTTCCTTCTCCCCATGTATAAATAACTTGTTTTTTTTATAATGCTGCATACTTTGATGACTGAGCAATTTAACTGAAATGCTTTTACTAATATTATAAGATTGTCGGCCAAATATTGCCAAATGGAGGCCTGAGGTGTGACTGACAAAGCGTTAGTTCGGGCTGAGATGGTGTCATTTACAAAATCTTTCAGTAGGTCACAGTTGTTATTCCAATGTATCTTACATACATACATATTTAGTCAACCTTTCAGTAAACAGAAGTACTGACTTCTTTATGTATCAGCAGGTACCCAGTATTAAAAGTCGTGGGATGGCACTTAGGCCAAAAATCTGCTCGGTAAATGCGTTGTTGAATTATGGATTGCAATGTCAAATTATCTAGCTCTGTGTCTAAAATGCTAAAAATGTACAACATTTGGGCAAGTTACACATGTTCATTCCTTAAACAATGGTTACATTGAGGCGAAAAAGAGCACAACGAAAGATATGAATTATGGCTAAGTTTGGCTAAAATGTGTTTGACAGGCTGTGCTACACACGGCAGAGAAAAAGTAGATCCGGTCATATTCAGCCCTCACGCCTCCTCACTTATACCTGATCCTCTGGTTTAAAAAAACCAAGCTGCTTCCTATTGGGAGCTCACAAACCACTGGGTGATGTTATGGTGGGTTGCCACTTGACACACACTGACGCTTTGATAAAACTGATTACAGTTAATGCTTACACACACAATGAAACTGCTAACGTTCTGATGTCAAGCAGGTATAAATATGTGCCATTTCCACTAAGTGCTGTTAGGGAATGTCACATACATTGCCAGATGGTGCACAAAGTGGTACCCCTCTGATATCTGTTTCTTTGCCAGTTACTGTTTATGTACATTTGAAATAAATATAAGAGCAGCAAAACAGCACAACATTACCAAATATATTAGTGCAAGAGTAACCAAAGGTGATTTCATTATCAAATCTACTTGAACAAGATTGCACTGTTTCTTACTGTTCATTGCTCGACTAAAGTTATTTTCAAGCCTACTTATTACATATTGTGGTGTTCTCATTTTAGGAACCGTTTTTCTCACATTGTACAACTTTAATCAGTAGTACCTTTTTATCCTTTTAATCTAAAAAACTCATAGAACCCCCAATAACTTTAATAAATATAATGTGATTTTCAACTTTATTCAGATATATATGACAGTATAAAACATTTTTTCAAGTAGATCCGTTGGCTCCATGCAATAATGTCTTTCCCAGTCGCACGTTTCAGTTTATCTGAACTATGTCTGTTATGCTGATAATCATATATTTCTCCTTTCTCAGTGTGATGGAATCAGACAGACCATATTAAAGCATCACTTTCATAACATGTACCACCGACAGCAAACGGATGCAGGATTCATAATATTACAGTTGTGCAGAAATAATGAAAGAAAGAAATGAGAGACTTCACAAATGGAGATATAGCCAGCCGTTATTTGGCAACTCTCACTGTTGTGGAAGCTAGTTTAAATTTCCATTGCAACATATATAGATGCTGTTTTATGGTTACTTGTTATATGATTACTTATATACTGTAATTTTACACATTTGATCACTAGATTGACTAGATTGACAAAGGTACATGTAGTGGGCTCCAAGTGATTCATGGGGTTAAATTGTTTACGATGAAGGCTGTATTATGCATATGTAATAAATATTTTCTTTTAAGTTGTTTTCCTTTTAGGGCTGTTGAAACTCTACTGCTGCTTTTTTGTCATACACATTTGTTGTCTCAGTTGGCATCATGAAAGTCATATATTTTATTACCAAATTGCATGAATCATATTCAGTAGCTACTGTATTGTATTTATGGTCCACCAACACAGGTAGACATCATCACAAGGCTGAATGCTGTCCAGGAAAACCCCAATAATGTCAGTGGAAAAACTGCATATTGCTCAGAAAAAGCATTACAATAGACCTGAGAAAGTCGGAGGAAGAGATAGAGTTGAGAGAGGAAAGGTGTAGGAGGAAATGAATGAAGAAAAAGGCCTCTGTGTAAAATGTGTAATTATCTAACCTATTAGCGCTAGTTGAGATGATTAGAGTGTTTGCTGAACATACATTTGTACCGACTGAAGAGAAGATTCACCCCCTACTCTTCAGAATGAACCAAAAATTATACTGAGAGTGAACTTGGGTGAGCTTGAAAAAGGTATGAGCAGATAATCAACAAAGGGAGGGATGGAAATTAAGAAAGGTTGGTGAAGGACAGAGAAATGCAATATGGACAAAGAAAGAAAGATGGATCCACAGAAGTGATGAGAAGACGTCTGTGCCCCAAGACAAAGAAAGATGATAAATAAATAAATGTTTGTGAAGCAGACAAATACTGTGACAGCACATTGACGGTAATGCCATAGGCAAGATATCATGAAATATCTGATATAGGAAAATATGCAGAGGGCCAAGGTTTGTCACTTATTGACTTTTTGTCTCTGTGTTTCACTGCATTTTTATGATATATCCATGGACAGCTAATGGTATGTCATGACGCAGCCTCTGTTTATGGGAGACAAGGGATTCGGGTGATGAAAGAAAGGTACAAAAACAGGAAAATGGAGTTATAGATTTGATATGGATTTTACTGTCAGCTGTCAGGGTAATGATGATGGTGTGAGTCCCCGTGAGAATTCAAGTGCAGTCACATGCACACACGCACATGCATAGAAAGGTGGTCACTCAAAATGTGCCCAGAAAGAAATAAGTACACATACTTTCATACTTTTCTCATGCAACCATACCAAGCGTCTACATGCAAAGACACATATGCATACAGTTGAGAATATATAGGCACAGAGGTGCTCTCTTGAGGGAGGCACACAATTAAGTGACCAAATGAGAAGAAGTGCTTAATGACACGTCCACCCTGAGGGGTGGTGCTGTCATATCCAGTAGCTCTATTGACTCGTCTCCCAGACAAAAGCTTTCTACTCCCTTTGCCTGCCCCCATGTCTCTGTGTCACCTTGCCCACTCTGTTACATTTGCTCTCAGCTCCAAACAAAATAAAAAAGCAAATTACATGTACTGATATTGATTCTGTGCTTATGAGTCAGTCACATTGCCTAAGTGTTGCTGTGACCATGTGTCTGTCTGCCTCCTGATTTACCCATCTCCCTGTCCTCACTGCCTGTCAGCTCCTGGCTCTCCATTTATTGCTCAACTGTAATGCCATACTAAAACAAGGCTTTGATTTTTTTTCAGCTCAGCTATTCAGGGAAATATTTAAATTAACTTGACTGGCAAGAGTGAAAGGCCACAAGCAATGGATCTCCTTTCCAGTAGCCAGATTTTTAGACTGACTCGTTTGAGTCCATGAGTTTAAAGCCTTACCCAAAGCACAGTGGTTAACAATGCAAGTAAGAACTCTTTAGAACTCCGGAGGGTTTTCATGACAAAAATTTTATTATTCCACATCATAATTGTGAGATAAACAACCATAAATATATAGTTGATGATAAAAACTAATCAATATAGCTGTGATTTCACAGCATTATTAGATATATTGTTTGATAATAACTGTAATGAGTTTAGCTTGGTTGAACTTTAGTGCTGAATGACCTCATGCATTTGGTGGTTCGGTTTTCTTTGACAAAGCCATCAGTATTTCCCACCCAGTCAGTGAGATGAATGTACGGCCTACATTATCTGATGCAGCTATATTGTCTGTCAGAACATGACTTGTGTTTTGAATTTGGTTATTGGATCGTTTGTTTATTTGCTCCAAACAACCAGTGTATCAACTGTGTGTTAGCTATGGTTGCACCGGCCATGTCCGCGTGAGTCTGCCAGGATGTTTGTCTCCAGATGAGCCTTCGATTGAGCTGAAGACAAATATACCGCTCATTCACGGAACCCACCAGGATCTCCAGCTCTTTCTGTTTCACTTTAACTTTTTCCTTTAGTATGTGTATGTTTATTAAGTAGACTCATAAAGCCCCAGGCAAATTTTCTTTTCTCTGACTTCGTATGCAATTGCATTGCTTCCAAAATTTGCTTTTGCATTTTGAATGAGTATATATACAGTTAATCTTCAGTGGCTGCAGAGCGGCAGGGTCACATGTCATTACTGAGCAGAGTTACAATTAGTAACCATCTTTCTATAAATTCACACAGCAAAGAGAATCTCTGGGCTTCAGAAGAAAACCCCATAAACCCTCTGTTTATGTACACCAAAGCCTGGCCAGAAAAGATATGCTCTTCTCCTTCACACCTTATGAAGCAGAGGTTGAAGGTCATTGAATGAAATGCTCTGTAAAACATGCTGACTTCAGTTCAGTTTTGCTCCTGCATGTTAAGTTCTGTCAGCCCAGTCTTTTGCTGTGTGTCCAACTTTTTCTTGGAATCTAAAAAAGTCTAAAACTTCTTCAAACATAAATCTGTTCCAAGATGTAAGCACAGGTGGGGACACTTTCTTGGCATTCCTGCCTGATGAACCTCCAACCGTGCTGTTTTGCAGGCTGCAGGGTCATTACCTGGGAGCAACTCTTCACTGATGTTTCGCTCCTTTAATCCCAGAACATCTCTACGTGGTGGGGCAGCAACAGGGAGGTCTCCCTGCCACACACTGCAGCCAGCATTTCCCCCATGCTCTATCCTGTCTCCTTAACCAGAGCCAGAAGCTCCCGTGTTCTGCCTCTGCTGCCATGTCTTTGACTTTCTTAGTTTAGAGCCTTTGATCCCCTGGGACTTTGGGACCCGCTGGGTGGACCTCCACAGGGTAGGTGAATAGGCATATGGAAGCCATCTCTACATACTTTTCCTTCTTTCTCTCAAAGGCAGCTTCAATTCCCTCCTCCTTTGGAAGGGGCTGTTTGGCCATGATGATGGTCCTGGTGGTGCTGGACCAGAGTACATCATCTGGCCGTAGGGAGGTGATGGTAATCTCTGGAGGAACTTTAGCTGGTGGTCAAGGTCAAACCTCATGCTCCACTCGCCTCCAGGTGAAAGAGGAGACCTCTCTGTTGCTGCTTTGCTTGCTGCCAGCGAAGCCGATCAGGCACTGCGATGTTACTGGGCTGGCTGCATTTGCATCAAACCTGCGTATGTCCGGCTAGTTTCTTCCAAATAGTGCTGCAGTGGAAAGGCATTGAAGAAGCCCCAGCCATTTGTTGATGGAGTTGTTGGCTCTTTTATCCATCCAAAGCACTGCCATGGAGGTGATGTTACATGATTTCAGGTGTTAGAATAGTGTAAGTTGGTAACACCAGGATTTTCCTGGTAGGAAGTGTTGGTCGATGCTTTTGAGGCCACCTGTGAGCTGGGATGAGATGGTTGTAGCCATTTGTTTGTCAGACAGATAATCTGTGTAAAGTCTGCCAAGGCTTTGAACAGACTTGACATCTTCTCACCGTCATCCATAAAGGAAATGTTGGAGATCTTGGTTCCATTCCGGATCGAGAGATTGCGGGAGCGCTTCTTTTTTTTTTCCAATCTGTGCCAAAGCCAGCGTCTCTTTGAGTCCTTTCAGGAGTCTGGAAGTGCAGGCACCTGTCATGAGGAGGGTGGTGATGCCATCCATGTAGCATTGGAGGACTGGTAGGCGTTGGACTGACTGGCTTCTCACTCCTTGGACCATCTGTCTTCCTACGATCAGGATGAACTCAAAAGCCGTGGTAAAAAGGATGGGAGAGATGGAACAACCCGTTACTATTCCTTTTTCCAGCTGTTGCCAACGTGTTGAGGTTTCCGAGGAGTGAAGCAGACATAGAAGTTGCTGAAGTGGCTTTCTTCAAGACGTGTGATGCATGATGATTTGTGGAAGAACTCAAGGCAGAGGTGATGAGCTGGAGGGGAAAAGACCCATAAGCATTTGCGAGATCCAGCAAGGTTACATGGAGATCTGATTTATTTTGCTTGGCTGTCTGGATCTGTTTCCAGATCATGGCTGAGTCCTCCACTCAGCCAGGGAGGCCTGGGACACCTGCCTTTGAACAACTGGACATTACATTGTTATGGACGCAGCTCTGCTCGCTCTGTTGTGTGTGTGTGTGTCCCTCTCTCTCTCTCTCTCCCTCTCCTGGTCCAGCTTGCCTCCGCTCTGCCCCTCGACTCTGCCCTTTGAGTTCCGGACTGGTGGCTGTGGTCCTATTCGCTGTGGCCTGACCAATTCAGCACCACCACTTGGACCAATTAGGATAAAACGGCGGACCTCCTGGCATTCAGCGCGACTGCTGTGGTGTCTGTGCAGCTCGCCTTGCTCCTTTTATCCGTACAGATAACTGCTGGATAATCGCTGTTTGTTCTGATTGTGAGCCTAGTTTGGACTGTCTTGTGTTTGGCATATAGTGATAAGACTGTGGTCTTTTGAGACTTTGTACTAGTTTTGTGGTCTCCAGCCACCTTTTTATTTGTTAAGTCCCTGACTGTGGCTGCACTTTCTGTGACTCAGGGTTGGTCTTGGTTCTGTTTATATAGCTTTACAAACAGCTGAATTAGTTTTTCTTTTTTTGTCTGAAGTACATGAGCTCCGCTGGAGTCCTCCTTTGTTGCGCATTTTTGGATGAAATCTGAGTTTTGTATTTAATTGCCTATAAAGAAATATCTTTTTAGTTCCTTAAAAAATATTATGTTACTTCTCTTTTCCCCTTTAACGAATTAGGTCGTAACATACATTATCTATCTGGTACACGAAGGATGTCCCCACAACCTACTTGTGTTATTTTGATGTAGGGCAAATGTTTATTTCTGAAGTCAAAGCTGCCAGTCTAGTGCTCCAGCCTTATCTTCTGTACATCTCTATTTCACTCAAAAACTATTTTAGAGCTTTTAATTTTAAATTGGTGTTAAATTGCTGTCCATTAAAACATGTAAGCCTGATTGGTCAAAAAAAGCTCTAAGTCAAATAGTTTGTTGGACCAACATGAAGTCTAATGCTCAGATCATAATGACCTGATCAGCTAACAGAGATAGAAAAAAAAACTGTAATAGATGATAACCACCAGAGAGATTAATGAACAAGAGCAAAAGTTAGGGTACTGCCAGTGACTTCGAAAAGCTTCATTGGTTAGCAACCCATGCGATATTGGAAAATTGCACACACAACCGGATAACATACATATGATTTTTACACTCTTTACTAATATTTGTCCTGATAGTGGTGCTGAAGAAATGCCATGGGTGACATTAAAATTAAAGCAGATTATCAAGGAGCATGAATCTGATCAACAAATTATATAGCAATTTAAAGGCCATCCTCTAAGAGAGAAACAACATTCATTGGTTCTTTGAAGCTCAAATACAATATTTGTTTATCTCATGTGATGATGCTTGCTTGTGTAGTAATTTCATTCTTTCATCAGGAGCAAAGAAGGAAGGAGTGTAATGCTGTTATGGAGCTGTAAGCTGTAAAATTAATATGTGTCAGCATAATGGCTGACTGTAACACAGGAGATCCTGTTCAATTCATGTTTCCTATTGCCAGTCAGCAATCTTTTCTTTACGGCAATTATTGCCTTTGCTGTACTGTAAAAAAGGCAATGGTTCCCCAGTTTTAACGTAGTAATCACTTCAAGGCAAACTCCAAATTTTATCTTAACTGGACCAAGACATTTTGTGCTTAAACCTGACCAAACCTTAATCACACCAGTCTCATGAAATAAAATGATTAGTGATGGCTTTGTAAAAATGTCAGTATAGGTAAAAAGTGAACACACCGTCACAGAATATATGGGGAGTATTAATCTTCTGTAAAAAATTTTAATTTGCCACTTGCTAAATGGAATGATTCTTTCTCTGCCCTCACCTGTCCTCTAATTAAGTTGTGGTAACTTTAATTTCCTGTTCTGACTGAAACAGATACATATTAAGTGATTCATATCCAATGAAAAAATAATCCTGACATCTTCTAAGAGCACTATGACATTGTTACAATCCATCTTTATTTGCAAAGACAGCAAGGGGCGGAGGAAAGGAAGTAGAGCAAAAGATAAGTCAAGACTGTAGACATTAAAAAGGAAGTGTCAGAGGTAAATCCAAATGTGGAGAATGAGGATGTATGCATGAGCAGCGAAGAAATGGATGGAAGAATAAGAAAGAAGAACAAGAAAGGCTTAAAATGTGATATGGCGCAGATGGAAAACATGTCTGCGTAGCACTTTCAGAGTTTTTGATGTGTGGTTGCTCTCTTAGTTATTGCTTGGAGGAAAAGATCACATACTAAAATTTGTATTTCTTCCTTCCCCTCTCTTCTGTCTTGCTGTGAAGTCCTGGTTATTGTTACCTACCTGCTGTCTTGCTGTTATAAAACAAGTCAACTGAAAAACAGCTTTTTCTCAACAGAAACAGCCTGTGACTCAGAATAAAAGACCCTTAAAAAGTGTGAACGGATAAACATATTTTCTCACAATCCAAGGGTATGCTTTTGTAGTTTTGGCCATAAATTTCATTAGTATGCCATATACAGCATTGCCATTTAGATAATCATCCATTACACACCTTTCCTGTGGACATGAGCTGCCAGAGTCCATGTTGTTATTAACCTTTCAAGCCAAAATTAAAAAGTATAGTCAAAAAGGCCTTGTGTTAACAAAAAAGAGGTGTTTTGTGTGACTCATATGATGGCCACAAAAACTATTCCACTGAGCTTTCATCATCTCCCAGTGCTGTCTTCAAGAGTTAGCTAAGCTCTTACTGCTAGTTGAGCTATGAAGCAATGTTTATATGAGTAGGAAGTAACTTTATTTGTATCGCATAGTAGCACACAGTGATGCACTTCTACCATTTAGTTTTCATTTTTTTATGTTGAATGACCGTTAGTGGCAGTAACCAAGAGTTGGTGGGTGAAGTCTGTGTCTCCATTTTGGATAGTGCCATCATCTGACATGGTCTGTTCTGTATCCTGATTTTTTCCCTCCTTCTTGCAAAATAGTTTGCACATATACACAGGTAAAATTGTTGTCTTGGTCTCTTGAAATTTGGCTGTTTTCAATCCAGTCAAGTTTTCATCTTCAAGAAAACAGAAAAACAAGAATTTTAAAAAGTCAGTAATTTCAAGTCAATTTCAAGCTTTTCAAGTCATCCCTGACATGAAAAAATACCCAAATTTCGTTGAATGAAGTCTTTCAGAGTCACCTTTTCTGTCCAGTGTCAGAGTCATCCACATTCTCCATCTGACAGATTTCATTTGTATTGATCTGCTTTGAAAATCTTCAGTCGCATGTAAGAGAATGGACCCTATTTGTATTTATTTCTCTGAGAATAATGGAATTGTTAGCAGATACCAAAGAAACCTGTGACACTGCCCAGAATAGAGATCACTATTTAAACGAATGAAAAACGTATTTTCCACCTCTAGATTGGATTAGAGGAAGTGAGATGTGACCAGGCCATTATGAGAACTGTGTGACTGTGCTGCTGGTTTTTTCCTTAAAACTTCAGTTTCTTTTTCTTTAGTTCTTTTGGATCCCATCATGTCTGTAATTTGTCCATTTTTAGCTGTCTCTCTGCATCTTCTTTTTTTTCTTTCTGTTAGGTAATGAGCATCTATGTCTCCCTCTCTGTCTCTCTCACTGTCTTTCTCTCTTTGTCTCTCTCTCTCTTTATGGCCCACTGCTCATGTGGATGAAGTAGGCATGTGAGCTAACCAGCTGTGTCCAGTGTGTGCTCGTGCATGGCTAAATGTACATTTCTCTTTCCAAAATAAGGGCACCAGCTGTGGACAGCAGCTGTGTGTTTAGTGTATTGTGTGTGTGTTCACCCCCATACAGGTGTAGGCAGCTGCTGTGTGTTTTCTGTGTGTTTGGTTATGGACAGCTGTGTGGTAGCAGGTGATGAATTTAGGAGCCAAGCAGGCATTCAGCCAGGCAAGCAGCCAGGGGGGACGATGAGGAGACCTGGATCCTGCCCGATGTAAGGAGTCCTGGACTGTATGTTTGCTCACCTAGTCCTTCTGGACCTTTGCAGGGAGGCAGGCAGTTCAGGAGGGCCTGGCTGGTGGCTGTCAGTGTCTATAAAAGATTCTCTACCCAACAGACTTCACAGACAGCCTACTAGTTACTACATAAACCTGCCAAAAAGAGACAGGTTAAATATCTGTTTGAATGCGGTTTGGGTTCAGACTTATTGGGATATACTTAAGTTGGAATTTTTTCAACACTAATTTCAAAACCTGAATAGCTGTGTCTTTGAATAAGCAAATGCCATGTAAGATGAAGGAAAATGAGAATACCGCGGCTTTCTGATTAAAGTAGACAAATGAGCATTTGTAAAATAAAAAAAGGGTTAAGCAAAAATAAACACGTTGATGTGTTAGACATAAAAAAGACTTGAGGGAGGATGGAGTTTTTAACTGTAAGGAGAAGAAAGAGAAAGAGAAAACAACTGCAGCAGGCATTAGATGTGTGATGGACAGAGAAAAGAAGACGAGGAGAAACAAAGAAAGATAAGATGATACGAAACAGATACTGTGAGCAGAAAAATAAAGGAGAAAGCAAGATATACAAGACTACAAAACACATCAGAAAACTGTAGCTGTCAGCAAATTGTTAGAATAACTGCTGCCTATAAAGTGGAAATAGGGAGCGAATGGGACCCATATGGTTTCCCTCTGTCATTCCATCTATATTGAAGACCTGTCTAAAACCTCATTAAGGCCTTATAACACCAGCCATACCACTGCTGCTAAAATCAGACAGATGGTTATCAGGCTCTATGATGAGACACCAGCTGTGCTTATGACACAGAAAGACTTAGATTCTGGGAGTAAAACAGGCAAACAAATGCAGTATTCACTATTCATTTAAACACAAGTGCTCCATTTTGTTACATAAGAGAAAGCAACATACATTCACATAGCTAAGCAGTAAAATAATTTTATAAAAATGGTGCCACCTTTTCATTGTCACTGTTGTAGTAGCATTGCTAAGCATCATCTGAGTGAGTATGAGGAATCTATCTGGTACAAGCACTTTTAAACAGGGACTAAAAAGTCCAAGAGAGCAAAAATCTTACCTATGACCACGAAATTCAAACTTTACACTCACTATGGAAACAAAGCTTCTTTTTCTCCATAGAATTGCCTTAAGCCAGTCTGAATGCTGCTTCTATTTATGAAAGTAATTGTCTTAAATAGGCTTAAAAGATTTGATGACTGCTTTTGATTGTATTTCAAGGCAGACATTGAAAAAAACAGGAGCAACAACAACAACAACAACAACAAAAAACCCAAACAGGTTAACCAAATGTGAGCGTATTAACTCCCTGAGTTTATATTTCAGGGTTTGTGTCTTTAATATGCAGCACTTCTTCTCTGCCAGCATGTTTCACCATAAACAGCAACAGATAAACCTCAAGTGACACTTTGAATTTAAGTGGCAGAGCCTAAGTAACCATTATCATTTATTAGACTCTAAATTGGGATAGCCAACCTGCTTATTAGCTGCACTGCATCCCAGCAGGAAAAAAGACAGAGTTCGTGTCACTAGTTTAAGGATGTGCAGCTTTAAAAATGAGAACTACTGGGATCTTTTTCAAACTCTCTCCAGAGACACACAACTATCTTAGACTTTAATTTAAAGTGTGCTGAACTTTCTTGTAGCAGTGGAACAAAGAGTACAAATTAATTGCAAACAGGATTCATAATTTGTTAAGCCCTGTTCAGCTGTATTGTTTCAGTTGTTTCTTAGCACACTACCAAATTTATTTTTATCCTGAGGAGATTAAAATGTCAAATCAATCAGAACCGATCCTAGCAGAGGATAAACAGCATTGGTGAGTTTTGTGAACCTATCTTAAGTACCTACGCACGCATTGATGCATGGCAAACATGCACACTCAGAATATATATTGTCTCTTGTACAAAGATCCGAAAATGGAAATAGTGGGTCTGAAAATAGCATTCTGCTCTGAGAGGAAGAATGAAGGGTTTAAGAATAATGAGGGGATGAAGAATGGGATGTGGAGGCAACATACACAGGTATCTCGTGTTATGCCTGGCCATTAGTCAAAGCTGTCACTGCACATATGCATACCAAGTCGTTAGTATGGCCACTGTCAGGTATGCTAGAGTGGTCATTAGTATGAGAGAAAATGGTACGGTTGTAAGAGGATAATAAGAAATGTCTTATTTTGTGTTTGCATATCGTTTCATTTAAACTCTGTTGAGCTTGTCCCCAGAAAGGAACACTTTGTGCTTGATCTGCTGGAGGATGAATGAACATGAATAGTCTTAAATGAGCTAAAAAAGGGGACCAGTATTTTTTTTTAAATATTAAATAGGCTTTTATTTTTAATATTAGAAATGGAAAAACAATAATGGACAAAATATAAATAATACAACAATAGGGATGAAAATCAGATTTTAAAAACCACATTTTTAAGTTATAATAGTTTCCTTTAAGGGTACCTTTGTTTTCATCATAACTACTATTTTATATCTGGTGCTCCAAGGTCTTTGCAAATTAATAGCACAAGCCTTAATTGAACCATCTGAAAATATGGACAAAACTCCTGAGTACTAAAGTGTAAATCATCCAGGACAGATCAGCACCTGACAATATCTTTGACTTTCGAAAATAAAAAATGCACAAATCCTCTTGACTTATTCAACAGCAAGGTGCTTTTCAGCAGGAAAAAAATGCTCAGAAAATATTATGGACAGAGTTTGCTTTTTAATCAAATAGTTAAGAAAATAGAATATTCCTTCCCAAAAATGGATTTTGCCTGGTCAAGGTAGCAGTTCTGAGCTGTGCACTTTTCACTTTTACACTTGAAGGGAAAACTTGACAAGTAATCTCGGTATAATGGCAATGAGATGGTGCAGCTGCACAGCTTTGTGACTCGAAATGATTATCATTTTTATCAATTTTAGAAAGTCCTGGGGGTTGACTTACAAGAACTAAACCAGAGGATCGCTTCTGTCCAAGCTGTCATGTTTTTGTAAACATCATCCATCCATCCATCCATCTTCCTCCGCTTATCCGAGGTCGGGTCGCTGCGGTAGCAACTTCAGCAGGGAGCCGCAGACTTTCCTTTCCCTGGCCACATCGACCAGCTCTGACTGGGGGATCCCGAGGCATTCCCAGGCCAGAGTGGAGATATAATCTCTCCACCTGGTCCTCGGTCTGCCCCGAGGCCTCATCCCAGCTGGACGTGCCTGGAACACATCCCAAGGGAGGCGCCCAGGAGGCATCCTAACCAGATGCCCGAACCACCTCAACTGGCTCCTCTCAGTGCAAAGGAGCAGCTTCTCTACTCTGAGCTCCTCTCGGATGACAGAGCTCCTCACCCTATCTCTAAGGGAGAAGCCAGCCACCCTTCTGAGGAGGCTCATTTCTGTCACTTGTACCCTTGATCTTGTTCTTTCGGTCATGATCCAGTTCTCACGACCATAGATGAGGGTAGGAACGAAGATTGACCTGAAGATCGAGCGCTCCGCTTTCCGGCTCAGCTCTCTTTTCGTTACAGCAGTGTGACACAGCAACTGCAGTACCGCTCCCACTGCTCCGATTCTCCGGCCAATCTCACGCTCCAAGGTCCCCCCACTCATGAACAAGACCCTGAGGTACTTGAACTTCTTCACTTGGGGCAAAGACTCATTCTCAATCCGGAGTAGACAGTCCATCGGTTTCCTGCTGAGAACCATGGCCTCTGATTTGGAGGTGCTGATCCTCATCCCAGCCGCTTCACACTCAGCTGCGAAACTGTTCAGTGAGAGCTGAAGATCACAGACCGATGGTGCCAGCAGCACCACATCACCCGCAAAAAGCAGCGATGCGATCCTGAGCCCCCCAACATGGAACCCCTCTCCTCCTCGACTGTGCCTAGAAATCATGTCTATGAAAATCACGAACAGGATTGGTGACATGGCGCAGCCCTGGCGGAGGCCAACCCTCACTTGGAACAAGTCTGACTTATTGCCGAATACCTGCACACGGCTCTCGCTTTGGGCGTACAGAGATTGGATGGCCCTTAATAGTGACCCCTTCACCCCATACTCCCACAGCAACCCCCACAAAAACTCCCGGGGGACACAGTCATATGCCTTCTCCAGGTCCACAAAGCACATGTAGACTGAATGGGCATACTCCCAGGCTCCCTCCAGGATCCTTGCAAGGGTGAAGAGCTGGTCTGTTGTTCCACGACCAGGACAGAACCTGCATTGTTCCTCTTCGATAAGAGGTCCAACAATTGGCCTGACCCTCCTTTCCAGCACCTTGGAGTAAACTTTCCCAGGGAGGCCTGAGTAGTGTGATGCCTCAATAGTTGGCACACACCCTCTGGTCCCCCTTTTTAAAAAGGTGAGTTGCACTCCGGTCTGCCACTCCTTTGGCACTGCCCCTGACCCCCACGCAATGTTGAAGAGGCGTGTCATCCATGACAGCCCCTCAACACCCAGAGCCTTCAACATGTCAGGACAGATCTCGTTAATCCCTGGGGCTTTTCCACTGTGGAGTTGTTTGACTACCTCAGTGAGTTCCCTCAGGGAAATTGCCAATAACCCCCCTTCATCCTCCAGCTCTGTCTCTGCCCCAGAGGGTGGGTACGTCGGGTTCAGGAGTTGCTCAAAGCAGTGGTGAGGTTAGCTCTTTTTTGGGGGGGCTCAAGCCCATCCAAAACTTGCCTTAGCCCATCCTATGGTTTAGTCCTTAAATCGTATATCATTTTTTTGCAAACCTGTTTTGTTTAGAAATAGGAAAATGGTAAAAGGCTCAAACGGGCCAGTAAAATCAAGCACAACCTGAATGCATCTCTTGTCTCTGATTGGTGAGTGGGTGCCTCCTGTTTTACAAAAAATGCAGCCCGAAAGCACTAAACGTGGGTCCTACTGTAGAGGCAGGGCAGATAACCTGCAGTGCAGCAGTGTGTTGAAATACTATGACCAGGCTTCATTTTAGGACCTTGACATAATCTGTCAGATATCTATTAAACGGCAGTTGACCACAAGATGATTTTATCAATGCCTCTTCTTACATTTAAATTTGCATGGCTTGTAATGATGCGTATCATGATAAACTAAGATGCTAGGAGCTAGCGCTAGCTATTCAATTGCAAAGAGTTAAATTGTTGCCCAGCGGCAAGATATGAAAGATATGAAATGTCACTGTGTGAAACTAGAAGTTAGAAAGTCTAACGGAAGTGAATTGGTTCGGGTCACTGGACTATTATTACCGAAACACAGGTGTTTTTTTATTTGAAAGAAGACATTTTGTTATTAATCTCACTATGTGACTGTACTTTTCAATGTGCTATATAGTTAGGCCATATAGTGTCAGGTTTAATATTTAGAGATTGTGCAAAAATGGCACACATGATGTTTTTGGATATTTTATTGTTTTTGTGCGAACTCCGGCTGACTGTCTACCTGCTGTGTTTTCATTCTCCATGGCAGCGGGAGAGTAGAGATGAAGATATCAAACCTGACGCTATATGGTCTAACCCAGAGGTCTCCAACTCCGGTCCTGCATGTCTTAGATTTTACCCTGCTCCAACACACCCGAGTCACATGATCAGCTCATCATCAAGCTCTGCTGAGGTCTGATAAGGAGCCACTCATTTGAAGGTGTGTTTGAGCAGGAAACATCTAAAACATGCAGGACAGTAGCTCTCCAGGACTGGAGTTGGAGACCTCTTGTCTAACCAGATAACACATTGAAAAGTACAGTCACATAACCACATTAATAACAGATTAACAAAAAATGTTCATTCTCTTCTTGTATCTACTGTCGGATACAATCTTAAACACTTTACAAATGTCTACTTTTCCATAGATGGAAATGCGTTATTTTTTTAAAAAGAAAACAGCCAAGTGCATGTGAGAGAATGTAATGCCACTGAGTAGGACAGCGACAAAATATTTAATAGACGAATACATGTTAATGAGTTAACCAAGAGCGGATGTCAGCTGCTTCCTGGGGGCTGAACCTCCCCAAAAGTCAGATCCTAGAATAGCCCCTGCCTCAAAGTGTTGCTTCCAACATGAATTCATCTTATTCTGTTTCTGTTCTGACATCTGACTTAACACGGATTCTGAGTAGGGCTCGACTCTGTTGATGCGCAGTGTGTCTCCTCACTGTATCTCACTGTTTGTTAGGCTGCAATACTCATTGGAATATCAGATTCAGCAGGTGAAGTGCTGTGCACAGTCACTGTACTTCAGCTTCAACTGCTTCTAATTAATCACCTTAACTTTATTTAATATTTCCAAAGGCCTCACATTTTAATGCTCTCCTCTCAAAGGAGTTTGATCAATAATTCTATGACTCAACAATAACTCATTGTATCGCTCATCTAAAGCTATGAATTCAAGTTTATTTTCATTTCAAACATTTTACACAAATCAGAGATATGAATTTCAATTTTTTTTGAGTTAATTTTCCTTTCTTTGCTTTCCTCTGGGGAAAAAAACGTCTGACACTCTTGTCCAAATCTGACACACTGTGTTGGTGCTAGCAACACATCAATATTCAATTTCAGGTATTCTGTGTCAATGTCTGCCAGCCACAGATGTGGATCTGGTATCTACAGTACATAAACAGCGTAGGCACGCTGAGATATTTTCCAGACAGTCAAGGGCAATGTGACAGAAGTGTTAACAAAAAGTGTTTGTGTTTGTGAGAAAGATAAATATTGAGCTGTGAAAATATCAAGTATGGGTAATTAAAGTCAACCAGAGTGTTGGTGGGTGATGACTGCCATTGGGAGCAGTGGTTTGCTCCATATTCAGATAAAATTACAGACCATAGGGCTCCACAAGCGTGCACATTTTGATGCAGAGAGGGTACCACAGTTGCTTTTAACACTGTGCAGAATGTTTCTGTCCGTGAATTCAGAATATCTCTGTATGCATGTGCATGTGGGTGAAGTATTGTTGTGCATATGTTGTGCCTGACTCCTTTTCCTGCCACTGTGTCTACAATGAAATGCTAAATGCCCTGGGTGTCATGGTTCATATTTTGGCTTGTTGTTTTGTTTTGCCTGTCCTGTTGCCCTCTATGCTCCTGCTCCCCCTGCCCCTCCTCCCTGTGTTTTTTCCAAGTGGGCATTTCTGCTCTCCTCCTCCCATGGCTGATGAGGCACACCTGCCCTGCATTACCGGCAATCAGCCCACTCTATATAGCCCCTTGGACTTCTCTTCAATGGCAGAGTATCCTGCCTGTTTGGTGATCGCCTGCGTTTATGACAGTTGTTCCCAGTTCCCTCGTGAACGTTTTTTTGTGATCGTGTTTTTCTTTGTTTAGTCCAGGTTATACGGTGTGCCTCTGTCACCCTCGCCTCTGCCTCACCCTTGGTTTTTCGTGTAGTTTGATTCAGGCTTGTTTGCTCAGCCTCGCTCTTTGTTCTTTCCTGCTGTTGTTACTTTGTTAGTTTTGTTAGAACGTCGAGCTCGGTCTCCGTTTCATCTTTTTGTTGTACTTTGCGTATTGCCACGGATGACTTTTGTTGTACTTCTGTACAACTGTAATAAAGACTTGGTTTTACCTAATCTGTTTCTGCATTGGGCTCCAGTTTTTGGTGAGCCATGACACTGGGTTAGCAATGATTAAAGATGGACAGCTACCTCAGAGTAGAAGGCGAAAACAGCAGTCGGGAAATGACAGTTTGATTTAGTTGACAGCTCTGGTATGTTTAGGATAAATGGACGTGCAGCTATATTCAGCCTTTGCCATCCATTATTCAGAGACCCACCGAGAAGACAAATCCTCAATAACCCAGCTTCCTCTGTAGTATTGCAGTAAAGTGTAGTATCTAACCAGGTGACAAGATTGTCCCGTTTCCCTTTAAGATCCAAATTTCTACATCTGGCATCCATTACATGTTCAGCTCAATAATTTTGCTTTTGTGAATTTATCTGTGTTTGCATGTTGATCAGGTTTTGTGTGCTCCATGTCATTGTGTCTGCACAGTGGTATACACATTTCAATGTGTGTCATGTGCAGTGTTGGGCACATTACTTTTAAAAGGTATTCAGTTTTAAGTATTTGTGAATTATATCAAAAAGTAACTGTGTTAGCAATTGAGTAAGAGTATCATAAAAGTGACTAATTACCAGGGAAAGTTTGATACTCTAACAATTGTGACAGTGTGTTCTGATAACAGATGAGTGAAAGTTTGTTTGGTATTTATAATGACCATGTGTCTGTTACACAGTGTACCTGTCATTGTGTGATGTAACAACAGGACCCTGGAAGTGCCAGATTTTGTGGGTGATCGTCTGTAAAGTTGTCAAGATATTTTTCCTGAGTGCTATGGACAGTGTAAAGTGGTACTATGACCCAACTGCTTGTTTTCTGTATTTTTGTTATTTTAAATTAGGTGCAAAATATGTCAGTTTTTGGCCCAGTGGTCCAATGTCTTCCTTGACTTTTTCTCTGGTGCCACCTGCCTCTGCAGCAGTCAGGGCCGGAGGCATTATTTTTTAGCCATCCATCCATCTGTCCATCCATCTCTTTCTTGCGATCATAGTATATCAGTAACTCAGGTTATTTCTTCAATTGTAGCACAGGCATGGGCTCTGATTAGATTCTGATGTAGTTTTACTTCAAGGTCACTGTGACCTCAGAAAAGACGTTTTGTGTTGGATTTTTTTTGTTAGCTTTTTTTCTTGATTATAATTTTTGAAAACCACCTTGTTTCTTCATTTCTACAAATTTGTTACAAACATTTGTGTAACAAGTGTGAGAATGGACCCAAGTACAGCACAAATTGAGACATGAACAGTTCAGAACTTTATTAACTATGTTCAGGAGTCCAGACAAACAATAACGGGGAAGCCTAATTGACAAGCACAGTCCAAGTACTGGACATGACAGGACCTTCCAGAGAGGGTCCAGGCAGGCAGACAGGGAGCGAGCAGATGCAAAGTCCAAAGGCAGAAGGCTAGTCGGGTTATTGGGGCAGAGACGAGGTGAACAGGTTGCTGACAGGCGGGGTCTAAGCCGAGAGATCAATCCGGAGAAAAAGGCTGGAAAGCTCTGCATACTGCGAAAAGACAATTTGGCACAGAGTGTGGAAGTATGGAAGAGCTGGTTAAGAGGAGGCTGGGTGATTAGACCCAGCTTGACAGGTGCAGGTGAGTATGATAGTCTTGATGAGGAGAGGTAGGCAGGCAGGTAGAGGGGGTGGTTGAGGGGAAAACCAGGAGCGGACTATGACACATATGTATTCATTCATTCATTCATTCATCTTCAACCGCTTATCTGTTTCCAGGTCACAGGGGTGCTAGAGCCAATCCCAGCTCACACTGGGTGAGGGCAGGGTCACCCTGGACAGGTCACCAGTCCATCACAGGGCCAACACACAGAGACAGACAGAGACCAACAACCACTCACACTCACACTCAGACCTACGGAAAATGTTGTCACCAATGAACCCAAACATGATGTCTTTGGACGGTGGGAGGAAACCCACACAGACACGGGGAGAACATGCAAACTCCACGCAGAAAGGCCCCAGGCCGCCGTGCTGCCAGCCATATGTATATATACACCCATACACACAGAAAATTCTCCTCTTCTCTCCCTGCAGGATTCCCCTCCACACAACCATTACAATGTGAGACAGACATTTGAGAAGTCCAGTGGCCACACTTATTCAGAGCCACGTACTGAAGGAGCTAAGAAACGGCAGAGCTGCTTTGTGTTTGTTTCACCACGGGATGATTTCTTCCAACCACATGACCCCAGTGTGCCAGGTGTCTCACGCACAAATATATACACACACACACACAGTGTAAGACTTGTTGGTCTTTGTTGGTACTGTGAGTTCAGTGGGACAAAGACATTTATCGCAAGCCACATGGTGATTGCAGCATTGAGCAATGTTAGTGCACATTACTGATTTTCCCCACATCTTGAAGGCCTAGTGTGAACTGTGTCATTATGACCTTCTCACAAGTTTCAGGTTTTAAATTTCAGTAGATAAGTGATACCATACCATCCAACATCAATCCCCATACTTCAACCGATCAGATACCGAAAGGGACAAATTTCACTGAACCTGCACGGACGTCTATCTTTTCATTTAATGATCATTGTCAGTGTTGAACGTTTGTACTGTACAGCTCTACCCCTTTGCCATGATGCCATACAATTAGCTCCATCTCTGTGGGTTGCTAACCTAATATTTACCTCAATTACATTCCCGTTGAAAAATGTTGTTTCAAAATTGATAGATTCATGACTTACTTGGATAATTTATGACCAGCCCCATTTCACCAAGGGACTTAACCCATGAGGCACCCCAAACCGTTTAACCAAAATCCAATTTGCATATAAATAGATTTGGACTGTTTGCTAACTAACACACACGCTCACGCATACACACTGAAGCAAATATGCAGACACAATCATATGTACACACAGAAACTGATTGAGACTCACACATTAATATCTTCATAGTGAAACAAACACGTATAATCATTTTGCCCATTATTGAATTTGGATCTGTGAATATAGCATCTAGAATATGCAACGTTAGAAAACACACATTCTTCATCAGAGTTGGGTCCCTGGATATCACATCTCTGATAATGGTAAGAGCTCTTAAGTGTTGAACAACACACACGCACACTCAGTGGGATGACGGTGGTACTCATAATGGTCTATGACATTAACAATTGCTCAAGGTATTTTTCTTATGCTAACGTCTTTGTTTTGTGATACATGTTTGTGTGTAACTGACACCTTTCCTCTCTATATACTCAGCTGATCATATTTAGCTGTATGGTCAGATGGGTATCTCCTGCTGTGTTACAGTAAAAACATGTTGGACTCATAATCACTTCTTCTGTTTTCTTTATCATATCTGAAATGTGCTCAACACGATCTGTACCCCTGGAGTCCACTGAACAGTTTTAAAGTAAACTGTAATCAGAAATCAGAAAGCTTTATTGTCATTGTAAAAAATGTTACGAGATTAGGAGCACTACCCCATCTGGTGCATAAACAAAGATTCATTAATTCATAGCACACACACAATAGATAAATAAAACAGTGCAGATGATTAAATGAAGGACACTATAAAAAATGAAATTCCAAAGTGCTGTAAAAAAAGTGTGGTGCAATTAATACTTAAAACTGAATAAACAGAAAGTAAGACGATCTCATGATTAATCTATTGCACAATAGGTGGAAGGGAAGTTGGTGGATGTCAGTGCCTGTGAGAGTTTAGAGTGGTTTAACTCTGGGGAAGAAACTGTAAAAGTTATTTCAGTAATCCCTGAGGAGTTGGCAGTTGAGTTTTCAAAACAAAAAAGGTTAATAGAAACAGTGTTGACTGCTGGTTAAAACCCTGAGGCTGAAATTTTTGAGAACCATTTTTGTTTCTCAGAATTTAATACTAGAGTTTCTTCTTTAAATTAAAATATTTTGTAATAGTTTTTTTGAAAAACTGAATATGTGTTTTCTCTGTGTCAGGGCCATTTTGCTTATGTGCAACTCTATAAATGTGTTACATTATGGCCATGTAACTCTGTACACCAGCCTGTGTGTTTGTCTCACAGTAAATTCATAAAATAGACATTTCTTCTAGGCAACACACAGTGGAAAAGCATTTTAAAGCCCCTGCAGAGTTGACCTAAACAGGACTGTCTCTTTGCCACGTCTATGCTCTGGCCAGCAGGGCAGTTCAGTATTCTGGCTGCCTGAGCTTTGATCATAGCACAGAGAGTTCGGCTACATTACACTGCAGCCATGACAGATTCATACTGTGCTATTGTAACTTTTTTTCGTCTATAACATGCGAAACCTTATGGAATGAGAGAGGAAAAATTCATTCGAAGTATTAACTAAATAATGTATCCTAATCTACACTTATGCTTTATCTTGCACTGCAAATTTGCGATAGACCTCGAAGGCATGCCTACTGCAAATATGGCCAGAAGTTTACAGATTTATGCTTAAGCCAAAATAATTTAATGCAGCTGAGAGGTAACACTTAAAATATTAAAAATAGCTGTGAAAAATTCTTTCCTACTGCACCTTTTGATAGGACAAAACTTTTACAAGACTTCGCCAATAGACATGTGATATCCATTCAGTAGTAAATCTCCATCACTTTGAGTTTGTGATTAAAAGCAGTGTTTGTGTGCATGTGTGTGTGTACATGTGTATGTGTGCATGTGCTTGTTTGTGTTTGTATGTGAATGTGTGTGTGTGTGTGTGTGTGTGTGTGTGTGTGTGCGCATCTGTTCATCAGGCCCTGGCCAGTACAATCCCAGTGTAAAATCATTTCCTCAGACGTCAGTGATCTCATCCAGAGAAGATCGATTCAAAGTATCCATGACCACCAACCTTGGACCTGGCACTAATCAGGTAAAGATGCTGTAAAGTTACATTTCATCATTGTAAAACACAGCCAAACCTTTTTACTTTTCACCGTCCTCCCATTCTTCTTGACTCCAAAATTCAGTATTAGCAAATGTATTGACAGAAGTGTGCTTGCGGACATGTGTGCCCTTGGGTTTTAATATGTCTCTGCTCAGCTAAGTTATGACAGTGGGCTGGGAACAGGTATGCATAAACAGACCTTGCTGTGTGAGTGCTTGTGTGTTGGTGTGTTTGGTGGATGCATGAGAGGCAGCATGTCTGACATTATCTTATGATGTAATCCTCTGAGAATCTATCATATTTCTCTCTATGGCCTTGGGCTGTGTAGAAGAAATTGATTGCTTTTTTAAAAAGATTTCAAAATAGAATTCAAACTTCACAAAGTTTCTGCAGTTTCACCCAATCTCTGTTTCTCCACTGATGCAACACAAGGTGGAATGCTACAGTTTCCTAAGCAGCTTTTCACTTTGTGGACAAATTTCCTCTTAACTGACCTGACTGATTAAATTAAACAGGGAAAGTGAGTGTGGTTTCATCAAGCGTAATGTTGTTTAATGCAACCACCTCACACTACTGACAGAGATAAATACACTTGATCGAAGAAGCATAATACAGTTGTAATGAAACCTAACCACTAGGAGTGTGCCAAAAAAATTGATTCATATAAGAATCGCGATTCTCATTTACTATGATTCAGAATTGATTTAAAATGTCCCAAAATCGATTAAAAAAAAAATAAAACAAATCCGCAGGCTGTCTGCCTCCATTTGGTATGCGGGATGTCCTGATGTCACCACGGAGCCAGTTCTGGAACATACGCATGCGCGGTAAGCACCAGAACAAGGAAACTACAATGATGGAGGAAAGAGAGATTCAACCGGCCCCGTCCTCGTTGAAGGCAAAGATTTGGACTCAATTTGGTTTTTACCTAGAGCTCTATAAAATCTGTGTTATTTTTTCCCAAATTCTGTTAAAATTTTCCCATATTCCTTTTTTTTTTGGGTTTTTAATTTTTGAGAATTTGGTTTTTAGCATTTTACACAAATTTAACCCAGAGACACAGTTTTAACTAATGAAATATAGACAGTTTCTTCAGTTATAACTGAAAACTTTAATGCTTCCACACATTTAAGCAAAAACATAATAAAACAATGAAACATACGTCCCACAACTTTGGTGGAAATATCAAATCCACTGTAAACTTTTTAATTCCTTCCCCATGCTCTTTGGTTTTCCACCAATTACTGACATGATAGTCAACCTCTTTGTGTTGAGCTCAGTGAGTGACTCTCGTTTGACTTAGCACTTAGCACTCAGACGGCCGCTTCACTGGTGGGGGGCGTGCATTATTAGTGACTCCCTCAGAGAATTTTCCCGACAGATACATTCCTTTTTATTCTGAAAAAAGACCGGGGTCCGCTATCTGTGGAGGGGTCCGGTGTCTTGTCTAGTCTGGTTTGATCTGGTCTAGTCTCTACGCTCTGCAGGGGTCCGGTCTCTTTTATAGGGCCCTATTTACCGAATATTTACCGAATGCCCGGGAAGACCGAGCTTGACATGAGCTTCACAGTGTGCAAGGTTTGCAAAATGAGGATTAAGCACTTCAGGAACCCATGTTTAACTGCACAATTTTCTTTTATAAAGAGACGCTTTTATTTTTGTTACTTAAGCAATATGTGATATTGCTTTTATGCAACAGTTGCAACAATTCCATCTAAGCACAGATAAATGTTGAAAACGTAATAAATGTGAAAAAGACACTTTAATGTCTTCATTGTCATTCTGTCTTGCAAAGCAAGCAAATCGTTTTGAATTGAAAATCGATTTTGAATCGAATCGTAGCCCCAAAAATCGGAATCGAATCGACTCGTGAGATGGTAAAAGATTCCCACCCCTACTAACCACAGCCAATTCTGTGTGTCTTAATAGGAATTACAGCTTTAAGTTACAGCTTCTAGTGAGTGTGTGTGTGTGTTTATGTGATGACTGAAAATGCTAATGTTGCTTCCAGTCCCAGCTGACTTTGACTGGTGAACATCAAAGACAAAGCCACAGAGTCTGACTTAAACCTCGCTACACAGTTCATTGCCATGTTCATGTCCATGGGTGTAATGTTATCACAGAGCTCTTTCTTCTCATTCACTTTGCGGGCCTGTCTCCCTTCTCGGTTCTGTAGTTTTATCTCCTCGAATTTTTGTCTGACTGCCTTTGCGTATTTCCACCTCAGGCCCAGTCCTAGACTATTGTGATTGAGGAGCTGGCATTAATATATGTTGAGTGGTCACTTAACTGCCTTCAAGACTTAGACTATAATATAGGCTACAGTTTGTAATATATATATAGTTCAACAAGTTGTGGAGTCTTCCCTTAATCTGTTCATTCTTGGGCAGCATCTGCAGTGTGCTGTTTAAAACCAGGCATCCCATGATGTGCAACTGAAACAGCTGTATGCTGTTCCAGTGACAGAACTGACACACCGTTATTGCGTTTAGTTCTGAATCTCCACAGCCTTTTTCTTTTCTGATAGCCCACAGTGAGGAAGAGACTGGAAAGTCGGAGAGAGAGGGGATAACATGGGGCTAAAGGCCATTAAGTCAGAGTCAAACCTGTGGTGCCGCGAGTTGACCTGAATCTTGATGGTATGAGCTCTATCAGTTGAGCCCCTGGGACACCTTTCAATTGCAAACACCAACAGAAGTGCAGTCTGGGCACTACATAATGCATTATCTCTCAGCACATGCAGCTCAGTCTACTGCTCATTTAAACCAGCTCCCTTGTAGAGTATAACTGGTTTGGTTTCACTTTACTTCTATTATTCACAGCACTTTGACAACACGAACATGGGCACAGACTAGACTAGAAGAATATTAAAGACAAAAAGGAGATAGTGGAAAATGAGCAAGCAGAGTTTCCATGGTAATGGTAAAAAACATCAGGTTATGATGGCCATCTTCATACCCACCTAAATATAATTGGCATTACCAGTAAATTCATGCAAACGAATGAACAAACTGCTGCTTGTTAGGGAAGAGAACCATGACCTCCAGTAGCTCAGAGCAGTCTGTCTGGATCCCTGCTTCCCAGCAGGAAGCATGCATGGATCCAAATGGTACTTTTCTACTGATCTGCACGTGACAGTTATCAGAATGCAGACGTCGTGCATGCAAGTAAACTTGCATGTAAACAATGACGGTTTCACACAAAGGGGAGGGAATTCACTGAGCATTCGAATTTATTACACCTGATTTGATACATTGAGTAATACTGAGAGTAAACATAACTGTTTATGAGAAAACTCCATAGGCAACCTGTAACTGCTGCCTGAGCTAACATGATGAAGCTCCATTCTACCTCACCAGGTTTCAGTACAGAGCCACAGCTCACCCTCCCTCATGAGAACTGGATCAGCTCTCTCTGCAGAGCCTACAATCTGAGATGTCTCTCTCACCCCGGTTAAAAAAAAATCTTTTTATATGCACATTGTACTATAAACGAACAAGGCAAAGGGACACTTTTGATTCATATGAGGGTGAGAATGGGTCTCCGCACAGGATTTGATTTCTTTAATATACTTGAATGTTGCTAATCAGCTAGCAGCAAAATGGGAGATGAGTAACAACTGAGATTGTGAAGCATGAACAAAGCTAATCACTTCATTACTCTGCCTGAACTCAAGCGGTACTTATCAGGTTTCAGCACAGAGCCTCAGCTCACCTGAAATTCACCTCACTTGTGTAGTTCCTTCTCCCCCAGCTCACTCCTCTGCTGAGCTCACAGTCCTTGATGTTCTTCTTACGTGTCCACATTCACCATCTCGTCTGAATTTAGCATTTTTCCTACTTTTAATAATAGTTCATGTGTCAACTTCGTTCATGAATGTATCACCGAGAATTCCTATACTGACTGTCGCTAATAAAACTGAGGTATCTCATATGATGCTCCACTTTCCTCATCTCACACAGGGAACATAAAGTTAAAAAAAAATTATTCAACCCTGGCATTAAATTAAAAGTGAAATCTTACTCTTCGGCTCATCAAGTGTTTGTCTGCAGGCACTTTAGTCAAAGCAGTGAAGAGGGTTAACGTTAGGAAATAATTGGCTTCAGAGTAAAAATAGCTTAGGTAAGCTGTACTTTGTACCTCTGTAGCCATATGATTAGATCTTCAATTGCAGGCTGTTTTATGAGAATAAGCTGTTCCATGTTCTTTCCCTTCTTGGATGTTCCAGTTTCCAAGATGCATCTTTTGGAATCAGAGCTGCTTGTAGATATGAATGGTTAAGGTATGTGAGTCAGCCCTTTAACTTCCTGTCTTTTGAACTCCACACCTACACTTTGTAACACAGGCATTTCCATTTGAAATTGTATTTTTTCATGATTCTCAAATCAGAAATAAAAATAGCTCGGTGACATGAGTAGTGTAATTTTTCCTTTAAACTTGGGAGAGTTTACTCATCTGACACCTGATGAATAAAGTGTGCAAAATGAGTGAAATTGGTAGTGCATCTGTAAACACAAACAAATAGGCTTCATATAAAAACAAAAATCCTATATTTTATAATATTTAATTTTTGAAGTCAGTTTCTCACTCACAATCTCACCATTTTGTGTATGTTATTTTACACTTTAAAAAAAGCTTGTGTATGTACAACAATTTCACTTTTACATATAAAGTATTTTTGAGTTCATATAGATGTACATATAAACACCTGTATGCAGTCGCAAAGGAACATGCTGTGATTCATACCTTATGGAGGCTGATGACTTTGTTCGCATCGTGAGTGAGACATCTCATCTCGTGTCAGTAATTAGCTGTGTGACTGTGAATCCATTCAACACCACAGTGTTAGAGATGGTGTGAGGTGGTGCAGAAAGGGAGCAAGATAAGAGAAAGGAGGCAGACGAGCAGCCAGAGAGAGTGGGATGAGAGTGATGTGAGAGGAAGGCGTGAGAGTGAAAGTACAGATGGAGGAAAGAGGTGAGAGTGACAAAAAGGTGGTAGAAAGGCACAGAGGAGGAGAGGCAGCGAAACAGACGGCTGCACGTCGAGCAGCTGAAGAGGGTAGTTAAATTCAACAGCTGAAAATGAGGGCCTGCAATCTGAAGCAGACGGCCATGTGAGGGAATAGTAGCTGTGTGTGTGTGTGTGTGTGTGTGTGTTTGGACAAGAGGTATATGTCCATCCATACTTGTGTGTCTAATGTAACAAAGCTGTCTACTTGAGTGGCATCAGGCCACAGTGAGGGCTCATTTAGTTCATTCATTCATTCATTCATTCATTCATTCATTCATCCTCTACAGTTTATCCATTTCCAGGTCACTGGGGGTGCTGGAGCCAATCCCAGCTCACACTGGGTGAGGGTGGGGTACATTTCATTTAGTGTTCCCAGTAAATGCACCATGTGGGGTATTTACTTCTGGAAAGTGGCTTTGATTATCTTTCACACACACACGGCACTATTCTCATTGGTTGAGGGTCATTTAACAGAGAGAGACGTGTCGATGGAGCACGGGAATATAAAAAGACACAGGGAGCAGACGTCCAGCAGAAACAAATATTAATTAAATGCTTTAATCATTTCTGCCAAACACATTCTAAGACAGAGGAAGAGAAAAGCTTGAGTTCATTTAATGCTGATTATGAGTCAAATCAGAAAGTGTCCTTATTCAAGCTGACATTTCATCAAACCTTCTTCATGATGTGCTCCTTTTCTCATTACACGTGTGAGACTTTGACTTCTTCTCCTTTAATCCTTGTAAACTCTGCTGCCTGATAGTCTCTCATCGTCTTTTCATAATTTCGCTTATTTTTTGCCCCTGTCTTTTGGTGCAGAGTCTGAATGTCATTTAGAGAGATATTAGGTTTGAGTTTGTATGACTGTACAGTGTTTGTACCCGACAGTCACGGACAGTTTGAGAATCCCGTAGAGAGATTTCCTCAGAGAAAACTAATTACGGTGAGTTTATGGCAGGATGCTGGTGGAAGTAATGGGAAGAACACAAAGGACAGTGGTTTTATAGTATTTAAAGGAAAGTGGGAGAAATTACATGTGCAAGACAGAACAGAGGAGATGAGAGTCTGATACCACGGCTCAGATTTGGCGATACTGCAGTTAAGAGCTCAACTCAGAGTAAATAAACAAAATATGAACAAAAATGAAACAAGAGTACATGTTATTGTACACTGTCAGAAACTCAAAGAAAAAAAGCAAATAATAGAAATATAAAGGTATAATTTGGCAGTTAGATCCCCCCAATGCCAGTACTGTTTGATTGGAAACTCTGAAACAGACTCTAGATCAGCTGGTGGCCGTAATGCATTAAGTCGTTGTTTTCCAACTGCCAGTAGAACAAAAGAAGTTGCACCTTAACTCTCTCTAAGATCAAAACATGTAGAGGTTCTTTGGTAATGTGTCTGAATTCCCATCACTGTCTTTTTTTCCCCCACAGAGTTGGATATCACAGAGTTTGTTTGAATTTGCGTAAATTATTGTGATTGCAACATCATGATTTCCTGGAGGGTTTGACATGTGCTGTAGAGCCTATAACGGCCATCTGTACTGTGCTTAACAGAGCCCAGATTTATTTACCATAGTCAGGATTCATACAGTAACAACATACAGTTGAACATAACTTTAATATCAACCATCAAACGAAAGCAGAATTTGAGGTTTTTATTGTTTTTCTGTGTTGTGTCTTTTAAAAATCGTTTCTGATATTTAATCATTTCTGACAAATGTGGGAGCAAAATAGTTGACAGTGTAATATGACACTAACTTGATCCCTCTGATGAGCCACATTTAATTTTAGATTTTCAAAATGATAATATTCTATTTAAAATTTTGTATAAACGCCTTCTCTCTCTTTTCACCTGGCATAGATTACCTGTGAATGTCTGCTTAAGAAAAGCAACAGCATCTGTCACTTCATCACCAAGAATCCGCTCTGTCTTAAAATGTTCCTGGATAGCGACCTCATGATGAGTATGTGATTGATGTAATTGAAATGTTGCTCACGTGCTGTCACCTACAATCAATATCGGATACCACAGTGAGAAAGCCTATTAACATAGCTGTAGACGTGACTGACAAAACAACACTCATAATGTTGATTGTTTTGGAAGGTGCTGATGAACATCCTAAGTTGTTGACTATATGCTATAAACTCATGCATGCTCTTTGCATTCTCTACTGTCATGGGTGTATGCATAAATGGGATAAAGTATGTGTCTCTTTTCTGTGTCATACACTCAATGTGTGTTGTGGGAAAGGCCGTGCATCCAGCAGCCTTTGCTTTGTGCTTTTGTGCACTATTGTGCACATCTGCATCCATAACCGGGTCACACCCCCACCAGCTCCACACATAGATCCTGTTTTTCCTTCTCCCCTCCTTGACCTACTGAAACATCCCATAATCTCCTTCATCATTGCCATGCCGATGGTGTCGTCACTTCCAAAGGCTCTTCCATATCCCCCCTGACCTCCTGAGCAACCCTGAGGGTGACCTGGAGTTGAACCTGCAACCCTTCTCCCGTTAGGATCAATAGAGAGATCTGAGGGGCCCCGCCAGTGTGCCTAAAGCCCACTGTGGCCCCCCTAGCATACTGATGTGTGTCTGTTTGCTGGGGGGGTTAGGGGAGGTGCTGCTGGAGACAAAAAGAGAGAAAGAGAGCTTTGATAGCACAATGGAAGCAGATTCCTCCAGTAGTTCCATATCATGTGTGTGCATCTGATGTGTGCATGCAACATTTCTTTTAATCCTCTGTTGGTTTTTGGTATGATTTCAAACAGAGTGTCGCTAATGTTTGCAAAAAACCTCATATAGCTTTGTCATCTTAGAGCACAGCAGCACCACTGTTCATGCATTAATTTTGGTTTAATTTTTATAAAATGAATGGTAAATTGTAATGATGTACACAATACCAGTCAAAAGTTTGTACACACTTTCTCATTCAAATGAATAGGAAAGTATGTCCAAACTTTTGACTGGTAGTGTATGTTAGTATATAGTATAACAATAAATAATCCCTTTGCAATGACATAATTCAGCTTCAACACAAATATTTGATGATCACAGAGCAGAGAACCCCTCAAAATTCATCTACAGCTTCTTCCTACTGCAGACAGTTGTTGTGGAGGACAAATAGCATGCATACATGACTGGATGTCATATAGAGCTTGACTACTACACTATGGGAAGCTTTCTCTTTGTGTTCCTGTGGCTTGCCTGTCTCAAGGAGGATACTGAAACTGTTTCACATGGGCCTGTTCACAGGATCACACACTATCAAGAGTGACGCTTTACGTGAAGTTTTATCAGACTGCCAAATGGAATAAAACCAGAAAGATTAGAGGGAGAGCCCCAGAACTGTTGATCATTCCTGGACAACCAGTCCTTACTCCTCACTTCAGGATGCTCTTCTCCATTATTTAATTCTTTTGTTAATTTCCTTTCCTTTGTTTCCTACCTAATGCTCACGAGTTTGTCTTTTTCAACGTCAGCATCAGTATTTACTGTTGTTAATGAGTTATTTTTATTATTTTTTTTAATTTGTATTTCAATGTTAAGTCGTATCTTTGCGTGTATCCACATACATTACACCCACGTGCTGTGTTGCTCTTATTTTATTCTGTTCATCATCTGTCACGTCTGATCTGTTTGTGTTTCTGCAGTTCAGTCCAGGCATCATGAACACAGTACTAAAGGGCACTTTCAATGTGACACTGAACAACCCTCTGGGCCCCTGTGCCCCCCCCCCCCATGTGTATCCCGGCCTTTTAAAAGCCCGCAAGACCATTAATGCTGTTCTACCATCCAACACCTTCATGACCATCCGAACCTCTTAGGGTTCAAGTTGGGGGTCAACTTTTACAGGGAAAAGGTGAGTGCAATAAAAGGTCAATCTTGTGGTCATGACATTATAATTTATATTCTGCTAAAAGATGGGTTTTCATTAATATTTATGGTGATATCCATTTCTATTGAATTCATAATAGATCCTGAGCTTACTTTTAATTATTGAAATATAACTTTACTGAGAGATTTAATTAAATAAACACAATGTACAGAGGTCTAGATATACCAAAAATATATAATAACTATTTTAATTCAAAATAAAGCTGGGGAGGTTTTCCATACCCGTTTTGAGATGAATTGTGATAATGACCGTCACCGCGGAGGCATTATGTGGCGATAATATTTTCAACAGCTTTCTTAGCCTGCTGTGTGTATGTGTGTGTGTGTGTGCGCTGCTGTTTTGGTATCAGCTGATCCTGCCTGCCCTCAAATTTAATTTCACAGTGAGTTTCGAAAATTAGAGCTGCTAACAATGTGTGACGTAAACCTAAAGTTTATCAGAGCAAAGTGCCCACTGACTGACTTGTTTTCATTTGTCTTTTTTAACTGTGTCAGGCAGACGTTTGGAGAAAGACGGCTGCTTTTTAATCAGCATCGCAAAGTGAAATGTCTACAGTGAACTGATGACGCCATCACGCTTAACTTTTGCTAATGACAATCTTGGCATGCTGATTCAGCTGTTTCTGTGCATCAATTTCCTGTCTATACACCACTCTGCCAATCAATAACAAATAAACAGCTATTAATGTGAATATTGCCTGAAGGCACTCCATATTACTGCATATTACTCTTAAAAGGGACATCTCATCTAAAGGGTACAAAAGCACAGAATAAAAACATCCAGTCTGATATCAATGAAGGTAAGATTACAGTTTGCATTATAGCGCACTGCTCAGATAGGCTCATAATAAAACAGCTAAGTATCTAAGTTTGATTTGGACTCACACAGTCTGCATCTTAACTTGTCCAAACTCATTTTTAATTTAATGACAATGAACGAATTTACCAGACAATTAGAAAGAAATGCCTTTAAAATACATAACGATTTGTAGCCATACATTATTGCTCTGCATACATAAATCATGAAGACATTCATTATGTATATTTGTGCTGACCACCAGAGAAACAGGTGAGAAAGTCACATAGACTCTTAATTCATGTCCCAGTTCCATGTACTCTTCTCATTTATCAAATTAGCCACAGCCTTTCTTTCAAATGCATCCACAAACACACACACACACACTGTACTGTACTGTGTACAGGTACACACATCCAAACCAGGAAAAACAACTGGATGTGAAAGTACTTTCTCCATATAAACACAAACAAGGACATTAGGTGTGATGACTGACTTGTGATGACATCAGTAAATGCTTTAGATTTCATTTTGAACTGAACAGGCAGAGGAATGACCTGAGGTGTGAGGTTTGTAGAGCAGTGATGGGCAAAGCATAAAACACTGATTCACTTTGAAGCTAAGATCAATACAAATCACACATGAAGTGGTTTCAATTTAATCTTTTAAAAGAAATGGTAAAGTTGTGTTTAGGAAGTCAAAAAATGAACATTTGCTTCACTGTAACACAAGATTTTTTCATCTTGGTAACCTCAACTGAGCAGTCTCACCTACAGCACATTAAACTCTAGTGTGAACCTGTTTTTCTTTATTTCAGTAACTTTCAGAAATCCAAAGGTCTATGACTGCATTGCAGATTTAAAACATTGATGCTTTTGAAAGTTAAGTACCAGGGTTTGAAAACCTAAAAAGGGAGACAAATGCTTTAAAAGAGCTGAGGGGTGAAGGAGGTTAAGTCAGTTCCTGAGCTTGTGCATGTGGTATCTGAGAAGAAGAAATGCTTGGCGCTGATGAGGTAATGCAGATGGTCCCAAGTGTTGGATAAACTGCCTTTAACTGCCTGTTATTTAGAGTAGTGGATTTATGCTGCTTTTCTCGCTGATTACGATCCATAAATCAGATATTCCTGGGCGTGTGTGTGTTCTCAATCCTTCAAAACTAAGAGAAAGGGAACAAGCAGATGCACAGATGACACCGTTACTGCAGATGTTCTTGTTACAATTTCATTGCAATTTAAACTAACCTTTCCAATGTTGCCCCCCACCCCTGCCCTCCACCTGCTTATCCCCACTTCCTGTTGAAAATGTCACAGTAAACGTTCGATGCAACAGGTTCGATGGAGAACGTGTTCTGTGATTGCTCCTCTGGGCAGTTTAGCCTACCTCCTATCGTCATTCAGCTGGGAGCAGAGAGGAGGGAGACAGGTGGGAGACGGGGGGCATTCTGCAGAAAATGTGGAAACACGTGGAAGAATATTGAGCAAAGTGGAGACGGACGAAACTAGGAAAAAAAATTACGTGATGGAAAAAGGAAAAAGGCTACTGGTCTATTGGAGGGTGGAGAATAAAAACAAGAACTAGTATATGGGCAGAGGAAAGAGGAGAGAGTTGAAAGAAAACAGGAGGAAGATGAAGAAAGAAAGGCACAGGGCGGGGGGGGTGTGGAAGCCATGGTGTTATTTATGCCTCCCTTGGTACTCGTCTTTACCTTTTTTCCCCCCTCCAAGCTGTTTTACATCTGCGATCTAATTAAATCAAATAAATCACAGTACACACACATGCATACAAGTACACACATAGCCGCAACAACCTCTCTTGATTCTGGGATTGTGAACATCTCCTCCCACCACCTCCTCCACCCAAGACTGAATAAATCTCGATTATGGTGCATTACACGGCACATCATTCATGTTGTTTATTGGTCTAAAATATGCAAACAGACCAGGGGCATAAAAGTGATCGATGCTCAAATGGGCCCTTTTTTCTGTTCTCTTCTCATCTCTCACGCAAGACCAAGCACCGTCACTTACACATGTCTTGTGTGGGATGAAGACATATTGTACTATGTCCTTACTCTGTTCTTTCATGATGGCTATTTATATTGTCTTTGTGCCTGAGCATCCAAAAGGAAGGATTTTTATTATCTCATTTACTAAAGCACTGTCTCTGCTGCAGAGCCATTATTAAATCTAATTAGCTCTGCCAAACCTTGAAGCTGTCCCTGAGAGATCTCTTGATAATTGTAAAATAGAGGTAAGCTGATCAGTGTTTTTACTGGTTACAGTGGGACTCTAATACATGAAACACATGCAAATAAGTAGCAGCTGCTAAAGCTGCAGTTTGTTTCCAGGAGATAATTGTTTGGGCATGTGTTGTCCAAATATGTTGTTAGGGAATGCATAATTATTTTTTTGGCCCAATTAAGCTTGAAATTAATATTTATACTTCACGATAATCATAGTTTTGTAAAGTCACACCATTTCACACCATTTCACTTCAAGAAGAAACACATAAATCTGTAGAACTATGATGTTAATGGATTATTCAGTTTTGTCTGTCCACTTCCTCTTCCATCTTCCTATTGATGCAGTGATAATAAAGATTTCAGTGAATTGCTCTAAATAGTTGACTTATTTTAAGTATACAAAGATTTATAACTAGCTAATGAGTTTGATAGTCTAATTGTTGAGTGTTGTGATAAGTAAAATTTTGTACCTGAGGTTACAGCTGTGTCACAATCATAACGCTATATAGTAAAATATATGCTGAGACTATAAATAACCCGTGAATAGTTTGATGCACTGAGATTGCCACCAGGTCAGTGTACATGTAAGTATTTCTCTGCTAAAAGTGAAAGTCGTTGGTGAAACTCACCAGAGGTCAAACTAGTTTTATCAGTCCTTTGCTGACCTTAAAGCTCATTTCGTCAATACATGTAAATGTAAAGTCCTATATTTAACCACAATCATCTTGACATGACAGCTACAGGCTCGCAAACACAGCTCAGTGCAAAACCAGATTAGCCGGTGTCTTTAATTAAAGGAGATGTACAGTAGTGCAGAATAATCAATGTGGAGGTTAACAAGTGCTGACAAGGGCAGAGAAGACAGCAAGGCTTCATTTAGATACAGTGAGAAAAGCCATACAGTGGCAAACCCTTCTACCTTCTACCTTTAGTCCTGGAGCTGTGCTGGGTTACTCTTTTCTTAATGTAGTGCACAAGGGCATGATGGGTACCTCATGTTGTGGTTGTTTTATTTACCGTATTGTAGATTACTTGTAAAATACAGCTTGTTAACACAAGAGATGATTTCTTTCTTGCTATTGTGAGCATCCTGGTACACTCGGCACACTAGCTGAGCTGAAGTTACTGCTTTGGACCGAAAATCCACTTCACACAGCTCAACAATTCAAGAGAATTGGAACCAGGAACCTGCTGCAAATGGAGTGGAAAAGGTTAAGTCATTCATTTGACTGTTCTCGTTGTTAGAATTCATCCAGGGAATCAAACAAGCCTGATATTAAACAACAGATTTTTATAATAAAAGTTTTTTAAAAATGGATCTCACCAAGATCTGTTATCTTGAATATGAAACAAACACTGCGCTGATTTTTTTTTTTTTTTTCTCATCCTCAGGATGTGAGCTACTGCTTAATCACAATAATGAATAAAACCTTTGGCATTGTTTACTTAATTCTGATCAGAACTACTACACACACAGACACACACACACATATATATATGTATACCACAAATGTTTTGTCAATGACTGTAACTGTACTGTTAAAGCTCATTATTTATTATTATTTATCTATCATTTTACAGGTAGGCTACTAAAGCTTAAAGAATTGGTTAGCTGCGGCGATTAATGTGAAAGAAAACCAAGAAGATGAGGAGTATGAAGTGGGACTGATCAGGGACAGTCCACCTTTTTAAATGGCACTTATAAACGAAAGTATTAGGGTCAGTTGTCCAATCAGGGCGTCTTTCCTGGTGTATCTAGGCAGAAAAGAATTCAGATGGCTCACTCATTGGTCAGGAGTTCATAAAAATAAAAAAATAAAAAACCGACAACAAACACAAAAACTTCCTGACCGAGGTGTAAAAAATCTGTTCTCATGCTGGAGGAAGTGAAACAGGACTGAAGGCATACAGGACCCGACTAATTCCAAGAGATGGCAGTAATGAGACTCCACGGAAGTCAGCGGCCATTAAACCTCACCGAAGAAGGGGAAGAACAAGAAGAAGGAGGAGGCGCAGCATAGATTGATTCGTAGAAGAAGAAGTGGCTGCAATTAATTTCACCTGACTAAATATGCAATTGTTGTTGTTGTTTTAATGAAAAGGCTCTTTGATAAATGGGCACACACTAAGGGAATACAAATAATCATTCACGACTTCAAGACTCTTCAAGTCAGCGCTATTTTTCCAGCCGGCAGTTTTCAGGTTAATTTGAATCCAATTTTTGTCATCATTGTTAATGTTAAATGGATTAACAGTGGATTTTCAATATTGTCAAAGGCTTAAACATGAATGTTTTGTACATGTGCTTTCAGTTTCTAATCACAGTGGGGACATTTCGTTGTTGGAGCAGCACAGAGACAGAAAAAACCTCAGAGAAAAATTGAATAGGGTTTAAAAAAAAAAGACTAAAAATTAAATAAGGGATAATATAGAGGAACCTTTTGCAACCCCGGCCCTTACACCAGGCTCCTTCACCACGGTCGATTAGAGTTTCCATGGTCAAAATGAAAGTGTGGACATTTTAATGACGTATTGATCACTGATATGGAAATGTCTGTTTTTTAATTTAGAAATCCGGCCACTTCAAGCCGAGGAGATGAGGATTTACCAGTAAACAACCAGAAAAGCTGTCACAGCAGCCGGTGTAGTCGGACAGTGCAGCATCTCCTTGAAGGAAAGGTCAAATAACGTGAGTCACGTTCATTTTCTATCAGCCTCTCTGCTTTTGTGTGTCTGTCCTGCTACTTCCCTCGCTGATGGTTGAATGTCTGTGTATCTAAAATGCTGGCTGCATTATTATTTAAAGGGAATTCTGTGTGTTGCATTGTAAATGCTCTCTGTTAAAGCCCCTGCTTGCATTTATTGCAAATTGCACAGACACTTGTTGAATGTGGGAACTGTGAATGTGACTGCATGTCTGCTTGTTGCTTTTCAAGTCTTGACATATTGGGAACTTCAGTAAAAACCTGAATACAGCGAGGTCTTTCATGCTTCCTTTGGTATGACAGGCTCACTGTAGATGATATTTTGCAAGTTATACACAAGCGCTCATAACTTTTGGAGTGAACACAAACTTTTTGGTCTGTGAATGTTTTCCATTCTCAATTGTGATGCTGACCTGTAACGTATAAGCCAAACAAGGAGGAGGGCAATGTATTAAAAGGATGACATCAGAGAAACTGACCACTGACTGTAACCCTGTTGTCTAAAAGTTTAGTGAAAATTATTAAGTGTTTTGTTATATTACACCAAATCTTACACAGTACAAGGAGGCTTCTTCAAACTGTGAACTTGAGCTTTCTCTGTCTCCCTTACCCTCTGAACCTCTGCAAGTGGTTTTAATTTAAATACTGAATGCAGAATTTTTATTTAAAACCTTGTGCTTATGCAGTAGTGCTCTAGTTTTGTTGTTGTGTTCATTGAATGCATGGTGTTCGTATATACCTATGTTCATCTGTGTAAGAGAGAAGATGAGAAAGAATGGCTGCTGTTGCACATTGGCGTGAAACTGCCAGAATATCGTCTCACACTCCAGGTTTTTGTGTGTGCGCGCGCCCGCACGCTCGTGTTCGTGTGTGTTATTGTGGCATATTGAATCCATCCCTATGCTCTGTTTGCTCCAGTGCAGCGTTAGCCTCAGGGCCACTCATCTGTCTTCCTGGTCTTTGCTGGGGGGCACAGCTTCGGTGATCCTGATTGGCAGTCATTACCAAACCCCAATGGGAGGACACGCCTCATTGGTCCAGAGCAGATTTGAGGACAGGTTGAAATGAAGGATAAAAAAGTGTCTGCATGTGTGGGTTTTATTGATGAAAAATAGGTGCAGTTTGGCCGCTGACTCACTTTTCTGTGATTCATGCACATACAAAGAAGGAGGTTTGAAGAAATGAGATACAAATACATGCACACATAGTCACAGTCTGGATTCAGATATTAAATCAACCATGTGTAGTTTTGTGCTGTTTACGTTTTTGCATTTGAAACCTTCTATGTGCTTTTGCAGCTGTGGTCTGTGTACTCCACATCAGCTCTCGTGTGTGTGTGTGTGTGTGTGTGTGTGTGTGTGTGTGTGTGTGTGTGTGTGTGTGTGGGGGGGGGGGGGGGGGGGGTAGTCTGGGTCTGGGTGCACCTTTCTTCATGCCTTTTTAAGCAGCGAGGCACTTTAAATGGAAATGTACTTGACATTTAGGAGGAGATGTAATCAGCGCCCATTAAAAAGCAACTGATTTTCTCTTCGTAGCTTCTTTACTGCCTTCTTTCTCCCCCTGCTTCACCCTGCTCTTCTCTCTTTTTTTTTTTTTTTCCACCTTACCACAGTATATATGATATATATATTTATCTTTTTTTTTCCTCCCTCCCTACTTTTGATTTATTTACATTTATTCCACATTCGGCTGCCCTACGTTCTTTCTCCATTTCAATCTAATTTACCTGTACACTTACTCCCTCCTTCCCCTTCTCTTGTGTGTCTCCCCAATGTCAAGCCATTGTAGTTCAAGAATAGATATCTGATTTCATTTTCACATTTTGTCGTCTTCATCTTCTTATCATTATCGAGACTCAAACAGACAGCAGGAGCCGTGACCACGGAAAAGTCATTCAAAACAGTGAATCATAGGGAGAGGCTGTCTGTTTGGAGGTGAGAGGTTGAAGACGGCAAACGACACACAAACAAATATGACTGCTGCACTCTCTCATCATAAGTCAGTACAATATTGTAAAACATGCCGTTGACCAGATTAGTAACAATTTCCATAATACAAATTTTCATACTTATGTTATACTTACTTTAGAATATACTTTTGATGATTCTGATTGTTACTCACCCATTTTATCTGCTTGTGAGTGTTCGATTTTTTTTTTTTTTTTTTTGTGGAAACTTCTGCTGGCTATTAGTGTTTACCTCTTTGGTGTTCGGTTTCATATTTTCAGGACATTGTTTGGTTATCAGCTCTTAAGGACAAGAAATTTTGCTTTCTGATAATTTGGGCTATTATGGAGCTGGGGGGTATGACCAGAATTCTATATTACGGTATTTTTATGAATTAATCCAGTTTCACAGAATTTTTTTTTTTTTTTTTTTTTTTTTTCATGCATGATTAGGTTTTGACCACATTTTCCACTGATTGAGAAAAGATTTACTGCATACTGGCTAAGAATAGCCTATTCCAATCCATGGTCATGCCTACAGGTTTGCATGGCCCCATAAAGTGCTGTCTGTTCGTCTGTCCTTTAGCTTTGTCGGTTTTACCTGACGGTGTGGAAGGTGCAGATTTTAGTTTCATAGCTACATGTATGACGTTTGCAGCAAAAAAAACCAACAACAACAAAACAACAAAAAAAAAGCGTGAAAATCAGTTCAGTATTCAGTGAGTTATGATTGATAAAATACGCTGATAGTTTATTGCGCCTGCCAAACAGTCCTGCTCACTCTGCTACACCCTAAACTTAACCCTAACCGGTCCAAGATAGCGGCCCCACGGCTCGTCAGTGCAAATAGGCAGTTAGCAGTCGATGTGGCGTCTATTCTTTGTCCATGTCCACCACGCTCAGCAACTCCACTATTATTTCCGCTCTGTTCAATGCGTGTTTAGCGGTGCAGCAATGAAAAGGGTCCCCTGTGAAACAATTTACCAACATGCTGTGTTCCGGACATTTTTAAAACCGGTGTTGCCAGTATATGAAAAATTCATATCATAACAAATATAAAAACTGGTTTTCGGTACGAACCGGTATACCGCCCAGCACTACGCTATTATAACTTTACAGTGAGTGTTACTCAACTAATGCCAATTCCCGTTATGGACTCTTTTTATGGTTTTCTCAGGGGAAGAAATTGTGAGAAATACACGTCACTGTGGAATTTCACTCCATACCAAGAGTCCAATGCAGAAAGATATTCAATTAATAATGATTAAATGTCTTTAATGATATAAAAGCTGCAAATCTGCATATTAAAACAGAAAATCCTCACAGATGAGTTGCTCCAAACAGAATCCAAATTATGTTTGGTTTAATTTCTCTCCATCAATTTGATTAGAAGTTCTAAAAGAACCTTTTATATATATATATATATATATATTTTTTTTATGTGTGTGTGTGTGTGTGTGTGTGTATGTATATTTGTTGGTCATCCATACTGCACTGTGGTCGCTATTCAACAGGTAAATAAATTACATTATATCTCTTCAGTTTTTTCCGTTGGTCTACCTCCTCTTTCTTCAGCTCTGCATGTTGTACCACCCACTTTTTTTAGTTTAGGTGTCCAGTACAGTACCTGCTGGGTCCTGTGTTTGTTTTTCTTTCTATGCTGGTTGTCAAACATGGAGTGATTTGGGTCTGTGAAAAGTAATTTGACATCATAGCTATAGATTGTGTTAAACATAAGACACCTGTGAGCCAATCAGTGTTTGGGGTATGAGTCATGCTTTCCTTGGGAAACTCTGAATTTCATTTTCACTGAAAAACATGCAGACACATACACATTGCTCCTGTGATTTGGAAAGTGCACTTGGCCATAGTACGACTTGGCAAATATTTGGGTGATTTACTCAGACCTAATTTACACTTTATTATGTGCATATGTGTGTTTTTATTTCATGTACTGTCCCCCAGGTTTTGGCATGGAAGATTTGCTGCTGCTGCTTTTTTTTTTTTTTTTTTAAGTAAGATGTCTGTCAGTTGATTGAAATTTGTCAGGACAGAATGGAAATGGCAAAATGTTCCTTATTTCACTGAATCTCTTTGACCATATGCAAAGCGTCTTGACAAGCGGTCTGTTGTCTTCACTGTCCCCTCTGTTTGTTTTCATCAGTAGATTGTAGTTAAAGAATAGAGGTCTGATTTCATTTGCACTGTCTTCAGTGTTCATTTTGATGTCATTATCAAAACGCCTTCTCAAACAAATTGTGGAAGGGGTGAACAAACGATAATAAATATAGCATCCCGATTATCATATCCTGATTACTGCTTGATTTGAAAATCCTGAAAACCTTTTTAGTTGATTCTCCACAGACTCGTCTATCACTTTTGATGTGCACTCCTAAAAAACTCCTTGTTTAAGCAAAGAGTGGGGAAAAGTCAAATGAAGTTGGATTCCCCTTTTCAACATGGTTTTCATCTGCCTCACTCTTAAAAACCTATTTTCCTGCCTCTTTCAAGTTATGTGACAGAGAGGGAATCAGTGAGAAGACAAGTTCATTTCAGTTCACTCTTCAAGTCAAAACAACAAACAGTTGTGCTGTTCGCTCAGGGATCCTCAGAAGAGTGTTTGAATAATAGAAATTATGAAAACAGGTGGGAGAACATATCATATTAATTAATGATCAACAGTGGAGAAGTGAGCACATGTCAGCGTAGCACAGATGCCTTAGTGGGACTGTGGATACATTGTGATTTCAGATAAGAAGATGAGAGTCTTACGGAGGGAAAACAGAATCTGAGTTGGAGCAAGCAGAGAGGTCAAATGCTCGAGGGTAAAGGACAATATAAACCATCAAATATCTGCAAAGGCAGGTCAGCTGAACTCTCTAATAAGAGTGAGTCAGTGGATATCAGTGTTCGCTTGTCTTTGCATGTCAACTGTGAAGTGAAGGGGAAACAATTTGGCAGATAAGACCTGTAAACATATTTTCCATGGACTTGCATGCTACCTCAAAGGTTAATCTGATTTTCCAATTCCATGTCCATCTTGCCGTGAAAAGTGACTTGGCTGTCATTTTCTGGACCTTAAGCCAGATAATAATGTTCCTGTGGAAACACAAAGCAACATGTACTTGAAAGGAAATATGAATTTAATCAGTTTCTCTTCATCCGTCTCTCCATGTGAGATTGATGGACAGAGATGGCATGAATGACTTGAAGGCACCAAGCAGATTGAAGGTCAAGTGGATTTCATTATTTCACATCCAAACATTCTGGAGGATGTGATCTTCTCTTCAACCTCTGATTATTTAATTTTGCTGTCAGCAATCACAATAATTTTTTTCCCCCATCTTCCATCTGCTCTTGGTTTTCATCTGTGAATATTTCTTTGTATAAGTGCTTGTGCAATCATGTATGAGTTTGATTTCAGGATTAACAATGATAAACACTGGCTGTGACCGTAATTAAGAAGCCAGGACTACTCGCACAGTAAGTTAAATAATTTACACCAGTGTCAACAAAGCACTTTATAAACTTAGATTTAAAAAATTTTTTTGGCAGATTGAGTTTTTGTTTGAAATGTTTTTCCTTTTTGTCATCCTGTATCCAAAACTGATTTGCTGCCAATGAGTGATTTTTTTTTTTGGCCTTTTTTCATGAGTTGAATGCTGATGGTTTTATTCCCTTCGTCTTAACATAAATAAAAGAGTAAAATTCTAAAGGAAATATTAAAAACATTCAGTTGTAACAACTGCAAACCGACAGACTGTCAGGCAGATATTGGAAAGCTACATGGCATTTAATTCAGGTAATTTTTGGCAGAAATACTTTGTTGGCAGAAATGCTTGGCTGCCTAAAAATGTCCTGTAAAATAGACTGCAAAAGGTGCTGCAATTTTCCTCTCTGTCTGTCACTGGCAGCAACATTATACATGTTGCAGTCCAAAGTTTCACAGGTTGCGATGAACACAGTTCGAGTTTTCTGTATGATCGGTCAATGTTAAGAGAAATCCATCAATTGAATCAGCATTTTTAAATTTTTTTTTTTTTATTGATCCTACATACAAACTTTGTGAAAGATGAATGCCTCCGCGTGTGCTTGGTACAAAGGAGAGATCTGCACTGACTTCTTTTGGCCACTTTAGGGCAGGGACCATAATCTGATCATGTTATATGGACCTACTATATATATATTATTACTCTTAAACAGATGCTTCCTGTCACATCCAGCAGATATGGAGCCATGTGGTTGAACTGATCTGCCTGGTCACCAGGACAAAGAAAAGCCAAGATTTGCTCTCCTTTGGTCTCCATCAGCTCCTGAGCGTCTTATAGTATCTACACTTTAGCAGGTTCTCCACTGATTACAATTTCATTCTCAGTTTTTGGAAGTTTTTGTGTCTAACAGTCCAGACTCCATCCTGTCTTTTCCAGAATCTGATGCTTGCCTCATCTACGTAAGCACAATAGATTAATTTTTTAGAAGGTGTAATATAAATGAATGAATACAATTCAAAGCATGATGATGATGATAAACTAACAGAGAAACTAGAAAAAAAAAATTCTGGTTGTTAATCTGCCGATCCAGCAGACAAACAGCAGAAAAAAACTGAGATATAATCGAGGAAAATGTGGCATAAAAATAGGCCTCAAAATTGAAATAAACAACAGATGTCAATTAAAAATTTGGCATGTCCTGCACTATAACATGTCTGCTGCGCTGCACACTGGGGCATTGTTCATTGAGTAAAGACAAATATGTTGTAATAAAAGACGACATTGTTGTAAAGTAAATACATGTGAAAATATTAACTTGTCATAAAAGCTCAGACAGTATTCGGCTAATTTTAACATTATTTTTAGTGTTGACAGCTCATTTATCACTAAGACTGCTGTAGGACTCATACAAGCCTAAGAATCAGGACCTTGTGCTGTGCGTGCATGTATATGTGCTCCATTTTATTCATTTTTTTTCTCTGAATGAAAGTGAGTCTAATGTAAAGTGGTTGCTGTGCACAACTACATTCACAGTGCTATTTGTCTTCACAAAGTGCTTGGTCAGGACACGACTGTGTACCGTACACACACTGTATAGGTGTTTTCTAGTGTCAGCAAATGTATATGCAAACATACAGAGTGCAGAAGAGGCCTTCTCACTCAAACACATGCACAGACATTAGAGTCATGAGTCTTCGTTAGCAGCTTCTTATTTTATTGAGATTTTTAGGGGAGATAAATTGGTAACATGTAGCATCTTTGAATATGTGCACTGGTTTCAAGTGACTAAAGGCCATCTTACTAATTCCTACCGATTTTACCAATCACATTGCACCTGCAGATGAAAGCTGGTTATACTGAGCTCCCAAAAAACACATTCACATTTTTTGCATGAGGAGTCTGGGCTATTTAAGCCATTGCAACTGTTCTGAATCTAAGCTGGCAAGCAACTATATCAACTACAAAATCACCTTTGAAGCAAACTTCACTGTTCAGACTTGCATATACGATGTGTTGCAGTGTGAGCGTGTTGTACTGTAGTTTAGAGTGACTCCAGTCAGTAGGTGGAGACAAATCAATCCCATGTGACAGAAAAAATCTGATATAAAGTGAAAAAATATTACAATAACAGTCTTCGGAACAGTCAAAGATAGTGTGGAGAGACTCACTTGGGATAAACCATTAATGCATGACACACATCAAACCTGTGGATCCCATTCCAACGAATAAAAGGTCTGAATTTGTCTGGGCTCTGCTGCACAATGGTAAGACAAAGTGAAAAATCGACAAACTGAGCATTGTGGATGTAATCTTACTGAAGAGCTGCACCAGGCCTCTTTTTAAAGCTCCTACTCAGGTAAAGTCATCATTGTATGAGGACATGGATAGACATAGGCCTGTCTCTCATGGTTGTGTCAGACAACGCTGCTATAGGTCAGTTAAAGAGGTTGATGTTGGGCTGCTTTGTTATTGCTGGAGGAACGCACTGTAACCATCACTGTGGGCGAAGGGACATGATCTATACCTCCGTCTATCCATCTGTCAGCTATACTGCAGGACAGCTGGAGCCAGTCAAAGCTGACTTTGGATGAGAAGTGAGATACACCCTGGATAGATCGCAGTCAGTCTGTCACAGGGCAGAATTTTCCATAAGCATGATAAATATTTATTGTAATATGTCATTATATGAATGCTACAGCAATATGAGTAATAGATGAGGCTAGATCTGCCTGCCGTCCCTGAATTAACCTATTCAAATGCAACTGAATGAATAAAGTGGGAGGAAATGACAACTACACAAACCTTGACCCTTAGTCTTCTACATTATGTCGATTTTTACCTCATTATCATGCCATTGCCATGTTTGTTTTTGTTTTGTTTTTTTTAAACATTGACCTAATAATTTCATCAAGGAATAGTAAACTGTGTCATTCTAAAGACATTCAGAAATTTTTTCCAATGTTAATAATATCTAGCATTTTTGAAGAAGCTAGATCTGTTGGCTATCGATACTGTGGCTGCATTGCTGTGAAACCTCTTCAGACTGGCAGTAATAATGCTGCTCTTTGTTACTCAACTATGCAGTTTCATCACATCCAACCCATATGACAGAGTATGTATATTTTCATATCATTCTCAACCATCTATCCAATTCTGCTTTGCAATCTGCAGGTGTAAGCCGGCACTTCTGACATTTGTCTCGGAACTGGGTTCTGAACCAACCAACTCTATCTAGCATCCAAATAGCTGATAGGCCAACTCCCATTACTAATAAAAATTGAAAACTGACACACTTGTGACCTGCAGCACTTTAAATAACTTCTTCATTTTGGCTGGATCTCCTTCCTTGTGACATTTTAAAAAAGGCTCCAAGCCTATAACCACATCTTACAGATATTTTTTTATTTTTATTTTTTTTTTAACTAGCAGTTAGCAGCAACAGTCAGTTGCTGTCCTCAGAGACTAAAGCCCCCTTTGGATGGGATTAACATTACAGGAGGGTGGGGGGTGGTGGTAAATTTTCATTATGCTCCACAGTAATTGAACTCATAGCTCTGGACTTCCACTGAATGAAGCCAGAAGTCGAAGCCAGTGTCTACCATGTGAGGTAGACACTGTCAGGTGAAGCGGCGCTATCAGGCGGACAAATCCTAATATATTCAGTATTTTTCATTTTATTTCATTAAGTGTGATTGACATTTACCGTAACATTAACAACACAATAGCATAACCATTAACTACAGCTCTAACATCACCACGAGTGTCTGTACTTAAAAATTTTGCCAGCTACACAAAGGTCCACACACAGTTACAATGTATTTCTTTTTTTTTTTAGTCTAGAACAGGGGTCGGCAACCTTCAGCATTAAAAGAGCCATTTGGGCCATTTGCCACCAAATAAAACTCACCTGTAGCCACAAAACCTATTTGACTGCTATAATGAAGATAGTTTCATTACAGTTAGTCTGTGTATATAAAAACTGTAGTTTGTTGCAATTATGAAAAAAAAGAACTACTTTCTATTTTCCTCAAACTTTTGTTTCTTGGATGTATCCATGGTTAGCATACCGGTGGTTGAGAGCTCAAAATAAATCACCAGCCTGTCGGCAACAGGTGACACAAAAAAAGTGGGATGCATATTTTGATCGATTTAAAAAAAAAAAAAATAAATAAAAAAAAATAAATAAATAAATAGAAATAAATAAATATATATATATATATATTTTATATATATATAAAAAATTATATTTCAGTGTTGCAAAATCACCTATATCTCCAGAATCATAACTATTACATTGAAAGAATTTAAATTAATTAACTCATTAATTTACATTTAAATTAAATAGCCATTATTTATTAACATTATTTTCCTCAAAGCCACAGGGAGCCACGGCAGAAGGATGAAAAGGCTGCGGTATAACCATAAATATTAAGATAATCAATTTAAAAGAACACAGCTCGGCAGATGGTTTGTCTCTGATACTGTATGAAGAATAGATATAATCTCATCAGTCGGCAGCTCCAGCACTTCTCTTATACTGCATTGTACAAATGCAAACTTTTGTGTGACAGTTTATAGGAAACCAGCAGGGAAGCTTATGCCATTTCTTTTTGCTGAAAAAAGTACTTGACAGTAAATAGTTCTCTGTGACAAATTTACTGAGTCTAAAGAATGAAAGATTTGGTGGCCCATTCTGTGAAATATGCTCAGTAATTATGGCATTGTTCGGAGCACAGCAGCATTCCTTCTAATACAGGCGACACACGAGTAGCATTCGCTGATGGACTGATTGTGATTAGGGAGAAGAAGAATGTGATTTTCATCATTGAAACAGACAGTTTTTTGTTGCTTTGCAACGTTTTTCATTCCTAAAAGCCTCTGCATTAGAAGATAGAAGAGGAAGATAATGAGATAGAAGGGGATGGTACTAGGAAGGGCTCTTACTAGAAGCCTGAGACGCAGAACGGAAGAGCAATTAAAGAACGAGAGCTGAGTGAGAGACTGACAGTAAAAGAAGAAGAGAGAAACGTACCCTCATTTTTCAGGTCATTTATAAAGATTTCTGAGTATGAATGAGCAAAGAAAGAAACTGAAAAACAAAACTCCGCTCTCTGTGCACTGCTTGCTGCTTGTTACTTTATTACAGCTAGTGAATCTGATTAATCAACATAATGCATTTAACCAATTATACTAGATCTGATCTGGCTGCAGAGCTAATTCAACAGAGATCCTTGTTGATTTATGGGGGCCAGTTTATTGTGGTGCTCGGTTCATGGGTCTGTTGTCCCAGTAGGAGATGACTAAGGGGCTCTAAGGAGACATCTAAACTGGCATCTCTCAACTTCACACAACATTATTAGTATTTGACAAACTTTGAAGATTTTTCTTTTTAAAACTTTTGAACTTGAAAGAAACTTTTAAACTTTTATTAGTATCTTTATCTGGAGACCCACTGCTCAGATTTGGAGCACATTCTATCACAAGACAAAATAGTCATAAAGAAAAGAGAAACATGGACAAGGATTGGAATGAAGAAAAACATGGATGAAATTAAGTTATGGTGTAATAAATGCTGTTTCAAGAGCATATCAAAGACAAAAGGAGATAAAAGCCGAAGAGAATGAATGAACTTTTTGTGAATTTGTGGGAACTGTCTGTTTGGATTAGGTACAAAGAGTTTGGTGTAGACGACGTGTAACATCTTATGTAGAGATGAGTAATTCTCAGCAATTATTCATTGGGAAAGCTGATGTAAATAAAATGGCTCAAATTCAAAACAGCATGCAAACTAGGAAACTAAAAGTAATACAAAGTCATCCATACAAAATGGAGAGCAACTATGGCACAACACGTTTCCTAGCAAACTATGTACTTGTGTCTTTATTAAACACTTAATGGTGAAACAAGATCACGAACATTACTAGGTTTTAATGACAATTCAAAGAATCATTGAAAGACCTGACACAAACATGAATTAAAAATGGATTCATGAACAACTGCAACCCAATCCCAAAAAAGCATTGTGAGCATTTCCAAATGCTTCTTATCCGAAACCTCTAATTGTTCTGAGATGCACTTTGAGATGTCAGTTTTAAATACTGTTAACTGGCAGATGTTTGCACGTGTGGCTAATACGATCTGTGGTCAGGTTGAAGCCGGGTGGAGCTCTGCTGAGAGTTCACCAACATGAACCAATTTTCAATTGGCTGTTTTCACTCAAAAATATTTTGATACCATAGCATGAAATTTTAATTTTTGGCTTTTCAGTTGTTGTAATTAAAACAATAATTGCCTTTGGGAGATGAAATATAATTGGATAGAGCAATATGAACAACTGGATGTAATCTCAGCACTGTACAAAAGATCATGTGAAAAAAAGGGCTAGGTTCAGTTTTCTTTAGTCAGTCTATACCATCTCATTCTCCTCTCTTCCTCTTTTCCTCACCTCAATTTTTTACTCACCATTTTATTTAGTTTGTCTTCCTTCACATGCAAACCTCACATGCATATCTTTTGTTCCCTCCACCCTCCACACTCCATTATCTCTCTTTCTTCACAACCTCTGCCTGTCTAATATGCCCACACACACCAACACACACGGACCATTCAGTTCCGCCAGCTTGTCGGAGTGTGACTGATTGATTACTACCCAGAAGGCTTGGCTTTGTTGATGTCAGAAACAGGACAGGTACCCCAGACCACAGGGGGCACACAGAAGATTGATGTCTCTCTCTGCCACCCCCGCCTATTGTCCTTCCACTTTCTCTCTCCATCTGTATCGTGAGTCAGTCATACTTCCACACGAGCACAGTGATTGACCCCACTGATCACTGTGAAGGCTTGCGTATCATCTGCTGCTCATTCTGCTGTGAACTGGGGACTTGCAGGGTAACACAATCTAGCCCATTAGAATGATGGTAACGCAATACAGTCATTCTGCAACATTCAATACATTGCAACATAATCATTTACAATAAATCATGTCTGTGAAAGTCAAGAAGAACCATAGAGAATGAAGAATGTATTTATTCATTGAATTGTGGTGTCAGTTTTACGGAATAATCTTACCTTAATGCCCTTTGAACACAGACTTTAAGTATTTAAAGGGCTTAAAAATAATGAATGTTAATAGTGTTATCTTGTGAACAAAACACAGACAAACAAAAGAGACAAATGTTAATGAGGGTAATTCACTGGTTTTATTTAAAGCTGGTCACATTTCTGTCGGTATTCAGACTGAGTCTGTGGGATCTTCAAGTTATAACTCAGATAGCGGTGTGTAATGTGTGTGTGTGTGTGTATCTGTTTGTGTGTCCAGTCTCATTAGCAGCAGAGTGCTGACGGTTCACTCCTCATCATGGGACCGGAGTGTGTTTATGACCAGGTGTGTGTTTGTGTGTGATAGTGAAAGACCTGCTCTTTCCAATGGAACAACAGAGCCCCTCTGTTGACACAGTGCTGAGAAGTTGCGTGTTTGATCGACAGTGTCTGGGCTGCCCTTTCTCTCTCTCTGTCTATCTGTCTGTCTGTGTTTGTGTGTGTATATGTGTCTTCAGAGGCACTAATGTTGCCTTAGCTTGTCTGATTTTATTTATGCCATGAGTGTTGTAAAAGCCAAAGTAGGCCCAAACTTTGGACTTTATCGAATACAGTATCTGTGTGATTTGTTTTCTCCTCCTTCTCTGCTTATATCCTCCTTGTGAGTCCACACAGAACCTTTACTGTCATTCATTTGATGGGGCCACCATGAGGAGTCATGAACTAGGGACTCTGGTAAGTTGAATTACAGACAAAATCCGTTTAGTGTGCCTCTGTTTTCATAGAAATATGAAATTCCGGTGCCAGTGTTTTATTTATGAAAGGTATGGTAAGAGGACATAATTCTTTACTCCTGTTCCAATATTGTTCTGTAGTTGGAACATGGTGTAAATGGGGCTGACTGGGCCCTTTCTGGCTTTTCTCAGTTTCAGACAGTGCTGACCTGCACATCTGCTCTTTTAACTTTCAATTTTTCCTATATTTTGTGGATAAGAAGGTGCAACTACCTTTACATGATGGGTGTATTATTGTAAAGAACCCTGTGAACCTTGGGGCTGCCACAGGACTGTGGGCAGCAAATGTGGATTAGAGGTCATGATACTTTAGATGGGAAGTGGAATAGCAGGCAATATTGTAGGTATGAGGAGAGGACAGGAGAGCAGGAAGAGGCTTGAAGAGGAATCATCTTCTTGGCTATGTGCTTCACAAGCACTCTCTCTCCTTCTCCCCCTCACTCCCCAACCATCCCCCCTCGTCTCTGGTTGCGCCCTGCAGGAGGCATTAATGATCTGATGTGGGATGTGCCCTTTACTACCCCAACCAGCTGTAACACGACGTTTGCAATAATAATAGCTGATGTGGGACCACCCATTGTTCACCCCCAGCCAGATGTTCCTGGGCACCTAGAAAGTTAATGATCTGACTGAGGAAATGACCCTCTAATACCTTGACCAGTTATCTGTTTCAGCTCTGCCTCGAATACGACCTACTGTATATAAGTCAGAAAGGAAAGCACATTTGCACACAAACTGCAGAAAAAAGGTTTAGTGGTTTGCTAAATGTGATAAATGAAATGTGTATTTCTACAGTTGTGTATTCATGTAGGGACTGCAGATCAAGACATTTTGCTTCAGTTTTTGGTGCTTGTTATTTCTGCTGCCATAAATGAAGGTAAACAGCACTCTCTCATCTGCTATAACAACAAATGTTGGAGCCCCCCAGTGTTGCGTGAGCTCAGCCGTACATTTCACCCTTCACACTCACGACTGTTGCAGGGAGGAGAGTCTATCAGACTGTTCTCAGGTGGGTCACTCTGACTCATCTGACTATTACATCCTAAAATATTCGGACGATACAGTTCTGATCTCCCTACTTAACAGCAAGAGTGACCCTGGAACACACCAACAAAGAGTTGATAGAGTGGTTGAGTGGAGCAACAACAATGCTCTCCTGATTAACACAAAAAAGACAAATGAGATTGTTTTTGGTAAAACACCAGATATGCACTACTCCCCTGTTAACATTCATGGAGAAAATATTGACCAAGTATGCCCATTCACATACCTTAGAGTAGTTTTTGACCACCTGTTATCCTGGAAGGATCAAGTTAAAACCATTTGCAAGAAAACACAAAAATGAATCTACTTTCTCTGTCGTCTGAGATCCTGAGACAAGTAGAGAGATCCTTCTTTTGTTTTTTACATCTTTCATTAAATAAAAATAAAATCGCAACTAATGCAGCAATTGAACATCTGCTCCAAGATCGTCAGTCAACCCCTCGAGAAACTCTATGAATCGTCTTACAACAACAGTGTGCTGAGGCTAGCAAGGAATATTACTCGTAACCATAGGCATCCCATGTATGGGGAATATGAGCTTATGCCCTCACGAAGAAGATATAGAGTCCCTGGCTTCAGTAAGGTTAGAATGAAGAAGTCATTTGTACATCAGTCAATCCTAAAACTAAATGAAACTCTGAACCACTGACCAGTAAAGAACATAACGATTTATGCCTCTGTCTTGCATATTTTTTGTTCCTTTTTGTTTTCGTCATTAGCTGTATGTAAAGGATGTGTGTCTGCTTTATGTGCTTTATGTGCATGGCGCTTGCTGTGCTCTATGTTGCAATATGTTGCTTTATGTTGTCTTGTCTATATACAGGCGCTGTGTCGTACAACCAATTTCAGCACCACTGCCAATAAAGTTGTATCGTAAATACCTCCACCTATACAGCTGTACTGACCATTTCTATAAAAAAAAAAAAAAAAAAAAAAAAAATAGTACTAATAACAGGACCAGTATTACTCCTATTTCACATTTTTACCTAGTGGTTTAACACATCTGCAATTATTAGTGTAAAATTTCAGCTTTGTGTATTGACTGAGACAATATCAGTATCAATACTGATCACAATTGTAACTACGATTGACAGTCTTCTTGCATCGTATTGAAACTTTTGAATGTCTGAATGCTTGTTCTTTAAATTTTCATCACCTTCTCTCCATTAGCACCAGTGCTGCCAATAACACTAATGCACGTTGTTTAAATTCAAAGTGAAGTGACAAGCAGAAAAATAAAACCGGCGCTGGATAGTACATGTGTTTTAACCCGTGTACATATTTGTTACATTGGTAAATATACATCTTTTTATTATTCTGAGCCAGCATGGGGTCATTGAAAACAAGACAACCTACATTAATCACCACACAGTCAATCAGATCCTCAATGACTCCAGTATAGTTTTGCTGCATTTCATTGCAGTGCTGCATCTGTAATCTGAAATATAGGATCCAGACAACATTAGCATGATAGAGTACCATGGAGAAGTCGTGCTGAGAAGTATTTCACAATTTGTGGAGATTTTCATCTTGAAGAATGAAGTTATACTCCAAGTGTAGAAGTGTTCATAAAAACATTTTTAGTACGATTTATAAGTCTCTATTTCTCTGTTCCTGATGTTTTTTCTTAACCTCTTTCCTGCCTTGACCCACTATTTATGCTTATTTGGACGAATATATTCTCTCCTCTGTCCAGTTTTCTCTTGCATATTGAGTTACACGCAAAAAAATTTGAGTGTTACTTCAAATTGCCTCTTTCATCATGGCTGGTGATGCTGCAGGGTGTGTCTGTACGGCCCTCAAACCCCCTGCAGAGTGTAGCTCTGTGTGGAGTAAATCCCCAGACCTGTCTCTCAGATAGATTAGACTCCACATGATCTCTCTGTCTCCCTCTCTCTCTCGCTTTCTCCTGCTCTCTCTGTCCCCCACACATCTTCACGGGTTCATGTCTTCCCATGGATTTGAACTGTATGCTGCACTCTGTTCTGTTCCATATTCATTTGACAACCTTGAAAATCTTATCATATGGTATAATTTACACTTCATGCAGCTGAATTCAAATTTAGACCTAAACAGCTGTAAAATATGCAAAAAAACTTGTCTTGTATATCATTGTGGGTGGTGAATAACTGGGAAAGAGTTAGAGGCAGGAGAAACATCTGACACTTCAGCATAGTTCAGATTTTATTTCATTAGCACAGTAAATAATGCTTTTGGGCAGATGCATATACAAACTAGTCTGTTTAAAAAGGCCAGTTCACTAACACTGATACCATTTTTACAATTTCTTATACAGTATGTAGCAACCAACATTATACATGCTTCAACTCAGCATACACAGTGAAGAGTAATTTGGGATACATTTCCCACAGAGAAACCAACAACGCTCAGTGGGAAAAAATGGTGAACGTACTAAAAAGTCAGGGTGAACCTTCACTTTAACACCCTAAACAGATATGGGTTCAGTTTAAAAAAGAAAAGTAAAACTACACATCTAACGCAGAGAAGTACATAGGCAGATGCATACTTTGATTGCTGTGTGGTCACCCCCCCCCCCCCCCCAAATTTCTGATTCACCAGAATCAGAAAAATGGACAAGACTGAACTTCTGGACTTCTTAAATGGCAAGTTTAGTTTCCACAAGCGTCTGTTCCTGAGCATAATGTGTGAATTATCTACAACTGATCTCAGATGGTGGTAGCATCTTGACAAACACACTTTGGCTATCACTTGCATAAGGATCCGTCTGTAAGCTGCAACATCACCATTAAAAGCAGTTACAGTAATGCCCACATTGCTGTACATTACTCATTATTACGTATTATGTCATATGTGCTTACACATCACACAGTGTGAAAGGGGCTCAAACATGGCAGCCATGTTAACCAGCTTTTAGCTGTGGTGTAGGACTGCTCAAGTTTTAAAGGTTGGACACACTTTCCTATTCATTTGAATGACAAAATGTGTCCAAACTTTTTACTGGTAGTGTGTATACATAAAAAATGCGTAGAACTGTAAAAGCCAACTTACACTCATTTTAAATAATTAGACTGTCTAACATTTGAAGCAGCCAAAATACAAATGCATGCAATATTTTCCCCATTAGTTACTGTGTGTGTCATGGTCACAGGCAGGTATACCTATTATTATATAGAGAGATTATATAATTGTACGATTAAAAACATTGAACAAAAAGCCTCTTACATCACACCCTTGTCACATCCCGGGGGATCTGAACATGCTCAGTTTTGACAACTACATTGCATTTAAAACTGTCATGTTATTTGGAAGTGTTTGCATGGACAGAATCCTCAAGGTCTCTTTGACAGTGTGCAGCCATTACAGGCTGTTGGTTTGTCCACCATAAATAAGAGTGCAGGGAGCTGCAAAATATCATCCAGGAAAGCTCCCTTTGCCAGATGTTACTTTCAATTAAGGGAGCTGAGACATGGAATGAGCTGCCGACTGAGCTAAAAGCTGAACATATTTATCAGCACTTAAAGATCAAACTGAAGAAATTTTTAAAAACATAATTAATCATGTTGTCACATGTAGGGCCTGGGTGGGGCGAGGAGATGTGGGTGCAGGTGCAGGTGGGTGGGTGGGTGGGTATTGTGTATGTGGTTGAATGTTTCAATGTGAGTGTTCTATGTGTGTTAAAGATTGTTGTTTCTATGCTGTTTTAAAAGCCCTTCCAGGGACAAGCATTGGAAATTAGCAGTAGCTATAAAATCTGTGATGCATTGCATTTGAAAATTGTTGTACATTTCTCCATGCCTGTTGCTTCTGTTCCCATCAAATAAACACTGAATGAATGAATGGGTTCAAACAGAGATGTATTTCTATTCCAGAAAAAAGCTGAATAAATAGATGGATCATATTACAAAATAATATTGTCAGCAAATGAGCTCAAGTCTGCGTCAATAGACCCCTGGTTGGCAATTTTTTATGATTGTTTTCTGGGTTTAGTCATTTATGGGTCTGATTCAGCTGAATTAATCTTCCTGTATATACACTTCAATTGTGTCCTTGTACACTGTGTATATCTCATTTTAAGCAAAATTTTTAGGCTGTGTTAGAGGAACGAAATCCATCCATCCATCTTCTACCGCTTTTCCATTTCCCATTCACGGAGGGTGCTGGAGCCAATCCCAGCTCACTCTGGGTGAGGGTGGGGTCACCCTGGACAGGTCACCAGTCCATCACAGGGCCGACACACAGAGACAGACAACCATTCACGCTCACACTCAGACCTACAGACAATCGAGAGTCACCAGTTAACCCAAACATGATGTCTTTGGACGGAGGGAGGAAACCAGAGTACCCGGAGGAAACCCATGCAGACACGGGGAGAACATACAAACTCCACACAGAAAGGCCACAAGCCGGGAACTGAACCTGCGACCTTCTTATTGTGGGGCAACAGCGCTAACCACTATGCTGCCGTAATAATTTAATAGCAGAGCACCATATGCTTATTTCAGAAAAACCATTTAATTAAAGTTTGACTCATGACAATATTAAGACATCAGACAAAATTCAGCTGTCAGAAATGAAGCAAAAGCCTTGATTGAACTCTTGAATTATGAATGATCCCACACATCAAATTAGTTAATTAGTAGGGTTTTAACAGCTGCAAAGTGACATCAAGCTGTCTGTGGTATTAGTATTTTACATTTTAAAGGGTGAACTGATAATTTATTGGATATCACCTTCTTTCATAAATATAAAAATGGTAATGATAGTAATTTTGACAGATAATGAACAGCATGATGAGAAATATTTTAGGAAGTGAAAAAATTATCAGAATCAGGACTGTCATTTAGCTCACATACATTCTGGTGAGCTTCTGGGTGGTGGCTACAACAACGTAAGCCCTTTTATGTGCAAATATTAAAATCTGGTAAAGGACCTGGTTTGAAAGATGCTGTTAAAGGGCCAAAAAGACTAAGAAGGATTACACTGATGCCAACATGTAAGCTCTGTTGTGCATGGATACTTCACATCTTTTCCCATAAACTTGAACCCAGCAGCCATAAGTGCGAGGTAAAAGTATTGACTGTGTTGGGGCTCTGGAGAGACGTATCAGGGTGATTTCATAAGGACTGATTACCTGAAATGTCATCAAATGTGTTTGCCTGCAGGCCTTTGACTGGATTTAAATATATCAAAACACTATGAAATCAATAAGAAAATAGTAGTATGCGCTGCTAAATCAATAATCACAACATTTTTAGAGATGACGGTTGTTGAGTTGGTCAAGGGATCTGACATCATGTTGTCCTATATTAGCAATTTCAATGCAATTTCAGACCTTGAATGTGAACATGTGAACATATTGTAAGAGCGTTGCCAAATTTCATCCTAGCATATGTGAAATAACAGAAGGATCAGCAGAGGAAGTGGGCTGTCCATGTCGTCCCAAAGGACTGATGAAGACATCTGAGGCTGTTAAAAGCAATGGCATGTCTTAACGCTGATGTTAAATCCTGCTATATAGCACGTTTACTTTCTGAGTCACGTTAACATTTGTTCTTCCGCAGGAGGACTAAAGATTAGCAGAAAGAGGTCAACTTATCATAATGGCAGAGGTGACGTTAATTATAGAAAAAAAAAAAGAAAGAATTTTTAGCATGTACATCCAGATATCACATAAAGGTGACCATATCTTCCCTCAAAACATTGTAAGCCATGAAAAGCCTGAAACAGCCATATGTGAATGACCAGAGGGATGTGATGCAGGATTACACTCAAGGTGTCATCCCAGAGGGCTGATGAAGGAGTATGCAAAAACTCGAGCTCGGAAAACAACATATTGCTTCATGTTTTAATTGGAGCAAGTTAATGGTCCGTGAAGACTTGTGTATTAGTCACAAAGACAAGCTGTTCTGATTAAAAAATGCTTCTGTGTGTGTGTGTGTGTGTGTGTGTGTGTGTGTGGGTGTATGTCCTCACATAAAAAGTTTGGTTGTCTGTGTCTCTTTGGCCAAGTGCCTGTTTTACGTTAAGCCTCTGTGGGCCGAACACTATTGGGCTGTTCTTTTCTAATACCAAACTTTTTACGAGCTCAGATTTCTTAGAGACTCGACAAGGGAACAAGTTCAACATGGCCTGCATAAGCACATAATTGGATCTCTGCTTTAGTGGAACAACCAAACAATAATTATCCCATATGTACAACATAATGTAAATTTTAAAAATGGATAAGAGGAAAATCGGAAGAAAACGTTGCCTGTGTTACAGAAGTAACCTGGGGAGAGAGAAGAAGAGTGTGTGTGTGTGTGTGTGTGTATACTGAAATTAGGGAAGTGTGTTTTACTCATGTTTATCTGAGAGGGAAAGAGAAAGGCAATGTCATGAATACAACGTGTCTATCATCTTTATCAGCTGTCACCAGAGTTAATGGGGGAGACAGATTTCCAAACACACACACACACACACCAACACAAAACCACGAGCAGGAAACGAGTCAATATGATCAGGATGACATGAATCTTGTATTTATGGAGCAGATCATTTTACACCACAGTCAATATCTTAATGAATAATTAGATTTCTGTGTTTCCTTCAAATTGAATGAAAGTGGCACTTTGTCACTGTAACAGGAAACTACATGAATCAGACTTGTTTTGTTTGATGTAGATTGACAATGAATAATGTAAAAGCCAGCCATACTTATGACTCAGTGAGGGCCTGTGTACAGTACTAGTGCACACCCTCATTTTGAGTTTGATGCTACAATGCTCACAATGACCATGCTTGGAGTTTATTATGTTCTCCATATTGACCTTTTTTTTTTTTTTTGTCCTGGCATGCTAATATTTGCTAATTAGCACCAAACAGAAATTGTTTCCCAGACTGAGTGTATCATTGGTTTAGAGTGAAACATTTCAGTCATGATTAAACTGTTGGTAAAACAGTTTGGCTCACAAATATAGAAAATAACTCAGTGTGTTGATGAGAAAAGCCAGCTGCTCAGATATGACTGAGAACAGATTAGTAGAGCTGAGCTTTTTCCTGTGTAAGGAACACCTGATTATCTTCAGCCGTGGTGAAAAGCTGATGTAGGACAGTAATGATGAGGTTCGCCGATCTAGATCTGTGACACAGACTCCAGTTGGGACTCTCAAAACAGTCATATGGTTATGTTACTGCTGTCTCTATAGACAAAGTTCTGATTGATTACTTCAACTATTCTGCTAGTTGATTTAATTATGATAGTCAGAGCTGGAAGGCCAAGTGGCAACAGTAGGAAAAAAAAAAAAAAAAGAAGTTAGACTCAGCTGTAACAGGGCAGAGCCTAAACACTCTCAGCTGCGACACTGGAGACTCTTTCAGGATGTTCAGTTGTAGCTGAGTGGAGAAGCCTTCAGCCAAACCCTGCATTAGCTGGTGGTGGTTAGAGTCCAAAGAAGTTGTCTTGAGACCCCCTGTGACTGTTGTGTCTAAGCGCCAAGCATTTTCTGTGTAGATATAGAACCAACCCATCCTGTCCTCTTGCTGGCATTAATAGCTGTGTGTCAGCCTCGGTATTTGACTTTCATTTATCTTGAGTCGGTTGGAAGAAGCAGATTGTATGATGAAGCCTTTAGCTCAGGTTCCACGTCTGCGCGCTCTCCCACTTCTATCGTTTTCCTCTTGGAATAACGTCCTGGTTTTATCCAAATGATTATCTCTGTTGGTATATACTTGCAGTCAATTGTGAGGTGATAGCATGTGGTGTTGATTCAGGACCTTTTGGCCAAGCTGGCCCCGACCTCACAATCTTAAGCCATCGTAAAGTCAACTCAACCAGTAATGATTCGGATAAGGGAGAACCAGCATCTGTGTGTGCTGCCATGTTCATTTAACTGTAAGTAGTGAGTTCTGCTGGAGTAAAAAGGAGATTACAGAGAAAAGCATCGGAAAATAAGTTAGTTAGAAAGCAGCTTAAGAGTCTGTATTTTGAAGGGGGCATTTAAAAACCTAACACGAGAGTCAAGCAATTCTAAAAAGACAGACATAAGAAAGAAAAGAGTGATAAAACCAGCAACAGGGAGGACAGGGAGCAGAAGAAATGTCTGAGGTTTGTATTTAATCCTCCTGCTGTTTGTCTGTAGCTCTCACAGGAGCTCTAAAGCTTCCAAGGCAAGACGTCTTTATTACAATCTATCCCCACACCACGTTTAACCTGACCGGCATATCCTCCTCGCTACCCGCTGCCTTCCTGCAGCATTTTTGTGGATTTTTCTGTCCTTTTGTTTTCTTCTTTTCTCTTTTGCAGCAGCCCCAAACATGTATTTTCAAGTCCTTTTCATTTCAACAATAGATCGGAATGGGTAGTGTAACAGGACCACTTACTTTGATCTATTCAATTCAAGCAAGGCATTTGTGCACCTTACACCCCACTCACCAGTCATCCCTTTCTCTTCATAACCTTGGTGTGAGCCAAGAATGGCAGGAGTACATCTTCTATTATCCCCGTGCGTGTGTGTATTTATCTCTTTCCCTTGCTCAGCACCCTCTTTTCTATGTTTTTTCCCCCACGCGTGTCTGTGTGTCTTTTTATACACTGCTTGTGTGTACATACTGGTGAGTGTTATTGGCTGGTTAAAGCCTGAGTGCTTTTGAAGATGGGGGTGTTTATGTGGTGCTCAGGGATCAGTCTTTGAGTGTGTGTTGTGGCTCATGGTAAACTTTAGAATGTGCTGCAGAGAGATCTCTTGATGTGGAGGTGAATAAAGTCGGTAAAAAATTCTATTTGTCCTCAGTGGTCAATGTCAGCCAAAGGGCTCTTTTAATTTAGATTGGCAGGTTTTCACAGATGGAATGAGGATTACTAATATAATATGCAGTTGACTACAGTGTGCTTCAGAAAGGTCAAGCAAACGACTCCTACTCATCTTGTGACGCCAATATAGTTCCAACACTGGTCTGGCACTTTTTTTGGTAGTTCATAAAATGCAATCATCGGAAATTAAAAAAGAAATGTGTACAAACTCCAAAGTTTTAGTCTCCATGTCATTTGTAATTTGGTGCCTCAGTGAAAATGATTGTCAGATTCCAGTCGGGCAAGGCTGATGCACTCTTACCTTTCCAGCATTCCCTGAATATTTTACATTAGCAATATTGTTCCTGCTTTATTTTAATTTAGAACCTGAATTTAAATTCAAATATTATGTATATAACTTTCTGTTCAGTAAAGGTTGACCTAAGGTTCTAACATGTAGAAAAATATTTAGCAGTAACTTGAATCTTGGCTTCATAAAAAAAAAAAAAAGTGCACATACCAAACTACAAATATTTCCTTCACCTTGTAAAATGTATCAAAAGAAAGTGGAACAGGGCTACCAGCCCTTTAACTGTGCCAGCACTTGTGTTGTTCCTGAATCCAGTTGTGCACAGATCAGTTCAGGAGGAACATTTTACAACCAAGAATTTCCAGGAGAAAACTCAACTGTATGAATTGAATAGTGAGTACCAAAAAGCAACCAACCGTTACGTCACCCATTGGACTGTGAACTGCAGTTTTGCTGCCTATTTTGTACTTTGGCTGTTGCCATCTTAGTTTTTTTTTAAAAATCAGCTGAAACCACATTTGGAGAAGAAGGTGCAGCTGAGGAGGAATGAGGGCTGGATCTGACTGGGTGAACATGGCCTGTTATGTACCCTGTTTTATGGTTTATTTTTCTCTAAAAATGAACATCACATTGTATTGAAGATAACTTGGAACTACAGACCAAGACCGTAAACTCATTATGAAAATGTTTACTGAGCGAATAAATACCTGTAATGGCTGTTTACACATCAGAGGTCACTTTTTGTTCCCAGGAAAACTACTAAGTGACAGTTTAAATAATAATCAACAGACTTTGTGCCATTAACAAATGAATTTGCACACAGACAGTATAATTAACTAATATGCTTGCTTGCACGCACGCACGCATGCACCTTTATGTAACCCTTAGATAATGCCCTTGCCCTCAGCTGACTCTGGTTAATGTGTGGCACTCAAAAGTGGTGAAATTTGGTCATGGATGCTGGCACTCGCCTTTGGTCACACTAAAACACACACATAGATACTCGTGCATACATAGGCACAAATGTGCTAACTTGACCCAGAGGGTGTGACAAGAGGGCAGTGAATCAAAGGACACAGATAAACTGTCATCTTTGAGACAGATTGACTGAGACAGCTGTGTTCTTCCTCCTCTTCAGTCCAACTCGATCAACAACACAGAAATGACCCTTTTAAATCACACTTCTTTATATATATATATATATATATATATATGATCACTAATACAGTGGCATTAAAAGAAAGGTAATTGCTGTTTAAAACTAATTTAGAAAAATTGTAATACACCACGCGTAGGCAGCCACTTTTATTTGTTTGTCCAGAATCCATCTGTATTGATTCAATCACTTGTTTATTTTTCATTATATTCCATTTAAATGGAGCCACTCTGGTAACTGGACGTTATGTCAAAATGACTGATGTGTAATTACTAGACCCCCACCATATTTCCCCTCCAGTGACCTTCAGGCGTGCAGCAGAGGGTGGTTGTGGTCGTGGAAGACAATTATTTGCTCCCAAGGAATGATTTTACAATGTTGGTTGGTCTGGACAATTTCAAGTCATCATGACGCCATTTTGCTTTGACTTTATACCCACAACATTATCATTACAAATAATAACTGACGGTAAACAAGCATAAAACTCTTTATAGCTCTCCTTTGAAGTCCTTGAGAATCTGCACAGATTTTCTTGATGGAAGAAAAACCACAGTGTGCTCACAAATAAAAATAGAAAACCAATTTTCAAGCTACTGATATTTTTTCCATCCGTTTGTTGTGGAACAAACAGCTCAATGGGGAAGAAAAATGCTCTAGGGAGTTGAGTTTGCCATTTATGTATCCTATCTGCGTGAATTTAGAGCAGAAAGTGCTGGTATAGACTATCTATACCAGCCCTACTCCCACCTCCCCATATCACCCCCCCCCCCCCCCCCCCCCCCCCACCCCTTTATCCAAATGTATAGAAAGAGGCAAGGTGGTGCAGACATCAGCAGTTCAGTGAATCTCTGCATGCACTGAGAAATGGGAGGACCTGAGGGAAAAGGTCAAAGCAATATAAATTTGACATGTATTTTCACCTTCTGGGGTTTTGTGTGTGCTTCCCCACATTACACAGGCCTGTGTGCAAAACCTTCTTTCTTCCCCTCAAGCATAAAGAATATACTTTACTGTGGTTTGATTATTTCAGGGTCAGTGGAGCTTGACTTGCGGACATACTGCAAGTTACAAAATAATATTTACTATCTAAATACAGAGTAAACTGATTACGTTAATGGTAAGTCTGTATTTCAGACTTGGCTCTTTGCTGGTGTGGTCTCAAGTAGCAATACTGCAAAACTCTTGTGATACACACTGCACACAGTTTTAGTAATTGGCAAAATGTAGCATACCAACTATGACAAAGAGTGTTGAGGGGAGAAGAACAGATGTAATGAACGACTTAATGTTATTATTTCATCAGATCCATTCATAATATGAAGGCACCTCTACACTAAAATATAGCTGCACTGCAGCGCTTCTACGACAAATTACTTTTACATGGGCACAAGTTATTTATTTATTTAAACCGGGCTCCAAAAAATTCTGGGTGTCAAAGGTGTAATAAATTTATGATTGAAGGAGTTTACTAAAAATCCTTTAAGTGCTTGCCATTTTTTTGTTTATTAATAACTTTGGTGAAAGGCAACAAATTTGAACCCAAGCCAAAAATATACTTTAGAGGATGATAATTTATTTAGATGGATCAGCACATGACTATGATTTTCAGAATGAAAGTACATTCATGACCTTGCAAACAGAAGTAGAGAATTACTCACCATGAAGTCCATTTAGAAGTTTCTCGGAGAAGGCGTCAGCTACAGTGTTGCTTCAAGGTCGAGAATGAACTTTTTAAGTGTTTCACCAAAAGGATAGATTCTTGAAGTGCTCGGAAAAACAGAAATGTAAGAATCTACTTTTCAGTATCTAATGGGTGAACTCAGATTAGTGCTAATGATCCTGGATCTGAGCGGATCCTAAATTGTTTTCATGAGATTGTTTTGGCTATAATTGTTCCATTCATCATCTATACAACTTATCTGTGGGGGTGTCCATTCATGTGTTCCCTCAGACCTGCGGTCAGTTTTAGAGTTGCTAATGTTTTTGGACTGTGGGAGGAATCCGCAGTACCTGGAGGGAAGGCACACATGCTCAATCTCCATACAGGAAGACCTGGGGTTCAATCCCAGACCTTCTCAAGCTGAGCTGATATTTCTAAATGCTGCACAACCATGCTGCTATTACAAAATCTAGAAAGTGGGAAAAAGTCTTTTCACTCCAGAAAGTTAAAAACACATGCACACATACAGAAGTGCTGATCCACCCCACATTTTCACATGCACACAAGCAACCACACACCGCTGGTGGCAAAATATCTATTCACTCATTTCCAAAGACGGGAAGATATTAATAGGAAGGGACAGTCTCCTCGAGGCGCCAATCAATCAGTGTGTCCTCATGCTCTGAGACAGCCTTCATGTGGGGATAGGTTGGAGTTTTCTCTGTGTGTGTCAGGTTGTGAAGTCTTGCTGTACGACTCATGTTTGTGTGTGAATCAGAGCACAGTCAGTGCACAAATAGCAACGTTCATAAATGTTCAGATCAAACGCTCACCAATCAGAAGGAACAAGATAAAAGGCTGGACACAGGATGGGATCTCTCCCCATCAGTCTGTCTCTAACCCCTGTCCTTCCCCCCTTTCTTCTCTGTCTGCATGACGCACAGTACAGGCATGAAGACATTTTTCTGAGACTTATCTACCAGTTCCCCATGACTGAGCGAAGAAGAGTGACTGAAAGAGAAGGAGCGGTGGGCTGAAAGTGTCAAAAGTGCTCTTGTTTAGAGAAAACATGTTTTGGTCTTCAGGGCATTTGAGATGGTTTCTCACTCTTAGGAGCCTGCTAATGTTAAAAGGTAAATCTGGTGTTATTTTTCTTTTATCTCACGAAAAGACCCAATCAGACCATTGGAATCATTTCCCAAAGCACCTTGGTTTTTCAGTTCTACTCAAACTGGGTAAAATGGTGTTTTTTCAGGATTAGTACATATTCAGTGAGCAGTGCATGTAGTATTTACTTAAATGGACTGAAATACATCACCTGTATTCATTGTAATGAAATATGGTGTCACTCTGTGCACAAGTGTTTTAATGGGGTTTTCAAAATAGTGGCCCTGCAGCGACATCATACATCAGACTTTGGACATGAACAATACTTGTTAATAAGATCATAACTGATCACCATTGGTTATGGTCTATTCTTAGGATATGCTTTTTAGAAAAATCTGGAATATCACCAGTGTTATCTTTCAATCCATTTTGAGAATCTTTTAGGATTCTTGAAGAAATGACTGAGGCCTTGTCTTATCCGTTTCACCTTCAAAACTTTGGCATCTTTAATCTCTGCCCCCTTACTCCTCTCCTTCCACCCTTGCCTCGTCCTCTAGAGCAGGAGGGGTTGCTAACTTTTGTCCAGTACTGGCTCTCATCTCTTTGGTCCCTTGCCTCCTGCTGCCTCTCACCTCAACTTCTAACCTGCTCACCAGGCCTCCATCCGTGCCTTCACTGCAGCCAGCTTCCATTCTATCTCTGTCCTCTCTTCCCATCTTGGTCTCCTTCGGTACCAGCCTACACCCGCCTTTACTCCAGGCTTATTTATTTATTTAAATTCCATTATACTCTCTCCATGTTCTGCAGATTTCCCACAACCCTCCCACTACTCACCTATCTCTCCATCTCTGCCTCCTTCCTTCTGTGAAACAGATCTTTCTCTGCAGGAGTTTGTACACCTGAGAGTACACTACCATCTGCTCCATGCATCTCTTCCTCTGTCTTCCATCTTTTAGTAGCATATCTATTCCCCGGTTTCATTTTTGTCTTGGGTTCTCTTACAATTCTCCGACTATGTTTAAGTGCATCAGTATTCCCTCAGGAAATTTTTCCTCTAAGGAAAGACTGGGAAAAATATTATAACTGTCTTTCATTTCTATAATAAGTGCTTAAATACATTTGCCAATAATTAACTAATACGGGTCCATATAAACACTTATTAGTACTATGGACCTACATACATTGACATGCAATAATTACTATTACTATTAATTAATTAATAATTAATTAATAGTAAACCACCTGTCATAGAGGAAAAACACACAAGGTTAAAGCATTTTGTCATTTTGTTTATTTTCTGGTTTATTTTGGAAATAAATGCCAGAGGCAGCTGTTCTTCTATCAATTGTGGTACTGTATGAAATGTTATGAGTTGTCTGCTGGGGGAGGTGACTTCTTTTTGTTCCTTGTCATACAGAAAGGACAGTTATATTTTCATAAACAAAGGTAATTATACATAAGCAAATCCACAGCTCTTTTCTTGGCTTAGGGGCCCAATTTAATGCCTAGTTATAATTAAGTAAATGCCATTTCTTCCTAATGTACTTGAAGGAAATTATTGTATACATAAATATTTTATTCATTTCACAAATGCTTACTTTGCAAAACATGCACAGTGAAATATCCATCCATCCTTTATCTGTACCGGCAGGGCTGAAGCCGATCCCAGTTGACAGTGCAGTGAGGACGGGTCCACAGTTAATGCAGGACTGACATATAGAGACGATCATTGATGCTCAGGCCTACGGGCAATTTTAGAGTCACCAATTAACCCCAAAATGTTTTTGGAACGTGGGCGAGAGATGGAGTCCCTGCAGGGAAGCCACGCAGGCTCAGAGAGAACACACACTCTCCACCCAGAAAGGGCCCTGGGCCTAGGAATCGAACTCAGTACCTGCTTGCTGTGAGGTGACAGTGTTAACCACTGCTGCCTTCAATTAAATAGGAAAATCTTAAAAAATATCAAGACTATAAAATTATGTGCAGGCAAAGTTTTTGCAAAATGCCGTGTAGTGGCAGAGCAATGATTCTTAGCATTTTTGTTGTTCCTGTCTTCTCTTGTCCTTCTCACTCAGTTTTTCTCTTCTTTATTTCTCTTGTGCTGTTTCTGTTGCATTACAATGCATAAATCACATTAGTGTTGTGAGTCACCGCTCCTTCTGCCGATGTGCAGTTGTTTCCTGGAAAAGCGATGTGAGACTATATAAGTACGTTTGCGTCAGACACGCTTGCTGTGTCTTGGCACTCACTCCTTTGAAAATATGTGAACTGAGTGTGTCTCTGATTGCATATGGGAGAGTTTGTACTGTATTAGCAGATGGATGCCGTGTGGGAGACCCAAACGCACTGGGATTTTGTCACTTCAAATGATGTAAAGGAGCTGAAAGAAGGGGTTGTCAACTGATAGCAGTCGTGTGTTTGAAATCCGAGTTGGTCTTTGTCACCTGTTTGCTTAGTGCAGCGCCCAAAAAGTCATTGTATCTCAATGTATGTAAGTCCATAATAAACTGCATTTAATTTTTAGCATTAGGTGTGGAAACATACTCAGTCTGTTAAGAATCAAAACTTATTAGTACCATATTAAGATTCTCTTAGGAAGTTATTTCCCCTCTATATTATTCTCTTTACATGAATATTTCTTTGATAGGCCTTCTCATTTGATTTCAGAACCAAAACATGCATCTTTATTAGACAACACACAAAAGTTGAGCTCAGAAAGAATTGATTTACGTAGGATTTCACCCTGTGGACTCTGTTTTCAGGACAGCGTTAAGATGAGAATTAAAAAAAGAAAGGGGCAATTCCTCTGCATACTGTTGGGAGCTCACTAAAATGTTCCTCTCAGGGGGCCAGAGGTTGGGCCTATTTTGTTTGGTACAGGCTGAATGTCAAGTTTAGACAGTTTAGGAGATTTGATTGCATCTCACACATCCACAGTGAGATCCAAACGTATAATATCACACATTTTAGCACAGGGTTGCTCTTAGTGCTTATATTTTATTCATTTTATTCGCTTCAATCCCATTTTCTTTCCTTAAAATCACAGTGGATTTGTCCCTAGTTTGGCTATATGGCAACCTGGAAATTTAGGAAATGCTGTATTGTATTTTCAGCTCAGAATGTTGTAATTGACGATTATGCAAAAAGAAAGTGTAAAACATTAAGTGTTGTTACATTTAATGCCTGTGAGTTTGTATTCACAGGCATTCACAACACTTCACAACTATGAAGCACTTGGGCCAAGAGAAGGTCGTTGTTGTGTTTATCTGAACAACATGGTATTTTGAACAAACCACTTCCAGCATTGGTCTGAACTTTAGCCTTGACCAATGAGTTTAATTATCAGGACTAAAGGTTGGGTTCTTTCCTTGTTCACAGAGTTACCACAGTGGAGCCAGCTCTCTGCTTAGTTGGCCTCCACAATAAAATTACCTCTTAAATGATCTCTCCAGCGGATTGTAATGTTTTCAATGTCTTTGGTGGTTAGGCAGATCCTGACATCAAAATGGCCACGGTTGTCAAACTCTGTGTTTCTCTGTGTTAGGCTTTCTTTCTTATCCTCTCTCTTCTGCTTGGCCTCCCTTTTGTCCTCTTCAATTTTTCTGCTGGTCAAGTTAATGGGTCTTTAACCTTGTGTCAATGAGCTGGGGGCTTTAGTGTGATCGCCCACACCACAACTATTCCCTTCCCAATTAGGCAGAGATGCAGGCAAGAAGACAGCCTGTGTGTGTGTGTGTGTGTGTGTGTGTGTGCGTGTGTGCGTGTGTGCGTGTGTGCGTGTGTGTGTGTGCGTGTGTGCGTGTGCGTGCGTGTGTGCGCACAAGAGATCTTCAAACATAGCCTGAGGTGTCCACAATGAGTGCCATTATTGTTGTTAATGACAAAGATAATGGGATACACGTGGATGTACACACACACACACACACATGCTCTCTAAAATCACCTCGCCTTCGGTGCCAACCACTGATAAACATAATAATGACTGTTATATTACACACAGATTCCCACTGCGAGCTTGTGGAGATAATACAATCAGGAGATTATTAGCAGCACCAGTGTTGGAGTGATTAATTTTATCTAAAGATTGTGTGATTTGATATCATACAATTCAATTGTGTGGGGTTGATGTCTGAGAGATTGCATTAAATATTAATCTGATATATTATTAAAAGCTTTTATTTTTTATGCAAGAGTGATGTCTAACCGAAAATGAACTATGAACCGGTCTGTAGTAAAGTGTGTATTAAGGTCTCTTTTTCTGGCCAAATAGATACAGGAACTAAACTCAGGATCAAAGTCAGAATCAGTGATGTTTCTCTCTTACTACTCTAACTTGCCATATTCTTGAGTTTTAAAGGTGGTGAAGATGATACACTCATTGCACCAACCCTGAGGGAACCTATGCAGAATCAGTGAGAACATACAAACTCCACACAGGAAGAACCCAAGCATGGGAATCGAACTCAGAAGCTTTTAGCTATGATGCACTGGTGCTACCATACCCCCCTCTGTTTAATATTCGTAGGTATAACATTTAAAATATGTATTTTTTTTTAAAGATATGCTACTTTGCCACTATTTAAAGGACATGCACGTTTAAAAAGGGAGACTAAAAAGACCATAGTGTTTCCTAAAGGTTTCTGCTTCACTGTCCTATTGAATCCAATTTGTTTCTCTCACTATTGCACGTCTACTGATTGTGATTAATAATTACTTAGGCAGCTAGAGGTTTCCCAACTGTAGGTCAAAGGTCGCAGACTCAAAAGTCAGTGCCCGTGGGCTTTTATACTTTCTGCCCCCTGAAGACTTTCTGTACTCCCATTCAGGGAGCAATAATTATGACCAATTAATCTACATTTCTCACTGATCAGTGTTTAATACACACACAAACAGAACCAAACAGTGCGCACGGACACACACACACACACACACACAACCATAAATTCACATACACATGTACACATTAAGTCTTTTCCGGGAAAAATAATTGTGAATACAGATTTTACACATAATTGAGTTGCCTGCTTAAAGCAAGTTGCATAAAAAAAAATCCTACAGGCACTTCTGCCATGAGTGAAAATGAGAGCTTGTGTGGCAGTGTGTGTGTGTGTGTCTGCCTGTGTGTGCAATAATGTTTGTTTGTGTTTTGTGCTGATTGAGTAAACGGGAGTTTGTGAGAGCTGTGGGGTTGGAATCTTGCAATGTGAGAACCCCTCTACACAACCACTGGCAGCAAATCCAACTTAAAGCCAACCCCTCCCTTCAGAGAAGGTGTCAGGGGGGAAAGGGAGAGTTGGTGCATGGGTGTTTTTGTGTGTTGGGGAGTTGGAGGTGGTGGGAGAAGAAGGAGGTGGGGGAGTGGTGGTGGGGGGTAGATAAGAGGGCATTATCTGCCCTGCTCATTCTCTCTATTACCAGCGGGGGGTGTGGCGCCTTATCCCTGTTTCCTGCTCTGTTGGCCGCTTTCACAGTCTGACTCATGGGTGTGAAGCAAACACACACATGGTGCACACCCATGCACTTTCCCTCACATCCACACACAGGCAGGGACTGTCTCTCTCAACACTTAGCGGTCTTGTTCTGTCCCTCATGCACACACTCGCACCACAAACACTCAAAGAGGCTCTGAGAAAGTCTGTTCGAGTCCAAACAGACAACTTATTATCACACTGTAAAATTTAAAAGAAAAACAAAACATGATGCCATGAGGAAAAAACAAAGAAAGAAGTGGAAGAAGGAAGGGACTAAAGGAGAAGGAAAGCTCTTTAAAATATTTCTAAGCTAGAAATAAAAATAGAAAATAAGAGAGAAACTGTAGAAATATGGAACAAAAGTGTCCTTTTGTCAGGTATGATGCAAGGAAAGGGTGTGAGGAAAGAAGCGAGGCAGTGGGAAGGAAGTGGGTGTTTTGCCCCGCCCCCCCGATCTGGCACTAGTCGTGGCCTTTAGTTTCTCTCACAGCAGGGTCAAAGTTATCAGGCTTCCTCTGACAAAGAGGTTTTCTAATTGAGCACATTCTGTTATCGGTCACATTCTTTAAAAGCAAGGAACTGAGGATGGTCTTTTTTTTTGATAAGAGAAAAATTGAGCTATAATGGAAAAAACTGGCCAAATTGTGGCAATCAGCATAACATTTGAAAGGGAGGTGTGTAGGAGATAAAAGCATTCATTGGAAAATGTCATCACTTCAATGTAAGACACAAAGCTTTTGTTTTGTTTCTACGGCCTTGGAATGGTTTTACTGTTGTTTGAGAAATATATGCAATTACATGTCACTGTAAACTAGCAGCATGATGAATCACACCTTTATAACTGCGCAGCAGTTCCAGTGGTATTTAGTAAAAGTATGCCCCAGATTTTGTGTTTCAAAGCTTTTTCAAATCACTATTAGGCCAATGAGGTCTATTTTTAACTAATCAGACAGACCGTACTGATCCGACCTTTTTATAAAGGGCTATAATTTGTATCAATAGTTAGTATTTCATGTTGAAGATGTCAGCTGTTCCCAGCCGGAGATTGGAACAAAACATTTTGTTTATTAATAACTGAACAAAACATTGTTTTATTATTCAGTCGTCATGTTCAATCATTGAGCCCGCCGCCATTTTAATTATCTGAGAAAATGTCATCATGTTACATGAATGTGATGTGAGTTAACACCCACACACGCACACTTTCTGTCCAACTTTCAAAGTGAATATCTTGTTTTGTCCTTGAGGTGACACCCTCTGCACTTGTGTATGTGAGCGTATGTGCCAACCTTCCTTATTAAAGCGTGTCCCTGCCACTCTGCACAGCAGATCAGCACCTAATTACAGAAGCCAACAAGCTTTTCATCTCGTAAATAAGGTGGCTTCATCCAGGCTGCAGATGATTTTCACCTCTTTACAAGGACTACTGATGCTGATTCTTAGGTTGTATGTTATTGTGTGCATTTGTTGTTGTACCTGTTTGTAAAGATATGTACGGAGCAAAATAAAACCACGTACAGGGCCATATGTGCTTTTCAGTGTCATCTCCGGAAACTCGTGTCTCATCTTGGGAGTGGATACAATCGCTTTCATTCATTCCACTGTGACTATATTTTCCGTAGAAACTTTAAGGTTGAAAACCTGCATCAGCAGATATGGAAAGCCTTTCAAAACTGTGTTTATGTCTCCACAGGCCCCAATTTTTCTTCTTTTTCCATTTTGTGATGTATGCTTTCTCTCTTTGAAATTCAGCGTATGCAAAAAAGAATTAGTGTCAAATGACTAAATGTGGAGAGGAAAAAATGTCTGCTTCCTTTTGACTCGGTGACAGGAAATAAAAGAGCAAGTGTTTGATGAGAACAGATATATTTATGTGGTATTGAAGTGTTTGTAATGAGCAAAGCATACACTAAACTAAATGGACAGCTGAACATCCAAATGTTCTTTGCTGCCGCAGAAGGAGATACAGTTTCTACTCTGCCAGATCGTAAACAGAGAGCAGATAATGAGCAGGAAGAGAGAGTTACTGGGCATCTGGAGCAAGCATATGGATATATCTGTTAATGGCGAGCAGGCAGACCATATATCTGCAGCCTTTTGACAGTGTCTTAGCAACAGCTGGAGCCCAATAATCACCAGTTGTGTTGAACTGCAGCTGTTACTTAATAACATAGCAAAGTGATGTAATGATTGAAGTTTAGATATTTCCTAAGGCCTTGTCATTATTCCTTCATATAACTTTTTCTGTAAAAATGGTTTTCCTTTCAATCCAGAGGGCTGTGTTGTCTATCATCACTTTTCTGTGCACTTTACACACTTACACACTTGTTGTTTGTGCTATAGTTGTGTATAATCAAGTGATGTTCAAGTGAATGACTTCATCTTTAGTAACATTACCATATTACCATGTACTGTAAGTGTTCTGATTTTTGTGAACTTAATATTAAAATAACATGTTAAATTGATACTCTAATAGCTGATTAAAATTGTAAAAACATGGTTTAAATTTAACAACAATCGAAGGCTAAAATCTCCTGACTCCTGACTGATCAATGCCATCGTCAGTCATTTGTGTGACTGCAGTCTTTGTATCCCAGTCCAACTATGCTGCCACTATTGGTGGTGCTTTACATGAGAACACTAGGATCTGCTGCAGGGCTCCTGCTTGACTCACACCTTTCTCTCAGCTGTTCTGCTCTTTCATGTGTCACTAACTTGATGATAAATGAACATTAACGTTGAACAACCTGTGTGCTGGCTGATTGTTTCACTGTTGTGGAACAAACACAGCAATGAAAGCATGTGCTACTGGTTGTGGTTGGTGTGTTTTAGTGGCCACTTTGACTCATCTCTGTAACATCTCGCTGACTAAGATTATGATGGGAAGAGGAAGGGCGTTGGGGATAGAACAGAGACTGTAGGCGCCGCTGATGGAGCATTTGTTTTGGTCTGAGATGCTGTTGGTCTAATGCGACAACCAGTAACTAATAGACTCTTTGATTCAGTTCTGGCACTCACAGCCCCAAGTCATCATGGGTAATTCTCTACAAGCTAATAGCACACCTGGATTTGGGCAGAGTATCTCATTCTTCTTGATGGATCCTTTCAGGCTCTGTCAGATTGCATGCATGGAAAGCATCTGTTCCTCCACAAATGTGCATTGGGGATAAATACTGTATCTGGGCCTCTCAGCAGAGTGTCATAGACCTGTCCAGAGTCTTGGCTGTATGCCCCTGGGCAGAGTTGGAGTGTCATAATGACCCAGGAATTTTGTATATATAAAAATTATGCTGCATGAACTTAGTTCTTTATAATGATCATATGTTATTTGCAGGATATTTATCAATAGTATCCTTAGCTGTCTGAAAATAATACATTTTTGACATTACATAGCTTATACATCCAACTCAATCAAACAATTAAAAGCTTTACAGATAATGAAGACAAATTGACAAAATTTATAGGTTTGTGTATCTTGCTTTTATTCCGCCTGGACAAACACTTGAATTGTCAGAAATGTGTGTCAAATTTCTTTCGATGTATGTGAATCTTATCAGTGGATTTTGTTTTGTTCTCAATTTGGGAAAACCAATGGTTTTTCCTCAACAAGTTGCACTGATTAAACAAACTTGTAAAACTAAGTTGTCTAAAATCAACAACTGTGTTTAATCCAATGTGATAGCAGTGGTCTGTTTGATAGGTCTTTGTAACAAACTGTGGCTGTGGTACAGGGAAAATAAAGTGTTAACACTTTATTTTATGGTAGAATGGGTAACCGCTTTTCTCTGTCTTTCATTTTAAAGCACATGATAATACAGATGAGAGAGTTTTAAATGGAAGGTCCAACTTTCAGAACCTCCTCTGAGCTCTGTCAGGAGCAAAATCATCATTTCACATGATGTTTGATGTTGAATCAGAACATTAGCTGTTACAGAGAACTAAAACTTCAATCAGAATTGTACCGCTTTGTGTCAAAGTGACTGAGACATTTTTCAAGGCTTAAATTCTGTACTATTCTAGCTTTACATTGCATTGGAGGTCATTACGCACACTGCTTTCACCCTCTGTGTTACAGCTCCACTGGCATATGTCACTATCAAAGGAGCCGAGCTAAAGTGGTGAGTGCAGTTTATGGCAGAGTCAAAGTAGCAGACAGCTTTATGACTTCTGCCATGTGTGCAGAACTGTTATAACTTATGTCAGCGCCTATGACAGGTTAACTGGGTGCACTGATGTATGGCATTCATATTGTGCTACAAGTCTTGATAACTTAAGTGATATTAGTTGCATATGCTGGTTGTGAAAAGCATCGTTTCATGCTTTGAATGCAAAGTACATTTTGTATTCAGTGAAGGATAACCTTTGCCATTGCTCATGGAGATACGGCCTGTTGTCTTTAGTGGCTTTATTTGGTGGAAGACACATTTACAGTCACTCGTGCTGCTTTTCCTAGCCTTGTCTAAGTGTGTGTGTGTGTGTGTGTGTGTGTGTGCGCACCCTATACCAGACAGAGAAAAACAGAAAAACCTGGTCTGAAAATTGTAGCCTTGGCAGAAAACACAAAAACAAAAACCAGTCTGTAAAGTGATTCCAGCAGAGTTAATTTTTGACAGCAATTTCTGAGGAAGTCACTTTTTTTTTTGTTTTGTTTTTTACTACGAACCTGGAGTTGACTAAATATCATGTAAAAGATTTAGTTTAAGTTTAATGCCTTATTTCAGTGTTTCCATGTTATTTTCAAATTCATTATATATTTCTGGAGGAAAAATTCAAATGAGTAGTATCACGCTTTGAATGTGCAATACAACTTTAACTATCCATATAAAATGTCTTTATTTGCCTTAAATAAATACACATTAAAAGTCTTACAAAGAACAAGAATGTGGCCAATCAGAATATTTGACTTCTTGTGCTCAGTCTTGTATCTACATCTTTAGAACAAAGTCCTCAGTCAGGTCTCGCAGGTCCATTTTGGTCCAACCTTGTCCTCAGTCTGTTTTAAGAATCACTCTTAGACTTAAAGGAACTTAGAAGAGCTTCTGAAATACAATAACTTTACTTTCTCTCAGTGGACAATACTTGTATTTGGAGATCTACCGAACCTGTGAGGAGAATTAAGGGAAGAAATAATATCCCTGACTTGTCCACAAGAACACACGCAGCTCTGGCTGGTCTTCATGCTACATTTCTGCTCTAACATGCTAACATTACGTGCAAAACAGTTACAATTATTAAAAAGTTACTATTTTTAGCACGACCTTTTCAGTTATTAGCGGTGGCACCATTTTCCAAATCCTCCATTTGATTTCATTATTGATTTTAAGGTCAAAATTTGGGTTGATTCTTAATCTTTTTTTGGTCCTTTTAGGACAGATGGAAATGCCATTTTTAGGCTTTTCTAATCTAGTCACATCTTTGGTTTCATGCCAATGATGCATTGGTTTAATTTTTTTTTTGTTATTTCACAAGATGGTCTGCATGGTGCCATGACTTATAAAATCTTCATCAGTTGTTTGCAACTTATCACACCAAGACATTATTGTCAAACAATAAGTTGTTTCACTGGTTAACTGGAAACCTACCATCCATGGAGGGCAGCTCCTTTGTGGTAAGATGTGACCTGCTTGGCATTTGTCATGGTTCCAGTTCGCTCATTAAATGCTTAAATCCTTAAAAGATTTTTCACCACTGAATAAGGTCACATGTCTGATGCTACAAATCCTCCGATAGTGAATTAATGCTTTAGCTCAAGTTGAAGCTTTTGGGAGTTTAGCTCTAAATGTGGACAGAAGAGCTGACTGTGTTAGTGTTTGTTTTCATGCTCAAGTTTACTACTTTGTGATGCCTGTCGAGATGTGTTGCCATATTTGTCACGTTGCCTGTGGAATATGCTACACGCATGTGGATGTGGATAGATGGATAGGTACTTTATTAATCCTTTGCAGGAAATTATATTGCCACGGCAGCTTCAACACATCGCCATGACCCTGCATATAACAAACCACAAAACAATAATAATTCCATGGCTACTACAATAAAAGTGAATAAAAAAAATAAATAATAATAATACATTGATACATTAAATGTATTAACTGTTTGAAGTTCCTAAACCAACAACAGAGCTGGCCTTCTTGATTAGTTTTGTTGACTCTGTTCCTGTCTGCTGTGCGAACACTCTCTCCCCAGCAGGCCACAACTGTATGGTAGACACGGCACAGTTGGGGGCGACAGATGTTGAATGACCTCAGCTTACTAAGGAAATAAAGTTGTTTTTGACCATTCCTGTATATCACCTCCTTCTGGCTCTTCCAGTCCAGCTGCACATCATGGTATCTGTGGTTGGAGACCACTCCATCTCATCTCCTCCCCCTCCTAAAGTCAACAGCCATCTCCTTATTTTTTTGAGGTTTTAAGATGGAGATGACTGCCATTGCTCCAGTCCAGAAAATTCTTATTTGTTCTCCTGTGTACTTCCTCCTTGTCTCCCTTGATTAAACCAACAACTGCCATATTGTCAGAAAATTTCTGGAAGAAGCAGTCGGTTTTGTTGAGTCAGCTGTCTGGCTGGCAAATGGAAACAGGGCCAGAGGGGTTCCTTGTGGAACCCCTGTGCTGCTCAGAGTTGTGTTAGAGACACTGTTCTGCAGATGTGCATACTGTGGTCTGCTGGATAGTTAATCTAAACACCACAGGACCTCTGATCGAGCAACCTGCATTCTCATCTTCTCACCGAGTAGTCAAAGCTGGATCATATTGAAAAGTCATCTCAAGCATGTAAACGAGAGCATCATCTCCACTGATGTTAGGCTGACATGCGAACAAGCCTTTCAAACCACAGTTTTCCCGTCGACAGTGTGGAAGTTTTTGCCATAACTCAACAGGAAAGCAGAATATTTACACAAAGGTGATTTCAGGAGGGGATTCAAGTTTGGGGTATATCAGCAGCTGTCAGGACGTCTTCTAACTAGCTGCAGATTTGACTCAGAGGAGGTCATGTTGACTCACTTGTGTATGTTTTTTCCACTTGACACACCTGTGGGCTGTGACACTGGGGGTGTGGCTACAACATCGATTCCACCTTTGATTTTGGTCCGATTTACCCCAAACTGGGCTTTAAAGAAAAAAAAAAGACTGAAAAAAATGCCACATACAATTCATCTTGACTTTTGTCTGCAAATTTCACTTCTTTTTGTTTTTAACCAAATCTTGTTTTCCTTCCACCTACACCTCACAAGTTTTTTCTTTTTAAAATAGATAACCAACAACAGACACATAATTAACAGTGAATACATTCTGGCAGGTAAAGATCGATGTAGGTGCATCAAGAATGTGGCAAGTCTAATGAAAAAGATACATTTTAACTATTAAAAGGTGTTGACTGCATTGCCAAAAAAAGAGCATCTTACCACTTCTCTCACCTACCTAATAAATATGAGAAGTTTTAGTCAGTTTAAAAAAAAAAAAAAAGGTTTTGCTTTTTGTACTTGCATAGAAGTTAACTATGTCTATCTAATCGACTCTATCCAGATGAGAACCACATACCACCGAATTCTGACATTTACACACTTTTCAACAATTTCATCTTCAATTGACACAACGCTTTTGACTTTAGATTTATATTCAATTTAATGTATTAAGAGTTTTACCAAACAGACATACATAAACACACACACACACTTGTGTGTATGTATAAGTAGTTTTGGTCCAAATGTGTAATTACATGTATGGAAATATTTTGATCACATCTCCAAACAGGTAAGTTTCATTTGATTATTGTTTCAAACTCTTCAAAAATAAACAGTGTAGTTAGGGTTGCACAAAGGATCAAGTTTTTTGTCAGAAGAGCCTAATCACGCTCCCTCCCCTCTTCTGTCCTAATGTGGATCATGCTCATGGGTATTTGTGATACAGTTCCAGGAATATCTCAACTCATGTATTATCTGGTATCATTACATTCCTGAACAGACATCTTATGACTCACTGTTGTCTCTGTCACTCAATCTATCTTGGTCTCCCTCATTCTCTCTCTGTCTCTCTGTCCTACTGTAATTTTCTCATTTTCTCTCCCTGTCTCCTTTTCCCTATCTGTCTGTCTGCCCACTAAGCCACAATGTGTCTGCTTTTTTTCCTTTTCTTTTTCTGAGCTTCATCGACCAGTAAGAGGAAACAAAATCATTGAAGGCCACAGATTATACAAAATAAAGCAAATACATAATCAGTGAGGGCCTTTTGTGCCTAATGCCATAAATGTCAAATGTATCCAAACAGTACAGAGAGAGAAAATGGGAGCCCACCACAACAGTTACAGCATTAGAATACACCTGATGATAATTAGGTAATAAAATATAATATAAATAATTATATTTTAACAGAGGCAATCATCTTAAAAATCTTTAGACCTACAACTGAATACAACTGATACACAATTATCTGTCACTTTGAAGGGACACAGGAAGTTACACAACAGCCGTAAAAAAAAAGTAAAGTTGCATCGTTTTAGCAATCCTTCGGCTTTAAGACTTTCTGTGATTGTTTTTCTTTTCTCTTTTGAAATACAATGTTAGATCTTTGCTGCCAGGCAGTCTTTTGTGTCTATTATAAAAATCATGTCATCACTTAACAACTCTCATTTGCTTGATTTCCTTTGTCTCAAAGCTGTGAGTCTTTTGACAGTGAAAATGATTTAAGTCGAATTGACACATAACTCTGGGTTTGGACAGCTTCTAGACACTCAAACTGATATATGATCCCATCAGAGGTCTTCAAGGAATAACTGCAGTTTTTCCATTAACTACTAAGCAACTAAATTCTTACACATCCCCCATATGTTCATGGTGGTTCAAGTCACAAGCCAAGAACCATTATCTTTTTCCTGCGATGGAGATAGAGTTTGGAGGAGCTCCAAGCGATTGTAAAACCGCAGTCTTCAAGTTCCGGAATTGCATATTCAACCACAGTTTTATTGTTTGGTTTGGAAAGATGTGGATAAGGGAGTACTCCTACTGACTTTAGGATTTTGGGGCTGGAGAAAGTACAAACAAAAGAGCTTATCAGACTGGTGAAGTGTGGAGAAAGTAATAAGAGAGCGGCACAGTGTGTGCATTGTGCAGTGTGCTGTTGTGGAGGCAGCTAAGGTGATCCAGTCTGAGTAAAGGTTCACATAAGGATAAGGGCAGGCAGTGCAGCTGTCCTGTTGGCCTTAAACGTCTTTAGAGAAGTGTGTCCGCATGTATGCTAGGGAAGTGCTTGCTGTGCTTTTTGCACCTTTGTCTGTTCTTTCTACCGAGGCCACCAGCTGTGCTCCAAGTCCATAGGCATGTGGGACTGTGTATCGTTGGACTGTGAGTTGTTGGATTTGGTGTCCTGTTTGCTCAAACAAACATGGTGGCTGCTGTCGCTGTCCGAGGCCCTGAATCTCTGCTGCCATAGGCAAATGAGAAATGGCACGCGGCCTGTGTTCTGGCCTTTTTCTCCATTTTCAGTGCTGATTGATCTTAAATCAATCCCATCTGCAATTCTTGAGGCAATGTCATATTTCATTTGGTAACATATAAATGTTTACAGAAATTTGATGATATAATCTATTGCACAGTGTGTATATATATTTATTTTTTATTATGACAGGATCTCCATCCATTACTCCTCAAAGAAAAGTACACAAAGCAGATCAGTCTGTTTGTACATCATTGCTTTGATAGTGGCCTTCAACCCAACTCACATTATCTGCTCTCTTACCTTCAGCTGTATCTAGGTCAGGTGGCACTTAGTGAGTCGCTTCATGACTGCGACTGCCGGAGGAAAAAAGTTTGCTGATCACCATCCTTAATTTCCTCAAACTGCCACACAGAAATACCAAAGCTGGTGGGAGCAGGGCAAATATTAACTTTTTGACTTCTGCTTGGGAGTGACACCTAATGCAACATCCTACTTTCCTATTGCATACATGATTTATTTATCATGTACTGATAAATTTGTTTGAACTGATATGCATGTTATATTCACTGCCGTTGGTTTTGTTTATTTCATATTGCCAAACAAAAGGCAAAAAAAAAAAAAACCCAAAAAATAATAAAAATGGAGAAAGCCTTTTGGTGCATTAGTTGCTTGGCCTTTTGCAAAATTACCTTCAATTGTTAAGATTTGCTCACTGATGTCTAAACACATAATACCAACAAACTGCTGTGGGGCTTTTATAACAGAATATCAGGATATGTGGCACACTAAAGTTAAAGGTCAAAGAAAATGTGGCACAATATTATACTGAGAATAGATCCACTCCACCACTGCAGCCAGGCACTGTAACTCAGCATATCCTGACAAACAACAACTTTATTCCTGGACTTATTTTCTGCTTAACAAAGGACACATAAACAGCTAACAACAGGTGCATGTGAACAATTTTCATTTCCTTACGTTGCTTTAAAAACAGAGGACACAGTCCCCATTCTCATCTGTGTGTACAAATTTCCTTCAGCATTGGATAAATGACACTGCTGATGTATGCAGGTGACATGGTCCCAGTTATGCCCTTCACTGGCAGCGCTCTAGTTGAATACAATCAGACAGGAAACTGCCTGATTTAGACATTTCTTAAATCTCTCTTGGGCTCAACATCACTAAAACTAAGGAGCTGCTGTGGGAGCAGAGAGAAGTCAGACTCACAACAACTGCCTCTTTTCCAACCCCTCAGCCACAGCTGGTAGAACAGGTACCTCAAGACAGAGATAGACACCTGCTAGTCCATTCTAGTTTTCCCAAAACACAGTCTGTACAAGAAAGCCCAGCAGTGTTTCCACCTGCTGAAACAGGTCAGGACTTCTAATGCCAGCGAGAGACTTTTTATGTCTCAGTGCTGGTGACATAAGGCCAGAAGATAAATGTTTTTGGGCTGTAAGCCCATCCGTTCTAGTCATGACAATGCAATACATCAGAAACGACTTAGGGAATTTTTTGTCACAAATTTGTCACAAATATTCAGTTGGACTCAATTGAATGGTCAAAGGTCAAGGTCACTGTGACCTCATAAAACACAGTTCTGGCCTTTTGAATATAATGTATCAAGACCCCTTCAGGAAAATCCCTTCATATTTCCCACAAATGTCCACATGGACATTCTTGGCCACAGCTGAAGACTTTGTACAACATTTATGACAAACTAAAGCACAAAATGTTATTATATATACTAGATGTGCAATTTTCATACAATATTTCATACGAAACGCCATCACCACCAAACAATACTCAACTCTCCTGCACAACTAACCAGGCCAGCAAAATAATTGGTTTACTCCAAACTCCCTTGTCTGAAGTGTACACCTGGTCAAGCAGGACCCCTCTCACTCCCTCCCTCCCCTTACTGCCATCAGGTTGATGCTACAAAATCCAACCAGCCTGGAAAAACATTTGTAAAAATATTTTAGTCCAGCTGCTGTAAACAAGTGGAAAGAACATACTTTTTGTATGTTTGCATTTTAAAAATTTCTTGAATCTCTTTTTTTTTATCTTGTAACAGAATATAAAGGATTTTATTGGTCTGCATCACTGACAGTGAGCTTCTAGTGGTCATTTATTAAATTTTGGGGTGAATATCCAATTGGATATAAAGACAAACTGAATACATCTTGGTCGTCAAAGCTTAAACTTTAGGTCTTGGTGAGTTTAAGGTCATGTATATCCAATATACTATGAATGCCCGGAGAGAATTTTATTACATCTGGCCCAAACATTCACCTGGACTAAAGGATGAACAGACTAGAAATTTGTAGTCAAATGTTCAGTTCCTACTTTTGTGACAATTTAACAAATATGTATTGGGATAAAACTTTGCGTGTCACTTTAATAATCTGGAAAAACCACATCTGGCTAATATCCAAACAACCAGCACCTGTTGTTTAGTGGTGATGCATTATGACCTAATGCAATGTGTGTCTCTCCCTTTAAGGCCAGATGTGTGTAAGATAAGATAATACTTTATTGATCCCCATTGGGGAAATTCAAATGCCACAGCACAAGGCAAGAGAACAGATGATAAATAAAGAAATTAAATTGGACACAGAGGACGGGCGACAAAAGACATTAAATGAATAAAGACATGATTTACATATGTAGGATATGAATAAGTACATTAAGACATGTGACAAAATATGCTGTGATTTGCTGAAGTCTGGAGGACAATTAATGAGCCAGAGTCAACACTCCACAGAGCTAAAGATTCCCCTGATTGAACACTATCACAAGACTTTTCATTCTCAGCCTGTAAAGCAGAGCTGAGACCTTAAACTTTTACATTTTAATTATAATTAATTGACTTTACCGTAGTGCTCATCAACATGTCTTCCCAAAAATGTATATATCCATAAAAAAAAGTGGAATTGAACTGAGAAAAAACAAAAACAAATATTTTTTTACAGACAAATAAAAGTTCAAATGCAAGGGCAATGATTCACAATAAAAGTCAAAGGTTTATATTTTCAAATTGGCTTTTTAGATTTCAGTTTGTAACTGCTTCAGAGGCTGGGTAATAAAGGTTTAGGTGAACATCAAGTTTTTCACAAAACCCTTTAGGAGGTTGTGTTCAAACAGAGACTGAATATTTTTAGAGACCACCTGAGGTCTTAATGGGGTTAAAGGCTACTGATGTTTTGTTGTCAAATTTTAGAACAAGTTTCCCAAATTCTTACACAAAGTAACTGAATAAAAGCACAAAGGATTTTAAATCTGTGTATTTTTGGCATTTTACATAGAAACATCAGAGCAGAAAGGCAGAGCCCGCTTATTGCTGGCATTACCATGAAAACAAAAAACTTTGAAATACTATTTTGAACATTGATTGCCCCAATGAACAGTAAACACAGCAGACTGACACAAGACAAGGCAGAGAAAAAGTGTCACAGACCGAGACCCACATCCATGCTGATGTAGCTTCTTGCAGTGTGCAACTTTGGATCATTTGAATAATTTTATTTGAAAATCTTTTTTCTTTTTAGTGGATGCAGTCATGTGTCAGTTAATGTTAATTATCCAGCGAGAATAAGAATAACATACCCTGTCAAATTGGTCACCCTCTTTTTTGTTTTATTTCTAAATTTCAAGTGACAAACACACCGAAGTCCACTAAAGCTACAAATAATTTATTGAATTTAAACCTGGTGGTTATATGCCCTTGGTCTCTGGTCACACTGTCTCCCTGTCCTCAGTTACAGCACTGAATAACAACCTGAAGTGTTTTACAGACATCACAATATCACTGTGTCATAATAGAGTCAAATTAGAGTATGAAGTAATAAGTTATAGCATTTTGGCTCTGACCGAAATGTAATCACTCCATTCTGGAGTACTAATGAGCATTTGAGCTCTGTGGAAAGCATCTTGTATTGCAGTGGTACCAAACATAAAATGTCCCTCTGAACTTGACTGAACTACAGACCGGTGGCCTTCACTTTGCACAGTATGAAAACTAGGGAGCGAGTGATTCTACACCTACTGGGACTGGAGTTCAAAGACACACTCAGCCCCCTGCAGTTTGCTTATAAAGAACACATTGGAGTGGCGGATGCTGTCCTCTACATGCCCCACCGTGCCCTCTCCCATCTGGAAGAACTTGGCACATATGTGAGAATTATGTTCCGGCACCATTCCTGTTCACGTTGTATCCAGCACACTTCAATTACAAGTCTGAGTCTTGCCCCATCCAGAAATATTTAGATAGACACTGCTGTTGTGGTGTGCATCAGGGATGGACATGAATCTGAATAAAGGGATCTGATGAAAGCTTTCAGTGACTGGAGTCACAAAAACTGCCTCATAATGAAAATATCAAAGGAAATGATAGTGGATCTGAAAGTCCAAACTCACTCTTCAGCCAGTGAACATTCGTGGAGAGGACATCGTTATGACGCCAGTGTACAAATATCTGAAAAGGAAGTTTTTACTTGCCACTGTTGCCAAGTGCTTGCTCTCGAAAGGATATGTTGGGTGTCTTTAAAAACTCCATAAAGGTCTAGACCTGAGCACGGCAGCATAGTGGTTAGTGCTGTTACCCCACAACAAGAAGGTCGCAGGCTAAATTCCTGGGCCTGGGGCCTTTCTGTGTGGAGTTGCATGTTCTCCCTGTGCCTGCGTGGGTTTCCTCCGGGTACTCTGGTTTCCTCTCACTGTCCAAAGACGACATGTTTAGGTTAACTCGTGACTCTAAATTGTCCGTAGGTCTGAGTGTTAGTATCAGTGGTTGTTTGTCTCTGTCTGTCTCTGTATGTTTGCCCTGCGATCGACTGGTGACCTGTCCAGGCTGGGACAGGTCGATTGGCTCCAGCACCCCCTGCGACCCGGAAATGGATAAGCGGTAGAAGAATGAATAAATGAATGAATAAATATGATTTGATTTGAATACAGCTGGACAACAAGTTGGACTGGTCCTCTAACATAGATTCACTGTGGGTTAGCTCCTTAGATATTTGCAGAAGGATGCTGTGGATGTTTTACCAGCAAGTATACTATTCTATGCTGCCGTGTGGAACCAGATTAGACTCACTGAGTTCTGTGGTGGAGTGATGCACACTTAGGAAAGGAGGGACCATCTTGAAAAAGTCTGTCTACTTCATAACCTCGTAGTGGATCAGACAAACCACAGCAGTGGACAGTTAATCCATCTACGATGCAGGACAGAAAATTATAGGAAATCATTCATCCCCACTGACCCATCAGACTTTATAACTCCTTAACTATTACAAAATAAGCTACCAAACAGCAGAATTTCTCTCTGGGGATCAATAAAGTATTTCTGATTCTGATTTCCCTGCAGGTGTTATTGAGATGTATAGTTCATGTAAATACGTGTGGACTGACAGATGGATGGATGTACAATCAGAAGAACTGAAAATGTGCTTTTAACTCTGGCTGTCACTGGTGGAAAAGCATGGAAATGTCTTGTTTCCATGCTCCACTAAAACCAATATGTATCTATAATCAGGAACAGAAGAAAGTCAAGTCATCCTAATTACAGGCCGTGTAATGAACCACCTGCTGTGAGACTGTGTCGTCCAATGTTGATGAAGTGCACCAGAAATGCTGCACACAACACACCAGCCTTTCTGACACGCAAAGACAAATACACACACACACACACACACACCTATGCACACCCATCGTATGCCACAAATTAGACCCATGGTCATCTTTTGAAAGCATGCATGCCACAGAAAACACAGAGCTGAACTCAAATTTTCCTGAAATAAACACTTGTCAGTGTCTGCTGAGCGGCTGTGGTCATCGTAGGTCAGCACATCTACCCTCTCCATTCATATTCACTCTACACAAACGCACGCATGCACGAGCCATAGCTGCCCATCTAACCTTTTATCTCTAGATGATAAATGGAGGGTTTGAAGGATTCTGCCTCAGACAACGTTGCCAATTTTCTCCTTCCATGGCTTTCAAATTCTAACAGATATTTTTCTGAACTTTCAATTCATCATCCTGGACACTGTCCACTCAACCGGCAGAGCTGAGCACAAAGGCTAGATCCATTGTCTCACATGTGCACACAGAAACACATAAAACAACAGTTACATAAACACACACATGCTCAGCCTAAGGGCTTCAGTAGTGTAGAAGCACATGGTTTGGCTGCCTAATTCTCCCTGCAGCTCTAAAGACAGAAAGACTGATGCCTTTCGCAGGTCGGGTTCTTTACAGGTATCTAATGATGGAGAATTAGTTCAAGGCTGGTGCATTAGATTAAAATATCCTTGCATAAAACAGCAGCCCCTGATGACCCATTTAAATGCATCACTGACACATGAATCATTCTTTTTCATAAATGACGCTACCTTAGCAGCCAGCTTTAAAGGTGCAGCTCTGCACATAGTTCATTCTGAAACCAGGTACATCAGGTACAATAGTAATACAGTAGAACAGGCCTAAAGTCATTCACACTGTGACAGATATTTAATTTCATTTTCCTTATTATGTGCTTGGATTCAATCTTTGAATAAATCAATTTAATTTATCATTTTACTGAAAGATGTATATTTAGTTTCTAACTCAATATTAGTGGTATATTGCTATAGTCTGTCAGAGACTGTAGCTGGACACCAAAACATGGTAAAAAACACAATTTTAATAAGGGCATAGTGTTGTTTTTTTTTTTTTTTCAGGCTAACTTGTGTCAGGCCATAAAAAAAGTTTTTTATATTTGTGGTTTATTATGTTTCAGTCAGTCCTTTGCTCTTTTTATTGCATGTTCAGTTCAAGGAATCATGGGAGTTGTGTACATATGAACATCCATACAGAGCTTGCACCACTGTGCAGGCTCACGTATGCAGCAGGTGTCACCTGCCCAGCACCATTTGCTAGCCTTGTGTTTATGTCCTTGCCTACAGCCATATCACATTCACTAGCTGAGTTTCACAGAGATGACAGTCTCATAGAAAATACATTGAAGTGTGTGTGTGTGTGTGTGCGCGCAAAGACGCTGCAAAACAGTCACGTAAACAAAAACCTGTTTTCAGGGCTCTCAAGTCCCCTCACTCTTTGCCAAAGCTGTGTCTAACCTTTTTGAGATTGTCTTATGGTGTGTTTACCTTTTTATTTGACAGTTAACAGTAAAATCGATTAAAAAAAACAAGCCAAGAAAGAGAGAAAGAAGGGGTGTGACATGCCAGTGTGGTCTGCAGATGGAACTGAACCCTGGATGTTTTAGTTTTGAGGTATGATCTGTAACGATTCAGTTACCAGAGTATGCCAGCGCTGTAACAGCTTTTCTTCTCTTAAATACTTGACCACTGACCATCAAGTACTACCGCAAATGAAATGCATTGCATTGCATTGGCCAGTTGCACCTTTGGAAAGTGCTGTTTCCTCTGCCCTGGCCTGTCTTCTAGTCAGGGAGAATTTAGTTTTTTTTGTACATGTAGGAGTCCTCCATCTCAACTTCACCCTTAAAGGTGTAGAGAGAGATTTGTTGAACCAATTAATGTTCTCAATAATTTCCTACTTGCAAATTAAGGGGAAGCACAACAATATGATTTTCCCCCGTTGGAGTTGTTGGTGTTATTGGCCACCTGACTTATGTAAGTCTAGTAGTTATTTATTCTAATTTCATAAAGTTGTCCACCAGCTCCTGAGAAACACATGCCAAGAAGCATTGCCTGACTAAGACTTGTTGTTGCATGCCATCACCATTCACCACATTTGAGACAGATTAAGTTCAAATGGAGCAGTTGTAGCTCGAACTGACCCAAAATGATCATTGAAGCAAGTTGCTTCAAATAAACATCCGCTAACTAATCTCATTGTTAGAAATACTGTAACTTCAAACTGGATACAGAGACAGAAAAAGGCATCCAAATGTTTGTGCAAATGTGTAATTCGGAAAAAAACTAATTAGTTTTATGGGTTTACACAACCAAACCAAGCATACAAATGAAGTAACTGCATCAATTATGAGGACTAAAGAAGTAAGAGTGAGAAAGGTGGACGGGAGAGGCAGCGTAAGAGAGGAGCCCTAAAGAGCTGAATGGAGAGCTGAAGAACTGAGGCAGTCGGGCAAATAGCCTCCAGTTAATCGGTGTGCGGCTAGATAGAGAGCACTTGGGTTTTTCTCAAGCTGCATTGCGCATTACCACCGCTTAGGCTATTAGCTGCTCTGCTGATTAATGCTCTAACCTGTGACTAAAAGCCAGGAGCACTGCAACAGTGGCAAAGCCAAAATGAAATCGCTGTTCAAATTGTTTAAATGGTGCGAGGGAGACAGATCTGTCTTGCATAGCTTGATCTGAACACGACTGCGAAGCGAAACATTCAGCAGATGCTTCCCGAAGAGGCACCTCATATAAATGACAGTGGAAAACACAGTGAGGTGGAACATCTGAAAAACAGGAAAGTAGATTCACTTAATATTTTAATTTAATCCATGTAACCATTAGTTATCATGCTCTTTCTTTTGCTGAAGGTACGCATTGTGTATATTCCCAAGAATTAGGCAGCCACGTACCATGTTTAATTACAAGATGCTTTCTATGAATCCACCAACGCAGCTTTCCTTCATGTGATCTCATATTTATTTGTCATTGCTTCCTTGACTGTAAGCTGTAGCTCTGATTCTTCCCTACATATTTATTCTACTGGAAGACTTTTGGGTATCACGCTGATTACTCAAGGAAGCCATTATAAGTGATGAGAAGGGAAATTGCACATAACGGCATCACATTAAATGAGGTGAATGAAATTTTCCTGGTAATAAGAATGAGTTACTGACTAAAGATGGAAAAATGAGGATGCATCCGAGGTAATAGATAGCTACTGTACATGACACCAGCTATTTCAGTCTGTTAAAGCAGAGCAGGGATCAGTTTGTCTTTGTGCTCATTTCTGGCTGTGATGGTGTGTACATACAAGCAAACACACATACACCACATACAGTACATCAATGTGCAATCATACAAATGAGCACGAGAAACGTGCACAAACACACACATTCATGCATCCATTCAGCCCCATGTCAAGCTGAATAAAGTGCAATGACAGCTGGGTAAAATTGCTCCAATAAATCATTTGTCAGACTGGTCTAAATTCTATCTGCCAGCAATCCATGCAGTCAAAGCTGTCCCCATGGCGCACGCACACACACACACACACACACACACAAACACACACTTTCATATTCCTGGACGTTCAACACAGAAAAATTCTCGCTTATAGACATACAATCTGGGCTCCATTTTCCAGCAGACACAAATCTGCAAAGTAGAGGCATCTTCCTGGGGAGAATTATGTTTTTATTTGTTTCTTCCCCTCCTACTGCAGTGCAGCACGCAAGTGCAGCAAGTGGCCAAAATGCTGAGCCGACACAGGTGAGGAGGACATGCACAGCGTGTGATCCAAACACAATTTATTTTCAATTTCGTAGGTAGGTCACCCCCACATAGTCTTTTACAAAATCGCACAAACATCTCATGTTACCTTACATACATTGATGTCATAATACACCAAATCAGTCACATTTTCCTGTTGTTCATCACACTCCTTTTACGCCTGCAGCAAAGACTTCACAATGCTTTTTACATTTACTGCAGCTAATACTAATTTTGACTACTCAGAAGAAAATACAAGGCCTGTAGTTGCAGTGAAAGTTGGATGCCCGTCGGCAGACTGTTGCAAAATACTTTTGTACACCTGCACGTCAAACTCTTTGACTATAATTTGGTATTCCACACAGGCACACAAGTTTATGGAGTAAAACTTATGAATGCTGAGACTTTGTCATCCTCAGGGTACAATGGGCAAACAGTTCACTTAATTCTACCAATTTAATTAAAACTTCCCTGCCCTCTTCAGAACCCCTCGGGACCATTTCTTCTGACCAATTCTCCCTGTGTCGCCTGGAGCATCACCTTTTTTAAGGTGTGTTGGAGGCTAATGAAGAAACCTGAAGGCCAATCATGTGCATCAGACAGAGTATTGCCATGGCTGTTGGTTAGATTTCATAGTTATATACGCCAAAACGAGAGATTTTTAAAAAATCCTTAACATGATGATTAAGAATGATCATTGCTTATTGTGTAGCCAGTTTTTATTACACAGAAATGTCTTACTCATTGCAAACATGTAGAAATTTGGACTTTCATATCCAAAAATTGAATTAAAAAAAGACATCATAGTATATTTTGGCAACTTTACATTTGCAGCTTTTGTTTTGGTCTTTCTGTTCCCACATCACTCACTACCCAGAATTCTTAGCACATTAATATGAACATCCATAACTAATACCAGTTTCTAACATTCCCACTGACAATCTCTGATCATGAAATAATCCCAATCTCACCATGTTTACACGTCTGTTGTCACTGCCACGCCTACTGCACACTGCACGTTATGCAATTTGTGCATTCTACCTTGATTCAGGAAATGACTACCTCTTCTCTCTCCGACACACACACACACACACACACACACACACACACTCACACTTACTCACACACATTGTAATAACATCACCATAATTTCCTTGAACAGATAAATCAGCCAGTCATAACGTGACCATCACCCAGTCCACTTTGGGAGGGGAAAAATATTTCCGCATAAATCAAGAATCCATAGCAGGATGTCTGAGATATAGCTGCACAGTTGTCAGTAATTTTATGTATGACAAAGCCCCATGTATTTTATTTTATCTCATTTCTCCTATCACAAACATATTCTCATTTAAAAGTGTAGGAAATCGGAAGGTATCGTATGTCTTTCTGGTGACATTTGTCACTGAGAAAAGCGGCGCGATCAGGCCTGGGTGCTTTGGCTGGGGGCTCTGCCATCCATCATGGAGACCGGGTGGTAAATGGCTTATGTAATTCTGTTTCAGATGAATGACCATGGAAAGGAGTGTCACCACTAACATTATTGTGATCTATACAGTACCAATGAGAGAGAGAGAGAGAGAGAGAGAGAGAGCTCAGAAGCCTTCATTTCCTGTAGAACAGTCACTAATGATGATTCTCTCAATTAATAGATTGAACTTTTAGTTTATAAATTGTTCATTAGTAGTGAAAATCACTGTTGCATCACCAGTCTGACATTACAGGAGCATTTCATTAATTGTTCATCACAATTATCGTTAAACTAGAATCTAAAATCCCCCAAAATACAAAACCTCCCTATAACTACCATTTATTATTTCAGTGTTTTTTATTATGCAGCATGAGGCAGCTTGAATACCGTGTGGAGAAGGACATTCAGCTATTTATCTATCTTGGGTTATAGAGCCACTCCTGGGTAGTTAAAGACTTTAGCTGTATTTTATGGGTAAATATTACATTAATTCATTCATCTTCCACCACTTATCCGTTTACGGGTTGTGGGGGACAGAGACGGACAGAGACCACCCACCACTCACACTCACACTCAGACCTACGGAAAATTTAGAGTCACCAATTAACCTAAACATGATGTCTTGTGACGGTGAGAGGAAACCGGAGTACCCGGAGGAAACCCACAAAAGAGAACAAACAAAAGAAAGGCCCCAGGCCGGGACCCGAACCCACGACCTTCTTATTGTGGGGCAACAGGACTAACCACTATGTCCATGTGTTGCCTTAAATTTTATATTTCTAAAGCAAAATTGTCTATTCAGTGCTTCAGCTGCTGGTATACAACAGAAAGCTAAAGACACAACCTCACTTCATGAAACATGTTCCATCTGTTCAGGATTGTGGCCCTCTGTTATAAATGGTTTGGTGCAGCAACAACAATTTTTTTGGAAAAAATTGTGACTGTAATATTTTTTATTTTTTCAATAAGTTTAACCTTGTATTTATTGTATTTTTTTCCACGTCATCAAGTGCTGTTTATTCATTAATGCACTTAATTTTTTTTTTCTTCTTTCGTTTTATGCTCTGTATGTGAAGTGAACAAATAAAAAGGCAGATCAACATTGGGATTCACCAGAAAAAATTATGTAATTCAAAGCACTGATCCACCCATCACTGATGAATGTGTATATTTACTTTGGACTTCTCCCTTTTAATTTTTAGGCTTGAATTTTAGATTGTTTGCTGGTTTATGAGAGAAGAAGCAGGACAGAAAAGGACAGACGACAAAGAAATAGAAAATAGCATTGACCTCTCTGTTCCCTTTCTTTTTAAGTGGTGTTATCAAGAAAATGGCACCATTTACAGCTCAGAAATGGTGCAAGAGAGACTCAAAGGAATGATTGACACAATTGCTCTGTTAAGTATCCCTTGTTTCTCATAATTGTTGTCATTTTTATGACTCTATTCATACTCAGTCAATTGGTCATTGATTGACAGAGTTGCCTGCTGGCTGTGGTTTTGTCCCTTTCTTTTTTCTGCTTTAGTGCAATCGACCTGAAGCTTTGGCGGTAGAGTAATGCAGGAACAAGAACAGGAGGAAGTGCACATCTCTTATTTTATGATGGCCACATATGCACTTGTTCATTTACATTTTGTGTAATTCCTTTTGTGTTGTCCTTTTTTCGCTTGGCCAATTCAAAATTTGTCAGATGGAGTGAGTAAACAGGAACAGAATTCTTTGGAAGGCTTTAGAATGGGGTCTATGTCTTTAACATGTGAATGATGGAATGAACAGAATTTGTCAATTTGTGGTCTGTCATTCATTGGATCACAAAGATATCTTTACATCAGATGTTAGCAATACACTAGTTTCCTTCCCACAAGGAAGCACCTTCCATGTTTATGCTAACTGGATACTGGTATATTTAAGTATAAGTAGCAGTGGCAGTTCTATTGTCTTTCCTCTAATGTTGGTTATTATCGTTGTTGAGAAGGAGGAAAAGAGCTGTTGAGAAAAAATTTGTTCACAGCTGTTTCTGTAAATTAACCTCGCCAAATCAAGTTCACCCTCTCCTGCTCCCAAACAGACCATCACTGTGTAACAACCATCACTGCTATGCTCACAAAGGTGGTGACACTAGAGAGTGAATTACATCCTAAGTAAGTGTGCAGGAGTGCGGTCGTTGTGTGTAGCTATAGTGACTCAGAGTTTTGTTGTTGTTGGTTGTCCACGATGAGAGAGTATGATGTGTGTGTTTCTGTAAACACAGCATGCATGTGTCTGCGAGCATCATGCACATGCTTGGTGTATTTTGCCTTTAACGTCAGACTCCGACTCTGAATAGAGAAACATTGTGTCCTCTGAATATGTTGTGACCTGAATGATCCAGATGGTGCTGATTCACACCAGTAAGCTCAGCTTTTGAGCTTCACAGCCAGATCCTTGAGATTCTGTCTGAGACAGGCAGGATTTAGCCAGCACAGAAAATCTGGGCTTGTGTGTGCAAAGCTCCTAAGAACTGCAGGACTCACTCAGGATCACTAGTGAGGTCAAATTAACATGTGAACTTGAGATACTTTGAACCAACCTGGTGGAACAGTTTGACAAAGTGATGACAAATTCTGGTTTGTCGGTATCCCTTCTGTTTTTTGCTGAATTACATTTCATCTTCACTGATCCCATCACACTAATCAGTTCCCATTGCTGCAGAGGAACACTGTTCAAAGTAATTTCAAGAGTCACCCAAGTAAAATAATCAGTCAATGAATAAGGATATGCTGAGAAATCAATAATGTCCTACACTACTATATGACATTCTCTTGCATTAATACAGCCTCAACTGTGTGTTCTTTACTAGTGAAAGAAGTGGAAAAGCAGAGCACGACAGGGAACTCAAAAGCATCGATTTTGCACAAATATATTCAGAGGACTTTGATCAGAAGTGACTTGAGATCAGAAATGAATTCCTTGAATGAAATCTGTCTGTCTTCCTTAGAATACGGTTCAAAGGCACTTTATACTGAAAAAAAAAAACAAAAACAAAAGCTCGTACCTACTAATGATATTGCAGTAAAATGTTACATTACTCTTGTACAAGTTTGTATTCCTTCTGCCACTTTTCTTTTAATATGCCTATAGTTTCATAAATCATGTTTTCAACCATTCCTTATAGCCAGTTATTTCCTTCTATTTCTATTTCCATCTTCTAAGCATTTCTTTATACACTTTATTCTTTTTTCTTCTTCTTTTTTTAAATCCATATCTACTTTGCTTTTACCTTCTGTCTCATCACACCTGTTTTTTTTCCCCCTCTCTTCAGCATTTCAATTTTTCTCTGCTTTTCATCTTTTGGCTTGGGTTTTTGGTGACAGATGGAGTGGTGGTGGCATCATTCAGGTAAAGATGACTAGGACTGACAGGCCTACTGAGGGCATACTGGGCCACTGCAGCACCAGTCTCACACGCTGTCACACACTGACACACACACACACACACACACTCAAAAGGCTTGTTATGCTAGCTTTCTCATGCTTCTTGAGTGAAATGAATGTAGTAAGTTTCTTCATTTATTTTGATAGTTGGCTTATTGGTCTGCTAAAGAGGCCAAAAAAAAAGAAGAAGAGAGAATACAATCTTATTATTTGACATTTGCAAAAACTTAGCAGCATGGCCATAGATCTATGGTTTCCTCAGGGTTGTTAGTATACAACTGGCCTTGAGCTACTGCTAATGAAAATATCTGGCTACCATTGACACCCACTACTCATTGTTAAGGTCCGAATTATGAAATGGACACAATATCAAGTGTTTTATGTATCAGGTTCATCATTTTTGTCATTAAGTTAAATTTGAAATTGAAGATGGTTTTTCAGCATGGATTTAGCAAGACTAAGGACATCAAGCAGGGGGTCCAACTAAGACCCTGCTAGTTGGTTTTGCACTCTCAGATACCCATTTGTAAAAAGCGAAGACAAGGATGTAACAGTTGAAGGGTTGAACATGTTAAAATGTAGATTTTTTTTTTTTTTTTTCCTTTCGTATATTACAAAATGCGATATCAAAGCCTTTTTGTTACAACACAACTCTAGACATTCATTAACGTCCCAATATTGAATTATCTTGTTGGAAAGTGAGCATCTCCACAGGAGCAGACAATAAACTGCACTTCAACTGCCAGTTTTGAGGCGCAAACAGCATCAAAAATTTACTTGCATTTCTCATTTCATTTCAACATTTCTCAGCCAGTGGAATAGAAAGTTGCCATGAATGCTACTTTAAAAATAAAATTTTACTAATATTGAATTAAGTAAAACATCAGTGACAAAAATAAAACAATACATGATGTTGTGAGGTTGATTACAAAATAACTGACAATTATATGGTAGGAAATGAACTATTTGTTAGGCAAGATATTTCATATCCCAATATTTACATTGGATCAATTCATATTGAATTTTCTTTCTTTTGGTCATCATTTTCACTCTGGCATCATCTCTGTTCTGGTTTTGCTGTGATGAAGTACCAAGGATAGCAGCTCTCACCCCCCACTGTTGCCCCATCTGGCCTCTCAGTGTAAATTTCAACCAACAGTCACTACAGATACTGCGACCCAATCACCTCCGCCCAGGGTTCTCACAACAGCCATGGCAACTAATTTGTCTGCTGGCCAACCAGCCGGACATCATTGTTGTTGGTCATCACCAGTATTTCATAACTCCACAATGGTAATTTTGTATTCTTCATCTGAGAGCAACAGCTTAAAGGTTTGCATCAAAAACTCTAATGAAGTGGAGTGAAATGACGGGATACTAACTGCCACCACCAAAAGCTTTGGAAGACATGAGGCAAAACCTATATTTTATGCAGGGAGTGGCATGAACGGGGCATTCCAGCTCAGCGCTGAGCACCTGTGTTGGTATTCCACTTGAATGGAGTTAGTTGTTAATCTGACAGCCTTTTGTCTGTTCATTCAGATTACTGTGCTGTCATCATAGTTTCATGAGGAGAGGCCATCTGCTCAGCCAGATCTTACAAGATGGCTTTGGGATGATACTGAACACTCTGGGGGGAGCACATTGACATGGTCGCATTAAAACAATATATGTGAAGAATTTGACTCCAATGATTTTTTTTTTTTTTTTAAATGAAAATGGGATTATTAAATGAAAGCCTGAGATGTAAAGTTAAATGCATTGATAAATGTTGAGATACATAGCAGTTTTTATGTTCTAGGATGTTTTATTTGACAATATGTTTTGCATGTATGATTTAAGAAACAATATATATATATATCTTTTGACAACTTGAGCATGATGGATTTATAGTAGTATTGTCTTAGAGCACTTATTTAAAACAGAAAAAAAGAACAAGTCAATATTCAAACAAAAACCCAATCTTTGCCTTTGCTTCATGCACACTCACAGCTTGATTGCGCTTGAGAGTTGTGGTATATCATGGAATAAAAAAAAAAAAAAAAAAAGACATGGCTATGAGCAGCATCCAGGCAGCAATTTGTTTTCCAAATTATCGGCAAAGCTGCTTAGTAGAATATAAACTTACTGTGAGAGATTTGGTTGTGTATTTACATAGGTTGCCCACCTGAAGAAAAACATCTTAAGTGTATTTAAAGAATAAAATCCTACTCATCAAGATGTCTGCAGTTTTGTCAAGAACATCTTTATCAGCAGTTCATAGTTAGGTAACATCTGCTTAGATCTTACAGGATTGGCAGGGCGATGCAAATACTGATGACTTTTCTAAAGTAAAGATAGTTCACCATATGCTAACAAAACATGAAAACACCATGCTTGGCAATGTGAGAAGAATTGCTGTGAGATAATAATGAGAGGGACTGAAAAAGCAGAGGGGGCGATAGGAGTTGGCATGATGGGAAAGGAAAATGCTGACAGGACTGGGGAGAAAGACAAATTGAATGAATGTGGGAAGAGAAGGGAAGATGAAAGCATTGGGATAACCATGGCGGGAGGATAGAAGAAGGGACAAGAGGGGAGGACAAGGGGAAAAGAGAGAGAAATGCAAAATGACAGAATGAAAGAAGGATGAGGGAAACAAAGAATCGGGACTATAATGGGGACAAATGGACGAAGAAATGAGGGAGGCAGTGAGCAACAGCAAACTTTAGGGAATGACTGTCTGTCTAAATCAAATAGAGGCAGAAGCTAAGCTCAACTGAAAGGAAAAACACAAAAGGACTGAGATAGATAATGAGAAGTGAGAAGAAAAGATTTGTATTCTCATTACTTGTCTGTGATGAATCAGATTCCATATAATTATACGATTAGCACGCACACACAGTCACATACAAACACACACGCACGCACAGAGTTTCTAATGACAGTATGGTGGTCAACCATTAGGGCTTCACTCTGACAGACCAATATAACTTCCCGTTAAAGCCAGCCCCCTTCTCACAATAGCAGACAGTTTCTTTAATTACTCAAAGGTTTCCTCTAAATATGGTGCCTGTCAGAGTCCCTAATGACTGTGACTGGAACATTATAGGGATCCATTAAAGAGGAATTGTTTTCCCTCCAGTCAGGGCAAGTGAAACGCTCATGTAGGGAAAAAACTAATTTCTCCCACCACATGAATGTGTCATAGTAATTCTTCCACACACACACACACTGGTCTCGCTAGGTAAGTGGCACAAGGTTGGCACACATAAACACATCCACCAAGATGTTTATTTATCTGAGCATCATTTGACTCATCCAATATATTTTATCAATATCGCGTGCTGTTTTTTAACCCATGAATAAACTGTCAATATTCTGGCCAATCATTTGTATAAAACTGCCCTTATTTATTCCCTTATTCCCTACTGATAACTTACCTGTGTGAATAGAGCGCTGCAAAACAGCATAATTTACATGAATTTGCACAAATTAGAGAATTACGGCCTAGCAGCTTTTCACTGATATGGTATATATTAACTCATGAAACTGCAAAGCTTTTTTATTTTCATTAAATGCATAAAATCTTATTACTGTATATAGGAAGTCTGTAAAATCACGTGAACAATTCATTGACAGATGCAGAAAGCTCACTGGGACAAAGGCAACTGTGCTTTTGTTTGTCATTTTGTCCCTGAAGAAAGTTGTAAGTCTCCTTCTGTTCACACTGTAAATCTTCTTATAATAATGAATCTAATATATTACAAAGCAGACACACTAATGATACACTAGCACCAATGAAAGTGCAGTATTTCACACAAGTCACCTTTACATTTGGACTTACTGGGACAAATAAATACATTAAACCCCTTGCAGCTACAAAGAGTGAATAAAAAATAGGGGTTGGAATTCCAGCATTATGTTGTCTGTGTTATTGGCCATTTTCACTCGGAGGCAGGCAAGTTGCTTATTAACCTTAATGTTAAATCTTGGAGGCGCAGGATTAGTCAACGAAGCTCAGCCACCCGGCCCTCTGAGGAATTACACAAACCTTCCTCATGGTTGTATCATGCTGTGAAGTTGATATCCCAAGGTTGTGGCAGCGTTCATGTAACAACTAGCTGGGCTGGGCTCTCAATATGTTGTGGCACCGTTACAAGTGCGGATTGCCTGCTTGTCTGTACTCTCATTTCGACACCGTCACATGCAGTGATAACACCCACCTGTGGACACAGGTGCTCTGGCTGGAGTCCCACCTTTTTTTGCCTCATCGTGTTCCTCTCTTTTGTTCAGTTTTGTTTCTGTGTGTGTGTGTGGTTGTTTGTGTAGTTCAAGCACCTTCTGCATGCAGTCCTTGTCGGACAGAGGAGCCCGGTTTGCTGTTTGTTTTTGTTTTGATTTGTTTTGGTTTTTTTTTGGGGGGGGGAACTTCTTTTATTTCTTGCTTATAATGCCAAAATCAGCACAGGTAGGATAGGGTATTCATATATTTTACATTTACATGCGAAGAAATTTGTGAGATTTGTCTCAATTGTGATTCCACCATTGATCAAGATAATTGCAATAATCATTTTAGACATAATGGTGCAGCCCTGAGGGTGAGCACAGGCCCAGGTTTTGTCCCAGGTTTTAATTTTTATTAAACAAAAGACCCCAAGTGTGAGAATTTTGTCTGCTTAACTTGCCTCCCTCATTGCAAACTTATATATACATATTATACTTCAGTGGTTTAACGTAAAACTCTTTGATAGCAGCAAGACACTGCAAAGGCAGTTAAGTTGTTTATTATTTTAAAACCACCATTTTAGTTGGTCTAGAACTGGTTCTGTCCTTCAGATATACATGAAACCAAAACAAAGATGGACTGTTATGAAAAGTGGGGTTGTATTGGCAGCTGTTCCGCGTTAGGTTGATTTAATGTGATAGATTTAATATGACTACTGGTAGGGGTGAACATTAATGGATAAATATATGAAGAATTTCTTAATATCTTACTGTTTAATTATTAGTTTGTGTCACCGTATCAAAGCTAAGCAGAACACCTATGTTAAAATTCATTATGTACACATCTTAATTTTAAGTTATCACTTGGATTAGGAAGAGAAAAATCCCCCCTTTTTACATTTTTTTTGTTTGTTTTGATATATTCTTCAGGGCAATATTTTTCAAGCCAAAAGAAAAACTGTACCTCAAGGCCCTCCATCACCTTTGAATTGTTTCTTTAGAATCACACACGTTTTCTTTACAAATAAAATCCATCCTTGCCCACACAATGTTCATTCAAGACACACCAGCAGGTGTACGCACTGGTGAACAGATTACACATTGCTGTACGTCTCTTGTCTGTTTGTCTCAGAGACATAAAAAGATGGAGGGAGAGAGGTCGAGACAAGGAGAGGGGGCGAGGGAGAGGAGACAGAGGTCTGGGACGCCTTCTGGCAGTATATTGTGTCTGCCAAGACTTTCTCCTTATGGGAGCTCCCACAGCATGAGGCTTGGCACCACTTCTGACTCCACACTGATTGCAAATGAAGACAATGTTTGTTATGTTCTCCTTGCTTATGTGTCTGTTGTCAGATTTGTCTTTGGTAAGATATTTATTTCTTCTTTGTGCATCTGTAACATGGGAACTGACTGGTGGTTCTGGAGGAAGCAATAATAATATATTAATAATTTGAATTCAAAACAATAATAATTAAAATATTAAAGCCATAGTAGGGAAAACAACATGCAGCTCCTGTGAATAATTCATTTTACCTTCCAGATGAACCAGGTTAGGTTATGAGGTAAATATGCTCAGTCAGGTTCGCAAGTCCCAAAATCAGGAGATTGAAATGTTTAAGGTGAATGCTACTCTCCAAAGTGCTGGCTCCTTTAGCACTGATTTTTATTCACTGAATTGGTTCTTGCCTCAGCCTCCAGCTTTTTACTCAGGTGCTGTGGCATCTGGCCTTTGTGTTTCACTGCTCTAGAACTTGTGTCATGAGAAACCATTTTGCACATGCCTCTTTCAGATTCAAAAAGTTGCGTCATTTTAGGAGCACCGTGGTTCACGGCAAATATCCTCCGACTGAGCAAATTCACTTAATCTGACAAACTTTCTGAGGTCATACAGCTATGTGCTACTGTTTATTTCCTTTTTCACTTTTTTCCCCCAACAAGTGAATAATACTGTTAACAATCCAAAAGTGTATTATATTTTTCTATTTCCATTGTGTTTTTCTATACACTGCAGTTATTTTTTTATTCAAATAAAATGATGGAAAAAATACACGCAGTGATGTGCAATGTCAATTCATCTCTATATTTATGTGATGTGAAACAAACTTCAGCAGCATCAGGGAGAGATAGTTTTTATAGAAGTGTTTATGGCTCATTGACATCCTGTCGCTGTGTTTATGACTCACTGTGCCCGTCACACCACTAAACAGCATGACTCCCTCAAGGGCATCAAGACCAATCAATATAGACAGAACCAGACTTTAATAATCCAGCAAGACATATTCTCTCAGACTTATTGCTGTTTTGCAACTTGCTGCACTGCACGAGAGACAAGCCCTCAATTTTATTTTCACAATGATGACAATGCATGGGTGGAGCTGAATCTACGTCCAATGGATCACCCAGTCTCAGTTATTTCCAACGGCAAATGAAGCAGAGGTTATAGCGTCTGCAGCATGAGGTTGTATTCAAAGCAATATGCATCCGCTTTTTCTATCACAACAAATACTGGTCTAATCAGAAATGGTTGAATTCTTGGCCAGGTAATAATGGCAGAAACAATCAGATGTGCACAGCTTGCTTTTGGTAATATAGACTCATGTCCCTACTAGATTTTCTGTGATAATGAAACGTGTTACGGACAGAGAGGACAGAAGTTCTATTGCCACTGAGTGAAAGGTTAAGGCTCTAACACATCTGATGGGTACTTTGAATGGGTTAGAAGGTAGAACCATCACATCCCACCAGACACTTGTACATGTACTTATTTACACACAATACACAAATTCCTTTTACGTTACAGATGATTTTCTGAAATTTGGAGAAAAATAAAAAAATAATAAAAAGCAGGCCTGACCACATTTTCCATTGTCCCACTTGAATTAATGGATCACGTCATTGTGTTGATTCTGAGCCTTCTGCTGGCCTGTTTCCATTGACAGAGCAGTGATTATTGGTGCTAGTGGCATATGATGGTAATACACGGTGAAATGGCATTGTGACAACTGTGATCTAGCTTTGATTCCAGTAACTGCTCACCCAGCAGGGTGAAAATGGGCTTCAGCTTAACCTTGTCATACAACAAAAAGCACTTAGTGGGAATGCTTATGAATAAAAATGCCAAGGCCAGAGGCGGGCTGCTCCAAGACAAGCTTTTGACAAGCTGGCACTCTGCCATTTTGATTATCCAAATTCACCGCTAAAGACCTATGAAATATGAGGAAAACTATCAAGCGACACCCCTTTGGCAGCTACAGGAGATGTAACTGTTGTGTATTTCTCCTGTAATGACTTCTCTCCTTCCTGTCAATATGACCTTATCTCAACCTTATCATCAAAGTGTGTGTCAAGTTGTGGTTTTTGAGCTCTAGATATATAGATTAGCACCTTGCCACACCGAGGAAAACTCTGCTGTGTTTCTTTTCCTTGGGGATGATTTGTATTGGACAGTTTTTTGTTTTTTTTTCTCTCATTGTAGGCTGTCGATATGTAACAGGCATTTGACTGGTGGAGACACCATGTCAATGTATGTTGAATGTAGCATTACACATCACTTCACGTTAGCTGTCAGAGGTCTTTTCCTATTGGAAAAACAAGAGGGACCAAGAATATTCTCCCATTTATGTGTAAAAGCAGATGATTCCTTGCTCACCCATACTTAAGAGTTGGAAGTTATCACGTTAAATAGCCGTTTGAATTGCCTCCCTCGAGGTTTCTTAACATTTTCCTACTCTGGCTTTTAGGTAGTTTAACTTGTCCTGAGCTCAGACTGGGTCAGGAGCTGTTGCTGATGTGAGCCTGTAAACTCGAATGAGACACTGTCTTTGATACAATGGGTCAATTTTGGGCCTCCAGGCAGCTTTTCTTCACAATAGTCATTGGGACTTCCCACTAAAATTAAAATTTCATGAGCCCCAGACTAAATGTAGCAGTGCTGCTTAATGAGATTTTTAATCCTCAACGCATTTTTACTTTTTCGATTTTACTTTTAGGATTCATCTATCGTTGGTAACTGAGGCATTATGCAGAAACAGCTGTGTGCTGGGATTTTTCACGTCAAAAAAATGTGCAGAGATGAGTGCTAACTGTAAAATTCTCTCAATGCTCCACATTAAAGACCCTTATGTCTTACAAATGGTTGACTCAGCAGTTCCTCACTATGTTCTTTGTTGCCCGTGGCCTCATTTTGTTTCTCCAGGGTGCTTTACCCTTCCTGCCGGTGTGAGTGGGCAGATGACTGCAAGTCTTTCTCCCTTGTATGACGCCCAGGCACGGTCAGAGAGTGGAGAGGGGGAAGCATTATTTACTATTTTTCTAGGGCAATGGCTGTTTCGAAAACCATCATGTTAGCTTGTTAGTGATGACTTCAATCAGAAAATCACCTCACAGCAGGAGATGACCTGACTTCTTGTTTTAGGAGGTCAGAGGATCAAAGGAAGTTGGATCAGTCTCGTCTGTGGACCCACACAGGAGAAGATGACCATTATTCTTCTGGTTATTGCTAGAATCTGAGGTCAGTCCACAATGAAGTTGTGCGGAGGCATATCAGCATTCTGCTCTCGCGATTTGAGTGGGCTTGGCCCCAAACTGCTGTGCTGAAAAGATGAAAAACTGAAATGATATGCTGACCATGGGAAACCACAGGGCTATTGAGCCCTGGGGTCACGTAGATTTTTTTTTTTTTTTCCACCACGTGCTGTCATCTGGCTGCCATTCTGCCATGCTGCCGTACCGTGAAGATGACCAAGTTATCTTTTCATATGGACAGAAATGTCTCCTTTTCACCCTGATGTTCTTCAGCGATGTCTGCATTATCTGAAGAGGACTGGCCATGCTCTGGGAGGTCCTCTTCATAATCTTTATCTTCAGGTATCTGCACTTCCCCTACTTTAATGCGCTCCTGTTCCTCTTCAACATCTTTTTGAAAGAAATGAGGTCAGCACCCTTTGGTCAGTGAGTCACAGTTACATGGAAATATAAAGTACAGAAATGGAGCTACCAATATTTGCAGCACTTTAGTACGGTCATGTCTCCACTGTTGAGAGATTAAGAATAACTGAGATTTTGTTCTTATGTATTATAAAATGTGCTCTACTATGTGTATGGTGCAATTGATATCAAAGTCAATATATTTTCATTATAATGGTTTGCTAATTTACTTTATTTTCAGATTTTGGTATTTTTATTGTGTAACTTCAACACAGTATCTTATAATTTCAGCAGATAGTCCTGCAGTCAGCTGCCTCAGAGTCTTTATGCTGGTGTCAGTTCTGGTTCGCCTGGCTATTCTCTAATCTAATATCTCTATTTATCCCTTTTCTTTGATTGGTTCATAAAACACATACTCATGGACTGCTTTGATTTGCTTTCTTTATAAAGAGATTCCCTTTCATTTTAGTCACAGGACAGCACAGCTCCAAAGACACATCACTGACAGATGTAGTAGTAACATTTTAAACTGTTTTGAGGGGTTTCAGGTTAATGCTGCTAAATTACCTCAGTGTGAAATTCCCCTTTATACTTCGTATGATGTTTATTTATTCCCCCCTGTCCCAACAAATGAAATGTAACAGTTAGCCATATTGGGTCATTTTAGGGCTTCTGATTATGCCAATGATCAAATCTCACTGAATGTTCAACTTTTCATAAACATATGGTTTGCATCATTCTGACATGAGCAGCTTCGAGATTTTATGTTTGGTGGATCCGCCATCTAACTTAGAACATTTGTACAAACAAGTTTCACAGAAAAATTTGATTTTAACGATAAGAAAATTCTCCTGTGTGAGGCCCAGTGTGACATGTGACTGAAAAAAAATCTGCCGTAGGAGGTGGGGGGATGACAGTCCATAATGTGATGTTAAAATATATGTCCTAAAATATTGTGTAAAATACAATAAATAAAACAATTTACATCTGTACAGATGACTTTCTTTTAGTAGGCCTGAGCCCAGAGAAGAACGAGTAGAGCCATTTGTTTGGAATTTTATTTGATGTCTCATAAAGTAAAACTGCTTCCAATAATCGTATTTCCAGGAAATGACACCCGTATCGTTCAGACCTCCATCAAGGACAAATTGCTTGGATGGTGAATGTCAGATTATGTTTTCATGGAAATGCATCTTTATATTCTCCATCTCCAGTCTCTCTATGTTCATCTCTGCATGTCTCACTCTTTCAAAGTGTTTACCATCAGTCTGTCTCTATCTGTTTATCAGTCTTTCTGTTTTACATCTTTATCTCTCTCTTTCTTACAAATACACACACCTGAAATAGCCTCCCCCCACCACCTCTAATTCTCCGTCTTACCCCTCTCCTTCAGATATCAGTCATACTTCAGCTTGGTTGGGCAAGGCCATGACTGGGTAGAGAAGGGAAGTAATTGAATTTCTTTCCTAGAGTGACTCACATCAACAGGGACAATTCAGACATAGCCAGGCGCAACGTAATAGACAGGGAGGGCATCACATCGGCATGGAACTGCAATTAACTACAGGGGGACACAGATGCTTGAAGCCTGGAGGAGAAACCGGGGGAAATAAATGTGACGGCACTCTCTTAAAGTTTACAGTCCATGTATTTGGGGCTCTGGGGCTGATGGGGGTGTTTTTATATCTGCTCCAGTCAAGTAGCATTAGCAGGAAAAAAAAAAAAGCTGCCCTGTTGGAAGTAAGAAAATAATGTAACACACTTTTAGCTGACCAAGAAAGCTATTACCTTTCACATACTTAAGACGAAGTCACACTTAAGTGAGTCGGAAATGACGGCTGTCAATGTATAGTTTGTGGTTTCATCTCTGAGTTTATTGCCTGGATTAATGCATTCAACAAATTTGATGAGAACATTTGAAAGGAAAGAGAACATATGCCACCACCAAAACAACGATGAGCTTACTCCTACACATGCGAACTCAAAACTTGGTATCCATATTCATGCTGAAAACAGAAAAGGTGACGTTTCCAACACCCACACATTGGTATATATATTGATTGTCTTTTCGTTAACGGCATTGTTTGATTTTGGCCAATTCTATGACCTTCAATGACCTTGGCCTATGTCAACTCAATAACATTGAGTAAGGAAGCCAAGTAATTGATTTTACAGCAAACAACTTAGCTTCAGCTATTTAACTAGAAATATTCCCCTTGTTGAAATGCCCCTCTGCAAAGCAGAGTTAATATTAATTTGTTTACATGCTTATAAGGATGCTTCCTGCTCATGAATTGACTGCAGTTTTGTATGTAAAAGTAAGCAAATACAACATGGAGAGAGATAATTTACGTAGGCAGTAAAAAGTGCTATAAAATAGAAACACTGAGGCAAAACACAAGTACCTCCAAATGAAGATTGCAAGAATGAAGTGAGAAGAGAATTTATTGTTTTGTTAGGTCTTTGCAAAGCTCTCTGCTCCTGTTGCTGTTGAGGACGTTGTTGTACTTCCACATTATTTGCATAGTTTCTCATTACCGAGAAAATTCTTCATAGCTTTTGGCATTATAAGTTATTTTAGAAAAAGCCTTTTTATATTTTTTTCTTCTTGCTGTTTTGTGTCATATAATAAGTGCTATAAAACGAAAACTAGTAAAACTGTATATCCAGCATAACACACTTCCCATATAGATGAATAGCCTGAGCAAGTAATTACACACTTAATTTGCACTGATCCTGCATTGTGCTTGAAAATGTATTCCTGCTCTTAAGGGTTATTTGCAAAACTTTCTAAAAACTGTATTACTTCTTTGCCCTTCATTTAATGTACCCATATTGTTCCACTCTCTGCTGACAGAGAAATGTAATTAACTGTACCTCTGTATGGCGATGACAAAACATGTAACGGAACCTGAATCCTGACGGTGAATGCAAAATCATCTGTTAAACCAATAAGTTCATCCCATAGGGGCTTCAGCAATATTGCAACTTCTCAGACTGTCAATTCTTCATTGATTGAACTATTTCAAAGCACATTTGAAGCAGATGAATCATCTTGTTCGATATTAATATACATATGGAGTGTTATGGCGCTTGAGTAAATGCTCACTATGTCAGTTATAGATGAACTGGAGCAGGATTTAATGTGCCGTCCATTTTCTATTGATTGTGTGCAAGGGAAGGAAAAAATTGATCAGCACCGATCACTATGTGGAACATCCAATTCACAAGAAAATATTGGCCCTTGGAAAGGCTGGTTTTATTCTTATTTACAGCTGACTGGGAAATGGGGAGTGTTACACAAGTCTCATTCAAGGCCCAAGGTGCTGTGGTAGGAATCATGCAAGTCAACACTCTGCCATGAGTCAAGAAACACGAGCGAATTCATTGCTCGGGTCATGTAAGTCATAAGTTCGCTCGTTTGAAATTCTGACGATCATCTGTTAAAAGGCAGACATCATGAAAAATTAAGTTTGTATTTTCAACGTAACAGAAAACTGCACAGCCTTATAAATTTTACAAATGGGATGTTTTGTGGCACTAAATAAGTCATTGTGTAACTACACGATGTGAGATGACAGAATGTGATGAAATGGTAATAATTTCTCACAGCATTTCCCTGACATGGTTGACGTGCTGCAGGAAGCATTGCTTTTCTCTGGCTGCCAGTGTTTGTGTTGCTGGTTGCATTTTCTGCTTGATCTGAACCCTCAGTCAGTTCTGCTGCTTTGTTTATTATAATATCTAATTAGATACTGTCCGTTTACTCTAGTTCTGCTCAAGCACCATCAACTCTCATTCGCTAATCCTACATCTAATTACATGCTACTCAGACCATCTACTTGCATTAGCTTAGCTGTTGTTGGGTGCTGCTCCTTCTCCTCCTCACTCTCCTGCTCTCATTTGCTCTTAGGTCTGCTGGTTGGTCAGTGGTAATGGTTTGTGCATATATTTAGCTTATTTATTATGATGGCGATACAGTAAGGCTCAGTGAATATGAACCTCCACAGCGTTGAAACCCAGTGAATAACTTGAGGCGTGATCCGCTGCTGCATAAATAAATTTGTTGATCTTTCGAATTAAGTTAGAAAATGTTTTTTTTTTTTTTTTTAATCAGGTACTGTAATGTTGTTTAAACTTTTTAGCGAATGTTTGACCACAATAAGTTAGATAATAAGACATATTCATGTGCCTGGGATTTTCAAAGATTTTTATGATGCAAACCTGGGACACTGATGTTCTCTACTTACTACCAACATAAGGTTTCATTATTTTTGTAATAACCTGATTGGCTATCAGTATGCATTGCACGAAATCATGCTTCCAAAGCAAAATATAACTTCAGAATATCAAAAAAAAAAAATATAAACAATAAATGTTTCCTCCAACTTTATTGGGTTGACAGTTTTTTTGGGGTTTTTTTTTTAAATGAGTAGAACTGCTAATAAAAGCCAGATGAGCCCCTTTCACTGTCAATCAAGTTTACCTTTCTGCTCGGACTGAGGAACGATACAGTATAACTGAGTGTTGTCATCACATGCACTTAAAGCGCACACACAGATGCACACAAGTATACAGATCTGTCACTTCTTATTCCTGGGTTAGTTCTTTTGTAAAATTGCCTGAACCTGTGAGATACTCCAACTGCTGACTTTGTGTTTTTAAAACCTAATTTTTAGGCTCCAGTGTACTCCACGTTGTTTCTGGTTTAACATCCCAGTGGTGGACAGGTGACAGCTCTGTGTCTGTGCTTGGAATGACATACAGTAGGAGAAGGGCTGAAACTTAATCAGTTCACACTGGTGCTTTGTTTCTATCAATACTTATCTAAGCCTGAACTGCAGGGTGATTTGATCTGGGTCTGAATGCCAGATTGTTCACATCTCCACTGCAGACTGAAGGAAGACGTTAGCAAATCTTTGTCCAGTGTACAAGGGGTTTAAGTCACATGTCATGAATACCAAGTCAAAGTCGTGTTTCTTATTCATTTCAGCCAAGCAAGTCTCAAGTCCTGAAATTTTGGACTTGACTGTGACTTTAATCAACGATTTAAACTCAGGTTCACCACCTCCTACCTCAGTTATATGAATTAATTTCATTCATCTTGATATGTATTTTGCACTTTTATGGAATCCAACTTAATTTAACCCAGCTCAGATTATTGAAGGTACAAATAAGCAAATGTTATTGTCACATTTCTGGCTATGTGAATTGATGTGGTGGGACGAAATGGGCTTTAAAAATGTGGAAATCAATCAATCAACCACAACTGTCAAGGTACAGTTGAGATGTATTCACAGACTGAAAAAAAAGTGTTGGCGCATTGCTCAGCTCTCAGGTCTGAATGTGTTTAATGATGATGTTTAACGTACAATGTAAAAAGTCAGAGTAGTCAAGCTTCCCTCGATAAAGGCGTGAAAAAATACAGGAAACTTGGCAGCTCTACCTTGGCAGGTCAACATAAACTGTGAGGTAATGACGTTGCATCAGCTTAGCATCTTTTTCTGTTCCTTCATTGTACATTTGCATCAACCAGATAATTGATTACAGCTGCTGCTGCTGCTTTACAATACTCTGTTATAGACCTTGCAAATGACACTACAGCCTTCTGCTGTAAAGATGGAGATGAGGCAGGGACAGAGAAAAGTGCCAAGAACTGCATGCAAATGACATTCGAGGAGGCTGTTTTGTGTTATCAAGATGCTGACACAAAGGAAATGTGATGTGACAGAGGCATTGTTTTTACTGTTGAAGGTTACCAGTAAGATTCGGAGTGTTTACGGAAACTTGGCAGCCCATCAAAGTGAAGACCCAAAATATAATTTTTTATCACAGTTACGTGTTACTTGTATGGTAATCCATCTGAAGACATTGTGTGATCTGTGCATACGTCTCAATAAAAAACTGACACTGAACATATATTTCAAGGCTTTGCACAAATGAAAGCAAACACAGTTTTCACCAGTTTCTCGTGGGATAAGCTCCTCTGTGCTTTAAGAACAGAGTGTCGAATGGAGGACTTCAATATTCTCCATTACTGTATTGATTCTTTCATTTGTCTTCAAGCCAAATGTCTTAGATGGGGCATAATGTTTTGACGGACATTTACGGCAGGGTGATTTGGCAGCCAGGTCAGGTGTTTAGGTCACAGTTTGGGATTGTAATGCAGTTCAGCCACCTAAACTTCTCTGACTCAAAGGGCAGAGCTTCAAACCAGTCCTGAAAACAAATTGATGATATTCATGAGTAATTAAAAAGCTTATCTCCTGGACAGAAGTGAGACTCTAGTATGACGTGCTTAAAAAGTGCTTAAAAAATGTTGTCTGGTGTTTCTAATTTGATACTACCATATTCTTTGGTAAGTCCCAACACGGCAGATTATTTGGATGTATCAAAAGCAAAGTCCAAACTTAGTCAATGAGCTTTATAAGTCATTGGAGTCAAAGGTCCAGACCTTAATGTGTTATAATGGTGCCCCATGTTATCAAGAAATAGCATATATTTCTCCAAGCAGTGAGGAGTTATGGAAATATATTGCTGTGGGGTATTGTGGTTGTCTCAGTGGTGGTGAGCCCATTTATCATTATAGTGTGACACCTGGGGGAAGATACTCTCTGGGAGATTCTAATACTGGGGCTGATCCCAGATAGTGTGCTCACATTTTTTGTGCACACACACACACCTACTGAAGAATACATAAAAGCATGTACACACGCATTGAAGCACAAAGGCATTGAAGAACAGTACACACCCCGCAGGTATGTGCAAAGAGACATGTGCTGCACCACACTGATACACACGACAAAGAACATGGGCCCATGCAACAAAAACACACAAGTATTCACACATTGCAGCAGATATGACATCAGAAATAGGTCCATCAATTTAGTAAGTAAACCTGCTGCATTACACACAAGCATACATCTACAAGTATGCACAGATGTGCACACATGGACGCAAAGCTCATAGAGAGCTGAGGTAAGCAGAGCAGCACAGTAAGACAGGCGAGGCTGAGGAAAACCTGGAGGGTACGGGAGAGACTCAGTGTGATATTAGCTCACGCCATCTCAGTCCGCCACCTCAGTAACGGATGAGATATTTAAAGTAGAACAATGGGAAAGAAAAGGGAATGAAAGAAAGAGAGGAATAGAAGTAATTGATAGTCTCAAATGTTCACGTCGGTGGTGATGCAGGAAAATGACATTGTAGGCACTTACCGCCAGCAGATAACAAAATCAATATACTGTCTCTCTTTTGAGTCTAATCAATAACATTCTGTGTCCATTATTAGAGGAAATGATGGGTAATTAGCTCTCCAGGATTTTAGAAATGTCAGCACAACCTCAAACATTAGAAATATCATTATTGTATACATTGTTTTTGTTAACCAACTTTTAAAAACAAAGCCAATAACAGGCCATCGTTTTATTGCAAAAATAGTGTGACTACAGGAAGTACATGTGATGGATACATTGTTGGTAGAAAAAATATATAACTGCCTCTCTGTATGGCTACATATGAGGTATAGTCGCCAGAAAAGGTCTGACATTTACACAACCAATTCCTTCCAAATCATTAGCAGTCATTGATTTAAGTCTCCTGAGCTTGGTAGATAATTGTTAATTTCATAGCTCAGTAGTAATATGCCCAAATTCTTTAGCACATGACCAAGCACACGAGACACCAATATTGTTGGGCAAATATACCTTTTAAGCAAAGACAGAGAAAGTTTCTCAACGGACCAATATTTCCCTTTATGATACTCAAGTTTAAAAGTCAGCTCAATACCTTCATAATATCAGCACTCTGGAGTTGCTGTTTTTCAATAAAAAAAGAAAGACAGAAAAAAATTTAACACATAAATAAGACACCTCTCACAATTTTTTATTTTTTATTTTTTTAATCGGTGAGTCTCAATTTGATCTCAGGAGAGATGCTGTTTGACTGTTTAAAATTTTTATTTTATTTTATTTTTATCAGCTGGAGACGACAGAGTGGCTTTAGCAGCATACTGAAACATCATTTCTATCAAAATGATAATTTTTCCCTTCAAAATGTTGCCTCTGAGGAAAAGAAGGTTGAGTCAACAAGCGGTTTGTCTGGTTATACATGATAAGACAGGCCTGTCAGTGTCTAATGAGAGAAGTTTTACCCCCCTTGCACTTTGCTCAGGTAGTATTGAATTGTGTGTGCTGCAGTTAAAATTCTCATTTAACTCTACTAATCCTGAATTATGCCCATGTTATAAGGTAATGTTCAGTCAAATAGTAAATCTCAGGTCAATTTCCAGCTCACTGAGCTGTGTGTTAGGACCTCTGCTGCTACCCATGCTTAGAGAAGAAAAGGTGCATAGCAGTGGATCAATATAGAACCATATGGGGCTCCAGAGGATGGTGAAAAAGCAGTTTTATATGAAACTACAGAACCAGCCTTAAGTAAACTCTTTTTAGAGGCCTTAAGGGCACTCTTTGCAGTCTTAATTTAAAAATAAAAAAAGCCTCTTAAGTTTAGAGAGAACCTCTAGACAGCCATATTTACCTCTGGATTTATATGCTATATAGACATAAATAGAATGAAAATAATTTTGCAAATAATGGTTTCAACAGCAATGTGTGAGACATTCATTTTGAATGGAGTGAGTAGTACAAGTATATCACCTGCTGGTAGAGTAGACTAGGCCAGCAAGTTTCTGATAGTCCCTTTATTTTATTTCTTTTTGGCGTACATCAAGCATAAAATTGTTAAGGCAGTCTAACCTACATGAGTTTCTCACTGCTTATTTGATGTTTGTTTGCCCTGGGGGAAATACATTTCTTGAGCTGAAAATGAGACATCTTGCAGTTTGACCAAATCATCAGTCTAACTTCCCAAGTTGCCAATACCACATAATGTCACAATGATAAGCTCAGCAAAGAAAAACACCACTTGCCACAGAAAATTATTTTAACTGCCTTCCAGATTCAAACAGCAGACGGTCTGTCTGATGGACATGCCTATTGTTTTCTTTTACTCGCTTCTGTCCTCTCAAAATTACTATGTTGGATTGGGCCACTGGGACCACACCCCTGCACTTGAAGTTAAATTTTCACTATAACACTGTAGTCACAATAGTGAGATATAGAGTTTCAACCCTTAAACAGTTTGAAGTTTGCTGTGTGTTTGTGAAAGCAGTCCATAGAATTTGTCCGTTTCCTTTAAGGATATCATGAGTGTGAGGTTGAATGTATAACAGAGCAGAAATTTTCTTACGGTTGTACTTGAAAATGCCCTTGTTTGCTCTTTCTCCTTCCTTCTAACATAAATCAAAGCTGAGGTTGGACATTATTATTATGAATACCATTTGTGATGTTTCTTTGAATTCAGTAAGGAATTAAAATCACCAACTTTCATTTGAATATATATAAACAAAGCACACAAAGGTCTTTTGGAACACATCATATGTACTTGAATTATGGGGTGACATCTGATGGATACGTCAAATAAAGCAGCATTGTGTTTTTAACACAAAAAACTGTGACAATTTATATTGGCTAGCAATGACAATTTACATTGTCTCGCATAAGAGATGAAATACAAACATGTCAAGTCGAGACCTGTAATTACTGATTGTTATCCAATCATTACTTTGCCTCACAGGAATAAAAAGCCAACTGAAAATTAAATTTGCAAGATTTTCACGTCCGAGCTCCCACAAAGGCAATATGATATTGACTGTGAAACACAATGTTGACACATTGTGTATAGTGGCTATCAATAACAGTTTATCCAGTCGGTGACTGCAGTGCACTCAACAGGTGCCCGTTGCTGTATTACAAAACACAAGATTTGGAGCATCTAAAAAATATCAAAGATTGAGACAAAAAAAAAAAAAAAAGTAAAAATGCAAGCAAAAGAAAGAGGGGCTGCATGTAGGTGTGATGAGCATGAAACTCAAGGAGTGTGTGACCACAATCATCCGTCCCCTTGATCTATTGTTGGCTGACATGCTGCGCTGACCTTTACTTACATTATCTGCCATCATTTCACCATAAACCATAGATTTATGACCTCAGTTAATGCCAGAGCCCTAAAAGTCTTGTTTCCTTATTCTCTTCGTCATCCTGTCCTTCTCGCTCTCTTTTTTTTTTTTACCCAGGAGGGTTTCACTTCCTTGCCATGTCATCTGTCCCACCTCCCCACCACTGCCTAAACCCCGCCCCAACTCTCCCCACCCCCAGCCCTTCCCCTTCTCCTCCTCCTGCCTTGATGTTGAACGGAGGAGAAGGTCAGAGTCGTTAGTTGCATCGTAATAGACAATGTAAATTAGATGGCCTGACTTAAAGGAGATCAAAATATAACTCTGTGTCAGGGAATATTGTCTCATCTCCTGTTAGAGCATGCAGCTCCTTATACAGCATGCACATCATATTTACGTCAAGGTGTACAGCTTTTATTATCCGAAAGGAAGTGGGGATATTGTGCTTCATGGTCCGTCCCTCAGCAGCAAGGGCATCCTGGCGCCTGCTGATGATTAATGTTTTGATGCTTTTGGTGGTGCCATCTACCAAAGTAACTAGCTCCTTATTCACGAACCCTCTAACTATCTTTCACTGTTTGCGATATGCCCGCAGCTTCATGATTCCATTTTTATTATTAGAAGGGGAACTTGTTTAATGCAAAAGTGAAAATTATCACCATCCTTCTTTTGTTGCTTTTTGCATTTCTGAATGTGACCTTTGAATTTTTATATATATATATATCTTTAATAGAGGCATATGGTGAGTCGGTTACACGTTTAAATATATGTAACATAACATACAGCAAGGCTTCATTAAGAAAGATGATATAGGACATTGTTAGATTTTCTTGAATAAATGTTTATATGAAAAGATTCTGAGTGCAGGATTTTCAAAAATTTCAGAGGGCATGGATGTTGTGAAGTGGCCAACCTTTAGCAAATGACTTACATTCTGCAGAACAACTTCCCACTTCATCATTTGGGAAAGAGCTTTTGCATTTGGCCCTGGAGATCAAGTTAACCTTCTATAAGACGTTTATGTTTCGGAGGGTAATTTACATAAAACTTTAAAAAGTACGATCCAAATGAAATTGCTCATGCTATTGCTGCTCAGTGTTTTGCAAGTGTGCTGTCTTAATCTGATGTCGCGTCATCTCCTGAGGAAATGTGTTGGTGCTGGAGTGTGTTGGTTAAATGCCTTTTTCAAACAGATCTCAGGAAGGCTTTTAACCAGAGAGGAAAAGCCGTAGATGTTAAAGGAACTTGATCTGACAACATTAGCGATGTATGTGGGACTGAATGGCTTTGATGATCACATATTGCCTATCGATGCCTGATGTGTGTGTGCAGCTAATGTGCTCTGTGAAATCCACAACCTAATCAACACCCCATCCTCTTGTTTGATGGTAATTGACACATGTTCTTCCGATCCTCCAGTCTGTGACTCCATACATAACCTTGATTAATGATGGACAAAGACAGAGTGCCATTACATGCCTACTGACTCTGAATCTCCAACATGGGGCAGGCTTCAGCATCCCCAATTAAAACTCATTTACAGTAATTAGCGCTGATGGAAGGGCAGACAGCAGAGAGGAACCGAATAGTCTGAGATTTCAAGGACATGCAGTGGCATTTAGATTTTTCTAATGTTCTGCTCTTGAAAAATGGTAATGGGTTTCTGGGAACGCTTCGAGTGCTGGGAAGTTTTCACGTTTGGCCCGATGGATTTTGTGGTTAAAGGAAACAGGAGCGAATTGTTTGTGCGTATGAGTGTGTCACTATGCTGCCATCTCTTTACCTCAGCAGTTTCTCCTGCAGACAAGGGTCAACTATCGAGAACGTGGGAAGTGTAGTGAATCCCTATAGGGATTCCCTATAGGGATTCACTTTCTAAGAAAATTTAAATTTATATTTTAAGTAAATAAAAATCTAAAAACCTTCTCTAAGAAAAGTTTCTTCGAAGAACCTTTTCTTCAGGGTTCCTCAAAGCACCTTAAAAGGTCCCTCCACAGTGTCAAATTGAAGAACCCCTAAAGTTTCCTCAATGACCCTTTAGTTTGTGCAGTGTAGGGTACTAAAAGCGTAACCATCATCAGTCCTAGCTGGTAAATCAACATTGTACAGTGTGTGCACTGAATGCTCCTCAGAGAGGGAGTTTGAACTGGAATGTGTTGAATTGAAAATGCAGCAAAGATAGTTAATCAAAAGCTTATGAAGCTAACATACTTAATATTTGAGTCAAAAATTTTCTAAAAGAACTATTTCTTTCTTGGGTCTAAGCTTACTTGGACAGGTAAGAACAGCTTCATTGAATGTTTTTGTAGACCAGCCCGTGACAGCCAGTCTCTGCCAAGTAATCCCCACAGCTGGTCACATTAAGTCAGCATTCGCACTAAATGCTTAATGCTGTACTTTGAGGGTTTCACCGCAGGCGGCAGTCATTTGTTGTCAGCAGCATCTGCGTATATACAGTGAACATTCTTCATCTGCTCAGTTATAAAACCGCTTATGACCTTCAGAACAACTCACTCATCTTCTTCTTCTTCTGCTTCTGGCTTGGAGATGTTACATGAACATGCATCAAGGTCATCAAAGAATTGATGAATGGCAGTGAAGTCATTTAGAAGAATATACCTGTCAAGAATTGTTTTTTTGTTTTGTTTTTTTTTCAGTAACAGTACCAATACACTGATCTCTTTTCATCTGTACACTGGCAAAAACATTTTTTGGAAATTTAATTCATCCTTCATCCTTCAACCAAATATGTTGAGGGTTGGGGTCATGCTGACACATGAAAACAAGCATCCATAGGCCACACAAAAACATGCATGCTTACATGTTCAAAGATTAGCATAATAGCATCATAAATCACATATGTGAGGCCATAATAACATTAATCATTGGCTAAAGACGATTATAATTAAATCCTGTCAAAAACCAATGACTACTTTCCAACAATCTCCTCTCCTTGTCTCATCCTCTCTTTCTCTCCATTAAGTCCCAGCTCTTCTTCCCCTAGATTATCTGTTACTTTGTGAATTAAACATGTTACCCCTTTATTAGCTACAGGGACAGGGCCAGATCTATGGCTTATTAATAAAATACTTACTTGACATTGATAAATACATAACATGATGACCACGTCACAGGAATTAATCTCCATTCCGAGGATTGTCTCTGATTCATTAATCCATCTAATTACCACAGATTTCACAAAATATCTCCGTCCTGATCTATCTCATTCAATATCTTTCCCCTCCTCCTGCCTCTGCCTCACCCTCTCTCTCTCCCTTTCTCTCCTAGACTTATGGATCTCTACATAATAGATGAGTCTGTCTCAGGAGACAGAGTAAAGGCTCTTAGTGGTGTGATGAATTTTGTACATTATCAAATTACATTTCTTGTCAATTCAAATGTCCCTTTGCCATACATGTAATCAGCCTGAAAGGCCAAAAACCTGAGTGTAAATGTGAACAACGATTTGCATTTCACATTGTATTGACAGAGGAGGAGATACACTATATTGGCAAAAGTATTTGCAAATACTTTTGGTATTATAGTGTAGTTGCCATTCCATACTGATAGAACTAATAAAGAAAGTTGCCAAAGATCCCAAACAAAAAGTTGTATTTCTAATTTTCGTCTTTGTGTTTATATGAAGGGTTCAGAACACATTAATCAACATGGCATCTGCAATACTTTTATATCAGTAGAATTTCTTGGTTTCATTTTATTTTTGAAGAATAGATTTTTGTGTATAAACCTTCCAAGACTTTAAATGTTTACAAGCATCTACTTTGATTTTGTCTCATCTCTCTGGATGTCTAAAGATTGGTTTCTGATATGCATACCGTTTTTCAAATATGACTTTTCTTAGTTTCACATTCTGCCATTCAAAAGAGACATTTCAAAGAAAAATCTTGCATAAGTTGCATTTTCACAGAGATGAATTTCTCTTTAAAATAGTCATTGGAAGAATAAAGGCCCAGTTTCTTCCTTGAATGGGGTCTGGGATTCATTTTAGAATAAGGCTTAAAGCATCCATCATTTTACATTCAGTTTGAGGGGTTTCACAACATCTGATTATTTGCCCGAACAGTAAAACTATTTGTTTTCAGTACCCAACATGATGGATGGATCTCTGGCATATCAGAAACTTCATCTGCTGCTTTGCAGTTTGAGCAGTTTCTGCTATTTTGCTGTAAATTGGTAGGTAGACTGCTGAACTGGAGTCTTGACTAAGACTGAGCTGTCACACATATATGTGTTTCCATACTAACTGAGTGCTGAAAACACACTGTATTGGATGAATTGCTAGTATTCTTGCGAACATGGTTGTAGAAGCCAGTAATGTATGAACAACTGATAACATAAAAACGGCTGATAATATAATAAATTTGCCTGTTTTTAAATGTAATAAGCCAATAATGTAATAAGATATATTATTGGCCTGGTAAAAAAAAAAATCCTTTGCTAATATAATAACTGGAGCTGATAAGATAATAATATACTAATATCACTTTATTTATGTTTCATTTATTGGATACAACTGTGAAAATGCATACACTCTTTCTCCCTCTCTCTCTCACTCTCCTTCTGTCCGCCTCCCTCTGTCTCTGTCTTTCTGTGCCACTGTCTCTGTCCATCTTTCTCTGTCCCTCTCTCTATTCATTTCCTTAACTTGATAGTTAAAATGACTTCCAGTCCTGTCTTCTGCTCCCTGAAGCCTTTCGAGCTATCTCTAAATGAAGTGGTAGCATACGTTTGCAAACACAGACAATTGTTCATTATGAAATATGTATGACATATATATAATATAAAATCTCTGTATGATGTTAAATCGATGTAACTCACTCTTGAAGATTAATAATTAGTGTTAATGTTCAATTAGTGTTATGGAACTCTACTTGGCTGTTGGACGCAGCAGTGCTCTCAGTGCACATCTTAAAGAGCTGTTTAGGAAAGACAGATGGGTGAAACTCTGGATTCTGTAGGAAACTAAAGGACATCTAATGGTTTAATAGTTTTTTGGGGGGGAGGGGAGGGTGGGTTCAGGAAGTAATTTAGATTTGATTGTATTTTAAATAAGGCAGCATGATGGCATAGTGGTTAGCGCTTTTTCCCCACGACAAGAAGGTCACTGGTTCAGTTCCTGGCCTGGGGTCTTTCTGTGTGGGGTTTGCATGTTCTCCCTGTGCCTTCGTAGGTTTACTCCGGTTACCTCCCACCATCCAAAGACATCATGTTTAGGTTAATTGTTGACTCTAACTTGTCCGTAGGTTTGAGTGTGAGTGGTTGTTTGTCTCTGTTTGTTGGCCCTGTGATGGACTGGCAACCTGTCCAGGGTGACCCCGCCCCCACACAGAGTAAATTGGGATTGGCTCCAGCATCCCCCTTGACCCAGAAGTAGACAAACTGTAGAAGAGGAATGAAAGAATTAATGTATTTTAAATACAAAATGCTTAATTCTTTAAAGAAGAACAATAATACAATCTGTAGCTCATGTTATATGTTCTATTTTACAGTTCAGAGTCTTGAAAGAAGTTGAAAATTGAGCACAGCAGATTTTGTTAGTCCAGTTATTACACTAATAGCTATAGTAAGTTATTAGTGTACTATAGTAATAGGCTTAAGAATTTGGCTAAACAATTATGTAACCAAGGTTTAATTTGAGATTACATTTTTAAAATGTAAAAAAAAAAAAAGGTAATTTCATTGGAGAATACATAATCCTCAAATGTAAAAAAAAAAATTCATATTATACATCCAACATATGAATTGTCGGTATTTGTAAACGTATGTATTGGAATTTAATGGCAAAGAAGCAGACAGCAGGGCTGGACTGGCTGCTGCTGCTGCTGCTGCTGCTGCCAGCTCTTTACATCCAGATACCTGAATGATCAGTTTCTCTTAATTTTAAACTTATTTTGGATTTATTCTTTTGACAGTCAAAACAGTCACTATCTCCACTGGCAGCTGCTGAAATGTTTTAAAAATTATACTTTTAATCTGAAATGTCAAACATGTCACATTCTGTCTATAGATAGAGGGTAAAGTGGGGAGTATCTGTTTTGTGTCACATTGCGTGTATAATGTCAAAATGTCAACAGTTCTTTGCTCTTTTTGTTCCTGCTAGATGTGCATGTCCCGTATAAGAATAAATGAAATGCTTTAGATCATGTGACACGGCCGTGATGCGGGACACAGACAATGTTTCCACTTTATTTTCTAACATAACATAATATGAAGGAGCAGGAAAGAAAAGGCACTAAGAATTATGAAGTCTCTCACATTCATCAAGGGAGGACTTTAAGCCATGGAAACCATTCAACATTAAGTCTCTCTCTCTTTCTTGCCTGATGTTATCACTCAGAGGCAATGGCCAAACATTATAATAACAATTGTAATAGTATTCCACATTTTCTTTCAGTCAAAGAACAAGGTCAGCAGTCAGGTCATGGCCTACAGAGCTCGGCTACAAGTTGGTTCCTTTATAGAAGTTTCTGCATTTCAAGAGGTAAAACACGCTGAGAGAGTTGACTAGAGCTTCAAAGCTGCTGCGTCCTCTGCTGCTCACGTTCATGCCTCACCTCCATACCGTTTTGTTGAGTGAGTTTGGCGCAGTATTGTGGTGCTAACATGGATGTTAATGGAAATAGCTGTTGTTCATTAATAGTTTGAACTTCTTCTTACACATATTAAAAAGAATGTAGAAAATTAAAACGTGGAGAAATGTTGAATATTGTAACCTGATGCTTAAACCTGCCAAGAAAATGTAATTTTAGAAAAGGGACTTATCTTCTCCAGGCGGTTGCTCCCTGCTGTCAACAAGCGTTTTGATCTTTTTGAGCTAGTGACTCACAAGTCTAATCTCTCTCCGCACTCTCTCCCTGCACAAATCACTTGGAACATAACTAACCTCATTCCTACCAAATGAAATGCCAAAATCATCCTCTTTTATTCTAGTGTCATATTTATTCATTTATTTTTTTTTAGTAAAATCAGCTTGGGAAAGTGAGATGGTTTATTATTGTGTGTGTGTGTGTGTGGATTGCGAATACTTTGCATCAGTTTGTGAGTCAAAGAACACATTTTCATATGACTGCTTTCATATATTTTGTCAACATTATATCTTAAAGAAGTGAAACATTGGCTGTGCACAGACAAAATGTTGTTTCTTTCATGTGGCATGCTGCTGTGTGAATGTCTGATGTATTCAAGAGGTGTGTGCAGTAAAACCAGTTGTTAATGCAGCTGTTTCAAGCTTTTTTTTTCTCCCCCATTTTGTGCGGCTCATTCTGATCCCTGCTGAGTTTTGAAAAGTTGTGCGTCTGCTTCATAAATACAAAACGGAGAAGGTTTTCATTTATTATCATCCTCAGTTTTCACACTGCTGCCATGGGGAAGGAAACACTTTTCACATGTCTCCTTTCCAGTGACTTCATGATGATGATAATGATGATGATACATTCTGTTACCACAGCGATAGCAATCCTATCCTATACTATCCAGAAACAGCTTAGCATTTTTAAAGGTGATTCTTCAAAAATGAATAGATTAAACAATTAAGAACTGGATTTTTAATTTCAGAATTAAAAAAAAAATATATATAAAATACATTTAATTTGGTTTCAGCCCAGGCATAATGTTTGAAACAGCATAGTCAATATACAGTATATCTCAGTGGAACCAAATGCTAGAAAACCTCAAAATGTCCTGCCAGACAGTTTTAGTTTTAATACTATAACAAAATATTTACCTTTGGCTGAAGCACACATGCCAGGGGACTCTGGACAAAACTATTGAAAATTACACTTTTCTATGTCCTTGCTGAACAAATGGTTGGATATAATACTCGGCCTTTTACTTTTTATTGTTTTCATAGAAACATAGATGTAATAGATTTAATCAATTCAAGTAATCTTGAATCCATTTTTATTTCACCTGGGTCTGTGTCCACTCCAGCCTAATGTTCTGACTCCATGTTTGTTTGTGTGTGGTGAGGTTGCCCTGAGCATGCAGCCCCACCCGAGGCACGCAGCAGAGGATGGAGAGGCAGCGCCACCATAAATGATGAAACAGAAAATAAATATTTGGCGGTCCATGTTGATGTATTAGTGGTTGTCCGCCACAAATAAACATCATTTCAAGGGGAAGGATGCATCAGTTAAAAATATTGATGTCGAAATATTTTCAAAGTCAACATTAATGATTACAGTGACTAGTCATGGCAGCCCAAATGTTAAAATTAACTGCTGGATTTGTTAATAAGTCACTGTTTGTTAACAAGTGGCCAAAAGAGAACAAAATCTGGTAATATAGATTTCAATAAGTGATTGAAATAGTGCTGCCTAATTCTCCATTTGTCAGACAAGGTGTAAACGTCGATTAAATGAGACTGTATCTTGTGAGAGCTGAATAAATCCAGCCATAGCAGGCAGTTCATGCACTAAAAAGCAGGAGCCCAGAGTGTATAGTTTGGGCTGTTTTCTGGAGATGGCTTGGTTCAGTGTAGCTGCCTATACAGTACTAAGTCACACATTTGGCCCTTTCATTTCATAAAAAAACTCTAAGGCACGATGTTGAAAATTATAGACAGTTCTGCAGAAGGAAAGCTCTGCAGTAAATTTGGGTTCACATCTTTTTTCAAAGCCAGATGAATTTGAAGGGATGTGACATTATATCGTAAACAACATTTCCCAATGTGATAGAACACTACATTATCATCTGTTCTGGTACTTCCTTCCACCTAATAGCAACCTCCCAGTTCTGTGAAAGACAGCACTGCTACCACTGACTGATCACGCCAAAGTACCGAATCTTTGTTTGAAGGCATCAACAATCATTTGGGAAAGAACACTGACTTTCACACTCAAAGTAGAACCAGTGAAGTTTTGAGAGATTGCTATCAACGCCATTGGTAGATAAAGTTTTGTCGTACCGTGCATTATTTTGTGTCACATATTTGCAATTTCTGTTCTCAAGAAGGCGCAAGGGGCCAGCAGCATAAACTGGCCAAATTCTCTCACTGAATCTGACAGCCGCTTTTTTTCATCTCAGACAGGGGAGGCAGTAGAACAGGGTGTGGAGCTCCGCCTGGCCAAAGTATCTCCACTAGTGGCTTCACTGTTATGAGGGCATTATAAATCTAGACTATGGTAATAGAGTGGCCAAGCTCTCAGGCCTGAAAATGACTTATTATGTGTCAGTATTTTTTCCTTCCTTTTCAAGGCATTTTGGCTTGAAGTGTAAATAATTAATTTCCCTATTTAAACAGCGTCATGTTTGATTTATAACCACAGAAGTGCAACGAGGTGACTGTATAGGGGTGGTACTCACTTCTGAATGACAGAAACACCTTCATTCTGAACTGGGTAGAATAGGAATATGGAAAATAGACAAAGGAAAATGTGGAGTAAAGGTTTATATGAAGGCTTTATCACTGTGGATGTATGTAAACATAACCTTTACAAAGACAGGAAGAAAACTTAATTAATTTAAGAATCACAAGAATCCACTGTACCTGGCATGATTTATTTCCACAGCATACACTGCAGACACCTTCAAAGTTTAACCTTTTAGAACTAAAATTATATTAAAAAGAAAGATTTTCCTTCCCAACAAAAGTGCTGGTATCTGGTTTTTGCTTCTTTTTTTTTTTTTTTTAATGATGGGCCCTGTTTTTTGTGCGGGGCAGAGCATCCATACAATATGTGCGGGGACCTTTTTATGAACATTGGCTATTGTATCAATGGAAATCAGAAGCATTATGTTTCATAATTTAAAACGTTTTAACATTTTACCACCAGACTGTTTTCCCTGCAAGCTCAAACACTTTAGCGCAACTGTATATTCATATTTATTCAAACCACCACTTTCACCACTATTTGGACAGCACTGACATACATGAGCTGAAAGCACTTAGTAGTCTTTATATCAGCTCAATGTCGGGATGTCTGTACTTTGATTATAACCCAAAAAAACAGGTAAACGGTCACAGGGTCAACACATTTTACTATAGAACTGATAGAAAGTTAAACACAGTCTGCCACGATTTTTCATATTTAGTTTACTGTGGGTTTAAACATGTCAACTATGTGTCTATGTCAAACATCTGATTCTTTGGCCTTTCTGGAACTCCCAACTCTTCTAGGATGTACCAGACCTGTCTGTGTCACTATTAACGAACAGGAACAAATGATAGAGGAAGAGAAAATACTGACTAAAGAAGGATAGTGGTAACTGTATAACTTGTTAGTTTATAATAGCATTCATGAGTTATTTTTGGTCTTTAGACTCGCACAGCTCATCAGATTTGTATTTGATGAACTATCAAGTTGATAGACAAGCCAGAGATTATGTACACCAACTTTTGAAAGCCATGGCTGTTTGTGCCAAGCTGGTTTTTGTGTTTGTGCCAATTCTGAGGATGTTCTTGGGTAGCTGAGCTGCCTTACCACCCCAATCTTAACTGGTTCTTACTCAGTTTCTCTATATAATATAATTTCTTTTATCTGCCCAAGTCTCTGTCTTCAGTTCTCTGCATTTGTTTTTCTGCTGTTTTATTTCGGTCTTCTTTGTTTCTTTTGTTTGTAAGAACAGTTGCCAAACATGATGCTTCTCCACAAGTATGGCCAGAGAGGGAAGTGATTCACTGAAGGTCAGCTCTTATCTCTCTCTTTCTCTGTCTGCTCTCTATTCTCACATGCAGTGTGACAGGACGCACAAGACACACACACACACACACTCTCACACACAGATGCACACTATGCGCTCAGATTATAACTAGTTTCAGATGGGAGCTTTGCCACAGAAGGCTGGATTTCTGAGCATTGACTCATGTTCCATTTTCATAATTTGGTAATTTTATGAATATGTAATGCCTTCCTGTTGACCTGACTAATATGAAGTACACACAAACACATACATTTTCTTTTAAGGATGGTTCCAGGTAATTATATTTCTATTTGTTATGATGACTGGTTGTCTTATATATTCATGCGCTTCCTTGACTTTAGATCCCTGAACTCCTGTGGAGCAAAATGTAAAGTCTTTCATTAAAACCTGAACCAGTCAAAACAATGTTGTGTTCTTCTTTGATGGGATCAATTGTTGCCGGTGCCGATCCTTCTTAATGTTGCTGGACTGGAGCTAATTTCTCCAGAGAAGACTGAAGACACCCAGTATCCCATTATGACAAAAAGCTTTGAAAGGAAAGAGTGCATATATTCATTCATCTTCTACGCTTATCCGTTTCCAAGTCACTGGGGGTGCTGGGGCCAATCCCAGCTCACACTGGGTGAGAACGGGGTACACCCTGGACAGGTTGCCAGTCCATCACAGGGCCAACATACAAAGACAGACAACCACTTGCGCTCATACCTATGGGCAATTTAGAGTCACCAATTAACCCAAGCATGATGTCTTTGGATGGTGGGAGGAAACTGGAGTACCTGGAGAAAACCCACACAGACACAGGGAGAATATGCAAACTCTGCACAGAAAGGCTCCAGGCCAGGAACCGAACCTGCGACCTTCTGATTGTGGGGGCAACAGCGCTAACCACTATGCCGCTGTGCTGCTCCTAGAGCAGATATTTCCCATTATAAAGATGATACTTTGTGGTCAGCATTTTCTTATTGATTCAATCAATGTCAACGACAAACACAATTTTCAAATGAGTGTGGGGGGCAGCAGAGTGTGAAAAAGAAAAAAAATACCCCCAAATGAGGAAAGGGATTCAAACAGAAAATGAGCTGATTCATCTCCTGTACAGCAGGAAACTGTAATTCGTTGAAGTGCACAAAGAGAAGTTGTGCGGAAAAAATGTCAGCGAGTAAAAGAAACAAAAAACTGAGTATTTGCTTTCACAGTGATCACTGTCTTGTGACAACAGCAAATAGTGATATTTTATGATTAGAGGAACACTGAAGTGAACTGACTCCTATAACTCAGTGTGAGACAGTAAGTGAAAAAGACTGGTAGATGGCCATCACTCCCAATCTCCTTTTTGTGTTTTGCCTCTGCAGCAATGATTCCAAGCACATTAATGAACATAAGCAGGGAGAGGCATCTTGCTTTTGCTTACTGCTGCTGTGTTCAGTCAATCAAAAATAAGTAAGAAGGAAATCTTTCTCCAAACCCAAACTTCATCCACAAATCTGCAATGGGACGCCATCTTCAGGATCTTTTTAGACAATTTCCGCTCATCCATTGGCCTGATGTCATCATCATTACATTTTCACTCAGTTACACTCAGTGCTGGCATTAGATGGAAGTTGCATCAGGCACATCAGGCCCATTGTGCACAATGCTTGAAACTGGAATCATATGCTTCCGTATGTGATTGATAAGCAAGTAAAATGCATTAAATTTTTAGATATGTCCCCGAAATATGAGCAGCACAACAGAACAGAAAACACATCACATGAAATGGAAAGATGAAAAATACTCCCTTAAAGTCATATTTTTGGAGAAGGAATTTGTAGAAATGAGCAACATTTTCAATGCTGAATTGTTCCATGATGTTCCTCCAATAATGTTAAAAGAAAAGTGAGAATAAAGTAACTTTTTAAAAGGTCTGTAAATGTGGCAAACAAAGGGAAAAGAAACCCAACAGCAACAGCTGCTGTCACATAAATGAAAAGTGACATATCTAAATGGCTGTGGCTGTGGTGTCGAACCATCCCATGTCTTTCTCTCTTTGCCCCTTCTTCCTCTCCTCTTCTCCATCCCTTGTTATCAGCCGGGGTGCAGGCAGTGGGACTGCTGGCGGAGAGGAGCCCACAAGGCTGAACTGTCTGCCTGCCTCTCTCCTTTCCCTCTGTTCTTTCTGCTCGAGGTCAAACGCCATGGGGGGGGGGGGGCGATTCGACGTGATAAATGGCTATCCCCTCCGAAACTGCTCACACACTTGGCCGCTTGAACTTGAGAAAACACAAGAATATGTTCCTACAAGGCGACAGCATTACGTTACTGTGGATAGGCAAGTAACCACACTAATGTTGCAGTGCACACACTAACACAAATGTGGCTACTGTACTTTGGTGTGTGTAAATGCTGGTAAATAGAAGCACATTTGTCATCTGCTGTGTGCGTATGTATAAGCGATTAATGGATTTAGGAGATGTGTGTACATCTGAGAGATCATTTCTGTGTTTATTTACTCACTCCTAATTACAATGTTGTTAATGATAATGGCACCAGAACCTGATAAAATATGGATGTGTGAGTGTACATTGACAGTTCTCTGTGTGTCTTGGTTGTCTGAGCTGACACCTCTAATATAATATCTCATGATGATTTTAACAAGGATGACAATTATTGTTGACGGAGGATGCAATGCTACCAACCAATGAGTCTGAAGCGTCTCAAACATGCTAAGACGGCTGTTACTGTGTGTGTGTTCGACCAGCATTTGACCTTATGTGATTCATCAAACGTAATTTAACTCACAATAAATATACGAGAAATTTTAAGATGATCCACCCTGTGTAGGATTAAGATGGCGCACCAACAGAGGCCATGCAATATACACAAATAGACACGCACACACACACACACACACACACACACTCGAAGCGTTACACTTTGTTGCTTGCTATCAAACCACAGGCAGAGTTTAAAGAAAACAACAAATTGAAGGGCATTTGGCTAGTGGGAATGGGTGAAAAAGAAAAGGACGCGCACACACACGCGCACGCACGCACGCACGCGCATGCGAGGAGAAATGTCTTTTATTGTGACTGTAGGTGAAAACAGATTAGCACTTTGGAGCAGTTGAGCCTTACCACCTACTGTTGCCCCAAATGCCGTGTTGAATAACCTTCTGCATATGTCTGTGTGTGCGGCATAGTAGTTAACGCTGTTGCCCCACAACAAAAAAGTCGTGGGTTTGATTCCCGGGCTGGGGCCTTTTATGTGTGGAGTTTGCATGTTCTCCCCTTGCTTGCGTGGGTTTCCTCCAGGTACTATGGTTTCCCTCCCACCGTCCAAAGACAGAGATGTTTAGGTTAATCATTATTGTCATTCGTGTGCATGTATTATGGAGTTCATCTGCACTGTGCATGCACTGTTTACATGGATACATGTTTGTGTGGACATTTGCTTGACCTTGTGAGTGCTGAACATTGAACAGCAGCATCCTTCAAACAGGTTGTCAGCATTGCTCAGACTTCAGTGCTCTCTTTAATATCCAGCTTCCTTTCACTCTATTAAAATGGCAAGAGGGGAATTTGCTGTGGGAGAAAAAAGATGATTTTCATTGAATGTGCTCAGAATCTGGAGCTGCAGTAGTTTGGATGTATTTCTGACACAATGATCTGTATATCTTGCCACAGTCAGAAATGTTACATCATAGAAGCTATCTGTGACATAATAAGCTGTGAAGATCTAATGGTTGTAGGTATTCTCTTGTCTGCTTCCAAATCAGGAGAGACAGGGAAATACTACCTGACTTGTCTGCACATTCAACTCAATATTTTTTTTATATATATTATATTAGTTTCTTTGCTGCGTAAACATCGGTTTGAACACTGAGTCAAGAGACACCATGCTTTGCTGCCAATGTTAGTACATTCACATTACTTGTGGGGTGGTGAAGAGTTTTTGTGGCTCTAGGTGTCATCTCAAAGACTATCCGGGTACCTAATGACATTCTTAGGGTACTACTGCTATCCATCCAAATTTCATGGCAATCATGAAATCATCATAAGACATCAATTCATGTCTTATGGTAGAAGTTCCTCACACACAGATATATGAAAAAATGTTTTTTGGGAAGAAATCAGCAGTTTTCGTGTATGCCTTCTGAGACATTCTGTATCTCAGTCTTTCGGTCCAGCCTGTTATTGTGAATGTTTTATGTCAGTGTTGGGTGTTTTATTCAGTCGTGATTGATGCATTGATGCATGACTAAGGTTTCGAGGATAACACCGTGTGTTGACACTTCTGGCCGGCTGATCGGACAGCCATGTCTTTTGTAAGCCCCGTTGCCAACAGACCTACGTAGATGTTTTAGCCTTTTTTTTCTGCATGACTTACAAGATATGGGACTCAAATAACAGTGATGAGGGGCTTCATTTCAGCCAAAGCACACGCACTTATCCCACTCAGTGTGCTATCTACAATAGTTAAACTGCAAAGGTAAGGGCTGAAATGGAGGATAATGATGAGAAAACATGAGTAAAACCTTGAGGTGTGCACTATTTTTGATTAAATTATCCCTTGTGTGATATTTAGACTGCAAAGCTTTTGAATTCTTACTTGCTCACCCCCAAGATAATTACCTCCTTCATCCCTCTTAAACTCTCAGTGTTGGAGGCATTGGCTGTCGAAATGTGAATGAGTGGCTGTGCACCAAAGCTACATATCCTTTCTGACTGAGTTTAGATCAAATGAGCCGGTAGAGACCATAAACGGCGGGGTATTCATGTCAAAAGCACACCTTGCACTGCTCTGTTTATTTTTCATCCTGTTCGACAAGTTGAAGAATCAAAGAGTCAAAAGGAAAGAATTGTAGATTGTGGACATCCTGAACAGACCTGATTAAAAAAAAACAACAACAAAAAAAAAACATTTCCTACCAATTGCTTTATTTTGAGATAAATCTGACTTCTCTGTTGTTCGATAAGTATATGGCAGAGTAAGTGTGGTGTCTTTATTCAGATATGATTATAGTTAATTTCAGTTTAGTTTTAGTTGGGTTTCCTTTTGTTTTGATTCCAGTTATGCTCCAGTTTTGCTACCTAGCAAGAAGAATGAAGGAATAAAAATTAGAACTAGAGCTTGGAGAATCCGACTGCAAATTTAATCAACCTCATACTGCAAATTTTGATTAATTTCCTAATCAGTCCTCATTCTTCTCCTAAGTTCATTCCATCCTTCTATTCTTACCCAATTGCTTGTTGCCCCCCCCCAGGTTCATCCTAACCTCTGTAGTTATCTTATGCTTTTTTTACACCACTGTCCATCACAACCTCTTCAGCCTTTACATACCAGCATGTCCTCTCTATCCCAAAATTCATGATGGACCAATCACTTGTTTAATGGTGCATTTAGGAGGTCTTTATTACATTCATGTGGATTTATATTACACAGTCAGGAATTTACATTTGAAGCCATTTCAAAAACTAAATCCACAGTGTGTTCATGTTCAAAACAGGAAAAAAAACCTTTGCAGCATCTTTTTTCTTGTGTCAGACTTTCCTTTTTGCCAGTTTGCCAGCAAACTTAGAAAAATGGTTTTAAAATTTCACTTGGGTGAAGTTTGCAGTTCCTTTTCACATTACAGGCAACGCTCAAATGAATGCAACCTCTTACAAGTTGTCATTCTGGCTGACCAAAAACCATTCTCACAGACTGAAGCACTGAGTCCAGTGATATACCACGAAATTTGGTTCCTTGTTTCAGGAGTAGGATTTTCTGTATTGGACTGGAGTACCTCAGGGATCCATCTTTGGTTCTTTTTTGTTTAACAAACATAAAATATATAAACTAATTTTTTACAGTTAATATGTACAGAGGCCATCACTAAACATTTGAAAAAAAAAATAGATGTAGAAATTAATAAATTGAATGTCTGATATAAAGTAATAAAAGTTCTGATATAAATCATCATTGGGGAAAACATTCAGTGTAATTTAAGGAAAGTTATTTTTAAGGTTTCCTGTTTCTATTATTGGTATAATGATTATTGCCTGAAGAGAGAACAGCATTTTTGGTAATTGGAAGCCAATAATTTAGTGATCATCATCAACTTCTGAAATAATATTTTTATACCTTGCAGCTTTACCTTATTCAGTATCAGCACATAATAATAATAATAATGTTGTGAATTCTTCATCCACATTTTCATTCCAATTTTTCACAACAGAGATTTATTTTTCTTCCTTTTTTGGGTCTGGTGATCGCAACTGTCACTTCTCAACATTTTCTCATGCCATCAACAAACAAAGTGATGCGAAAATGGTAAAAAGAATGGCTTGTTGAGAGTGACCGTGCATAGTCAGAAATAATTTAGGGAATTGTTTTGTTCAATCTGCTGAAGAAGGCAGTGGCATAGTGAAGTGATACTTTTGAGGGGGCTGTGTGATTTTTAACCACCACACAGTTTTGTGAATGAAATGTAATAAAACCTGTCCCCCAGACAAACAGAATACTCTTTGAAGTCTTTTTGCTTTTCACAAGGTTGACAAATCTACCTTTTAAAAAGCCCAGGCATCTGTATGTGTCAAGGCATATTTGTTTCATAGCACACTTTCTCCGTGCCAAGCTGCCTACGTCGCACCACATGAGTGAAGCCTATACATTTCTCAGATTAGCAGACCAGTGGACCTGTTGAGATCTACGTATTCATATAAATGTAAAGCAGCCATAAATATGTTTTTCTTCCTCTTTTCTTACCGCCTCCTGACCTCAGTAAGTCTTTTTTTTTTTCTTTTGCTTTTAACTTGAGACTTCACTTTTGTTCTTGTTCTGTCTCTCTCCCACACATACTGGGCTTGTGTATGTCTCCAGGGTGGTCTCAAGCTTGAATTTGTTATAGTGTATTTGCATTTTCTGTCATTCAGTGAGGACATAGTGCATTGTGCCACTGACAGGCAGTCAGTTTGGCATCCTGACTTCTAATGCTAGTACGTCACTGGCATGGCAACTATGGCAGAGCACGAATTATTAGATGTGAAATGCAGATCTACATGTGATGTCAATCAGTTACAGCCTCAGTATTGTGGGTCTGTTGTGTGTTTTTCTTTGCTTTCCCACAGCTTCCCCTTCCCATCTTCCTCCTCTACCGTGGATGGGGGATCACACCTATGTGGAGTCTGGACATCAATGCCCAGACTAAAAAAGCCTGCAGAAACCAGACTGTTGCGTGTTGTGGTTAACCTTTGAGTGGGTGTGTAGTATGAACAAGTGTCTGGCCTCCCCTTTTGTGGAAGCTTGTTTTTGGTTGATGCTCTAGTTACAGCTGGTATTGTTTTTTTTTTTTTGTTCATTAACTAATAATTTTCCATTCATAGTAGTAGTTCATAGTCGATAGTTCTCTTTGCTCATTTTACTTTTTTCACCTTGTGTTACTCTCCACTTCCCCAAGGTACTCTGTGGAGATGTAACAATCAGCATTGAATGAACCTGTCTGGATGCAATTCAGAGTAACATAACATAACATAAAACATATAGTCCTAAAAGAAAAACATGGCTGCTATACACAGTCAACTATGCAGATATTTCAAAATCACAGGTAGTTCTCTGATATGAATTGGAATGTGCATGAACACTTTGCTTTTCAGGGCAGAAAAGAAAACATGACTCCCATGCCATGGATTGTTAAAAATTGATGTTCTGGCCATCCTGAAAGGAAAAGACTGCGGCCAGAATCCATCTCAGCCATTTCTCAGAGGTCAGGGTTATAGTCAGTACGAGAGTAATTCCCTCTTGTTTTTGGATAGTTGTCTGCGTGATTGATGTTGCTGGTTTGTTAAAAGCATGTTTGGACATTTGGTACAAAAGCATGTTGTGTTCAAAAGTATTCAGCTATGATTTGAGATGACCCTCACGAGCATCTGTTGAAATTGCGCCCCTATTGTGTCAGATGTACTAGCCGCTTGTTGTCAGGGTTACAATAATAAACCCAAGGTTAAGCTCATGGAGTGATTTCATTTGGTTTTAGACACAAATAACATCTAAAACGCTGACATTGGTTAGGAAATGATGATGTTAGGATTTTGTTTCCAATCAGTACTTCCATCAGGTTGTCATGAATGCTATAATAAACAAATGATTAAAATCTAATGATGTTTCAAACTGGAAACAAATTGTGGCTTCCTTAGCCAAATTCCTGCGTTTTGCCTCCAACTAGCCTCAACATGGGCATCGCTGCTCCTCATGCTGTGCCACTTGACTTCCACCTTTGTTCATATTTAATTACTATGGTCACTAGAGGTTACCTAACAATATACTCAGGTTTTAATAAGCTGCTTTCACAGGCGGTGCATGGGCTTTCTCTTTAAAGGAAAGTAAAGAAAAAATTGTACCTCATAGGTTGATTTTTTCCAAATGTGAAAATTTTCATATTTTCATATTAAAGATGTGGGAGTAATAGCATCTGTTTAGTTTTTAGTATCTCACTTGAAAATTTTGCAAATCCAGCATGTATGTGATGGAGAGTGGTTGGGATTTCTCCCCATGGGCTCAGACAATAATGGCAGTCCATTTGAAAATGTTCTGAGGTTCTGTTGAGAAGAGACAGATAGTGCACGAAGCTGCCCAAGGTGCTGAAACAGTGGAATAAAGTAAAATGGTAAAAACAGGTGTTGGCAAAATGAGATGAGTCAGTTAGCCAGGGGCTGTTCAAAACAAATTTAGCCCAAAGAGTTTTTCCCTGTCTCTCTTTAGATTAATCTTTATTTCTCATAACTCAGAATTTTTGCTTCATCTCCCTCTGAAGCATCCTTCCCTAAGTAAGTAAGGGAAGTAACTAAGTAACTAGTTACATTACAATATTACTATCTCCAAATTGTAATGAGTTACACTACTTTTGGATTACATTTGAGTTACTTTCAACAAAATAGCTGCATAAATAATATATGACTAGGCATTTAAGAAGCTGAAATGTAAATTATTGCCGCTGATTATTTACATTCAGTGGAGGGTGATGTAACATAATGACTGTGTAGGCCCCTTAAGCTACTAACAACTTAATATAGGCACAGCAAAGGCTCACAGCGCAATACAATAAGTAACAGTGACCATCAGAATATACAAGCAGACAAATGATCAAAGTCTGTAAGTTATGATAGAGATGCTGCAAATATTGCAAAGTCTAGGCCTATTCAACTGAAACACAATAGAGCTAGAACCCACTATAATGTAACCCATAGTCTTATTATGACATGACAAGACACACAATCTATTTTTCTTTGAGTGTCTATTCTTTTATTCTCTTTTAATTCAAGTAACATGGCTCTGCCATTTCAGTCCAACAAAAAATAACATAGCCTGCAATTGCAAATAAATAAATTGGAGGCCAGAGGAACCAGGCAATTTGCAAGAAAAATTGGCTAAAACATTATAGGCTACCACAGAAAGGCTGGTCAAATTTGATTCACTTATAGCTGAAACTCTAGCTAAAGCACATATTTCAAGAATACTGAAAATAAAAGTGCATGGGTGTATCAGGCAAATAGGAAATGCAGCTCAGTCATTTCACTCCCAACTTCACAAAAAATATAAGCTTGGATAAATAAAACACGCTTACAATTTAAAATAAAAAAATAATACTAAACAAGGAACCTGTTGCTCCCAAATAGCCTTTACAACAGAGGTAGCTGGTAAAGAGGGCTGGTAAAATAAAAATACTAGGCACTTATGGCCTGGAAATTTCCATAGCCATGTGGGTCTAGGGTGGAATGGAAGGACTAATCTATTCCACTACCCACTTGACTGCAATATCTGTTGAAGCGCATCAGGAGAAGGCACTGAAAGCGTCCATCACCAAGGCGGTTGTGTTTTGGGGTAAGCACAAGACTCCCAAGACTGAAAATTCTTTCTACTGGTGCACTGGATGGTGTTGGGGTGTTATAGCGGAGTGTAATTTTTTTAATCCTTGGAAACTGGTGCAGGCTTTCCATCACAGGGGCAGAACTGAGATAAGACATTACCTCTGTTTCCACTGGCATGGTTGCATCAGCTGTAGCACTGGGTTGTACATCAAAAGAAAAAAAGTCATCCTCACTGGAGGCAACACCAGTAGGTTGAGGGGGATCAGGCATCAGGGCTGGAGGCTCTTCTGTTGTTAGGGAGCGCCGCTCCGTCGTGAGGAGGAACTTGATGTGGCCTCTTCTGGCTTCTTCTTTTACCCAGTGCAGCTTGAACTTTGGTAGTGAGACAGCAGCCAGAAGTGCATCCTTGGAGTCAATCGTCGCAGCAAATCGAGCTTTGATTGCTCCCACAATAACTTCAGGCAGCCCAGTGGTCATTTGTGATAGGCCGTTTGTCATTACTAAGGTTTTGGCCATCAAAACTTCGAGTGTTGGTTGAAGTGTTCCAAAAAAGCAAGTGTCTTCACCCTGTAGGATGTCTAGTGCTACAGTGAAAGGCTTCATAATGTGACAATATTCCTTGAGAAACTGGTATTCCCTGTCATCAATACATTTAATCTGAAGCTGTGTGCAGAGGTTATTAATGTCAGTGATGGGCATTTCTATGATCCGAGCATAAGCGTTACAGAATGAGTTGCACCGTGTTGCTGTGGGGACAATCAGCTTTCTTTCACTGACTGCTTCCAGGCACTCTGATGCAACTGTGGAGCGGCTAGCCTTTGTCCACAGTGCTGAACATTTAGCTGTAGCACTACAATACACAGCTCTTGATTGTAAAATCTTTTACAAGCTATTGCAGCCTTCTTTCTGGTCAAGGGATCTGCATCAATCCAGTGCACAGTCACACCCATGAAACTTTTGTTGTTGGCACTCCATATGTCTGCTGTTGTCGACACATACTGCTGGGCTTCCAGTGTTTTCTTCAGCTCCTTTTCCATGACAGCATATGCCTTGTCCAAATCTTTAGCAAATGTTTTTCCGTCAGGCAGTACATGCTGAAAAATTAAGATATAGACAGATGTTAAACTCATGCTATGCTTTAATTGGTTAAACTGTATTCAGATAAATTAATGCAAAAAAAATACACACCCATGTTTAGGCATAAACAATTAAATGACTTGTTTTATGGAAACAACAGAGAGTAATAAAAAATCCACCGATAAGCATTGAATATTCTTTGCTCTCTCTTTGCCCCATGGCCCACTCTTTATGACAACGTTAGCTTACATTGCTGGTGTTCACAGGGATTTTGTTGACAAGCTTCAGTGAGGACGGGGCCGGTTGAATCTCTCTTTCCTCCATTATTGTAGTTTCCTCCTTGTTTTGGTGCTTACCGCGCACTCATATTTTTTGGGGTTTGGACATGTTCGTCACAGAATATAAGCTGAGCCCATTGAGTTTCAGGTGAAAAAATGTATACTTTTACTATTCTGCTATTTTTCTTCTGATAAAAAAGGAAATTGACCTGAATACAACACAAGCGATACATTTTGGTGCCCTTATTGTATGTGCCTTTTTGATGTGGTCATGTACTGCAGGGTGGGGCTTTACGTTGTGATGTCACTCAGGGTGGTCAAAGTTTAATAATAATAATAATAATAATAATAATAATAAAAATACAAGGTAGGAGCATATTTGAGGAGTGAGGCTGCTACAATGCTGCATAAAATTTATTTTTGAGTGTCATATACTTCAGTGCATTAACATGTCTCATGGGCCCAGTTTCATGGTGGATAGAAAATGTCAACAGACACATTGCGAACCATTCCTGGTGCATAAACCACTTCTCCGCTATCCATCTGTATGCATCCATATAACTGATACAGAGCTTTCACAGATGACGGTCTTAAAGCTGAGCGCAGTGTGTACATTTGTGCAACTTCAACTCTAGAAATATATAAAAATTAGTTCCATTTCCATTTTGGATGAATAACAGAACGTTTGAATTAAATGCCATGAATATAATTTTGTGTGCTTTAAATAGACTTTTAAATATATGCATCAGTGCAATATTATGGATGGCATTAAATGGCATCAGTGCAATATATTGCAAGAAGAGGGGTATGTTGGCCTCATTTTAGCCCCTTGGGTAAGGTTGGCATATAAATATGTAAATATCCACAACAATTTTTTAAGAGAGGCCAATCTAAGAGGAGGCAAAGTCTCTTCAACACAGGTAACATTCTGGCAGAGAGCTTTTCATTGCAGCCACATAAGTGGTTTTTCTCAAAAGTTTCCTGACACGGGGCGGCTGGCTGCATGATTTCGCTGCATTCACATGATTGCAAAGTACAGTGTGATTCAGCACAAAGCTCAAAATTCAAATTCTTTAATGTAAATGGAAAATTTTGTGGGTCTATCATGTAAAATTATTCAGTTTCATCACAGGAAACCATACAGAACTTTTTTTTTTTTTTCCTGAGGGAGCATGAGTGCTCATCTGACAGTGCATTTGTGAGTCTGTGCATGTGTAATGTAATAGTAACTCACTCACTGGCCAGGCCCTTATTTTTCCTAAAGCACATGAGAGTTGTCTGGGGTCACCATAAAATCTGCTATACCTTTCATTTTCCTTGCTTCGCTATTTCTTGTTCTTTCTTCCTGCCCCCTCTCTCTTTTACCTCTGTCTCTGGTTAATTAAGAGAGGTGAAAGGGAGCAGAGATTAGTCTCTTGAAATACACAGTGGTGACTTGCAAGCTAATGATACTGTGAAGAAGCTTTAGTCTCCCTCCTGGAGAGGGCTCTCAGAAAGTGATACTCAGTGACATTGTGAAGAGACACAAAAGAAACAAAACAGCGAGGTACTTTGGTTTTAATACCTAAAATTACCAATGTTAATAGTACCACTGTGTAAAGTGGAGCCTCTCCCATTTTGTTTGTTTAGACAATTTGTAAAGTTATGAATGGATAAATGTGCTCGTCTTTAGATTTCTCAGCAAAACAGTCCATCTGTATCATATGACAAATTTTTGTCATTGGTGAAAATAATATGAGGGATCGAGGGAAGGTGTTTCTCGCTCTATAATCAGCTCATGAGATCCATCTTGCAGGAGTATCTCTCGACCTCTTTGCCTCTTTTCATCTGGTGAAGTCAAGCAAAGGTCAGGTTACTTGTGTGAGACAGTCACACATTATGTTCCTCGGGCATCCACTGTGTGGGAAGTATCCATCTGTCTCATTTTCAGCTTTTTTTCTCTAGTTTTTTTTTTTTTTTTTTTTGGTCTTTCACAGTTTCTTTGTTTTGTCTGTTTTTGTCTTGCTCTTTTTTCCCCTGTGGTGTAATACCAGGCTTGTCAGTCACTTCCTTCCAGAAGAGAAGAATGCGAGTGATAGACTGAGGGTTTGACTCATAATCTATCGTAGACAGCAGCTAATTGTGTACTACAATGGAAATGCTAATCCCAACAGCCATGGTATACTAAAATGAAGTAGAAATAATGAAAAACAAAATAAAGTCAGCCGGAGTCTCACTCTAGAAAATCAAAATGCAAAATTGGAAGCTGCTCTTACTATAATCTCAAAGATATTGACAGATCATTACTGGCATGTCCCAACTTATTACTACAGTCGTATCAAAGTTATCAGTCTTGTCATTCTGTTGAAAGCTTTTTTACATCAGTCATATTAGAGGACACAGTTTAAGGTAGGACACTTAAATTTTTAATGTTCATAAACTGAGTAACAATAAATATGGATTTTTAAGTTGTAAGTCAAACTTAATTTTACCTCACTCTTAAGAATTTGTTTGCTGGCACTTAAAAACAACTAGAACATTGAAAACTGATGAAATGGTAAAGTTGTTGTTCCGCTGACTGCATTAAGAGTTTCAGAAACAATAAACGTTTTAGATTTTAGAGGTTTCCATGCCCAAAGAAGTTTCCCTTTTGGAATTAGATGACATCGAGCAACAAGCTGTAGTCAGTGAACATTAAATACTACAGTTCTTCTTTATAGTGTAGTTTGGATGGGGGTGGTAACTGAAGCCTGGTTTTAAAAAGCTTGTTTTGCACTGCAGAAATTAAGAAAATATACTTTCTATTTATTATTGCCACATAAAAGTTGTTCTTACTCAGAAGTTTGTCTGCATCTCTCTTCTGGAGCCTGAATGTGAGGGGTATGAACAAACACGGACAATCTGTTCTTAGTGACAATGGTAGAGAGAGCAAAACGTTAAAGTGTACTAATGTCTTTGGCATGTCAGTGCCATGTGTGTGCATGTCAGAGCGACCTCTCAAACATCCAGTGAAAGTACAGGAGGAGAAATGGCCAGTTTTTGACTGACAAGCTCGTAGTTCATCTGTCATTGGACCAAGTGGGAAGCAAACTCACAGATCAATCTGTAGTTCAATGATGAAGAGTAGGCATCAGCCTCATGTTTTGAGGGTGCTGTCAAAGAAAAGGTCCTCGCCCTAGGTTTAACACTTGCTGCTTGTGTTTGCCTAATCCCTGGAAAATGAGTTTGCCCAGCTCGGTGTTATTTCCAGGTAAAATTTCTGTCCTGTTGGAGTCAATGAGGGACCATAATCAAAAACTTGAATTCAATTTGCAACCACTAAATCTCCCGCCTCATTTTCCCCTTTTTTATTTTTAAGTTCACAATAACAGAATGGGAATAGCAGTAGTATTTTTCAATGAGATGTCTCTGGAGTATCTGCTCCTTAAGTCTTTTGCTAGACAGATGTTACAAATCGCAATTATATTCTTCCTCCACTTATATTGCTTAGTTAAGCATCTGGGGGCATCTTACAGAGCAGCGTGTGGGTGCGACGTGAGGAAAGTGCACTCCTAATTGGTAGTTAGAGGAAACAGGTTGCCCGGCTGTTTCATTGTTACTGCCGTAGGAATGGAAAACATCTTATTAATGACTGGATGGCTGGCTCGTGTTCTCTGTCCGTAACTTTGATTTATCAACACCAGTGTAAACACATACATGTAATCTCAGCTCAAACATGGATTTCACACAGGGAGATGCATGCAGTGTGCATGTCCATGTAGTCTGGGGAAAAACAACTGGGAGAACACATAAGCTTGTTCCTGTGAAACTACCAGGTGCTTCAGTTGTAAGATGTATTCACTCCAGCATGTCTTTGGTCTGGGTCCAGGGTCTCCTCCCAGCTGGATGTGTCCGGTAAACCTCCAATAAAGTCCCAAGGAGGCACCATGACAAATTACCCGAGCCGCCCTCAGCTGCCTGTGAAGGAGTGGTGGACCAACTTGCTTTGGGATTACTGAGTTTTCTGGGCTTTCATTCAGACTGGAGGAAATAGACTATGCAGAATGATATCTTTTCAGTCTCAATCAACAATCCCAGTCTTTGGGTCTGTACCTAGAGTACATAGCACTACATGTATTTGAGGACTGGATGCTGATCAAGTAAACTGAGAGCTTTCCCTGCCAGATGGATAGCAAGTTGTCTGAATCAAGATCTGCTGCTTCAGTGCCACGCTATATCTGAGGCACAGTGTGGTGCCATTTAGTTTTTATTTGAGTTTGTGCAAACTGATTTTGATGATAGGAGCCTCCTTTTGTTCTGGAGATGAGGCACAAATGTGATCGCTGTGCTGATTCTGCAGCTATACACAATCAAAGACAATAAGCATGCTGTTTTATTGGTCTTTGGGTGTAAAGTATATACATCCTCCTTTCCATTGCCCCTTCTAGGGTGATAAAGAATAATGGAAATTTATCCTTTTTCCACTCTACAGTATTAGTTCTAAAATCTGAACTCTAAAAATGCAGCTGGGTCCTGCATCAACACTTAACATTTGCTTTTGATGATGCTCCAAGGATGCTCTGTGTGAAGCTTATATTGCTAGTCAACAAAAATCAAGTTTTAATGCAGAAATATAGAAATCAGTCCACATAAGGACAAATATAGGATTAACTGTTCGTGAAATTTTACAGTGAAACTTTTTATAGTGGCACAATAATTTGATTTAATGATGCTGTGCAATTACAGGCCAACTATCAATGTGTTTAAGATATTTTCTGTGGCTAGTACTCTTTAGATAGTTTGTTTGTTTCTTTCCTTTGAATAACAGCTGAAAACAGCTGTGTGGAAAGCCCTCCGAAGTAAACTTTTTGAGTCTGAAAATAATGAGCTCTCAGGCTGAAAAGTAGCTGACACTTTTTTGTTCTCAGAAAGGTCCCAGTCATATTTAAGATTACCCTCCACAGTCACTTTTCATGTCTCTCCCTTTCAAATGACATGACAGAAGATGATTTATGTACTCTGATCCATCTTTTATATGATCTGTGAAGTCATATTTTTTGCTTATGCCAAATGCAAGTTTTCATTCAGACGTGGATTTTTTCAACTGTGAAACTCTTAATTAGAGTTGTCACCCACTGTGTCAGAATTTTTAATGTTTTAATCCCAGTGGGTAGAGCTCATGTTTAATGATTGCGCTCTCTCTTTCACAACATGATATAATGAAGGTCATTTCTCTCCAGTCAGAAGATAATGATGTTTGTGAAAACAGTTCAAGGTAGATCACAAGTAGCTCCACCATACAGTAACATGATCACAAGTTCAAAGTGGACAAAACATCTTAATTGTCTTTTTGGCTAATAACCTTACATCTGTTGAACTGCTGCTGTGTCACTGAGGAATTGGAAATATTTTTTCATAGCATTGCATCAATGGCCTACCAGCTCGGTCCACTGTGAATCTCAGTCCCAACTGTAAAGTGCGGTATGGCATGTAATGTGGAGCTGTTTGCATCAGTGTTGTTAAATTCCCAAATGGTGATCATTAATGTTTCATAAACCATTTTGCTTGTGGAGATACAAAAGCAACGATGATGTGTTATACAATTAAAACTCGAAACCATCTTGTAGTCGCAAAGCTCTTTAACATGTTGATGTTCTGACCCCTGAATACTCAGTAATGACTATCCTGTTTTTATATCAGCACTAAGGAGCTGTGTCACATCCATCTTTTATCTCAGTCTTGAATATTTGATCTCAACTGAACATCTGTTAATATTCATGACTATATTGTTGTTGTTGTACTTCCACGGTGCTTAGTCTGTTCACAGACAAACACCTGCCAAAGTACTCTGCGTAAGTAAGTAGGTAATTATCTCGGGTCCACAATAGCAGTGACTTGATTTCGTGAATGAGGACTCCATGCAAAAACCTGATGTACTGCCATAAACCTAAGTTCCACCCATTTATTAAAAAAAATGGAAGTGATTCATTTCCCACTTCATTGGTTAAAATATTACCATAAAGTTAACAGTGAGGAACATAACTTGATGACTGATGTCTTAGAGTGAATGAGAGTGATTGAAAGAGGGAAACATGATTATAGGAATGTGACCAGGGTTGTATGTATATACACACACACACACACACACACAGGCATAAGGTGAAAACAATATAACCCTTGCTGCTATCACAGCTGGTAAATATACAAATAATAAACAAATATATTAGAGCTGCTGTTTCAAAGTGGTTCATTTTGTGTTAAGGGTTCATTTTCTGTAATTTGCAAATAGTTTGCAACATCTTGTTGGCGTAATTGCCAGATTTTTCATTAACATGACTGAAGTCACCACTTCTGAATGCCATGGAAACCGCTTTAATACGTAGAAGTGTGCAGTGTGTGTGAATACATCTGTGTGTATATATACTGTTAAATACCTGTGTGTACATATATGACTGCATTTTCTTTAGCCACAGTGGCCAACTCCACTCCCCCATCTCAGCCTTTGCTGTAATTGTGCTTTATATGAATTCTTTGTGTGAGTCAACCAGCAGTAACAAGGCTGGCATTTTCAATCAGGATGGTTCTTTTTCATTACTGCTCTGTCCTCTGTTTAATGCGGCAGTAAAGTAAGCTAAAGTGATATAAAGTGCTATGCTCTGCACCATGTGTGTGTGAATCTCCAGGAAAAACGTGAAATTAAAAAAAGTGAATAGGCGAGCAGATGCACAGGTCGAGTGTATACATGAGGTACATACACACTTGGTCTGAAGATGTACCGATGTCATTGGCAGCTTACCGGCCTGATTCTTCTTCTCTATCTTCTTCACTCACACATATTCAAAATACAGAAATGAATTCAAATGACATGCATTTGACAGGGCACTGTGCATCGAGCCGGATTTCTCCATATAATAATAGACTCGAGCAATAACTGCATGTGGTGTACATGGTTGTCATGGTGATGAATGGTCTCCACAGCAACACAGGAAGTCCATCTGGGAAGAAATCTGAAAGAGAAAGTAGATAACAGAGATGGTGGAGACATAACCCCCTGCATGATTTATTCATCCTCATCCGTCTTCGAGAACTCTAAACTGTTGGGTTCTACGATGTGCAAATGGATAAAGAACTATTTTGGGTTTTTATGGCCAGAGAACAAGTAACGACAAAGTGCAGCCTCCTATGAAAAGAAAAATCAGCCACACATTGTGGCTCCTGAAATGAGAGAACCAAAAATAGTGGTTTCAACTGGATCATCAGCAGCAGTAGCAAATAAAGCTGGATCAGTGCGGGGTTGGTTTTTTTTTTTTTAGTTTGTTTTTATTTTTTGTCTTCTTTTCTGCTGTCTCTTCCCCTTCTTTCCCCCAGCTTGTATCTTCTTTCCTAAAATCTCGAGCATACCCACATGAGCTCTTTAAGAAACTGGGATCCGGAAGTTAAGCATTTAAGTCCTGTTAATGACGTCGCACAGGTTTTCAGAGGCGATTTAGCATGACAGTGATGGTAATTTTCATTTCTAACATTTCTTTGTATCCTTTTTTACAAATGGGTATGTATATAACTGAGATGCAGCACATGAATATTTGCTGATTAGTAAACAACTCAGACTTTTGCTAAAAATTACTCATCCGTGTGGGTGAGGGTTCTTATGTGCATGTCAGCACATGTAGACTGTGTGACAGGAGGCAACTCAAATTAAGGAAACAGGTGTCAGGCATGACAGAGTCTGCATCTTAAGGAGACCGCTCAAAACACATGAAAGCACAGGATCAAATTTCTATATCTGTTTAATAAAGCAATTGGCTTTGAAGAGGAACAGAGAAAGAGTTAAAGGAAGTATCACAACTTCAGTCTAGAAATATTGAAATGCAAAGCAACACATTTCCCATCACTGTGTACAAACTGTGTAGGTGTGATTTTTGGCCACTTGTAAAACCAATGTGCTAAAAAAAATAAAATAAAAAAAAAATTATGGTGTTTAGTAAGTTTCAGGGAGTGAAATAATAATTCAAATACATTTTATGGTGTTATTCAGTTTTATAAATAACTTTGATGTTACACAAAATTAGCCCAGAATTCTGCTGAGCAATTAAAGCAAACACCTGAATAATGAAGCAGATGAACCTTTGAATGCAGCTCCTGGTGGATAACTAGTCAGTCACATTCTCTGGTCTTCATCACTTAAAATCACTTAAGATCTTAAAATCTTGTCATTTTTGGAGTGTTTTCAGGTCTAATAGAAACATCAAATGATTTGATGTAGGACACTTTAAGAGAAGAATCTATTCCGAGGATACATATATAATATTAAAGTGGCAAATTCAAACTATATAGAATACAAACTGTGGACCAAAATGTTGGTTTCTGTTCAAAAGGACCCTGCTTTTTATTTTTTTATTTTTTGCTTCACTTTTTTCAGGAGAACTTTTTTTTTTTCTGTTTTTCTCGGTTGCACCTGCAAAATAGCACATCTTGGCATTTTCAGCATGATGGTGATGGGGGGAAAAGTTTGCTTACTTAATCACTTCCAAATTCATTATGCTGAGTACGCCTGCCAGTGAGCATTTGCTACACCACAGATCAGATGTCAGTGCATCCCAGAGCTGCTGCAAGACTTTATTTTCATTAAGGTGTAGCATGAGGGCAGCACGGCCCTCATGCTACACCATGGTTAGTGCTGTTGCTTCACAACAAGAAGGTCGCGGGTTTGGTTCCCGGGCCTGGAGGCTTTCTGTGTGGAGTTTGCATGTTCTCCCCGTGCTTGCCTGGGTTTCCTCCCACTGTCCAAAGACAGGCATTTTTAGGTTAATTGGTGACTCTAATTTGTCCGTGAGTGTGAGTGGTTGTTGGTCTCTGTCTGTCTCTGTGTGTTGGCCCTGCGATGGACTGGCGACCTGTCCAGGGTGTACCCCACTGGAGAGAGTTGAATTTCTTTTCCTCAAACATGTAAACAAAATATAAATATAATTTAGATAGAGATATGACAAGATTACTAGTTAAGACCTGTCCTAGATAGTACTCACCTTTTGTGCCAATTCTACTATGTAACTGGACTGTTTTTATCCCGTCATCTGTCTATTCATCAGTCTGTTTCCTTCCATCCACATAACATCACTAAACCTGATTACTTTCATGTTTTTTCCTCTGTAATCTACACTCTTGTGTATCGTATCCCTACAAAAAAGCATTAAAAACTATAAAGACCGTTATTACAGTTTAAGACGAACCCTACTGGGTAAACTTAATCTGAAATGTCCCTCAATTTCTTGTATTAACACTGGGGACAGGATGAGACCCTGAGAAGTGATATTGGGCGAAACCGAACTCTGGTGTGACTAGACTTTAATAACTCGTGGTACTTCCTCACAGAATTTATTTTAAACCTACATTTCTGTTGCATTTGATTGTCCAGAGTTTTAGACGTATTCCCAAAAAGACACTGTCAGAAAGAGACCAAGATGAAGTTAAAACCAGATACAGAAACTTGGACGGTGAAGTGCTGGTGATGGGGAAGGGTTTACTCGAAGGGAAAGTGGGTCATTTATGTCACTTTGTGATGACAGGCTATGTGTCACCACTGGGCACTCAGTGTCACTCTCCCTCATTCCTCTGGAGAGACTGACACAGGGACAGGGACTGTCACCAGCCTCAGCCCTCTTCTGGCCCTGAATGTGTCGAATGTGTCTACATGCTGGTGTTTCTGCTCTTTCTTTTGCATGTCATATTTACTGGTGCTCATGTTAGTTTTTATGAAAGCGCTTGAGTGTGCGAGACACGTTGTGTGTGCACTCTCGTGTCTTTTAGCAGTGACACAGTGTTACATTGCAGGTCTAAGCTGGTCAGACACTGACAGTTGTGAACTGTCCCTTAGGACACCCATGCAGACCCAGCGTTCCTTTTACTCACATCCCACTCTCCCTTCCTTGCAACATACAACTTTTGTGCACTTTTTTTTTTTTTTTTTGATGACTGTAGTCTTTTTAATGCATTTTAAATATTTTATCCTCTACTGTGCCTGCAAAAAGGATTCACCCTGTTTGAACTGTGAATGGCAGTGAAATAATTACTGCAAGCTTTTATGACTAAGATCAACACAAAAATAATCTTTGTGGTTGCAAAGAAAATGGACTTTAGTCTGCAGATTCATATAATTACCTGCATAAAAATGTTTGCATAAATAGCCCACCTAGCTGCTTAGGCACCTGATTGCCTGGTGCTTTTTTTTTTTTTTCTTCTTCCTTTTTATAATGTCATACATCAATGCTACATTGAATGGAGATCACCTGTATCTGGAAGGCCCACCTGTGCTTATGGCAAGAAAAACACTTTGCTTCAGTCATATCAGGTTCCTTCCCCCTAACTTAGCCAGACACACTTAAATGTAAAACTTAATGCAAAATTGACTTTTGCTGTCAATTTGCTTCTTGAGCAAATCCACGACACATCCCATTGGAGGTATGTTATACTATTCAATCAATGATTAGCCACGTAAGTGGCTTTAGTTTCTTAATTTTTGTTCTTTTAAAATTAATTTCTACCAACAGAGCCAACAGATTCTAGCCTGCAGTGTTTCCAAATGTAGTGCATTTGAAGTGAACTGCACCCTGCAGTAACCTGTGCATTTTTAACACAGAGCTCTCAGACCTGTTCACTAACACAAAGCGCTTCAGGTGTCATTCACCGTTTGCCAACTCCTAACCAGCCATGACGTTATGACCACTGACAGGAAGTGTGAATACCATTATCTTGTTACAATGGCACTTGTCAGTGTAGGTCCTTTTGTAGTGTGTGGTAGTGAGTAGACACAACCCTCACTGACCCCTGTCCACTGTCAAAATATCCTTCAATAGACATGTGAGTCTGATGAATTAGATTTTTATTACATCATTTTGATGGTCAGGTGCTTGTGCGTTGCTTACATGGGGAAGAAATGGCACCAGAATGCATTATAGGCAGAAGGCATACTGCCTGACACAATGTGATGCTTTGGGCAATTTTCTGCCAGGAAACCTTGGGTCCTGCCATTCAGCTGGATGTTACTTTGTCATGTAGCAAACATTGTTCAGACCCCTTCATGTAAACAGTATTCCCTAATGGCAGTGACCTCTTTCGGCAGCATAACACTGCAGCAATGGCTCAGGAATGGTTTGAGAAGCAACAACAAGTTAAAGGTGTTGATTCCCCAGATCTCAGTCCAATCTAGCATGTGTGGGATCTGCCGGACAAACAAGCCTGATCCATGGAGGCTTCTCCTCACATCTGACAGGACTTAAAGGATCTGCTGCTGATTGTCTTGGTGCAGACACCATATCACCTTCAGATGTCTAGTGGAGTTCATCCCTTGACGCATCAGGGCTTTTTTTTGTAGAAAAAGGGAGACTTGCACAATATTGGCAGGGTGGTCATAGTGTTTTAGCTGATAGGTGTATATTTAAGGAATAAAGCAGGAGAAAAATAAACAGATGAAAGAATGAAAGTGGTTGACAGAATACAAAGAGAAACGAGCATCCATACAAGCCAGATGCTAGATTTTATCCTAGTCTTCTTCATCTCCATCCAATATTTGGTCTTCATTCTGTTCCTGCATATTAAAATATTTGTTGTCTTCAAAGTACAAATGCACAGCCATGGTTTGTATTAAAGACCCAGAGAGAGTACTCTCCACCTACAGAGCAACAGTTTCATGATGAAAGAATGAACCATAACAGGTAACAATTGTTCAACTCTATGGTTGAGTTAAGATATATGGACGCACTGATGAGAAAGTGCAGGAAGATACTGAATATTATTCCTAAACTGTGTGAGGTGTAAAGTGATTTGTGTCACTGTTGCATACTCAATCGCAGCTGGCTGCATAAAGAAACCAGTGCCATTTCTCCAGCTCAGAATTTTTCTCATTCAAACAAGTTCTCACATTTTAATGTGTAACTTTCACATGACAACCATATAAATGATTTCACTTTAATTTAAAACCAAAAAGTTACATGCTTTAACAATACAAAAATTATATTGGTGTAATGTGATAAGTTTGTATGTTGTAATATTATATTGTTATAATGTGAAAACCGTACAGACTTTATTTCTCCTGGAAAGTAGTCAAAGGACAACACAAAGACATCCAAGAAGTAAAACCAAGCACATGATGCAAACACACGCCCCCTCCTGGAGGATATAGAGCCAGTCGGGAGAAGTCAGCAAAGAGAGCCTGATTAAAAAGAGAGACCAGGAAGGAGTGCTGAGGAGGGAGAGACAGAGATAGGCATGCAGCCTGGAGCATGTGCTGGAAGGAATAACCAAACAGAAGGTTAGAGTGATGCAGCGGTTATCAGAAAGTTTGACTTAATTTTGTAAACAGAAAAACATGGAATACTGAAGTTCTGGTGTCAATGGATTCACTGCGGGTTCAGACTGAGACGGATGCGCCAATAGGAGAGAGGTAATGCACACCGCGCCTGCAGTAAACCAAAAGTAAAACATTAACTGAAAGCTTTTGCAGGAAGATAAGTTGGACGTTTTTGATTCTAAATCCTCAACCAAAGCAATTTTAACTGCTTATCCAGGCCTGGATCCGTATCCGGGTTGCGGGGGCCGCAGTCTCAGTAGGGAAGTCCAGACAGTCCTCTGCCCAGCCACCTCCACCAGCTCTTCTGGGAGGATCCTGAGGCATTCCCAAGCCAGCCAAGGGATATAATCTCTCCAGCGGGTCCTGGTTCTGCCCTGGGGTCCCCTCCCATAGTGGCATCCCCGGAACACTTCCCCTTGTGAAGGGTTTGGGAGGCATCCTGAACAGATGCCTGAACCACCTCATCTGGGCCCTCTCATTGTGGCGGAGCAGCAGCTCTACTTTGAGCTCTTCGGGATGTCCAAGCCTTAGAGAAACTAAGGCAGGGCACCACCACCCTGCTCATTTTAGCTGCTTGTATTTGCAATCTCACGCTCACTACCTGCAGCTCATGACTGTAGGTGAGGTTCCGAATGTAGATGGATGTTCCCTATCGCTCAACTCCTTGTTCACTACAATGTACCTGTAGCCTATAGCATCCACCCCCCCATAGTCCACTCACAGGTGAACGAGGCCCCAACATATTCCTCCACTTAGGCCAGGGACTCCTCCCCGATCAGGAGTGGACACTCCACCCTTTTCCGGCTGAGGAGCATGGCCTCATACTAAGAGATGCTAATTCTCATCCCAGTGGCTTCAGTCTTGGCTGTACAAAGCACATATAGATTGGTTGGACAAATTCCCACTCCCCCTCCAGCACCCTTGTGATGGTATAGAGTTGGTCCAGCGTTCAAACTCTTTAAGGAGCCAATGGAGTTGTCTAATAAAAACTGCATTGTTCCTCCTGAATCTGAGGCTCACTTTTCACCTTACCATAACTGACAAAACACACTTCTTTGATTGTTGCAAGCTCTGGAAAGACATCCCCATCCATCTCTATGCTCTGCCCATGGGTGACTTCTGGCTCTGTTTTTTCTAGTCTGAGGAACATATGCTGCACTGAAGCATAACAATCTTTATTTAACTTTATTTAAATGGTTTTTCTAACTTCCCATTTAATCTATCCGTAAAAAACTTGCTTAACATGAAATCCAAGAATCAGATGTCTTTGAAGGGCCGCATGGCAGCATAGTGTTTAGCACTGTTGCTCCACAACACGAAGGTCGCAGTTTCGGTTCCCAGCCTGGGGCCTTTCTGTTTGAAGTTTCCATGTTCTCCTCGTGTCTGCATGGGTTTCCTCCAGGTACTCCGGTTTCCTCCCACCGTCCAAAGGCATCATGTTTAGGTTAACTGGTGACTCTAAATTGTCTGTAGGTCTGAATGTTTGTGTGAGTGGTTGTTTGTCTCTGTCTGTCTCTGTGTGTTGGCCCTGTGATGGACTGGCGACCTGTCCAGGGTGTACCCTCCCTCACCCAGTGTGAGGTGGGATTGGCTCCAGCCCCCCCCACACACAACCCATAAACAGATAAGTGGTAGAAGATGAATGAATGAATGAATGACAGCTTCCAGATTCACATATTTTTTTCACCTTAATCAACATGTTGCTCAGTAAGATAACACATGGAGTGGTACTGTATAAATGAAAAATTCACATTCATGAAGATATTGAGTTGATGATCCTGAATTATACCTACGTTTTGAGTTGTATTTATTTTAACACATTAAGTTCTTAGGGCAGCACGGGGAAATAGTGGTTAGCACTGTTTACCCCACAGTAAGAAAGTTGTGGGTTTGATTCCCAGACCCGGGGCCTTTCTGTTCGGACTTTCCATGTTTTCCCTGTGCCTGTGTGGGCACTCTGGTTTCCTTCAAATGTCCTAAAACCTGCATGTCTAGGTTAATTGGAGAATCTCCATGCACGAGGTATAAGTGTGAGTCTATATGTCAACCTGTAATAGACTGGCGATCCGTCCAGTGTGTGCCCTGCCCTTGGCTGGGATTGGCTCCAGCAGCCCACCTGACAGATAAGCAGTTGAAAATAAAATGAAAAAAGTTCTTGGTTGTTTTCATAGAATTGATGTGCCTTAACAAAACATATTCATTATTTTGTAAAGCGGTCAACAGCGGTCTATTTGATCCGTCTTTTTTGAGGCAAACTGAAGATGGCCACTGCAGGTCTGTGTGTTTGGTCAGTGGAGGCTCCTTAAAGACGAGCTGCTGCATGCAAGTGGTGTCCAGTGGAGATGGCTTTGTCTTTGCAAAGGGTGTTAAGAGAACTGGAGGGCATAAATCAGCTCTGTAAGCAGCAAGCTTTAGCGGTAAAAACATTCACTGGATCCTCTCCATCAGCACCATGGATGACCAGAATCTTGAGGATGTTTGGAATCTCCTGTTGCTCCCTGAGGACACTGAGGATGCCACTCTTCCCAAGTTCACTTCACCAGACACCAGTTGTCCATTTGTTGACATGTCTTCAGGGTTCAGTCACCCTGGACACAAACCGACATTTTGTGAATTTAACATGACCTAAGCCACTTACCCTGCTTCTATACTGTGTTACGCAGTAAAAAAAAAAAAAAAAGAGAGAGAGAGAGAGAATTGGGAGAAATACAACAGCAATATACGAACATGCATGCATAGATCTCCATGTGGCTGGTTAATGCTGCAGCATTACATCGATCTGTCTCCATTGGCTCACTCTGCAGCATATTCTGGGCCTGATGCCCCAATTCACTGTTCTGCTCCCTGTTGACAGAAACGTGTAAGACTTTGTTTTAACTAATCAATAATCATTAACTTTACAAATATAGCATTTTCTGGAGGTGCATGTCATGTAAGGGAATGTAGAGAGAGAAAAAAAAAAAAACCTGGTAGACTATAAAGCTTTGAACTACTGAATGTCAAACCAGAGTACAAATAATACACTTTTTTGAGCATCACCTACAATGTAAGACGAAAAGTAGCAGTGTCTAGGAGATATACTGAAGGTAAGATATTTGTGTGGTGCAGCTGCAGTGCATCTTGATTTCTTATTGTGTCACCCATGTTAACAGATTAGAGCAGACACACTGCACACAAGTCCAGTGTCTCCACCATTTCTTCACGACGCCTAGTCTAGCTGCAAAAATAGAGATAGATAGACAGACAGATAGATGGATACATATTCTTAGAAAATTAAATAAATAGACACGTAGACCATAATTTTGTCATCATACCAGCATTATTACTCAAAACAGGGACTTTTAGTATCATTCTGCTGCTCCCACACATGCATGCACGCATGTATCCGGTGTCGCCGACATCCAGTTTCTTATTAAAACTTTACTCTAAACTTGCCTCAGGCGCTGCTAACAACCAGTGTTGTTGAGGGTTCGATATCTTAATAACTTAGCAAAGTTGTATCAGCTAAAGTGAACTGTGTCCTTCTCTGTTCTTGACTACCTCCCATCTTTACAGCGTCTTTTATGCCACTCGGTTTATAGAAATGAATTAGATAGCAGCTGCAAATTATCATAAATATAAAAGAAAAAGGTAGATTCTTACATCACACTAGCGATAATCCAGTCAAAGAGGTCCACTGTGAAAGCCCCAAACGTTGCTCTAAATCTGCCCCAAACAGTCTGGATCAGTGGCATGCACAGTTTAAAATGTACTATGCCTTTAAAATAAAAATTTGCTTCTATTTATATTTAAGGTTAACATACAATGACAATAAAATATTTAAATACTATATGTCAATGTGTAATAAACACATTTTTAATTTATAATTGTGACTGTGACAAGAAACATTTGTAAGTCTCTGGTGTCAAAATGGTATACTCCCCAAAGGTGGTTGAAAATGACCCTGCTAGTATCCTGCAGGATTTTCCGATCCAGTCTGACCAACTGCTGATGGCTTGCTACTGGATATAGTAGTGATGGACAAGGAGGCAGTCGTGATAAATGTAGAAATGACAAGCGACAGCTACATCAGGAAGAAGGAATGGGAGAAGCTTGAGAAATATCTAAAACTGGGAGAGTGTGTGGAAAGTGAAGGTAACGGTGGTCTCTGTGGTAATCTGAGCACCCCCCCAATAGTCCACAAACAACAACCAATCATTTCTGTCCAGTGCTCGTCTTCAGAACAGTTTAGATTTTCAGGCCAGCAGACCTCAGCTTTCAGAAGGAAACACACAAAGTCAAATACAAACACACACACACAGAAACATATATATGATATTGTATAAGATACAGTAAGATATTAAATAAAATCTTTACTCCTGAAGAACTGAATCAACAAGGAGTACAGAAACATACCAAGGTCTTTTTACTTTTGTGACCAGTGAAGTACCCAGGGTCCTTTTGAGCCGAGGGCTCTGGGATGCCCCAGGCTTTCTCCAGCCAAAAGATTTGGCAAGCCACTGAGGCTCAGTTGGATCTTGGAGTTTGGCATTTGCCCGATGCCCAGTTTGGTCCTCCGATCTGGCGTTTTCCTGATGTTGACAGCAGGCTGTAATGTTTCCCCAAATGCTAACTTGGGCCAAAGGTTCTGCTACCACACTGCTGTCAACTTGTGTCGAAGACAGCAAATTGCTTGTAGGCATGTTTTCAGATGAGGGATGTGTAGATGCTCTTATTTTTTGATAGAGAAAATCCATAATCATCTTTCTTGAGCTGCATGGAAACTACACAGCAGCTTGGTTACTGCATCAGAACATTTAACGTTCTTTCTTAGAAAGTAGTCTTCTTTCTCAGTTGAACAGTCATCCCTAAGAAACAGACCTCAGCCCCTCACCCTGGGGAAGCTGTGGCTCAGTGTGTAGGGCCAGTTTTCCACTAATCCGAATGCAGAGGAAATTGATCCCAGTTTGTGTGATAGGGGAGCAACGGTTTAATATCTGTGTGAATATGATTCACAGGACAAGAAAAGTTGTTAAGACTGGAAACGCGCTATATAAATTCTGTACATTTATGACCCATAGCTCTACATTTTTACAGTTTCTCGTGGCTTTGAATAACAAATGACAGGCTTACTAAGGTCGAAATGCTGCTCCAGCTCTAACTGAAGGTGACACTGCCGCTCCAGCCAAAATCCCTCAGAACTTCTCCCAGTACATATCCAGTCTTTGCAGTCTGATTGACCAAATGACTGCAGAGTTTTGTGTTCACTTACCTAAACAAATCCTCATGGGAGATGAGTTACTATGTGCCCATATTCTCATTTTAAAGCCCCCAGTTTTCAAAAAGCTTCCCAGCTCCACATTATTTTATATGTAGCCCTCAAAATTCTTTAAATTCTCAGGTATTACAAGATTTAGAAGTATGTTGTGTCTCAATAAGTTCTCATCATCTCATGGGAAATACCCAGAGAGATTGGACCGTGTTTATTGTAACTAGCAGACAAACCTAGAATAAGGTCTCCAGCTCAACTGGTCTTTGGGATATTAACCTTTTTACAAATTCTCATTAGTGACCAGACGAGAAATCAGAAGTATTTAGTTCCTTCGGGATGCCTCCTGGGAAACACTCAGAGAGATGGGACCATCTTCATTTTAAATCCTGCAAAACTCACAACCAGGCACTATGACCAATCTGACAGAAGCAAATCTTTCACACTCAACTTGGTCGTTTTATTCAGGGATCTCTTGTCCTGACTTTCTGCAGACACAGCGGATCCTGGCATCATGTAAAAGCAGAACCGAAATGCGTGGCTTCGTTCCCAGTGTGTTGTCTCCATCCTTTCTTACCATCTGTGGCCCCAGGCAGAAGGCTGTAAAGACCTTTAAAATATTCTCTGCAGTAATATAACACATGCCCTGTGATAGAGTGGCGACCTGTCCAGGGTGTACCCCGCCATCACCCAGAATGTTGGCTGGAATATGCTCCGGAGAAAATGTGTTAGTGAGTAACATAACACATCCAAAGGTAAAAGGGAAATGACAACTAACTGTAACTGCTCTCCTTTCTAACGATTGTTACCTCACAATCAAGCTACACTGGAGGAAGAGATCCTGGCCTTATCCAGGGAAAGGTCCACGGTCCACACAGTGGCCTGCAGTGACCTGGTGGTGCTTGTTGGTGGAGCTGTGAGAGGTATCAGTGTAGGACATGTTGGTGGGAGATCGATTTATGTGAGATGAACCAGATCCCTTTAAAAAACTGTGGCTCAATGCCGGATGAATGGAATAGCCATACTCAAGCTTTTGTAATTGAACTTGAGGCCAATTATTCATAGGGGAATCTTGCATACCCACCTCCTCCTGTGTGTTACTGGTTTCTGCTTCCTCAGTTGTCTCGTTGTCATCAAGAGGCCGAATATGATCTAGAAAAGTAGATTTTGAAGATAGGCCAGAGAGGGAATGAATGGACAAGCCCGACTTGCACTAAAAGCACGCTCTGTGCTTCTTTGGCACGATGTATTTTTGAGAGCGCTGCTCTTGGACGAGATGAGCGAGATTGAATTTACCTAATTGACTGTGGTTTGGCAAGGCAAAGCTTGAGACCATAGGACCATAGGCACATCAGGATCAGACTTACTCAGCTTAGCCAGTTGCTGAACAATTACTGCTCTGTTGGCAGTTTTCATTATGGGCTCTCGTTCCCAGAAAGATTAAATGAGCTTTTTCATCCAACCACACTAAGTTGACTAAAATTATAGCTGTACACCAGATTTTGTAGGGGTTTTTTTTTCTCCCTCAAATCAATACCAATAGATGTACTGTCATCAAGACGCACAATACAACACATGCAAATCAGCCCTTGTCCACCCTGGTTAGCTGGACTGTGTCACAGATTGGACAATTCTGGGACCTTGAACTCCGTGGTAAGATATAAGACTAAAACGAATCCAGGAAAGCAACTCTCTAAAGTGTGCAGTGTAACCACAAACAGCAGTGCAATGATGAGTCGACATATCTTTTTCCCTTACTGTGCATTCCCATATTGAATGTTCCTGCTCCTGTTTGATTTTAACAGTATAGGAGACTTTCAGGTGCTACTTTAGGTTATTGTAGCTGTGAAAGCACAGTCCACTTATTTTATCACTGTGGAAAATAAAAAAGTAGAACATTGAATCGAGCCTTTTTGAGCCAAAGTACGCTGGACATCTGGACAGTGTTGCCATCAACACAGCGGACATCTGTGCATTTAGAAATCACAATGTCAAAAGTGTAGAGCTTTTAAAAGTTGAAATTTACTGTACACCCACCATTTTGTGGACTTGATAAGGCTCCTGCACACTGGGCTAAAGTTAGAGAAGGTAATCTAATTCAAAAACGTATCGATAGCAATAAATAATTTAAATGCTCTAATAATACAGAGAGCAAAATCTGTCCTCTGTGGCAGCAGCAGGCCAGCAAAAAGTCATCCTGATCTCCAGCTCCCAAAAACATATTACAGCATATTCTGCACGTATGCAGTGCCCTCATGCTTTCAATTGCACATGACTGGAGAATTCAACAGCATTTTTTTTTTTTTAAGATTGGTCATTATCTAGTTTTTTACATTGGGTAAAAATTTAATTAAAATTGTAATAATTTCTTTTCAGTTAATGTTTTTGTTTTGACAAATACTTCCGCTGGATTTACATGCCGAGTGGATGGCATCATCAAAGATGATGCCTTCACAATACGCAGAAGACAAGGCACAGTGCAAACAAAATAAAACATTATGTAAATGTATAGGGTGGAAGGATTCTGATTGTGGGAAATGCACAAATCAGGTGCTTAATGTTTGCGTTGAATATGTTTGAAGATTGAATTACATCTACACAACATTAACACGTTATTTTCTCCTTTAATTTTTTAGATACTTGAGTTGTTTTTATTTGGTTCTTTGTCATTTCCTGCATTTCTGTCCTTTGTTCATTTTTTCAGAAGCTGTATGTAAATGAAGTTTACTATCATTTTTGCAATCATATTGTCATTGTGAGTAGTCCATGCATAAATCCATGCATTTCTAGTGGCTATAGTGATCCCTGGTGGTTTTATTGTTAAGGAGATTGTCAAGTATGATGGTACATACCCTTTTATGAGTTGTTATGTTTTTGGAGGCACCTCAAAGTGTGATTTTATATAAGACAAGATAGAATAAAAAGATAATCCTTTACTATTCCCTCAGATGTGGATAATTATATGTTACAGCAGCAAGGTACAGAAATGTAACCAAAGATATAAGAGAAAATAGAAGCACCCTAAACAAGTTAAGGTAAAATAAAAAATGAATTGAGAACCAATGAAGTGATTTTGGATTTGACTGAAATTCTTTGAGGCAGTAGTCTGACACAGTGTTCGTTTCTTTACCTATTTTCTCAGAGTGCTTCCTCTAAACTTCCACCTGTTGATGTGTGAGTCCTTAGTATTTATTCATTAAGTGGTGACCAGATACACTCCTATTCTGAAAAATTTGTGTGTGATTATTAGTGTTCTGAAGAAATTTGTTACAGTGATGTAATGACTATAATAATATAATAGTAATGAGTATTTGAAGCTAATACAATAGGAGATACGCATGAATACATTAAAATTACATTATTAATTCTATTTTTTGGATTTGACATTTCTTAAAGCTTTGAGTTGGACGGTCCTTTTTCCATTTCAGAGAACCTACTTCAGTAAAATGTAATGAATCACTCTGTTTATCCACCTCAGGATAGTTTCCACTAGAAGTACTTCCAACAAATGCAATAATCCCAGAGTGTGAGTGCGAACTCTGTACCTGTGAGGCGTTTTGAGTGTCGGCCTTGAGGATTTCTCCTGACTGACTGATTTTATGGGTTTTACTTGGGAAGTGTCCTCCCTAACATCCTGTCATTCAAAAACTCATTCATGCACTCCAGTGCCAGAAAGCGATGCAGCAACTGCACTCTGTACTCAGCCTCCGAACCTATTTGGAATTTAGTTGTCCTCCTCTGAGTTTGTTTTAAGCCCAGTGTGCAGTGTGTGTGTGAGTATTTTTGTATTTCTGCAAATAGATTTGTTTTTTGTTCAAACAGACTAACTCAACTGTAAATAGTATTGATGCCTTCGGGGTGAATGGACATTTTCTGTTTTCTCTTTATTTTATCTTGGGGATCAGGTTCACTAAATGTATTTTATTCAGTTTCACCTTCAGCTACTCAGCACTTTTTTGGCGGATAGATTTCTTTAGTTTTGGTCTTGGTTAACCTTTTGCTTTTCTGTAGTCATTGCCTCTAATATCGGAATTACTGTCTTCATTTTTCATGTGTTGATTATAAATTGACAACTTTTTTGATAGATCAGGGGTCTAATATAGAGTGGGAGTGTCAGTTCCTTTTTTCCCTCAAACTGTGACCTATTGAGAGTAAAAGGTGGGTCAAGTGTCGGTTAGCTGTTGTCATGGTCTCTGGAGAAACGGTGCTCCTCTCCTCTTTTTGACTGACGTCAATAACCCAGGTAGCCAAACATCAATTAAAACTGCTTTTGAGTCTCCCAAAACTCTTCTCTGCACCATGTCTGTCTTGGGGGCTTCTGATGTTGTGCATCCCTTCGAGCTGGGTGTAGATACCAAAGCAGCCTAGCTGCGGGAGGATGAAAGGTATTGACCATCCAATTTGTTATTTCTCCGAAAAATGTGTGTGACAGTGTGATGAAGAATAGGATACAACAACACAGAAGTAGAAACAGTTTCTGCTGCTGGTGCTGTAGCATAATGAAGTTTATGTTAGCTTTGCTTTTCTGCCTGTTGTTATGTATAGAGACCACCCCCCCCCCCCCCCCCCCCCCCAAACACCATCACAGTACACAGTCCACAGTGCAGCTGGTAAACTAAATGTTTTCTTTCACTTATTTGCTACACCTCCCCTCCGCACCTTGCTTTCTCTCTCGTCACCCCAAGGTTTCTTTTTATGTAGGCTCCTTACTTTATGATGCCATCTCACCCTGCCTTGTCTGCTCCGTCTTTATCCCCCCTGTGTTTAGCACCCTGGGGTGCTGAAAAGCAGAGAAAATCTCTACGCCTTTTTCGTCTCCTTGGAGAGAACACTGATAATGTGGAAGCAATGTCTTTTAGTGTGTGTCAGTTTGTCTTTTGTGTTCATGTGGTGGCATCTGCATGGATGTGCAAGTGTTGTGTGTTCCTCAGAGGAATAGAAGCTTGCTAAAACTGGAGAATTTTAGTAAAGGGACCACCTTCAACAATTTAAGATACACTTCTGTTTCTCTTTGTCACAGAATCATCAGCATGCTGTCTTAAAGACACACACAACCACCCACAAGCCATTAACTGGTTACTTCTGAAGAAGGTAGAATAGAAACTTAACACCCCCCCACCCCCACCCCCGCCCCTTCTCCTGCCATCTGTCTATGTGCAGGCAAAACCCACTCTAGCTTGCACTCTTCAATCTACTGCAACACACTAACACACATGTGCACTCATGTGCAAACTGAGACACAATACATACTCAGTCATCCTCCAGCTCTCCCTTCGCCCACAAACTGACACACACACAGGTACACAGACACACAAAACCAAACTCATGTATGCATTACCAAACAGTTGATTAAATCCAACACATAATAGACACGTACACACACACAGGCTATCTCACTGGATGTGTGTGTGTGTGTGTGTGTGTGTGTGTCTGTGCTTCTTCTCTTCTTGCAGCCTGCGGACAGACAGGTGGGAAGAGCATGATGAACATGCTTGTGATTGATCTCATTAATACCAAAGAGTAGGCATGTCGGCGTATGCTGTTTATCAAATCTTCCAGGCAAACACTGCAATCCTCAGAATGGCTCTACAGGGAAGGAGGGTGACATGAAAGACTGAAAATAAAGGGACTGAAAAAGATGAAGTGGTGGGAGATATGATTTTGAAAAAATAAAAGTAAGAAAATAAGATTCTGTACATCCACAGGCCCAAAATCAGATAAAAAGAAAAGAAATAAATGGAATATAAGAACAAAAAGAAAGCTGCAGTTTATCCAGTCTCCTTGTTAGAGTAAATAGTTTGACTTCCAACTTGATTCACCTTTATGCTTTATCCAAACCTTGTCATCTTTGATTTCTGTGTTTGGTACACACTCTACAATTCAGCCTGGGAGCTCATTGTGGGCTGAACAATGTAAACGGGTTTATTCTGATCCTGCAGAGGTGTGAAAATAACTGACAGTGGATCTAAACTATTCATTTTCTGAACATCTTTGTACTGCAAAAGAAAAGACAAACATTTAACACAATGCCATGATTTAATCCCCAATTTACAGCTGTATACAGGTCCAAATGCCGTTACTTTGAAGCTACACAGATTGTACAGACCGAATTGCACCAAATGCTTGTTTCAAACTTATCTGCATACACAAACACTTAATGTAGACAGACAATGACATCCACACTAATACACAGTGAACAGTGGGAACTGTTATGCACTGTTATGAATGTATTTCCATTGAAATCCAGCCGGCTGAGTGTCGTATATCCAGTGTCAGCATTTTATCATCACAGTAAATAGCTTATCTGCAAGAGCGTTCATCTGTCTGGTTGATTTTTTTGATAGAGGCAGAGTTTTTTAGTTGGGCACTTATGTGTAAAGAGAATACAACCAGGAAAGGCTTTGATTATGAGTTGCTGTGGCCTAGTTGGCCTGATGACAGGCAGATCACCGCAAGGTGCAAACTTAGTCACACTACATTTGTTCGGACCAGCTCTTATCGCCATTGCAAACACAAATTATAGTCAGCTTGGACTTGGACACATTTACTTTGCGTTCTAAACTTGACTTTTACATTTATCTCTATTAAATTACACTTCAAAATTTGCATTTTAACATTTTACATTTTTAAGCACATTCAAAATACATGTGCCAGACACTGATTCCTAATTTATAACCCTGAATGACTAAGTTCCTAACCACCAGTCCTAAAAGAGAAAAGCCTTTAACCTGCTAAGATCTGTCCCAGTCGGATCAGTGCAGTGCTCATGTTGTTCTCTCACGTATGAATAATGCACAGAAATTCACAACATGAATTCAGGGATTCCTATTCTCAGCTCATTAAAACGGGGGGGCTGCTAAAAAAATGCTTTATATCCATCAGTAGTTCCAACTGCACTGACAGCAGCATGAAATCTGGGATACAACAATACTGCAGGGATGTGCCCACAAGAAGACACCAACAACTTTGTCGGTCCCCCGTGGTCCGCAGGCATGGCCACACAAAAACATACAGACATACACACAAATCAGCACACACACTATTCTCAACACAAACATTCAGCTGGAGATACCAAATAATATCAGCTGTAAAGACTTTCAGTACTGCAACAATTTTAATTTGCATTTTGCAACGTGTCAAACATGATGTACCTCATCAAGTTAACAGGAAATGTAGACTTTACCAAACAATGTTGACTTTGCACAATTTTCTGATGTGGCTTGGGCTTTAGCTAGTAATTCTAAAAGAAACCATGTGTTCTTTCAAAACTAAATTTGTCTTTTTTTCAACACTTTGGACAATGTGTCCCTACTTCCACATTTTTCACTATGAAATTGAAGAAAATTGGTGAGAAAGTAGATATTCCACCTCAAACATGCTAAGATTTGCCAGGGCCCAAGTCACTTATTTCTTCCCTTCCCACTCTGCAATATGCTGTATTTTTCTTGTGATTATCTGGTGCATATGCTCCTCCAGGTTCCAACAACACTCAAAACAGTCTGGTCTTTTGCAACAATTTTTCATATATTTACTGTAAAGATAGTGAGGTCTTGGCCCTGTTAGCCCATTCATACCAGTCATCCCTACACACAGATGCTGTCTAAGCCTGCTGTCTGATTAAAAAGAAATAATATTCTTTGCTTCCAGTTTCCAGCAGAGACATTGACAGTGAAGGGAATATGCCTGAGGGTTTTCCCCTGGGACCAGTTGACAGCTATATTTATTCTTGGGTATCCTCCACAGGCACTCTTACTGAGAACTTTCTAGGGAAATACACAGATGACAGGTCTGTATCAAGGACTTCATTCATATGCAGATGACACATGCAAATAAGGAAAGACTGGCAAGGCCAAAGGGCATCAGCAATTCCTGCTAAAATAAATCTCAGCCAAACTCAGTTAAACAGTATGAAATTGCTCTAAATTGTTAAATGACCGATAGACATCACCATGTCTTTGATTGTAAATCATGGTTATATTACACTATAGATGAAAAAAACCCCAAAACAAGGGTCCCTTAAACTCTTATAACTCACAGAGATGGATTTAGATTCTAGGTTTGGTTTGGATAAAAAAAAAAAAAACAGTCATTGGGTGTTGTTGGTCCCTGTTGTATTTGGTCACACATGTTTATTCACATGTGTTGAATCACCACTGCACTTGTGAAAAATCACATTGACAAGTTCTCCTTTCCAGTTTGGTATTTTCAATACAACTTGCCATTTTTAGCTCTTTTTGGTCTTCTTTCTGTGACAGTAGGTGCCAATCAGCAATTGGCAGTTAGATAGTAATTTGAATATGTGTAGGAGGTGGTGAGGGCATCTGTTTTACATTCAGTGTGCAGTAAATTAGCACCAGTGATTCGATGTCTGTGGCAATTAGAATGTCAATGTCCACAAATTCGTGAAGAAGGAAAGAATTCACAATTCCCACACGGCTCATCTGTGCTGGCAAGATCTATACCGCGCTCTCCATTCTTTTTTTTTTCCCAAATGATGACCCATTACTTGCACAAACAGGATGGTTACATGCATGGGAAGCACAAGATTGGGCCCTTTGACTATTATGGAGATTTGCAGGATGTTCCCTCCACTGAGGACAGGTTAATTTTATTTGTGTGCATCTCATAAACATGTTGATGACATCACTCAAGATTAGATACAGACTAAAGACTGTTAGTGTAGCTCACTATAAAACAGAAATTTTGGGTTTCTGTGTTTTAAAGAGGTCAGATGATATAAAAGGACAAATAAAGTTCTTATGACTAAATAATACACTCAAACAAAACTCAGAGTTTATCTGTGGAGACTTATCATTCATCTGGGGACAAAAATCAGGTCTTTAGTCACAAGGAACAAAAGTGGCAAGTAGTACTGTTGTACCCACAAATACACAACCATTGATTGATAGATTGATTGAACTTTTTCCTTTAAGCTAGAAAAACTAATTACTCTGACTTATTCAAAAAAAAGAAGAAGAAGAAGAAGAAAAGTAAGTAGTAGTAAGTAAGAAGTAAAACTTTTCTTATACTTTGAGATATTTCAGGACCCAAAAAAAAATCATTGAAAGACCCAGACAGACATCTGATGTACAGATAAACAGGCAAGCAGAGAGATGGGCAGACAACCACATCAAGTTCTTTATAGTAAAAACCCTACATTGTTAATTGCCCTCGAGATCTGTCAGGAATAAAAAGACTGTTTATTTTGCAACATTCTCCCGATTTGCCAACTTAAATTACAGTTTCTGTGGGTGTGAAACACTACATCTGTCCCCCCCTTTGTTTTCCCCTCCATCACTCTCTAACCTCTTACCTCTCTTTCCCCTTTCTCTCCCGTGTCTTTGCTTTGATGTCTGAACGCTCACAGCTACTAGTGCTGAATTAGTATTCCCTTCATGATAATTGTCTGATGGGGATTTGAAGAGGAGAGGTGGGGGCGTACAATCAGTAAACTATATAAACTGGAAATTGAGAGTTGACATTTCCATGGCTCTATTCACTGTCTTTCCACTCCAACAGATAACACAGATTAAATATTCAATCCAATATAACTTTATTAAACTTTATTTGCCCCCAGGGACAATTTAAAGGCCCATGGATGGGAAGACACACACAAACAAATGCATAAAAACGGCACCAGACACATTAACATTGAAAAGGCAATTACCTGTTGTACATGGGAAAATGACATTAATCATGATTTTACCAAAGTGTGCTGTATGGAATGAATATCCTATTCATAAAGTCCTTTATTTATTTATTTTTTAAATAGATTGACATTGAAAGCTTCAAACTATCGAGACATTTGTACAGGGACATAATAGCATGTTATTATTAGGTAAAACACAAAACAATACTAGAGCTGTTAAACTCTTGCATGCTGTAGGGGTGTATTTACCTCACATTGGGCAAAAGTGGCACCCTGAAATGCTGGAGAACCGTTTAATGAGACTGTCTGATTTGACAGAGACCCATCAGCTGTCTACATCATACTGTCACCGGAGACATGGCTTGTCCGATCTACATATTTGCATGTCTTTTTAGGACTATCTCAATTTGATGGTCTTAATTTCAGTTTTTTTTTGGGGGGGGGACATCAATGTCTGCGCCTTTCTGTTGATTTATATGCCTAACTGCCCTGAGGTGGCATGTGCCTTTGTAAAATCAATGATTAACACTTAAGTCAGTCTGGGCTGTCGATATCTAACCTTGTGACAGTTTCAGGACTTTCAACTTTTGGCTTTTTCATGTCAAAGATGTTATTTTTACCTACGAAACTTCCTTACTAGCATTCTGATACTCTTAACCATGAGTCGATTTTCCTTATTCTACCTCCACCAAAAAATAATTTATCCTCCTCTCTGTCCATTCTTGTTTTATTATTTTATTATTATTAATACATAATAAAACCCAACCCAAAAAAATTATTATTAATGCAAATACGTTTGTATTAATAATAAATCAAAGAAGAATGTTTGTGCTTTCATGTAATTTAACTTGAAAAAAGGTATTTTGTAGGAGTTGTGCATCACTGAATTTGAAGAAATCATACTAGAACCAGGCTGTCTCCACTGATTCTGTCTCCCTTGTGCAATTTCTCTTCACTTTTCTCACTTCTTACCTTTGCTTCATCTTCTGTAGTCACTTCTGCCTCACTAAGTCATGCCTCTCTTGCCTAATTTTCTGCCTCTTCATCTTCATTTATCACCTCACCCCCTTCCCACTCCTTCTGAACCAAAAACCACAGATGGATATCCAACCACAGCTGAATAGAGAGAGAGTCAGACTTTCTCCTGTAGCAGCCTCTGCTGTATCTGTGTCACGTCTCTCAGGCCTGACTGACATTCACACAGTTCAGTAGATACCAAAAGGAAGAAGACCCGTGACTTCCACATTAATATACTATTAATGTAAGGACACACATGCTATACAATACACTAAATGCAGCGTGAATTCACTAAAAACTCAGAGATACACATCTGCTCTCTCTCCCTCTCTCTCTCTCACACACACACACACACACACACACACACAAAGAGTGCCTTGAAACAAAGCTGAATGATTTGCTGACAGGTTGAGCAGTAAGCTTAGTATGTGTTCCTGTCTTGCATCTTAAACGGGCATGTGTGTGTAAACAGGCACGCACATTAGCCTGCATTTCTGTTATATGTCACCGGTACAATGTCTTAACAGCAAACACAAGCCAGACTTATGTATGTCTGCCAATGAAGTTCGTACACAGTGTATTTTTCACAGTATTTACACAAACTGAGGCATTTCTCTCCTTTTGGAAATTTGTTCCGCAGTGAAAATTCAAAATATTTATTACCAACTGAAAAGCTGTGACACAAATTATAATCAATGTCTGCCGCAAACAAACCATAGCCCATAAATTCATTAACCGTTGTAGCCAAGTTGAACTAATTAATTTTATGAACTAATCTAAATCACATGACTATTGTCCACAGTTTTCATGCGCTCTATTTCAGTGCTCACTTTCAGTTTATGGATGTAGTCTGTTATGCGTAGTGCTCTCAAGTGGAGCATACATAATTCAAAGGGATTTCTTATCTAATACTGTGTTTGTTGGAGGTGTGAGTGAAGTGATGTTGTATTATCAGCTAATTAAAAGAAAATGAAGCTTTATATTTGTTCAACATATTCATAGGCATCTTAAACCAGTTAATTTCTTCTGACATTCTCTTAGTTCACATTGTACTTTCCTGGGGGATGCACGGAGCATTGTGTGCGTTTATATTGGTGTATTGTGTGTCTGTTTTGCTCCCTTCTCTGCTGTTTTCTTTTCTTTGTGTCTGGCACAAATATTGTTATGAAAGGTGCTGATAACTTGAGGTTGCGTTTATTTTTTCCTCATGTGAAAGAGCCAAGCCCTCACCTCCTCCACAAGATTCTTTCTAACTAAATACAAGGTTTTGTTATCATCACGTTTTTCAGGATTATATCAACATCCGACTGGTTCTTTAAGAGTCTCGCTCCCACTGATTGGGATGCAGCTTCATCTACAGGCTAATGCAAGTTTCATGCATCATTCAAATGTCCAAGAGAACAGATTGCTTCAGAATTTTTGGGCTTTTAAGTGGGGGCATTTATTGGCCTCAGTTCAAAAGTCTGTTAAAAGACTGACAGCAGAAACAAAAGACCTACTTTTGCATGTAGAGTACAGTATATGTCCAAGATGAAGCAGCTCAGTTGCATGGAAATTACACCTTCACTGTTGCCTAGATACAGAGACTGGTGGATTCTGTTAAAATACTGAGATTCAATGTCCTTTTGAGTCTTTCCTGTAAAGTTCAGCTTTGGAGAACTTGCCATGTGACTGAAAAGGAGGCTGTACTCTGTATGGCGTGTGCCATATGCAGTAATACATTAACATATCTAATGCCCTGCAGCCATTTAGACGGAAAAAGTGTCTCTTTCCCATTAGTTCCCTGCAGGACTGTAATAAAAGTAAAACACAAGGAAGAAGAAAAAAAGTGCATAAATTTTTAAGACTGACAGCCATTAAACAAAGACAAGTTCTGAACATATGCTGCAGAAGAGGAGCCAACATTTTCATTCTGAAATAATTTTCAGGCTGATAGTTCTCATTTCAGGGGAACTGAAATCTGAATAACCCCAAGGCTTTATTTGGCAAAACACCAGCAGTTGAGAGAGAGTCTGTGTGTGTGTGTGTGTGTGTGTGTGTGTACTAGTGAGTGTTCAACCAAGATGCACAGACCAAGACAATGAGTTTGTGTGACTGTCCGTGTCTGTTTGTGTGCATGTGCATTGATATTGTATAATCTCACCTTCTGCAGCCCAAAGGACAAAAGTTCAACAGCATCTCCTCTGTTCTTCTTTCATCAATCAGGAAGCTGCTCCTGGACATTTAGAAACGATCGAGGCATTTGTACAACATTTGTAAACCAGTTTTGGGGCTGACACAAGATACAAGAGCAAAGTTTAGAAAGAATACCAAACAGTAAAGAGCAGGAAGGTCTAAATCATTTGCAGAGACACAACCTTGGTACTGTTATGTGTGTGTGTGTGTGTGTGTGTGTGTGTGTGTTTGGAAACACTTCCATACTATATGGAAATAAGTGCTTTTTGTTTCTCAGTTGTGAATCATGATTAGTTGAACCGGCCTTGACTTCAATTGAAAATAGCTATACTTTCATTCAAGACTAATGGATTTGAGGCTCAGCAGTATTGTTTGTTCTATTATTTAGTTTTCCATTTGGTATTTGCCTCTCAGGTAAAAACAGTTAAAAAGGCTGATAATTGCCTTCAGCTTGTGGGACACTGGAAAGAAGCTCAAAGAAAAGTAGCCGGATGTTAATGCAGTGAAACAGAAACAAACACAGATTGTTTTTTTTATCCCAAAACTTTTTGTTGGTATACATGTGAATGTATGCAGGACACACACCTACCCTCTGTATATGCAGTTTTAAGTTTAGGACACATTTGATACTCACCCTTTCAACTCCACTACCCTGGGCTAAGTGAGGGGACATACAGCACATACCTGACCATAAATGGAATGCGTATACTGTCTGAGAGGTTTCTAAGTTTGTCCATTCAGTCTATATAAATGAGGCTAGTGTAAATATTTCACGTTTAACCAACCATTATCTGCAGCAGCTTCTGCAAAAAATTGAACGTGTGAACTTTAAGATACAGTCTATAGAGGGCTGCAGGGTTGAAGCACTCATGTTGGCCAATGTGGAAGTTCACATCACCCTGCTTCCCCTAAAAAAGAAAAATGATCTCCGATGAAAAAAATTCAAGATACTTAATGTGTGTAGGTTCATGAAGTGTGTATGTGCATGTGAAATTGTTTTGTTGGCATAATTTTCTCACAAACACATTACAAATATATCACCACTATTCCTTGTTTCTTTTTGCTTTTTAATTAAAATTAAAACTAATTGAATTTAGCATGCTTACCTGTTTAACAAAAGCTTTTCTCTCGTAAAAGTTCATGGTTTGGGAGATTGCAAATAAAAACAGAGACTGTAAAGGTGGAGTGCGTGTGTGTTTGTCGTGATGACATTTAATGTTCCAGACAACAGCTGTAGTCCCTTTTAGCTGCCTGTTTGTAAAATGTTTTAAATCATGCAAAAACTTCACTGACTGGGTTATTTTCTGCTGAGCTGGTGGTGAAGGAAAGCTTCGGCTTCGCAGGACGCTGTCGTATCGCTTTTATTTTCCACCCTGGCAAAACATCAGTTTTCACTCAGTGCACAGAATATACTTGGAACTTGGTGTTTGTGAAAACAGTGGTTAATTTTCTATATGTTCATAACTTTAGTCAGTCATGCTCCAGTTGTTGCTCTGTGTTGAAGGTAAATTGATATTGACATTTTTCCCCAAAAATGTACAAAAAAAATAAAAAAATAGCATGCATTAAGTTGATTCTGCTGCAATTCCTGCGATCAAAACAACATGGAAGATATGTCACCGATCAAACTGCTGATCTTTACATCTCTTTTCTCGTTTGAATTTCAGCCAGAAGTGGCATGATGCCACACACATCCAGATTGTAGCAAACATGCTATCATCAGAGGTCTTAAGGCTGCCACCAGAATGGCTGCTGTTCCAGATAAGGTTTAATAACCTGCTATACTCACTATGTGGTTGCTTTGCTTTACTCTGGCATTCACTGCGCATCAAAACCAATTTTATACCCAGTTTTCATAACAATTGTCCAGTGGGGCACAGCATTTGAGAAAAGGAAGCTGAACAAACAAAATTTTTTTTTTTTTTTTTTTTACAACCAGGTTCTGTTTTGTTGTTAAAATTTTTTTGGCAATTTTGCAACAAAGTGCGGAGATAGCAGAAGACCTTTTACTTTCAGCATCATTTTCATGCTGCTGTTAATTCAAAGCTAAAAACATGGTCCAATCCGATGCCCTTAACCCACAACAATCAAGCTAAAAGCTGAGGGAAAGTGGCTAAAATGTGGGGTTTTTAGGAATAGCTCTGGTCCTTTCTATGTATATATTTTTTCAGTTGGCATTGTCCCTATATGTAAACAGATTTCTTCTGCAAGGGCCCGTAAAGTCACTGGCACACATCCACCAATAAAAGCACAATCCCAGAATGTTCGATTCCAACAATATACTGAGCAGCACGGAGGTGGAGAGTTACTAGTCATGCATGACAAGTTTATTTTGGTTTGGCAGAACTCGCACTTTTATGAATATTATATTTTATCAGGATAATTTATTTATTGTGTTTATTTACTGCACATAGAAATGTTGAACCCATTTTATCTGTTTTGAGTTACTCAAAAGAATCACACAAAACCAGAGACACACTTAATACATTAGGGAAATCTGAAACAAAAAAGAAGCTGCTTTTAACTGAAACTCTGAGCACATCTCAAGACCTCAGGAAGTATGAATCATTCCAGCAAAATGGAATGTAACAACTAAAGAGAGAGTTTGTAATTACCCTGGGGATATGAAGGGGTCCAGTTCCAGATGCCCTGAAAGGTCTGTTTGGCTCATAAACGTGTTTCCAAATACTCCCAACAAAAATGTATTTGTTGATCAAGGAGTGAAGCTGTGTAGACATCCATTGAAATCTAGCACAGTGATTTGCGGAACTTGTATGATTCTTTTCACCAAGTTTCATCAACTTTTGAACTGCATGCTCAATTTTTAAAAATGGGGTACGATTGGATCCTTAGATTTTCCACTTTTTTGCACATACTTTTTTTCTAAGCTTCACTAAAATTGGCACAGATCAAACTAAGCCTGAAAAAAAATATATATATATAAAATTATTGGGTCTTTGATTTGCAAAGGCTTTCATTCGACAAATGAAATTGGTGGCAAAGGTGCCAAATGAGAAATCAAGACATATTTCAGCCAGTCTTTAATCAACTGACATGAAACTTGCTTTGAGTGCTTACAACCAAGCCCTTGACATAATGTCATCATGTTTCCATGACAACACCGGCCTGCCAAGCTGCTTGACCCCCACATAACTGCTCGTCGCTGTATTATAGAGTAAGTTAATTCAGTGCTCTATACAAAAGCAAAAGAATACTAAAATCAGCCTTGTTGTGCACTCCCTCTGACCCCTTCATTAAAACATGACGGTCTCTCCGTAGGGAAAAACTATTAGCCAACTACTTATCAGCAGAGTGATTATAATATCTGAAAAGAATATGTAGCTATTGATTTTCTTGAATATATTTCATATTCAATAACACGTGCAGGCAGCACAGTGGCATAGGGGTTAGTGCCCCACATTAAGAAGGTCACGGGTTTGGTTCCCGGCCTGGGGCCTTTCTGTACAGTTTGCATGTTCTCCCTGTGTCTGCGTGGCTTTCCTCCCACCGTCCAAAGATATCATGTTTAGGTTAACTGGTGACTCTAAATTTTCCGTAGGTCTGAGTCTGAGTGTGAGTGTGAGTAGTTGTTGGTCTCTGTCTGTCTCTGTGTGTTGGCCCAGTGATGGACTGGCGACCTGTCCAGGGTGTACCCCACCCTCACCCAGTGTGAGCTGGGATTGCCTCCAGCACGCCCCGTGACCCGGAAATGGAAAAGCAGTAGAAGATGAATGAATGACACGTGCATCTTATGGTTGCTGAAAGAAATTCAGCACAGCCTTTATTGTCTTAATGGAATGTACTCATGTTTTGGTTCCTCGAGCATGTCCAAGACCCTGTGAGAGGATTACATGTAGTTTCCCTGATACACAGCCAAAGAATCTGTGTTCACCAGCATAAATCCATGTTTCTTTCATCCCTTTCTTTCATCATTGCCAGGTTACCTGCTTCCTCATCTTACTAAACAGACACCTTATTTTCCTCTGTTTGCATTTAAACATACAGAATAACCCCATCCATAAGTTAGCCATCCCAGTGTTATTTGAACTAAATACATTGGCCTGGAAGTACGGGGATGAACAACAACAAGTTTGAAATCAATGAGTGGACACAATGGTATCCAGCTATTCTCTCCAGCTTCATTAAAAGTTTAAGAGTTTGCTTGTATTGGAAGAAAGTACTTGGTTGAGGATGGAAATAGAGGCAGCGATGTGTAAAAATGCCAATACAGACTAGTGGTTTACCAGAGAGAATAAACCTGCTATAGTTGTGTTAAACTGTTATTTGTCCATTCACCTTCTGACCTCCACACCCTAAAGGACACGGTACCTGTCATCTCAATCAGCTTCCTACTGTGAACGATGGACTCCTGAATACTTCATAGTTTTCTCTCCACTGGTTTAGAGTTTTTTTGTTTGTTTTTTTGTTTTATTTGTTTTTTTAAATCAATGACCACTAAGGTTGGCTTATCCTCCAAAATGTTACTACTTTGTGCTCATTAGTGAGCAGAAGCATTAAATCACACGCTGGAATAAACTTACTATTTATACACATTCCACTGGAAATTGAATTACTATTTTTCAGTATAAATCTTGTTCATAAAAGATTGAAAGCTACTAACAGCAAGGAGCAACACAAGGTGCCCTGCTAGACACATTTGGATGTTATTGGAGTTGATTTCAAACACAAAAGCCAGTTCATTGCTGGATAATGCGCCATCAATAACTACCTTGGACTTCCATTCGTTTGCAGCATTTAGGTAAATTGAACATAAATATGTGTCTGATGACTGGCCTCTGCGTCATTTCTCACAGTGACACTTTCAATATGTGGGTGTGGTTGTGTGTCCGTATGGGATAATACAAATGCCTTTCAATTGTGTGTGTGTGTGTGTGTGTGTGTGTGTATGTGTACATATGTCCTTGTATCTCTGTGTAATGAGGTGGCACATTAGAGGCATCTGCAACAGGGCAGAAACAAAAACCTCAGCTGGCCTCTTTTGTTTTAGCAGCACATATGGTCACATTTAATTCCTTCGCCTTCTATTAGAGAGTTAGAGAGCTTATTATATTGTGTGAAAGAGTTAGCGCGACAATTGTTTGTATGTGCGAATAAGTCATGTTATGCCAGTTTCATGGTCTTTTCATCAATACATTTCATGTGGGTTGTCTGCAGTGGCGTGGGTGGATGTGAGAGGTTTCGCATGAGTGTGTGTCTATGTACACTTTTTTATTGTGCGTAGGTGTGTGTTTTGAAGCTTTTGTGCGTGTGCACAGTGGGTTGTGTGCGTGTGAGTTGTGGGTGCAATTTGCAGGTTTTCTGGGTCTGGTTAATATCCCCAGTGTTAATCAGAAAAAGATAAAAATGGTTTCATCGAGAGAAACCTGGCTCCGATTTGACACTATGTATGCTATCGCACACACATTGATTAGGGCGATATAAACAGGAATCTTATCAGTCTCGGGGGGGATACTAGTTTCACTGGAAGGAGGAGGAGGAGCTATACAGTTCTCATGCACACATGGTCTGAATATATTCCTCTAAACTAATATCAGACCGGCTAACTGCGTTTCAAGAGAAACACTGCCTCTTTATTTCTTTTAAAGAGGAATAAAGAAATTCCTTCTCCAGGCTTGATGGCGTGTGAACCAAAACATGAAAGAAAAATAAAATGGAATGAAGAAAGGCCTGGTCCCTCAGATATGGAAAAGGAAAAACACAGCTTGTCAGAAGAGATGCTGCACTACCTCATGTAGCTTCAGAGCTAAAACATATCAAAGCCGAAAAATCACCTATAGGCCTGTTCTTTTAAATCTCATTCCATGTAGAGCATCACTCAGGATAAAGGCCTGTGTAATGAGATAGATGTTTTAAACAAAATACTTTTAAACGAGTAACTTCTTTCTCCTCCCATCTCCTTTGCTTTTACAGTCACAGGGAAATACTATTCCTCCAGAGGAGGACGGGAGGGAAATATTTTATTTCTGTGTTGTTTATTTTTCCCTTCCTGGTTTGCATATCTTTAGCCTCCAGCCAAGTGCTGTTAATTAGGTAAACAGGTAATTCCCAGCACAAGCCAAATTCTCTGTGCGCCTGGATACATATGTGTATGTGTGCACCTGTGTGCAGGCATGAGTGTGTGTGTGTGTGTGTGTGTGTGTGTGTGTGCGTGTGTGCGAATACAAAGGCCCAACGATAAGCAATAATGTAAATTCACAAGAAGGAATAGACTTGAAATGCACATAGTGACAGGGAAATCAAGAGGTAAGTTATGCATGAGGTCATGCATTATTGAACAGCAGCATTTCAAAGGTGGAAAAATGCGATTCAGAAGGACCCAAAAAAAAAAAAAACCACCAAAAAACTCCTTTGAGTGCCAGTTACTGTACGTTGCTCTCATCTGAAATGGAGAATACAAAAGAAGACTTAAGATGGAGAAGGAGAAATAGATATTATGCAAAAGAGAGATACAGAGAAAGGGAAAGTGAAAGAACTGTGATATTCCCTCTCTGTGTGTCAGGCTCACTGGTGTGTGACATGTCTGTCTCTGTGGGGACGTCCTGTCTCTCCCTCCCTTTCTTTTTTTTTTTCCTACCAATCAAGCTATCGGCATCTTCTCCATTCTTACTTATTGCTGTGTCTCCTCCCTTCACTGCCTTGTTGTTTTTCGACCTCGTCATGTCTTCTTGTTTGTTCCGCTTGTAATTACTTCTCCAACTTACCCCCCCAATCACACACACTCACTATCTAAAGGCCTTAATGTATCCATTTATTCAGCGCTTTTATCCATCATCGTGGTCCAGATTGTCTTAGAGAGGAGGTGTGTTTATCACAACAGATGGTGGTCTGTCACCATTCACTGTGGCACAGTTGCAACATACACACCCTCTTGTCAGTCAGAATTGAAGTAAAGCTTTTAAATGTTGCAAAAGAGATGGAATTATGTAAGAGTTATAACAACACTGTCTTATTATTTGGTTGAATTTTGAGGTCATGCAAAGAAAAGAGAGACTTATTTTATTGTTCTGATTACTTCGCTCAAAACTGACAGATGAAGGAAGAACTGACTGCCGTTCAGCTGTAGTGATGGAGATATATTTAGAATGGTCTATAGTTATAGAGGTAGCATCAACAAAGCTATGGTATGAATTCTAAAATATTAACTTTTTTCCCTCCTACACAGTACTTTTCACAAAACAAAAACAGTGTTTGCATCCATCTATCCATCCATCCATCTTCAACCACTTATCCGAAGTTGGTTCGTGGGGGTAACAGCTTTAGCAAGGAGCCCCAGACTTTCTTTTCCCCGGCAACCTCAGCTAACTCTGGCTGGGGCCTCCAGCCGGATGGCTTCCCGGACCACGGGTGTCCACCACGGTGTCCGAGGGTTAATGCCCCTTTAGGCACCCAAGACGGCAGAACACCCCTGCAGCTTCAACAACAGAAGCTTTGAACATCGACCATTTAGGTTCAATTCCATGATATTCGTGTTAACTTTGCTTTGAAAACAGTGACATTCTAGCTCCACTCATCTTCAGGCAGCAGCATTTTTAGACAAACTGGAAGACAATCAGTAGGCTTCCTTAACTACAGAACGTAAAAAACAGAGTACCTCTTGTTGCACAGAACTTAACAGATGCTGATATTGTACCTACACGTAAATGTGAACAAGACACAATAAATATTTCAATTTTATTAAATAAATCTAAAAGCTAGAACCACATTTCACACGGGGAAAGACTAAAGAGTCTACAGAGTCACCCCAACACAAGTATCACATGATCAACCCCTCTGTCAAGATGAATCTGAACACAAGAAAAAAAAAAAAAAAACATAAAAGCAACAAGTTTTTTTGAGCAGTTTTTCCTACTGTTAACAGGTCATTTAGTTCATATGTAATGAATATCATAGAAACAGGTTAAATACCATGAAACCAGTTTAAGATTAAACCCAAACAAAAAAAACCCTTCAATCATAGTTTTTTTCTTTCCCACTATGAAGGCAATCACACAAAAAAGCTGGCGCTTCTTATCAGACACCATTGACCCAGATGCTGAGTGTTGCAACACTATCACTGAGTGCCGTCAATCACCACTAACTACCTAACTTGACAGTTACGTCATAAATCTTGGTGGCAAGTCTTCTGAAGAGTCACTGATTATGTGAGTGTACAACCAGCCTGTCCTCTTTGTGTTCAAAGGAGGCTGATTGTGGAAATGAGAAATTAGTTTCTCCAGGTTAAATACACATTGTGAGACCAGTGTTTATACTCCCATTGAAGCGTGGGAGGGAGAGAAGTTGGTGACCACAAAGTAGGAAATGTGAGAAAAGGATAAATGCGTATTCTCCCTGCGGTTCTTGTGTTAAGATGCTCGTCTTGGCTAGAATGTGGTACTTTAAAATCCCTCAAGAACTATATGTCTCTACTAAATATTAATAATGAATTACACAAAAATCTAAGTTAAAGTTGGCAAAAAATGTCTTCATTTAGTACTTACTGAGAGTTTTGAATTGTAAATGTGTGAGTGGGCAGTGTTGGCAAGACAAACAAGTTATTTAAAAGAAACTGCCGCATCCTAATTACTGTGCTAATGGATGTGGAATCACCTTTTCAAACAGATTCCCATCCACTACACTGCAAAGACAAGACAGAGAGGAGAACTAACAGTAATTAAAAAGTTTGTTCGTGTAGCATTGCTTATAGTTAAAAGCTGACTGAGAAAATATGTTTTCAGGGCTTCAGCCCCTCAAGTAGTAGTCAAATGGTCCAGGGATTTATTCCTGTTTATCTTGCAACTGTGACTCAATGTGGGAACTTACAGTAAGAACAGCTTCCCAGTGGAGTGTTGTCCTGACTGTGTGAAACTACCAGTTTATTCAAATCACATATACTATGTTCGCCGATTCTACATCATGCGGCAGTGGACTTTTCTTGCTCGAAGTTAAGCCACTCGAGGAGTGACTTTGTTCAGGTTGTGAAGCCTCCATCCTGCAGATGTGTTGTGCTTCTACTGGTTTCTGTTTTCAGTTGCATATTTGTTGCTTTACAGAGAGTTTACAGCAGTAGGAGTGTGTGTCCCTGGCAATTAAGTCATAGAGCATGTATCCATGTTTTCTAGGATGAGATGAATTAACTATATATCAGATTTTTGTTACTGACATTTCATCGATTCTCAGTTCAATGATTTTGGCCTTTTCACAGGAATATATATATATATAAATAGAAATCAATAAGACTTTTACAGTATGATTGGTGAAACTTGCTCGATTCAGGCAGCACAGACTGATCAGCTCACTTGAAGCTGTATTATCTATGTATTATGACAAACTGCTATTTAACTCTTCTTAGTTTCAGTCTACTTCACAGATGGATCACATTTACATTTAAGGACATTTAAGATGTAACCCTCATACATGACTGGATTTGTCTTTGCCATTCACAAAAATGTATTTTATCAAAGGCAAAAAATAAAGGGTTCAAATCAAGGGAGATTTCTGTGACATTTTGTTCATAGTGAAATGGTTCATATGGCCCTTTGTCTCCCTGTGAGCCCTCCCTGTGAATATATGCAGGGCTACTGAAGTGACTCACATTAAATAATGCCTGGTGGTACGGTATCAATGCAGCCTCAGAGACGCCATCTGCATCAAGAGGAGAGGACGTAGATATGTAATTAACTGACAATATAATGGTACTAGCTTGTAACGGTATCCATAACAAAAGGCAGGATTCGGTCTCACTGAAAAATGGCTCACTGTGAATCTATGACTTATGACCAATCCCTTGAAAAAAAAAGTTTTTCTTTTTGTCTCCTACGCAGCCTTGACTGAAGTATTTGGAGGAAAAGAAATAACAGGGCTTTTTACATGATTGAGGGATCTTTGCCTTTCAAACACAAAATGTAACTTAGTTTAACCGCATTTAGAAAATAACAAAGCCACATAGTCTACTTCAAAAGAACAATATGCACTTTACCATAGTAATCAAATCCTGTCTCCTAAAACAACTGCTCCATTCTGCAGGAGTCAAGAAAGTCACAAAATATCCGTGCCATCAGGCTGTATTGAGTGTAATACTTTATATATGTATATTTTACCCTTTGACAGCCAACAAGATGATAAAATAATGGAAAAAGAGCAATGGGAGGAAAGGACGGAGATGCGCTCAATAGTTTTTATATATAATAGTAATTCAATTTGACTGCCTCTCTGACTGATTGCAATCAGCAAGGGTCCTTTGCCTTTGTACTGGGTCTGAGGCAAATGCTGCTGAAATCTAATTGAACAGCATTGTGTTGTGTCTCCACGAGGCGATCCACTTTACTGTTTATTGCTGACCGACTGCGCATGTGCATGTGTCATCTCTCCTTCCCTCTTGTCCTCTATTCTGAATCGTTCTTTTCCCGCTGCCAGACAGTTTTCTTTATAAAACTACAAAGTGGCCAGTAAACACTGTCCAAAACCTTTTGCAGGCCACTTTAACCAAAAACAACAACAACCAAAAAAAAAAAAAAGAAAAAAAGAAAGAAAGAAAAAGAAAAGACCTGGCAAACATTTGCAAAATGGAAAGAAAAAATTAACTTGTCTCAACTTCAAATGATCTGGACTGCAATTATAAAGTGAAGTGAGTCAATAGTACTTACTAAGGAAGATAAACAAAGAAAAAAGCAGAAGATCACTTTGTTTCATCATGCTTTCTGCTCTCTAAGCCGGCTCAGCTTAAAAGAATTTTGGGCTTGTCAGTAACGAGCCCCTCACTTTTACACCCTGCACGCCCACAAACATTTACTATTGCTTCCTATTCAGAAACTCATTGTTGTGGTTTATATAGATTTTTCTCAAAAAATGAAGTCTTTAAAATATTTATTATATTCAGAGGCACTTATTGGTAATATGAAATAGTTAGATTACTTATTTATCTATCTGTAGTAGCAAATAAGTGTTATAATTGCAACAAAGTCATTTGGTATACCCATTGCAACAGAAATGTCAATGATGTCCTGAGGGTTTTCTCTCTCTTGGGAAATTACCACAGTCTCCTATAAATCCAGACATTGTAATTAGACAAAGATACTACAGGCTCCCATAAATCCAGAGGATACAAGTGTATTTCCTGTCAGGAGAGGGGTACACTTCCTGTTAGAGTGACAGAGGAGGTCAGATGTCAAGGAGGGAGGTCAGCAGTCTGTTTCATATCAACGCCCATCAGCTTTGTCTCGGCCTCTGAATACACGTTATAACATATTTCTGCCGCATCGTTGCTCTCAATTTTACATCGACTCCTTAAGCCGTCTATTTGATTTTGGGCACATCCCCTCTCATTCGCCCTGCTGTTCACTCTTCACCCGCTTACCCTCTCACTCGGTCTTTCACAATGACATGCTCTCCCCTCAGTCCCCCCGGGCTGGGACACACCACAACAGACCTGACTGTATCACCCATCCAGCCTCTCAAATTAAATTACCATGGACAAAACAGAGTAATAAAAACTAATGGGTTGTTATACAAGCTACACACTGGAGAGCTGAACGAGTCGGTCAGCACTCTGATTCGCAGCACTTTCTTTGTACCTCACTTGCTTCTTGCTCTGATTGACTGACTTACACATCCGCCAATACACAGGTGAAAATAGGAATTAAAAATTAGATATATTAATTGTTTTTATTCGTATATATCAACATTATTGTTGCTGTACTATATAAATACCAAATTATGATCATAATATAAAATGGAACACAAATGTTCTAATCTATACTGTTTTGGTCTGGCGTGGGGGAATAGTTTTAATGTGGGAGAGACATGTTACAGTAATGATACAAGTCATCTTAAGATGGTTATGGAAACTCTTGAGCTCAGGACTTGATTTGAGAGTCAGATCGGTCTTAAATTAGGACTTTAGTCCAGGAGGGGAAGAGAGATGGTCTAAAAATGTCAAAAGTCCTGCAACACTTGTAGCATAAAAATGGCTTCATTGGGAGACTCAAGACTTGATTATGACTTGGAAAACAATGGATTTGTAAAACTTCATGAAAAGGGTCTGGTGAATGGACTTAGAACTGTTTCGCCAGCAAGTGTTTTATTTTGTCTTCGCGTCTGTGTGTATGACTTAGTGTATTGTATGTATGTATATGTGCAAATGAAAGCTTCTTCGTTAGTTTAAACAGATAACATAAATAAAGTTTTGCCATTCTAACACTTTATCTTGAACTCCTTTAAAGAGCGTTGGTTTTTTTTTACCCCATAGTTTTTAAGTGGTCTGAATTTGAGCTTATGGGATATTTTTCATATTTCAATGCACTTTAGGCTCACAGACAAATATGAAAACTGAGCCAAAGTCAAAAGGTTGCAATCTGGTCAAATTCAAATGAACACAACACACTGACTTATCTGAGATCAAAGTGTTTACTGTGCATCATAAGGCAAATATCTGTAATGTAAAATGTAATAATTTAAATAAACCACTCTCTTTCAGAAGAGTGTGCTGTAACAGTGAGGCGGTAGATTCTGAAAGCAACAAATTTTGTTGACAGTGCTGTTCTGTGTGTGTGTGCGTGTGCGCGCATTTCTTTTATCATCCTCCCACTCTTGAGTCATCCTTGTCTGTTGGTTTGTTTATTTATTTATTTATTTATTTGACTTTGTTCGAGCACCTCGTGCTGAGCTGACACATGCAGCCATTCTAATACACCACTCAGAAACATGACTTCACACCACAGGGTGATTATTGTGATGTCATGATCACAATATGAAAACAGCAAGATGTGAATGACTTAGATGTAAAGATGTCAGCTAATTGTTTGATATAAGCAATAAGGGTTGTCTTACTATTACGTCTGTGCTTAGCTTGTGTGTTTGTGGGGGGCTTCTAAGGGCTGGTTCTTTATCCCAACTCTTTCCAGTTCTACATTCCCAGACTGTGTGGTTTGATTTATAGTGTTTACATTAAGCTTGTCTATTTCAAGATTCCATTACATTTTTACAAGTTGATCCAAAAGGTAGTCTTACAAATCCATGTCCAGCTCTTTTGTGTCTTCATGCACCTCCACCAGGTGCACAGAAGGGCTCCTGTCACCTTCTTCAGATGGGTATTGCTTAAATAACTGGATTTCTAATGTTCCCTCAGAGAACCAGTGTTGGTTTCATTTTTATTTACCCCTTAGGCCTGTGCCTTAACTAGACCAAGAGCCGCCTTGAACCCTCTCAGGGAATGAGGTTCCTGAGTCTAGTCTATTCTTCTGGTTAATTCCCAGGTAACAGCAACAATAGCCGCAGAAGAGAAGCAGCTGTGGCTCAGGGAAATGTTCTTATGATTAAGGTTTGGCAGCCAGAGCTTTGTCCTCAATTCCCATGGAGAGGCAGAATATTTATATAGGTTCAGTCCACTGCGCTAAAAAGCAAACAATTGAAGATCTATCAGTTTGTGTTGAGAAACAGAGCTTCTAGATTCTCCTTAACGAATATAGAGAGACGATCAGGGAGAAAATAAAAGAAAACTTGTAACAGAGCATGTGTAACAACACACCCACCAAAAGCACTGTTTCTTTTAGCTGCAGCAAAGCGTGCGTATAGTTGGTGCATGAAAACACACAAGCTAAAAAGCATGCTAATTCTTTTTGAGGCTCTTTTTTTTTTTTTTAAAGAAAGAAAGAAGTGAAACTCTGAATTGAGGCAGATGAGTCTGCTTTCATTTTAGGGCATGTGAGGAAAAGTGAGAAATAGCCTGCTGAGTGTAGACCAGGTGTTTGAGTGTGTCCTTCCGGCTCCGAGAGCAGAGAGAGGGCCAGGGAAATCTGACTGAAACTGTGAGTTTTTAGGCTGTTGAAACATTGTGCATGCACACACACAGACACACAGTCACTGGTATGCTCATGTGGAGTGCTGATAACAACATTTGCTCTGGGGCCTCTTGAGCAGGGAGCAAGTGTGTGTTATGTCCATGTGTGTAGGTTTGTGTCTTCACGTGTGCAAAAAGCAGTGCAGATTGGCCAAAGGATGGAGTGAAATAATCAAAAAATTGACAAATAATAGTTGCATTTTTAAAAGCGAGCAAGCGTGCCTCTGCGCGGAGGATGGTAGACACTCATTAGCCTGAGTGCGTTTAGATGTACACACACAAGACAGGAGCAGAAAGTCTTTAAGGTCGGTTCTGTGACGCTGGAGAAAAGATGTGTACAAGGAGAAGGAGGGAAAGAGATAGAAGAGCTGGGTGGGAAAAAAACACAGTGGCAGAGAGAGATGGAGACGATTGGAGGGACAAAGACCAGGAGTTTAGGCTAATGATGGAGGATGAGAATATAACACAGCAAAAGAAAATGGAGGAAAGGATTATTTGTGTAAACACCTACCACTACTCACCAACTCAACAGATGATCATGAAAAAATGACACTACTTCACCCTTCAAAACTTTACATTCTTGTGGTTATCTCATATCAGAGGGACCTACACTACTTTATTCATCTTGTGAGGGAAATGTTGACTGAATTGACCTCAAATTATTATTCATGGTTGTTAAAACCTGTCCCGTCGGTGGCATGTGGTCTTAAAGGTTTTGACCTCCAGTCAAAATCCTGATCATGAGATCATCATAATCTCTGACATCTCATGATCTTTGATATAGGAGAGATGATGTCAATCCCCCATAACCCCCAAAACTTTTCCATAAGATGCTGAACTTGTACAAATTTACATTTGTAAAACTGAGCTCAATCCACAAAGACCTATCTAACCAACTTTGGGGAAAGATCTCTGTCCCAACTCAGCTGACTGGTATTGATGTGACTCTGACTTGTTGTCTGTTTGTTACTGTTTGATATAATTGTACTGTTTTACCTTAAAGGTCTTATATTAAAACTTTCAAGCTTGGTCGATTTGAACATGTTTATTCTCGCGCCAATATACCCTGCTCATTGTTTCAATAAGAACCCTTCCCGTTTCTTCAGGTCAACACATGCACCCCCCTGCCAATGCACTTTCAAGGGTACATGCCCACCAGGCTGGCTTAATAATGTCCAATTCCAACACTGATATGCAAAATGTCCACTCACTGACAAGGTTTGTGGCGACACACTGTTGTCGCTTTATCGTTATTGCTACAGATCCACTGACTGTCTGAGCAGGCTTATGCCATCACTGTCACAAAGCTCAGTATTTTGGGATGGGGAATTCCAGCTTGCTACTGAAAGAATAAATACTAGGACGAAAACTAGGCTAAATAAAAACAGGACTTGAAGCTCAAAGAGCCCCAAAAATACAGTGCTCCTGTAAAATCTCCAGAGGAATTTAAAAGATTGATGTGGATAATCAAACTGTGGTGCTGCTCAGTTGTGACCTTAATGTAACTAAAATAACCCCAAAAAAAAAGGTGTTGCGACAGTTTCAATAATCATTATATCTCGTTTGAACAAGTACAGAGAAAGAGTGAGAGGAGGGTGGAAGAGAATAAAAAGTGGGACGCTGAGAGACAGCTGTGGGAAGCAGAGAGGAGAGGAGATGAGTGGAATCCCCCTGGGAAAAGTCTCATCTGCCACTTCAGACAACCCAACATGATCCCCTCCAAAGTACCCAGGTACAAATCCATGGTCTCTCCTCTGTCTCTTTCCCCCATTGTCAGTGGAGGTGAACACAATAATTCATCCCAAGTCCCACAGGTATTATGGGTGAAATGAATCGAACTCCACAAAGCATTCACCTCTATGGCTGCTTCATAATTACCGTGTGGGATGTAGATGTCCCCTCTGACCATCACACTGTACCCAAAAACTACAGCACTTCACTTTAGGCGATAATGTTTCCAACCACGACCATAAAACAAACAGTAACCTCACAAGAACAGTAAGGTAGTTGTCATTTCTCCGTACTGTGTTATTGCAGATGTGTGAGTGAATGGGTGATTATGCAGCATATAGAATGGAGCTGTGTGTATTTGAGTGAAACTAGATGAGAAGGCAGGACAGGTGGACTGAGCATAGATCTTAATCTGAACTAGAGGTTGGATTACAGTCTCTAATTAAAAGCTTTAGGCTCCAGTTAGACCGAAAAACCAAAACTGAGACCAAAAACAGCTTGGTGGTCCAGTAAAAATTTGAATCCTGGCTCAACTTTTGCTGCAGCGTAGCTCTGTATCATCCAGAATCGGGTTGTGTTTGCAAATCAAATATGTGCATTTCCCCAACCACAAAGAATATTTTGTTGACTGTACTGTGTTGTATTAATTTAGCTCTTTTTTTGACAGAGATGGAGACAGATCAATGTGTTGCTGCCCTGATTATTTCAGTGTCTTGGCTCCTGATGAGCCTTCAGGCTGGCATTTCCTCGTGTGTATTTTATCTTGTCATCAGATCCTTTAGCAACGTCCCAGCACCAATGCATGTCTCTCCCATTTTTTAAACAAGATTTGCATGTGGCTGACAGAGGTCATGAAATAACCAGATGGTCATCAGGATGATCTGAGGGCTCAACACCAGCCAACAATAGAGTGGTTGATTAATGATCTTGGTGCTCATCTGTATCATCTTATTCTGTGTAACATGGTTTTCTAGGTGTATCTGCTTTGCCATTTTGGACCAAAAAAGTGAGAAATAGCAACTTTGATCAACTATTATGTTCATTTATGCAGAATTTGTCTTTTTTTAATTTAGTGCAACTTGGTGAGCATCTCGGTGTGTGATAACTTTACCGAGGGCAATGCTCCTCTGTAACCTCCAGTCCAAAAAGTTGTTTTAAAACATGTTGGGCAGCATGTGAAAGCACCATGCCAGCGACTACATCAAAAAAACTTATTGTCCTGGAAACTTTTTATTCATTTATTTTTTTCATTAATTTCAATCTGTTTTTATCCCAATGACTTTTCACAGGAAAAATATTCCGTCACATTACCCAAAAAAAGCTTTAGTGCTGTAAGGCAGCACAGCGCAGGGGCCTGTTGCCAATGTATTGCATTAATTACAAAGCAAGTTCTTGTTGTCCATGTAAATTCTGCTGTGTTGTTTCTCATTTGCGGCTTTTGTTAGTAAGTATGTCAATTTGCCTTTCTGCCTGATAGAAACTCTCCTCTACGATGAAAATACTTTACTAGTAACAATTGAAGGTTGGAAATGGTGAATAAAGATGATTTCTGGCCCGTCTGCTTGCTTTCAATTAATGATTTGGAGTTGGGGTACTTTATTTGCTGGGCCTGTTGTTGTGTAATCCATCCAGATATAACCACCATTATTCCCTGATTTGGCAGAGCACTGCACTAATTTACCGTCACCCATCTCCCTTTAGGTTTCACTTTCCCTTTCGTGGAGCCCACACATTTTTCAGGCTTTTCATAGAAAGTGTGAAGATAGCTAATTAACTAGTTTGCTTTTGTTTTTATAAGCAGAAGGTCATTACTGAATGTGCACCTAATTGAAAAGTTTGTGCAAATTCACAGATTCCATTTAATTAGCTACATACTGTCACATCTTAGGAGGACCAAAAACCAGCAAATAAAATATGTAACATTAATATCAGGACAAGATAACAAATGCACAATTGCCTCTTACTGTAGTTTACTGCTGTTAGCTTGCAATGAATATAAATTTTTCTCCTTTTTTTTTTCGTACAAATTTGTTCCTATTTCTTTGATGGGCAAAGCTTGTTTTTAATATGGTTGTGAATAATGCATAGCAAATTTCTATCATGAAATGGTCCACGGTACACATCAAAGGGAGACAGCTCTCGCTCATGATGCCATTTTTAAAATGTAAAAAGCTATTTTCATGTACAATATAATGAAGAGGCATTACTAATATACCAAGCTTATTTCTCCTTAGAGATAAGAACCACTGTATGATACCAGAAATTTACAGTGTGACGCTCCTCCACATGATACAGTGCAACGGCCTTATGTTAAAAGCTTGTCGTACCTCTTCCAGCTGTTTCCATCTGTGCAGTGCTCATAAATAAAAACTATTTGGACTGAGAAATTGGAAAAATTTTGGATTCTTTATTCTCCTTCCACAAACAGGAAAAATCAGAGGGTCAGTTAGAGAGCGGCTCCTGTGAAGCCCGTTGCAGATTTCAACCTGGTGGATGGAAGACTGGTTGAAGGTCAGGCTCTTTCCTTCAGATGCATCATGTGGCTTTGATTAATATAAACACTGCAGCGAACATGGTCTGCAATATGTGACCGATTTGTTGTGGTATATTCAAAGCGAAGGCACATAAGTAACCTAGTTTCCCCAAGAAACAGCCTATACAGTGTAGTCACGCTTCTCCCTAATTTGGCGTGAATCAGCAGTGCAAGTAACCAGACTTCATGATTCCTGAATTCCAAAGCAGAGCTGCTTTTCCACCTCGTTAAAAGGGTTTTCCAATGCGCAGCGTTTCTCTGATAACTTACGTTCCCCTCTCACTTCGGGCAGAGTCAGTAAGAGACACAGAGAGAGAGAGAGAAATGTGTTCCTCTTTCAAAGGTAATGAAAGAAGCCCCACATTCTTTGATCACACAAGGGCATCATGCCTGCGTTAGTTTTCTGAAATCACAGATTTTCAAAGTCTTATCTGTTTGTACACACACAGAAATAAACACAAACACAAAAGTGCACACTTTTTTTGGGGGGGGGGGGTCACAGGCACACAAATATGTATGTAAATAATTCTACCATGTAAACAGACATTGAAAGGCAGAGACACTTTCAGCGCCGTCAAAAGTAGACACATCTCACGCCAAAGAGATAAGTAGGTGAAGCAGTGTTGATTTCTATCACTCTTCCAAATTATGTTGACGCCAACAAAAAGGCGCCTGTCTTGCATTTTTCCTCTTATCCCCCTCCCTGCACAACCTTCATCCCTTTCTCTCACTTCAGGTTGAGAAGCGTCGACTGGAATATTTCATCTCACTACTCGTTTTCTTCTCATTTTGAAGTAACCTCTCCTGCGAAACTCTGCTGCTCGCTGACATATTATGTACGCAACAAAACACATTTAGGGAGACAACAGAGAATTAGCAATAAGCAACGGCTTTTATTTCGAGATGTCTTACGGTTTTGCTTGGTGCTTGTGTCAAAAGGCTTTATAAACAAGCAGCAAGACTTGTCCCGTCCTCTTTTCTGTTGATTCTTTTTGGATCGATCTGTTTTCCTCTGTCTAAATCCTTTTTTTTTTTACCAGTGGGGTTCCTTTCAAACACACTGAGAGAAAGAGGCATGTTTGGGATTGGAGGTGGGTGTGGGGAGGAGCATGGACCCAACAAGAATCTCACACTGGAGAAAAAATGTGAGGAGAGAGATAAAAGTTGGTGAGATGGGGAGCAGAGGCCCGTTTTCAGGGTCACAAGCAGTAGGTTTTTTTTTCCTGAATGGGAAATCAGAGAGTTGGTAAAGGGATGGGAAAAGATGTCATGCATAATGGTGTGAGTTTGTTTTGTATCAGTTAGACAAACTGAGATGCAAATATAAGCTAACCAGCTGCTGGCTGCAGTTTTATATAGAAAGGAGGACGTCCATGGGAGAATTCCAAAATTGTCTAAGTATTTCTTTAGGAATTGACTGCTGTATCAACCTTGTACAACTTTATGCAGCCAAACTAATGTAATAATATTCTTGATTTAGAGATGGATTACTCCCTTTGAGGTAATGTCTGAAAAACATCATTTCATCCATAAATTGCTATGATGAAGTCGAGACTCCTCCTCATCTGACACACAAAAAAACTGAAGGAGAAAATGCTGAACAATGAACCCATTAACTCTACAGCACATTACCCACATCAAGCTGTCTAGGTGGGGGCAACAGAGGGAGAAAATAGGTGGTTTGATGAGAAGTATTTACGGGGAAGAAGCCGAAAGGCAATACTGTAAATCTGAACGGTGGAAAAAAAAAAAAAAAAAAAGCTGTGTGGTGAAGGAGGTTTAGGGAGTTACAGAGAGAGGGAGAGAGATAAGAGAGGGCAGAGGAGAGAAGAGCGCCAGAGAGGACAGGAGGGGAAGGCTGATGTGGATGTATAATGGTTGATGCTCAAATTTTAGTGGAAAGCTACAGATCAGTGGACTGGTTGTAAGAGGTTTGGGATTTGATCCCCAGAAGAGTCATTTTAGAGTCTTAAAAGGTGGGACTCTCCGTTTGCCACACTATGTTAAACGAAGTGTTAAAGGAGAGCTAAGCCGCTGTGAGACACTGGTGTCTTGTCCGGAGGGCCGCAGTGACACTCAAGCTGCTTTACGCCATAGAAACAGGAACCGAGATCTCGGCTCGTGATGCAACATGGTGTGAATAAAGCATACATATTTTGGAAAATATTATACAAGGAGTCATGTTGAATGGTTTCCTTTAAATGGCCGTGAAATCGGGATGACGGAGGATGGAAGGAGTTGAGTAGGAGGCAGCAAGAGGGGGGGAAGGACTTGGAGGTGGAACGATAAGAAAAGACAGGGGATAAAACACTGGAGAAGGAGGAGGAGGAGGAGAGACAGAGAGATAGAGGGAGAGAGAGAAGCTGGTGGAGAGAAAAAACAACAGTCTGGGAGAGAAGAGGAGAACACAGAGCTGTTGCTTTGCTCCAGGCACCACATTTCTGTCAGCATTGGCATCTTTATCTGCTAAATGAACTTTTGATGCCTCACCACATATGTTGCTGTAAATTACTTTTAAGACCCATATTAGCCGATGAGGAAAAAGGGACAGAGATGGGGGCCAGAGTGCTGCGGGCCTTTTTTTTTTTATGGAGGACAGCAAGGGGAAGATTTCTGGCACCAGTTTTTCTTGAGCGTGTCTCTGACTCAGGATCTCTGTTTTCTCAACAGTCTTTACTAGTTTTCCTCTTTGTTGTCATCCTTCCGTTTCATCATCTATCCCACATCTTTATTGCCCCCCCCCCTTCCTTTTCCTCTCTCCATCCACACATCTCATGTATCCGTCCTCCTTTTGACCTACAAGCTTGTTGGATATTCTTCACTGACTTTGCCCCAGTTTTGGGCGTTAGGTTTCTTTATTTGGAATATATTTCAACCTAAAGACGGGGTGGGCTACTAATCATGTGAGGGAATAAGTTTGCAGAAGATAGACTTGCGTGGGTGTTTTGATGTTCACTGCGTTTTCTTCATTTTGAAGAGAAAAGGCAGGTTTAATCGCGGATCACTGTACGACTACATTGGTGTACACTACATTATTTATTTGTGGTGCACCCACAAATATCTGGATTTTTTTTTCTCCCTCACGTCAGATTTGTGCCATCCACAGCTTCACAGATGAGTTGATATGAATCGATGGGCATCGTATTATCTGTTTTGTAGAGTTGGCTCCACTGCAAATAAAGTTCCTTTTGCCGATAATCTTATTTTTTTGGATGTGATAGCTCTCAATACATATTACTACAATAGCTGAAAGCCATTGTTTATATTTCAGTTAAACTAATAATTTTTTCCATTCAGTTTTTTTTTTTAATGTATGGATACATTCAAGTGTTTATAAAGTTAATTCATTCGCAGTCTAAATTAAAAGCTCTGCCTTCTGAAGATACTCAGCAAGCATTCTCTTGGGCGTGCTAACAGACTCATGAAAATCTCTATTGCTTGATATTGAGATATGGAATACACTGTTGCTGAGTATGTACAAAGGAGCTAATGTCACATTTTTAGGCCCCTTAGCAAGTGCAGAGCTGTTAGTATGGCAGAGTTTATATGTGCCGCCGTAATTGCAACTAGCAGCTTGTCTCCTTCTGCAGACTGAGCGCTGCAATCTGCGGTCACAGCAATCATACCATGCTCCAGAGCTTCTTTAAAATGTAGCAGTAAAATGAAGGCGTCAATGCTAGAAATAAGTGTGACTGCATTTAACGCTCCATTGCTTTTACTGTGGATGTTAGGCCAACCTGGAACATTTCCTGTATTTATAGAAGCAAAGTCATTTTGTTATTTTTGTGCTGTGGCAATGCAATTTAACAGCATGCTAAAGCTCATCCAACAAATTACGGTAAGTCACGACTCATCAAAGTCTTTAAAAAGATTCGCAACTGTTCATTCTGAAAGTAAGAAGAAACCCATAATAAATCCAACGTGCGAAAGAGCGATATATCGGATTAATATAGATAATATACTACTATGGCTTTTCTTAAATACATATTACACAAGTATTCATCTTAATTCCCAAGCACTTCATTTCTTACTTAATATCAAGTAGATTAAAGTTATGTTCTTGAAGGATGGTAGTGAACGCAGCTTGGGATCAGCATGCAGTGTGATGGAAACGAAAATTGCTTATTTCCATATTAAGTTCATATGTACTGATGTCCAAATGATCAAAGCAGTCACAAAATTAACAGCTGAGTTAGTTAGTTGTGTGACTATCTTTTCTAGACAGGAGAGTAAGAACTTCTCTGATGGACCTTATGGAAGTGTCGAACAATCACGTTGTCAAATGGAAGCACACATCACAAACCTGCCAGAAATGAAGTATGGACTAGCTTTGTGATGAATGTCAACGACCACTCATCATCTCGCTGTTTGCATGTTTCCACACAGAACAACTTCTCATTGGTGGATGTCATACTGAGTTTCCTTCCACTTGAGACAGAACTCAAGTATAAGGAGGTCTTCTCATGTCTGAAGCGGTGCCAGAGTTGGTCTGTGAGATTCTCCAAAACTTTTTAATTTCTGTTGCTTGGTTTTCTGTTTTCTATCACAGGGCTCCGTCGAATTTAACTTTCTAAGAACGAGAGATAAGTTCTGGTCATTGGAGACAGGGACAAGAAGTCTTATTGAACGCCTTGCCAAGATTGAGGCCTTTGTGCAGATAACTGAACAAAGAAAGTTGTGAAGTTGTGATCTGACTCTGGTCATCTTGGAGATTAAGATTACAGGGTTGATTTGGAATTGTATCACAACCTCTATTGATCGATTGTCTCAATAACACACAATCAGGCGGTTTTACACGAGAGGTTGGGCCCTGTGTCTACCGCTGGAATTCACTTATAGAGTATTGCGTTAAGACTGAAAAGGCCAAATATGTCCAGACCAGTGTAAGGGCAGGGGGGCACATAATATGTAGGTTGTACTAGGTTTGTGTGAAGCATGGAGGTTCCCACTTAGAGTAGCTTTGCTCAAAATGATGGGAGGCAGCTCTGGTGTGTGACATCAAGGTATTGATGTGGTTGTGTCGCTGTAACATTATTGGATTTTTTTCATCAATGCTGAGTGTGTGTCAGGAAAAAAGCCCACTAAACAGTTTGTACTAGAAATAATTAATAACAAGAGCCACTGAGCTCCTGTTAATAACATGCCATTTTATATTCCTGACATCTGAAAGATGTTGTATATCCTTTTTTTTTTCATGTGAATTTCCACCTTTCATGGCTAAATTAAGGGACTGAAAATGTCTGGGAAAAATTTGCTTAATTTAGCTAAAGCAAAATCTCATAGCCTTTGTCCGCCGGCAACAAAAAGCCAAATTAGGGACATTCCACATTTGGGAATCCACTCCGCAGTCTGTGGCTCTCTGCTCCTGGATGCTGCAGCCACCGGCAAGTTTTAACACCAATGCAGAGCTGCCCCTTGATGAAAAGGTTGCTCTGCAGACTGAACACTGTGGGGTATGCCACTGCGGACAGCACTTCCCCTGCTGTTTTCTTCTAACTAAGGCAAAAACGGAAGAGCAAAGACGGAGAAGTACAAGCATGGCACTTCATTTCAATTACTGCAATAGAGCTTGATTTGCTCTTGTCTTTTTGCCCTTTGGGCTGGTACACGGCAGTGTTGGACAGTCCAGTTTTCTGCTCACTTTTCAAAACCTGCCTCATCTAATCAGTCTGGATGAAACCAACCTTGTCTCCTGGAATTACATTCATATACAAAAAACCTGCTTTCCTCAGTAAGTGGAGTAATATTCAGGGGCTGTTTTTTTATTGAGTATTAACAGTAGCTAGTTATAAGGGAAAGAATATGCATTTGGTTAATTGGTAATAGCCTACACATTTTTCGACATTAAACCCAACATCAGTCTTTACCTAAATTTTAGCTAGTGCTGTCAGAGCTTTTGCACAATTCATAACATCAAACTAAGGCAAATAAATCCAAAGCACATTAAATGGGACAATATGGGGTTTGGTACACTTGGTAGGTTGATCTGGTGAACTAAATTTAAGGCAATAATACATATTAACTTGGCTTACCCCCCAAAACCAAAAGTACTATCTTGTGACATCTTACCTATCACACCAAATTTTTATTCTTCAGCTGTACAAACTCCTTTTGAAAAGGCATGACTGCCACTGAGGAGCCAACTGAATAAAGAAAAAAGGCTTTAAAAAAGCTTATTAAAGCTAATGACTGCAGGGTGAGCAAAAAACTGTTACATTAAAGTAATCCCATTTGTAACATTACCAATGCAAAACAGAATAACTCCAACGGCAGCAAATCAGATTCACCAACTTCAGGAAAACTTCAGCAGAGTCCTACAAAGTGACATTAAAACATTAAAATAAATAAATAAAAAATACCGTCCTTGTTTTACACAAAGTTGTAACCTCCCATGCACCTTTGTATATGTTGGTAGTTTGACATCTTGTCAAAGCGTAAAGTGTTTTATCAAATTCCACAGTTTCATTAATGGCAAAACTATAAACTGTTTGACCTTACGCAATCCATCTTTTTTTTTTTCTTCTTCGTTTTTTATTGCATTCATTGGAACTGTCCTTTGCAAAGCATCATGTCTGATTTAGACCAGTTTTAGTGCAGCTTTTCATGGTTAATTAATGCATCAACCATCAAGAACCACCGTAACATGTAGGATAATGATTTTAGATTACCCATCAGGACTGAACTGTGCTGTGAACTACCACTCTTCATCGTAAATACTTAATGCATATGGCCTGCGGGTTTTTGTAAGGCATGTAAGAAAGGAAAAACCACTGAGCCCAAGACTTTCCTTTCCTCCTTTCCTTCCCTTCCTTCTTTCTACCTTTGATGATAATTAATTGTTTCTCTTTGTCTTCCTGTGTCACAGATCACAGAAACATTCTTAACTATCTGGGGGGTAAAACACTCAAAGAGGCACCAAAGGAGTAGTTCCTTGTCAAGTTGTCTTCTTTTCTTTCTTTCTTTCTCACTCTATCTATTTCATCAAAACTTGCACCTTTACAGTTTCACTGGCACCGTAATAGAATAGATCATTCCATTGGTAATTTTCAATTCCTCTGATTAAAGTTCTGCCTTTGTGCTGATATGGTGTACAACACAGTACACCATAAAGAGAGAACACCTTGTGACATTGTGAGCTTAACATTTCTTTCAGAGGCAACCTTTCTATTAATAAAGGCTTAACAGTCTCCTACAACAGTCTCCTCATTAATACAGTTTTCTTTCAGGCAGATGCTTTGACACCACAACACACAAAAACCTGGTGAAGTGTTTTACAGCTTTAATTGGTGAGTCATAAAATATTGCCAAGGTATTAATGGTATTTATTTGTTATTAGTATTATTTGTTTCTGCACAGAAGGTGGTCAATTTTTAATCGCAGGACAATCACAATGGATTCCTATCATGACCCAGTTTTGGAAACATCCATAGAAAGTTCTCAACTTATTCCCTCATCATAATTCACTTTTTTTCAAACATTATCAACGGTCATATCTTTGCCAAGATGAAACTAAAAATCACTGCTTCAGTTTGAATTCTTAAATAGTAGCCTCTGAAGTTTATTTATGCATCATGTTAGAGCCCTCACATCCTGCTATGGATCAGAGAAATCTGATACTCATAAGCCGATTTGTTTTCTTAATTTAACATCAGCAACAAATCTGCTAAAGTGAAACACTTTATCCAAATAAAGCAGTGCTTCAGAGCTGACTGGAAAGCTCCCACACTAGCTGGACCTTGTCATTTGAATTTCGGTGTTCTCCTTACCCTGAAACTTACTATGCATGTCAATATTTTGAAAGGCATTTCCAAACATTGAAATTGCAGATGAAAAAAGATGTTTTTCAGTCACATAGCTAAACAGCAAATTGTGTCACGAGTCCATGAAAGTGTCCACCACCTCAAGGTTTCCAAACTATGCCAGACTGATGATGTTCGAACAGCAGCTGAAAGAACTGTGAGGGATTTTTAAAAGGAGCTCAGGGGGTGACAGCTGAGTCGGACTGACATGAACCTTCACCTTACACCTCTTTAGAGTGTCAGCAGGCACACACATGTGCACATGCTAACACACACAAACACACTGGGCCCAGTTACTCCTCAATACACAACTATGTGTACACACACAAGTCAAAGCTCCCTCTCCCCATCTTTCACTTTGCCCCCCCCCCCAAACACACACACACACAGACAGGCGGTCTTTGAAGGTTGCAGCAGTAGTCACTAAGTAGCTGCAAACTGTTTCCTTTCATCTTCAGGGGAATAGATGAGGAGATAGGAGTGTGGGGATGACAATCATCAGGCAACCAGACAGCCATCGCATGAGCAGCCCTTATCTCCAAAAAGCCAGGTTTTCAGGAACTCCCTTGTTTTCAGCTGGACAGCAGTAGATTATTTATTTATTTCGGATTATTCAGAGCAATTTGAACTTTGACATCAAGGAAGCCAAAGGACCGACATTTAAGAGGAAGGTTGTTTTACAGAGTCTCAAGACAATGCCTGTGCGAATCTTGCCTAAATCTACTAGAATCTGTGTAATCCTGTCTAAATACAGCTGTTCCCTGATCTAAAAGGATTTTGATGTGTATTTCCTCTCAACATTTTGGATAATTTTTCATTGTTGTGTCAGTGTTTTGCTTCGTGACTACAGTGCAAGTTTGTGGGCATCTGGGCCTATTAAGTGTTAAACAATACAGGTCTGTCTGGATATCTGTGACTCCTGTATCATGCCTCCCTAAAAAAAATGATCTTGGAGTGTGATTCAGTCCTTACAGTGTGTATAGTTTCCCAGTTATTATTGCAGGAGGGAAAGTTTTACAAAGATATTACTTCAGCAGCAGGACAACTTGAACTACTGCATTCAGCCGATCATGCATGGAACACAATGCTGGGTGTTGTTAATGAGAGATAGAGGTGTACGACAGCTGACAGCCACCATGGAATTCAACCAAGATAAGTTTCAACAGATAGGAAGTGGATTCAAAGAGGCTGAAACAAAAATAAAGCCATCTGTAAATACCACAGTGAACTCTAAGCAGAATTGATGTAATGTTTGGCAAGTGGCCAAGAGTAAATTTGGGAATGAAAAAAACAGTATATATTTATATATATATATATATGCTAACATTGTCTTGTTTACAAAGACTGTCCATCAAGTTGATATCTACGGTGAATTATTGCAATCTTATGCAAGTTGTTGCTCAATTTACAGGAATTTCTCCAACTACAAGGGGTTTTAATAATTCACATTTATTGATCATATTCTCAGTAACATAGGTGAGCTGAGGCGGTATCAGTGACCATGAGATGCATTTGCTCATTTGCTTTGACAAGGAAGACTGAAATTCCCAAATCTGGAGTTAGGGTTGTCCCCCACAGGATTTAATTCTGTTCCAGCGTTGTTAAGGCTCCAAAGTGATGTGATGTTTGTGAGGAAAATAATGTAAGCCTTGCTCAGAGTGAGCATGCTGCTCTCAAAAACATTCTGTAAACTGCAATTCCCTGTGATGGACTCATGAGTTTCAATCTGTAATGCTTCTGTGTTTGTAACTCAGGAGGTTTTTTATTCTTAACTGAGAACTGAGGATACCAAGTTAAATCGTGTTATAATAATAATTATATCAAAAAGAAACATCTTCATAAAAATTGTAGCTGTGCAAGTGATAGAACCAAGAAAAGGAAAGCGTGGCATAACAATGTGTTCAAGGCAATACACTGCATATAAAAATTAATATAGATATAGAAAACAGTGAAGCCAGTGTAGGCGTCTTGATCCTGCAGTTTATGTAATGATAATCAGGGAGCATAAATAGGTCAGATTGAAGTCCTTGTGAAAACTTGCGTGATATATCATCTCCTATTTTACTTAAATTTTTTTAAGTAGCCTTCCTAGTCAGTGTCATCTTTTCAGTAGGTGTCGACACAGTGGGACTTGAGTGAGTATGGAAATAAACTCCCTATGTTGAGTAAGACACTAAAGGGGTCACTTCTGCATGTAATTGACTTACATGCTTACAGACATTTTACTAGCACTGCATTAGTACATATCAGTGGTCAAAAGTCAATATATCAAAACTGTGAGGCGCTCTGGTCTGTAATTTTATGCAGCCTTTAATGTCACTGATAATATGTTTTTCATTGCTCATCTCCACTGTTATGTGTTTTTTTAGCTCTTGATTTGATTGGGATGGAAGTCATGCGAGCTGGGCCACCGGACGTTTTAAGAAATTGCAGGTGTTGAAGTTGGATGCAAACTGAGGAGAAAATGGGCAGTTACATGTGTTTTGATACTTTGGATACTCTACAGAGACTTCTGCTGATATTGGTGCAGCTGCACATTGACAAGGGCTTGATTGACCTTCTCTGAATAAAAGAATATAGAATAACGGAAAAAGAATAACAAATTAAGTGCTGCATATTCTAAGCGTTTTTCTGTGCAGATGCTCTTATGTTACATTGCTAACTCCATAGAACTCAATTTGTTGAGGGATATTTTGGAAAGACTAGATGTCACTTCCTGTATTCTGGTGTCTGGTGCCTCTCTCTTTACAGGTGTTTTGAGATGTGTTTGATCTGACCGGACTGTGAGCTTGATGGGTACATTTACAAAAACTAATTTTAAGACCAATTCAGAGCCTTATCTAATAATAAGCAGTTTGGCGAAGTTAACTGAATGTTACCAGTGATGACTTACTGTCTCCTTAGTTTTAAGAAACATCCTTATATCTGTGTTGTCCGGAGAGAAAATACATCAAACTAGGAAGCTGCCAAAAAACAGACCAGTCTAAGCTACAGTAACAATCACATGAAAACTTTAAAGTAGGATAAGTGCTTTTTAACAGTAGTAGTGCCTGAACTTCATAATCAGACCAATAGAACTGGCGGGAGCGGCCATTTAGATTTTCAGTAAGTTGAAAATGTCCTGATCATTTTGTTTTGACCCTTAATTCAGCTACTTGGTGTCTGTGTGTCTTTGTCTGCGACAAGCACCAGCAGTACTGTGTGTACCTGTGTGTGCGCGGTGATGTGCAAGAAGCGGCTGGTAGCAGTAAAAACGTAGACTAGGGTTGCATTAATTGAAGTTTACTCTCAATAAACAAGTGGAACGGATTTGATAATGAAGCACCCACACAGAGGTCTGAAAACAGCCGTGAGTGGACAGACTGGTGCTCTGATTATCAACATGGTAAAAGTGGGGGGGTTGGAAACAAATCATGATAAAAAGTGGGTGGGAGTTGTTAGATACACCCATGCTTTAAATTCTTTTCAGATGGTAGATCATTAAAACATCAATTAATCTACATACAACAGAGCAACCAGAAGCCATTCTTTGCTAATAAATGTAAGATCCATGAAGGATTAGCATGGCTAACTATGGAGGCTACATTAAAATTAAAGAACTGTTATTTATGGATTCTCTTCTGTTGGATTATGTTTCTCACCCAAATCAGACAGATAAAAACTCTCTCCTTGAACTACATTTTGATGATACAGCGCAATTGTTATAATTGTTTGTTTTATTTGTTGTAGAAAAAAGACAACAATTTTCCCCAGTTTGTATTGTGAAATTACTCACCACGGGTATCTATTCTAAAGCATCCAGAGTATTGATGTTACATTAGATAAATTCAAAAGGAGAAGGGAGATAGAAACGTAGCATCCAGGTGCACTATCAAGCAAAGAAATCAGATCTGCTGTTGTGCTGCTTTGGACTTCACCTTGACTGGTCAGATGCCAGGAAACATCTAAGTTATTAATGAACTCTGACCAGCTCTCCAAACAGACAACATAAACAATACATACAAACAAAGACTATCAGCAGTCGTAATCTGTTTTGTAAAGAGCGTACTCAAGTATGTTGCTGATCGATCATGAAAGAGCATCATCTGGCGTTCCTCATTGAGACTAATCTCTATTACAATATTCTCCTCACACACGGCTGCTAAAAACATTTTTACACATATACATTAACATACCCGCTCGCCCTTTCTGTCCCCCTCTCTCTCTCTTGACCCGGCCTCATATCATCAGCTCAGTTTGCTTTTTTTAATTTAGATTCTAGACACATAATTTACTCTGTGTCCCTTGCAGTCAAAAAGAGTATGCTGCAACAGCATACTCTTAATTATTTTTATTACATCAATATTGGTCACTGCAGGAATCACAGTTGTAATTAAGCGCGATTTGAAGTTCTGGGGGTTTGCATGAATTAATAATGATCTAATCAAAAAGCAGTTTGCCTGATTGCCAAGACATTAACACCTAGAAAGAGGAAAGGAAGTGTTTGTGTCAGTCAGTTTGCTGTTTGTGGAACACATCTGCATCCGTCAGGTCTCCAGTGGGTTTGAAATCCTACAATTAACACATTTCTTTTTGAGGTAAAGCGGAAGGGGTTTCATTTCACTTGCACTGTTTACTTTTGTATTGTGTGTCAACAACTAGCAGCAAGATGGGAATCGGTTTGCTGAAAGTTTCAGTTGGACAGACACACACATGCTCTTGCAGACATAAATGAATTGAAGTGTCATTTGTTAAGGTACAAAAGTATTTCTGTGGGGAAATTTGACAAGAGAGATTTCAAGAAAGTGATAGTATGACATCTCTCTCAAAAGGCCAGTTTGCCTCCATGAACAACCAATTTAAGGCCATGATCAGTGTTTATGCCCTGTTACGGGTAAAGGGTAGAATACTTTGACCCTTTACAAACAGGTTAAGGATAATTTGGACTGTGAAGTAGTAACACAGGTATAATTTACTTTTAGATTAGTTCTGCTGGATCGCTGCAGCATCTGATCTGAATTCTTGTTTGTGCTCCAATTATTTATTAATTTACACAGAGATGTTTCAACAATTTGCACCTTTCAATTCATACATAAAATAATACAAAATAACAATTGCAAAAATACTACTTTGATAAACTCACACGTACTTCAATAACAGTAACAAAGCAGAGGATGATTAAAAAAAAAGTTGTTTATTTGAGCTTTATGGTTCAATATTAACATTCTTCATAATATGGAAGCCACAAAGACATGGGGACCACCCACTGACCTCTGACAGGGTACCATATTCTGCTCTGCAGTCGAGGCAGATGGTAGGCGTCTAGTCTCCTCTTGCATGACAGAGCTGGATCTGTCAATTGGCTGTTGTATAACAGAAAATGTGGTTTGGCCGTGACTCAGTGTTGCTGTCATATGAGATTTCAAAGTCTTTACAAGCAGGTTCCTTTTCTGGCTCTAATTTTATACTTTTGGTTAGAGGAAGAAAAAATTTACAAGATTAACTTGCTGGTGACACTAGTCCAGGAACTGAGAAACAAACAAAGAAAACAAAACATGTAGTGCCACCTGTTTCAGGGTCTCTGTGGGATGCCCTGAATAATGCCTCCGCCTCCAACTTTGGTCTCCTGTCATGCAGGACTCCAAATCCTTTATTTATATGGAGCTGTCCTAGAAAATAGTTTTTTTAAAAAGACAGTTTTTTTCTTTTTTAAGAATTTTGGAACTTGTATTCATGATGAGAAAATGCAGTCTGTAAATAATAGCTTTCAACATGATCAGCCTTCTGTTCAGCATGTGCAGCAACAGGCATGAGCCTAGTGAAGCATTTTCACAGACATGCCAACTTCAAGCCCCAGACCTTCTGGGAAATTGGTGCTTTCTGCACCACTTCCTTTGTGAGTCTATCAGTGGCTGTGTTCTTGACTTCCAGTTTGCCATTATTAATGAGTGAGTTTTTCAAAGCATGTTCCAGCACGATACATGTAAAGCAGAAAAAATATTACAAATTCAGAAAGAGAGGACATTCAACAGGTTAGTCACTGAAAGTTTGACTTATCCATATTATCTGATAGAAAACTTGTTTCTATGTTGCTCTCTTGGCAGTTATGGACCCCTTAAATTCAGATATTGGGTTGTGATAGTGGAGTGCTCATTCACTTTGAGTGAAGGGCTGGAGGTTTGACTGTAGATTCCTCATCAGCGTCGCACATCTCCAGTATAAGAGATGGTTTATTCTACATCAGGCAATATCTAATGAAGTGTGGCGGCACACAGTATTTTTCTGGCACGTATTTAACAGATCACTCTTGGACCCAAACTGTGGTTAAAAACTTTGTCCGTGTTCATTAATTAAAGGTAAAAGATGTTAATTGGCAACCATGATGCTTTCCTGCTTTTCCTCCACTTGCATGTTGGATCAATGAATGGTCAAGAGCAGTATCACTGAACCGTGACAAACAATACAGCAAACTTTAATCAAATCCCCGTGGAGCTCTCTTGTTGACAGTTTTGTTTCTATTCACTATCTCTCACCAAAGTGCACAATGTATGTACTTAGGAGACGACTTTTTTGCTCACCTGCAAGCGTCTGTCTTTTTGTAAGTTCACGTCAACCTAGTTTCTCTCTCTGTTAGTTTGTCTCTGACTCTTTGTCCTTGCTTTGTTTTCTTTTTAATGTTTATAAATATTTTATAAAAAAAAAAAAAACTACTTTGAAGCTTTGCCCTGCTATCATTGAGGTGGAGGGGTTTTATTGGCTTTCAACTTTAATTATCACCAAAGAAATAAGACGCATCGAGCCATGTCACAGCATGATGAGAATGAAGAATCCTACTTCCAATCAAGAAATGAACATTGCATTGATTTTCCTCATACTTAGTAATGTTTGTATCTTTGGGCCATTACACAGATTGTAGTTATGTAAACAAATAAAACTACAAAACAACATAATTTTTAAGATCAGGATATAATACGGTCTTACTGCCTATGAGGTCACATGCTGACTGGGATTTTCAATTTAATTTATTGCAGACAGTGCATTTGTTTGTCTTGCTAAATCCTGTGTGTCTCTCTCTCTCTCTGTGTTTGTGTGTGTGTGTGTGTGTGGGTGGAAACAATTCAATTTGATGATACATTCTCTCCTTGTCTGTCTATCTGTCCATCAGTCTGCCTGGATAAATTTCTTGATTCACTTTTGTTCCCACTGTGATGTTGCACCCGGTGTACGGTGCACAGCGCAGGTCATACAGAGCCATCTAGGGAATGAGATTGTCAGTGCTCATCACCAAGCAACTGGCCGACCAACTAAAATCAAAAGTGATCTGAAAGGATTGATACTGAACAAAGTGCGTCTTGCAAAAAGACCATTAACGGATGCACACGCGAACGCCCTTGCGCAAACTCGGAACAGAAGCACGTGATCTCCAACTCTCATTTTCTCTCTCTCAAAATAACACACAAATAAATCCTCCTACGAGCACTCACTTCTAGGTGCACCACCTGTGCCCATCCTTTCCCTCGCCGCTCCTCTCTAATCCACTTGAATGTAGCTGGATATTAGATTAGAAAGTTATAGATGTGATTATTCGTCCCTGGGCACAGCCATCTATTCGCTGATTAAAACATGAACTGGGGGCCATTATGTAACTGCTTAAAGAGATTAAACTTAGTCACCCCCACGGGGCCCACTCTCTGTTGTAACATGCAATGGAGATAGCACAGACGAAGGCTCCCATGACAGCGTCTTAGTTATACCTCTACAGGTAGCAAGAAAGAAGAGCAAAAGAGTGACAAAAGACTAATGTGAGGAGAAGGGAGCCTAATAATATGAGCTTGTTGAGAGTGTAACTTCCCAAGGAACCGAGTGTCTTTTCAATATCTCCAATTAGTGAGCTAGATGCCAGAAAGTGAGTAGCTCCTATTTTATAAAAAGATTTTCACATCAACTCCCCTCCCTGCACGTGTTACAGGGATTTATGCTTTGTTAATCTGAATATGCAGAGCAGATTTCAAACATTAACTCAAATGAATTAATCGACTCCTTCCAATATGCGTTCTTTGAGGATGAACTGTGCCAGAAAGCCTACTCTTACACAACAGAGATATGACTTTGGGTCCTTTATGGCTATACAAAGCTCGCCAACAAAATCCTAAGTGATTTTCTTCAATAGTACTTCATGTGTTGGCTAGACTCGGTGTGAGATATTGTCTGACCCAAACGACAGCCAAATTCTAAATTATAAAATCATGATAAAATCTTTGAAATTGAGATAACACTTTTCTGCGATATTCTTTTGAAGCCATTCGGCTGATGTTGGAGAGATACGGGGCTGAGCTCTGTCAGGCGCTGCTCAATGACAGCAAACTTACTGCCCATTCAAGCTGTACCTCGGCCCTGACTCATTCATCCAATAGATAATTAAGGATTAATTTTGGAGTAAAGAAGTGTTTGACACAACACACCAAGCTTATAAATGAGATTTTGACTTTTCCAGCTGCCACCGTAGCTGACTTAGCTTAGCATAAAGACTTGAATCAGATGCTAACCTGTCTCATACTATTCCTGTTACAACTGTGTCTGTACCTTAAAATAATTGTGAGGCATTAGTGATTAGGTTTAAACATGAATTGACTGAAAACTGTAAACTATCAACATATAAACAGAACAATAATCAGAAATTAGAGCTGCATAGAGAAGTACGCTTCTTTCACTCTCTGCTCTCCATTACCAAGGTGGTGAGATCCTCTAGCATCTTTTTCTGCCCCATCGTCTCTGTTTCCTTATCATTAGCACTGTGTCTATGACATGTTGGGTTACAGGCACAGGCAGCTGATGGGAAAATGTATTCAACTTTCTACATTCTAGATATCTATCTCTGATAATGATAAACATTAATGAAGTGATGCTGGATCGTATTTGATGATCCTCACATTCAAAGAAAAGGAGGGATGGAGACAGTGTGACAAAGTCATCTGGGAGCTTAGTTAAAAGTAGATCTTGTGGGCTCTGGGGCAGACAGAGTAACACACACCAACCCAATCTTTATTCTTTCAGTTTAAGTGGAGGTTTTATTCAGTATGTACATCTACAATTCACATTGACGAAAACAATAATCCAAACTATGGAAAGTGAGGAGGAGTTACCAGGTTCACACTGAGCCTCTGAAATAACTGCTATAGTAGGCTGTCTGTATCCAGAGTGAAGAGCTGGCCTAAAAGCCGTTTCAATAAAATCACTTTTGAATTGAGAGAAAAACCAGCTTAAGAAACACTCAACCATGCGAGTTCTGTGAAGATGTACATATACTGCTGTGGTGCTTTGAGATAAATACATGATCTTGTTAGCATGCTAACATAAAAAACACAGTGTATGAGCTGGCACTATTGCTTGATCAAAGACAGATCAAAATTCCTATGACGGCACGAGACGAAAAAGTACAGGATTATCAGTCTGTGATGTTCATCCTCAGGGGATCTTGAATGTCTGTACAAACTATGGAAAATTTCAGTCTGTCAGTAGTTGAGATATTGCACTGATTCCTTTTGTCTGGGTAATCATTTTAACCGAGTCATATTTTGCTGGCTCCAGTCAGATGTTGTACATTCGATTTTATTGGGGCCTTCAGCAGTTCAGATAATATGTGGGAAATGTGGACTAAATGGATCTAAATTGATTATCGATTATTGATTTAAAACCCATCCTGTCGTTGGCATGTGGTCTTAATGGTTTGAACGCCAGTCAATATCCCTCAGTATTCTGTCAGGTCAGTGAGAGATCTCATGATCTCTGACATAGGAGAGACGATGTAAAACCCCTGGCAACAATAGACAGAGGACTCAGGTGATTCAACTTACATTTGTAAAACTGAGCTCAATCCACAGAGAAATTGTCAGACTTATCTAACCAACATGGGGGAAGGACCTCTGTCACGACTTAGCTGACCAGTACTGATGCGACTCTGACTTGTTGCCTGTTTGTTACTGTTTAATATAATTGTACTGTGTTACCTTAAAGTTTTTCTTCCAGTAGAACGGTCAAGCTTGGCCAACTTCAACATGTTTATTCTCAGGAAATGATAAGGATTTGCACCACATATAATGGTGTATCATTTAAACTTTTTCAAGTACTTGTCTAAGTAGCCATTTTAAACATCACTTAAATCTCACATTGGCAGTCACTGGTTGTGTATGCAATGTATATATGTTGTACTACCACACGGAACTGTGAAACTCGCATTGCAATTGACTGTTGCCCATGTAAGCGCTGAGCCAAATCCAAGTGTGCCATATGTTTCTTGTGTTACTTATTGCTTTCCCATTCCCAATAAAGTGGCAGAATAAAAAGGCTTTTACAGGTCCCTGTGGGTAGCAGCTACTTCCAGTGGTAGTCACTGAGCTGTGGGGCTGCAGTGGTGACAAATGGCACGGAGCACACATTTTACTATTGCCATTTACAATGCATGATCCAGGCTGTGCTGCTCAAATGACTGTGCAGTAACACTGTGGAGAGTTATGTTGGCTGGATGTATTCGTGCGCTGCATACACAGTCAAATATGAATTGAAATTATTTTGATTTTACTCATTGTTCAAAATAATTGTTAATCTTTTTCACAAACACTCCACCTTTCCAAGGTGACACTGATTATATGTGTAGACAATTCAAAAAAAAGGAAAAAAAAGAGAAGATGTCCCACATATCACTTCTGTACTCCTACAGAGATTGAGATTGTTGCGAAACAGAGAGTGTGATACCTAAACGTCTTGACATAATTCATCATAACAGAACCATAACAGAAGTAGAGCGCTGTCACAAAATTTTAAGTAGCGATGGCAATGAATTTTCCTTCTGATGGAAACATCGCGGTTCAATTACTTGATGCACTGTCTTGTAGAGTGAGCAGCATTTCCTTATTCGCTATTGTAGTAAACACAAATGCTGTGTGGGTGACCATCATGTAAGGGAGACTCAGTATGCCTGTAACACCAACAATTCCACAAAATATGGAAGAGATATGAGTCAGATGATCAATTCAGTGTTTACCCACTTCATCCGCAATGTCACATGATGGTTGTCAAGGCTGGAAACACACTTTATTGAGAGAAAACAGATTTTTTTTTTCTTAACCAAAACTACAAACTACAACCATGTGACTTACAGTGGATTGAACTGTAGCTTCTTGGGCAAAATGTGATGCATTTTCCCCCCTGCTAATTTCAAAGCACTATGCTGGTACAGTTCACTAAACAACAGTGGACAGGGGTGGGGTGGGTTGTAACATATATTTTAAAAGCGTTACAAGCATCCCCTTAAATTAAAAACATTTTTCTGATTTGAATCATTTCACAGCATGCCTATGCAGTGGAAAAGAAAGACTGAAAGAGTTGTGCCTGCTGATGTTTTTTTTTTTTTTTTTTTTTTAAAGAAAAAGCATCTTTTTGGGTCACAAAGAAGGACAGGTCAGTCAGATCAGTGATGAAGGAACACGGGATCGGCCATGTAACACTGAGCAGATACTACTCAAAGCCATAAAGGTGCTTTTAGTATTCATTACACGTTGTAGTATTCATTAAGCATTCATACTGTTATGAAAGTTTGTTTTAGCAGACTCATTTACACACACACACACACACACACACACACTCCTCAGTTACACAGACAGTGTGTTTTAGTTGTAGTCAGCCATAGACACAGACAGACATTGTTCTGGATTGTTCTTTTTTTCCCCCAATACAGCCGTTTTGACGCATATTGTATCTTTTAGTATCTATTTTTGCTTCTTTTTCTAATTGTAACAATTGTCCCCAGCATGTTTTACAACCCACCCCAGTGGTGAGGTAGGACGTAACAAAGGAGCACTATTTGTTTGACATCAACACATGAGGTCTGTGATATTCCTGGAAGGGTTTTGTATAGGTGCCATTTGTGAACAAATGTGGGTATGTAGTATACAAATTTGATATCTATAGGCCAAAAATTCAGTGAGTGCTGAAGGAAAAAGTGTTCCAACCATACCTGGTGTCCCCTAAACACGCCGGCTCCTTCCTGCATAGTGTCTCCAAGAAAAATAAAAAACAGCCATAAAATGATGTCACATTTATATACCCATTTGCTGTTTCACAAGCCTACGTGAGTTTGGTTTTTATCTCAGTGTTTTTGCTGCAATAAACTGGAAGGAATGGGGGGGGGGGGGGTTCAGTGAGGCGTTCACGGCGCATCCTTGTGCAGGTTCAGCGGACTTGGCCGTCAGGGGGCAGACATCGGTAGGCCAGCAGCTGGAGAAACGCGGCTCCGTGTTTTTTTTTTGGCTCCACACCGGCAGCAATTAGAGACACAAACTCACACACGTGTAAGTCATAGACAGATACAATAAATCAGGGAGTCACAAACAGGTCGAGACACCACACAAGTCTCAAATAAACCCTAAAAATCACTTTGAGATGGAAAAAAAAAAATCCTACAAAGTGGAAGTGTGTCTCTCTGAACTGCAAAAGTGTTATGATCGTATTTTGAGCCTTGAAGATGGAATAAGGAGAGACTGCTCTTCATCCTAAACGTGTCAAGTCACAAGTATCCCATTTCACATTCTGTAAAAACAAACAAAAAAAGATTGAGATATTTCACGAGGAAGCTTTTTTTTTTTTTTTTTTAATTTTCTACCTCCTATTTGTATCGTTAAAGTGCGGCGGAGGAAGGAGAGGAGAGAGGGAGTTTGGAGGAGAGGGAGAAGACAGAGTGTGCTGTGGTTGCTGGAGGGCGGTGGCATTTCTGTCTCTGCGTAAACGGAGTGTGGAGCAGCGGAGAGCGCAGAGCCGAAGGCAGCGGAGCCGCCAACACCAGCAGTCACCGGACCCGGTGCTTCTTCCCACAGCCTCTCTTCTACCTGCGTTATTTTTTATATTTTAGTTTTTTTTTTGGGGGGGGGGGGGGGGGGCGGGGGGAGAGAGAGACGGACATCGGGACTAGAGACTATATCCACCTACTACCCACCTTTTGGGATTTTTTTTTTTTTTTTTTTTTTGGACTTGTGCTGTTGTTTGTTGTTGCCTTTGGTGGTGGTGGTGGGGGCTCTCATTTATCCCCCCACCGTGGACCGAGGAGGAGTTTAGCGCTGTTTATGCGTTGCCGCCGATGGGGAAAAGTGGACAGAGAAGTGGAATAGGACGCGGGGGCTGCAGCCTGCTGAGGATGTGCGCCACGCCGGGGATCCTGCTGCTCCTCCTGGGGCTCACACAGCCGGGAGCCGGCCAAGGTAAGGCGGGAGACCGCGACTTCCCCCTCAGACCTGCAGAAAACACCTCAGTTTTCTGAAAGAGATCACGCTTCTTCTCCACCTCCTTCCTCCTCTGTTGTCAGTGGCGGCATGTCAGGTAGCAGAGGCGGCTCCTGTGGAGGAGACGCAGGCGACTTTGTTTTCTGTTTGCTGTCCTCACATTTAAAGGTTTAAAGCTTAAAGCGGAGCTGCTGACGGTGTTTTCCTCGCAGTCGGTGTGTGCAGGTGGAGAACACTGAGCATCCGCGCGTTTCACCGCCCTCTTTACACGGCCACAGCAAACTGAGAGGGACAAACTCCCAACTCACGTTTCCCACAAAATAAACCGCTCAAAGAGAAGAAGCAGTCCGGCTGCTTGCTCTGGAGGGTCAGGATGTAGATAATCTCGGAAATAGACAGCAATTTGACTGAGAAAACTCCCGAGCAGACACAGGGGGGACTTCAGATCTCTGACGGAATCCAATAATAACGTGGATTTATTTATTTCATTATTTTTTCATCCGGACTGTTTGATTTTATAAATTGTCAAATGAACATCGAGGCTGTAGTTTAGAGAGGGGGAAAAACTAAAAAAAAAAAAAAAAAAGGGGGGGGGGGGAGTACAGGACCGGGAGACTGATATCTGATCGAGGAGCACTTCGCTAAATAGAAGCGACGCCTCACTGCTCCGATTGGAAAATTGATCAGAAGTCACAAAACACTCTGAGCCGCCAGGAGAACATAGACACACACACACACACACAGACAAACACAGACACAGAGACACACACCTCCGATTAACACGACTCCGCTGCAGACATCATGGATGAATTTATTTAAAGATTAAATGCCAAATAGACCATCATCATCATTATTATTATTGCCCTATGATAAAACCCAGAGAGGGAGCACACATGAGTGTGGCTGTATTAATCCCACACAGTAAAAATGATTAGCTGTTGTATATTCTCACTACACGCCCCAAGTGAAACATAAGAGGGATATTGAAGTGATATTTCTACAGAGCGGCGCTCAGCCACAACAAAAGGCAGCCGTTAGTAGGCAGATAGAGCTGGGTCACATACTTCAATAAGCAGCATAACTTTCCACCACCAGGACATTTTATTTATTTATTATTATTATGATTCTTTTTTACTCGGTAAGCGATCTGTGTAATAAGCAGCTTCTCAGAAATGCTGAGGGGAGAGACGGTTCTCTCTCTCCCTCTCACCCTCTCAGTGACCTTCTCAGGCAGAGAACTTGTTCCTTGTTAATGCTCATCCAAAAAAGAATTAATGGCCAACCCTTCTGTTATTTTACCAGGTAAATTAATTCACCACCCTTTTTCCTGTATACTGCCTCAGCAACCCAAGACTGACCTTATGGTGGATTTCCATCCCTTGTTAAGTTTAATGTTCTAATGTCTTATTTGGATTGAGTGAAAGTTAAGCCTTTCCACTCCATTATACAGATGATATTCCACTTGAAAGGAACTGAGAGTTAGTCCTGGCAGTAAATTTGGATCAGCTACTGATTGACCTGGTTTTTATTTTTTTGGTGCTGAATCAGGCCAGTAATTGGACATGATGCTGCTGCCACCTTTCTCTCATTGCCTCGGGGGAAAAGCATCTCAGCAACTCCCACCAATATTCATTATGACCGTTCTCTATTGGTTTACTGTTAAATCAATACAGTGCAATTTAGGGACACGGTTTGAGCAGGCTTTCTCCTAACTCTGATAAATTGCACCTTGCCACCAACATGCGACTCAATTTGACTCAGGTAAAGAATTGTGATGCTTGCAGCCAAACAGTTGATGCCCCCGCCCCCCCCTTTTTTTTTCCAGAGTTAGTGTTTCTTTGGCTCTCCTCTCCCCTGTGCATTGTTTTGTTTGTTTCTGTTATTTCACTGATCCAAACAACTTGACTCGTGTCTTTTCAAGTAGTTTGATGGGGAGTCAGTCCATTAGTTATTGTACAGAATGGGGCAAAACACACAAACACATTGCCCTTACTGTGGGGGAAGTGTGTTGCTTTGTGTATCTGACCCTCTTCGTGCTCCAGGGCTGGATTCAATCCCCAACTTGCACCGGCAGCGAAACTTCCTTCACATCACAAACACTTTGCTATTAAATGCATTTTGTATTTGAACAGGGAACACAAAGAGTTATTTTAACCAAATTACTATGCCGTTTAGTTCTGCTCATGCATGATTGATCGTCGTCTTGCCTGCATTTGAAGTGCATTGTTGAATCTGTGGTTTGGTGAGTTTAACAGCGGAGTTTCTTGAGGTCATGACTAATGATGTTCAGGATGGAGGTGTTTGGAAATGATCCAGTTACTGCTGAGGATTCAAACCGAATAATGAAAAATGATGAGGACCCAAAATTATTCACATTTTTCACTTATTTTTAAAATGCTTATCCCACACAAAATGGATTAAATACAAATTATTCTACATCAAGGTCTCTCCTAAGCATTTAATGATTTATCTATTTTTTAGCCTTTAGTCATTTAATCTAGCCTCGTTGACATCTTACTGCTAACTTTCATGAGCTGTAGAAGCTGAGATATACAATGGGAGAGTCTCTCATGCAGACACACATTTGCGCACGTAGTGACATGTGCACATACAATGGGGGGTAAGTGTTAGTTGAGATCCCCTCATGCCAGATTGAGTACATTTGCCTTCAACTAAGCCCCACCCTCAAGCCCTTGGGCCTATTAAAAAGCCATTTACAAAGCCTCCCTTACATTTGATCTGGAATGAATGGGCGTTGAGCTCGCTTGACAAAGTCAGAAAAGTCCTCATGTTTATAACGATGACTAAGCTGCGGTGTAGCCAGGTCCTAGCACTCAGCTGCTATAGGGTGTTGGAGGAGGACATTTGGAGTCTTCCTGCTCTGTATGGCCCTGGGCTCTGGTTACAGACATTCATATTTTTGTGGCAGGTTGTGTTTTGCCTCTGAAAGACACCATTCTGTAAATTGAACACACACCTCTATTCTAGGACCTGCTTTAACTTTACTTATATATATCTTGAGCTTCACAGCTAATTTGGGACAGCACTGTGTGAAACAAATATGTGGGTGTGTTTGCGCTTGTGTGTCTGTACAGGTAGGTGTCGGCTTGTAGGTGTATATTTGTGAAGCTGGTGGTGCAGAGGTGTAAAGATGTACTGAAAGTACTGCGGTGAGGTGTGTATATGTGTGTGTGTGTGTGTGTGTATTCATGAACTTGGCAGCATGAGGATGTTCTCAGAGAGATCTAGTGGAGAATATGTGTGTTTCAGTGTGTCTATATGTGGGCGATGGTGTGATTTCGTACATGTGTGTGCGAACTTGGCATTATTACAGTGCTCCAGCAGAGCTCACATAGCCCCTCATTGTATGTGTGTGTGCATGTGTGCGAACCCGCTTGGCGTTAATATATTGCCAGGTCTCTCATGCCGTCTCCCATTATTCCCTGATCCTGTCCCATGGTGCAGTGCAGCCGTCCAGGGTTCAGTGCTTGTAGGGGGACAGCTGGGAATTATTGAAAACTAAATAGGCCAATTTGATTGGCCGAGCAACTCCAGCCAGCACAATCTGATTGGCTGGGCAGGTTTTATGTGGTAAATTTGATGCTGTTTTTGTATCAGACGAGAGTGCAAATGGATGAATGGGTGAGGAAGGGAGAGATCTCTCTGGGTGGTTTGTACTGGCTTTGATCACTCCACTAGGACTTGACAAGCTGACTGACTGCAACACACTCTCTCTCTCTCTCACACACACACACACGCACACACATACAGCATACACACAGGAAGAATATGCAGACAGAATGCAGCATTGTTTCAATGTAGGAATATCTTGCTGTGTGTGTGTGTGTGTGTGTGTGTGTGCTTGGACAGGCGTTCACGTGGGTGTGTGAAAGGAAGTCTTTGAATGTGTCTGGGGTTGTTTTGTGTGGAAGACCCTCCTGCTGCTAGCGGCAGCATAGTGATGGCAGATCCCCCTTGCCCTTTCTCCCTTTTTTACATTTTTTTTGTCCTTGCTTACTCACCCATACATTTCATAGACTCTTCCCTGAAGTCTGAATCAGATGAGACATTTTTTCACCAACTCTTTTCCATCGTTTCTCTCTCCATCATTTCAGTGTTAGCTGGTGAAAGGTTGTTGATTTATATTTTTTTCTTTTTCTTTGACCTTGTAGGTTCATCTGTTCACTCAATGGATTTTATGTTGGGCTATGAACGCACTTGACCTTCTCTGCCCACCTATAGTTCTGTGCATTTTATGTATGTTGTATTGGAACATGTGTTGCTATTAAAACTTGGTTTATCGCAAGAATCAGGAGCCTAAACCTTGGCTGCTGAACTCTGCAGGCATGAATTTCTTTGAGGAAAGCAGAAATGAATTCTGCTTCTTTGAAAAAGTCTTGTTTTCAAAAGGCTGTGTTGACAAACTGCGTCACACCAGTTACACCATTTACTGTCTTTCACTCTCCGCAGGGGGAAAACCCAGGATGGAACACAAGAATGCGTCTGTGTGTGTGTGTGTGTGTGCGCGTGTCCAACTATGCCTGTTTTTGTTGTGCATTGGTGGCTGTGAGAGAGAGAGTGTGTGTGTGTGTGTGTGTGTGTTTACTAGAGACAGGCTGAGCAAGAGAAGAGAAAAAAGAGAAAGGGGAAGCTGAATGTTCTGAAACTGATTCCCGCCGTCTCCTGCTGTTAGATCTAATTCCTTCTAGAGTTTCATGTAAAGATCTGGAATTATGAATTTTTCATGGCCTGCGAAACCTAAGGCCTCATTTGGGGCTCTCATTTCCAGCCTTTTTGTTAGTAGTGTGTGCGTGTCTGTGCATGTGGGGTGGGTGTTTTGAGAGAAAGCCGTTTGTTCCCAATCAATGGCCTACTATATAGTTCCCACTGGTCCAGTGCAGCCGTGCACTGCAAAAAATGATAAGCCTGGTTGAGTGTTTTTATCACACACTGTAACCTAGAACACAACGTTTACGTTATTGAAAATTGTAGTAATTTTAAATGAGCATCATTGAGAAATTAGAGTAACTCATTTCCTATTTGTCAATTAAACTACATTTCACAGAACCCCCCCCCAAGAGATTAGTTGTTAAAGCTGCAGTCATGATCAATTTGCTTGACATTTTTTGCAGGGAACTGAAAGGAGAAACTGGACATCTTTGATTCTCATAATAAACAGTTGGACTCAGTGAACCATGACCACCAAGTGCCAGGCCACAGATTTCTGTACTGTTGTCCACTGTCACAATTCCTCTCTGCTGTCATTCGTTCCCATCTCTCTATCTGACTCCGTCTCTCATTTTCTGTCCTGTTTTTGTCTTCCCCTCTTTCCCATCTGCTACCTCTGACATTCTGTTAGTCTCTCTCCATTTTAGCCCTCCCATTCTTCCTGTCTCTCACCACTTTGTGTCTTTCTCTAGTTAGATTTACACTGTTTAATTAAACTGTGGCCCAAACAGTAGACATATTGTTGTGCTTCTAAACGGAGCCCACAAGCAGCAGGACATTGTGTGTGTGTGTGTGTGTGTGTGTGTGTGTGTGTGTGTGTGTGTGTGTGTGTGTGTGTGTGTGTGTGTTTGTGTTTGTGTTTGTGTTTGTGAGTGTGTGTTTGTGAGTGTGTGGTCACAGAAACTCATCGCTCAGCCAGAGGGAGGGAGAAAGTTTACCTACACATTCACAAACACACACACCCACACACATATGGGCCCAATACAGAAAGATTGGACTAAAAGGGAGGCAAAGAAGGGAAAAGACAGGTAGAGAAATGGAGGTCCGCACCACGCCAGCTGCTCGCCATTGAAATCTCAGCCTGGATCTATTGTTTTAAAGCCTTGCTTCTATCCACAGCCGGCATCTTAGGATTTTCATGGTCTATATATTCTTTTTATTTCATACCGTAAAACCTCCAGTAAATAGCCAGGGCTGGTTTATTTGCTTGAAAAACAACAAGCAGCACACTGCGCCTGTTGGAGACAAGAGATTACCGGTCACACTTTTTTTTTTTTTTTTTCCCTTTCTTTTCTTTTTGTGTGTGAAGAAACCAACTTCTGCTTCTTCAGCTTAATCCCCTGCCCCTTCCTGTGTTGCTCTCTGACAGTCCATTTGGATTCATGCCAAAACACCAATCTGCTGCATCTCCAGATTTCTTGCTCAGGGCGCTCATATTAAAAGACAGGTTGTAGAATTAAGGTTGTATGTATTGTTCTTTGCAGTGTTAGATCAGATTTCTGCAGTGTTAAACCTTATGAACCGTAGCGTTGCACAGGTGTCCCTCCTTTAAACTCACATAAACACAAGGAGGCACAAAGACAACACATTGCTACATGTGCTCACTTCTGAAAGAACAATTCCTCGAGGGCAGACACACGACCAGCAGATGGGTGCTGGGTGTTTTGGCTGAGTGGCATGTTTGTGTGTTGGAGTAAGTGAGTCTTATTTGTGTCACCATGAATATGTAATTAAGGTGCCATTGAGAAAAGACTACGTGGCATGACAGGGGGTCCACGAGGCTGGGACCCGGCTCCCTTTTTGTTTCCATGCAAAGCTTGTTATGGGCATTGTCCTATATTGATGGAGTGAGACAGAGAAGGAGAAAAAAGGGGGGTGGGGGGCAGGGGGCAGGGTTACGAACAGAAACGTAAGGAAGCTGATCATGGAGCAATAGTGAAAGGAGAAGGTGGTGTTTTTTTTTTGTTTGTTTTTTTTTTCCTCTTTTCCGCAGAACTTGACATTCATGCTCCTTTTGAATAGGAAACAAAGCTACATTGTAACAGGTCTTACAACTCCTGGTGTAGATAGAGGATTGGGGAGGAAGAGGAGGGTGCGAGCTCAACAGCAGCAGAAAGCCACATGGAGGATTACTCCTTTTCCTCTTCATATCTTTCACCTCTACATTCTCTCTTCCTTTGTAACGCTCTTTCTGTTCTCTCTCATCCTCCTTTTCATATCCCCCCTTTCTACCAGTTTGCTTCTCTCTTTCACTCTTCCTTCCTCCCTCAGTCCAGCCCCTCCCTCCCTACCTCGCTTCAACAGTGACTCTTTTCTTTTCCCCACTCTGTCCTTCACTGTGCCAAACTGTCTGATAATCTGCTGGTACATCTGAAGGAATATGCAAAAACCTGAAACCATAATTACTCTAATCGTCGCTGTAACTTTTTACCTACCAGGCTTACACATGTATGCTCCGCACATGTGTGGGTGCTCACGCGAATGCACAAGAGGTCTGTCTGTTTTAAAAAGTGTATGTTGTAATTCTGTAGGATGCCATGAAAAAGGGGATTTAGCATGTGCTGTAAAAAAGGTTTTGGGTTGCCTGTTTTCCTGCCGTAGACATGATGTAATTTACAGTACTCTAACTTGTGCAGGCTTAGGAAAAATTATGGCCTAAAATGTGCGCACGCAAACACACACACACACACACACAAAGGCAGACAAGGATGCACAAAAATGGCAGTTTGTGTGTTGTGTTTGATCAGTGCACACACAAACACGTACAATAGGCAGCCATTTAGTACAAGTCCATTCACTTATTTTGGCTTCACACCAAGTGTAAAAAGGAACCTGATAGATTTTGCTCTGCGGGTGACAAGATTACGTGTAAGCAGTTTGCTTTGATTCATTTGAACACAGCATTCTAAGTGGCTAATGAATATGGGCTGTACTTTGCTGAGAAGGCATGTTTTGTGTGTCCATTGTGTCCAAGTGTGTGCATATGTGGCGATGAAATATCACATTCCTATTTTCTAGAATTATCTATGCACACCGCATTTTTTTTCTCCCCCAGAGGAGACCACGGCGTAGGAAGGTAATGCAGGTAGAGAGAGCAGCGAACGGAGCGACAGTAATGAGCCCTCACTGTAAAACTCCTGCTTCTTGAAATCCTTTTGTTCCCCAGGAAACGCAGTGATCATATAGGGGTAAAAGAGGCAGAAAATAGGAAAAGCCTGCTAAATGGGTGGGTGGGAGAATAGATATAGTGACTTGGATACAGAAACATCAAGTACTGGAGCGAGATAGGGAAAGACTGCAGGGTGAGTAATTAATCACAGTTCTCAGAGAGAAAGAGGGAGGGATGGATGGAAGGGAGATTTGATGAACAAAACTGTGAAAAAGGGATGACTGAATAATTTTGCCCCACTTGAATTGAAAGTCACGCAGAGGCGATGGGGTTTGCGTCACCCTCACTTTAAAAATGGCTGGTTCTAGGGGTTTAGTGAGAGTTATGGTCACGTTAAGGGTTTTCCATGCGCCTCTAGAGGTCAGAAATGAGGTCTATACTCGCTTCATCTAAATTAGCCGATTGTTTCCAGGAGAACAAAGTGTAAGTGCCGATTAGTTAGATTATGGATCGGACCAATAGAATAAAAATGTGAAAAATCTGAGTTTTTGACAATGATCAAACAGAACAGTTTTCCCATCAAGCCTTATGAGAAAGGAGATCTCTGTTATTCATTGTATGTTTGCCTGTGACTGAGAAAGACATAAAAGTAATTTTTTTATATTCTTAGACTATTGCACTGCCCAAAGCTTAAGTGCTAAAATATGCCTAACACGGCCCGCCCACATCAGCTGATCTAAACGTCAGTTCAGCCTTCCGCCAAGCTGGCCAAATCCCTTCCTTGGTATTCAGTTGTGTGCTCTATTTAAACTGCTTCAGCCTGCCTTCCTCTGCAGGCTGATTTCACTCCAGCTCCTCCTTCTCATAGTTAAATAGATTTAGTTTATTATTCCCAAACTGGGAAATTTTTAAATTCTCATAATATTTTGACTTATCAATGTCATTTCTGTTGTCATTGATACTCGGGATCTTGGTGTTGTCTTCCCGGCTCAGGCTTTCTATGGCGGCTCCTGGAAGGACAAGGAGGTCTGCTCTCTCTGCCTCATGCTTTCCATGCAAGCGTGTGGTAGGCAAGGCCCCAGAACAGAGCCACACTGCCAAATTTCAAATTGTAACTGCAATTATCATAAAGTGTTTACTTTTTTTGACTTACGTGGTCCTGACTGTGCTGCCAGTTCAGTTTTTAAGCTCTGGGTTTAGTATAGCTATATCTGAAGGAGTCACAGTTTGCCTGGGCTAAAATGAATGAGCTTGTTGTCTGCGAGTGTGCTCCCAGTATGGAAATGTAAAGTAAATGTATTCATCACTTGTTGCACAAGTGCACAGAACACATTGGCCGTTGTTTTCCTGCAGGCTATACTTCTACATTATGATGGCTTGCCTTTAATACTCTGTCCTTTTATTGCATTTTCTTTTTAATTGTCTGTGACTTTGACTTGCATGAAGAGCTGGTTATGTAGCTTTATCTATAGGGAAATCATTTAATATTGACTGAAATGAGAAAGGTGCAATATAAATGTAAACACGACAGGTCAGAAGGTAAATACAAACAAACTTTGGCGACTATACTTTTGAAAAATGATACATGCAAGCTGAACGTCTGGGTAGGGATAGTTAATGAAACATAAGATATATATAAAAAAGCATAATTCAGTGTCAGGTGGATTAGATCATTCTGAATTACTTGTTTATTTTTATTTTACATTCACCTTTCAGCTTAAAATCTAATTGCAGATGATTATTATATAATATTATAATAATATTAGTTAGCTCCAAAAGCCTTTACTCAGTGACTTAAAAAAGGCTCAGAGAAAATAGGCAATGAGTCAGGTGTTTCTGGACCTGATCACATTTGATGATCCCCAGAGAATCTTAAATTACATGAGATGATGATGATGATGAGGTCAACTAATAGAAGTTTTAAAGTTGTTTGGAAACGATTGAGAGATTTAAGATCTTCTCTCTTACTGTCTTAGTGTCTGACTGGCCTCAGTGAAAGTCAGGTTTTACTACAGCTGCTCAACACTGTGACTCAGCTGTGCAACTATAAAAGTACAAACCCACTGACTTGCATTGTGCTGTTTATACGATGCTTTGTTTTCATTGATTCTCTCCCACACAGACTTTACTGTGTGCGTGTATTCTGTGTGTGTGTGTGTGTGTGTGTGTGTGTGTGTGTGTGTGTGTGTCCATGCATGTGTATGTTTGTTACTTGTTCACTTGCTCCTCTGAGCCCTCTGGCTCTCTTGGCTGTATTGTCTTACAACATTTATTGATGTTTATTTTAGAAAAAAGCGATTGACCCAAAAAGTGACCCTCTGTCTTTCTAACTCTACCTGCTTGTGGTATTTTGTATTTCCATCTCCAAGGATTTCTTTAAGACTTGAGGCCAAGGCAGGTACAGTGGTGGTATAGAATTTCAGGGCTTGTTCCTTTTTTCATTTCAAATGAAGCTCACTGTAGCTCATTATGAGGTTGCTAACAGGAGGTGAGATGGAATCAATACAGTCCTTTCATGATGAAGTGCCTCTTTTCAGCAGATATTTTTCTGGCCATTTTTGCTCAAAGGACAGAAGCCCTGGGTTTATTGTTCTCTTGATATAATATTAAATAATTTAATCAACCGCCCTGTCATTTTGTCTCTCAGAAACATGATCAGTTAGAAGATGAAATGAAAGGCTCCTCTGTGTAGCTAACAAATCATACAACATTTAAAGCTTATTTAATGTCTCATTGAGTTTTTCTTTAAAATCACATGCACTTGCATACAAGTATCGCTTGTAGCACTTGTTTAAATCAAAGATGTACTGCATCTGACACATGGTTTGCGAACTCATGAGGTATCACATCATTATCCTTTATTTTTGGAGGATGAGAAGATTGGGGCTCCCTGCTGTGATCTGACAGCTGACGAAATCTAGATGCAACTTTACATGGAAATCACAGGCGGCACGCAGATGCTTCGTCGGAAGAAAGCTATTGCATGGAAATATTTGTGAGGAAAAGCTAAATTGGGAATTATGTAAGGAACACTATTCTCTCTTTCAAATGGGATTATTATGTCTATAATTTAGCGAGGGACAGGGCGAAAGACTAAAAAGAGCAAAAAAATTTAACTGGAACCAAGTCCTGGTCCTAGTCACTCTATTCCCAAGGAATTTCTAATGCTACTTTGATGTTGTAAACAACTTGGTCAGTAATGAGGAACGCTTTCATTGGAGCAGCGCTGCTTTTAATCAGGGCTGTGTGGCCATACTGGCCGTTTCCCTGCGTGATTCTGCTTAAACTGAATGCGTTTTATTGTATTTTGGCTTGATTACAGTGTAATTTATATAATTTTTTTGCATGAAAATAAAATGTAGTTAATTTCAACTTCATTTTATTGCTGAGTTGACTCTTTAGAGAAAATATTTTTTCCTTGTCAGGCTGGGAAATGTGTCTGTTTTGGCTTGAAGAAGTACCGTTCTGTCCATGCAAGGTGCTATTGTGTTTGAGTTGCTTTCTCAGCTCGCAAAAGAGGCACGGAAATAATAGAAGATTTGGCCATCTGATAGTCCCAGCTGTGATGAAGGTCATTTTCCACAACTAGCAGAGGCCATGGTTTCCTGAAAGACATCATAAGATCACAATGACATACAGGTGTTTCATATCTGAGGCTGTGATTTTGGCCCATTTCTGAGGGTTTACTGCTTTTTAGCTTTCTTTCTTTGTTATTGCTTTTTCTTCTGTTACCATCAGCAGCATCATCACCGTCTCCCCGAGGCACAGCTGGTGTAGCGGTGTGGTAACGGTTTTCAGCACACAAACTGGGTCACTGTCCAATGACATGTGGCTCAATCGGCCTGCCAATACTGAAAACATGCATGCGCACACACACACATACATACACACACACACACACACACACACACACACACACACACACAGCTGCATACACATGGTATACTAAGGGACAAGTGTCTCTGCCCTGTTGAACACTGGTACACAAGGGGGTTTCCAGATAGAGCAGCCAACACATGCACGCACGGACACGCACACACACACACACACACACACACACACACACACACACACATAATGGCACTGAATGGTTAGTTTGGCAGTTAACAGAGATGTGGGGACAGACACTGTGTCTCCTTATGCAGTAACTGTTGTTTTCTTGGCTAGTTTGGTATATCCTGGCGCTCTCTTGGACCAGTCTTAAAGTTTAGCAGTGGGAGATTCAGAAAGGCGGGAAACGCCACCTGTACAGTTGTAGGGGTTCATTTTCCTCAAAGTTTGATAAATATCTTTACAGTAAATGCAATATGTGCCAAAAAAATTCAAACTGATATTGATATTTGGGTATTAAGATTTCCTGAAGATATATGATTTTGATTCTGATACTTTGGAAACAATATCCCTCAAAAGATGGAGATACTTGAACAAAGATGCACCAGCATACACAACCACTGTAAGCAATGTGGGGTTTTTCAGCAGCAAATTGTGTTGCAAACATCATGCTTGGGCAGTTACCTTGAATATATTGGTTGTCATTGTAGCAACTACACACAATTGTAGCATTGGTGCCTGCTTATTGGAAGTAGACATGTAGTCATGGTGTGTACTTTGTGGCAAGTAGCCACCTGTAAGCTGGATGATTCCTATTTCTGCCAGTGACATCATGTGCACGGGGTGACCTCAGTGAACAGAGTGGGAGACATATGTCATGATGTTACCGCAGGGTCGGTGCACAACATCAAAAGAACCCAAAATAAGCATCTGTGGACCTCCCTCCATTTTCTCTCAATCTGGATCCTCTGTCTCTTGTCTTTCTCGACTTTAGTCTGAACATCTCCCCCTTCTATCGTTTTCTTCTTTTCCTCCAGGGGGAAAGAGAGATTTAAACTTTAAACAAAAGACACAAGTGAGAAAACTTTGCAAAAACATTTGAAGTGTTTTTCCCTGTTCTCTGTTCTGAGAAATGTCATCCACACCCAAGGGTTTCAAAAGAAGCAGAAAGTAGCTGACTAAAGCCAGACAATGCCCATGGCTCCCTGTAGCTTCTCCAAATCCATGTATTGTTGCTGTGGTTATTTGTGTTGCCTCTTTCTTTGGGTGCCTCCAGGGTTTTGGTTTAACTTCACTCAGTGCTGAGGTCTTGTCAGAAAATGAGGGCAGGGCTGCCGTTTTGGCCTCAGGTCGACTCACAAAAGTTTATTTTTAGTTTGAAAACGATCTGAACTCACTGTTAATGACAAGCTTGTCAGGTTTATATATATATATATATATATATGTGATATTTGCTTTCTTTTTCTGACTTTGTGGTAGCATCTACAGGGTATTTTACCACATCTGTTCAGAAATGGTGTGTTACAGGAGGATGGATGCTGCCAAGAACACTGCAGAAGAAGAAACGGTACCTGATCAACAGGCAGCGTGACCAAGGACACAAAACTGCATGTTATCCTTGCTTGATACCAGATCTTGATATATTGGCTTTGACTATCTTATTTCTTTTAACTTTCAAAAAAGTAATTGCAGGCGGAAGCAACAATTTCAATAGTTTGAGAGCAGATGTTGTGCCACTGCTCATTAATCCTCATCTAAGAAACACCTGTCTTGCAGGATTTCAGGGAAAAGAGAAGCTCTCAATTTGTCAGAATAGTTTCCTCCTGCTGTGCTTTAGTTCAAGTCTTTTCAGCTCTAGTCCCGTCACTTTTAGTCTCCAGAGCTGAGTGTAGGTGTGTCCAATGAATTATTAACAGAGCAGAGTTAAGATAACAAAATGCTTCAGAGTGTCAGACAGACTGGTGCCATCAGTATTATGCAGACTTTAGAGTAACATCATTGTCGGAGGTCCTAAATTATATTTTATAGTGTCTGGTCATTGAAATTACAAAAAAAAAACCCACATTCTTTTTAATGTAGTCTATTGAGTACTTGATCTTGATCCTACTCTGTTTAATCACACCAAAGCACCTGCACATTACAGCGATCTAATGTCAGAGGGGAGGAGGGTATGATCATGGATCACCCAAATCATCATCCATCAGTGGATTGGAATAAGTACTTCCTTAAGGTTCAAGGAACTTCATCGTCATGGTTACAGTAATAAACACAGAGTTAATGATGTGGAACATTCATGGAAAAAAGAAACAATGTTGATTAATGGTTTCACAGGGGAAATGAAAAGCAGATTCTTGGCTGTTTAATCAAGCTACCCATCCACCCAAACCTCCTCCTAATGCTTGGAAGCTGCACGCACAGACGACCTTTCTGCTGCCCTCTTTATGGGTGGTGTTTCATATTCATTATGTTGGGGGCAATTTCTATATTCAAATTACATTTACAGTAAAAACTGTTTTATGGTAGTCAGAGTTACTACCCATTCAACAATTGAAGTTCCAACAACATCTGGTCAACAGGAAGGGTAATGAAAAACAAAGTAACCACTGAAAAGACTGAAATGCAAAAGGCTTTGAAGTGTTGCTTCAGGTTAAGGTTCCCGTGTTTACCTCCAGTCAATACTATAAACAAGACGCCCTAATCTGTGGAAACACAAACGATCGCATTCAGGTTTTGTGGACCAAGTGTTGCAACCAATTTGCCTGCAGAAAATCAATCAGTGCAGATTTACTGTTTCCCCCTTGTTGTATATGGAGAATTGGTTACTGCATGTGCGTGCGCGAACACACACACACACACACACACACACACACACACACACACACACAGATACACAGATGTCTCAGAGGTCTGCTTAAGTGGACATTTAATCATCAAGGACCTTTTCTTGCTGGCTGCTCCATTGAGTGGGCAAGACACACAGATATGCACACACACACACACACACACTATTGCGTGGCAGTGCATTGATTCTCAGTGTTGTTCTTGTGCTGTTGGTTAAACAAGACAGTAATAATGGAGCAACATTGTTTAGTCTGATTATTGAACTGTGACTGGGCGACATTGATGTCTTCTGCTTTGGGAATGCATTTGTGTCTGTGTGGATATACAGGATTGTGACTCTGGGAACAATTGTTGTTGTGGTGTACGTTTTCTTTGTGTGTTTGTAGCTAGCCTTGAGTAACAAAAGGAAGAACTATTGTGGGCAGGAAAGATTTTTGTTGTTGTTTGTTTTTTTTCTTTTCTTTTTCTTGGTAGTTCAGAAGGTGAAGCCCAGTCAAGGCTACAGAAAACATAGGCAGGGGAGAGAGTGCAGAAGAGTCTGGAAGAAAGAGTTTGTGAAGAGTAAATACTGAAAAAGTGCAAAACATAGTGAGAAAGACAAAAGTCAAGCCTGAATGAGAATGAGGGCATGAATACTAAAAGAAGAGGAGAAGAGAAGAGCAGAGGCAAAGCAACAAATATGGAGGGAAGAGAGGAAGCTACATGTTATATTTTTAGGCCTCTGTCAACTTTAGCACCACTTGTCAAATTTCATATCTGCATTACTTACGCAATCAGCATCACTCATATATCTGAAAATATAGCTGCTTTATATCCTGGAGCTTCAACCTGAGTCGGCGCAATGTGTTGCACATCAGGGTAGTTTTGGCACCAACTACTTTTTCAGAAACTATTTTGAACTCACTCAAATTTATCAATCCTCGTTTTTTTTTTTCCCCCACCAACACAGGGGCTAATCTGTTTTAAGATCATAGTAAAAGTTGCTATCATAACTTCAACTTGGAGTTTTTCCTGCACAAATTATATTTTTTTATGGCTTGCTGCAGGAAGCTGTTAGTCCATTTCCGTTGGCTCATTAACTGCACTTGGCTTTTTCGGTTTTCCAATGGCAAGCGGTTTATAGTACCAGCTACTTTTTGCATATCACTGCCTTGTTTTCACGGGAGCTGATGCCAAATGGTGATGTGAAACACTGCAGGCGATGGACTGGTCAGAGCGAATGATTTTTACTGCCTCATCAATGTGTGAGGCAGTATATCCTGAACAAATCTGCCATTTTCACACGGACAAGTGACTGCTCTCTATAGCCTCCGACATTTCTTTTATTGTCCTATACTTTTAGTACAGCAGCCCATACACTGTTAATTTGATGAGGTGCAGATGATTCTCCTTTTAGGTATTCCTTTGGTATCTGTACATTATTCACGTGTGTGTCATGCTAAAGATGCTGTCAAAATAGATCTGTGCATTCTCACCCAGTTAAAGAAGCTGCATTGAGGGGGTACAATCTGTCATAGAAAAAGAAGCTGGTACCAAAAGCATGTGGAGTTGAGATGAGTTTGTACCATGTGATGGAAAAACTGTACATCTATATGCTGAAGGAGGGGTTGGGCAACAGTTCATTTGAAGCCTTCAAGTCTAACTGAATGAAACTTATATTTCAGTGCTGTCATGCTATTAACTTTTAGAGTGCTATCATGTAGACTTCAAAAGAATTCTTGGAGCTCTGTGCGTTTCCATTCATCACAAGCTGTTTTGATATAGCACAAGGTTGTGCCGTCTAAAAATTTCCATGCCTAATGCCCGACAAGCATCCATGAATAATTCATGATAGTTTAATATTGAAAGTGGTCATTTGTTTCCATGCCAAAGCTCTGTGAAAGGAGAATTACAGAATTCTTTGGCACCCAATAATGAATCATCAAGATGTTGAATTGACACTGAGAGCATCTATTATTGGGTATGTTTTATTCTAATGAACAGACTCCAAGCACCTCAGACATTTCAGCGTTCTCCACAGCTCTGACTCAGAAGTTGCACCGCGTCTGGGAGACTCACAGAAGGAGATGCTTGGTCTGCATTTTCTGCTCTATCATTAAAGCTTTTTACCATTTTGTCCCTTTGCGTACATGCTCACGTGTGCATATGCATTTTGGACAGCCATGTGCATTAATACACACACACACACACACACACCAACCCAGGTATACAGAAACATGAAGACATGCAGTAAAGACCGAATGATTACATTGATTTCACTTCTCATCAATTTTGAATTGAGTATATGGAGTCAGATGGTTGTCTGTTAAATTGTGAAACAAACTGGAGCTAGAGTTGACTCTTCAGACCATTTCATGGCTGGAAGCTGTGGCTGGTTCAGGCTGTTTGGGATGCTGCTCCAGTCTCTTTCTTTCTCACTTGCTCATTCGCTGTCTTGTTTTCACTTTCTTTCTTTATTTCCACCGTTTCAGCATTTTTTTTTTCTTCTCTTCTCCAGCTGCAAAGGGCAGAGGCAGTGTCCCCAGGGGGTGTTGGGCGTGTTTGTGTGTGTGCGTGCATGTCTATGTCTGCATGATACAACAAAAGTTCAAGAGATTGTGAATATGCAAGTGTCTGACATAGAGAGATAGTGAGACACAGTGATTGCACGGGAAAGGGATTGCGTGTGTGTGTTTGTGTGTGTACTGCTGTTTCTTGCACTCTCTAATTGGGACACTGGTTCTGTCTGTGCTGTGCACAAACCATTTTGATGTAAGTCCCACATGAGCATCGCTGTAAATCTTGATAATAGTATTAAGCTTGTTGAGCTGGTCTGGGACTTTGGCCTACAGTCTGTGCATGTGGAGAGCCACACACACATATATGAGCAGGGTGTGGTGTGCACAGTGTTTATTAATTTGGAAAACCCCAATAAGTGCGTATGCACTGTAGCCCAAAGTCAGACCATTACTGTAACACAGACAGTCCTCTGTGGCACTTAAGGCAGCTTACTACCTGCTATAAATGTATTTCAGAGAAGTGTGTGTGTGTGTGTGTGTGTGTGTGTGTATATATATATATATATATATATGCACGCACGCATACAAAGCACTTACAGGAATGCAAAATGTGCTACACATTAAGCTCAGTTCAAAGATAAGGGCCTTATGCTAAATCAAAGTGCTGAGTTTGTAATACATCAGCATATTGCAGACATATTTGGGCTGGGAGAAGGTGCTCCAGCAGCAGCTAATTAAAATGCACCGCAATTGATGTGATGGTCAGATTTGGGGTGAAATAGATCTATGTGCTACAAAGCTGGTTAAACATGCTCCTCACAGTCTCACAGCAGTAGATATTGTGCCGTCAGCATATGCAGCGGGCGATGATGGGAAATTACAGCATGTCTTGATTGGTTCGAGCGGCTCGGTGAAAGTGCCGAAATTGTTACACTACCTCAGCAGGTTTCAGACACATTGTGGCTAGCGGGAGTTAATGTTATTCGATGGCTCTGCTTTGCAACACAACTTGGTGGTTTTGTGCTTTTTGAGACAGTTGGTCCACAATAATGTACTTTTTGTTGACTTCTGTCGGAGCTTCTTTTGAAATAAGGTGGAGTTTGACTGCATTGAAAAGGAGACAAAATGGCACCAATCACCCCACTGACTGTGTCACTTGTGTTGTGGACAAGTTTGTGCTTTCTTTGGGACATGTCCTGTCATTACAGCCTGTAGGCAAGCTCTCTGAATAAAGCTAATTTCAAGAGATTTTAAGCCAAATCGTATGAAGGCACTAGGAAGGGATTTGGCTGGTTCATCTCTCTGATGCTAATGTTTTCATCACATTTATTTTAAGGCAGAAAAATTACCTCACAGCCAGCTCCTTGATTTGTTCAGATTGTTTTGTTGATTAGAAACAAGCTATGGCATGAAAGGTGACTTTTTTCCGAGCTAAGGGGAATTATTTGCCAATACAAGAATATAGTTTATCCTAGTATTATGTGATACACATTTCTCTACAAGCCACATAAATAAACAAACATCGATTTGAGTGCATTTCAAATCGCATGTAGACAGTTTCTGCTGAAAATGTATGAGCAGGCTGTCCTCTTGACTCTCTGTAAATGCAAATGTTATATCAGCCAAGTGCTGTAAAAGCTAATGAGAGTAATGGGGTCTAGTGTACCCAGTGATGGGCTCGACATAAAGGGAATATGTGGGGGTTAGGCGCACTTTAATATATGGGAATAGATGCCTGCAGCTGTTCATGCTGGCTCAGGCTTAGTTTATGTCTCCATCTCTCAGAGCAGATGGAAAATATTATGATGATGGTGCTGATGATGAGGGAAAGCAGTGAGACACACAGCCTACAAGAGAACCAATAAGAGAAACACAGTGGAAAAGAAACACAGCATGGAGTCAGACGTCTCTTCTCATCCACCTCGATGTTTTTAATGGACTTTTCAAGAAGTCAATATTTCACGGAACTGTCAAGCAAAATCCGAGTTGAATGTCTAGTTGACCTGGAATAATTGACGTAAGCAGAGGCTGCAAACTTGGGCTGTGATGTAGTGTTAAATAATAAGGACAACTCCCCGGAGATTTTCAGTACGTTTTCATTATTATTTTCATTAAAGCAGTCGTTAATAATGTCCTATTAGTGTCAACAAAAGTAGTTTAAAATGTTTAAACTTAGTGCACTGACACAATATGTACTTTTAAACTCCAACTTAGTAAGTTTTATAAGCGCAAGAAAAAACAATTAAGCAGACGTGCATTTCCAAATACAGAAAAATACACACATTCACACAGCCCTCTTAGAATTCTCTCCAATCCTTCTCCTTAACAAATTGTCTGAGAGTTTAGAGTTTGTTACGGGAAACAAGGGGGAATTTAATCGCCATGACACCAGCAGGGGAATCTAATAAGGGAGACACCAGTGGGGCTTGTTTAATGATTTTCTCCTTTCGCCTTTTTCAATTAGGGTACCTTGCAGTGATCTCTGCTGAGTCTGTCTCTCCTTTTTTGTAGCCCACTTGCTCTGTCTGAGTCAATTTCTCTTTCTGTCTCCCCGTCTGCCTGCCGCTCTCTGACTCTCTCGGGCAGTTTGCCTGTCTTCTTCTCACTGAAGAAAGCTTAGTATAAATTTAGTACGCACTAGGATTTGTATGCAACTACTTGCATATTGCACGCATTAATGAACTAGTTTGTTTGTAAGTTCTCACAGTGAGGTAAGAACAATGAATCATAGGTTATGGAAATTTAATGCAGGTTCATTCATTCATTGATTCATTCATCTTCTACCGCTTATCCGTTTCCGGGTTGCGGGGGGTGCTGGAGCCAATCCCAGCTCACATTGGGTGAGTTCATTGCAGGTTTTCATATGATGTAATGATGTATTACTCTTTTTCCTCAATGATCAAGTTGTTGCTTTTACATTTTTTGCTTTGTGCTCGTATACTTTGTTTTTGCTGCAGGGGCTCAGGAGGTATGGAATTTGTGGTAATCCGAGGCAACCAGTTTCAGTTCAGATTATTTAAAGTATTTATTGATATGATGTAAAAATGTCAAAGAGCTGACATTTTTTTCTTACCATAATGTGTAATACAATATTGTCTTGTTTAAATGGATTTCACAAAATTTGTGTTAAAAAAATATAGTGTTTTAAAACCGGTATCGAAATCAAGGTACCCATATCGATATTGATTTTACTGCAAGGGGCAGTGGGGATGTCACTGGCTTGTCTGATGGGGTGGGGTTAGGGATGCGTGGTGGATAGAGGGGCGCTGAGGGGCGGGGGGCCCTCATGTCCCGCTCCTACATGTGCTGGCTTTGGCGGTTCAGTGTTGCTGGCCGTTACCTAACTGGATCTCTGGGGGCTGCGGTGTGCTGTGTGGCTGTGGTGGCTCTCTGGATTTGGCGCCTCTTGTGCTCCTGCATGCAGGTTGGTGGGGCCCAGGAGCCGGGGCCCCTGACCCAACTCTGGCCCTGGTGACGGTCTCACTCATATTTAGGGAATGCCCACATGCATGTGTGGTTTCTCTTGCCGGCTCATGTTGGGTCACATCATGAAGAATTGATGAATCCTGCCAAAAATGGGCTGAGCTGCATTATCACTCTTTGACTCGACTCCTCTGTTGGGACACCTTCACCTACCTGGACTCCAATCTCTCCAAAGATCCACACAGAAATCCTCTGGACTCTTTTAATCCTGAGTGAGGTGACAGGAAAAGCACAGGATCCTTCAATCCACCAGTTCCTGCCAGCACCACCTGCTCCCCTTCTCCTGTCCATCCTTCCACACCTTCTCTGTCCTTTATTCCCCCCTTATATTCACTGAGGTGCAGCACTGCCCGCCCTGCTACACAAAGGTCATTCCACTCAATAAAGATCAGCAAACTAGCTTCCAGGGTGGGCATATTCACCTCATGTCCTGAAAGTGTGCCATACTTCCATGTCTGGGCTGTCTGAGATGTTTACGTCTTCATTCCATTTCTTCCCGGTGACGGGACATTCCGTTTCCCCCGGTGACAGGACATTCCGTTTCACCCAGTGACAGGGCAGGGAATCATCAGGCTTCAAGGAAATGAGCCACAGGACTGGATGTGCAGAGAGGAGACATGGGCACATCAGGGGAGACTTCCAGTGCGTGTCTGTGTGCAATAACGCATCTTATGTGTGAAATATCGGACTGTGACTTGTTTGGCTGTTTCAAATTGCGGCTGCCAACAAGGTCCTCGGAATTTATGTGATAGTTGCATATTCTATAAAGGCGGAAAAAAGTTCGGTGGCAATATAAAAACAAACCAAAAAAATCAGAGGGCAAGAAATGAATATCCCAAGTGTGTGTTTGTGTGTTCTGTGTGATAAAAGGGGAGTAAAGGGTGATGGGGAAAGACAGCTCAAGGAAACAACGAGTAGAAGGGCAGTGAAGGGTGAAGGAGGATGCACTCCACAGAGGAGGGCAGCGCTGCATGAATGTGTACTGCCCTAAATCTAAAAGCATTTCACTAATTTATTCACTTTACCTGCTGCTGTAGTCTCGCTGTTTTGACCTAAGTCAGTCAATTGGCAGTGAAGAAGCTGAACACAGCAGCTTCACCAGCCGATCCATGGCTTAAAGTGGACAGATGAGACCGCAGAGATTGGGAGAAGCAGGTGGGAACATGGTAACATGATTCAAATTGTTGGTCTAAAATAATTGCTGGAAGAGGTGACAATTAGTGAGTGAGCTGTGGAGTTGCAGACAGTTATATGCTGTTACCAGGCTGCCAGTGAGAGAGTGGCTGTAAATCAGAAACTAGATCTGTGGAACTCAGTGCACAAACACACACACACACACAGGGACACACACACACACACACACACAGGGACACACACACACACACACACACAGGGACACACACAGAGAGACACACACACACGCAGACACACAGGGACACACACAGAGACACAGAGACACACACACACACACACAGAGACACATACAGGGACACACACACACACACACACACACACACAGGGACACAGGGACAAACAAATAGAGACACACACAGAGACACACACACACACACACACACACGCAGACACACAGGGACACAGACACACACAGGGACACACACAGAGAGACACAGAGACACACAGGGACACACACGCGCGCACACACACACACACACACACACACACACACACACACACACACACACACACACACACACAGGGACACAGGGATACACACACACACACACACACACACACAGGGACATACAAATAGAGACACACACAGGGACATACACACAGGTCATTCCCATCTTCCTACACTTAACACCCATTCCTGAACGTCCAGTGTAGCTCTAATGTTATTAGTTACTGTATGTTGATTTCCACAGATAGACACTGTCTGTGGAAGCCATTTCAGCCATGGCTGTAAAATTCTTTTAAACTCATTTCAAAAGTTTTAAAATCTGATCTCCCAAATATAAAGTCATGAGGCCCCCCCGACACACACACACAGAAAACCCAAAAAAACCACGAGATCTATATGAAACAAATGCTGGTTTGATTTGAGAGAGACAGAAAGTCAAATGACTCACAGCCAGACAGAAAGTCGGACAGGAAAAAGAAAATGAGAAAGTGCTCATTGTTTTCTACGCTTTCATTCGAAGAGGAAGACATCATAAAACTTGAAACCATTAGCAGCCATTAGGCTGGTGTCACTCAGCAGCAGTATAACAACCCAGCAGTTAGCTGCCAAATGGCCGACACAACTGAGGATGCTCGAATTGAAGAAATTAATTTTTTTCTGCTTTGTGCCACGTGACTGAAGTAGCTCAACATTACCTGATATAATTTTTTCCTTTAGAAATTTTTTCTTAACTTTTTCCACAAGAAGATACATTTTTGAATACCGAAAAACCAGCTCAATGTAATTTTGCATCTCCTCTCGCCGTGTTCCCTCTGGTACAAGAAACAACAAGTCAGTGAGCTCATCAGAAGACCAGTTCTGAGGCTCCCTTCTGATTGGCTGATTCATAGAAACCACATCCTGAATGGTTGGATGGTGGGTCTGGGCCAGCTGAGCTTGAAGCGTGACTGAGAGCAGTAACCTCTTTGTTTTGAAGTTATGGGAGTGTTGACAGCTCATTTTAAGACACGCTTTCTGACTATGGGCTGTATGCATTTCTCCGTGGTATTGATATACCGCAAACGCCTGGTTTGTAATTAAATAGGACATGGAAATCTCTCTTTACAGTCTTTTATGTATAGATCCAAAACAATATAGCACCTTTATAGTAATGTGCTAACGCCCTCTGTAAAACATGCTCTACTATTTCCCTGATCTTTCTCACAGAAAAGGGCACACTGTCCAAGCTTGGAAAATATCTAAATGAATGGGACCTTTCTACCACATACCACACACACACACACACACACACACACACACACACTCGGCCTCACGCACTCCACTTGAGATACACCAGGATTCTGTTGTGTTTTACCAAAAATGGCTAATTTGTTTCCTGGGCATATGTCATATATTCAGCAGTGGGGAGAAAGGCATCAGCTTACAGTAGACACAATCACAGATGCTTGAACATGCATACACACACACACATACACACACTTACTGTCAGTCCCCTAGGTTAGAATTACTAGGTTTGGAAATAGATTCCCTATGTGTTCCCATGTTCCTAGTATTTAGTTTTAAATACAGTCTGTAGTTGTAATTTATTTTCCACATAGAACAAAAGGTTCTATTCATTTGTGCGCTGAAATTGGTTCTCAGGAGAAAATGACACCTCATCGGAGAGAGGAATAATTTTGGCAGTATTAATCAATCTGGCGTCTCCCTTTCTGGCTTACGTTCTCCACGGCTCCCCAAAAAGTAAAACAGTTCGGTAAAACAATTAATCTGCCGTGTCTTTCCTTCACTCCATCTTTGTCTCTCTTTTTTCACCATTTTTTCCCCGTCCATCTTCCCCCCCTTGCTTCCTTCAATGAAAAGGAAACAGTTTAGAGAGCAGTTAGTCAATCGGTCCACTCCGTCCCACAGAGGGAGTTCAGAATAACGAGCATTGCCGGTGGATAATGGCTGTGATTTAGCTCCCCAGTCAAAAGGTTACACTACTCCTGCTTCAGAATGAATGGATGTAATAAGATACCCCTCGGATAAGTAAGTTACACATGAACTGCAGTGCTGCTGAACCCCCAAAAGCCTGATTTTTAACAGCTATTTTCAGTTTTAAAAGGGGAGGCTAAGTTTTTTTTCTGGTAAGGAATATGTTTTATTGAAAGAAATGCAGTTATTGAGAGAGAGAGCGCGAACAAGGTGCAGATAGAGGGTGATGGATGCAGAAATTAAAAAGGAATCAGAAGTGCTATTCCCATTATCTTGACACACGAAGAAGGATATAGGGAACCATTGGCCTGATGAAATGGCTGTCCTGGGAAGCATAGAGGAGGTCAAGGGAGGGAAATGGGTTGATTTCTATCTCACAGCTGCTGTTAAAAATTCTGCACATGAAGCCAGTTCCTTCAGTCAGTCAGTGAGTGAGGCAGTCAGTAAATCTAACAGTTGGATGTTGTGAGAAATGTCTCATACTAGACACCCATCCGCTCATGCGATAATGCGAACACACGCACGTATCCATGGACACACATTTCACTCCAAGTCAATAAAGTTACAACGAGCAGCAGTAATCAAAAATGTATTCTATACAACGTTAGAGCTCATAGCTTCATTTTACAAGTATTTGCAAGTGTTTTTTGTTGATATTGTTTTGATTACTTGCCAGTTTGTGTGCCTGCATGCGCATGTGTGGAAGTACACGTTGCGTGTTTCATTCCCTGTGTGTGTGTGTGCTGTTGACATGCGGTAGTGATTTCATATATATTTCTAATGCTTGCGTGCTGGACTTGTCTATTTGAAACACATGGTTTCCTTGTTCCTCTGTTGGCTACTGTGTAAGCTGAGAGGGTGGTATACACCCACCCACACATACACACACACAAACACTGAGGCAGGGTGGTAACTTGCTACTGACTCAACACAAATTGATGCCAGATTGTACGTGTTACAAGCCAACTTTTCACATTCTGTTTTTTTTTTTTTTCCCCCTCTTGGGTGGCTTTGTGCCATGTAAAAATCGTTCTCTCTAGATCAGGTTTTATCTCTGATGTTCAAGAAAAATAAAAGAATAAATGACATCAGAGAAAAAGGTCAGTCAATAATCTGATCCAACATAAACATTTTAGCAGGAAGCCACAGTTAAGAGATCAATAGGTTCAACTGATTTGTAGATCGTGATCTTTACACTAGGACTCTTCTGTCTTTCACTAAATCAAGAGAACAAAGAAAATGTGAGCATTTAGCAATTTAAGGGCCCTGTACAAGGAAGTGGCACTGTGTTTCCACCTCGAAATTGGTGACATTATTGCTCTTTGTGTTGCTAATTGATAAACTACAATTTGCAAGTAAATTTACAAAATGCTAGCCAGCCAGGATATGCAAGTGCTAGTCGATTTTTTTTTTTATTTTTTTATTTTATTTTATTTTTTTTATTTCTCTTCACGTTCTCTGCATTTTAGGTCAACAGCATCTCTGTCAGCGTCACCCGGTACAAAAGTTTTCAGTGTTTTATTGTATATAAACAAAAGGTTATCACATTCTGGCATTGGAGCAATTTTTTTAATACTACTATCAATTTCACTTTTGAGGTCGACCGCAAACTTTTCACATCTGGCATCAGTGGACACATTTCCTTATAAAAAAAGACTCAGGTTTTGTAAAGTGGACTTGGTTTCCATGTTTCATTGCCTGAATATGAATAGTCAGCTGTTTTTGGGAGATTTGGTTGTTGATAGGAGAATAAAGTAGCATGTGACACTTCAGCAGAGTTGAACTTACTGTTTCATTCACTGTCACTCTCTTCCTGCTTGGTCCTGTCTCGTATTTCGCCATCATTCTCCTCACACACCATCATCTTTTTGCAAATCTGCCTTCCATCTCAGTTTATGTGTGTGCTTGCTTGTATCGGTAGATAACCATTTGCCCTGTCTGCACTGTCACTGTCAATATCACTACAGGACATTTCCTTTTTTATGTCTGTGTGTGAGCCAGATGGACAAAGAGCAGAATGACTATTCAAGTGAGCTGACATCATTGAAATAATTACTGAGTCTTTCGCTCTTTCTCTTGTCGTCATTTTCCCCATTTCTTTCTGCTAATCTCTCCTCCCTTTTTTCTCCATGTCTGCGCCTCCACTGTGACTTGAAAATAGCCTTCTTGCTCCTTTTGTTACTTTCCCTGAATAATATATACAATTTTTGTGAGTGGCAAAGGCACAAAGCTCAGACATAATCCAGATATGCAGTCCAGGTGTGTGTATGTAGCAGTGGTAGCTGGGAAAAGGCAATTAAAATAGCATTCCTTACTATAAAACAAACACACACCCTCCCCACACTGCGAGCCACAGTCCTAAATATGGATTTCTGTTCACGTTGTCTGTAAAAGTTTGACTCCAATCTGAACTGGTCCTGGCCCTGATGTGACCCACATGGACACAAGTAAAAAGTTTTACATAAATACTGAACTTAAGTACAGTTTTTAGGTTTGCCCCAAATTATGTAAACTTGTGTTACGTAGTTACAGTTTTTTACTTGAGTGATTTATTTTTTGGAAACTTTGTAATTTTGACTCCACTTCATTTCTATGAAGTGCTCATTACATTTGCGTTTGAATTTCATAACTCCGTTCATGCGCATCTCTTGTGTTCAAGTGGTGTTGCCGTAGCTGTCCCTTGAGCATGCACCGCTCAGTTTGGGCGGTGACCTCCCAGGTAACATTCAAGCTGGAGAGGAAATGTGATCCACTGCAGCTGTTCACCGCAAGTCATGGCTTCAGCAGGCAATGGAGACGAAGCCACTCCTGCATTCTCTGATCATCCGTGGCCATACCTGAACTCCATGTTTGAACTCACAGGATTAAAAAATTATTATCATTTTACATTTTTTCAGTTTTCATTTTAAAGCTGAACACTGCCCTGCCTGCCTCTGCTGCCAGTTAAAGGCTTTTTAGGGCAGCTAGGTGCAGCTTCACTCCAAGACGGGGAAGAATTACTTGACAGAAGTTTGAAAATCAGCTTCTGCTAAAGTTGAACAAGAACTTCTTCCAGTTTGAGCAGTAGATTAGGAGAAGGAGGGAGAGAGGGAAAGGAGTGGAGAGGAGTGGGAGCGTTTGTTTCTATGGAATTTTCTATGTTTCTATCGGATTTGCTTCTTATTCAAAATTTCAATACAGCTCAAATCATTTCATTCACTGCATTATGTGTCATCAGATTCTTTGAATGTACCGTTTCAGGACACCTTGCGTTGCGATGAAAAGTACTTTAAATATTTTAAATACTTTTAAAAGCAAGGATCTGTGCTCTGACTCAAGTACTGGAGCTGTGTACTTTGTCCACCACTGCACGCAGCCCTCTGTGTACAGAAATAAAAAAGAAAATGTTGGGAATAACAGACATGGAGGCCACAGATGTTAGAATTTACGGTTAAATTATATGCCATTGTGCAGTTGAAGGTCGCAAATGTGTCACCCTATATTGTATACTGATAGTCTAATATTTCACTGTCCCTCCACTGACTAACTCCGTTGCTGCTGTCTGCCATTTTTGTTTTTGTTTTGTGACTCCCATCTGCACACAATGATGACGATTGTCGGTCTAGAGTGGCGTAAAAGTCACATTGAACTCCGATACAGGTACCATGACTGTTCAGACTGAGGTTGCATTTCAAGTCAGGTCTGTATCTAATTTAGAACTTTATATGAAAGTGGTGCCCAAATTGGTTTTGAAAAGATCAGATTTCATATGATTTGTGCTGTTCAGTGTCAAACAGTCCAAGCTGGGTTACAGAGGAGGGTGGGTAAAAAGGTAACATTTGAATTAGGCTACAAAGCTCATCTGACCATGTCACTGAGGAGAAGATAGCATTTCATGTGTCAGAGATACTGATAAATATCATATATTGATTTTCTCATGAGGTGGGTGTTTCTGAAATACAGAATAATGCTTGCTTTGTTTTTCTTGCAATTGCTTTGGACCAACACCCTTTCCATGAAGAGCCGCATACAGGTGTTGCGTAGCAGCATAGATGCTGGGAGAGGAGTGTTTAGTTTGGCAGTAGCAGGTCTAAGAATGCATGTGTTGATGTGTTAATGTATCGGGCTCAGTCTCAGTTTGACATCTACCTACCTGTGCATCGGTATTTATCTATTGTTAACCAACAACCATGAATTGGTTCTCTAAACAGCAGGTGTGTGTTCAAAATCAGCATATTGGAGTTGAGTTTTTGGCATTTAGTGAATACTTTGACACACACACACACACACACACACACACACACACACACACACACACACACACACACACGAACAGACAGACAGACAGACAGACAGACAGACAGACAGAGAGTTGTTTCTGGGTACACCCACCTCATCAACTACTACTACATCTCTAACATCCAGCTGGCATCAGCAGGATGATTGACACGTGAGACTGCCAATTATAAAAGGGATGGAAATAAACTAAACATGTAGCAGCGGGATGCCCTTGTTGCTTTATGAATTAAACATTACAAAACTGGCTTATGGTTTGATTTGGATTCTGTTTCACATTTGTTTGTTGCTGCATGTTGCTGGCTTACTGACATAATTGGGAGAAAGTGTCAAGTAGATTTTTGTGCGTGCATGTGTTTACAGAACATGCCGAAGATTGACACAAGGTAAAAATCAATGCCAAAATGTCACAGTAAATCAATGTAAAAGTTTGTCTCAAAGTTCTTTATGCTTTATTAAAATTTGTGACGGAGCTCTGCTTGCCTTTTTTTTTTTTTTTTTTTCTTTTTTGGAAAGATTATAGAAGTGTTGATGGAGCAGTTGCAGTCAAACAATTACATGACTGGATTGTGCATTTTTGCATTAAGGACAGTTGTGGGTTTCTGTACTTCTAAGTGTTTTGGTAAATCAAATCAGTTGTTTTTTTTTTTCCCATGAAATTTGAATTAGCAATTGGGCAAAATTAGATTTCTTGCCGGATCATGCCATATTGCTCTTAACTCCACTAAAGGATTCGTTACTTTGGCTTATTATGCAGCTCTGAGGATGGGATGTAACTGGGGAAATCAAACCCAGATCACTGTGAACTCAGAGCTGAAGCAAGGGAAAGAATGTAATGAAGGAATGTGAGGCAGCCTGGGAGTGCTGAGCCACAAACCACAGAGTGACCAAAGGGATGGCAAAACCTCTCTCTCTGTCTCTCTCTCTCTCTCTCTCTCTCTTATTCTCTCTCTGTCTCTCTCTCTCTCTCTCTCTCTCCATAGCTCTCTCCCCCACAACCCCCTCGGTTTGCCAAAGGACTGAAAGATAGAACCCAGGACACCAACCAGGGCTCAGATGGCAGCACTTAGTTGGGATAGTTGTGCATTTGAAAGTGTAACTCTGCCCTAAAGGCCGATCCAGAGCTGAGTGCCCACACACAATGAACTTTAAACAATTTTACGAAAGTTTCTGCCTTCAGGGCGCTTTTTAAAAAGAACAACATTGCTTTCTGAGACCCACATAACCGTAGTCAACCTTTACAGGGGACAGCCACGGAAAGGCTTCAATGCACACCCCTACATATGTGCGGGGACACAAGTTTACATAATTTGGGGCAACAACAGCCCTGAGGCTGTTATTATTTACCTAGAAATGCTTTTGATAATATACAAAATTTGGTAAAGGTTAAAATCTTTTAAATGGCAAGTTTTTCCTCTATCAAGCCTCTTAGTCATTTAGTCAGTCAGTTCTCAGATTTTTAGTTTCCCATTAAGTGCATTAGCGTGACTCTGCATCAGTTTTTATCACCACAGTGAACTCGAGGCTGCGACTGTTAAAAAAAAAACCCAACTTTTTCTTTTTCTTTTTTTTTTTTTTTTTGGTTACACATCACAGAGCAAATACGCATAACTGGATAAATAATGGCCGACCAACAGCTGTCCATTCTTGATAATACTTTTCTTACTGTCACATTCATGTGAAAAATCTAATTGTTTTTTAAATTTAATTCAAGAAAAGTGTATGTTTGTGTATCTGTAGATATCTACTATATAACTATCCACTATCTGGCACATGACTGTGGGGCCAAGAGCACATTATAACTCCTAAACACTGAAAGATCACCTAGCTACAAGTCCAGCCTGGGGAATTTAATTATGATTATTAGCTGATTTGAAATTCAGTGAATAGGTTTTGACTGATCATGCCTATAAGGTAAGGGAAACAATTAACAGCAACATGTAGAGCAACTGTCTGTTGGCAGTGAAATTACATATTACAATTATGTTCTTTCAAAATCTTATCGTATCACCATTCTGCACATCCCAGATTAAGTGTGTTTCCATTATCCCTAGAAATGTGCAAGACCTAAATATCACAATTAAAAACTGGTAAAGGAAAAACTCAAATGTCGGGAAAAAAAGTTTTTAAGCTTTCATGAGGTTGTTTTTCAGATGTGTTGATATAGATGTGTCCCAAAAGTGTGATGGAAACACTTTTTTTTAGCATTTACACCTCACCGGACATGATGTAGTGGGTCACATGACCAGCTCACTGGAAATCAGTGCTCCAAAATCATGGAAATTCAAAATGCTTTCGTCCATCTTCCTCAAAGTGGAAACACCTGCAAGTCACAATTGTGCTTTGTTGAAATTTTAGAAATATCACTTTTATTTTGTGGAAAAACTGTAAAGGAAACACAACTACTGTGCCCTTCTCTCTCCTTTTCTGTCCATCTTTTATATCCTCAGTTTGCCTGTCTCCCTGCCTGATCTCCGTTTCCTCCTTCCCTTCCTCCTCTCCCCCTCTCTTAGCTCTGGTTCCAGGGGATTCTGTCTTTTTGACTTTTTTGTACTCAGAAGTGTGTCTTTCTAACATACCCAGAGAGATAGAAATAGCGTGTGAGGGGCTTATTTGTGTTTTATTAGCCTGTCATTGCCATTCTGCTCCTGGAATTTAGTGTGTCATTTGTAACAGGCAAAACTTTTGTTACTGTATCATTTCTTACTGTGTCACTGTGCTTATAATTCTTTGCTATTGTTTATTCAGTTAAAGGAAACTGTACATTTGGTCAAATATAAGTCAATGTGCTCACTTAATAGTAAACATTCTGGCTGATTCCTTAATACCTATTATTAGCAAAAGTAATATGTTAAAATTACTAGTAGCAAAGTTTAGCTTTGGAATAATGCAGTCTGTGTAGGTTTATAAAGTTGAGTTCACTACAGATTTATTAGAACATTCTCCTAATATTATTATTCACACAGCTCAACTTACATTCCTTGGCCCGGGCCTCCTCCTTCATATTGCCAGTTGTTGCTCGTGTAAAAATCACGAAAAAGCACGAAGTCAGATGTTTAAGATCAGAAAATCGTAAATAAAAAAAGGGGTCCTGTGGGTTTGATTGTGAATTCGGAGATACGCAACAGCTGGAAAAAAAATCTATTGTATTTTAGTTGATATGTGAAGAGGCAGCAAACGTTTTAAACTCGCTGTTACTTTTACTTGATTGACAGATAAATAAGTGTAATCAACTTTTAAGTCCAGCAGTTTAGGTAAGGAAGCCCATCCCAAAAAAAAAAAAAAAACACATATAGTGACGTTCATTTGTCACAGTGTGGCATTATGATAAGTTCACAGCTATATATTGTAGAGATAATTTTCTCTGAAGCACTTTGTGAATTCTGTAATTAACATGCACTGTTTTTGTGTGTTGTTTGTGTATGTGTGTGTGAAACCCCCTTGTGGTTGTGCATATGCCTCAATGTGTGGTGACTTGATTGTATGTGTGTGTGTGTGTGTGTGTGTGTGTGTGTGTGTGTGTGTGCGCGCACGCACGTCGTCCTCTGCTCTGGTAGCTGTGTCTTTGTGTGTGTGTGTGTGTGCGTGTACACGCACATCGTCCTCCGCTCTGGTAGCTGTGTCTTTGTGTGTGTGTTTTGTGTGTGACTACAAATGTCTACTTCTATACGTGCCTCAGTGTGTGTGCACCCCGAACACTTGTTTTCCGCTCTGACCTCGTAAATGTCTCTCTAGTGGACACTTCAAAAATGGAAAGAGGGAAAGAAAGAAGGTTGGAGAGAGAGGTCAAGAAAAAAAGGAGGGGGGGGGGGGGGCGGTGCAGAGTAAAAGTAGAAAAAAGGTGAGGGGTTGGACGGTTGTAACTGAGAAAAGAAAAAATAATTATGCTGAGTTTAAGTTTAAGGAGTCAAGAACTTAATGCTCTTCATTTTCCTCAATCAGTGGCTGCTTTTATTCCTACTGGAGAATTTATCATCCAAAACACAAATACTGGCACACACGAGCCTGCGCACAACAACACACAGAATATATCTATTGTACATATTCATGGCTGAAATGACTTTTCAGTCTGTGAGGTACATCAGGGGCTACTTAAGCAGCAGGCTCTCTGGGCTCTCGAGGCATACTTTGCCTTTGTTTATATATGTGTGTGTGTGTGTGTGTGTGTGTGTGTGTGTTTGTCTGGGGAAATTGCACTTTTTCTCCCACGCAAATTAAACAAAGCTCCGACAGAGAAATTAATGGATGTGCTCCCTTTTGATTTTCCCACTGGAGCTCACCTCTCAACACTTTCTCTCCCTGTGTCACTCACAGACTCTGTAAATCTCCCAAACACACACACACACACACACACGCACCCGCCGCTGCTTTCTGTGGCTAGATGTCTTTCTGTTCTTTCTGTCCATCTGCATTTCATCCTGTTTGTGAAAACTCTCGGATATGTATCTCGCCCTGGTTCTCACAAACTGGCCACTCAGGGGACAGATAATAATCTATCTTCCAATCAGCACGAGTGGCGCCTGACCAATCGCAGAGTTTGTCAGGTCACTAAATATTGTTGACATAATATTTTTCCCCCTCTGGCTTTCTACAGGATTTCAGGATATCTGTGTGAAACAACCGAGAATTTTAAAACCCTTGACATTTTCTCACATATATTGGTTACTTACTTTCTTGTTTTCCCTCGCTTTCTCTATCTCTCTCTCTCTCTCTCCCTCTCTCTCCCTCTCCCTCTCTCTTTTCTTTCCCCCTCTGTCACACATACACACAGGCACTTAAAATGGGGACAAGCATACACATGGGGATTTGGAAAGTGGTTTTGGACATTTGCTCTCCTTCCGAGCACTTAAAGGGGATTTCAACAAGAGAAAATGGAGGAGAAAAGAAATGGAGAGGGATGAAGGAAAGAAGGAGGAAGACAGGGAGGGAGGAACCAAAGGGGAGTGTGTCTCAATAGGATAATAGAAGAGTTGTTTCCTCCTCAGGCCGTTTTTAGTACTACCTAGCTCCAGTGTGTTCTTTATATATTCCGTATGAGCTGTATAATTGTGGCGTTTGTTTCATGTCATTTCCTGTTAAAACATTTTTTTTTCTCTTCTACTGCTCTTATTTGGTTACTTTATTAAGATAGATTCAAATATGCCTTTCTGTCTGTCGCTTTTTTTCTTTGCCGTGTTTATTTGCACTGAAGTATGTCCTGTTTTTTCAAAATAGTGTCTTTTATAGCGTTGGTGATAACATGCTTGAAGTGACTGAGGCATATGCCAGTAAATGAGTTTGTCTTAAGGCTATTTTCCCCTTGGTTTTCTTTGCTGCTTACTTCTCTGCGATCCACTCCAAATATTACAGCTTCACAGTCAAATGGGAATCAGGAGAAAATATCCAGTAAATGAGGGGAGGGAGGTCTGAGTGTGGGCTCGGTGTATGTTCCCTAATTTAAACTTCAAACTGCTTTTTATCAACACCTGCTGACACTTCACCAATTAAGCAAGAAAAGGAGATTCCTCCTTTTGTCTGTTTGCTTCATTTTACTAGAGAGAGGGAGGCCAACAGAAATACAAGTTTTCCCCCCATGTCTCCTCCTCACAATGTTTCTGAGGAGACTTTTATTTCACACAACTGCTCCTGTATGTTTTCTTTCTCCCTCTGTCCCCCTCTAAGGCAAAATGATGCCAACTACTTGTTCTGTGTAAGAAAAAATTCTTACATCGCCCTCTTCCCCTTTATCTCCTTTGCTCTTCCGACACACTTAACCTTATTAGATACCCTCCAGTTAGCTTGTCATTTCAAGTCAATGCCCCTGCACATACACACAGACAATACGAGTCTCCTTTTGTAGCCTCTTTTCCTTAAAGACGTATACACCACTTGCTGCCGTGGCGTCACCAGCGTTATAGTTTAGAATTGAGCCGCAGTGAAGAGAGAGTTGTGGTTCTGTACTGACTAAAACAGTGAAGACAACGAAAAGAAAAGAAAAACTGGTGTTTACATTCACATGACATTTACATTGTGGCATCCTGAATACAATATGGTAGTGACTGCATTTGAGCAGCAGATGTCTGAACGGATGGTTTAGTGTATGATGATGCAAGATAAAATGTTTTGCACAGCAGACCAACTGTATTTTTCATTAATCATTGGAAATGTGAAAGGAAATAAAATATGTCTCTTTTTCATGAATAGTTTTTCATGTGAGGCAAAAAGTTGCTTAAATCATGAGGCTGAGCTGTCTCACGTTTATTTCAATGAGCATGTCGCTAGTTTTGGAAGCAGAACTGGGCAGATTCACATCCTCAGCAAAGCTTTTGAAAATCAAATCAACTGGACATCATATCTACCTAGTGTCTATTAGATGCCCTGCGTTTCATGCATTCATTGAAATGAGATGAAAACACTTTTCACACACTAGTTCACAATTGGATATTTAAAAATGGGAGTTCATATTTTGAACTCAAATAAATGAACCAACCTACCAATTCTGCCAGGGTTCAGACAGCTGCCAGGCTGCTTCAAGTGGTTAATGCACTGATTTAAACACTGCACAGTAGGCCCACAAGAGCAACATCAGTGTAGAAGAACTGAGAAAATGTCAAAGCCACATGACTGATACATAAAATCCTGCCCTATTACTCTACTGAATGTTCAATAACATTCTATTCCTTAGAAACTTGTCTGTCAGTACTTAGAAAAGAGGCAGCTAATTTTTAACTTTTGTGCTCGAGCATTTTTGACATTGGCTGAAGTACTTTCAATGGTGCACTCATGCAGTATTTATCTGCTCAAGGGAGACATTTGTCGCTTACAATGAAGGAAGGAAAAAAATGGAGGCTCGGGGCTATGTAATGTCTGCAGGACACAAACTGATATGCTGGCTGCTATATGGCTGTATTTTTCATTTCATTCCCCTAAGTAGCTAAATGACTTCTGCATAGAGATAATTTAGTGCTGGCCTACTTCCCCACTCTATCTGTTTTATTGACAGCGACTGCATGCCTTACATGACGCGAACATCTACCGCACTGATCCATAACACGTTGGAATGAGAGCCACTGCAATAGACCAAACTGGTAGGAATGCACACAAGGCTATAAAAGTGTAGTGGGAACTTAATATGTATCACTACACTGAGGAGGGAAACGCACACAGTATCTGTCAAAACGCACACAAAATCACTGCGTCAGACAAATATCAGAATTGAGAGGGTAATGGTTTCTTGCATTAACTGACCAAGAAATGCATTGTGACCTTAGTAAAATAAACCCCTTACTACTGAGAGACACACACACACACACACACACAGTCATACATCCATGGCACCCTGTGGCATGTTGGCCCCCTCAAAGCACATTCATTTCCACAGCTACCGCCCCTCCATAAAATCTTTGTCATGTCATGGGGGAGTGCCCTTTATATATACATGCACACAGAAACGCATACACACACGCACACACACAAAACCCACACACACAAAGAGCCAGCTTTAAAATGTCTTCTTGGCGAAGGGCATACCAAATGAAAATCTCATTTTCCTGTTTTCCTGCAAAAGAAATTAAGTCATTTCGTCATTTTGCAGTCTGCCCTCAGGCTTAACTGTTACTTGACTATCAGGTAACAGAAGTAGAAATGTTGGCAGGAGTTAATGAACCGCCATTTTTGTACTAAATGCAAGGTTTTATAGAATTGTTTTGCTTATCCTGACATTTTTACAGTGTTGCATTTTAACTTCACTGGCTGGTTGCTGGTTTTTCACTTTAAGTAAATGTGTGCAGGTCTTTTTATGAGCTGAGCATTTTAAAGTTGTATGCACCAATTTGGAATGCGGGGGAATAACGGTGAAAGTTCAGTTAAGTATTCGAGAAGAATGGGCTCATTGTCCCCCATTTTTAAACACAAGGATGCTGTGCACTGTGCAACAAATAAGACTTTTGCTCTGTGAATTATTCAGTTTTGTTCCATTAAGTTCCATTAATAACTCCACCCTTTTACCAGCCTCATCAATAAAATGTGTAAATGCTGTCATAAGGTAACGTAAAGATGATGTAAGATGGGAAACAAAGGAAAATAGAAACAGGGAGGTAGAAAGCAATTTCTTTTTCATTTACCAAAACTGAATTCCTACATAGCTGTGCATCTGCAGCTGTGTGTTTGGGTGGATGTGTTTTCTATGTGGTGGGGACAAAATGCTGGTCCTCCAGCTACGTGGAACAGTCAACTAAATCCAATTTGTCTGTCGTCACTGAGTATTTGCTCACACTGAATAAGAGGCTAGATTGTTTCTCAAATATCCACAGTGTCTGTTACTTGCCAGTCAGATAGCTGACCCTGAAGGGTTAGGGTGTAGCAGGTGTACCAACACCAAAACAAAAATGGGTTTGCAAGATGAATTTCGAAAAATTTTGAAAGACATAAGCAATTTGTTACATGACACAAAAACAGGGATCTTAATTTCAGTTGGACATTAAGGTCCGAGGCAACCTTATGTGTCTTCTTACTCATTGATTCTGCGACAGGAAAGTGCACTTTAAGGTCGGAAGTGATGAAGATTACCCTAGAGTTGTTTTTCGGGTACTCCACGTTAGGTTATGCTCAAACTCAAACTATCTAAAAGAACAGGGAAATGGGGAGAATATGGCATTTACAGCAACTTGAAGACACAGTCCTGATAGAATATTTTATAGTAAAGAAATATGGTGGCTGAAGTACATTTTTTGTTCAGCTCTGCGGTACATTGGTTAAGGTGAAGGTTAAGATTGGAGAACACAGTGTTGTGGTCATGTGTTTGTTATGACTGGAAGTCGATAACAGCCATGGAACAACAGGATTTGAAAATGTCTGTGTCATGTGCATGCACATACACGTTTCTGTCAAAGCTGCATGTGAGAAATCAAGGCTCTGCAGACTGAGTGCAAGTCTTTGATACACACACATACACACAACTTTGTTCACCTTTCAATGTCTGCACTGACAGAGATATATTCACCATCTGAGCCCTGTGGATGGATGGAAATTCACCAGCTGCCTCTTTTTTATGTCTCTATAGGTGAAAAGTCTGTTTGTCTGCAATGGAGACCGACTCATATGATGTATTTGATCAATATAGACCTCCGTGTCTACGTGTCTGTGTGTTTGTGTAAGCCACTGATAGAAAAAACAACAAAAAAAACAAAAAAACAATACAACCTATTTCAGACATGACTCCTGTCTGACAAGCATGGACCAACAACTGTCAAAAAAATAACGGAATAAAAACAGTATGTTATTGTTGCTGTGGCGGATCAAATTATTCATTTTAAAAAGACCCTTTATTTTTTTATTTTTCTTTTTTTTTTGCCTACAAATGCACCCGCCAATTGGGTGATGACCAGACACCGAGATGTGGTATCATGACTGTTTGAGCCGTAGGCAGAAGCCTCTGATATGGAGTCAGAACAGTCTCATAATGAACGAACTCTCATGGGGCTTTTCACGAATGCACATGCTTTGTTTCGTAGTTGTATTCCGGACTCACAAATGTAATTTTGAGGCACACTTGTAATATAAATTCACGAAGCATACGAATTACTGAATGTGCATTTATGAAATCTGTACGTAGAATTTTGAGACTGATCTGACGTCGCAGGTCAACCAACGTCACCATTGGCTGATAAAGCTGTCAATCAAATGTATGTTTCTGATTCATCAGCAAATCATATGGCCCCTTACATTCCTCCACACTTAAACCGTTGGCGACCGTCATTGTTATGAAAACAATAAACAACACGTTTCGTAACATACGGTCACATAGTTTATGTACATTCAAACATTTAACTTTGCTAAGCAGGACGCTTCAACTGCTTCAATGACATTGCACAAGGGGATAGTCAGATAAATGTTACTGACAGGTTGAGGTTGATCAAGTATCTCCATGCGATTGGCTGAAAGCAAACACACCTGATTTGTTATGTGAATCATCTCAGATTTTCATTATACGAGTCTTTTAAATACTAATGTTAGTCCATAAAATGTATTACCAGGATAGTACAGGCTGATTGAATTAAAAATTTTTCTTGTTATCACCAGACACTCACTTCACTTCTAAACTCTTGTGCCTTCGCTTTGAAAACCTCTCGTCAAATTGCAAATGCCATCAAGCTGTGTGCAGTGACGCATTCAATCATCATGATGCCAGACTGCAAAGTCTGCCTGCTCTAATTGCCTTAAACATTCTTTTCCTCCTTTATCTCCGAGGCATTTGTGAATGTATCTTGTATCTGCTCGTGTTTCCATATTGTGTCCTTGCCTTGGCATGGCGGGTGCTTGCTTTTCATGAGTGTGAAGGGTCTTGACTGTAATTTAATTGGATCATGCTCTCTTCTGGAGATCGTTCCAGTCGCTGGAAGAAAATGATCCATGAGTGAGCAGAAATGCAGATTATCAATTTATCAATACAACACACACTCACAATGGAGGCACAGAGAACTGTGTGCGCACATAAACACGTGGGAAGTAAATAATCAGCTCTCATCAGTGCTGCTTGAGTTGAGCCCTGGCTTCTCAGCAGCTTTTGGCTTCAGCGCTTTACTGACGGAACATCACTATAAACAGTTGAGACATTTCAATATTTTCCCTTTCAGTGTTTTGTGATCTCGCCTTCTCTGTCTGTTAGCGCCATTTCTCTTCATTTCTCACTTCTTCTTTTATTATATTTCTTCATGGTCTACCAAAACCATTCTGTGCAGCAGGCTACCTTTTCTCACCCATCCATATCTCTATGGCTTTTATTTGTATTGACTGTAGAATAACTGATTCATACAGATTTCACACAAGGGATCGTATCCATAGTTCCTCCCGTCTCACATTCAATCAGCTTTTGAAAAGTTTGACCAATAGTTAGGAACTGAAAGATTTTGCTTCCATACTGGGTCTTACACACATTTTATCTCTTGTACTAAAACTTTATTTATTCCTCCCTTTCCTCACTATTAACTACTTATTAACACATTAACTACTAACTTACTATTAACCCTAACTACCGATGGAGAGTATGGAAAAGAGGTGAAGAAGTGTGTGCAGGCAGGCTGGAACAGGTGGAGAAAAGTGTCAGGTGTGATGTGTGATAGAAGAGTTTCAGCTAAAATGAAAGGAAAGGTGTACAAAACTGTGGTGAGACCAGCGATGTTGTTTGGTCTAGAGACAGTGTCACTGAGGAAAAGACAAGAGGCAGAGCTGGAGGTAGCAGAGATGAAGATGCTGAGGTTCTCTTTGGGAGTGACCAGGTTGGATAGGGCCAGGAATGAGTACATCAGAGGGACAGCACATGTTAGGGGTTTGGAGATAAAGTCAGAGAGGCCAGACTGAGATGGTTCGGACATGTCCAGAGGAGAGATAGTGAATATATTGGTAGAAGGATGCTGAGTTTTGAACTGCCAGGCAGGAGGTCTAGAGGAAGACCAAAGAGGAGGTTTATAGATGTAGTGAAAGAGGACATGAAGGTGGTTGGCGTGAGAGAAGAGGATGCAGAAGACAGGCTTAGATGGAGGCAACTGATCCGCTGTGGCGACCCCTGAAGGGAAAAGCCGAAAGGAGAAGAAGAAGAACCCTAACTCATTTGTGATCAAACGACATGAGTCAGAGCATCAGACTAAGGAACCATGTTTGTCATTCCTGCTGTAGCCATCATGTACACAATTAGTTTGTCCTTGGCTCTGTCGCCGTCTGTCTGTACCATCAGTCCAATTCTATGAGACTGCACTACAGCCTTTGAAGGATGTTAAGAACCCAGCTTCGTATTTATACTGTTCTTTATATCTCAATACACACAGTCAGGAGCTGAGCAGGACTGCCAAAGCAGCTGGTCAGACTGATGTCACACACACATTCACACATATGTGGAGATAGAAGCAGGTGAACAGATCAATGGAGAAAAATTAAGCTTGAAGAAGTCATCATGTAAAAAAAACCACCACCACCACAAACAACAAAAACAAAAAAAAACACACAAAGAAGGGGGATGAGACAGCGTGTGGGCAGACAGAGCTCCCAAAAAACTTTCCCTTTAGCTATTCTTTCTGCACATAACAACAACAATAAAAGCAAGAGACACACAGGCTTTGATGGCAGATCTGGATGTTTGTACCTGCTGTTATTTCTTAATGATTTAACGCGGTATTTGTATTCTTTAGTTTTCTTCATACAGCTGATTAAATGTCTTTGTTATAGGTGTTTTTACTGTAACTACACTTCAGTCTCTCGACAGAGTAACTGTGTGTGTTAGAGTCACAACACACAGAAGACCAGGGGGACAGTCAATTTATGGTGCCATGTTCAATTTCAGAACGCCCCAGTGAGGGTCCACGGTTGGGTTTTTTTTTTTTTTTTATAGAATCCCCTAATTTTGAACATCTCTCTGACTCTATTGTTGATTAAATTTGAATGGACTTTAATCTTTACATGCCTCCATATTAGCTGATTTGGATTGGGCACCATGTATCAAATGCATTGAACAACTTCAGCTGCTGAAACATCTCACGCGGTGAAAGTGTTCAGACAAGTTCTTTTTAGTTCAGATGTTCCACAATGGAAATAAGAGTCAGTCGTAATTATTTCGGAGCCATTTGACTGTGACAACCATTTAAAATCATCCCAAAACTTTTTCATTTACTTGAGAGACTCATTCGCCGCAGTCAAGCTGAGTTGAATGACCTCTCTCATGACCACAGTCTACCACCCTGCAGATTCATCTCAAGTCGGACAGTGTGGAAAATTCTCTGGTAGCTCAGAATTAAGTTTTCCAGGCCTGGTTCCCTCAAACCAGGGAGAGGTCTGGTCCTTGATGGAGTTCAGAGTCGAAATCCTCACATTATCCAGTCCTATTCGTTCAAGATTACATTTTTGCACAGATTTTTGCATTTTAAAACACCTATTCAATATGACAGAATATTCAATTTATTCCTACTTTTCTAACCTATGAAGAAATGCTCAGTTTATACATTTTCCCACATCATACCATTTCTACACCTTCTGAGATAAGAATGGCCCGAAAAAAGAAAAAAAAAGAAAAGTTAGTTTGATTAAGCAATCCAAAAGCTTAGTGCATATTAGTATTTTCTGTAGTTATTGTATTTCCATAAAAGTTTAAATTTTTTAACAACTGCTGCATTAATACTCTTCTCCCTGAAAACTGAATAAACATTTATTTAGACCAAGTAATTCAGTTGGAAAAGGATAAAACAACCTAGTAAGTGCACCTTAGGTTTATTTGGCAAGATTTGTTTTTGTGCAGGAAGCTTCACTAAAGAAGTTGCTTAAAGCAGAGAAGGTTCCCATAGAGGTTTATTCAGTATTTTTTCAATACCATTGATTGTTTCCTATGGCATGGTTTTTCATAGACAAACAATAAGATAGCCCAAATGACACACTAACCCGTCTCCAGTGTCCTTAAGCAATTGGAATAGATATTTGCTCCAGATTGAAACAGTCTTATTGCCTCATCATTGGTGGTTTGGAAAAACTGGCGGAAGTGTTACAGGAATGTCTGGCCTTACAGCATACTGTATACTGCCTCCTGTTCAAGAACGTACTGTACCCATGTGACGGTAAGCCAGCAACAATAGAAGCAATGCCAGGCAAAAATATCCCGGGCAGCGTTTATTCTCCAGTTTCAGTGTTTGGGACTACATGTCTGCAACAATAGGACGGAAAGAGAAATAGAAACAAAATGAGACATACGGTAGGAGAACAGACGCATGGGAATATAGATGCAGTCAGAACGATACAGCAGGAGACAGTGCAGAGGGGAACAAACGAACAAGTGAATAATACAAGAGGACAAGAAAAGAGAAGAGAGCTGTGTTGAGTTTGTTAAAAATAAATACATAAATAAATAAATAAAAATCCTACCATGCCACCTGAAAATGCAACCGATCTGTTCTTATTCCTGTTGTACAGCAGATGAAATGCCTTTTTTTTTTTAGTAGCTTGAATCTAACAACATAGTAACTCTCGCTTCATCTCTTGCTGAGATTTACATCAGCCGTAAGATCTTCACTGACAAAGATACAAGGGCTGTCTAAACTTTCATTCATACCGCTTTATTAGGGGTCGCTGGTGACTTTTGCGTTCCCTCTTTTAGCTTTTTCAAGATGGATATTTCTGCAATAAATAGTGATATCTGTCAGTTACAATTCATTCGTTCACTTTCTATATTTGCTCCTCTGTCAGGGTTGTGGGGGGTGCTGGAGTCAATCTATGGTAGGGCTGACATACAGGAACAACCAACCATTCATGCTCACATTCATGCCTTGGGGCGATTTAGAGTTATGAAGCAATTTGCAGTTCTCTCCGGAATCTAAATTCTAGGCGGAGCATTTCCAGCTAACATTTGTGAAATAATTTCCCAATAATTATTTAGTTGTCACTGCATAATCTTTAGCAATGATAGTGACATTCACTTTCAACGAGCCGCAGTCTACAAAACAATGGGAAATAACTTGAATGCTGGTTTTTTTCTGTAAATACATTACTATTGACTATTTTTTAGCTCATCAATGACTTATAAAAAATGAAACTAAATCATCCCCCAGTTCTATGTTTGCTCATTTTTTACCTTTTCTAACCTTCTTTCCTCTCCTCCCCTCCTCCTTCCTCCATCTCTCTCGACAGCAAAGAAATAATTTGCTATAAATTACTGTCTCTGTCTTTTCTTTTGTCTGGTGGTATGAGGCTTCTGCAAATTCTCCCTGAGACAAACATCAAAGATCTTCCAAACCACATTGCAATTAGAGAAGTGGGGAGAAGCTTAAAACAGAAGATCTTTGATTCCACTTTGAAGAAGAGGCTTCAGTGGAAAAATGTAGACACATAAGCTGAAAGTTGTTGGAGACTTTGAAAGTTATGACTTTTTTTTTTTTTTTTGAGGAAGAAAGATGTTAATTAAATATTATGTCTGATTACCTGAATATTTAATTTGGATGGGAATTGGGATTGCCTGATTGGTCTATTTATCACCCTCTGTTGAGGTACATGGTTTATATCTGGGTGCTCTAGTTTTCAAACTTTCAAAGAGGTTTGGTTCGAGGTTGTTGAAATTTCCTAACTGATGGGGGAGCTGGAAGCAGGAAGTGAGGTCAGGCTGTCCAAAACACATATAGAAAGGAAGCCATGGAAGAGGAAAGAGGAGAGCAGCCAGACCTGTACATAGTAAACAAAGTTACAGTCAACACAGATTGAAATGAGATGGTTCTCCTGTTAAACAAACAACCATTTCCCAGCCTCAGTCTTTTAACAAACACCCTAATTACCTTATATAAGTGACAGTGCTTCCTAATGGTCATAGTAATTATGGCGGGAGCAGAGGCAAAAGTCCGGGGACATTTTTATAGAGGCTGGACAGGTGAAGCAGACAAGCAGTGAAAGACAGATGAGTGCCACATTTAAATTCTAGCCTATCTTAGTATTGGCAGCTGAACATTGATAAAATTGATTTTTTTAATTAGTGCAGGCCGATCACTTTCTGGGAGAGGGCATGAGAGACAGCGACATTACTCCCCAGAAATCACTGCCTGTTTAAAAAAACAAACACACACACAAAGAGTTGTGTATGAATTTGTTAAAGATTCAGTGAAAGTTAGAATTGTTTCAGAGAAAAAACTGACCATCAAGTTCAATGCAGCGTTGTTCCTTTGTGAAATATACGTGTCTAAGTATGAAAGACAGAAACAATTTAAGTGTAAGAAGCATGTGCACTTGTGCGTAAAAGGGGAAGTTAAGGTTATTTCGTCAGTTCACACTAAACACATTTGCACTATATACTCGAGGGGAAGGCGCTTCTCCTGGGAAGTTTGCTGATTAGTGGGCAAATTGTGCTGTCTGTGCGAGAGAGATGCTAATAAAGCATATTTGAACTTGAACTTGAAAAGGTGAGAAAGTTCAGCATGAGTTTATTAATGCTAACTTTTGTGTGGCTCCTTTTTATATCTCTACTTCAGATGTTTTTCAAGCCTTTCTCTCACAGCATCATATTTACATACAAGCACTGCCAGTCTGAGCACTTCAGAAAATTTCATCTGCTTTTTCATGACTTTTATTCAAATTATTTGATGATACATGTGTTAATGGAAGTACCATGAATGATACTATTCCTATTTATACAATACAAAGCAGCGCGCATTAGTTACATTATGCTATTAATTACAGATGTTCTTATCCATTCATCACAACTAAAGCTGTAACTAACCCAGCAGATAAACTGCAGAGATAAGCAGTATCATGGGCATGCTGGTGCCTGCTACGACTTAATGATAGCTGCCTTGTTGATTGCTCTGCACCCAATTACAGTGCTAGGTAATTGGGGTTGATTGCTTTGAGGCCAATTATGTCCATTTGCACACCCGTGCCTTTATTATTCTGTGGTGGTGCATGAGGTGCCATTATTTTGTGTGGTCAAATACAGCCACGTCTTAAGTGATAGTATCAAGCTTGTGTTATAGGGAGACACTTTTCTTCCAATTTGGATATTTCCACTGTGACCTTTTTTTTTTTTTTCATTATTTTTACATGAACTAAAGTTTTTTTCTGTTTGTTTGTTTGTTTTTTTTGCTGGGTTTCTGCATGTTGCTTTGTGCTTTGAGAACTGTGGTCTGAGAACTGTGGTCTGAACTATCACAGCAGCCATATGAATGTGCTCATTATCTCATGTACTCATACAGTAGGTGTCATTACTGTCGATTCTAGCTGAGCTGGAGGGACGACAGTGGTCTGCAGAGTCCGGGCCGGGTGTGTGGACACTAAGGTTCTGTTCACAGCTTGCATTGAAATGAGTTGTAGCTGAACAGAATATTTTTGAACTTGAAACTGGCCGACATTCTCCCGGCATCAGGCCTACTGCCACATGTACCAGGCCAGAAGTAGGTTTGAAGTTGGTGTGTGTTTATTTTTACAAAAACACTATTGAAAAAAGTAAATAAATAAACAAATCCTTCTTTGCCAAAGCTAAGGCTGTTTTCTGAAACCGGATGAAAGAACACACTTTTTCACGTCTCTTAATGCTCCTTTCAGTATTTGCTGTCTGATCGGTGTTGCTCGGCTGTAAATGGGGTTTTGTGTGATTGCACAACAGCTGTAGAAGTTGGACTGTGACTTTGTGGGTTTATTTTGCAGAACACAATGGGGGCTCTACAATGCCATTTACTGTATGCAGTGTCATTTTACGCCATTATTCATTACATCATCCATTTTGTTAGCATTTGTAATCGCGTTGTGTAAAAGAAAATCAATCTTAGAAAGAGAGTTTCCAGTAAAGCCATTCTGTGTGTTTTCTGTTTGGTTTGTTCAGTTCATTTGTCCTTTTCTGCAATGACAAAAAGTGTAGTATTTACTGTTAATGATGGTGAGATATGATATATAAGACGTCAAATTTGCTAACAGCATGTCTCCTCGCAACACCCACATTTGCTCTCACAGCTTTTTTTTTTGCCCACAAGCTGACATTGTTAACTTCATTACCATGATGATGAAACCTGTGGCATTGCTGCAATTATAGGTAACCTATGTGACCATACATAAAGTGCAATAATTGAATGTGGTTGCCCAGCGAGGCAGTGTGTGGGATTCTTGCAGATATGATTATCTCCAGGAGTCACATAATAAACATTGACTCCAACAGAGAAACTTTTGGTCTCATACTGTAGGTTTGTTAAAAAGAAAGTCAAGTTTTTTTTGTCTGGTTTTTTTTTTTTTCTTTCCAGAGAAACAGTAAAGTAAGCAGGTTTGAGGGTAGATTGGCCTGCCATCTTTGCAGCAGGGGAAAAAAAAAAAAGTCAAATTTCCTGGTTTATGTTGATAAATCATTCGAGGATTCATATTAGAAAATTAAGTCTTGAGATATTGTCATTAAAGATGAAACATTTTGTCAAAGAGCGCAATATATAGCTGCACAAACAAAGCGCAGAGTTAAGCTGGTTGTTCAGGAGGGAAATGATTTTTAAGTGAGGGAACATTTCTTGTCATTTTTTGAGGAAGCTTGAAAGACTGAAGAACATAGTTAATGCTTTGATCTGCTCAGAGAAACTAGATGATATATTAGCAGCACAGTTTTTGACTTTTAGCAGGTAATTCAAAGCGGAAGAAACTTAAGTCTTTTTTATTTCTGCCAGAGTTTGCATTTAGTCCAAAACTTTTCCACTTTTTTGCTGAAAATAAAGTGCTCAAAACATTAAAGCTTGCACTGTTTGAAGATACCAGTTTATTGCTGCATGTTCAGTGGTGGGGAAATAGTAACTGAGATTGTTAGGGATGAAACGACATCAGAGAATTTGGCAAGAGAGAAATTTCTGCAAAGGCGGGGGAGATGCTGGAGGGAGCGAGGAGCGAAAGGGATGAAAAAGCTAGACACAAATAGCATTGCTAAAGGACTCTCAGATGTTTCCCACCGGGGTGAGGCTGATGTAATATTTAGAGGTACAATGGGCAGCGGTGTCACCTCCACTAGCTTTTAGACCTCTCTGAATAGCAGTCAAACGCCACCGACTCCCTTGGTGCAAAATGGCCGCACACAAGTGAATTGACATCCAGCAAAAGCAAAGCATAGGTTATAGACTATTTATGTGAATACGCAGCCCCTTAGTGAACTCGGTGTCGGCATGGCTCCATAGCAGCACATCCTCATCCTCAGTTACTGTCAGCTCACTGCAAATTTCAATACAATAAAGGCTCCTTTGTAGTGCTCCACAGCGTATAGATTTTTTTAAATTAAAAACTCTTATACCAGATTATTTACAATCCAGAATAGACTTTGGACCGGTTGCATATTTTTGGTGTTCAGACTTTGCTTCAGGATATTACATTTTAAAATAAAAACACAGCAACACACTGCCAGATGCCAGATCCAATCTGAGAAAGTTTATATCAATATAGGAGAAACTGTGTGGGAGATGAGCACCACAGTGCCTAAATGTCAAGGGTTCAAAGCTAACTGGACAGATACACGTGAATTCAAATAAAACCATCATGCTTTGTCAGAAATTCGTCGGCAGCCAGGAGTTAAAACCAAATTGAAAAAATGTGTTCAAATTACAATAATGGAAAGAATATGCAAATCTATTCCATTATGTGCTTGTATGGCCCTGTATCCAATTAATTCCACCCTATATTTTTTAGTTAGTGCTGATGCTTGTGCTTTGCCAGTTGCAGCTGTGGCTGTTTTCACAGCACAGAAAACCCACTCGAATCAGAGAACCATTGACTTTATCTGGCAGTTTACTTTATATATATGAAATGGCTAAAATATCACTTATGCCACAATACACTTCTTAATTCCTGTCGTTACGATATGATTCCGATGTTGATAAGAGGTGTCAGGTATGTTTTGTTAACGAGAGTGAGAAAAACAGGACTTCGTAGAGGCTGAATGCTGATGAACAGTCAAAAAAGGATCCCTGCACCTTTTAACCTTTCATGAGAAAACTAGTAATGGCAAGCACACACACTTTGCCAATGGCAAAGCAATAATCTCAAGTCTGTGGCTGCTGGTTCCAACTTGAAACTCACTTGTTCTTCTAATTTACATTAAATTGAGACTGAAATCCAGGTGAAGCAGTTCTTACTGTGTGGCTTGACCAGACTATAGTTCAGTCTGCTCTCCAGAGCAATGAGGCTCGTTGAATTATTGATTGTGGCAGTTAAAATAGAATGTGATACATATACAAACACACAAATTCTTGCACATGTATTCCAAGACAGATTACAGTACGTGAACTTTCAAGCCCCTGGCCCTGGGGAGCTTTCAGCTTTCTCTAATGTCTACAAAGTTTTCTCTCTCTCTCTCTCTCTCTGTTTGTGTGTGTGACTTCTGAGCGTGACAACAGGCCCTTTCATAAAGGTCTTGGCCCTTCATCTACCTTGGGGTTTAGACTGCATGCTGGCTGCCCCTGGAAAAACCTACATCTCTGTGTCTCTTTCCCCTTTTTTCCCTTTTTTTTCCTTCTCCTTCAGTCCGTCTTTTATTCCTCCCTTCCAATCTCTGCTCCCTTTGCTGTCAAGGCAATTAATTTCAAAAGACTTTATTGGCTTGGTCTGACCTACATCTATTTCTTTCATTGACATCTTCCTTGGTTTTTTTTTTTCCTTCCCTTTTGGCCTAGTTACCATTCATTCTTATCTTTCTTTCACTGACAAATAACCTATGCACCTTACTTTTTTCTCTTTCATTCATCCTCTGCCCTCCCTCTCTGATCCCACACATTTTGATCTCTCTAACCTTCTGGATGCTTTCTTGTCCTCCTCTCCTACTCTCGCTCTCATACATGTTGACCATCTTTAGTGATCTCTTTCACAACCACATCCATGCATGGTGCACACACGCTGGTCCCTATTAAACTGTACAGTGATATTTTTGCATTTTATTGCATTTTCAATTGATGTTTTGTAAGTTGGTGTCCTTTTTTTAGTCTCTAGTGTTGGTTGTAGTGAGAACGGATTCTTACACTTGTCTCTCTCTCTCTCTCTCTCTCTCTCTCACTCATCTCTACCTGATAATGAAAGGCATGTTCTGATGTTCTTGTTGTAATACATAATAAACAGAAATATTGGTATTAAAATCATACAGAACAGTTTAAGTACTATCTAAGTGCAGTTACAGCTCTTTAGGAGGAACACTATTTACTGTGTCCGCTCAACACACCCAAAATCCTATCTGGAGTTTCCACAGCCATTTTTAGAATTTCCTCTTCTGGCCATTTTTACACAAACAAGGTGAAAGTCTGTAAAGTAGGTTAGAGAATCATCAAATTGATGATTTTGTTATGTTCTGGAAACATTTTGTCACACATGTGCTGACTTTGAGTGAAGTCCACACTGTTAACATACACAGACCATGTTCACCTGAAAGAGCTTACTTAACCAGCATGAACAGCAGTAACAAAAAAGTTGGTAAGAAGTTCTGCTGCTAAGACACATTGCTGTTCTGTTCTCCATAGAAAATAAACACACTTAAGGAATAGTAGCTTATGTGTATTAAGGTAAAAATTTAGACTTTTTCTCAGTAGAATTTTGTGAAAACTTCTACCAATATGCAAAATTTGACAGGAAAACAAAAAACTAAATTAACGACAGAGTGAACGCAGATTTAAGGAGTCACCTTACCAATTAACAACCAGTTGCTTGAAACCTTTATGGTTTTCTAACTATGTTCAGAAAGGACGTCTTCCATTTTAAGTCTAATATCTGCTTATTTAATTCGAGTAACTGTAAACTTTTTTTTTTTTTTTTTTTTAACCACCATTCAATATATTAAATTGAATTGTTGAGAAAAAGATTCACTTTACTTTGGAACTTTGTAACTCACATGAATTCTGAGGGTAAATAAATAATGAGAAGCATAAATGAGGATAGATTTGACTAGGACAGTCCAGATGAGGATTAAATAGCATGATATTATTTTGACGCTCATTTCCTGCTCATGTGAAAATACATGCAGGCCGAACATAGTGTGAACGCAACGCCATAATCGAACCGCTTGGCGCACTCATAGAGAAAGTCAATACTTGTCACTGTGAGTCTCCACATAAAGACGAGATAGGAAGCTGACGTGACAGTTGTGAGATGGAAATGCACTTTGCCAGTCAGTTGTTGAAGCCGTGTACATTATTTAGTGTCTCTTGTTAATCTTCTCTCTCTCTTTCTCTGTCACTCAGCATCCCTCCACCTCTTTACGTTGGTCTTCCTGCTGACCTCTCTCTCTGTGTGCTTTTTTGCTCTGCTGCTCTGTCTCCCTCTCTGTTTTTTTTAGTCACCTTGGGAATCTAAGTGTCCATTAAGGCTTTCAACTTTTCTGAAGCACAGTGCTCCAGAGGTTTTTTTGGGTTTATATTATTTTCACCCCTGAGTAGCCTTATCACCTAATGTAAAAAAAATAACAACAACAAAACATCAGCAAACATGTAAACAACTTTTGCAACACTGAGTTCTGAAGTCAAAGAGCAATTTTAATGGTTTTTGTGCCTCCATCGAATGTTGTTTGACCTTTTTCCTCTTTTGGCTTCAGGAAATCTTGTCTCATGTAACTCCGAACCGATGTAACCAATGTTTTATGTATATCCCACAATAGCGTCTTGCCCCTGTGTCACGGTTATATCATTGATGAGATGAGTTATTATGCTTCAATAGCATAATGACTAATAAGGTGAGAGGTTTTTCTTGCAGTTACAAAAGAGTTTTTGAACCGCGGTTTCTGCAGGACAGTGTGGACACAACTGCACAGAAGAGATCAGGAAGCAATGCAAAGTCAAAAATATTGAATCCTGTGTATCCTGGTGTATCGTTGTGTGTGTGTGTGTGTGTGTGTGTGTGTGTGTGTGTGTGTGTGTGTGTGTGTGTGTGTGTGTGTGTGTGTGTGTGGACCTTTTCTAAAGTAGTGCCAGTGGATTGGTTTGTCATGTTGCTGACTGGGTGCTTCAGTTTTTATCCAGGGCACAACCTTTTTTTTTCCTCAGCAGCACACACATAACCACAGTCTGTCTGTGCTGGCTCCAACTGCTGTCCTGGTTTCAGAATAGCCATTTGTCAAAGTCAGTCTCTTTGTGTTGGCAAGTTACATGGAGCTTTTTTCTTTTTTTCCTCTCTTTTGGTGTCTCTGTCTTTCTGTGTGTAAATATCTGTCTCTCACATTTCTTTTCAAACCACCGTTTCCCTGGCTCCTTTGTGTTTCTGTTGGTTGACACATGTTTCGTTTGCAGAAGTGGTGACATTGTTGGGGATAATCGAGTTCTTCTTTATATAACACTTTGCATTTAGCACATGAAAATTGTTTACACATTGTGAGAACAGTTGAAGTGTTATTTGTGGACCAACAAAAGTAAAACAATTTAAATGTTCTTTATTGTGTATATTTTCTTGAGGATGGATTTTGTTGCGGTTTAATGTGGCTGAACCTCCCTTGGTCGCCTAACTGACCTCATCATAAAATGCTACTGTAATGCTCACTAATGTTTGTTATTAACTGGACATGCGTCATTAAAGGTGCATAAGACCTGAGCTCATTTCCTCTCAATCAAGATCATTTAAATGTCAGTGTGAAACACAGCCAAGCATGTGTTTGCTCAGCCCCCCCCCACCTTCCTGCAATCTGGCATTAATGTGAAAGTACAGTATTCATCTGTATCTTTGTTCTTTTACATATAATCTATACCTATATAAATGATAAATGTTGATCTACAAGTGGCCACTGAAGCATAGACAGAAGCATTTTAGTGACATAATATTAATGCAAGGTAACGGGAATCCAATTCAATGAATTAGTCAATGAAGATTTTGTTTTTGTTTGTGTGAGTATGTGTGACTGGTTTAAGGAGAACAAAGATGAGACATAAATAAAGGCACAGCTTTGCTTTTATTGATAATCGTATTACTCTGTTGGATAATGTTAATTCAGCTCTAATCACTGTTCGTGCTCCAGCAGGGAGTACAGTGCAGAATGAAGTCTCATCAGGCAAATTAGTTTTAAATGAATTTAATGAAAAGATAGAGGCGCAGCATAAATGCAGGATAAAAAAAAGAGAGGGCACCATACTGTTGCACCAGCAGCTCTTTCACTGTTATTCAGGAATTACCCCTGAGTATCGCTCTGTGTGTGTGTGTGTGTGTGTGTGTGTGTGTGTGTGTGTGTGTGTGTGTGTAGTCATCAGCCAGCTGCTCCCTGATTATACAAATAGAAGTCTGAACAGGTGGAGGATGGAAGATGATCTTACTCCACAATCTGTCTGTCACAGATATATGGACGAACTCCACCTCAGGTAGGTGTGCTCTAAGTGCACACATCAGAGAAAACACAAATCCCAATATGAGAGCACAGTCACGTGTGTGTGTGTGTATGCGTGTGTGTTTCTCAGCCTAGTTGCATATCATTTGATTATATTGGCAGCACAGATTTCACAGTAGAACCTGAAGTGTAGATGTACATATATATTTTTTCGCTTGTTTTGCAGACACTTTGCTGTGTAGGCTCCCTTGTGTGCATTTGTGCGTTCTTGTGGTTGTCTATGTATGTGCACAAGCAACCCACTGTGTAAATAGCTAATTAACAGTGTGGGGGGGCATACCCTTGTGTGTGTGTGTGTGTGTGAGTGTGAGTGTGAGTGTGAGTGAGTGTCTATGTATTTGTTGATTGATGGGGTCACAGCAGGGAGGCAGGCCTACTTACAACCTCCTCCCGCCCTCTCCCCTTCTCCTGTCCCACCGCTCTGTTCCATCCTCGTTTAATCTGGCAGCAGAGGCGAAGGAGAGCGGGAGCGAGAGTCACCAAGGGACGCTTGCCCGTCTTCAAACATCACACTCATGCTTTTCGTTCTCTCTCTCATCACTTCGTCTCTTTATTTTGCCCTGACTTCTCTCACTTCCTCCCCGCCTGCTCCGTTACCCCTCCCTGCAGTTTTGTCTTCGTTTTAACTTCTCCCGCCTCCCCTGCATCTCTTGTCTTCCTCACACTGAGAGACAGAGCTTACAATCAAGGTGATGCAAGACAACTTGTCATATGTGCGTTGTGCTCCCCACTTTCTTTTTTCTGTCTGATTCGGAACTCATCCATTCTCAGTGGGGTTTGTTTTGTTTTTTCTTTTTTTGAACTTATTTGAAATCTGCAATACCATTGGGAATGTCATCACCACAACTCGTGCCTCTCACATGTATCCCATGTCTGTTACACTTCAACCTCTTCCCCTCCCTTATTTTCATTTCATTTGTTTCATGTTTTTCTTCTTTCACATTAACCTGTAAACTATGAACTTTCCTAACTTCTTCATGCAAATAGGGAAATGATTTTAAATATAAAAATAGTATTTTAAAGTATAAGGGGAACTTAGTGTGTGCGTTGAAACAATGAGGGAAAGGGTGACAGTGAGGTGACCTGTGCACAGAAAAACAAACAGAGATTTGCTGGAGAGAACAAATAATTGAGTGTTTGCATATTTTTTTAAGAATAGTGACACATTAATTTAAATGTAAAGAGGCATTTTGTAAAGGAAAGAACAACATCTGCTGTTTTATCTTTCTGTGGTGTTCCATCTCTTTATGCACTCTTGTTTACTTCTTGCACACACTGCCTGTTGCATCGCCATTCATACAGCTTATTTGTGTCTATGCAATGTTTTTTGAATCAGTAAAGTAAAGGAAAGGTTATTTTACTCTTGAGCTGTTTTCTCTCCCTGCAAGATTGGAAAAATTATTTCCCACTGCTAGTAGGCTTGAAAAAGTTGAATACAAATAGTCGAAAGGAGTAAAGTGGTAAAACCTTTCTTGGTCTTAGCAACATAGTGACAGATGGTTTCTCTGTAGAAGTTTGTCTGAAACAAACAGAAAAACACATTTAAATTCTCAATTGTCTGAATGTTTTCATGTTCAGCTCATTGCTTCATTTCTGCATCAACTAATTGAGTGGTGATGATCATGTCTGAGAGCACCACAAAACTGAGTTATCCTGGGGATTAGTACGTTATTTAACTGCGTGTATGGCTGGAGACAAACGTCATTGTGTGTCTGTCTTTGGCACTTTACATGACGTGTACGTGCATGTGTTCAGCCATCCAATGAAACTGAATAGGGGAGCTGGAGGTTATTGTGTCCACTGAATGACTACTTAAAGACCACCGCCACAGCTGATGGACACACACACACACACACTAATACACACATACACACACAGAGAGACATACTCTCTGAAAAACCACTAAAACACTTGACCTTTCACCTCACCTCCTCCGGAGCAAAGCCATTTTATTGGCTCTTGCTCTTTTCAACCCAGTCAGTCCAAACAAATGGGCTCTTTGTTTATGAACTCTGGGCTTTGTTACCGTGTCCATCTACTACTGGCTGGGAGGACTTCAAGTCTGTCTGCATCCATATGTGTGCGTGTCTGTGTGTGTGTGTGTGTGTGTGTGTGTGTGTGTTTATGTTGGTTTCCTGACAAAGAGAAAGTGGTTTTTGATTGTCTCCCTGAGCAAATGTAAAGTTGAAACAACGGCTTAAGTAAAGCTGGCAGTAGCGAGAGGGGTGGAAATGATTTACGGGAAGACACTGTGACAGTCTGGAGGGAGACAGGTGGACTGTCAGACTCAGAGACAGACAGGCAGGCAACAGTCAAACATCCAGACGGTCAGGAAGGTTGGCAAGTAGGCGAGTAAACACAAGAATGTGTGTTTGGAGAGGAGATTGACAATCAGATAGCCTTAATTAAACAGTAAATTAGGAGACTGAGACATGTATCTGAGAGCGAGAGAGAGAGAATGAAAGAGAGACAGAGAGAGAGAGAGAGACATAAATGGGACTCGTAGGAGGAATGGACATGAACAATAATGAAAGATGAATGGGGCAAATTGGCAATAATCAAACTTTATACTGTTGCTATGGGAACAATAGCAAAGATGGAGCTTGGTGGGAGACAAAGTAGACTTGAGTAATTATGTTGGTTGTGCACCCACACACATGCAAGTGGAAGCAAATTGTGTATCATTACATTTCCTTCTGTTTTCACTGCTTTGCCTGGTGGATCAGTGCTTCATACGTATGCATATATCTGTTTGTGTGTATAACAGCATATCTGAACGTGTGTATGTTTGTACATGTATATGTGTGTGTGATGCTACAAAGGATAAATTTCCTTCCTTCTACATCCACCTACTTCCAACCCAGCAAATGTGTCCTCAGGTGATTATCTTGTGAAACTAATAAAAATGGAAAAGGTAATTTGATGAATTAGGGAAAATGAGAAAGTGTCTTTCTCTGTTGTATCTGAAGGATGAAAGAGAAGAGGGAGAAGAAATCTATACTTAGCCTATTATTATTAAGAGAACAATATGCATGAAGACTGGAGATCAAGGTTGCCTGATCACACTGGGACTCCAACCTAACTCAGGGAGATTTTTTTTTTTTTTAAATTAATTTAACGAGTGTGGAAAGACATCAGGAACATACCAACATGCTGTTATTTTTTCAGCATCAAAACTAATGCAGTTCCAGTTCGTGGTTGTGTATTTTTCTGTCCTGTCCTGTGTTTGACACAGTAACATCAGTGACATTTGTAAGTTTATTTCAAATGAAGTTAATTTGAACTAAATATGAAAGTAAAGTTTAGTTGTATAGCACCTTTCACAGACAAAGTCACAAAGCGATATGCGGTGAAAACAAGACACATAAAGGCAAAACAAAGGTCTCTCTTTAAAGCAGAGTTTACAGCTGCTTTTGTAAAGAAAGGAGAAAAGTAAGAAATCACTGTAATTCAACAGGTAATTGCGAACAATGTTCCAAAATGCGTTGTAACATGTAACGTGTTCAATCTGGCAACATTATGATCACAGTTGGATCCTCAACCATGAGAGCATTTGCTAAAAGGAAATAGTGAAACAATGAGTGAATCATTCCTCTTTGTTTCTACACTTACTTTACGTTTATTTTTTGTTTGTTTGTTGTGTTTTTCATTTTATTGCCGCCCCCCCCCCCCCCCCCCCCAATGTATCTGTCTTTGAACTGTTGCGGTTCGATGGAGGATTTATTGTAGTTGTGACAGGCTTAAAATTGACTGGAAATGAAAGAATATTAAAGGACTTCATGAAAGGAGATAGGGTTTGAGGAAAATAGCATTTTATTTTTCTTTTCAAAGAAAAGAAATCCTTTTGTCTCTTAGCCTACTGTGTGTGTGTGTGTCTGTCTTTGTTTGTGTGCGTCATCATCTGATGATCAATTTCCATACATCCTCATGGGTGACAGTGATGCGTCTGACACATCACAGACTGTAATTCCCCCTTAAGAGTGAACATTTTTAAAAGTAATTCAACATCCTGGGGTGAAGAATGAAAACAGCACGGAAGTGCCAAAAACTGCA